>CM035836.1:121347859-123747859 GCA_020510985.1 Pholidichthys leucotaenia | reverse complement strand
TCCGTCCTCACATCGCCTGCTTTGCCAACAGCTCACGTAGCCCGGCGCACTCACTCGAGCTCTCACTCTCACATGCGCACACATGCGTAGCGTAAAAGACACGCGCGCACACACACATTCACATCTGCAATCACATGCCAGACTCCGCACACACACACGCAACCACACACATCACAGACATGCAGTCACACACTCGATGATGCGCTGATGCTCCTTTCCTTTTCCACTCGCTCACACTCTTATCGGCTGTCATTCGCCTGGCACATGCTTTAATACACCTCGTCTGTCGCTCTCTCCCTCTCTCTCTCTTTCAGTCAGTCAGTCAGTCAATCAGTTAGCGTGTGTGTGTCGGTGGCATGAGGCGGTGATGTTTTGGGACAGGAAGAATAGCATGGGCAATTCCCAACGGCGGCCCAAGGGAAGACACAGACCCAAATCGGCAACAGGTACTTTAGCCGTCTATATGCTGTGCTTTTGTTCACCTGTCACCTGACTGCGCTTGGTTACCTCCGTCCGTCCCGTACCTTTGCATACACTTGACAAGCCTCCATTGATTTACCTGTGCTCAGATGGTTCACAGTTTGGCTGGTTTTGCTTCTAACTCCTGCGTCGCTTCATCTGAAATTTGCTATCTCATATCCATTCACTGTTGTCTTTTTGACCCCCCCCCCCAACATCATCACATCCATCCATTCAACTGCTGCCTTTCTGTCCCCTTTGCTTGTCACATTTCTGATGCCGGATTTGTCGTTTTCAGGTTGTCACTTACATGTACTCCTCATTTCCTATTCACCCGGTATCCCTGCATCCTTTTTTTTAAAAATCCGTTCACATACCCCCATGGTCGTTCCTCACCCAGTTTTACACATCCACATGCCGCCTGTTGTAGTCCTTCCTTCCCTTTGAACATCATTTCTCCTCTCCTGTATTGCTTTCTTTTTTTTCTTTTCAAAGTGTCCTTTTATAAGATAAGATAAAGATAAGATAAGCCTTTATTAGTCCCACAACGGGGAAATTCCAGGATTGCAACAGCACAGGGATAGCAACACTCAGAGCAACAATCAGAAGGCAAGAAAAAAAAAAAACAAAAAAAAACAAGCAAGCAAGAGCAGCTAATATACATATGTACATATTACTATAAAATATATATATACACACACACACACACAGACACACAGTGCAGAGCATTATCTTCCAATTACTGCCACAGATTTTTGTCATATTTGAGTGTGTCTGTTTTCTCTTGTTCATTTATCAGCCAATTTAACCATCAGTCTGTCCAAACAGTTCCATTTCCTCGGATTTATCTATTGATCTCCCATTCATGTGTTTTGACAGCTTGTCTTTTAGTACGCTCTTCCACCTGCTAATTTTCCAATTTTGTCTTTATCTTTCCTCTCTCCAAGCCTTTGAAGACTTCTTTGCCATCATAACTTGGCCTATCTACCGTACAGTGCTCTTCTGTCCTGTTTTTCTGTCTTCTGCCACAGGGCTTGTGATTTGTCACGTTCACACCTTTTTACCCCTTTGTGTAACCATCCATTTTTCCTGTCCAGTGTACTGGACTTTCCATATTTTGGTGCATCTCATTCAGCTCTACATCTTTTGCATGAGTCCGTCGACCCATGCATAAATGCACCAGTCTGCCCAAAATTGCTGTGTTCTTGTGGGGAATTTTTCAATTAGTTTTCTTAGTCTTTTCAGCAAAGGTAAAATAAGCTCATACCATGACACTGCATCCGTTATCTGTTTTTCTGTGCACAAATCACAAGAATTGCTACTCCTCCAAGGCGATTGCCCAGATGCTTACCAAACTCACACACAGTGATCATGAGGTGGGTCTGCTTCCAGGTTGTGCTCGAGGTCAAGATCAAGGTCACATTTCATGATATATGAGCACCTTTATAGTAGGGCTTCACAGTTAACCTTAAATCAGCATCACTGTTAATTGAACCTTTCACATCATTTCTTCTTCTCTCTTAAAGTTCACTGACAAGACTCGTAATTAAGCAATATTACATGAGAGTGTGGTATCAGTAAATATATCACTGCGGTGATTCGGTTGTAAATGAACATAATGTAATAAAGAATAGGCATGTTGCCATTTCACACACAGCCAAATTAAATATGGTCCAGTGCAAACGTCTATATTTATGTACATAAATCTTAAGGTTTTGTGGGTCACGTGACTCATGCCAGAGGCTAATTATTGTGTTAGCTGCATTGAGGCAGTCCTTTACACAGCCATAATTATGTTATCACTGCATAGGGATGATAAATCCAACCTTAGCATGCCCATTTTGTCTTCCATTCCCACTGTAAAATGGTTGCGATGACATGGATAGCAGTCAGAGCCTAATACCAATTCAGCTTAGTGCATTTTTGTATTAGCTTCTGTGTTCTTTGCTCACTTTTTCTTTGCATCTTCAGATAAAATAAAGACTCAATCACTACAAACTATGTGGACAGACATGGCATTTCTTTTTGGTACAAACCGCTTTAATTTTTCCGCTGTGTCCTTCCGCTGTGTAAAATGACTTTGCTGCTTCTGGTTTATGAAGTCACATAACTACACACCCACGCAGGAGACGTTTTGAAGGGGCAGTATACGATAGCTCTCATATACACACACAGGCAACAGGGAGAGGGGAAAAACTGACATGGGCAAGATTACGTCAGTTATATGTCCTGAATGTTGGTTTCAGGTTTTTTTTCCCCAGTTAATTGCCCAGCCCTACTTTATAGCCATGTTAGCAGCTAACAACAGCATCCTCACATTTCTCATTGGTGGCTAGCCCTGCATTAGTTTAGTTCGTCAACTGTACTGTACTGTACTGTACTGTATATAAAGATGGATGACCTGCCATCTCTTACTTCTGTTGTAGACAAGTAAAGCTGTACCTACTGCCCAAATGACAGTCTTACAGTCTGTGCACCAGCCCATAGGCATTTCCTTCAAACACGATCAATCACGACTGTACTCAATCATGACCACACCCTGGTTTTTATAGTATCAAATAATTAAAACCGAACTGATTCAAAAACATAAATCAGCATGATAAGAACTACCTATGAAGACAGAAATCGTCTTTTTTTGATTTTGGCAAAATGTCACACATAATAATGGGATGAGGACCTTATCGTCTTACTGAAGCCAGCGGGTGATTGAGCTGCGCAGGCTTCACTTTTGTTTAGCTGTCATGCCATCCGTGTTTATCTAGTCTATGGTTTAGTTTTGCTTAACACTTACCTGAAAGCTAGTGGCTAATGTTAGCAACTTCATTCATGTTGTCAGGGCTTAATGTTTTCCAGCACCCTGCCGGATTTCTGACATGTGCGTTGTTTTTTTTGGCTGCGGGAAATGTACTTCCTATTTCTGTATGCAGAAACACTTTTTGTCCAAGCTATCTGCAATGGTGAATGAATAATGCTCAAAATAAACAGTCAGTTCTGTATAGTTTGCAGTTCTTTTAAGATATTTAGAGCGGTGAATATAGTATTTGGGATGCCGGAACGTACTGAGCTTGTGCACCCCACTGATCTCTATAGAAAACCTGGGTAGCTCACACCCCATTAGCGAGTACAGACCTGAGTGAAGCCACCTGGTCGCCATATTAGTGAGAGAATCGAGTTGACATTATGTTTAGTGGCCGCGCAAAATTGTAAGCTGTGTCTCCATACCAAGAAGTTCAAAATCTGCTAATTTTTTGGGAAGTTATTGAGGTAAAAGTGTCACCATTTACTACTAAACCCATTCATTCTCCATTGACTCACTGAGTGTTTTCATTGTACTAATATGGCGGCCAGGTGGCTTCACTTCTGGCAGCCAATGATCCATCCAGTTTTTCTATAGAGATCAGTGGCGTGCTCCTAATCGTAGTGACGGTGAGAGTGCGTGAGTGACTGGAAACGTGAGTGTTTCTGTTATGAATTACGCCGCTTCATGGCGCACAAGCAGGATTAACTGGACCCAATTGCTAGAGCTGAATTTTGTAGTGGTTTATTTTAAGGCAAAAGTAAACCAAATGTGACATAACTTGACTTGACTTAACGTGGCGTGATGTAACAAAGTAAACAGTAACACAGTAGATCACCGCACTGAGGGCAAAGTGCAGCGTGTCTACAGTATATAGAGCAGAAAATCAAAAACACCTGTGAACAATCAGTAATCAGAAAATCAAAAGCAGCTGTGAATAATCAATGAAGCAAAAGCCCATAACATAAAACTGGAAGTAAACAAAAGACGCTGTCAAAACAAAGCCCAAATTCAAAGCATGACAGAAATAGATGGCATGCACGTGATGTCAGAGAACAGAACTCATGGCAGTTACAAAACACTGAGTGGCAAAAACGAGTGGCAGCATTAGGGTGTAGGCAGTAAAACACAAAAATTCACACAGTATTCAGCCACGGTAGTACATGGAGTGCCTGCTTGCATTGCAGAAAGCTAATTTTATCATTCCATCTTGTTTTAATTGACAAAAAACATAAATAATTAAAAGCTCAGAACTAGTTCTTCACTTATGTGTGCTCTTATTCACACATCACTACAGTTCAGTAAACAGTGTGCCATTAACATATAAGCTTAGAAAAGACACTCTGTCTACTGCTGACTAAATATTTTGTGTGATTTTCATGTTTTTCTGCATACAAACTAAAATTGCCTCGTGTTTGCCACTCAGTGCTGGGTAACTATGGTGATTGTTCTATAACTGCCAAGAATTCTGTTCCAATGCATCCCCTCTATAAACATGATAACATAACCATCAGAATACATATCATCAAAATCAAACATCGTCGTGACTGACAGTAAAACCCAGGCAAAACCAAAAACATAATATTAATAAAGAAAATCTAAACGTGAACTGAAAGTGAGGCCAGGGCCTGATTCATCTCCTGATCCAAGGCAGACAAAAACAAAACATAAATGTGACCATAAAAACATAATACTAATAAACAGGATTATAATGACTAAGCTAAGACTAAGCTAACAAGACAACTAGGAAAATAAACATAGCAAACAGAAACAAATGGCAAACTCAAGAGAACATAATTAAAGACATGACCATGAACATAAATACAAAAACCAAACTAAGCTGAGGTGGGGAAAATACAGAAAATAACCAAAATAAAGTTAAAGCATCAGAATACTGACAGTTTCGTACTTCATCATACACAAAACCTTTCATACATTCTGTAGGTTGGAGAGTAAGTTTTTGAAGCCTGGGGAAGATGTCCTAATTGACAGAGGACTTAAGCTGCGTGTCCACCAAATGCGTTTTTTCTGCTCTGGATGGCTATTTTCCATTCATTCTCTATGTAGTCCAGTGTTTACAGCGCTGAGTGCCCTCGGCACTGAAACACTGTTGGCGGTGGCCGTTTTTTGTTGCGGCGCTCAGGGTGCTCAGAGCTGAAAAAAGTTCAACTTTTCAGAGACTGCAGCTGAGCTCGTCAGTGTCAGACCTTAAGCAGCCAATCAGAACTGCTGCCTGGGCGGGACATAGGATGCAGGTACTACTCTGTACTCAGACTCCTGCTTTCCGTGTCATCATATTTCACCTCCAGAGCTGCTAAAACACGTTTCCTCTCCATTGTTATTTACAGACTGCTATTAAAAAAATCAGTAGAAAGTCTGACAATAGGAAAAGTGGAAGTGCTGAGCTGAGAGTGACAAGCTGTTGCTGGGATACAGGGCACAGCACAGACTTTTTTTTTCCCAGAGTGCTGCACACAAACGCTGAAAAAAAATGCTCAGGGCGGTCGGGCGACAAAAAACGCATTTGGTGGACACGCAGCCTTAAAAACAAATGGTGCTTGGCGTGGATCGAAGAAATGGGCAGAGACGGCAAGCCTTTTGGTAGCTGGTGTAAAAAAATATTAGAGAACCAGAAGCTTGTTTCTGTACATTGTGCTGGAAATAATGCAATTTAGAGTGTTGTATACAGTTCACTGTTGCTGTTTACAATTTATTTTTTTCTTTCACTTTTATTTGTATTAAAAATGCATGGTGCAAATGTTCCACATTCCATTAAAAATAGTAAATCAATGGCCTTTTCTATATACCCTTTATAGAAGGGTTGCTAATCAAATCTTATTCCATCAGTGAATTAGTTTGTATGACTGACTTTCACATATCTTTATTCATAAATTCCATGTTATAGATTGCAGGTCATTCTGTACATAATTTATATAACTTGATAGCAACAGCATCCTAAATGTTAGATGTTTGCACCATATTAGAGTGAGATGGAGTACTATTGCCACCTGCTGACCTTCCTTGGTATTGCTCTTTCAAACAGTCCACCATAATCTAGTCTGAATTTGTCAATGGGTATGGCAGAAATGTTACAAGCAGGTTTCAAGGAAAATCATATTCACATATACTGTATATGTATATGTATATGTGTGCGCACACACGTGTGTCTCCACCCCAGTGACTCTGCCCCCAGAAAAAAGTTCAGGCTCAGGATTTTTTTTTTGCTTTAACCCCTGTGTTGTGATTTACCGTAATAATGCAACTTTGTTTGAGGATGTCACATTTAAAGGCAGACGATGCTAAAACATAGTTAGAATGAGCTACTCCATCCTTAACAGTCTGGTGTTAACAACTATATCGTTTGTCTCGTCTTAGAAATATCTGTTGATCTGTTTCCATTATGCTTTACAGTTCAATGTTCTACCTACTTATCTGTCTGTTCTCACATCCCTCCACTCCAAACTGTCTTATATTCTGGAGGAATGTGCATGACTTATTTCATCTGATCACTTTTCCATCCTTTTAAATCTAAGCAGTCATACTGTTGTTAGTTTGCCTCCAGATCAATGTGAGGAAAACTAAGGAACTGGTGGTGGAATGCTGCAGGCAAGGACAACCCCCCACAGCACCAGTAAACATCCAGGGAACAGACATTGAGATGGTGACATCTTACAAGTACCTGGGTGTTCACCTGAACAATAAACTGGACTGGTCACACAGCACCAACACGCTCTACAAGAAGGGCAGTGCAAGCTGTTCCTCCTGAGGAGACTCAGGTCTTTTGGAGTGCAAGGGACACTCCTGAACACCTTCTACAATTCGGTGGTGGCATCAGCCGTCATATTTGGAGTGGTCTGCTGGGGCAGCGGCATCACGGCAGCTGACAGGAAGAGACTGAACAGACTGATCAAAAAAGCTAGCTCTGTTCTGGGCAACGCCTCGACCCAGTGGAGGAGATAGAAGAGAGGAGGAAGCTGTCATCTCTGCTGGAGTCAGAGTCCCACCCATTGCAGGACACGCTGAACGCACTGAGGAGTTCATTTAGCAGTAGGCTGTACCATCCTAGGTGCACGACGGAGAGGTTCCGTGGGTCCTTCCTACCTAAAGCTGTCAGACTTTATAACCTAACCAGGGCTGCTCGTAGAGGTCGTATTGAACGTACTAAACGTAACAACCTTGCACAATAAATCGTCCCCCCATTATACAACTAGGACAATATCAATCATTACTGAGGGTGGCAACATCACTTGATTCAAATTCGAAATATACTGTCTGTGTACATATTCATATTATGCAGGCTAACTTAACAAACCGTAATGCTGTTTATACCATCTAGCTGCAATGCTCCTGCACTGTGTATATATCTGTGTACATATGTATATTCATTTACTGCTTTTGGCTAACCAGTTCTTATTATCTTATTAACTATTGCTCTGAGTGCTGCTATCCCTGTGCTGCTGTAATTCTGGAATTTCCCTATTGTGGGAGTAATAAAGGTTTATCTTATCTTAGTTTTATGCCCTTTTCTTGTATGGTCGCTGATCCTGAAATGGAGTTTCCAAATCAAGGTTTATCACATCCAGTTATTCCTCTTTTCAGCTGCTCATAAATACATCAGTATAAGTATTCCTACATCAGTCTAGCTAATACTACTTTTTTGGTCCACTTTGTTCCTCTGTTTTCCCATCCATCTATCCAAAGTGCTCCATATCCTGATGTCTCCTTTTATTTATATCTGTTGATCATGTCTTGAAGTTCCCCTTGTTGTTGCCTTTCTTCCAGTTTTAATAGCTTTACACTTCAAACTTTCTCGTATACAGAGGACTTTCCATCTCTTCATCATCTCCTGCTCTATCTACCTTGTATTTCTCTTCTGTCTGTTTTTTTTTTTTTTTATCTTCCTCACGTGTATCATATCTTTGTAGCCCCTAAATTGGTCCTCCATCATCCCATCTAATATTTCTTTTCACTCCAATCTGTTTTTATCTCCATTTATCACTGAACTGTATCACCCATTAATCGTGAAAAAAGCAGTGCTGTGCTGTTCTTCTGTCTTTTTGTCACTCCAGAAAACCATTCATCT
Organism: Pholidichthys leucotaenia; assembly: GCA_020510985.1. NCBI lineage: Eukaryota > Metazoa > Chordata > Actinopteri > Cichliformes > Pholidichthyidae > Pholidichthys > Pholidichthys leucotaenia. The sequence continues at coordinate 123,739,520 of CM035836.1, read as the reverse complement.
TTTCCTACATCGACATCTGTTGGCACGCCATCCATTCTTCCTTCCAATTTTAACATCCAAAAGTTCTCATATTTGGTGTTGGCTCAACTTTCATTCCATCAATCCATTTTCTATTTGTGTGTCTTTTATTGTGATGCTTTCTGGGCCAGTGTTTCTGTCATGATTGGCCCTTTCAGGGCAGAATTGAGGCACCAATCCCCAGCAGTGAGTTTGCTCATTTAATAAGGAATAAACACAAAATGATAGCCACGAAGGCAACTTCCAAAAAGGCAGAAACAAAGGACCACAAAGGGCGATTTACAAAAGGCTATTTACAAGGGCCCTGAAGGGTGTCTACAGAAAAATACAAATAATGAAAAAAACACAAACGGTAACTTACATATAACAGGCAAAGATAAAGACCTAAGCAGAAGAAAGACTGGAATCGGATGTGGGGATTCCGGTCAGCACAAGACGAGGTCGCTGCGAAGAATAATCCCCGCAAGCAAGCTTAAATAGTAATACAGGAACCAAAACATGAATTAGGTGTGGAGTGAAAGTGATTAACTAAACGCAAACAGCTCTGACAACCGTGAAAAGACTTCACAGCCGGAAGTCACAAAATAAAAGCACAAAACATAATGGATGAGAAATCAAGACTAAATACAAATACAGAAAAAGAGAAAAACCACAAAGACCCAAGCGTGGCACAGACCCGTGCTCTGCATCATTACAGTGCCCCTCCCTTAAGGGGTGGAGCCTAGATACCCCACCATAACAACAAAAGGAAGAAGTTCCCCCCCCCCCCAAAAAAAAGGAATGACTACCAAAAACAGACCCTGGGAGGGTGGTGGGGGGATCCAGGCCTGGAGGGAGAGACACAAATCCAACAAAACAAACAAACACGATCATAAAACTAACCAAAAAAGCCAAAAAATCAAGCGAAACAAGTTAAACAATGGATCAGTTCAGGTGGCCTCCCAGAGTCCCGGCTCCACCCAACCATCAGGTGGAAAAGGTCGGGTGGCTTACCAGGTCTCCAAAGCCACCCCATCAACCGAGAAGGCTTGGGTGATCTCTCCGCGTCTCTGGGCCAGCGGGTCACAGAGCACCACACCCCCCCTCCTGGAGGCGGCAGCTGGAACCAGTGCTCACCGCAATCCCCCAGACCTGGACGATGGGCACCCAAAGAGGAAGATGGCGGGAGAAGAACCACAACGGACCCGGATGTGGACAGAGGACAGGCCGCGCACCTTAGGCATAGGCACAACGACCTCCATGACCCTAGACTGAGGCGTTGCGGCACCCTCGGTCGCCCTGGACTGAGGTGTTGCGGCATCCTCGGTGGCCCCAGACTGAGGCGCTGCAGCACCCTCGGTGGCCCCGGACTGAGGCGTTGTGGCATCCTCAGTGGCCCCCGACTGAGGCATTGCGGCACCCTCGGTGGCCCTAGACTGGGGCGTTGCAGCACTCTCAGTGGCCCCAGATTGAGGCGTTGCGGCACCCTCGGTGGCCCCGGACTAAGGCGTAGTAGCACTCTCGATGGCCCCGGACTGAGGCGTAGCAGCACCCTCAGCCAGAGGAGCTGGACCCATGAAGACCTCAGGCGGTGAACCTGAACCCACGGAGACCTCTTGTGTAGCTGGATGATCCCAGTGACCCTGGTGGAAAACTCAGATAGAATGGAAGGAGGAACAGGGTCAGGGTCACTGGCGGCAGTGGAACCCAGCGAAGCGAGCTCAGGTGCTGCTGATGGCAGCACCCAGCTCTCCCCACCAAGAGCCAGACAAGATCTCTCCAATACTGAAAAAACGAAAACAAAGGAGAGTACTTGCCTGAGCTCAAGTTCCACTGCCGTCCAGGACTCCGTCAAGCCGGATGACGATGTCTCGGGCCCGCCCCTTGGAGGTCCAGCTTGGGCTCTGCTGTGGTGGCCCCAGCAGCAGGCATGATGAAAAATGCAGTCCCAAAACCCCCTGGCGATGTGACCCACGCAGGTGGCTCACCCAGCGTGGCAACAGGAGATCCGCTTTCTGTTGGTGCTGAATCCTGCATCGTTGAAACCCAGGGATGCTTCTTCTTCGGCACAGGTTCCGGATTGCAGGCAGCCCTCATCCTCTGTCCGGACCGTGGCTGCGGGGCTGGAACCAGGTTTTCCAGGGCCACAGGCTGCTCCTCCGTCCGGCGGCTTGATCCCGGAACTGGTGGACACTCGGGGGGAAATTGGAGGAGACACAGAGAGAGTCAGAAAGGTCTTTGTGGCTGCAGCAGGTGGTAAGGACTCAGTGGACTGCACTGACTGAGCCTCACCCTCGGGAATCAGGCAAGATAAATTCATATGATGGTGATATAGAGTGAAAAAGCACTCGCCTGTTTTCCCAGGGCGCAATGGTTCCTGCTACAGCAAGCCCAGTTTTTTCCTCTCCATGGCTGCGGAGATCGTAGGCCCCTCTGGAGGACAAGGAGGAGCTGCCCCTGCAGACACCGTGATGGGCGGAGCCGGGGGAGAATCAGCTGAGCTCTCAGCAGTGAGAGAAGGCGCTGTGGAGGAGGGGGAAACAGCTGCGACAACCCAGGGAGGGGGAGCTGACGAGACAGCTGCTGAGGAAGCCCTAGAGGCTGAAGCTGCTGTAGTTCCTTTCTGACATGGCAATGGCAAAACCGCTGGCTGAAAGATGGAGGAGTTCCTCTGGTGGCCTGTAGCTGGGCAATGGCGGGGGAGTTGTGGCGACTGGACCTGGTGACTCTCCTCCATCCACTTCGGTACGGCCGGGTAACGGGGAGGAGTAGAGCTCTGCGCCGGGAGGCGGCATCTTCGGATTGGTGATGATCCAATCGCTAACCCTGGAAATCGCTGTTGGAGAGCGGAGATGGTGGACAGCAGCTCAGCGAACTCGGGATAATTACCTAACCTGGGATGCACCTCCACAATCCCGACTGCTGCCACCACGCTCTCCAGAACCTTCTTCAGGCTGCAGGAGGTGAGGGCTTCAGCAACATAACTCTGGATGAACTCAGCTGTCCACTGCTTATCCATGCTGGGACCCCCGGCTGCCAGCCTCTTTCGGAAAGCTGGGGACATACTGACAGCCTCTCCTACCAGCCGCGAAAAAGGTGAGTGAAAGAACAAAAAACAAAAAAGAAAAAAAGTAAACCCACCGCTGCTGGCACCTACTGGCAGCAACCTACTGTCATGATTGGCCCTTTCAGGGCAGAAATGAGGTACCAATTGCCAGCAGTGAGTTTGCTCATTTAATAAGGAATAAACACAAAATGATAGCCACGAAGGCAACTTCCAAAAAGGCAAAAACAAAGGACCACGAAGGGCGATTTATAAAAGGCTATTTACAAGGGTCCCGAAGGGTGTCTACAGAAAAATACAAATAATGAAAAAAACCACAAATGGTAACTTACATATATCAGGTGAGGATAAAGACCTAAGCAGAAGAAAGACTAGAATCGGACATGGGGATTCCAGTCAGCAGAAGACGAGGTTGCTGCGAGGAATAATCCCCGCAGGCAAGCTTAAATAGTAATACAGAAACTCAAACATGAATTAGGTGTGGAGTGAAAGTGATTAACTAAACACAAACAGCTGTGACAACCATGAAAAGACTTGACAGCCGGAAGTCACAAACTGTGCTATCAAAATAAAAGCACAAAACATAATGGATGAGAAATCAAGACTAAATACAAATACAGAAAAAGAGAAAACCACAAAGACCTGAGCCCAGCACAGACCCGCGCTCGGCATCGTTATGTGTTACGTGTCATTACTTTAATATATTCATCACCAAATTCCTATGTACAACGGAATGTCCCATATTGTAGAATCTCAGTGTTAAGGAGCTCACATTTATTTAACATCTAAAGCCCTTTTCCAACATGCACATCTTTCCATTGATCTGCAAACAGACCAGAGCTACCAAAGGTATCTTGTTTCTAACTGGACAAAAAACACTTTCATACACACAAACATCCAGCTTTAGCCAGTAAGGGAAACACCCAGCTCAAAGAGAGTGCATTTTGCACATGCATGGCATCCTGCTACCTTGGTCAGATTGGCTCCCAAAAACTGCCTTTTTTTAAAGATTTTTCAGCCACTGTCAACTGGTACACTTCTGGCTAACTCTTTTATCCATCACGCCTGGTACCGCTACTTTTGACAATCAAGTCTGCCGACCTTGAGTTTTTATCACCTTCTCCTGCCTTGAGCCTGATGCCACTCGCCACTAGCCGGCTAGCTTGTTTTTAGCATTAGCGCTACATTTCCCAGGACTTGCAGAAGCTACCGCAACTTATCTGCCATCTAAACCTACCTGGTTCACTACGTTCATCTCCTCAACGGGCCCAACTGCTGGGCCCGTTCTGCTACCACTCATTTATGGCTCCACTCACCTCTCCATCTGGCTGCACCAACTGCACCATCCTCACAGATAAGGTCTCCGAGTTGGAACAAATAATATCCACACTCCACCAGATCCATGAAGCCGAACTTCAGATGGACACCATCATCATCCATTCCGCTCAACAAAACTTCACATCCTCCACCAGTCCCGTCACTGATCTCTTCCCTGCTGAAGCTGCCTCTCCACTGGCGTTTGACGTCTCTGCATCCGGCCAGGCTGCCACCACCCCTCCGCCGATCACCGAGTCGGATGTCACCTGGACTTAGCAGGGGACTAAGTTTAAGAAACTTGCAACCTCCACTCCACACGACCCTGTGTCCTGGTCCCTGGTCGCTCCTCGTCACCGGAGAAATAAACGATCCCTCAGGTGCCCCTCCATAGCATCCAGCTTGACAATAATTATGACATCCTGGACCTCCACGACTTTCCTCCCCTAGCGGGTGAACACCCCCGCCGCCCCCGGCTGTTCAAAAACCCATTGCCTCCTCAGATCTCTTCTCCATGTTAACTAAAACGCCCCACTCACCCCAGAGTCCACCGCCTCTCCATACCACAGTTCACGCTAGCTCCACAGTGCACTCATGCTGCTGCCCCCACCAGTCCTCGTCCCTCTCTGTCTGCCCCATCACCAGTGACAAAATCCCACTCGGAATCTACTCCATCTTGTGACGTCGCTGAACCACCTCTTGCTTCTCCTTCTCCTGCTTCCCCCTTTTCCCCCCAACCACTCTAATAATTGGAGATTCCATCACAAGAAACATTTGCTTCTTTAATGTAATAATGCACTGTTTTTCTGGTGCCACCGTTCCTGTCATCCTCGCCGAACTCCCTGACATTCTCCAAACACTCCCCTCATCTGTCCAGAGAATTATTGTTCACATTGGTTGCGTGGATGCATCCCTTCGGCAGTCAGAAATCACCAAAGCCCAGTTCATGAACATTTTTCAGCTCCTTCACACCTGCGGCAGATCAGCTTTTATTAGTGGGCCAATCTCTCCTCACGGCCGCAGATACGGACTCTTCAGCCGAATCCTTTCCCTCCACACCTGGCTTCTCTCTGCCTGCAAAATCCACAACCTGGGCTTCACTGACTTAACTCAGTGTTCCACCTCCCACCACAGCTCCCCCTACACGCCCCAGCCGCCACTGCTCTCTCCTGCCACTGCTTTCCCCATTCACCCCATAGTCACAGTCAGATCCTCATCACATCATCGCAATAAATCACAGGTAAACCCGTCCAATCTCCACCCCATTCCACAGTCCTCTCAACCTGTCCCAAAGCAACGACACCTGAAACTGGCTGTACTCAACACACACTCTGAACAATAAAAGCTTCACCGAAACTGTGTCTAACTGGTAAAAAAAACCAAAACACACATCCCTCCAAGCTTTTGCTTTCAATATTGATCATGGTGTCCTTTTAGCCTTAGCCTGTCTCTTAGCAGCATAACTCAAAAAGTTATGAATGGATTTTGATGAAATTTTCAGGAAAAGTGTGTAATGGCGGGCAGTATGGTGGTGCAGTGGTTAGCACTGTCGCAGCACAGCAAGAAGGTCATGGGATCGATTCCACCCCTGACCATCGTGGGTTAGATCCCACCTCCAGACCATCGGTGACCCTTGTGTGTGCAGTTTGCATGTTCTCCCCGTGTCTGTGTGGGTTTACTCCGGTTTACTCCCACAGGCCAAAGACATGCAGGTTCAGTTAATTGGCATCAACTGGGGATTCTAAATTGTCCTTAGGTATGGATGCGAGAGTGAATGGTCGTCTGTCTCTCTGTGTTGGCCCTGTGATGGGCTGGTGATCTGTCCAGGGTGGACCCTGCCTCTCGCCTAAAGATGCTGGGATAGGCTCCAGCCTCCCCGCGACCTGAAAAGGATTAAGCTGTAGAAGATGGATAGATGGATGGTGTGTAATGGCACAGGGAACAGATGATTAGGTTTTGGTCATGATCTGAGAGTGCATACCTCCCCCAAGGGCTTTGTTTGTATTTGTGCAGCAGGATTGCACAAAAACTACTGGATTGAGTTGGATGAAGTTTTCACCAGAGGTGGCCCTTGGGCTAGAGAGGAAGTCATTACATTTTGGTGATGATTCGAGAATGCATACCTCCACCAAGGCTCTTATCTTCTCACAGAGTTTTAGCAACAATACTCCAAAACTGCTGGATGGATTTGGGTGAAATTTTCACCAGAGGTGGCTCTTGGGCTACAGACGAACCCATTACATTTTGGTGATGATCTGAGAATGCATACCTCCGCCAAGGCTCTTATCTTCTCACAGTGTGTTAGCAACAATACTCCAAAACTAATGGACAGACTTTGATGCAGTTTTCACCAGAGATGACTCTAGGCCTACAAACAAACCCATTACATTTTGGAGGGGATCCATGCAGGATGGAAGGAGCCTTGACGGAGGTATGCACTCTCTGAGTGCTTTTCTAGTTGATGTATTTAATGAGTCTCTCCATGCAACATGGTGCATGGTGGTGTAGTGATTAGCACTATCGCCTCACAGTAAGAAGGTCATGGGTTCAAATCCACTTGCCAGCAGGGCCTTTCTTGTAGAATTTGCCTGTTCTCCCCATGCTTGCCTTGGTTTACTCTGTGTTTCCTCCCGTATTTCAAAAACATGCAAGTTAGGTTAAGTGGCGACTCTAAAGGGGTTCTAGATGGGAATGGTGAGGGGATTGGTGTTGCACCGTGAATGCCCTTGAATCTCCCTCTGGGATTAATAAAATGTGGAAAACAAACAAAATGCAGCAGCAACCTGTTGTCTCCTTTGGATTTATGTAGCTTAAAAAAATCCTTGGACAAACCAGAGTAAATTCTTCAATTAATTAATGGAGCAAACAAGGATGGGAAGCGGTTAAAACTATAGCATACACGCACATAGTACCACATATCATTTTGTTAATTTCCTGCCGTAATAGTCTTAAATCTGCCTTCAGATCCATGTTTAGAAACTGCTCACCCTTCATGCTGACAATGGAATAATTTGCCAAATTAACACAGGTAGATGGAGGCCCTCATGCTGCATGTTTCATGTCTGGAAAGGATTGATATGCAAGACTATAATGATATGATATTTGACTGGCCTCTTTACATCCATCCATCCATCCTGGCAGCTTCTACTCATTCTCTGTCTATATATGGAGTAGTGTGATGCCATCTGTGATATTGTTTCTGCCCTATTAACTCCTAACGTTCCTCCATATTCCTGTAAATATGACTTGTGCATCCAGTTACATGTCTATCACGGCTCTGTCTCCAGATACTGGTGTGGTTTTGCCGGTCACATTTGTATGTCCAAATTTTCCTGTCCCCAAACAGCTCGTATTCTGGTATCTCAACATCCAGCAAACCCATCCCTATCCACTCATCAGTCCTGGCAGCCCTGCATTCATTTTCTATCAATTTATCTGCCATTCTGATGCCAGTCCAGCCATTGTTCCATCCATTTATCTCACACACATCCACCCCACTCTAAAATCCATTCCATCCCCCCCCAGCTCTTTTTTCTGCTTACATTATTCCTCCATTTGTCGTTATGTCCACATTTTATAACCATTTATCTCCCAATTTTTCCTGCCCCTCTTTCAAGTGTGTCTCATATTTGGCGACCCTTTATGTCACTCTGGCCATCCATCCATCCATCTATTCATCCCACCCCCCCATCCCAGTTTCCTTTGCCTCTGGTTGCCAGGTTTGAATGAACTAGGTCAATTGGTCGCTTGCCTCTTAGCTCAGAAAGTGTGTGTCACTGTGTCTGTGTGCCTAGTACACTTTGGGATCTTTGGTTTATCACTGCTGCATCAATTTGTGTTGGGTTTTTTTTTCTTCTAAATGCTTCACACATTTTTTTTTGCATACCGCCTGCACACATGCTGCAGTATCAGAGTGTGCACGGCTGGATGGGATTACCAGTGGGATCTTTAATTATCTCTGAGGGCGAATGAGGTGGAGATAGTGTACAGGGGAGAGAGAGGGGAAGGGGAGATGTGGAGAAGTGAAGATGACAGGGCTTGTAAATCTGCCCCCTTGTACACGATTCCTCATCCATTCTAAGAGGAGGCGATGAGGCAGTGGAAAGTAAGGAACCGGGAGAAGTGTGTGTGTGTGTGGGGGGGGGGGGGGGGGCGATGGTGAAGCATAGGACACATGCAACGTGTTTATGTCATGCTGCAGAGCTGCATCGTGCACCCATTGCCAGCTGAGAGTAAACACACCCATATGCTCACTCTCTTTCTCTTCTGTGCATGTGCTTGTGCGAGTGCAGCATCAGCTTCAGCGCAATCCGACAGCCTGCACGCACCTGCCGTGGTGCAATAATCAGCACGGGACGCTTCCCGACGTGTTTGACCTTGACTTTAATCAGCATCCGAGGCACATTCATCACTCTCATGGTGGCAGTGACGTGCGCACTGCTGTCGCCGGGCTCTGCTTTATGTACACCACTGTGTAATTTACTGTGATTACCGGCATGGTCACGATACGGTTGGCGACAAGAGGCATAATTGATGCTAAATTGGCAGAAGGAGGAAGTGCTGCTGTTCATGATTGGAGGAAGCGATTTGATTTGGCAGAAATGCTAAGAATAGCCTATGTTGGTGTTACAATTGCAGTGCCTGTTATGGAGGGAAATCTCTTTGGGAGGGGCAAACACGTGAGGCAATTTTAGTTTGTTCAGGTAACTCGTGTACAAGAAATACTGGCCTCCTTTTCCTGTGGGGTGGATTTGTTCGCTGCATTTTGTTGTTGAAAGCCATTGTCATACTGTACTTAGAATTAAGTACAGTTAACAGCAGTTAACAGGTGGGATTGTAAAAGACCTAGAGGCGTTGCTGTAGTTTTAGCTGTTTTTTTGAGCTTACATGCAGGACCTGCCACGCTGCGTGCTCGCTCTGTGTCGGCCATCTTGCTCCAACTGAACTAAGTCAACCCAACAATTTTAATGTGCCTCCATCTTATCATGGTGAGGTTTGTGTTGTTAGCACAGACCGGTAGTTTGTCAGCATGCTACTCACCTGCCACGGTAGTTTCTGCAGCTCTGCTTACTTTAAGATAAAACGGGGGAAGACTCCATCATATTAAGAGGTGATCTAGTTTAGTGAGGCTAAATTATTATCCAGGTCTTCATTACCCACGCTGACCACGTTGGTGCGTAGGTAGGGCATAGACCACATTTGTATGTCTAGAAAAAATTAAGAGCCTAAAGAGACTACTACAAAATTATCACTTTATCTGGTTTTACTATTTATACGTAGGTGTTAAAGTAAAATGAACAACTTTGTTTTATTCACTAACCAACTGAAAACGACGCACCCAAAATCCAAGTCAAATTATCGTCATTTAGAACAGTTACTTACAGAAAATTGACAACTGCTCAAAACAATAAAAAAAAAGATGTTGCTTAGGAAGGACTCAGAAATCTCTATTTGTGGAATAACTCTGATTATTACTCACAGCTTTCATGCGTCGTACCATGCTTAGATGATCTCCTAATCAGTACATCCTTAAGTAGACTGAGGTGTCCTTGTGTTGTAATTCGGCAGATACTCAAAATAAATGGCTTTCATACATGGAGAGATCCTAATTTAAGAAAGATTTTTCAGTGGTCTCTTTTTTTTTTTCCAGAGCTTTATGTCTCTATATTTGTCCATGCAATAAAATAGAAATGGTACAGTGGTAGACCTAGCACACTGTGGAAATCTGTTGCTTTTGAGGTCAAAGGTCAAGGTGACAAGGTCAAAAAATTGCCACACTGCTAATCTGTTTCTCAGAAAGTTGTTAGGCGTTCAGGGTGTGGGTCTGCATCTCTATTTCGTGCCCTCTATTTAAAAACGCCTATAGGAGTTAAGGTGGAGGGCTTCCTCTCAGACAACAACCCTCAACAGATGTGGGGAGGCATCCAGGCCCCCACCAACTACAGGGCCAGGGCCCCCCAGCATCAAACAGCAGCCTCGCTCTGGCAGAGGAGCTTAAAGCTGGATTCATGCTGCACCTCTGCTGTCCGTGTACGTGTAACCGGAAACCTCGTGTGACAAAATTTACGTCATTGTCTCCACTCCGCTAGTGTCTGCAGTGCTCAACCACGGACGACTGCGTGCAGCCCAGATTTTGCAACCGCGCCGCCTGCCCACGACCTGAACGCGTTGAAAAGTGCGTGCGCAAAACTGAACGTCCCATTCACGAGGTGGCGATATTGGCACAGCATACCAAGACAAAGTAGACGAAGAAGACAACGAGGAAGCAGAAGACGAGAATAAACATACATGAATCATACATAAATACTGCAGCAGCAGCATCTTTGTGGAAAAGGAGTGAAAACTGGGAAGTCAAGCAGCAGAAAGCAAGCAGTGTTTCTTCGTTGGTGAAAATTGTGGCGCCTCAACGCATTGGCGCTACTTGAGATGAGATGAGATGAGATTCAACTTTATTGTCATTACACATGTATGAATACAAGGTAACGAAACGTGACTTGGCATTTGGGCACGCTCTGCAGAGCGCATCCAAGGCCGGGGCAGCCGCTAGGCGCCAGTCATAAAGAAGAAAAGAAAAAAAAAGAAAAGAAATGATATGACACAATAGGCGAGAGAAAAAAACATGTTTTATCAAATTGACGCTTAATGGGTAAGTGAAATTTTGATTGCAGGCAAAAAAAACCCTCAATGCATATTTAGCAAACATTTAGTAGACAGTCACACAGCAGAGGGAGGGAGAGCAGTGTGTGTATATTTGCATGTCATTGTGTAGTGTAAGTGTAACAGTTGTTAGTGAGCAGCAGAGGGCGCCTCCTGGCAGTGGATAAGGGTAAGGTAAGGACCTGTACTTATATAGCACTTTTTCTAATCTCAAAGACCACTCAAAGTGCTTCACTAGTACTAACCCTCTATTCTAAGGGCCTATAGGAGACAGATATCTAGGGACAATTTAGAACAACCAATTAACCTAACATGCATGTCTTTGGATTGTGGGAGGAAACCAGAGCCCCCGGAGTAAACCCACGCAGCACAGGGAGAACATGCAAACTCCACACAGAAAGGTTGATGTTGAAAGGATAGATGTTATAATCATGTGACTTATAAACAAGTCCAGAGTTCAGAGTCTATCTCTCTTCTCTCTTGCTTGCAGAAGGCACATGGGCATTGTCCTTGAGAGTCCAATCCGCTGACGACAACAACTGATTGTTGATTGTATGGGTAGACATAAGAGCCGGTTCTTCCGCTAATCTCAGTCAGGAGGAATGTAAACACGGGGCAAACAAGGTCAAATCAAATCAAATCAGCACAGTGCACTCAGAGAGTAGAATTTGTCCTCACCCGTGTAATTCTGTGCTTCCATTATATATGCAGGCTTAAACTGTTTTTCCATAGAGAGCACAGGGCTTCAGATATATTCCTTCACTGAATCACTGTCATTCAGTTCACCGTTTGCCGCTACTCGTGCCCTCCCCAACTGGTCGAATTTGATGAAGGAGCTGGCTGGGTCCGCTTGATCCGCTCTCTCACCTTCCTTCAATTTCTGATGCATCAGGGAACTCCACAGCCAAAAATAGAAGTCCTGAGATCATAGCCAATAATATTTCCATAGACGCATGGATTCCAATGTCCATGAGTCTCTCGTAGGTTCCAATTCTTGGGCTCCCCCTTGGCCCAATTCTTGTTGAAAAATAGTGACAATAGCACATTTAAGCCGCTTCCAAATCCATAATTTCCGTTTAGATTAAGATTCAGCAGAAGAAGAGCGACTAAACACAGACAAAAACACAACATTGCAAAAGCTGGGAATAGGTCAGGAAGGCAGGGGAGGAGGGAAGAAAAATGCGACTGCTCTCTCTCAAGGCAAGAAGGAAAAGTCGGGTGGGAGTGAAACTACAAATGATGGTTGTGCGCATGCGTCAACCGCTTGGCCTGGGTAGATGAAAAACGTGAGCATGAACAGCGTCGCGTGCGTGCCGGGCTTGTCCAAAGCGCACGCGGACCAAAGCGGACTAGAGGGGAAATGCAGCATGAATTCAATTCAGTTCAATTCAGCTTTATTTATAATGCACCACATCACAACAAAAGCCGTCTTGTGGTGCCATAGTGCAGAAAAAAACCACACAAGCACAGAAAGACCCAGCAGTCAGATGATCCCCTATGAGCAAGCACTAAGTGACAGTGGAGAGGAAAAATTCCCATTTGGAAGGAAGAAACCTCTAGCAGAACCAGGCTCAGGGAGGGGCAGTCGTCTGCTGCGACTGGCTGGGGATGAGGGGATAGGGAGGATGGAAAGGACAGACATAAAGAACATAGCAGTAAGATGCCAAGTACAATATTGGAGGTCAACCAGCAGTATAGATCAGATAACAACAGAACAAGAGTGGGGTTAAAAGACACAAAAACCCTCCTTAAACGAAAGCTATATTAAAAAGGAAGGATTTTACCCTGTTCTTAAAAACAGAGACAGAGTCTGACTCCCGGACCCAGAGTGGTAACTGAATAAGGCTTAACAGCTTCTTTGCCCGGTTTGAAACCCCCACCCCCCCAGCCTGAATGACTACAGACCCATAGCACTCACGTCTGTAGTCATGAAGTGTTTTGAGCGACTGGTGTCCCAGCACATCAGGGACTGTCTTCCCCCCTTCTTCGACCCCCATCAGTTCACCTACAGGGAGAACCGGTCTACGGAAGACGCCATTGCCACCACTCTCCACAGAGCGCTGAGCCACCTGGAGAACCCAAGGAGCTACGTGAGGATGCTCTTTGTGGACTACAGCTCAACTTTTAACACCATCATCCCAGACATCCTGATCAATAAATTGCACCTCCTCCACATCCCCTCCCTCACCTGCTCCTGGATAAAGAACTTTCTCACCAATCGCCCACAAACAGTCAGACTTGGCCCCCACCACTCCTCCACACTGTCCCTCAGCACCAGCTCCCCTCAAAGCTGTGCACTAATCCCTCTACTGTACTCCCTGTACACCTTTGACTGTATTCCAACTCACCCGACCACTGTCATAGTGAAATACGCGGACAATACCACCTTGGTTGGGCTTGTCACCAGCAACAATGAGAAGGCATACAGGGCGGAGGTAGAGAATCTGCTGCTGTGGTACCAAGCAAACAACCTTGAACTGAATGTCCAAAAAACCAAAGAACTTATTCTGGACTTCAGGAAGAATAGACAGGGCCATCCCCCCACCCCCATAAATGGCGACCGCATGAAAAATGTCCCCGCCTTCAGGTTCCTGGGCACCCACATCTCCTCTGACCTCTCCTGGACTGTCAACACCAAGGCCCTGGTGAAGAAAGCCCAACAGCGGCTGCACTTCCTCCATGTCCTGAGGAAGAACAACCTGGACCAGAAACTGCTGCTGGCCTTCTACCGCTGCTCAGTGGACAGCGTGCTCACCTGCTGTCTGGGAGTGTGGTACGCCGGCTCCACGGCTGAGAACAGGAAGGCGGTGCAGAGGGTCATCAACACCACCCAAAAAATTATCGGCAGCCCTCTGCCCTCCCTGGAAGACATCTCCAGATCCTCCTGTCTCAGAAGGATGAAGGCCATCACAGGAGACCCCTCACATCCCGCCCACCACCTGTTTGACCTGCTCCCCTCTGGACAACGGTTCAAATCGATCATGTCCTACACCTCCAGACTGACGAACAGTTTCTTCCCCTGGGCCAACCGAACTGCAAACAGTCAGAGGCCCCACCCCCCTCCCTCTGAACGCTCACATACATAGAACTGAGGACCTTTTAACTATCACTATAACTCACCTGTTGTTGCACTCCTCACTTTCATGTATATTGACCCATCCGTGAAATCACTACTGTACATACTTTACATAATCCTTGGGCCATTTTACTCTATTATGTGTTCTGCACGCCCTACTCTTATGTACATAGTTCCACCTGCGAAGCCACTACCGTACCTGTGTATATACCAAGGGGCTATTTATTTATTTATTTTTTTTCCACAATATCTTTATTGAACCTTTTTTTTTTAACAAACATGATACAAACAATCAAACACTAACACTAAAGTACTACAAAAAAAAAAAAAAAAAGGATGCACTAAAAACACCAACAACCACCAGCAAAATCAAATCTTCAACAATGCTCCTCTGTTTAGTCTAGACAATCCAATACATAAGTATACATATTATGTTCACCAGTTTGGAATTTACAAGGTCCACACACATCATTCACCTTCTTCTTCAAAAGTTATGTTTAAATTTTTTACATAATCAATAAAAGGTCTCCATATATTCTCAAACACAATTTCCTTTGATTTCAGTATATATGTTATTCTTTCTAATGGAAGGTTTGTTAACATCTGTCTTAACCACTGAGTCACATCTGGTCTATGAGTCTTTTTCCATAATAGTGCAATACATTTTTTGGCATTAAGCAAACTGAGGTCTATGAATGTTCTTTCACTTTTATTAAAATTATGCTTTTCTGGGTACAGACCCAACAAAAACAATTTAGGATTCAATATGATTTGTTTTGAGATTATTTTTTCAATTGTTACCCTCACCTCTTCCCAAAACATTCTTATTAATCTACATTCCCATACACAATGAAATAGAGTTCCTTTACTTTCCATGCATTTTGTGCATGTATCTGGTATATTTTTGTTATATTTATTTAACTCCTCCGGTGTAACATACATCCGCATTAACCATTTGAAATGTATCAATTTAAGGCGTACATTTATTGATTTGGTTTGAGCTTCTGTACAAGCCAGTTCCCATTGTTCCTCTGAAATTTCAGTTTGCAGATCTTCTTTCCAGTAGTTTAATCTTTTCAGTGAATTTTCACTTGAAGATAGTGTCAATGAGTTATAAAACTCTGAAATAATACCCTTTCTTTTACTATCTTTCATCATCATTTTTTCCAAGGATGAATAAATAGGTCGAGTGAGAGCTTTATTTTGATTTGATCGAATAAAGTTTCTAAGTTGAAGATATTTAAAAAAATGTGTTCTATTGAGATTAAATTTGATCCTCAGCTCTTCAAAAGACATTATGTTATCTGCACATGGCAAATATAAATCCTGAATCTTTTGTATCCCTTTTAAATTCCATACTTTAAATACAGCGTCCGCTCTCCCTGGTTTAAAATATTGATTACCCCATATTGGACTAAATTGTGACAGTAACTGTGGTTCTTTTAAATAGTTTTTAGCTTCACACCATATTTTGATCATATGCTTTACAAATGGATTTTTAACTTGTTTTTGTAATTTTTTTGCCGAATCTGAGTATATGAATATGGGAAGAGGTAAAGGTAAATTGTATGATTCCATTTCAGTCCAGTGAGGGAGATCATTTGATGAAAAATAATATGTCATAGACCTCAGTTGTGCCGACCAATAATACAACATAAAATTTGGACATTTCAGACCTCCACGATCAAATGGTAAATATAATAAAGACAGACGTAATCTAGCCCTCCTGTTGTTCCATATAAATTCCACTAACTTTTTTTTTATTCTTGAGAATAAATACCTACCAGCATGGCATTGGGGTGGAGGATGCGGTGATCTTCCTCCTTCACCGTTCTCTGTCCCACCTGGAGAAGCCCGGGAATATGGTGAGGATCATGTTCTTTGACTTCTCCAGTGCTTTCAACACCATCCAACCGATGATCCTGAAGGACAAGCTGCTGCGCGCAGGGGTGGACCAGCACCTGTCATCATGGATCCTGGACTACCTCACGAACCGGCCTCAGTTTGTGAGAACCCGGGACTGTGTGTCCGACACGATCATCAGTAGCACGGGGGCCCCCCAGGGAACGGTGCTGGCTCCCTTCCTGTTCACTCTTTATACTGCGGACTTCTCACACAACACAACACACTGCCATCTACAGAAGTTCTCTGATGACTCTGCGATCGTTGGCCTCATCTCCAATGGAGATGAAGCTGAGTACAGAGGGCTTATCCAGGACTTCGTGGACTGGTGCCATCGGAACTGCCTCCAGATCAACGCGAGGAAAACTAAGGAGCTGGTGGTGGACTGCCGCAGGCATGGGCAGCCCCTCACAGTACCAGTAAATATACAGGGAACAGACATCGAGATGGTGACATCCTATAAGTACCTGGGTATTCATCTGAACAATAAACTAGACTGGTCACACAATACTGATGCACTCTACAAGAAGGGACAGCGCAGGCTGTTCCTGCTGAGGAGACTCAGGTCTTTTGGTGTACAAGGGGCGCTGCTGAAGTCATTCTATGGCACGGTGGTGGCATCAGCCATCACTTTTGGAGTGGTCTGCTGGGGCAGTGGCATTACTGCAGCCGATAGGAAGAGACTGAACAAACTGATTAAGAAAGCTAGCTCTGTCCTGGGGCAGCGCCTTGATCCGATGGAGGAGATAGGAGAGAGAAGGACGGTGGCTAAACTGTCATCTCTGCTGGAGTCCGAGTTCCACCCTATGCAGGACATACTGAATGCACTGAGGAGCTCATTTAGCAGCAGACTACATCATCCCAGGTGCACAACCGAGAGGTTTCGTAGGTCCTTCCTACCAACGGCTGTCAGACTGTACAACCTAAGCAGGGCTGCTCGCAGAGATAGCAAAAAGACGTAACAAACTAATAGTTTTTTGAATGCAAAAGATGCAATAGACTTACACAATGGTCCTCTCCGGCATACAACTAGGAACATACCGGTCGCTATGGAGGGTGAGAATATGTATGGGCACATAATCATACCATGTAGGATAACTAAGTAGACGGTTATGCTGTTTCATTCCATCTAGCAACAATGCTCTGCACTGTGTGTGTTTATATATTTGCATATTTATTCCATCTAGCTACAATGCTCCGTACTGTGGGTGTTTATATATTTATATATCTACATATTATTCCATCTAGCTACATTGCTCCGCACTGTGTGTGTTTATATACTTGCATATTTATTCCACCTAGCTGCAATGCTCCGTACTGTGGGTGTTTATATATTTACATATTTATTCCATCTAGCTACAATGCTCTGCACTGTGTGTTCATATATTCATATATTTATTCCATCCAGCTACAATGCTCTGCACTGTGTGTCTGTGTGTGTGTGTATATATATATATTTTATAGTAATACGTACATATGTTTATTAGCTGCTCTTGCTTGCTTGTTTTTTTTCTTGCCTTCTGATTGTTGCTCTGAGTGTTGCTATCCCTGTGCTGTTGCAATCCTGGAATTTCCCCGTTGTGGGACTAATAAAGGCTTATCTTATCTTATCTTATCTTATCTTAAATCTAAAGGTGGTGATAAGGGAATGTATTGAAATAAATAAAGTATTTTAGGTAAAATATTACTTTTAAGTATATTGATTCTCCCGATCATTGACATTGGTAGTGACATCCATCTCTGAGTTAACTCATTGATATCTGTCATTAAGGCTTCATAGTTGACACTGGCGACTGATTCTAGCTTAGGCACAATTTGGATTCCTAAATATTTAAACTGATTTACAACATTGAATTGATTTACCTCAGGGGCTGGGTAATTTCTCTGAGTCTCATTTAGCATTAATATTGAAGATTTAGTTTTATTTATTTTATATCCTGATATTTCCCCAAAATTCTTTATTAAATTCAACAAGGTTGGAATTGATTTTTTTAGATTCGACATAAACAAAATTATGTCATCGGCGTACAGGGAGATTTTATGTTCTGTTGGTCCAACTTTAATTCCATATATTTGTGAATGTAAACGTATCGCTATCGCTAAAGGTTCAATTGCCATAGTAAACAGTAAAGGTGAAAGTGGACAGCCTTGTCGACATCCTCTATTGATTTTTATTGGTTTTGAAATATTGTTATTTGTTAGGATTTCTGCTGTAGCATTATTGTATATTATTTGAACCCATTTTATGAAATTATTTCCAAGTCCAAACCTTTGTAGGACTTCAAAAAGAAAGGGCCATTCAACTCTATCAAAGGCCTTTTCGGCGTCCAGTGATAGGAGAGCTGTATCCGGTGCTTCTTTATTAAAATAAATAACATTAAATAGTCTTCTTACATTATGGAAGCCTTGTCTTCCCTTTATAAAGCCATTCTGATCTCGATTAATAATATTTGGTAAAATTTCTTGTATTCGTCTTGCTAAAATTTTACAGATTATCTTAAGGTCGGCGTTTAATAGGCTTATTGGTCTCATATTTTCACATTTATTAGAGGGCTTACCTGGTTTTGGCAGCAGTATAATTAAGGCATTATTTATGTATGATGGTAAATTATTATTTTGAAATGCTTCTAAAACCATTTCCAAAAAAGGTTTTATTAATTTATTCTTAAATTTCTTATAAAGGTCAACTGGAAGACCATCTGGTCCTGCACTTTTTCCTGATTTCATATTATCAATGGCTAGCCCAACTTCTTCTTGACTAATTTTAGACTCCAATATCTCCCTGTTTTCATTTGGAATACACGGTATAGATAGTTCGTTCAAAAACCCATTTAGTTTTGTTAAATCAAATTCATTTTTAGTATCATATAATTTTTCATAGTAATCTCTAAAGGCTCTGTTAATTTCTAAAGGATCTATAACTACCTGTCCCTTACTTATAATACTAGTAATTGGTGTTTTAATTTCTAATTGTTTAATCTGCCATGCCAATAATTTTCCTGATTTTTCACCTTGTTCATAAAAAGATTGTTTCAATCTTAGAAGACTCGAGGCAGCTCTATTCGCTGATTTTTTGTCGTATTCAGCTCTCAAAATCAGTAATTCATTCTCCAACCTTGGATCACTTCCTGCATACACTTTTTCCTGAAGACTTTTCATTTTATGTTCCAATTTAGCTCTCTCCTCTCTCCTCTTCTTAGATTTTGATCCTGTATAACTAATAATATGTCCCCTAATAAAAGCTTTGAAAGCTTCCCATTTTACACATGCTGATGTTTGTGTAGTATTGATGTCAAAGTACTCGTCTATCTGTTTTTCTATATACTTGACAAATTCCTCATCCTGAAGCCATTTATGCTGAAATTGCCATCTACCTGATTCCTTTGTCAATTTTTTATCTACATATATTAGACAACAGGGTGCATGATCAGAGATCACGATGTTATCATAAAAGCAGTTTTGAATCTTGGATCTTAATTCTGTGGAAATCAAAAAATAATCAATACGTGAGAATGTCTTGTAGGTACTGGAATAACAAGAATAGGCTTTAACTTGTGGTTTCATTTCTCTCCATATATCTAACAATCTCAATTCTTTCATAAAATGATTAATAGTCATCCTACATCCATTGTGCGTACAATCCAGTCCTGTTGATCTATCTATACCTGGATTCAATGTACAATTAAAATCCCCTGCTGTTATATGTTGCCCTGTAAGTGATGATAAAATAAGAAATAAATTAGCAAAGAACTTTTGATCATCTATATTGGGACCATATAAGTTCACAAGATTTATATTTTCTAATAGCAAAGAACCTTGAATGATTACATATCTTCCAAGTTTGTCTCCAATTACATTTTTCACTTGAAAAGGGACTGATTTATGTATGAGAGTCATAACTCCCCTGGCCCGGGATGAAAATGATGAGGTGAATACACTTCCTTGCCATCTACTCCTAATTCTTTTTATATCCTCCTCTATTAGATGAGTTTCTTGTAAAAACACAATTTTTGAACCCATGTCTTTTATTTTATTCATAACTTGTTTAAGTTTTTTTAAATTTTGTAGACCTCTGCAATTCCATGAAGTTAAATTAAGATTAACACTTTGGTTTATGATCAATAGAGAGTTTGGGATTACCTTGCAGTGTAAACATGCTCATACAGAGAAGCAAAAACATGAGTGGTTGAACATTCATCCTACAAACTACACACAAACAAATTCCCCCTTCCCACACTTGTGGCGAACCCCCCAAAATCAAAAGAAAAATTCCGTCTCCCGATATAGCCATCGACCGTTCCACATCCACGGGGAACAGCCTAAGCCACTCCTTCTTCATCCTCCCAATCACCCTAACTCTACTGCTTTTAATGACGTAACATTAACTCTCCTCTGTAGTTTTCCAACTTAACTCCAAAATTTTTAACAACTTTGTAAATAATATTTTTTTTTTGTTTGTTTTTTTTTTTTTTTTTTTTTAATATATAATACAATCTATATTTTGTAAACTTGCTGTTTACTTCAAGTCAGTCAGATGCCTGTGCAAATGCTTAATTATTCTACCTTATATTTTGTTCATGCTTAGCTCCCACCAGTCTCTTCTTCTTCTTTGATCTTCTTGATGAACTCCTGCGCCTCCTCTGGGGTCTTGAAGATGTGGGTTCTGCCCTCATACGTGGTCAACAGTCTCGCAGGATAGATTACACCATGACGAATCCCAAGGTTGCGCAGCTCCTTACGTATGGGATCAAACTGCTTCCTCAATTGTTGGATTCCTGTGGCCAAATCTGGGTAGAACCGCACCTGCTGATCCTGGTGTTTAATCTCTCCTTTAGCTCGTGCAGCGTTGAAGATCTTCATCCTGTCTCTGTTGCTAAGAAACTTCATAATTAAGGTCCTCGGCGGTCCCTTATCTCTCCGTGGGCCAATACGATGTGCTTTTTCCAGAACCACTGCTGATTGCAACTCCTCGCTGCCCAGCACCTCCGGAATCCACTTTTCCAGAAAGGAATATACGTCCCGACCTTCTGATTCCTCTGGAAGACCCACCAGCCTCAAGTTATTCTGTCTCGACCGAGATTCCAAATCCAAAATATTATCTTCTAGACATTTATTTTTTTTTTCCAAAGTGCGCACCTTTAATTGAAGACGGGTGACGTCATCTTCAGCACTAGCGAGACGGAGCTCCATCTGCGCCGTTCGTTCTACACAGTCACCCAATTCCTTTCTTATTCCTTCCAACGCTGTCATAATCCCATCAAATCTAGAGGAAAAGTCCGCTCTCATTGAACTCATGGCAGCCATCAGCGCATCTGCGCCATTCCCCGCAGATATCGCACCGTTGCCAGCCTCCTCCGCCATATATGGAGTTTTGTTTGCTGCGTCACAGACCTGAAAGTCCGTTAATTTGGACTGTTTCGGCGGCTCGCTTTTCCCTTTACCTGGTTTTCCAGCCTTAGGCTTCGCCGACATATCCTCGCCCAAACGCTGGGATACGTTCTGTCCCAAATGAGAGAGTTATTTGCCGATTTTTTTCTCCAGGAGCAGAGCAGAGTGAAACGCGTCCGTCTTACGTGGCAGCCATAACCGGAAGAGGCTATTTATTATTTTTACTTTAACCTTTACTTCAGTTGTATGGTTAACCGTGTGTTCTGTACCTGTTTTATTTCAAATTCTTCTCACTTACTTTATTATGCAGTAGCCTGGAGGAGCACCCACAATTTTGTTGTGCTGTACAACTATACATTGACAATAAAGGCTATTCTGTTCTATTCTATTCCATTCTATCCTCTAGTTAAAAAGGACATTTGTTCTTCTCATCAGCTGTGATGATTTTCAGGCAGCACTGCTCCTCCATTTTTTTCAAGAACACAAGAACTTCTATTTCAAGAACTTCTATTCTCTCAAATAATATCTGGTATTTTATGATTTTTTTTTTCCAATTTTTTCCTATTTATGCTTCCATATTTCCTCTCTCTGAGTGCTACCATGGCTCATTTTTCCCTCTTATTGGCTGCCTCAACTTCCTGTGTTTGGTTTGAAATTTTGAACCTTTCAGAAAATTGCTTTCACACGCTAAATGAGCCAGACCAAGGATCAGTTTGCTCTGGACCGAGGCCACTTATAATATCATTAATGAACCAAATTTTGGGTCTTTGGTCCTGATTGTGGTTTGTGGGAAGTTTCACAGCTAGAATTTTGGTCAGAACCAAACCGAAAACTCTGAAAGTCTGGGCCAAATAGGTTAGGTGTGAAAGCACCATAACATGCACCCACTCAGAAATGCAGGGCTCTACACCTGTGTCTTCAACTTGCTGCTCCAGAGCCACATGTGACTCTTTTTTAAACCACTGGTATTGACACAAAAAGCCATAAATTTACAAAAAAAAAAAAAAAGTCACAAATTTTGGAGTGAAAACTTCCAGATTTACAAGGGAAACAAAAAGAGAACAAATGCACGGGAATAATATTACAAATTTAATAGTGAAATGGTGCAATTTATTTATTTATTTTTTTTAAAAAGTCAGTTTTAAGAGCAAAAACTTTAACAACTTATAAGAAAAATGGCAAATTTATTTGGACAAAATGTTGCAAATTCTGAAAGTTGCTAGTGAAAAGTTAAATGATAAAAGTGAATACATTTAAAAGGAAATTACTCACTTTTTAGTATTGTCAACAGGCCAGTTTATACTTATAACTCAGGTGTTTTAACTTTTTATTTTATGACTCAATCAAGTTGTGGTGGCTCCATGATTTTTCCTTTATTAAAAATTACTCCAAATGGCTCTTTCAGCAATAGAGGTTGCCAGTTGATTGCTGATTTATTCAGTTATTCTCATCTCATTTCCCTCTTATCACCTCTGTTTTTTCCCGAGGCACCTTCATCACCTGATAACACCTTTCTCTGGTTTCAGTTTTAAATAAACGCCAAAAACCACTTGCTTCTTTTCACTCTCCCTTTATTTGATCTTTCGTCATGCTCCTGCTCAGACCGGGAGCTGTGGCCGTCCGTGCAGACGCATGCCGAATGTGTTCATTCATATATTTCCTAGGCGATGATGTCATTTTCAGCAGGGCCAGCACCCTGCAGCATGAGAGAGAGACAGCCAGAGAGACGGAGGGAAAGAAAGGCATGTGTGTAGAGATAATTGGATGGAGGTGAGGAGGAGGGTTTTAAGGAGGAACGATTGAGAGATCTGAGGCGAGATACGAGATGAGAGACGAGAGATTTGGAGCGATAAAGAGAGTGAGCGAGGCGTGGAAGGAACGCCAGTGACAGAGCGATGGGGGGGGGGGGGGAGAGGGATGGGAGATGCTGAAAGACAATGACAGCAGATAAGGGGGAAAAGAAGGGGGAGTCAGGAAACGGCGTCTGGGAACGTGGAGTTGAGTGGGGAGGCTGTTGTTGCCGTGGCAACCGCACAGGTGTTAAAGCAGGCCAATCAAGTGTCGGTCGGCAATCTGCCAGCGACCGATGAGCACGTGCGCGTGTCTGCGGATGCACTCACTCGTTTGTCCATTCACTAACAGCGGAGCGCCTGTCACCCACTGATCTGTTTGCTGCATGGCGGGCGTGTCCCACGGCGGTCAGCCCCTGTGGCCTTTATGATCAGATTTAACTTTATATGTCTGTAATTTATTTTTTTAACAAGAGGGATGGTGGTTTGGGGTACAGAGTATACCGGTGCACCTCAATAAATTTGAATATCATCGAAAAGCTGATTTCTTTCAGTAATTCAATTCAAAAAGTGAAACTCAGCATCTCCATAAAGCTTGTCAGCAGAGGGAAGCATGAAGTGCTCTTAAATTTCCTGGTAGATGGCTGTGCTGACATTGTGATAACACACAATGGACCAACAATAGCCAACATGGCTCCCCAAATCAGGTGCCAGGTCCTGTCATTTGGAAATCAAGATCCCAGAGTCTGGAGGAAGAGTGGCGAGGCACAGAATCCAATTGCTTGAAGTCCAGTGTGAAGTTTCTACAGTCAGTGCTGATTTGAGGAGCAACAGAAGGATAGCAGTTACAGTGAAAGGGAAGATTTACAGCATCGTAGTGAGACCAGCTATGATGTATGGTTTGGAGATGGTGGAACTGACAAAAAGACAGGAAGCAGATCTGGAGGTGGCAGAGTTGAAGATTCTAAGATTCTCATTCAAAGAAGAAGATGACAGCACAGCGCAGCTTGTTTTTCCCCTGGCTTTGGCAGCTTTTTGTTGGGTTGCTACCACCTAAATTCTTTTTTTTTGTCAGTATGAGCAATATTTTGTTAGTTAAAAACAACAATTTTGTTGTGAGGAGGCTAATTTTTCATATGCACCTTCCTTAATTATCTGTAATAGCAACACTCAACCACAGTGGGCGAAGTGTGAATTTAATGTCAGTATAGTGGTACTCAAATACTTTGCAAGCAGTTTCATGAAATGGTCAGTCAGAGAGCAACTCATACCGGCTCGGACGTCGCCCGGGTTAACAAGGTCAGGAGTTCCTGGCAGCGGAAGGTGAATTACAGAGCTGCGTGGAGGAATCTGATCAGACCTAAATGAAACAGTCATTGTCGCCCCCGACAGACTGCTATGATTTTTATTTTTGGATTTTATATACTTTATTGATCCCCAGAGGGGAAATTGAGGGCATCCACCTGGATGGATGAAGCAGCCACGGTATGGCGCTATCCCTTTACCATTCACACACACATTCACACTTAGGGCCACTTTAGAGTCTCCAGTTAACCTAACCTGCATGTTTTTGGCCTGTGGGAGGAAACTGGAGAAATCCTGGAGTAAACCCACGCAGATACGGGGAGAACATGCAAACTCCACACAGATCACTGTTGGTCAGGGGCTGGGATCGATCCAGGGATCCCATGGCCAAGGGTGAGTTGCTGTGCTGTCGCAGTGCTAACCACTGCGCCACCGCACCGCCCCAGTGATGATGATGATGATGATGATGATGACTGACTGGAAATGTGAGTTCCAGTAATTAGACAAAACATTCAGCAGTTTTTCAAATGTAAGGCCTTAAATTTAACCAAGTAGCCTCAAAATATTTGAAGTTTAATTGGAGACATCTTTTAAGAGCATATACTGTGTTTATTTGAGGCAATGGCATGAGATATTCAAGCAGTATCCTAATCAATGCATCCACTTGAACTGAGCTGTAACCCAGACAGAGAGAAGACAACTTTTGTAAATTGCATCAGTCGGGAGCTGAGGGATTTATTGTAATTTAAGTGCCTTCATTAGCTGCAGCAGGTCACATCCGCTGGTGCAGCTCCAACTGCTGACTGTGTCCAATAAACCTGCCAAATTAGCTGAGTAACTGACAACTTTGCATATTTATAAACACGAGCGAGCACCGTTGACTTTGGTCTCGTCATAAGGAGGAAAGGAAAAGTAACGGCACAAATGTAGACTTTAATAAGACATTTCAGTGGTTCTACACATGGACATAATTCGGGGGGGGGGTACATATTCCCCTCAACCTGGAAAAAAACTGAGAACCCCCCCCCCCCCCCCGCCCAGTTCAAACCTCTTTAATGTCATGTTACATAACAGGATAAAATGCATCTGAAGTACCAGTTTTAAATCTGCAACGTTTTTTCTTGTAAATTTGCTTCTTTTTCTTGAAAATCTCCATTTTTCTTTCCTCAAAGATTTGCAACTTTTTTTTTTCCTGCAACTTTTTCTTTCCGTAACTTTTTCTTGTAAATGTGCAACTTTTTTTTTCTCATAAAGTTGCAGCTTTTTTTATTGTAAATTTGCATCTTTTTTTCTCAGAATTTTGCAGCTTTTTGCTTGTAAATTTGCAGCTTTTTTCTTTTAAATCTGCACCTCTGTTGCAAATGTACAACTTGTTTTCCTCATGAATTTGCTGTTTTTTCTTCATAATTTCACTACTTTTTTTTGTCATAAATCTGCAACTTTTCTCTTGTAAACTTGAGACTTTTTTCTCCTAAATTTGCAGCATATGGACACTGGTTTAATTTTTATTCTCTCTAATTGATTAATTTTTTTTTTGTTCATCTAGACAATGACTCAAGTTTTTATAATGTTTTTGTTTTTAAGGGTTTGGACTCCTCTCTATTACAAATATAGAAGTCCCTAAACACAACCTTACAGATGGCCCCGTCTGCAATAACACCTATAGTGTCCCACTTAATCTTTCCTCCTGAGAAAATATTCTGTTTATTATAAACATAAGAAACTGAGACACTTTCATACATTCTAAATTGACTGTACTAAGATTTCTAAGGAGTTGTGCACAAGTTTTGTGTCCCTCTAATCTTCTCGTTATCTTGACTGACTGTCCTTGTTTGCAAAGTTGTTTGTGGTGGTGATAAAGGATGTTGGGGGAAAAAAATCAATGGCCATTCTTGCTGAGTCACAGTATAAAGCCTGGAGGCTTACATACCTAATGGCTGAAGGCCAATTCCAACTTTGCAGCAACAAATATACTCCCGTAATTATATAGAAAATGTATTCCCAGTATACAATAAACAATCCATTAGTCTATTACCAGATATAATTAAAAGACTATTGTAAAGGGCTCACAGCATTAACTAAAACAGAGGTGCCATAATGAGCTCATATTACATATAGCATATAGCAAAAAGACCACCAGAGGGCAGTTTCTCTTTAACAGTGACGTGCACAGACATTTCGGGGGCCAGGTGCTCGACCAAAAAAAGGGCAGTCCTAAATACTGAAAAAAAAGTAACGTTGCATATAGTAGCACAAATTTTACTGTATTTACTTGGTATATCAATTTTATTTTATAATACCTATACACTCATAGAGATATTTAATACCTCATAAATTTCTACAAAACTATCACTGCACACAGAGACCATGGTGTTAGGTAGATAGATAGATACTTTATTTCAAACAAAAAAGCAAAAAAAACAATACAAATGACAAGTGCAATAAAAGTGACAGTATACAGTGTTCGAAAGGGAGAAGGAAGAAGTTCACACTTATTTACTCCAACTCCTCTTTTCCCTAAATACAACCCATGTGAAATATATACCTATTACCTCAGTTAAGACCCCAAGTAGACAATTAACTATATTTTGTATCAACATTGACACCCATCCATCCCAACATACATATGGTCCATACATCTATACCCAGTCCCAATCAACACAAATATACACAGATATGCACAGTACTGTCCCACCTACCCTCCCATAGTGTCCCAGAGTAAGCATAGTGAATTGTACATATTAACACTACCCCTCAAGCATATATCCTTTCAGCAAATAATGTTTATACCTATTTTTGAATTGATTTCTGTTTGTACATAGTTTTAGTTCCATCTCCAGACTGTTCCACAAATCCACCCTACTGTCATGATCTGAGCACTGATTTTGTCCACGCTCGGATCATCCAGTATTTTCCCCGATCGTTCTGTGTTGGTTTCCTTATGGCCTTCCCGGGCTCTTATTTTGACAGCGTCTCGGCGGGGCTTCCGGTTGTCAGAGTCGAGCTGTGCAGTGACAGCTGGATCATATTCCTCTAATTAGTCCTTATTGTCTGATTAGTCCTTAGCCCTATTTAAGGGAGCAGCTGAGGTTTTTCCTGGCTGCGACCTCGCGTAACATTGGTTCCCCCAACGTTCGGCTGGAGTCCTTATCACCAGCTCTAGTCACCCTCTTGATCTTCATGTTATCGGTAAGTTTACTCCTTATCCTGAATGTATTGTTACTGTGCCTTAGTTGTAACTCTTGTTTGTGTTTTGCTCCACGTGGCTCATTATTTTGTCATCTCTTGTCTTTCATTAATAAATATGCAAACTCATCGGCTGCCTAAAGCGTCTCATTAATGGTCTGTGAGGGCCACCCATGACAGTAGGTCGCAGCCCAAACAAGACGCCGGTGACCGTGAGTTTGCATTGTTTGGGCTTGTAGTTTTTCCTTTTCTGCGTACCAGTGTGCTGGGAGATGGCGTCGCCACGCAAGGGCTACGCTATGAGCTTGGGCTATGAGCTAGTGATGACCCTCATTGAGATAGATGATCTCCTTTCGCAAGCTCATAGCGACCCCATTCCCAGCAACTCATACTGGTACCTGGACCTCGCAGAGGCAGCTATTAATCGCCATCCTTGCTATGCTGACCACCCAGAAATCACAATGAGGATGGCGGAGATCTCAGCACTCCGGGAGAAGCTCCGTGATCTGGAGGGAAACACCAGCAGGAAGCCGAAGGTGAGGCATCCCTGCTCCTCGCCTCGGGATCCCATTCCTGTCACCCATTCAGCCCAGAAGTTTACACCACCCAAGTGCCATTCCCAGCAGAGGAGAACGTCAGCCGGGATTCCCTCTGTGGAGATTCAGCGGACAGCTATGACCATCCAGGACCAAGTGGCTGCAGCTCGTTCTGCCTCCCATCCAACCCAAATTATTAAGCATGTGACGCCGGCAGTCAGACTGGTGGAGAGAAATCCTGAACTCTATGATTACCCCGAATACGCTGACCTGCTCGCCTCTGTTTGTGCGCAGGAGCGGTGTTTTCCTGACCTCACCTTCGCCTCGCCCTCTGCCGGTAAACGTCGTCACCATGCTTATAGTAAGCCTCAGCGAGAACCCCGTACAGATCCAGTTCCGGGAAGCCGCATGAACTCTGTCTCCCAGCCAGCTGTTGCCTCTGTGTCACATCAGAGGGGTAAGACAGCAGCCTCCTCCGGGTTGTATGTTCCTGTTGTTCCATCAGCTCCTTGTCCCCGGACCACCTCGGCTGCTCCTCCCTGCTCCTCGACGCTCTTCCCAGCTGCTGTGAGGTCCACGAGTCCGACTCCAGCTGTCCCCGTTCCTGATCCTGGGGAGTGGCTCCTCTTCGTCCTCCCGGGGGACCCTCCATCACCATCCAAAGGGGAGAGGAGAAAACCAAGCCCACTGCAGCAGTTTCCATCGACCCTCAGTGGAGCAGGCAAGTGTCTTTTCATTCTTTTCCTTCACTGTGTGAACTGCCTTGTCTGACTCCTGGGGGTGGAGTTCGGGGCGCACAGTCCTCCGAGCTTCCTCCACCTGCTGCAGTTAGTAATTGTGAACCTGCATCCTCTGTGTCTCCTTCCCCAGAGCGTCCCCTGGTGCTAGGACTACACCGCCAGACGAGGAGGGAGCCTGTGGCCCTGGAGAGCCTGGTACCAGCCCCACAGCCACGTCATGGGCAGAGGAGGAGGGTAGACTGCCGGTTGGAGCCCGCGCCGATGATCAAGCTTCTCCGGGTCTTCACGGAAGAATGGTCCGACCCAGCAGGCCACGGATCCCCTGCCGCCACGCCATGCGGGCCTTCGGCGTGGACTTCAGCACCAGGGAATCCCCAGACTGTGGAAACCATCATGCCAGCTGTGGAGCCCGCCGCAGTCGAGTGGGAACCAGGAGTGGACCTTCAGTCCGCTGAACCTGGATCGTCAAAGTCCTGGGCGGCGGTAGAGCCCGAGATCAGGCAAGTGCTCTATTTTGTTTTCCTTTTTTCTATTCTGGAGCATTATTGCCTGTCTCTCGGGGAAACGAGCCAGGTGCAGCTGTCCGCTGCATCCGAGCTTGTCTCGTCGGGCTCTGCCGTTGCCGGTGATTCGAATCCCAGTTTCTTTTCTTCTTCTGAGCCTTCTCCCAGGGTCACTGGTGACGAGCCCATTCCGGTCGTCGCCTTGGAGGTTCCGGGTTCGTGTCTGGAGGTCATCCCTGGTGCTGTGCCGGCCCAGTCGGGGTCCGTCGTGGGTATTGTTCCGGCCCAGTCGGGGTCCGCCGTGGGTGCAATGTTGACCCAATCGGGGTCCATCGTGGTCCCTCTTCGTTTCTCCGATCCCCTTTTCCCTCCATCGGGTGCCGCTGGGATTCCCCTTATTCGGCTTGGCTTCCCCTCGCTATCCCTCTCGGTAGGGAGGCTGCCTCCGAGTTCTTCCCTGCGGTCCTGGTGGCCTAATGACGCTGGTCGGCCGCCCGGGAAACTACTTCGCTGGTTCGGCGTTCTGGGTTGGCCACCCGACAGACTGGATTCTTTGTTCGGCGACCTGGTCCGGCCGCTAGAGATACTGTTGCTCCGGGCCCAGGACTGGGGTAGGCCGCCCGAACAGTTTGGGTTTTTTCCTCTTCGCCAGAGGTACTGTTTCTCTGGGCCTGGGATGCGGGAAGACCACCCGAACTGTTTGTTTTTTTTTCTCTCTCCTTTGTGCTTTGCCTGTCGCGATTCCTGTAGTGTTTTTTTTCTCTACTCTGTAAATCAGGGGTCACCAACGCGGTGCCCGCGGGCACCTTGTCGCCTGCAGGGACCACATGAGTCGCCCGCAGGCCTGCTCTAAAAATAGCACAACTTGCAAGTGAGCTGCGTCTAAGATGTAATTTTTTCTGCCGCTATTTTTTAAAATCACACTTGCATTTATATAGATTTTAAAATGACAATGTCTTAAAAATAAAAAAAAATGAAAATATGTTTATTACACGTAAAGTTAATGTGAACTCTGACCTAGTTCAAAGGTCAGTATTGTGCGCATGACAAAACCTTCGCGCTTGTGGAGAGTAAGCTAGCGGCCAGTGAAGATGTGAATGGAGTGCAGTTTCCTACACAGTTCTTTTTCCCCCCAAAAAAGACAGAAAATTTATCATTTTCAAAGTGAGCGGGAGGAAGAGTTCTTTTTTACTACCGTGAAAGGAAGCTGCGTGTGTTTAATTTGCGGGGCGACTGTGGCCCACTGCTGCCCACTCTTTTTTTTTTTGACGGAAGGTAGATTTCTTCTGCAGTCCGGTGACAAGCCACCAGCTACCGGTTGCTGTGTGCGCAAGCGCCCCTTAACTCCCTAACCTGCATGTTTTTGGCATGTGGAAGGAAACCGGAGAAATCTCGGAGTAAACCCACGCAAACACGGGGTGAACATGCAAACTCCACACAGATCACTGTTGGCCGGGGGCAGGGATCGAACCCACGATCCCCCGGCCGAGGGTAAATTGTGCTGCCGCGGTGCCACCGTGCATATAAGCACTCTCAGTGCTGTTTAGCTTCTTCTCAAGCATGATTCTTGGCAAGAACTGTATGGATATAATTCCAGTGAAGAAGAACACACAAAAGTGTGTTTATTAAATGTAACAGATTTTGAGCAGAATTGCAGCAGATTTGTTCAGTTAAAAATGTGATAAGATTTATTTAATATGAAAGTTGATTTTTCTTAAATGTTGCATAACTTTTTCAAACATGGTTCAACATAGTTCATGAATTAACAGGGTTTAGTTTTTTATGGTTAAAAGGGACTGGTGAAAACTGGACATTTTTTTAATGTAGAAGTGATCATCTGAACAATTGCTGAGATTAATAAAAATAAAGTGTTGAATATTGATCTTGTCTGTTACCCACTCTAAGTTATTGATAATTATATATATATATATATATATACAGTATATATATATATATATATATACTGTATATATATATATATATACACACACACACACACACACACACAATTTGTTATTTTAGAGGAGTGTGTCAAGCTGGTGCTCTTCACATGACTCGATACCCATGAAGTAGCTCTTTGTTTCAAAAAGGTTGGTGACCCCTGCTGTAAATGTTAGGGATGCTCTTGTGTTTTGTCCATGGTCTCTTTTGAACTATTTGTATATCGCCACGCTTTAGCATGTTTTTTTTCCCTTCCTTTTTCTGGTATTATTAGGGTACGCTTTGTTTTCATGTGCCTGTATTTGTTTTCTGGTTCATCTGTGAATTGAGAGATGCTCTTGTTTTCTTTTGTTTTTGGTTCCCTTGTGTGTGAATTATGGATTATATTTGTGGTATTGCTACTCTACTTTGTGGCTTGAGTTTTTTTTTTTTCTCTCCTACTGTTGGGGTACTATGTTCTTTTTTTAATGGGTACCTGTATTTTAGTTCCTGGTTGCCTTGTTCTGTTTGTATTTCATCTATGCTCAGATTGTTGCACCATGTCCTTATTTTTTTTTCTATATTCGACCCTGGTCATTTCTGGTTCTTTGTTCCCCTCTGTGTGTGTTTTTTTTTTTTTTTTCTGGTTAGGGTTTTGCATTTTCTTCTGTGGTTCTCGCCCTCCTGGCCTGTTCCCCCTCCACCCACCCTGGGTTGGCCTGGGTAGCCTTCTGGGTGGGGGGAGGCTTGGATGTTGTGTTGTGCCTGGAATGCGCCTTTTGGGGGGGGAGTACTGTCATGGTGTGAGCGCTGATTTTGTCCGCGCTTGGATCATCCAGTATTTTCCCCGATCGTTCTGTGTTAGTTTCCTTATGGCCTTCCCAGACTCTTATTTTGACAGCGTCTCGGTGGGGCTTCCGGCTGTCAGAGTCGAGCTGCGCAGTGACAGCTGGATCCTATTCCTCTAATTAGTCCTCATTGTCTGATTAGTCCTTAGCCCTATTTAAGGGAGCAGCTGAGGTTTCTTCTGGCTGCGACCTCACGTAACGTTGGTTTCCCCAACATTCGGCTGGAGTCCCTATCCCCGGCTCCAGTCACCCTCTTGATCTTCATGTTATCAGTAAGTTTACTCCTTATCCTGAATGTATTGTTACTGTGCCTTAGTTGCAACTCTTGTTTGTGTTTTGCCCCACATGGCTCATTATTTTGTCATCGCTTGTCTTTCATTAATAAATATGCAAACTCATCGGCTGCCTAAAGCGTCTCATTAATGATCCGCGAGGGCCATCCATGACACCCACAGACAGATATGCACATACTTTTCTTAGTTGTTCGTACCTTAGGTTTAGTAAAGTTTAAGTCTCCTCTCAAATTATAATCATTGTCTCTTTTTTTTAAATATTTTTTGTATATTAGTTAGGAGTTGATTATTAATTGCCCTGTACATTACTTGTGCTGTCTTATATTTAACTAAATCCATGAACTTTATGGCATGAGACTTTAAAAACAACGAGTTGGTATGGTCTGTATATCCTACATTATTTATTATCCTTAAAACTTTTTTTTCTAATGTGCATATTGGATGTAGGTTGGTCCTGTAGGTGTTTCCCCAGACCTCTACACAGTAGTTAAGATATGGTAGAAACAGTGAATTGTACAGTAAGAACAATGATTTATAGTCCAAAATGTGTCTTGTCTTGCCCAGTATCCCTATACATTTTGCTAACTTGGCCCGGATGTGACTGATGTGAGGTTTCCAGCAGATTTTATTGTCTAGCGTCACCCCCAGAAACATATTTTCCTGTACTGTTTTAATTCTGATATCATCTATCGTTATCATTATTTCATGATTTATTTTATAATTTCCAAACAACATAATCTTTGTTTTTTTCAGATTTGAAGATAATTTATTTTTGTTAAACCACTGTGTTAACCTTTTCATTTCAGTTGTGACCACCTCTAAAACCTGCAAATTCTCACCAGTGCAAAGGATATTTGTGTCATCCACAAACAAAATAAATTTCTGAATTTTTGATACTTAGCATATGTCATTTATATACAGTATAAGATAAAGAGTTTGGGTCCCAAAACGGACCCCTGGGGCACACCACAAGAGATGTTCATGAAGGGTGATTTGTGCTCACCTATTTGTACAAATTGTTGTGTTACTTAAATAACTTTCTACCCAACTCAGTCTGACCCCTCTTATCCCATACCTTTCCAATTTCCTCAGTAAAATTCTGTGGTCAATGGTGTCAGAAGCTTTCGTTAAATCTATAAATACTCCTACAGCAAGCTTTTTTTTTATCTATACAACTAGTAATTTCTTCTATAAGTTCGATCAGTGCCAAAGATGTAGATTTATCTGCTCTAAAACCATACTGGCTGTCTGTAAGGAGGTTGTGTTTTTCTTCTATGAGTTCGATCAGTGCCAAAGATGTAGATTTGTCCGCTCTAAAACCATACTGACTGTCTGTGAGGAGGTTGTGTTTTTCAATGAAATCATCCAGTCTCTTAGTGGAGTTTTTTTCAAGTATTTTGGAGAATTGTGAGAGTAAAGAGACTGGCCTGTAATTTGTGAAACAATGACTGTCTCCTGTTTTGTATAGAGGTATTACTTTTGCTATTTTCATTTTGTTTGGAAATTTACCAGTTTGAAATGACAGGTTACAGATGTGGGTGAGTGGTTTAACAATTCCTTCAATTACTTTTTTCACTATTGTCATGTCATTTTCATTCCAGTCAGTTGATTTTTTGTTCTTAAATTTACACACACTCTCGATAATTTCCTTTTCGGTTACTGCACTCAAAAAGATTGTTTGGATTTCTATCTTCTATTTCATTTACAGGCCCACTATCATTTGTTTCTGGGGTCACTATTGTTTCTGCTAATTCTGGACCAACGTTTACAAAAAAAATATTGAAACCACTAACCACATCCTCCATATTATTTATCAAATTGTCATTTTCAGTAAAATATTCTGGATAATTAGCATTCTTTGATCGGTTACTAATAATTCCATTTAGCACTTGCCATATTCCTCTTAAGTTATTCTTATTATCCTCTAATATTCTGTTGTAGTATTCTTTCTTACAAGTCCTCATTATATTAGTTAGCTTTGTAGAAGAGCTTGGAAGAACGAGACGATGTGATATATAAACCAAAGTTTATTATCAGCTCCTCTAACAAGTCTCATCCTAGTGCAGCAGCAGAAGAAGGAAAAAGAGACCGAACACCTTCGGCTCTCAGAACTTATACTTGCACATAACAAAAGACATGCATATCCAAAGCTGACATCCCTCATTATCTTAATCCCCCCATTGTCTTCGTACTCCTCCTCATGGCCCTGGGGGGTCAGGGCAGCTCCTCCGGTCTCCACCGCAGTGCCTGGGAAACTCTTTGATCCTCATTGGCGGTTGAGATCTCTTTGTCCTGTTCTGAGGTGTGAAGTCGCCTTACATATGTAATCACCAAACATTCTCACATGCTTCAACATATGTAGGTTATGGAATATATGGTAAATATAGACCACAGCCCCCCCCCCCCCAAACGACTAAGAAAAGGACAATAGAAAAATTCACAGTTTAAGATAATTATTATGACATACTAACTGCTACACCTCTTGCAACAGAAGAAACTTTCCAGCAGCCATGCTCCTAAGAGAATTCAGTGGTAATCATAACAGCATAGTAAAATCACAAGTCAGTCCTAAACTGTTACAGCACAATTAGTGAACAACTGTTGAGTAGTTTGTATCAGTCTCTGTGCCGTCTGGGTTTTAATCTTCTCCCGAAACTGCTGTGGGTCCGCTTGGGCGTCCTGCTGGGACCTTCCTGTAAGGAATCTGCAGCTTGGGGAGGAGAGTGATTATTTGTTCCCTGCAGGGGGGCTGAGTCTTTTCTCTTGGGGGGTCTACCCCTCCGAGGTGCTCTCGCCAACCGTGCAGGCTCGTCTTTCAACAAGAAGGCAGGTTTAAGTCTGTCAATGCTGACTGTTTCTTTTCTATCCCCAAAATCAAGCACAAAGTGTTTATCACCAGGTTCCAGCACTCTGAATGGCCCATCGTATGGTGGGCGGAAAGTTGGTTTTAAAGCTTCATGCCTAACAAAAACGAATCCAGCGTTCTTTAAAGCTTGTGGGACAAAAACCCGTGGAAAAGAGTGATGAGCCGGACCGGGGAGAGAGTCCGGTCCGTTGCTGCCTAAAAGCCTCGGGGCTGGAAGATGCCCTGGCTCTGGGTTCTCTGGTAAAAATTCACCTGGGAGCCTGAGAGGTTGTGCAAAAACTAATTCTGCTGGAGAGGCGTCTAGATCCTCTTTGGGTGCAGCACGCAACCCCAATAAAACCCAGGGAAGTTTATTTACCCAATTTGTATCCGTTAGTGAGGCTCTGAGGGCGGCCTTTAAAGATCTGTGAAAACGCTCGCATAACCCATTAGCCTGAGGGTGATGAGCGGTGGTGCGGTGAATTGTTGCCCCTAAGCTGCTGGCCATGGCTGACCAAAGCTCCGAGACAAATTGAGGCCCCCTATCGGACGTGATGTCCGATGGGACGCCGAAACGTGCCACCCAGTTTGTCAAAAAAACGCGAGCGACTTCCTCCGCTGTGGTTGACGCCAGAGGGACTGCCTCTGGCCAGCGCGTGGTGCGGTCTATCATTGTTAACAGATGTGTGAAACCTTGGGAGGAAGGTAGTGGTCCCACGAGGTCGACATGAACGTGGTCGAACCTTCTAGCAGGGATTGGAAAAGGCTCCAGAGGGGCTTTTGTGTGTTTGTGTATTTTGGCGCGCTGACAAGAAATGCAAGTCTTTGCCCATTCTTTTACGTTTTCGCGCGGGCCAGGCCACACAAACTTTTCGGCGACCATTTTAACCGAGGCGCGCACACCTGGGTGCGCGAGGGAGTGAATTGAGTCGAAAATACGGCGGCGCCATGCAGCTGAGACTAACGGGCGAGGTCGGCCGGTTGAGATATCGCATATTAGGGGGGGCACGCCATCGCGTAAACCCCTTTCCTCCAGCCTTAACCCTGTTGGTTCAGACAAGAGTGCGCGCACGTCCGCATCACTACTTTGTTCCTCTGCCATGGCTGCATAATCTATCCCTGCATGGATTGGGCCCGCGTATGTGTCCGCGTTGGTGAAGAGTTCCGCGGCTGAGGTAGTATAATCTGTCTCCTCGCGCTCTGACGATGTCACAGCGTGAGAGAGGCAGTCTGCTACCACGTTAAGTTTGCCTGCCACATGTCGAATGTCTGTGGTGAACTCTGAAATCGCAGCCAGCTGTCTTTGTTGCCTGCCTGACCACGGTTCGGAAATTTTAGCCATAGCAAAGGTGAGCGTTTTGTGGTCTACAAAAGCCGTGAAACTCCGCCCTTCTAACCAGAACTGGAAGTGGCGGATGGATAAATGAAGCGCTAGCAGCTCCCTGTCAAAAGTGCTGTATTTACGCTCGGTTTGGTTTAGCGATTTGCTGAAGAATGCCAAAGGTTGCCAGATTCCGCTGACATGTTGTTCTACAACTGCCCCTATAGCTAGGTCCGAAGCGTCTGTGGTTAGCGCAATGCGGGCCGAGGGATCGGGGTGAACCAACAATGTGGCATTAGCTAGGGTGCTTTTTACTTCTGCGAAGGCGCGTTCGCGCTCCGGGGTCCATTCGACCGCGTTGGAAGGTTTTTGTTTTCTGAGCGCGTCATATAGGGGCTGCATGAGCTGAGCTGCGTGGGGGAGGAAACGGTTGTAAAAATTAACCATTCCCAAAAATTCCTGCAGCGATTTGACCGTTTGTGGCCGTGGGAAACTTTTTATCGCGTGAACTTTGTCTGGCAGTGGGACTGCCCCCTTCGGAGAAACTCTGTGTCCTAAAAAATCAATTTGTGACACGCCGAATTTGCATTTGGCTGGATTGATTATTAACCCGTGCTCTTCTAGCCTCTGAAAAACCATAGTGAGATGCCGCTCGTGTTCTTCCTCAGACGGGCTGGCTACCAGCATATCGTCGAGGTAGACGAAAACAAAAGGGAGGTCGCGTAATACTGCATCCATCATCCGCTGAAAGGTGTGAGCAGCGCCTTTGAGGCCGAAAGGCATTCGCAAAAATTCAAAAAGGCCGAAAGGGGTTATTACAGCTGTTTTAGGAATGTCCTCTGCTCGAACTGGGACTTGATGATAACCGCAGACCAGGTCTATTTTTGAAAAAATGCGCGCACCCGCCAGATGCAGTGAAAAATCCTGAATGTGAGGAATTGGGTAGCGGTCATGCGCTGTCGCATTGTTTAATCTGCGGTAATCGCCGCACGGTCTCCAAGAACCGTCGGATTTCGGAACCATGTGAAGTGGTGAGGCCCAGGGGCTTTTCGAGCGTCTAATAATGCCTAATTTTTCAAGGGTGGTAAACTCGTCCCGAGCTATGGCGAGCTTGGCCGCGTCTAAGCGCCGAGCTTTGGCAAATACGGGTGGGCCCGTTGTGGGAATAAAATGTTCAACCCCATGTTTAGCCACTGTGGCTGAGAATTTGGGAATTGTGAGTGCTGGAAATTGGGTGAGGAGTTGATCAAACTTACCTCCTGCTGTGGTGACGATAGCCTGCACGGGTGGTAGAGAAAGTCGAGCTGAGCAGGGAATAGAAGCAAAGGACAGTGCATTAATCAAGCGCCTGTTCGCTAGATCAACTAATAACCCATGTGCACACAAAAAATCAGCGCCCAACAAGTTAAAACTCATCGCCGCTACAACCAATGTCCATCTGTAGTTGCGGCCGTGGATGCAGAGGTGCAGGCTCTTTTCGCCAAAAGTGTCGATGGTGGAGCCGTTGGCTGCCACCGCTCCATTGCCCCGGGTGCCCATGGCCCGATCTGCTTGGGAGGGCAAGACAAAACTTAGTTGAGCTCCCGTGTCGATAAGGAACTGCTTGCCGGTGTGTCCGTCTGTCACATATAAAAGCTTGCTTTTTTCACCGAGAACCGCCGCTGTTAACAGCTCTCGGCTTCGGCGTTTTCCGGAAATTGTGAATTTGCAGGGGGGAACGCATTTGTAAGCCTTCTCGGCGAAGCGGTGGTGGTAATAACAAACGTCGCTCCGTCTGTTGCGTCCTGGCCGTGTCGCTGTCACCGCGGGCTGGCTCTGCTCAGTGATTTGTGGTTCCTCGTGGCTCCGGACATCAGCGTTGAGGTCTGCGGATGCTGCTGTGGGTGTCTGCTCCTTGCAGGCGTTGACGAGCCGTTGAGCTTCGTGAGCTAGCGTGCGGAAGTCTTGCTGGGTGCTGCATCGCATGTTGGCCAGCGTCCCTCTCATGTGTGGCGGCAGCGTACTGAGGAATATGAAATGGAAGAGGAAGTTGTCATTGTCCTCTTCTTTAAGTTGCAGCAAGTCCTCCATGAGGGCCTTGGGTCTGCCTCCTCTGTGGCCGTAAACCGCCAGGATCCTCTCGGCTCTCTCCTCGGCTGAGGGGACGTAATTTGCCACGATAGTCGCTTTCAGTTCTTCATATTTGTCCTGGGCCGGCGGCCGTTGGATTATGCTCCGCGCACATCTCGAAGTGGCGGCGTTGAGTTTGGCGACGATGTGATAGAACTTTGTATCGTCAGCCGTGATGCCCGCAAGTGCAAACTAGGCTTCAGCTTGCAGAAACCACGAGGCGGGGTCTTCCTGCCAGAAGTCTGGCAGGTTGACGGTGACGGCGTTTGTGTAGACAGTCACTGCTGTGTCCGCAGGGTGAGAGTGCCTTGCTTCGGCTCTCACAGCGGCGCTGGTGCTCGGTTGAGCCCTCTCTATCACTTCTGCCGTGGGGGAACGTCGTCCATCTGTTCCCCTGTCTGCGTGGGCGCCGGCGTCTACCTGGGTCGCCACAGATGAGTCGATCGCGGGGGAACGCCTCTGGTCCATCCTCGCGTCAGGGTCACCAGTGTAGAAGAGCTTGGAAGAACGAGGCGATGTGATATATAAACCAAAGTTTATTATCAGCTCCTCTAACAAGTCTCATCCTAGTGCAGCAGCAGAAGAAGGAAAAAGAGACCAAACACCTCCGGCTCTCAGAACTTATACTTGCACATAACAAAAGACATGCATATCCAAAGCTGACATCCCTCATTATCTTAATCCCCCCATTGTCTTCGTACTCCTCCTCTTGGCCCTGGGGGGTCAGGGCAGCTCCTCCGGTCTCCACCGCAGTGCCTGGGAAACTCTTTGATCCTCACTGGCGGTTGAGATCTCTTTGTCCTGTTCTGAGGTGTGAAGTCGCCTTACATATGTAATCACCAAACATTCTCACATGCTTCAACATATGTAGGTTATGGAATATATGATAAATATAGACCACAAGCTTGTTTGTTAATAATCTTACATAATTTTGTTAATAATCTTACGTAAATTTTGTGTTCATCATTAATTATTTATTTACAGGACAAAAATTGGGAGCTTCCATTGAAAAAATAAATATCTGTTCAAAATAAAACAATCAAATCAGAGCAAAGCTTTTCTGTCAGTAAATAAAATATTAAATCTCCATTCACATAAATAAATCTTTGTATAAAATTAAGAGGCCATTCCCCTTGTCAGTAAAATTAGCCAAAATCCTCCGCTCTGTTAACCTGCCACTCCATCCTCATAAAGACTATAGGACAACTTATACAGGACAACTTATTATAACAATGAGAAAATCTACAAGAAAAACCATGAAAATTAGAGAAAAAGTTGCAAACTTATATTTGTGTGAGGAAAAGGTAACGATTTTATCACAAAACATGGCAAATTTATAGTAAAAAGTACTAAATTTACTACAACGGTAATAAATTTGCAAGGAAAATAATTTTAAAAAGTTATACAGTAACTTTCCAAGAAAAATGTTAAAGTTTACAAGAAAAACCTCACTAACTGATGAGAACATTGGACATTTATGAGAGGAAAAAAGTAAAAAAACATTAAATTTTTTTTAGAAAATTGGCATTTTTTTTGTAAATGTGTGACTTTATTGTAAATTTGTGACATATTTTATTGTTGTATATTTTTTCTTGGAAATGTGCTTGTTTTTTTCAGCATTTGGAAGTTGTGTTTTTCTCACGAAAATTCACTTTTTTCTCGTAAATTTGGGACTTGCTTATAGTGACTTTTAAAATTGTACATTTGCATCTTTTGTCATATTTTTGCACCTTTATTATTGCAAATTTGTACTGAAATTGCATTTACACCATATGCTAAATTTATTAATCCCCCCCACAACCACCATCTCCCTTGTTAAAAAAAAAAATCACCAACTGAACAATAGCAACACAAAATGCCGAAGCCACTGCCTTAAAACACTAACCTGAAACCCTGATTGAAGGAGAGGAGACCAGGCTGCAGTTGCTCTGGTGAGGTGTGTGCGCAGCGGGGGAGGGCATTCAGGGCTTAGGCAGCAGGTTATGTAAGATTATTTGCACGTCAAAATATAGTTATCTGACATTAATACACATTTGATCGGCAATTGGTGTCTCAGACATGAGTACTTGATGTGAGTACATTTATTTTTTGTTTGTGTATGAACAATGGCTGCTACAACAAGTTGACAATCATCAAGATCAGTAGTAGAGAGACAGTCTCTTAAAGCTCCATCAACGTTCTTCATGTCTGCTTGTATGTTGATTTCTTCACACATCAAAACATGTTGGGCAGTCTGTAGTTGACCGCACTTACAGCAGGGGTTATTTGCAAGGCTGATTTTATGCATAAATGCCTTATAGCGACCGTATTCTGAGCGGAGGTGCTTCAGCTTGACCCAGTGGGTACGTTGCAGGTTGTGACATAGTGGACGACCGGATGTGGTGGAGATGAATGTCTTTAGATGGTAATTAGTGCTGTTCCATCTCATTTGTCAAGCACTTGTCAAGAGTCAGGTGATCTACAGTTTGCTTGTACAATGAAATGCCACTAGTGTTGAGAGGGGGGTTTCTTCAATTCAGTCGAGCAGGGGTATGAGTTCTTGTGGTCAAGTGGTGTAAAAGGTGGGAGGTGTTCTCTTTGGCCCTATTAAACAACTGTAGTGACATTTTGTCCCTTCTCATGTCATAAGGCAATATTCCACACATCACAGGCAAGAGGAATGTTGGCAGGGACTTGATCGCACAACTAATCAGTTGAAGTCATTTGTTTGCAGCTGAGAAGCAGAGAGTCAGGGTGGAAGTGCACAAAACATTAAAGTCAGATCCCCAATAATTTCCTGCAAGGTAGTGAAGGAGATTGCATCGAACATTTACTTTCTTAGCTACTGCCTCGGCATGGTTTCTAAAAGAAAGAGTGTGATCAAGGGTCGCTCCTTGGTACTTTGGTGTCTTTTCGAAGGGCGTCTTCATCAGGTCTCAGGTCTTTGCTTGCAAGCTTGTTTGCTAGGTGAAAGAAGCTGACAGTGGTTTTAGATTTGTTCATCTTGAGCCACCAGTGATGGAAGTAGGTGCTCAGAATAGTCAGATCAGCATACAGCTTGTCTTCAGTTGTCTTGACGTCCTTCCACTGAAGAGGATGGAAGTATCATCAGATGTTAAAGAGAGTTGGTGCTAAAACAGATCCCTGAGGAACACCACTGGTCAGACAACACAACCGTGAGCATCTAGCTCCTAGAATCTAGGAGCTAGATGCTCCTAGATCTACTTTACATCTAGATGCTTCTAGATGCTCCTAGATCTACTTTACATCTAGGACCTAGATGTAAAGTAGATCTTCTGTTTGTGATCATTTTCAGGTATCATATTAACCATGGCTTTGCTCAGAATTATCTCGAGCAACTTATGAGTACAAAACAAAGTCCAACTATCAAACTTTTTAATTATTTGGATTTTTTTCTAGAAAATAAGGCATTTTACTACAAACCAACCTTGTTAGCAGCAAGCTGTAGCTCAAGAATGAGCTGATGAAATCAGTAAATAACACAACAAACCAATAGTGTTTCGGATGGCAGAAAAATGGCATTTAGTTTACTTTCAAATGTTATGAAAAATGTTGCTTGACACCAAAAAATAACTTGTGTGCAGTATTCTAAATTGGAATTTGAGGATTTCACATTTTTCTACCACTGGATTTTTTTTTTTTTAATTTGTGTATTGGGAAAGTCCATCTAGATGAAATGCGTTTTTCAGACTGCAATATAGCCAGAGGTATTTATCACACAACCATGAAATTTGGTGAGCACATAGACTGTCTCCCAGCTGATCCAAATTATTAAAAATGTTCAAACAGTATATCCTTAAAATGACAAAAAAATGCATTTTTTTTTAATTGAGAGGGATTTTGAGCCTCACCAAAATGTCTCCATATGCATGCCTAAAAAGATTGCATAGCTTGTGCTTTAAGTGTTCTTTGATTGATTTCATACTAACTTTTATGGGCTCTAACATGAATAGAATTATAGT
Source organism: Pholidichthys leucotaenia (assembly GCA_020510985.1). Taxonomy (NCBI): domain Eukaryota; kingdom Metazoa; phylum Chordata; class Actinopteri; order Cichliformes; family Pholidichthyidae; genus Pholidichthys; species Pholidichthys leucotaenia. Next base: position 123,696,764 of record CM035836.1, on the reverse strand, counting down.
TGTAGCAGGCCAGGGTTGATTTTTTTATATGTTAAAATAATAATGTAGACTGATTCAAAGAGCTGTGAACATTGGTACAGTATGTGGTGAGGTCTGTGTAAGGTTATTTCATGTGGAAAATTTTTTTCAAACAATATTTGAACAAAATCAGACCTAGTACAGCAACATATTTTTCAAATACAGTCTGATCTGAAACAGAATGACCCCAATAACTTCCATTCATGGCTACTCACCTTAATGGTGAGTTAGAAGCGTTTATTCACTTTATATTGAGAGTGTGTGTGTGTGTGTGTTTTCTCCACAGACTCTGACAGACACTCTACTTGTTTTCACACTTTTGAGGAAGCAGCCCCAATCAATAACACAATGTCAGGTGTGTGTGTGTGTGTGTGTGTGTGTGTGCGTGTGCGTGTGCGTGTGCCTTAAGTGGGGTTTGTGCACGCAGAATGAGGTGGCCATGTGTACCAGAGGATCAGTTTAGTGTGGTGTAAATTTAACTGTTGAAAAACAAAATCTACTCTTGTTTTAAGCTGATGAGACAAACCAGTCACCATTGCCAACACCACCTCAGGGAGGGGACAGCATTAATTTTTTTAATGTGTTAAGTGGCCCACATTAATTGAATAAGTTAAGGCGTTAATATTCCCAGCCCTAATCATAATACTCACTTCACAAAGAAATACAAACTACCTTTGTTTAGATCAGGGTGTTAAAGTCATTTTAGTTCGGGGGCAACATACAGCCCGATTCAATCTCAAGTGGGCCGGACCAGTGAAATAATACCATAATAACCTAAATAATCAATCAATCAATCAAACTTTATTTCTAAAGCACTTTGAAAACAACTACAGCTGATACAAAGTGCTGTACATCAGGAATAGATAAAATAAAAAGGACATAAAAGACAATAAAATGCAACTAAAAAGGTATAAAACAAAACAAGTCAAAATGACAATCATATAATAAAAGCAATGAAACAAATAATGACAGCTCCAAATTTGTTTCTTTGTTTCAGTGCAAAGAAGCACAAGCACATTAGGAAATGTTTACATTTAATGGACCTTTCTTTTACTAAACATTATGAACAACCTGATTTTTTAAAAGAAAAACAAGAGCATTTTCAGCAATGTTAAGTCTCAGTTAATCACATACATATGTATGTGCATTATAACTTACACATCACAGCGGATCTAAAAAGACACAAAATATTAAATCACAGGTACAGTATCACAAAAAAGTGAGTACACCCCTCACATTTTTGTAAATATTTTATTATATCTTTTCATGGGACAACACTGAAGATATGACACTTTGATACAATGTAAAGTAGTCAGTGTACAGCTTGTATAACAGTGTAAATTTGCTGTCCCCTCAAAATAACTCAACACACAGACAATGTCTAAACCACTGGCAACAAAAGTGAGTACACCCCTAACTTAAAATGTCCAAATTGTGCCCAAAGTGTCAATATTTTGTGTGGCCACCATTATTTTCCAGCACTGCCTTAACTCTCGGGCATGGAGTTCACTAGAGCTTCACTGGTTGCCACTGGAATCCTCTTCCACTCCTCCATGACGACATCACAGAGCTGGTGGATGTTAGAGACCTCACGCTCCTCCACCTTCTGTTTGAGGATGCCCCACAGATGCTCAAAAGGGTTTAGGTCTGGAGACATACTTGGCCAGTCCATCACCTTTACCCTCAGTTTCCTTAGCAAAGCAGTGGTCATCTTGGAGGTGTGTTTGAGGTCATTATCATGTTGGAATACTGCCCTGCGGTCCAGTTTCTGAAGGGAGGGGATCATGCTCTGCTTCAGTATGCCACAGTACATGTTGGCATTCATGGTGCCCTCAGTGAGCTGGAGCTCCCCAGTGCCGGCAGCACTCATGCAGCCCCAAACTTGACTGTATGCAAGACACACTTGTCTTTGTACTCCTCACCTGGTTGCCCTCACACACACTTGACCACCATCTGAACCAAATAAGTTTATGTTGGTCTCATCAAACCACAGGACATGGTTCCAGTAAGCCATGTCCTTAGTCTGCTTGTCTTCAGCAAACTGTTTGCAGGCTTTCTTGTGCATCATCTTTAAAAGAGGCTTCCTTCTGGGACGACAGCCATGCAGACCAATTTGATGCAGTGTACAGCGTATGGTCTGAGCACTGACAGGCTGGCCCCCCACCCCTTCAACCTCTGCAGCAATGCTAGCAGCACTCATACGTCTATTTTCAAAAGACAACCTCTGAATTTGACGCTGAGCACGTGCACTCAGCTTCTTTGGTCGACCATGGCGAGGCCTATTCTGAGTGGAACCTGTCTTGTTAAACTGCTGTATGGTCTTGGCCACCGTGCTGCAGCTCAGTTTCAGGGTGTTGGCAATCTTCTTATAGCCTAGACCATCTTTATGCATGGCAACTATTCTTTTTTTTCAGATCCTCAGAGAGTTCTTTGCCATGAGGTGCCATGTTGAACTTCCAATGACCAGTATGAAAGTGTGAGAGCAATAAAACCAAATTTAACACATCTGCTCCTCATTCACACCTGAGACCTTGTAACACTAATGAGTCACATGACACTGGGGAGGGAAAATGGCTAATTGGGCATAATTTGGACATTTTCACTTAGGGGTGTATTCACTTTTGTTTAGACATTAATGGCTGTGTGTTGAGTTATTTTGAGGGGACAGTAAATTTACTGTTATACAAGCTGTACACTGACTACTTTACATTGTATCAAAGTGTCATATCTTCAGTGTTGTCCCAAGATATAACAAAATATTTATAAAAATGTGAGGGGTGTACTCACTTTTGTGAGATACTGTATCTGTAAACTCAAAAATAGAGTATTTCACTTTAGGATAAAGACAACCCATCAAGATGAGGAAGTTATTTGCACAGATTTCAACATTTGTCCTCAATTCTAACCACCTGAACTGACTCATCACTTAGTTTTGTGTCTGTTAAGGCCTGTTCGGAGTCCTTCTGAGGGGAAAATGTTTGCTTTCTGTAGACTGTGTTTGCATACACAGCAGTATTCAGAGTGGGTTTTGAGCCACTGCAGCTGCTGCTCAGAGAAGCCGCGTTTCACACATGCGCAGTGAAAATAATCTGCAGTTCACATGCCAGTACTGTCGGCAGCAGCCAAGAGCCACCAAACTGATTTGAACAGCTGCAATCCAAACACAAAAAAGGAGCACGGTGGCAGACGGTTAAAATGGCAGAAGCGATGGTGGTACGTGAGTACGATGACAATGAAAATGAACAGGCGCTTTTGCTGTTTTGTGGCAGAGGAAGAAAGCAGATGGGCCAAAAGACGGACATTTGTTGACCCAGTATTGGCGGATTGCTCAGTACTTCCCTCTGGCAGGAGTTTCCGGGTGCATGCGCAGTTCACTGCAACCATTTGCGTACTTGTACTTTTTTGGGACTGCATGCGCTCGATCAGCGCTCACCCTCTGTGTAGAATTTGCGCATGAATGCGTCCACTGCGCTCATTCGCGTACCAACACGTTTTTGCCACCATGAATTGGGCTTTACTCTCAGGGCTTGACATTAACTTTTTGGCTCACCGGCCAGTGTAGCTAGTGATTTTCCAAAGTTACTAGCTACTCAGCCTTTTCACTAGCCACAGTTTTGTGGTTGGAAAATAATGTTTAATACGATCAAATTTGACCATGGCATTCTAAAATATACTTGAACTAAATGTACAGTCTTTTTCAATGTAAATCACCCTTATACATACATAAAAATAGCAAGAGAAACATGGTCTATTTAATTACTTATGAAGAGCAGTAAATACTGTAAAACGGTAGAGAAAAATATTTGCAATGTGAGCGTGAAGTGCAGGTAGATTTGAGTCCGTCCCAATTCTCATTTGTGCCCCTACCCCTTGGCCTACCCCTATGAATTGGTACACCCCTTCATGGCTGCACGACATCATTAGTAGTTTCTGATGGACTTAACCTAAATGAACACAACCTATTTTCACCAGAAAAAAAGAAGAAAAAGAAGAAGAATGCTGATTAGAAAAAAAAACAGTACTTATGGGAGCTGTAGTTTCATAGTCTCACATTGCAATAGGTTTATTATTTTAGATGCCGTTTGAGAAAACTACAGCTGGCCAAAGTGGCTAGTCGGTGTGGCTGTCTTCCCGGCCACTGCTGAAATCCACCAGCCATTGGCTGGTTGGCTGCTGTTAATGTCAAGCCCCGGTTACGCTTAATAAAACAGTGCAACCCCAGTGTACAAATTGGGAATAGCAGTTACTTTATCTAAAAATAGCAGATGATGTCTTTTCACGCTTTGCAAATTCCGCTCATGGGCTGGTTTGGACACTCTGGTGGGTTGGTTTTGGCCCGTGAGCCACGTGTTTGACACAACTGGTTTAGATAAACTCAAAAAGAAATGAGCAGATTGCACTTCCTGGTTTTCGTGACGTCATAAAGTAACAAGACCCACCTTCAGCACTGCCAATCAGAAAGCCTTTACCCAGTCAGATTGGAGGCTCGTTAATTGTAATGAGCAGAACTTTCTAGAAAGCTTTTTGGGGAGCTGTTAAACAGCAAATAATTTTTTAAAGTGATCTTTAAAATTACTTCCGGTCTGGACGCCATGGTGATAGCAACCTAACGCTGAAGCTCCCAGACCCAATCCAAGGAAAACATCCTCAAAATCAGACCTAACGGATTTTTGGAAGATTAAAAATCAAAAGACAATAACACCATGCCTAACCAAAAGCAGAAGAAACTGACATTCCCCAGGTCAGGACACGCAGCGGCCGCAGAATCTGAACCGGAGGACCTCCGTTCAGAAGACGAGGACCTGGGCCTAGCTAACAAAAGGATTAGCTTGAAATCGCTATTTGACGAATTACGATGATTTCGGGCCGAATTTCTTGAATTCAGAGAGGATCTAAAAAGGACGAACAGCAGAATGGACCAGGCCGAAAACCGAATCTTGGAAGCTGAAGAAAGAGTAAAAGTGCTTGAAGATTCTGTGCTGGATTTACACAGAAAACAGTCAAGGCTGGAGGCTAAGCTAACCGACCAAGAAGGAAGACAGAGACGAGATAACATCAGAATTCACGGTCTGAAAGAAGGAACTGAAGATAGTTTCAACACAGTGGCGGAATGCGTGGAATCCTTATTGAGAGAGAAGTTGGATATTCCACAAACTACCGATTTGAAGATAGAAAAGGCCCATCGTACATTAGCCGCAAAGCCACCGCCGGAAGCGCCCCCACGTTCTGTGGTAGTGAGATTCGCCAATTTCAAAATAAAACAAGAGGTTGTAAGACGGGCTTGGCAGAAAAAAGGATTTATGCATCATGAGAGAAAAGTCTTCGTGGAGCACGATTACACCCCTGAGGTTCTTAAAAAACGACGGGAATATAACGACGCCAAAAAGGTTCTACGCGAACAGAATCTACGCTTTCAGACGCCATTTCCGGCGAAGCTAAGGGTCTTTTACGGTGAAGAGTCATGTCTTTATAATTCAGCGGAAGAAGCAACAACTGACAAGGCGAGAAGAGGACTCCCGGTAACGGTGTTTAAACCCGCAGCGAATCTGAGCGAAAAGATCAGAGCTCAAACGTGGTCCACTCAGAGACCTTCAAAAACCACGGGCCAGCAGCGGGAAACCCAGCCCCAGAGCTACAAAGATAAGCTTTCCAGTTCCAGGAAGGAATAGCGACCTCCATCCATCCATCCATCTTCTACCGCTTAATCCTTTCGGGTCGCGGGGGGGCTGGAGCCTATCCCAGCATCTTTGGGCGAGAGGCAGGGTACACCCTGGACAGATCGCCAGTCCATCGCAGGGCCAACACAGAGAGACAGACAACCATTCACTCTCGCATCCATACCTAAGGACAATTTAGAATCCCCAGTTTTGATGCCAGTTAACCTAACCTGCATGTTTTTGGCATGTGGGAGGAAACCGGAGTGCCCGGAGTAAACCCACGCAGACACGGGGAGAACATGCAAACTCCACACAGAAGGGTCACCGATGGTCTGGGGGTGGGATCGAACCCACGATGGTCAAGGGTGGAATCGATCCCATGACCTTCTTGCTGTGCTGCCACTGTGCTAACCACTGCGTCACCGTGCTGCCCAAGGAAAAGCGACCTTTTCTTTTTTTTTTTTTTTTTTTTTTTCTTTTCAGTCACTCTGCACTTCCACCCCCCCTCCTACAAGGTAACAAACATTAAAGGAGATGCAGAATCAGCATGTGGTAAAACCTTTCATGGAGCAGTTATAGCATTAGAAACAAATGTCTTCTTAATTTAAAGGGAAAAAAAAAATCATGTTAAAATAGAAACGTAACAATGACCCACATGTTCTCTCCACACTAACAAATACTGTATTAGAGTGAATGTTTGCTGTGATGGGGGTGGGAGGGTGCACACAATCTCATAGGGTATAGGCATAAAAAAAAAAAAAATCATTACAAATTCGGATTGGGATCTGAAATTCACGTTAAAAACATGGGACAACTTACAGGGGTAAGAGAGGGCCCTCAACACGTAACAGAGTTTGAGGAATTTCCCTCAGAGCCTACACTCCATCAGGGCTCTTACAGGGTCTTTAAAGAGACCCCAGCTCAGGAAGTTTTTTTGACAGTTTTTTGTTTTAAAGTTTCGTACACTATGTTCTTAATGTTTTTTATGTTCTTAATGTTCTTTCAGTTTCTGAGTAGCAAAAAAGAGGGCCACCACACTGGTATACTAAATAAGAAAATACAATGGAGAAACAGGGTGTAACCAAAATAGCCTCATATAATGTAAAAGGGATCCTGAATCCAGTTAAAAGATCCAAGATTCTATGCAAAATGAAAAAAGACAAAGCAGAAATAATATTTTTACAAGAAACCCACCTAACAGACGTGGAACACACTAAACTCAATAGACAAGGGTTTAAAATGATCTCTTCATCTTCATATAAATCAGGGAGGAGGAGGGGAGTAGCGACATTGATATCAACCAAAATTACATTTGAAAAAAAATCAGAACACAAAGATAAAGAAGGGAGGTACAGTTTGGTAACTGGGCGGCTAGAGGGAGAAGATATCACCCTGCTGAATGTATATGCACCACCAGGGGCTAAATGGAAATTTTATAAAAATGTATTCGACCTAATGATAACTAAAGCCCAAGGTTTAGTGATATGTGGTGGAGACTTCAATCTAAGACTGAATCCATACTGGGATGCAACAGGTAATTCTTCACATCAAAATAACACCCAAAATAGGAATACTCGGATGCTACTAAAAGAAATGGGAATCTGTGACGTATGGAGGGAATTCAACCCCAATGTAAAAGATTATACTTTTTATTCAACGCCACATTCATCTTACTCAAGGATTGATTACTTTTTTATGTTTAATAGAGACATTGGAAGAGTAAAAACATGTAAAATAGGACTGATGGATCTCTCTGACCACAGTCCGATCTATATGGACTTAAACATCCAAAAATACACAAATAATACATTTTCCTGGAGGTTGAATTCAAATGTCCTGAAAGGACCACTGAAAGATGAATTGGAATCAGATATTCTCAGATATTTGGAAGAAAACGATAATGGAGAAGTATCCCCTTTAATACTGTGGGATGCGTGCAAAGCTGTAATAAGGGGAAAAATTATTGCAAAACTGGCAACCCAAAAGAAACTGAGACAAGGAAAACTAATCACACTAGAGTCAGAACTCAAGAACCTAGAAAAAGAACACAAAGACAACACTCATTCTAATGGCTCGCTCAAGATTAAAGAAATTAAAAATCAAATAAATAAGATCTACACAATAGAAATCCAGAAGAAACTTACATTTCTGAAACAAAAACACTATGAAGCAGGCAGTAAATCGGCAAAATTACTAGCCTATAAATTGAGGAAACAACAAACAGAAAGAGCAATCTATAAAATCAGAGACCCAGTATCAAAGGAAATAAAATTCAGAATTCAGGATATTCTTAAAAGCTTCGAGAATTACTACAAGAACTTATACTCCCACAAAAAACATAAAAACGCATCCGAGACATTCCTAAACACATTAAACCTTCCCCAACTTACGGAACCACAAAATAAAACCCTACTGTCAGAAATACAGCCTAAAGAATTGGAAAAAAGCAATTATGAAACTTAAAGCTAACAAATCCCCAGGAGCAGATGGCTATACAGCAGAATGGTACAAAACCTTTAAACAGCAACTATCTCCTCTCCTCCTGAAAACATTTAACTATGTCCTCCACACAGGGGAAATCCCCCCCTCCTGGAGAGAAGGGGTCATTGCAGTTATACCTAAACCTGAAAAGGATAAACTAGAATGCTCCAACTACAGACCAATCAGTGTATTAAATCAGGACTATAAGCTTTTTACCACTATCCTTGCCAAAAGGTTAGAAAACATACTGACAGACTTAATTCACTTAGACCAAACAGGTTTTATAAGACAAAGACAGACACAAGACAACATTCGACGCACTTTACACATAATTCATCATATAAAAAAATATAACTTAAATGCAGTCATATTGGGATTAGATGCTGAAAAAGCATTCGATTCGGTTGACTGGTCTTTCCTATCTAGAATCTTATCCAGTTTCAATTTTCATAACAACTTCATTAGAACTATACAGGCATTATATAAAAAACCAACAGCTAAAATAAGGATTAACGGTAATTTATCATCATCTTTTGAGCTGGAAAGAGGATGTCGTCAAGGCTGCCCCCTGTCTCCACTGCTCTTTGCAATCTTCATAGAACCTCTGAGCCAATGGATAAGACAAAATCAAGAAATTCAAGGTATTACACTTGGTCAGAAGGAACATAAAATAGCACTCTTTGCTGATGACATTTTAATATACACTACCGTTCAAAAGTTTGGGGTCACTTAGAAATTTCCTTATTTTTGAAAGAAAAGCACTTTTTTTCAATGAAGATAACTTTAAACTAATCAGAAATACACTCTATACACTGCTAATGTGGTAAATGACTATTCTAGCTGCAAATGTCTGGTTTTTGGTGCAATATCTACATAGGTGTATAGAGGCCCATTTCCAGCAACTATCACTCCAGTGTTCTAATGGTACAATGTGTTTGCTCATTGCATCAGAAGGCTAATGGATGACTAGAAAACCCTTGTGCAATCATATTAGGTCTGCAATGCTGTAATTGCTGCAAATGGAGGATTCTTTGACGAAAGCAAATTTTGAAGGAAAAAAATATTATTTCAAATACAAATCATTATTTCTAACCTTGTCAATGTCTTGACTATATTGTCTATTCATTTTACAACTCATGGTGGTAAATAAGTGTGACTTTTCATGGAAAACACAAAATAATTGTCTGGGTGACCCCAAACTTTTGAACGGTAGTGTACCTAGGGCAGCCAGACACTTCTCTACTAGAACTAATCTCAGTTTTTTCAGACTATGGAGATTTATCGGGGTACAAATTAAACATGCATAAAACCCAAGTTTTAACATTCAACTATGACCCAAATCATTTTTCACTAAGTGAACTCAAAACTAACTGGGAGTTGGAATCTATGAAATATCTGGGGGTCAATATCCCGAAACAACTCGACAAAATTATAACACTAAACTATGATCCACTGGTGACAAAAATAAAATCTGACCTAGCAAGATGGAATATGATACCATTCTTAGGTACTGCACAAAGAATTGAAGCAGTCAAAATGAATATACTTCCACGTCTTCTATACCTTTTCCAAACAATACCGGTAGAACCTCCCAAAAAAACATGGCAGGAGCTGGACAGAAGGATCTCAAGATTCATATGGCAGGGTAAGAGACCTAGAATCAGATATAGAACCCTACAGCTAAACAAAGACAAAGGTGGGCTCGCGCTGCCAAATATCAGGGACTATTTTATAGCTGCACAAATTAAAACTTTAGTAGAGATATGTAACCCAGTCTACACTGCACAATGGAAGGAGATGGAATGCCAAATAACAAGTGACATCCCCCTACAGGCGATAATAGGGAACAAAGCCTTAACTAAACTCTTGAATAACACTAACCCGTGGATAGAGACCCCGCTAAAAATTTGGTTTAAGATAGTCAGAGAGAATCAAGCCAAAGAGCCCTATCAACTTCTGCAATGGATTGCCTATGATCAAGACTTTACCCCCAATAAAACAGACACTAGATTTAAAGAGTGGAAAGAGAAAGGGCTGATAAAATATTACGATTTTTTTAAGGGGCAAACTTTAAGAAGTTTTGAAGATTTGAAAAAACAAGGTCTAATAAATCAAGATCTTTACAGGTTCTTCCAGCTTAGACACCACATAAACAATATACTTAAAAAGGAGGATTTGGAAAGGGCCCAGTCAGGTGTTCTGAAGGTCTTCTTAATGGCATATAAAGGGATCCCAGGGATCAGATACATTTGTAAAATATACCAAGGTCTTCAAGACTTAAAAGGAGACAACACATCATATATAAAAGAGAGATGGGGAAAAGAGGGGAATTTCACTTTACAATTGGAAATATGGGAAAAGCTAAACAAACAGCAATGGAAAAGTACCTCTTCCCTGCAGTGGAGAGAATTTGGATGGAAAAACTTGGTAAGATTTTTCAGAACACCTGCACAAAACAAATTTACCCATAAGCGGTTGAACTGTTGGCGCTTGTGTGGTGAAAAGACTGCAAATCATTTTCATGTGTTTTGGTCATGCCCAGTTATCCACCAATATTGGACCAACGTACAGACAATATTGGGGAAAATATTCAAAATTACAGTTCCCTTTTCTTTTGTAACTTTGTATTTGGGTTTACTACCGGACTCACTGGAAAGATGAGGAGATAAATACTTATTCAATGTTTTAATATTGGCAAGTAAAAAAGCCCTAACTAAAAAATGGATGCTGAAGGACTGTCCTACACCTGAAGATTGGATTAACGTGATTCAAGACATTTACTCGATGGAAAAGTTGACATTCGCACTGAGACAGGACATGGATGGGTTCATGAACTTTTGGCAACCCTGGATCGCATATGTGTCTTCCATTAGATCTAATCTTTGACAAATACCATTTCAATAATGGCTCCGCTCTTTGTTCCAAGGCTACACAGTTGCTCTTTTACTTTTAATTACTTAATTTTCTGTTTGTTTGTTTTTTGCTGTTCTGTTTGTTTGTTTATTCGTTTTTTTAAAAATTTAATTCTCCTTAATTTCACTTTTTCTTTCACTTTAAAAAAAAAGGGGGTGTTGTAATAACTATCCTACCAATGTTGTCAAATAGCAAAAAATAAGGGAACATGTGATGAAAATGTAAACAATGCAATGCTGTAATGACCTGTATACCCTTTACAAAAACTTAAATTAAAAAAAAATAATTAGAAATATATGTCCTGGAAGATGCCAAAAGTTAAAATACCTGGAAAATGCAAACAGGAATTGACCTTCCTGTAAAATCAGCCTAGCCATCTGCCAGGATTGAGGGGAAAGGGATGAGAGAAGAGTAGATAAAGTTGAAAAACTACAGGAAGTAGGGAAACATTAATGGCCTGCAATAGTGCTCAGTGCATCATGGGAGGTCCCCCGGCAGCCTGCACCAATCGCAGAATAGCTAAAGTAATGAATCTGCACTGTTTTGCTTCAAATCCACTTTCCTCAGAGCCGCTTGGTGCAGCTGCAGTCCTAATGGTGACTGAGCAACCGTCCTCTGCGCTGTCGGAGTTTAGCACCTCGCTGAGAGGAACCTGCGCTGTTGTATTTAAAAGGTGGAGGAGCATTAATCATCCTTCCTCCTGTGGTGGAGATCTGCATAGTCAGCGGCCCCCGGGCCAGCTCCTCCAGCGCTTAGGCTGCCTCAGGCTCCAAACATCACGTATTAATAACACCGTCATTGCCTTTGTTGCACTAATTCTTTCTTTGTAGGGATGACACAGTGATTTCTGTTTAGCTTTCACCTCATGTATTTTTTTTCTTTGAGACTTGCAAAGTGCCCACTGCTACATCCACCCATATTTCCTGTACTGTGTATTTTGCAAAGTGCAGTGATAGAGCTTTTTTGACCTCAGTGGCCACTGAAAGTGCTTAAAGAGCACAGCACAGTTAATTATTATGTCGAGAAATGCTTAAATACACAGATATGATTAAAAAAATATGGTAGTCTACGCCTTAGAACAGCTTTTACGGGTGATTTTGGAACGGAGTGTCACTCCCTCCTGGCCGTGACGTCACCTCAGGCAACTAGAAGACCATCCATCATTGACAGTGATGGATGGTCTTCTATTCTATTCTATGAAGAGACATGAAGATGTGAAAATATGAGGCACCGTGGCCTTATAATTATTAATCTCATTAAGAGGAGAAATAATGGCGAGAAATAATGGCCACCAGCCAGAAATCAATCTGTGGTGTGAGGGAAACCAGTGGAGAACCATACAGCTGTTATGTTGAGTTGTTTAGTCACGGCTGTCTTAAAAAAATGGCCAACACACGCCAATTTATCACATCCTTTTTCATGTAAATTAGAAACATTCTTTTGTAAATGTGAGGATTTTTCTCATAAATTTGCAGGATTTTCCTGCAGAGTTAGAGCCATTTTACTCAGAAATGTGCAGCTTCTTACTTGAAAATTTACAGCTTTTTTATTATTCATAATTTTGCAGCTTTTTCCTCATGAATTTAGAACTTTTCTTATTCTTGAATTTGCAGTTTAAAAAAAAAAGCTTAAACTTGCAGTATTTTACTCAAATCTTAGATCTGCAGTGTTTTTAGGTTGTAAACAGTTGGAAATTTACACCTTTTTTTGTCTTTTTGCTAAAGTTGCAGCTTTTTACCCATAAAATTCCATTTTTTGGTCAAAAATTGGCAGCTTTTAACTGAGACTTACATCCCCTTTTTGTGTCAGGTCAGGCATTGGCTTGCTTGCTACCAGATAACCATGAAAACCAGTACTACCTGTCTCATGGGTCGGGCCTTCGGTGATTCAACCGGTATCCCCGCCCTTTCGAAGGCGTATGGGGTGAAACAGGGCATCCTGGCAGAACTAAAAACAGTATCTGTCACAGATCTGTGGTGGACCACTCCCAGTTACACAGGGTGAGACTGGACATCCTGGCAGATAAACACATCTGTCGCAAGGTCTGTGGTGGACTGTGCCAGTCGGTGCATTGTGACATGCACTACACAAAGAGCAGAGATAAACAAACCTATCATCTGGTCAGTCACTGCAACAGATACTGGAGTCAGTTTGTCTTGGCTTGTCCTTGCCACTGATAATACCTTTATCTGCCAAGAATGTGCTGCTAGTCCAGCAAAAGCTAGCAGTACTCAAATACTTTGCAAGCAGTTTCATGAAATGGTCAATCAGAAAGCAACTCATACCGGCTTGGACGTCGCCCGGGCTTACAAGGTCCGCGCTGATCTGTTCACACTCCGACAGGCAGCGAAAAGTAAGCTAGTAGCAGGAAGACAAAAGAAGAGGAAAACAGCAACCTTGTGTGTAGCAGAATGGAATGCACACACTCTGTTGGACAGAACAACATCACAGCGCACAGAAAGACAGACCGCGCTTGTGGCCCTGGAAATGAACAGGTACAATATAGACATAGCTGCACTTAGTGAAACAAGATTTCCTGGATATTACAGCTTGGAAGACCATGGGTACATCTTCTTTTGGAGTGGGAGATCAACTCAAGAAAGGAGAGAAGCAGGAGTGGGCTTTGCAGTTAGAAAAGAGATAGCAGCAATGCTTGATGAGGAAATGGTGCCAATCAACAACAGGATAATGACTATGAGACTCCCACTACAGCGGAAGATGTATGCAACACTCATCAGTGTATATGCCCCAACAATGACCAACACAGAGAAGGTGAAGGAAGAGTTCTACAGTGATTTATGTGAGACTATCAGGCGTGTACCGACTGATGACAGGCTGATACTCGTTGGAGATTTTAATGCCAGAGTTGGTTCGAACACCGAGAAATGGAAAGGAGTGCTAGGGAGTCATGGAGTAGGCAAGTGCAATGCTAATGGAGAACTTCTACTTGCACTATGTTCAGAGTACAACCTTGTGATAACCAACACTCTATTTAAGCACAAGGACACACACAAGAAGACATGGATTCACCCAAGATCCAAGCACTGGCACTTATTAGACTACATCATAGTCAGGCAGAGAGACATAAGGGATGGAAAGATCTGATACTACCGTATTATCCTAACAGAGCACTACGCTCCCAAAATGCAGGATTACTTGTATTACCTAGAATCTCCAAAAGTACAATGGGAGGCAGAGCCTTCAGTTATCAAGCTCCTCTCCTGTGGAATCAGCTGCCAATCTGGATTCGGGAGTCAGACTCGATCTCTGTTTTTAAGAATAGGGCTAAAACCTACCTTTTTGATATAGCCTACAATTAGGGAGGGATCATGTGTTTCTGAACCCTCCCTTAGTTATGCTGCTAATAGGTTTAGTCAGCCGGGGGACCTCCAGTAATGCACTGGGCCTCACTCCTTTTCTCACTCTCAATGAAATATTTTTTTTGTTGGTCATTAACATTTGTTTGTTCTCTCCCATAGATTGAGTCCCCATCGTGCTGTTTGCTCTCTACATGTCTGTTCTTTTCTTCTTCTCTATCCCCTCACCCCCCCAGCCAGTCGCAGCAGATGACTGCCCCTCCCTGAGCCTGGTTCTGCTGGAGGTTTCTTCCTGTTAAAAGGGAGTTTTTCCTCTCCACCGTCGCCAAGTGCTTGCTCACAGGGGATCGCCTGATTGCTGGGGTCTTTCTGCAACTGTGGGGGTTCCCCCTACAGTTGATAGTGCTATGAGATGAGATGAGATGAGATGAGATTCAACTTTATTGTCATTACACATGTATGAATACAAGGTAACGAAACGTGACTTGGCATTTGGGCACGCTCTGCAGAGCGCATCCAAGGCTGGGGCAGCCGCTAGGCGTCAGTCATAAAGCAGAAAGGAAAAAAAAAGAAAAGAGAGGATATGACACAATAGGCGAGAGAAAAAAACATGTTTTATCAAATTGACGCTTAATGAGTAAGCGAAATTTTGATTGCAGGCAAAAAAAACCCTCAATGCATATTTAGCAGACATTTAGTAGACAAATCACACGCAGAAGGAGAGCAGTGTGTGTATATCGTATGCATGTAGTGTTGTATGCATTGTGTAATGTAAATGTAACAGTTGTTAGTGAGCAGCAGAGGGCGCCTCCTGGCAGTGGATAGATGTTATAATCATGTGACTTATAAACAAGTCCAGAGTCCAGAGTCTCTCTCTCTCTCTCTCTCTCGCTCTTGCTTGCAGAAAGCACATGGGCATTGTCCTCGGGGGTCCAATCCACTGACGACAAACAACTGATTGTTGATTGTTTGGGTAGACATGAGCCGATCCTTCCACTCATCTCAGTCAGGAGGAATGTAAACACGGGGCAAACAAGGTCAAATCAAATCAAATCAGCACAGTGCACTCAGAGAATAGAATTTGTCCTCATCCGTGTAGTTCTGTGCTTTCATTATATATGCAGGCTTAAACTGTTTTTCCATAGAGAGCACAGGGCTTCAGATGTATTCCTTCACTGAATCACTGTCATTCAGTTCACCGTTGCCGCTACTCGTGCCCTTCCCAACTGGTCGAATTTGATGAAGGAGCTTGCTGGGTCCGCTTGAACAGCTCTCTCACTTTCCTTCAATTTCTGATGCATCAGGGAACTCCACAGCCAAAAATAGAAGTCCTGAGATCATAACCAATAATGTTTCCATAGACGCATGAATTCCAATGTCCATGAGTCTCCTCGTAGGTTCCAATTCTTGGGCTCCCCCTTGGCCCAATTCTTGTTGAAAAAATAGTGACAATAGCACATTTAAGCCGCTTCCAAATCCATAATTTCCGTTTAGATTAAGATTCAGCAGAAGAAGAGCGACTAAACACAGACAAAAACACAACATTGCAAAAGCTGGGAATAGATCAGGAAGGCAGGGGAGGAGGGAAGAAAAATGCGACTGCTCTCTCTCAAGGTGTTGTTGTGAAATGGCGCTATATAAATAAAGTTGAATTGAATTGAGTGTATTGGACACCAGAGCAATGAGAGGCGCAGACTGTGGCACTGATCATGTTATGCTGAGATCTAGATTAAGGATTTGCAGACGAAAACAGCACTGCAGGACAGGTGCGAAGCCATCACGGAAGCTACACACTAGTGCAGTGAAAGGCCAAAAGAAGCAGGAAGAACTTACACAGGAAATGGATGAAAACTTGAAAGACTGGGACAGCAACAACTCAGAGAATGACAAAGAAGAGAAATGGGCAACACTGAAGGATACGGCGTATCAGACTGCGAGTGATGTATTGGGCTACACTGAGAGGAAACATCAAGATTGGTTTGATGAGCATGATGAACACCTGAAGAAACTACTAGAAGCGAGGAATACAGCTAGGCAGGAAAACCTACAGTATAACACAAGGTCGAAGAAGAAGAAATACTCAACGGCTCAGAGTGAGCTATAGAAGTACACCAGAGAGATGAAGTCCAACTGGTGGGATGAAAAAGCGGAAAAACTTCAAACTGCAGCAGACAGGAAGGACATGAAAACATTCTTCACAGGTTTGAGAGAAATATACGGCCCCAAACCAAGAGGATTGATCCAACTAAAGGCTATGGATGGTGAAACGGTTTTGCAGGAGAAAGACAAGATCCTGGACAGATTTGCAGACCACTTTGGCCAACTACTAAACAACCCTGGAGATCTCACTGAAGAGGCTAAAGAAGCTCTAGTGCAGCGACCAGCTGTATCAAGTCTGGATGAACTACCAAATTTTGATGAACTAATGGCAGCTATCAGGACAACACAGGATGGTAAAGCTCCAGGAGGGGATGGAATTCCAGCAGAAGTGTGGAAATTTGGTGGTGTTCAGCTGACCAACTGCCTGCACAAGCTCATCGAAGAGATATGGGATGCCCAGAAAGTACCTCAAGACTGGAAGGATGCAAGTATTGTGCCTTTGTTCAAGAAAGGTGACAGGAAGGATTGTGGAAATTACCGAGGTATATCACTGCTAGCCACTGTTGGTAAGATTCTCTCACGTGTACTACTTAACAGACTCAGTGAACACATCTTGCAGAATGTACTACCGGAAACCCAGTGCGGCTTTAGAAGTGGAAGAAGCACAATGGACATGATTTTCTGCTTGAAACAGGTTCAAGAAAAGTGTATCGAACTGAACATGCCGCTTTATGTAGTCTTCATAGACTTCAGTAAAGCCTTCGATACTGTTTTGTGACTAGGACTTTGGCAGGTACTCAAGAAATATGGTTGTTACAGAGAAGTTTGTCAGCCTGATCAAGGCACTCCATACAGGTATGCAAGCAAACGTGGCAATGAGTGGTTCAGTATCTAAAGACTTTTCAGTAAGCAACGGGGTGAAACAAGGGTGTGTGCTGGCACCTACACTCTTCTCGCTATATCTGGCAGCCATGCTTGAGGTGGCCTTCAAAGACACTTCAGAAGGAGTATACATTCAAACAAGGGAAGAAGCAGACTTGTTCAATGTGGCACAGTTTAAAGCCAAGAGTAAGACATCGATAAAGGTAGTAAGAGAAATGCTCTTTGCCGACGACAGTGCTCTAGTTGCACACAGCGTGGAAGATATGCAATCTTTAGTGGAGAAATTTGCAAGAGCAGCTAGCCAATTCAGCCTCCAAATCAACATCAAGAAGACAGAGTGCCTTTATCAACCACCAAAGTTCCAGTTATCAACATCACTACCAGAAGAGATCAGCATTGGTACAGAGCCACTAGTCAAGTGCAAGACTTTCAAGTACCTAAGGTGTACTGTTTCAGAGAATGCTCGGCTGGAGGACGAACTATCTCTCAGAATGGGAAGAGCGAGCGCTGTGTTTGGAAACTTGAGGGAGAGACTGTGGAACAATCAACATGTGTCTATCCGTGTGAAAGGCAAAGTGTACAGAGCGACAGTACTGGCTACTCTATTGTACGGTGCTGAAACTTGGACTGTCTACAGAGTGCAGGTGAAGAAACTCCACGCGTACGTGATGAGATACCTTCGAGCCATAATGAACATCTCATGGAAAGACAAGATAACCAACATAGAAGTGTTGAAATGAGCTGGTCTACCATCAATGGAGGACATGTTAATACAGATGAACCTGAGATGGCTCGGACATGTTGAGAGGATGGACCACCAGCGTCTCCCTCGGCAGTTACTCTACTCACAGTTATGCGAGGGCAAGCGCAATCAGGGTAGACCAAGGCTCAGATTTAAAGACACTGTAAAAAGAAACTTGAAGAAGTTGGACATAGACAGGAGTTCCTGGCAGCGGAAGGCTAAGGACAGAGCTGTGTGGAGGAATCTGATCAAACCTAAATGAAACAGTCATTGTCGCCCACGACAGACTGCTCTGATGATGATGATGATGATGATGATGATGATGATAATTAGCTTATGAAAGTTAAAACTGTGGAAAACCCCTCTAAATGTCTCTACCACAGCTTTATTTGAAGGCTGACTCTATAATTTTGGTGAGCTTTAATCAGTTGTTTACCACGTTATTAAAGAGCCCAGTGATTTTTATCGGTTAGTTTTTAGCTAACGTTAAACATGGTATTACTGAGCAGGGAGAAATTCCTGATAACAGGCACACACATTATCTGTAATGCAAGAACACTTTCACATCAGGTTTTGTTTTTCTAATTTTTTCGTCTCCCTCCTCGAGAGTTCTCCTGGTAAAATGTTTACTTGTAAAGTCTAGAATAGCACCACAAGACGACGCCTTCTTCCTTTGCAGTTTTTTCTCCCAAATGTCCCAGGGTTTCCTCTGGTAACATTTCTATGTGGTGGGCCGCTGTGCTAAGGAAGTTTGCCGCTGCGCCTAAAATATATTGATTTAAGAAAAATTAAATATGAAAGAAACGCTCCGCAAGCATGCACACAAACAACGTGTGTAATTGTCATCCGCACGGAAGCGCCCCGTCCGCTTGGCACCCGCGTGACCGTTTCTGCAGGCAGAGTTTGTCTCTGTAGCGTTGCTGTCCGAGAGAAACACGATCTTATTAAAGTACTTTAAACGCAGAAAAAAGTACAAGAGAGTGGATGCATTTATGGTGGTTTTAACCCGCTGGTAACTGGAACAACAATGAGGGGTCGCTGAGCTAACAGGTCTGGTTAGGCTTCATTGCAGGGAAAGGCAAGAGTGACTGATGAATCGCTGAGGATTTATTTCACCAGCTACTGCAATATTAACTAATAATTTATGTTCATTATTATGTACCTGGCAAGTTAAGATGGCCGAAATTCACCAAGTCAATGATTTTAATCCGTCAGCAGCCTTCAAACTAAACGTGCCAAGATTTGGATTTCAAAATAAGGGAGGTTTTTCCTGCTGTCGGGTTGGTGAGGAGATTTCTAAAAAACTATAAATACACAGAAATATTATAACAGAAATAACTGCATATTTGGTCATTTAAGTTAATTTATTTCTTTAAATACAATTTTAATAATTGTATTTCTTTGGATTTAGAGTTATTGTTCTGTTCTGTTCTACAAAATTATGATCAAAAGTTTAAATTGTATGAGGAAAAATGTAAAAAATTTGCCACATTCTGTTTCAAATTTATTCAGAAAACCCAGCAATTTTATAATAATCTGCCTTTGTCCATTAGACAGGCCTCTTCACTGTCCAGTTTTAAAACTCCTCTTAAAACCCATTTTTATTCTCTGGCTTTTGACCCAGTTTGAGACACTGATTTTATTTGTTCTTATTGTCTCTATTGTATGACTATTGTTTTGTTTGTGCTGTTTTGTACTTTAGCTGTATTTTATTGTTCTTATATTTTATTTATTGTTGATATACAGCACTTTGTGTCAACCATCTTTTTAAAAGAGCTTTATAAATAAAGTTGGATTGGACTAAAAAAAGATAAACATTAGCCATAAAATAATCCACAAATTTATAATAGTCTCAAATGTACAAGAGAAAATGACAAATTTGAGGAAAATGGTTGCAAATTTAGATAAATTTACAGAGAAAAGTGGAAAACTATAAGAAAATTGTTATAAATTATGGAGAAAAACCTCAAACCTTCAAGACTGAAGTCATTACTCAAGTTTTTAAGTGGGTGCTCTTTGTACCCTTAACTAGAATTTTTTGGTTGTCTACTTTTAATTATTAATTTCAAAGCACTGCTTTTACATGAGTAGAATTTCTGGCTACTATATCCACCTCTGATCATATAATTTAAGTATGAATGAGTAAATTTCTATTATGAATGTTTTTTCCCTTCCCTTTCCTACTCTTTGTCAATGGAAAAAAGAAACACTAGAATAAAAATACAAAAAAATACACATATTTTTGTCATTTATGTAAACCATGACAAAAAATCCTGCAGGACAAAACATAACACTTGGTATTTTTCAGCCTGTTTCAATACCACCATAGACAGAGAGAGAACCTGAATTAGACAAGGCTCAGAGAGAGAAAGATGAGACAGAAGAGAGGAGCCAAGGAGAGGAAAGTATTCAGGCAGAGGGTCCAGGAGAGGTGAGAGCAGAGAAAGGAGAGGAGGATGACACCAGTAAAAAGTCCAAACACAGGACATCTGGGTGGGACGCCAACTGGCCCAATATTCCAACATTCAAGCCTTGGTAGTACAATACTTCAAATGGTAAGTTCCATTTTGCAATATTGCTGTGCAAAATTTTTAAAAAAAGTGTAAAATTAACATTTCCGGTTACAATTGTGTCATGTGTTTCCCCGCCCCCCCCCCGGAAAAATACTGTATGTTGCTACCGTGCCAAGGTCTTTAAACCAGAGGAAACACTGTCCTGTTTGTCTGATAAATTTGTGAGGTTTGTGAATTATGCAGCTTTTTCATTTTAATTTGTGAGTTTTCTTGTAAATGTAAGGTTTTTTTCCTTGTATGTCTACAAGATCCTTCATACAAATTAGTTTTTTCTTAAAATTGTTCCCATTAATTTGTGACTTTTTTCTACTTAGCATTACAGATTGACTCATACATTTCTTCTGAATTAGCTTTTTTCATAAATTTCATAAACTGGTGATTTTTAAAAAATATAAATATGCCCCCTGATTTTCAGAAGGTGGTAAGACACTTGGCATTGTATGGTTAAAGTTAAGTACTATAAGAAAACTATTTTCTTCTGAGTTCTTTTCCCTCCTGGAAGGCTCTTTTTTTCTTGTAGTTTCAGATTAATGTGTATTATCATGCATGAATATTTAATGTTACATACTAGGTGAATAAAGCAGAATCCCATTATTCAGTCTTCTCTTTGCTGTTGCATAATGCAGAAAGTGTAGAAATCAGATTTTCAGTTTGCTCAGGTGCCTGTATGTGCACCACCTCTTTCAATAGACAGCTGTTTCTCAACGCAGAAGTCCCACAGTCTCCTGAGGGTTAAGCATCTTCTACGCTTGGGTGTCTTATTACTGTTTATTTGCACACATGCTCACAACCAGAAGGCACGCATGGACAGTGTGTGAGCGTTGCAGGTCACTGTTGTCACCTCCAGTGTTTTCAGGAAGTAGCTGTGGAGGAGGAAGGAAAGTCGCTCAACAACACCCGGGGGGGGGGAGGGGGGTCATGAAAGGAGGCAGGAAGAATTTGAATTTACAGCTGCATTGAAAAATTTTCAACCCTCACTGCAAATCGTTTATCCAAAAAATTGGAAAAAACACTCAAATGTTATTACAATGAGTTTATAAATGGATCGTCTTGGGGGCGGGCAGCTAGGTCGCAGCACAGCAAGAAGGTTGTTGGTTCAATCCCACGCCTCACCAGCGGTGACTTTTCTGTGTGGAGTTTGCATGTTCTTCCTGTGTCTGTGTGGGTTTTCTCCAATTACTCTGGTTTCCTCCCACAGTCCACAGACATGCATGTTACACTAATTGACATCAGTTGGGGATAAATTGTCCTTAGGTATGAATGTGAGAGTGAATGGTTGTCTGTCTCGCTGTGTTGGCCCTGTGGTGGACTGGCGATCTGTCCAGGGTGCAAGCTGCTTCTTGCCCAAAAGAAGCTGGGATAGGCTCGAAAGTTTAGGACACCTGATAGGAGCTCTTATTTTGAAAGGTCACTCCCGAGGAGAGCTTGATTTTCATACCTGCAGAGTTCAGACTGGAAATGTTTATCTTCAGCTGACTCTCCCTGTTTCGTGTGCTTAAGACAGACCTACTTCGTTTATTCTGTTATTTTGCTTTTTTTTTTTATCTCCACTCGCAGCAGACTTCTCTGTGGGCAGCAGCATCAGATGGGGGAGCCATTGCTAGAGCATGCATAGGAGACGCACAGCTTTGCACCTTTGCTGAGTGGCATTCTAGTTTCCCATTATAGCTGAGTTTTGTTTATGTACCATGGTCAACACATCACTTCTAGTCTCCTACTGTCAGGGTGCATTTCAATGAGTGGATTTCCTAATGAGTGAAATCATTGACCGCTTAATAGATTCTTTTTTTTAAATGTATTTATGTCTTAATTTTGTAGTTTCAGGCCAAAGAGCCTAATCAGCTGGGGGTCTTGATTAGATTCAGACTGTATGGTGCCTGTGTGGCTTCATTTGATCGTTGCTTATTTTCACGGGTTATAATACCCTCTGCCCATCTTTTATGGGCTCCTTCATGGTGGGAGTTTGAGAGGAAGAAGGAGGGGAAGTGTTGGAAAAGAAAAGGAAAAGAGAAAAAAGTCGGGGGGGGGGGCAGGCCCAGCACCATCAGTTTCCTCCCTTTCTCCTCTCTCACACCATGACTGAAAATGTGCTCTCCCTTTTCTCACTTTTCTTCCTTTCCCCCTCTTCTTCTTCTCCTCCTGCTGTATCTTTTTTCCCCTCTCATACTTGCCTGCTGACATGTTCGTAGCCACAGCCAGAATGAGTCACTGGGTTTACCTCACCAATCTCTCCTTCTACTCCTCGTCTCCTAATTGTTTTCCCCTCTACCCTCTGAGTTTACATGGGTGCGAGAGTTTCCGCGCTGCCGGACAGAAGTGAGGAGATCTGACATGGAAGTTTTCTGGGCCAGGACGGGTAAGAGATGCTGGTGATGGGTTTGGTTTTTTTGTTTGTTTGTTTGTTTGTTTTTTCAATTTTATGAAAGGAGCAGTGAATAGAGTGGCACCAAAACGATTAGGAGAGCTTCCAAGTGTGATTATCAGCACTCAGGAATGCTACACGTAATATTAGACGGGCTAGCGGGACCGTGTCAGATGTGTGTAAAAACAAGAAGCTTTAAGTTGCATTTTTGAGGCTGTGTGGCTTCGATGTTTTCTGGTGTCTGGAGGCAGAAATTTGTCCCACATGGCAGAAAAATGCCAGTGTGCGCTGAAGGGGAAATGCAGGAAAGTTGTGAGAGGCAGGAGCATTGTCTCCGAATTTCCAACAATATTGAAAAGCGAAACTGTAGAAAATGTAGAAATGTCAGTTTAGCATGGATTTGCTCCCTGCAGCTGTTTTGCTAATAATCATAACCATTGGTTCTCTGCAGCATTCATAAATAAATATATAATGAGCAACTTCTCATCTTGTAAATCTGTAACTTTTTCTCTTGTGTTCTTTGTATAGTACTGATGGTTTCTATAACTGTGGCGTCATAGTCTTCTTCTTCTTGGGTCCCTCGCTGGCGCCTGAAGGGGGAGGTCATCCTCACCGTTACATGTGTCTGCCTCGTGTTTGTGTTTGATATCAGTTTGTTTCTCTTTACTCCTGTCGCTGACATCGTTGGCTGTGGACAGCTGGAGGCTGCCTGTAAAAGCAGGCAAATGACTGAGAATTAAAGATTTAAAAAGTCAGAATAAACAAGACGGTTGAACTTGAAAATTTACAGGGGAAAAAATGTGCATTTTTGAGTAAAAGGTTCCAGTTTTATTTTAAAAAAAAGGTTGTAAAATTATGAGGAAAAAAGTTGAAAATTTACAAGAAAAAAATGCAAATTTATGAGAAAAAAAATCAAAAATGTTTAAGAAAAAAGTTGCAGATTTATGAGGAAAAAATCAAAACTTTTTAAGAAAAAAAGTTGGAAACCTGTGAGAAAGTTGAAAATTTATTTCTTTTTTTTTAGTATTATTCAAAGCCTTGTTATTCAGTTATGTAACATGATATAGAAAGGTTTCTAACAATATTGGGGGAACAATTCTCTCTCATTTCCAGGTTGGGAGGAGCAACCCCCGTTAGCCAATCACAGAGCAGGACTTTAGCAACCACCTATTCTGACTCAGGTCATAGAATAGAATAGAATAGGCTTTATTGTCATTGTACAGTTGTACAGCACATCGAAATTGTGGAAAAATGCACCAATTGTATTTTTTTTTCAGTGTCCCTACTAGAAATTGATGAGTGACATTGTTCCACGCTATTATTTACATGACCACTAGAGGCTGCTCAATGTCAAAATGAACATATAGGTCATAATCCCTGCTGGTGAAAAAAAAAAAAAGTACCATATAGGGCGTTTTGAGATTTCTTTGGTAATCTTTCAGTTCTGATAAAAACATACTTAAAACCTTTGCTGACTTTGTCAAAGATAAGGTCTTATTAAAAAAAAGTTTAAGTGGAAGTTGAGCACATGTGTGTTTGTCATCACCTCTGAAAGGCTCTTTGTGTGTTGGAAACTCTTCACACACGGGCGTTACAGAGCCACAAGGTCATCTGAGGGTGTGTGTGTGTGTGTTTTTCAAACGCGTTTGTGCACGTTGCTGAAAAAGCATTTTTGCCCAGCTGTAGCCACTGTGGTTCTGAGCACAGCGATGATTGTTTCCAGTGGAATAGATTTTATAATATCCAGCGTATTCGCTTACAAACAGGGCCGTTTCTAGAGTTTTGGGGGGCCTATGCATGATTGTGTTTGGAGGAATCTGTTTTTGTAATGGGGAAGACTTTAAACCTTTAAAGTGAAAACAAACTCTCCTCTTCCAACAAAACCATTAAAAACTGGGGTTATTGTCGGTATGTAGAATTAAAAAACAATGAACCAATGTCCATGTGAATGCAGCAAGTTTACAAGAAACAAGTGAAAAATTTAAGAGAAAAAAGTTGCAAGTTTACCAAAAACAGAAAAAATTTGCAAGTTTATGAGAAAATGGTGAAAATTCAAGGGAAGAAAGTCACAGTTTGAGAAAAAGTTAATAATTATGAAGAAAAAGTTCCAAATGTATCTTAAATACAGTGGGGCAAAAAAGTATTTAGTCAGCCACCAATTGTGCAAGTTCTCCCACTTAAAAGATGAGAGAGGTCTCCAATTTTCATCATAGGTATACCTCAACTATGAGAGACAAAATGAGAAAAAAAAAATCCAGAAAATCACATTGAAGGATTTTTAAAGAATTTATTTGCAAATTATGGTGAAAAATAAGTATTTGGTCAATAACAAAAGTTCATCTCAATACTTTGTTATACAGTGATCCCTCACTACTTCGCGCTTCACCTTTTGCGCCCTCAGTGCATCGTGGATTTTTCAAAAATATTCATCAAAAATTCAAAATTGAGAAATAATGGGCGGGCGCTAGCAGAAGGCAGGGAGACTACATTAGACCATCAGGTAATCAACACGGAGAGCCACACAGCTCAAAAAATCCACCTCTCTGTTCGCTGTTCTCGTGTTGGCTCGGCTCGGAAATCTCGCAAGCTGATTGGCCGAGACGTTTCACCCCGCAAGCTGATTGGCCGAGACGTTTCACCCACCTCCTCTCCCTGCCGAGCGCCCATGAAGGAAGGAAGACCGCATTCATTGCTCTTTATCGCTCGTGTTACTTTTAGTGGAACTTTTTGCTGTTCTCTTGTGCCATTTTGTGCGAAATAGTCTTCCCGTCGAGCCACTACGCTGCCTCCTGCAGCTGCCCTCGACGATCCTGCGCCTCCAGCACCTGACGATGAGGCGTCACCTGAGGAGCAGTAAAGCTCTCATTAACCTGTGCAGTAAATCATTTTCATCTTGAGTTACGTATCTTGTTATAAGAATAAAAGAGTTCTAAAAACATATTTATGTACACTTCATTTACATCTACGTATGTATGTACACGTACACACACACACACACACACGTATCATATGAGAGAGAGAGGGTGAGCGAATGAACGTACGTATTATTTATGGATGACGTCATTAGGGGTGACGCTACTTCGCGGTTTTTCACTTTTCGCGGTCGGTTCTGGAACCCATTAACCGCGATAAGTGAGGGATCACTGTATACCCTTTGTTGGCAATGACAGCGGTCAAACGCTTTCTGTAAGTCTTCGCAAGGTTTTCATACACTGTTGCTGGTATTTTGGCCCATTCCTCCATGCAGATCTCCTCTAGAGCAGTGATGTTTTGGGGCTGTCACTGGGCAACATGGACTTTCAACTCCCTCCAAAGATTTTCTATGGGGTTGATATCTGGAGACTGGCTAGGCCACTCCAGGACCTTGAAATGCTTCTTACGAAGCCACTCCTTCGTTGCCCAGGCGGTGCGTTTGGGATCATTGTCATGCTGAAAGACCAAGCCATGTTTCATCTTCAATGCCCTTGCTGATGGAAGGAGGTTTTCACTCAAAATCTCACGATACATGGCCCCATTCATTCTTTCCTTGACATGGATCAGTCATCCTGGTCCCTTTGCAGAAAAACAGCCCCAAAGCATAATGTTTCCACCCCCACCCTTCACAGTAGGTATGGTGTTCTTTCTCCTCCAAACACGACAAGTTGAGTTTTTACCAAAAAGTTCTATTTTGGTTTCATCTGACCATATGACATTCTTCCAATCCTCTTCTGGATCATCCAAATGCTCTCTAGCAAACTTCAGACGGGCCTGAACATGTACTGGCTTAAGCAGGGGGACACATCTGGCACTGCAGGATTTGAGTCCCTGGCGGCGTAGTGTGTTACTGATGGTAGCCTTTGTTACTTTGGTCCCAGCTCTCTGCAGGTCATTCACTAGGTCCCCTGTGTGGTTCTGGGATTTTTGCTCACTGTTCTCGTGATCATTTTGACCTCACGGGGTGAGATCTTGCGCAGAGCCCCAGATCGAGGGAGATTATCAGTGGTCTTGTATGTCTTCCATTTTCTAATAATTGCTCCCACAGTTGATTTCTTCACACCAAGCTGCTTACCTATTGCAGATTCAGTCTTCCTAGCCTGGTGCAGGTCTACAATTTTGTTTCTGGTGTCCTTTGACAGCTCTTTGGTCTTGGCCATAGTGGAGTTTGGAGTCGGACTGTTTGAGGTTGTGGACAGGTGTCTTTTATACTGATAACGAGTTCAAACAGGTGCCATTAATACAGGTAACGAGTGGAGGACAGAGGAGCCTCTTAAAGAAGAAGTTACAGGTCTGTGAGAGCCAGAAATCTTGCTTGTTTGTAGGTGACCAAATACTTATTTTCTACCATAATTTACAAATAAATTCTTTAAAAATCCTTCAATGTGATTTTCTGGATTTTTTTCTCTCATTTTGTCTCTCATAGTTGATGTATACCTATGATGAAAATTGGAGACCTGTCTCATCTTTTAAGTGGGAGAACTTGCACAATTGGTGGCTGACTAAATACTTTTTTGCCCCACTGTAAGTTGCAAGTTAAAAAAAAATGACCAGGAAAAAAACTAAATTATGAGAAATAAGTCCCAAATATATAAGAAAAAGGTTCAAATTTATGCAAAAAAACCCTGCAAATTTAAGAGAAAAAAGCCACCTATTGGCAAGAAATTGAATGTACAGGAAAAAGTTGCAAATTTATTAGAAAAAAACCCCTCTAATATTAATGAGAAAAGAATTGAAAATTTGCAAGACAGTTCAGAAATTTATAAGAAAAAAGTCACAAAATTGGAAGAAAAATTAGCAAATTTAGCAGAAAAAAATTGCATGTTTAAGTGAATAAATTTACAAAATTCTGAGGGGAAAAAAGCTGAAAATTTATAAGAAAAAAGTCACAAATCAGAAAAAAGTTGAAAATTTACAACAAAAAAGTATAAAAAGTGCAACTTTATGAGAAAAAAGTCACAGGTTTATGAGAGAGAAATTGCAAATTTATCAGTAATTGCAAGTTTAAAAGAGAAAAAAAAAGAAAATGCCCAGAAAAGAAAAGAAAAAAAAATTGCCAGAAAACGGCACAAAATTATGAGAGAAGCATTGAAACTTTTTGAGAAAAAATTGCAAATGTATGAGAAAAGTCACATATTTTTGATTAAGTCACAAATTGGCAAGACTTTACATGACAAAAAGATGCAACTTTACCAGAAAAAGTTGTACGTTTAAGAAATTTATGAGAAAAAGGTCACAAATTTATGAGGGAAAAAAGTTAAAAATTTGCAGGAAAATTTACAAATTTATAAGAAAAAAGTGGCAAATTTACAATGAAAATAGTTTCAAATTTGTTACAAAAAAGTTGCAAATTTATCAGAAAAAAATTACAAAATTATGAGGAAAAAGTCCCAAATTGATGAAAAAAAACTTGGAAAATTTGCAAGAAAGTTTGTAAATTTAAATGAAAAGTCATAAATTTACAAGAAAAAAGTAGAAAATATATCAGAAAAAAGTTGCATGTTTAAGAGAAAAAAAAGCTACAAAATTACCAGAAAAAAAGTCACAAATTTCCCCCCCCCCCAAAAAAGCTGCAAATTTATAAGAAAAAAGCTGAAATTGGTTGAATAGGCTGAACTTGTAGCCTGGACGCCGCCTAGTGGCTGAGCATTTGCATACTCATCTTTATTGCCAGAAACGGCTTTGGTTGCGCCCAACATTTGTGCTCCTCCATCTCACAATTTTACCCTCCAGTATGGAAAAATGAAACCAAGCGTGAGCCAAACACGCAGTCACAGCTACACGCTATCAGCACACGTACACACAGTATTTCACACGCTCATACAACACAGTAGACTCACACTTGTACGTGCTTCTCTCATTATCTCACCCCCTCCCTGATTCATTCTGCCCCTTGGTGTCTTTTCTGCCCAATTTAATATGAAAATGAAAGGACTCGAAACCGCTGTATTTTCATGCAGATGAGTTGCTAAATGTGGCGCCTCGATTGTCAGATTGGCCTGGCCGTGATGGGACGGAGTGGCGGGTGTGAAAAGGAGGGGAGAGACGGGCGAGGACATGTTTGCACTGTTAATTTAAACTTCATATTTTTGGCACATAGCGATGCTGATGGGTTTCAGCAGTCTGACACTGAAGGAGGGATCACAGCAGCTTTTAATTTAATGGACTACTCTGTGATCAGATGATATCAGAGCACAGTTTTAATGGAAAACAGGAACATATTCAGTAAACCGAATCATATTTTTTCATATGACTCTAAATCCATGTCAGTTCAACAAAATTTCAGAAAATCTGACCACCTCAGACTTGAGGAAATTAATGACTTTAGAGCCCATTATGTCAGTGTTTTGCAACCAGAGTTCCTAGGAACCCAGGGGTTCTGTGAGATTGGATGACTTTTGCGCGAGTTTTGGGGTAAAAGGTGAAATGTCAAGGCTGGCATTCCCCATGCCCTGTTACTGTGTTTTCAGACTCCTTTCACTGTTTAGTTTTGCAGAGGAAGGATGACGTATTTTTTTCCTGTAGTTTTCAGTTCATCAGTAAAAACTACAAGTCCCACATTCCTCACCTCTAAAACATGGTGAACCACAGCGGATAGCTGAGCGAAGGAAAAACTGTTTCAGAGTAAGTTTTGTGCTTAAATTATGCAGCTATTTCAATATTAAAACACTAGTAACTCCTACAACTGCAACATTTGATTCTTAAAGCTTATGTTGCGTCACATTATTTTTCTTCCAATGTCCAATTTTTCTTCTGTACTGGAGGCTGCTTGGTTACACTAATTATGCCTCGGTGCAAAGCCACATATGCATACACTAATCACTACATGCGTCTGTGTGTGTACCTGTCTGTCTGTCTGTTACCAGCTTTTCAGCTCGCCTGGTCAAAATCAAGTGGAACTAAAGGCGTGTATCATTGTATCGCCATATTTTATCAGATTTTTATTTGGCAAAATTTACATCTTTGTTTTCAAAATAAACACAAATTTAACTCACCTTTTCTGTCAGTGGAGCTGGGAAAAGAGGTATTGTAATAACTATGCCAGGCCAGTACATGTGGCATCCCAAAGCCCTTCCCCAATGCCTCCCTGCCACAGGCACCGAGGCATCAGCACCTTGGTGCTTTCATTTTACCAGTTTTGGTCCCCTGATGGGAAAATGTGGGGGGGTGGAGGTTCAGAGTTTCAGATGGAGATGACAGAAGAAAAAAACAGACGGAGAGAGCAGGCGACTTGTTAGAAGATAACAAGGTGTGATATATTTTTCTGTCTCAGGATCATTATTTTGGAAACCAGAGCCAGAATCTAATATTCCTGGTGATGTGCCAGTAATGTTTTCCTTTGGAGCTGTGAGTGTGTGAATCTCAATGAAATGGCCGCATAAATGATGACTTTGACCCATAAGTGACTTTCCCTGAAGTATTTTGGCTCCGCATCAGCTTGAGTGTGTTGGAGTGTGAGAACGTCAGAGTGTGTGTTTATGTAAGCGTGTTTCTTTCTTCTTCTCAGTCCAACAGCGATTTATCTCAAAAGATAAGCAGCACTTTTGATACATTCTGTTGTTGCTTGCTCATTCAGGCACTTAGAATGATTGTTTCTAATGCACCAATTGAATCTAACCCCATGAGATCTAAATCGATTCAAGTGATAAAATGTAAGTCTATAATTCCTAGTCTTGCCCTGTCAGAAATAATATGTGATTTTCAGCTCCATTCATATCTTGATTACAAGGTAGTACTCAGAGCTAACAAAATAAAACAAAGAGAAAAACAGGAGGCATTGTCTTGGTGCTCTGGAGAAAATATCCCAAACTGTTGAGAGACTCAGTTCATCCAAATAGTGGTTTGGATTTTCGGTTTTGGTGGAGACTTGGATTGTTCTTGTTTCTCAATGATGCCAGGATGTCTACTACTCAGTGGAACTAATTGCAGAAGAAAAATTAAAATTGAGCTTGCACCTTCTGTGCTTTTGGTCTTAAACCATCAGTGCTGACTGGGCAAATAAATGAAACAGTATGGTGTAAAACTTCCTGCTGCCAATAGGGGCTGCTATAACTATTTGTCATTGTTAATATATAAAAACATTTAAAGTTGGACTAGTATTCATCATAGCAATTTCAGTGTAAATTAACAATTTCATGTTTTATATTAAAATCCAAACCGTCATCGCACCCAAACCATTAACACGTGAAAAAGTCCTGTTCATGTGGAAGGTATTGAGATAAATCTGAGTCAATCTGAAGTCATTTGGGAGCATTTGTTGAGAGGAATTCATTAAACTATAGCAGCAGTAACTTCCTGTCACCACTAGTTGGTGGTACACATATTTTTTATGTTGTTTTATTAATCGTTTAAGTCCAGAATCTCATCATACAGGAGTAGTATGGTTTAAATTGGACCGTATAGGTTCAAGTTAGTACAGCTTACTATTTTGTGGCGTATTATCAAATTTTGCTGCGTTGCCATGGCCAGACCATAAATTTTAAACAAAACATTTTGCTAACTTTTCATTGCACAGGTCTTGATGATGGTTACAAGATCTTTTTTTTTGTTAGTGATGTAGGGGAAAAATAACTTGGAAGAGCAAAAACTGGTTTTTGCCAATTCTGCCAAAATGTAAAAATATGAATGCAAGTGAAGCGCGATGATTATTTTTACCATATTTACCCAAGAAAGCGTTTTAGAAACTTAAAACCCACAAAGAGGCCTGCAGGGCCATCTGGTGAATAGACTCTGATTAAATAAGGGCACTTTTAAAGAAATAAAACCTATCATTAGAAATCAAATGAGTATTTGTTTCAGGTTTGCGTCATGTCAGATGAAGTCAGATTTGCTGATTTTCATTGTGTCTGCTCTAAGCTGATCAGATTATAGCAGCTGTTGTGGCGCTGCGTCTCCTCCGTGTTTAGTGCCGTCTGTCTGCCGGTCAGGAAGGGAACAGGAAATAGATGGAGTGCTGTTTCCTGTCAAACTCTCCTCTGAGACAATGGCTGCTGGCAGCCTGGAAGTAATCTGACCGAGACAGCGTCACCCTCTAGGGCCAACATGTGCTCATACTGTGGGGTCTGTACAACGTCAGCCCACTGAGAGACAGAGGTGGGCAGGGGAGAAAGAAACTGTACTCAAGTGGAAGTATCACAGCGTTATGATGTTAGTTATTAGAGTAGTGGTCACCCCAAAATATTTCATGAGTAAGAGTAAAAATATGTCAACTAAAAAGTTCCTTGAGTGTTGAGTGCTTGTCTTTATTCTCTTCAATTAATGAGTTAGTTTTTCTGTTTTAAATTTGTGAAGTTTTCTCATATATTTGAAGAGTTCGTTTGCAAAAACCGCTAAACGCCACTGTTATGTCGTAACTCGTAGACAAGTACGGGGCCAGGAGTGGAGCTGAACACTACTTTATTAAACAAACTGGACACTGTACACCCAACCGTACATGCAGCCGCTTGGCAGAGGAAAGGCGGAAGAGATCGCCCCTCTATCAGCAGCCCCTCTTATACCACCAGAGATGGCGGAACTGGAAACCGAGGCCACCATCCCGTACCACACAATCAACCCACCCCAATTTGGAACCCGAATCATCCACTAAACATAAACAAACTAAAATCACCAAAAAGAGACCTATGACATTCACATCAAAAAACTAAAATTAGGGGGGATGGGTAGACTGTCGTCCTACCCCCCACATGGCGAGGCGTGTGGGGGGTAGGACGCCTATGCTAAATAACAGTCCAGTAAAGAAAAAAAACTACTGCCGTGTCTCCTAATTAAAATACAATACTAAAATAATCCCTAAACTATTAACACAGAACAAATGAACAGTAATAACACGCCCATGACTCTGAGGATGATCCGTGCTCCCACCCCCCCCCCAGACCTTCACCATCAGTCCACCCCTGGCAGCAGTCCACTTCTCAGACCACAGCTGGTCGCCTCCTCCTTGGAGCGTCTTCTTCTCCACACCTCCATGTGCTCCAACCGTCTGGAGTCGTGCCAACCCGTCTCCTTTGGAGCATGCCGCAACTCATTGGGATGGCGCCACGAGCCATCTCACAGCAGCAGGTATCGATCGTGCCGCTCACACATCACCTGCAGCCGACCCTGGTACCACTCCATCTTCCGCTTCTGTTTCACCCGCCTGGACCTCGCCTCCACCGAGCACGAACACAGTCTGCAACTCCAAGTGGGGCCTTGCACGGCCTGCGGTGTTTCCACCTGGCACTCACTCTTCCAGTGCCACTCAGTCCTGACCCGACTGCTTGTAGATCCACTGCTGACCTTGCCCCTGTGGTCCCGTGTTCACCAGTCCTCCACGGCCGAGCTCCTGGAACATCTGAGACCATCGTTTGGGGACCGATTGTCGCTGTAGGTCCTCCGCCATGCCGCCTGGCGCCCACATCCAGGGCAGCTCGAACACTGGCACCAGGGTCCTCTCACAGCAACCCTGAGCGCGACACAGCCTGTCCACATTCTGGAGTGCCTAGCAGCGGTTCATCCCACATCGTATCGTCCTAGACCCTCAGAACCGGTCGGTCCCACAGTCCGCCACCTGACCACTCTTCCCCAGCACTGCTCCTGATGGAGAATCCAAGGCCATAAAATAAGTTGCAGCCCATGATGTTAGAGCCATAGGCCATCATGATGAACTCCACAGTGGCCATCATTGCCGACTTGTACCGAGCCGTTAACGTGATGGTGCCCACCGTGGCCAACCATCCTGCTCCATAGCCACAAAGCAGCGCTGAGAAACTTCCAATCCTTTATTGGTGAAAACACTGTCTGACTGTAGCCCAATTCAGCACAGAACTCTCCGCTCTCGTGTCGACCAACATCAGCACCGGAACTTCATCCAGAATCACCGTGCAGCGCGCGCGCCGATTGGTACTCGGGGACACCATGTGTACCACTGTTGGAGCGGGAGAAGTTGAAGTCTTGCGCGGGCTCTCGTGTGCACCTGACGCACATCCTCGCAAAATGGTGGAGACGGCCACAATTTCCACAGCGCTTCCCTCTTGCCGCACACTCTCTGGCCTTGTGGCGGTGCTTCGTGGACCTACAACCCATACACCTGGGCTTCTCCGGGGCAGACCTCATCCGTACAGCGTTGGCCTCTTCCACGTGGTCCGCGACACTCCCATCACTGTCCGGGTCCACTACCTGTGCGGCCATGGGGGATCTTGAACCTCCTGGCGAAAGGCGCTCGTTTAGCTCCCGAGTTAGCTTATCTGCCGCTTCTAGCTGTAGCGCTAACTCGACAGCCCTAGTCAGCGTCAACTCCCCCGGGAACGTGAGGAACAGCTTGGAGCGGACTGCGGCACAGTTGGTGTATTCTGCCAACTGGTCGCACACCATTTCTTCTTCCAATGGCCCGAACTGGCACTCAACGGCCAACTGCCTTAAGTCCGACACA
Organism: Pholidichthys leucotaenia; assembly: GCA_020510985.1. Taxonomy (NCBI): domain Eukaryota; kingdom Metazoa; phylum Chordata; class Actinopteri; order Cichliformes; family Pholidichthyidae; genus Pholidichthys; species Pholidichthys leucotaenia. Next base: position 123,662,339 of record CM035836.1, on the reverse strand, counting down.
AACCGCTGGATCGGTTCGCCTACCTGTTGGCGGCACTGTCTGAACTTAATCCGCCTAACGATGATGTTGTCTGGTGCTCTGAAATGGCGGGCCATTAACTCGACCACTTCTTCATACATTTCTGCATCTCCAAGCGTGCCCAAAATTCTTTGTCCCTCCATTCCCAGGTTGTGTACTAATAATGCACAAGCTCACAGTTTCTCCATTCTTCCTAGGTCCAGCGCTATCATGTACGTCTGGAAAGCCTCATACCAACGAGGCCACAGCACAGACGGCTCCCCCCGGAGCTCCAGGAATGGACAAATTGGTGTTCCACCTGCCTCCATGAGTTTACCTCTTGTTGCCAAATGTTATGTCGTAACTCGCAGATAAGGACGAGGCCAGGAGTGGAGCTGAACACTACTTTATTAAACAAACTGGACTCTGTACACCCGACCGTACATGCAGCCGCTTGGCAGAGAAAAGGCGGAAGAGACTGCCCCGCTACCAGCAGCCCCTCTTATACCACCGGAGATGGCGGAACCAGAAACCGGGGCCGCCATCCCGTACCACACAAATAAGAGCTCCAACATGAACAATAATAACACAGAATAAATACTTAACAGCCACTTCCAAGAAAATTTCCCTCTGTACAACAAGCAACTGTTCACATTACCTACTTATAGAAGTTCAAATTGTTTTTTCTAAAAATCCACTATATCCACTGTTATATACACTACGAAGTTCATGTTGTTGTTTTTTTTTTTCAAAAGTGGATAAATGCTGGGACCCTGTTTTTACAAAAGCAGATAACTCCACACACGGCGAATCAGCGCTTTGTATTTGGGTGACGTGACTCAATGGTGCAGTGAGGATCAGCCAATCACGTGTTTAGATGCTGAGACCAGCCAATCACGGGTCTATCTGCTGCGGCAGCGTTCTGCAGAGACCCCTACTTGGCTCTGCTTGCATTGCTTGACTTCCCTGCCAGTTTTTTTTTTTTTTTTTTTTTACAATTTTGTTGCACTTTTATGTCAAATATGTATAATTTTGATGATGCAGATGAACCAGTGATGTGTTCACCAGACAAACTAGCATGGTTTTTGGGGCATGTCTGTTTTTGCAAAAGTATGTGTTGTGGACTTATCTGTATTTGTGGTCATGAATTGCCAAAAATAACAATGAGTTGAGGGTCAGTTTTTTGCTTCATTATGTCTGAGATACTCATATTTCAAGTGAGCCTGTCTTAGAAGTGGAATTGGAAATACTAACACATATAAACCAACAGATGAAAAAGTGAATTTTCACATTTTGAACACAACTGGACTTACCTGTTTTTGCAAAGGAAATCTTCATTTGTTTTGTTTTTTTAAATTATGTCTTTTTTTCCTCTTCTATAACGACTAGTTTTCCCTCATAAATTCTGAATTTTCTGAATTTTTTTTTTACATTTTTTTCACCAAAATTGCAACTTATTAATGATAAATGTGCAGCTTTTTTCTTACAATTTTTCCCCTAATATTTTTTCAGAATTTTAAAGGTTTTTCTCTTACAGATTTGAGGCATTTTTCATGTAACTTTTTAATCATAAATGTGTACTTTTTTCTTACATTTTTTGGCATTTTTACTCATAAATGTGTTATTTTTCTATGAAATTTGTGTTTTTCTTATAAATTTCAGTATTTCTTCTTCATATCCTTCAATCATAATTGTCCCATTTAAAAAAAAAAAAAAAATCCCTGACAAATTTGTGATCATTTTCAGAGATTTAAAAAAAATCTCTGAAAATGATCACAAATTGATAGATTCAAGGCATTTTACTTGTAACTTTTAAATTATAAATGTCCACATTTTTTCCTCATAATATTTTTTGCTCAGAAATTTGTGTTTTTTCTTATAAATCTGAGACATTTTTCTTGTAATTTTACAACTTTCTCTTATAAATTTGTGACTTTTTCTGATAAATTTGGGACTCTTTCCATCTAAATCTGCAACTTTTTTTGCAGAAATTTGCTCTGTTTTGCTCATAAATTTGTGTGTGGGTTTTCTACACAAATGTATGACTTTATTCATGCACATTTGAGAACTTATTCTCATAAATTTATGGGGGGTTTTTCGTATTAAAATTGTGTTGTTTTTTTCTAATAAAGTTGGGACTTTTTATGATAAATTTGTGACTTTTTTAGGTAAAATTCCTGCTTTTTTATTATAAATTTGCAACATTCATATGGAGCAGCTTAAATGGTTTAATATTATATGACTCAAGTTTATTTATTTTTTTAAATGTTTTTGTTTTGAGGGCAGAGATTTTTTTCTATTTTAAAGGTTTTAACCTCTTCTGCATTCGTCAAATATGGGCCCCCAAACACAATATTGCATGGCGCCCCCAAAAGCCAGAAACAACCCTGCTTGTACTGAGTTTTGGTGGTGACATCTACCCACCTCTGCTGAGAGTTCAGAAACGCTGAAACAGTGTGGGAGTAAAGAGTCGGGGGACAAAAGTAAAGACAGGCTCTTTGAGTGGTGTTTCAGCATGGAGCTACACTGGGAGACTGTATCAGTCACCTGGTGCTAATGGGACTTGTAGTGTGCTGTCAGATGAGGTTAACTCTATTAGAGCACACTGGAACTACAGGAATTGTGCCAAAACAAATGCGAGGGCCTGGCAGGAGCCGATAACAGCACTCTGGGGACTGTAGTCTGCTTTGATTGATGACGCTAACTGTCTGGATCTGGAGATTTGCTTTATCAGAAGTACTCATGTATTTGGCAGCTAGTGTAAACATTGAAAAATATCAGCATTGGAGTGTTTTGAGAAGTTTTTTTTTTTTCAGTTTTCCCTTGGTTTCGGGGGGGGGGGGGGTACAAGATTGGGTTTGGGAGGCTCTATTTTTGTAATGGGGAACAGTCCAAATACAAATTTTTCTTTTTCCAGCAGAAAACATTAAAAAATGTAGCTTCAAGCAGTGATCATTGGGTTCCAAGCAAATGTAGACTTCAAGGTCTTGTTTTGTTTTCGTAACAGCATTTAAAACCTAAGCTGTGCTGTACGTCAGTTTTTAAAGCAGCACTTTGTAACTTTCTTGTTAACACTGAAAAGGCCACAACCACATGACCCCAGTCCTAACAGCCAACCGCAGGGTGTTTTGTTGGTGGTGGCTAAAGTCGTGCCCTGTGATTGGCTGCTGGGACTGAGGCCACAGCCGCCGTCACCCCCAATGATCCCACCAAAAGAAAAATAGCTGTTGCAGGCAATGGGCCCACTCGGGCACATTAGTGCATTAGTACACATTATTGTACTGTGAAAATAATTTTGTAAACATTATTTTGAGGTGAAAATCTTACATAGTGTTGCTTTAAAATTCAGAGGAGAGGCATGCTGTGCTTCAGTTGTTCAAAAAGAATGAGACTTCTCTGGCGAGATTCAAACCTGGGATGCTAGGCATATTAAATGACCTCCAGAACCACACAACTGCTTCAGCTTGGACTTTAGTTTCTCAAATGGCAAATGTTTGATTGAAAGGATTCCCAGCAGCAGTAGAACAGCATTTAAAAGTTACTGTGCACTACCTGTTGTTTTCAAATGCGCAGAAGAGGTGCGCTGCACTCATTGCCAGGAGGATTTGAACCACAGTCTTCAGCATGAGCGGCAATTATTTTCACCACTACGCCACACACGCCAAGCTAACAAAATGTTCCACTGATAAGACACAAAGGCTGATAGATTTTTCATAGACACGTACATGCAAAGAGAAGTGGTACAACTTGACTGGCCTAGGAAATCAAAACGGATTGACATTTTTGGATAATTTCAACAACTTTTCACTATCAGTGTCTGTGGATAATCTCTGCTTTGAAACAATTTTGATGAATAGCTTAGGAGGCATTTATTTTGAGTCACGTGCACATTTTTGAAAATAAGATAAGATAAGATAAGATAAACTTTATTGTCCCTCAAGGGGAAATTTGTCTTGGGCTTGACACCCGTGCTGCAACCACACAATCCACACATACACAATGGATGTAGTACATAATAAATGAAATAAAACCCAATAAATAATACAAGTACATACATACATAAATATATAACAGCAGTCATTAATATGGTACAGAAAAAGTAGAGAAAAGTTGCTGAAGATTTCAGAGACTAGAATGATGAAAGAATTTTTGGTCTAGGTCCAGCCGTTCTCGAGATATTTGCAAAAATGTAAAACTGTTATAGTGTGTATGTATGCAGTGGCTTGATTTTTAGTCTCTGAGTAGTGGGGAGAATTTCTGGTCACACTGTAAAATTCCATGTTTTTACTTATTACCGTTTTTGCTCCCCATGTACTTTTCTGTACTAGTTTCCCACAGCACAGCTGCTTGGAACCCTAATAAATTTTGGCAGCTCTCTAGATGAATGAAAAGTCACAAATTTCTAAGAAAAAAGTTACAGATTTGACAGGAAAAAATTGACAATTGACAATTGACAGTTTTTGAGAAAAAGTTTAAAATTTACAAGAAAAGGTTGAACATTACAAGAAAAAAAAATCACAAATTTATGAAAGCAGTTGCAAATTTAGAAGAAAAAGAAAGAACCATGAATAAAAAGTTTCAAATTTAATTTAAAAAAAAAGCTGCAAGTTTATGGGAAAAAAATTTTCAAATTTGCAAGAGAAAATTTTGTAAATTTTAGAGAAAAAGTTGCCATTATACAAGAAAAAAATCACAAATTTATAAGAAAAACATTGCAAATTTAAAAGAAAAATAGTTAAAGGTAAGTTTAATTGTCCCCTCAAAAATGGTGAAGGTGAATTTGGGGGCCTGATTGTGGCTGAAGGGGCAGTAGTATTTGCATACTCTGCTTTATGGACAGAAACGGCTCTGCTTGGATTATGTGTAAAGAAGTAATGGCTGGTGAAAAGGTGAAAATATGTGTATGCAAGAGTATAAGATTTAGAACGTAGTCTTCATTGCATTGGTGCCATTTTCAGGCAAGTTTGAGCCTCCTTTTATTTGATATTTCTGCTCTGCTTTGACCCAGTTTTTAATTGAAATATGACTGTTAGCAGCATAAACAGTCAATAGACAGAGGAGACATGAAAGACCCGGACAGAAATGGCACCTGAACGTCGTCACGACTGATGAGAAGAGCAAACGTCATTTTTAATGAAGACCTGGATAATATTCTAGCCTCACGAGACTAGTTCATCACCTTCTGATGAAGACTGTGGTGGGCAGTTGAAACATGTAAAGGTAAAAACATCTTCGTTCTATCCGTGTCTTTAATAAGAAACACAAAAGGCTGATAATTAAAAAGAAGACGAAACGAACCTACTCGAGCTAGTTCATCACCTAATGTGGTGACGTCTCCCCCAGATTCAACTTAAAGTAAGTGATGTGCAGAAAACTCTTCAGACGGTGGGTAGCATGTTTGCTAACAACCGCTGTCTGCTAACTACAGTACATCAGTGTTGTTATAACAGGATATTACTGTATCAAGCAGAGTTGTTTGGTTCATCAAGTGGATCAAAAACAGGAACCTTGGTCCGGACATTGCTGTGGATTTCCAGGGGTGAAAGTGTCCTTACGTTACAGTAGTTGAATGACTAAATGAATGAGCATCCACATCTGTTATCCAGCTGTTTTCCTGACTACAGAAGCCAACCAAAACTGCACCTCACACCCAGTGGGAAGTTTATTACAAGTTTAACCTCAGACTAAACACAAAAAACTGCCACGGTCCAAATAACGCCAAAGCAGTTCCCACAAAGGAAAACAGACTGCAGCCCCGATCCCACCTCAGACCGTCAGGTGAACTCCCGCAGCAGGAGCAGGAGTGCAGTTTTGTTTGTGTCAGGAGGCCAAAACAAAAGCCACAGCGCTGCTGCTGCACCCTTGTGTTACAGCAGCAGCAGCTCTCACTGTCGGCTGCTGCAGTTTGCTGCGTTAAACTTTCAAACCGTCTCAAGCATTGTTAAATTAAATGTTAAAGCGACAGCGTGTCTTGCAGTGGTGTTGTGTGCGGTATGAAGTGTTTTCTTGTTGTGTTTAAGGGGAAACAGGATCGCGCTCAGTGCTCTTAAAGTTTTATTTTGAAACTTTGTGTAGCTCAGTAATAATTAAAAATGTTGTGTTTTTTTTTGGCTTGGATTAGAGCTGACAGCTGTTGTGTGTTTCTGTGTGCATGAGTGGATATTTAATTTCACTGTTGGCAAAATAAATTAAACAGAATTAAAATTAACCATTGAAATTTTAATAATAATAATAATAATGGATTGCATTTATATAGCACCTTTCAAGATACCCAAAGCACTTTACATTGAGTCCATTATTCATTCACTCCACAGACAGACAATGGTAGTGGTAAGCTACTGCTGTAGCCACAGCTGCCCTGGGGCAGACTGACGGAATGAAGCTGTAATTTTACGAGAAAAAGCTGCAAATTTAAGAGAAAAGGCGGTAAATTTATAAGAAACTTGGCAATTTATGATATAAAAGTTGCAAATGTACAAGAATTTTTTTGCAAATTTATGGGAAAAAATATTCCAAATTTATAAGAAAAAGTAGCAAATTTATGAGAAAAAAGTATCAGATTTAAGAGGAAAAAGTTGCAGATTTAAAAGAAAAAGGTAGCAAATTTGTGAGAAAAACATTGCAAATTTATGTTAAAAACAGCAATTTACAAGAAAAAAATGAGGCAATTTAGTCGAAAAAAGTAACAAATTCACATACAAGAAAAAAGTAGCAAATTTACAAGAAAAATTTAGCTAATTTACAAGTAAGAAAGTGTCAAATTTCAAAGGAAAAAGTTGCAAATTTACTTCAAAAATAGTGAATTTGCACGAAAAAAATGAAGCAGTTTAGTAGAAAAAACTTGCAAATTTACAAGAAAAATTTTGCAAATTTACAATAATAAGTGTCATAGTTGAGGAAAAATTAGGAAATTTTCATTAAAAATAGCAAATTTACAAGAAATAAAGTAAGGCAACTTAGGAGAAAAAAGTTGCAAATTTATGAGAAGTTGGAAATTTACAAGGAAAAACATGGGGGGGGGCGGTGTCTTTCTTCCAGGTTGGGTGGGGGACATGTCCCCCTATCTCCCCCTTGATTTACGCCTCTGTGTGTACACACTTGTGTATTTGCTCCAGCAGTTGTGTGTTTGTGTGAGTTAACATGATGGACAGGAGCAGGATGGGTGTGCGCTCACCTCGGCCGGTGAGGTCAGAGGTCACAGAGAGGGTCCTTGACAGAGGAAACAGAGCGTGTTACTTTACTGCTGCTGTGGGCACATAAAGCTGTCGCTCTGTGAGGACCCGCCTCACTGCAGCGCATTCAGTTTTATGGTCAACTCTCAGGTTTGTTTAGGCCCAGATATGGCAACCCCCACTATGGGAAAAGAGGATTTTTGACCAAAGAAAGAGGGAATAAAAACTGCATGGAGTCTCATAATATATGTGAGCCTTATGATCTGATGAATCATAATATTGCAGCATTTCTTTCACCGCATATCTTTCCTAAATTTATTCTTCTTTTTTTCTTGTAAAATTTGTACCTTTATTCAGTTAAATTTGCAACTTTTCATGTAAATTTGCAGATTATTTCTTTAAAATGTGCATCTTTATTCTTGCAGTTAATAACAAATTTGCTGTAATTTTCTTACAAATTTACTGTTTACTTATAAATCTACCATTTCAGTTACAGTTTCCCATAAATTTAATATTTCAGACTTTTTCATCAAAAATTTGTCATGATTTTACAAAAGTTGCAGCATTTTACTTATCAAATGTAACATAAATTTATGTTTTTCTCATAATTTTTTCTTATGAATTTTTACTTGGAAATATGTAATTGTATTACTATGAAATTTGCAGTTTTTCAGATAAATTTTGGTGTGGTGGCATTTTTGTTCATTTTTTTTTTGCATAAGTTTACTATTTTGTTGATAGAGAATCTGTATTTTTTTCTTGTAAATTGGTGACTTTATTGTTATAAATCCTGTAACTTTTTTTCTTGTGAATTTGCAACTTTTTACTTCATAGAAATTTACATTCTTTTCTTGTAAAGTTATGACTTATTTTCTCTCAAATTTCCAACTTTTTCATGTAAATGTGCTATTTTAATTTTTAATTTAAGTGTCCTATTTTTTCCTCCAGTTTAAATTTTTCCACTTAAATTTTAGACTTTTCTCAGAAATGTGTGTTTTTATTTTTGGAAATTCACAACATCTTACTCATCAATTTCAAATGATTTTCTGATTTTATTCATGTCAATTTGCAGCTTTCTTCCCATATATATTTACTCAAAAATAAATACAACTTGTTCTTCTCTGAGATTTAGGATTTTACTCTTCTAAATTTGCACCACATTATTCATAAACTTCTGGCTTTCTTTCTTAGAAATTTGCTTGTTTTTCTTGTAAATTTTCGGCTATTTAAAGTGACAAGGACTCCCTGGCTATGGGCAAAAGAGCTACATATGCCTCCGGAGCCACAGGTTGTAGACCCCACATTTGTTAGTGGTTGTAGTTAATCTATGCATGTGAATACAGGTTAATGTAATGAGTGCTGGGTGAATGTGCTCATAAGAAGGGTGACAGATGGTAGAGGTTTTGGAGGAGGGACGGGAAAAGTCGCTGACCTTGGAACGCCTGTGACGTCACTTCCTCTCTTTTTGCCGCAGCCTTTTTCCTCCGGGACACACACAGATATGTGGACTCTCCCCGTATGTGTGTGTCGTGTTCGAACACAAACCCTGTCAGACTTCCTGACCTCTGGCAGACGTGCTGAGTCTGCATGGCTCTCCGGGCCCTGCCCAATGATATCAGTCACCGTGATGAATAACCCGCTCTGGCTGTGTGTGTTTAGCTGAGGTGTGAAAGGTGACAAATGCTCCGTCATAAAACTGCGGACATGAGTTTGGATCCTTTGTGGAAGGAGGAGCCAGACAAGCTGTTTGGGCCCTGCAGCACAAATCAAAGGTGGAAACATTCATTTTGGGTTGACATCTGTGACTCCTGTGGGACTTCAATCCAAACGGGAATGTTTGTAAATATGTACTGAGCCAGAGTGGAAAAAGTTTAAAAAAACAAAACAAGGTACATTGGTGCTCTACATTGTCTGAACCTGCAACCTAGAGATGCAAGCAGCAATACATAGATGCCATCCATCCATCTTCTACTGCTTATCCAGGGGTCTGGGTAGTGGCAGCAGCAGTCTCTCCCAGCCACCTCTTCCAGCTGGGAGACACTGGGCCCTATTTTGACGGTCATCCGCACACTTTTCCGATAGACTTTCCGAGGTACATCAGTGTTTTTGTTAGTTTCTGTCAGCGCATTGTCTGCTTTTTACACCTTGCGTCACCCCATCAAATTACCAGTAGACAGTGTACCCGCTCTGCGCTCGGAGGTTGAGGCTCATTTCAAAGAGGTGTGGCAGCACACAATCTAATGTGCATTACTATTATAGTGCAGTCCATGAGAATCCACTTTTGATCAGGAAAAGGGAGGTCTGTTGTCAGAAGCGCATTGTTTAATGATATTTCAGTGGTGTGTTTTGAAATTGCACAGCTCCGGAGCACATGAGGAAACAGCAGCGCTGGGATCTTCTTTTAATAGAGTTGTAACAGTCATCATATAATCACCCATCATTTTAATTATATGATGATCAAACATTAGTTTTTTTTATTTCATCTACACGCTCATTTTAATTGTGGACTTACTATTGGAGTATATAGATTAGGCATTAATGTAGGTTTTTTTTAGGGGAATGAATGAATGAACAGGCAGTGTGATGTGTGGTGCGGGGGGGTGGCGGGTGTTAGTCTGATGAGTTGTATTCCATTCACATTTTCATTTTCATCACAGACTTATTAGGGATTAATGTGTTTCTTTTTAGGGGAATAAATGAATGAACAAGGAGTGTGCGGCTTTGTACTTTTCACTCACTCCCCAGAGAGACGAGGCATCCTGATCAGATGCCCAAACCATCCTAATCCAAGATTTCCTCTGACTCCGGATCCAATCCATTACAGCTGCGATCTGGTCTTCGTAGCAAATAGTTTCCATTCTAATTAATGTTCTAATCCACACCTGGTCTGGACCACTGCGGAACCAAATTCAGATTGCTAAAAATACACAAGGAGTCTATTTTTGATGGATGCTGGATCCAATCCGCAAGGAAAAGCTCCGGTATCTACTGTATTTTATAACTGTTCATTAAAAACTATTTAAGGATTGTCCATTATTTCCTGAGGTCTGTTCCTTCATCACTGTGTCAGAGAAGGTAAAAACTTTGACATAACATACAAACACTTCGTTGAATTAAAATTAACAGGCTACTTATGTATTATTAGAGCACAAAAATCCAGGTGGAGAGCCGGTACATCATGTTTCCTTGTTGTTATCACCTGATCGCAATCAGTCCTTCTCGGTCTCTCTTGGGTCTTTCCCAAGATCTCGCATTATTTTATATAATTCTTGTGCGATCTTGTATTTCGAACCCTGTTCTTATTCATGCTGCTTCAAAACACAAACAGAGCTGGCAGGGACGGACACAAGGCTCTGTCCGCACTGCATCCGGAGTCAGTGGAACTCCTGGGTAACTGTCTCTTTTCGATTTGAAAGAGTACCGGCTTTACTCTGAGCCTCTCCTGGATAGCTGAGCTCCTCACCCTATCTCTGAAGGTGAGTCCAGCCATCCTACAGAGAGAGCTCATTTCAGCGGCTTTGTATTCTTGATCTTGTTCTTTCAGTCATTACCCCAAGTTTGTGACCATAGGTGAGAGTAGGGACATAGATTGACTGGTACAACAACATCTCTGCTTTGGAGTTCAGCTCCCTCTTCACCACATCAGACTGGTACAATGTCCGCATCACTGCAGATGCTGCTCTGATTCATCTGTCAATTTCCCGCTCCATTCTTCCTTCACTTGTGAATACCGCAAGACCCTGAAATACTTGAACTTCTCCATTTGATACAGGAGCTCATCCTTAACTCAGAGAGGACAATCCACCTCTTTTCTGACTCTGACTTGGAGGTACTGATTCTTATCCTGGCTGCTTCACTCTCAGTGGCAGACCACCCCAGTCCCAGTAAAGCTGTATTTATGCACCTGCATCACATCGACGCCATTACTGATGTATGTCGCCGATGCAGGGATCGGCAATTTTTTCTTGTGTGTTGAGTGGAATTCGTTGTTCCATTGCCAAAATGTGTGTCAGCTGATGTGTGGAGTGATTTTTGTTCGTTGTGTTTTTGTTTATTAAATAGCAAAGGACAAGAGCATATTGTGATGGAGTGTGAGCTAATAAATGTTAAGAAAAAGCAACTTTTCATATGATCACTGCACAGGGAAAAAGAGAAGTCAGAGAAAATGGTGCATACGACCACTGCCGCTGCCGTTATTTGACAATCTGTGTAATTGCTGGGGTTATGACGAGACATAACATGTTCTGTTTGTGCTTATTTCCTCAATATTCTTTTGAATTTGGAAAGTTGTTTAACCGACTTGCTTTGGAAGTTGTGCCACCGTGAATGGGCAGAGTGGAGCAGTGACAAGAACCAGGAAATGTGAAGGAGGAGACAAAATGGACCTATCACAACTCTTACGGTCTGTGTCACCAACGTACACCTCTCCTTCTCTGGATAGGTGCATGCTGGGCGACGCAAGGGGATATTGCATCAATGCTGTGTCAACGCTGTTGCAGCTGTGTCACGTCGACGTGGGTGCATAAATCCAGACCTGTAGGTCACTGCTTGTTGACGTCAAGACCATATCATCTGCAAACAGCAGAGATCCTGTGACCACAGTACAGGACACTGGTCATACTTTGGCTGTGCTTAGAAACCCCGAATGGAAATTATGAACAAGACTGGTTGGAGGAGTCCAACTGTAACTTGGAATGAGTTTGACTGATTGTTGGCAGTATGAACCAAAAGCTCACAAGGTATACTTTGTGTCGTCAATATTGTATCGATTCAGAGGAACCAGTATCACAATAAAAAGTATTAACAACTGTTGCAAATACAAATTCACTTTTTTGGGTACCCGAATAATAAAAACCAGCTGACTTTTCATTCCACTAGATGGTGCTAAATGCTCGCTGTCTGGTTAGGTCAGTACAGCAAAGGAGTGACTCCTGAGATCTAGCCAGGAACTGAACAAGATAGAGCTCTGGATGGGAAATCCTCAGTATATCGCAAGATTGTGATAATATCGTATCATGGCCCAAGTGTCGGGATGATGTCATATTGTGAGCTGTCTGGCGTTTCCCACCCCTAGGTCGTAAAGAGACCGGGCAGCATGGTGGAGCAGTGGTTAGCACTGTTGCCTCACAGATAGAAGGTTCCAGGTTCGAATCCACAGGCTGGCAGGGGTGTGAGTCTTTCTGTGTGGAGTTTGCATGTTCTCCCTGTGCTGCGTGGGCTTACTCTGGGGCCTCCAGTTTCCTCCCACAATCCAAAGACATGCATGTTCGGTTAATTGGTGACTAAATTGTCCCTAGGTATGTCACTGATAGGTCCTTAGAATAGAAAGGGTTAGTGTATCTACTAGTTAAGTGCTTGAAGTGGTCTTTGTGACTAGAAAAGCACTATATAAGTACAGGCCCTTATCCTTGTAGCAACAAGCCCAAAACTCCTGAAACACCCCTCAGAAGAAACCACAAGGAACGCGGTCAAATGCCTTCTCCACGTTGGGCAAACTCTCACAAACCCTCTCTGCGTTCCTTGAGAGTTTAACGACTTGGATCAATGTTCCACAACCAGGACAAAAAATGCATTGCTCCTCCTGAATCTGAGGTTATGTGATTCCATAAAACCACTACTTCTCCATGGCAATTGCCAGATGCTCACCAAAATCACACACAGGGATCCTCAGGTGGGTCTGCATCTCGGTAGAGGATCTTGGAGATCTCATGGTGCGTTCATCAGGCCACAACAGACGTCTGTTATTTGCCAGAAATTTAACCTACATTTTAAGTAAACAGGTAATCAAGGCAGCTGAATACATTTACAATAATCTAATTAGTTTATGATAATCAAAGTGGAGCCTGAGTGTGCAAGTGTTACTAATTTGTTGCTGTTAAATGTGTTTACACGCCCGTAGAAGTTTGTGTTAGCCCTGACCTCATTTGGGCTTACTGCAACTGATGCAAGATGAGCACCAAAGGAGACATTTAAGGGAATCTGAGGAGATTTTGTAGTTCGGAGATGTACAGAAGTGAAGACAAAGCTCATATTTGGGCCGGGGTAGCTCAAATAACATGAAGTCACTCACTGGTAAAGAGCCTGCAGTGTGGCTGCCGAAAATGAATGACATCAAAGATTAGGAATCTCGCGTTGGAGAGCTGCTTTTCTTTCCCAAAACTTGAAGGTTTAACCGTCTGAAATCATCTGCTCTCCTTTTAAAGGTGTTTGATTACAGCTCAGTGGGATTTCTAATGAAGATGAGTCAGCTGTTGGCAGTGTTGCATGTTAGATGGCTGAGGGTATTACATCTTCCATACCATATTCCTGGCAAGTCACAAATGGAACCAATCTGGGTCTGCTTAACATTTTAGTCGCTGTGTGCGCAGGAGCGTTATCCTTGTGCAGACTGCTTTGCATTTTTATAAGTAACACTTTTCATCTGTGTGAAAGCAGCAAAGTGCCTTTTATTGGATAAGTAAGACTGTGCTGCCTTGGTGCTGATAGTATGGCTTTTGTATGCAACACTAATATGATGTTTAACATTAAATTTAGAGGTTTTCATGATTTCATTAGTTACGTTAGCCATACTGTCAGTCAATTAAACATTTGAATCGTGATTAATCACATGATGTCCATAGTTAACGCTAACGCTAATTAACTACACTAATTGCACATTTTCTATCAGCTGTAATGTAAATGTGAAGTTGAATTTGCCATTCAAAATGACCTTTTCATTGTCCATTCTGGCTCATGGACGCTTTTTTCCCACAGTGCGCTGCACTGCTTTATAATTTTCTGAACTGCTGCATTAAGTATGGAAAGCCATCAGGGTCAAAATGCATCCATCCACCTGCATGTTAATCAGGCATAAAAAAATTACGGCATCAAATGAGGTGGTGCATTAACTCATTATTATGATTTAACAGCAGTAATAGTTATGAAATAAATAATGGTATTTTTGCACAAAAATGTGAAGTTTGAAATAGGGCTTTGAAATATTTTAATAATAATATCTTAATTTAATAAATGTCTTGTTGCTCAGTCACCTGAGCAAATTTGAGTAAAAAGGAGAATATTAATCTGTCTGTTTAAAACCTGCATATTAGCTGCTTAAAATCAGTTTCTAGCAGCTGTAGAAGCATGCTGTCATACACGTTAATTGTTGTTAATTTGCCTGAATTCAGATTCATTTCATTTGCTCCAAACCAGATCACAGCACTTGTGAATGCATTTTATTTCCCTCGGATCTTTTTCTCTGAATTGCTTTTTTTTTTCTTCTCTAAATTCCAAAATTTACATAAGTCATTTTTGTCCCACCCTTTGACCTTCTAAATCTGTTGCCATATCGTGATGAGACATCTGCCTATTTTTCAGACAAATTCTGCATAATTATAAACAAAAGTTTCACAAATTTCAAAATGGGCTCAAACCAACCGTGCCTCTCTTTTTCTGTACGTGTTCTTACATGATGTTATAACCTAGTATCATGGCCATGTTTGTTATTGATTTGTCTACAGGACACCGTGTAACTGTCACGGTTTCTCCCTCCAATGCGTAGCCATTACACACGGTGTGTCCTACCTTAATTTTGTCACCATAGTCACACTGCTTCAGATGCTCCCAGTGTGGAGGTGTGTGAGGAATGGTGGGAGGTGATCCCGTCTGTGTCCAGGTAGGGGGGCCCTCTCATTTCCCTTCTCTCATCTCTCGTCTGTCTCTGCATGTCCGTATTTTCACAGCCACTAGAAGGCGATGTTTGCACTACAACATACACAGAAAAAAGCTGCTTTTCTGTGTATATTACACATTTTCTGTGGGTGTGTCAACATGAAATATATGCACTTTTTGTCAACTGGGCTGGCCTCTGAGGTCTAAGGTTCCACTTCCGTTTAAAAGATATAAATGTTATGAGATTACCCCTCAGACTGTGAAAGCAGGGTGACAAATTAGTATGCCACTGTATTTAACATTTATGCCACTGTATTTATTTTCGGATAGTACAGTACAGGTTAAAAGAAACTGTATAATATAACAACAAGGTCAAATTAGACAAAGACTCCTTCTTCTATACAATTCCACGTGAGTTATCCGAAATGGGTGATGGCTGAAGCCGCAGCTTATATTGCCCACCCATATTCCATCCAAGAATTCAAAAGAGAAAACAAGACAAGAGCGATTACAATTTAAAACAAAGCTAAGACAAAATGTGACTGAGAGAAAAAAAAAGAAAAGAAAACTAAGCTAAGTTAAGCGGTTACTATTCAAAACAAATCTAAGACAAAATGTCACAGAGGAAAAAAAAAACAACAAAAAAAAAACTACGCTACAACACAACACAGGCTGGATATGTCGATCCTTATGTGAGTTTACATGTCGTCTTGTAAATATGTTTGGAGTATTTCTTCCTTTAGTTTTTATTTAAATTGTCCAAGCGTTGTACATGATTTTAATTCAGGTCCAAAATTGTTCCATAATCTGACTCCTTGCACTGAAATACAGTGTTGCTTGGTAGTTGTTCTCACTGTAGGCTTTTGAAATATACATGTTCCTCTGAAGTGATATCGTTTCTCCCTTGTTTGGAACAACTTTTGGATGTTTGCGGGCAGTGATAAATTCTTCACTTTGAACATTATTATTGCGGTTTTAAAGTCAACCAGATCTTTCAACTTGAGAGTTTTTTGTTTAAGAAAAAGTGGGTTTGTTGGTTCCCTGTAAGCTGCTTTGTTTATTATTCTAATAGCTCTCTATTGAAGCATAAAGAGTGGATATATGTTTGTTTTATATGTATTTCCCCATACTTCATTACAATATGTCATGTATGGGAGTATTAATGAATGATACAAGGTGTATAGTGTGGGTTGATTCAGCAAATATTTCACTCTGTGTAATATTGCAATTGATTTGGATACTTTACCTTTAATATAATTAATATGTGACTTCCAACACAGTTTGTTATCAATTATTACTCCAAGGAATTTAGTTTCAGATACCCTTTCAATCTCTACACCATTTACACTGAGTTTGGGTACTGGGTTGTTGTGATGGTTGTTAAAGACTATAAATTTTGTCTTACTTAAATTGAGCGTTAATTTGTTTGAATCAAACCACAGTTTAAGCTTTCCTAATTCCTTTCCGAGTGTATCCAGAGGTTGTTCCAAATTGTTTCCACTGCATAGCAGGTTAGTGTCATCAGCAAACAATATTAAGTCCATTTTTTCTGAAACTTTACATATATCGTTTATATACATATTGAATAATAATGGTCCCAAAACTGAACCCTGTGGGACTCCACAGGTGACCTTCAGCAACTCTGAGTTTTTGTTGCTAACACATACATACTGATATCTATTCTTTAAGTAACTACTTAACCAGGACAGTGCTACCCCTCTAATACCACAATTTTGTAGTTTCTTTAATAATAAATTATGATCTACTGTATCAAATGCTTTTTTAAGATCTAGGAATACTCCAACTGAATACTCTTTATTTTCAATGGCTGTTGATATTTTTTCTGTAAATTCCATTAGGGCATATGCAGTTGTCCTCTTGTGTCTGAACCCAAATTGCTGCTCACATAATAAATTATTCTTCAGTATGAAGTTGTCAATTCTCTCATAGAATATTTTTTCAAGTATCTTGGAAAATTGCGGTAATAGTGAAATTGGTCTATAGTTTGAGAGTTCCCCTCTGTCGCCCGTCTTGTATATCGGAATTACTTTAGCTATTTTCATTGCATTGGGAAATATACCTGATTGGAGAGACAGGTTACAGATATACGTCAGTGGTTTTACTATGCATTAGATAACAGTTTTGACTAGTAGCATGTCAATACCATCACAGTCAGTAGATGTTTTACTTTTGAACGATTTAACAATTTCAATGACCTCTCTTTCGTCTGTGTTCTTTATGAAGATGGAGTCTTTTACAGCAGTGTTATTGCATATTGTATCACCTGTAGGCACCGTAGTGGGTATTTCTCGGGCCAGTTTAGGTCCAATGTTAACAAAAAAATTATTAAATTCATCTGCAGGTGAAGCTATATTCACACTCTGAGTCGTTTTATTATTTTTTGGAATATTAGTTGGGTAGCTTGTATTTCTGCTTTTATTTCCAAGGATACTGTTGAGTATTGTCCATGTATTTTTAATATTGTCTTTGTTTTTCGCCAGTTCTTTACTGTAATAGTCTCTTTTACTACATCTTATTATATATGTTAACTTATTTTTGTATGTTTTATACCGCTGCTCTGCTTCTTTTGTTCTTTTCTTTAGGAAAGCTTTATATAATAAATTTTTCTTTTTACACGCCTTTTGTAGTCCTTTGGTTAACCATGGCTTATCAACAAATTTGTGTTTAAGCTTTTTTTTTTTACTAATGGGCAGTTTTTTTCATAAAGAGTGGTTACAATGTTTATAAATGTGTCATAGGCTTCATTTACATCTGATACATAGACTTCTGTCCAGTCTTGCTTCAGCAAGTCCTCTTTAAGAGAACTGATTGCATTTGGTGATTTGTGTCTGAACGATTTTGCAATTTTTTCTGCGTTGGGCCCCGTGTGGCCATGGATAAGTGCAAAGGTTGGCAAGTGGTCACTTATATCATTTATCAATAGTCCACTTTCTATTTTCTTATCGAAAACATTGACAAACAGGTTGTCAATAAGTGTAGCAGTGTGAACTGTGATTCTACTGGGATGTGTTATTGTGGGATATAGACTCATGCTGTACATAGAGTTCATGAACTCTGTAATTACATTTTGTTGATGTGAATTCAGTAAATCAATATTGAAATCTCCACAAATTGCTGCCATTTTCTTACTAGTAATATTATTGTACAGCTCGACTAATTTATCTCTGAATGTCTCAATGCAAGTTCCCGGCGTTCTATATATGCAGCTTATGATTAGATTTTTTTGTTTTGTCTAGGTCAATCTCAACAGTAACACATTCCAAGATCCCTGGTAGTGCTGAGGACATTTCATTTACAAGCTTACACCTGTACAGGTCATCAATATACAGTGCAACACCACCACCCTTTTTTTGAGATCTGTTAATATAAAACATCTGATATCCCTCTATTGCCATCAGGGGAGCCTGTTCTTCATTAAGCCAGGTTTCAGAGACTGCAATAGCTGTGAATTTTCTGTCTAGCTGTTTTAAATAGTCCTGAATCTGTGGAAAGTTTTTGTTAAGACTTCTGCTATTGAAGTGTATTATTGACAGTTTACCATCTAATTGCATTTGACTTTTGAATTGTTTTTCAGTGTAATATTCACAGTGGTTATGAATATTATTGAAAAAGTGGTTATCGGGATCAATATCATTCTCCATCTCTTGTGGTTTATGTTCAGCATAATGGTATATTTTCAGAGTTTGAGTTTCCTCATTCTGTGTCAAATGACTTCCTCCAACTGGGGATAATTGATGTCTACTCGAGTCGGTCATAAGTTTTTGTTTATTTTGCTTATTTTTTTTTAAAGTACTTTGGCATGGTGTATCAAAAGAACTATTCTTATCGTGTGTATGAATATGGATTATCATTGGCTCATAATTTTCTTAATCAGTGTTCATCTGTATTTACATAATGCATGTGCTATTCTTTTGCCTGCAATCAATGTTTTCATGTGATTTGACAAAAAAAAATAGCTTTAAAACAAACTCTAAATTTAACAGAAAACCTTTGCAATTTCATGGAAGAAAATGCAAATTTGCTTAAGCAATTTTAAGTGTCTGAGGGAAAACCTGGAAATATGCAAGAAGAAAAGCATTTTTTTTCAAACAAAATGTTGGTTTATAATGAAAGTATATACAAATTCAGGAGCAAAAAAACCTATAAATATAAGAGGGGAAAAAAGCGAATTTTCGCAAAAAAAAAAATCATGGCAATTACAATTAAAAAAAAACCTTCCAAGGTTACAAAATTGTACTAAAAAAGTCTGCAAATTAAAACACATACACTCCTCACAAAAAGTTAGGGATATTTGGCTTTCGGGTGAAATTTCAGGATGCACCTAAAATGCACTGTAACCTTTACAGATGAACTTAATTTGACCTTCTCCAACCTTTTGAAGGCACATTTTCAACTGTTCAGTGTTTCAGTACTTTTTGCATAACTTGCTGTTCTCTAACAAGGTGCTTAATGGCAAAATTCACAACAGGTGTTTGATCCATGAATTGACCAATAAATTTTCTGGTTCAGTTAGAATTGGTATTTAAACAGTCCTCTTCGTCATGCTGTTCACATTTTGACATCATGAGACCAAGACAACACCTAACAATTGATCAACAGTACCTCGCCATTGTGAGGCTTCAAACAGGATGTTCTCAGAGGAAAGTGGCCACTGAGCTTAGGGTGTCACAGAGTGTCATCAGCAGGTTGCAATAGAGATACAGAAAGACTGGAAGAGTCACAGAAAGGCATAGAAGTGGATGTCCTTTGGCCACATCCCATGCTGATGACCACTTCATTGTGAACAATGCCCTGCGGAATCGGATGATGAATGCCACTCGACTCCAGTCACATTTAAGGAAGGTGAGAGGCACCCAAGCGTCATGTCAGACCATTCAAAACCATTTACATCAGCGTGGGCTGCGTGCTAGACGACCTGCAAGGGTACCTGACCACACCACCAGGCACATGCGTCATCGTCTTGCATGGGCCAGGGAGCATTTACAGTGGACAAGAAACCAGTGGGCCTCAGTGCTGTTTTCTGATGAAAGTCGATTCATGTTGAGCAGAAATGATGGCCACCAATGATGTTGGAAATGTCAAGGAGAGCGCTATGGATCAGCCACTGTTGTCACCAGATGAGCCTTTGGTGGTGGTGGTGTTACAGTCTGGTCAGGTGTGTCTAGTCCATACAGAACTGTGCTACACCTTGTGAATGGTACAGTGACAAGCCTATACTACTTGAATAACATCATTAATCCAGTCATTATGCCCCTGCATGAACAACACAGGCCTAATTTAATCTTCATGAACGACAGTACTCCAGCTCATCGAGGTCGCACCATTTGGGAACAGCTGCTAGAGGCTGGGGTACCTCAGATGGAGTGGCCTGCACTTTCTCCATACCTGAATCCCATAGAAAACCTATGGGATCAGCTGAGTCGCCATGTAGAGGCTCGTAACCCTGCACCATGAGGGCCGTCCTTCAAGAAGAGTGGAATGCCATGCCTCAGCAGACAATAAGTCGACTTGTGAACAGCATGAGATGTCGTTGTCGAGCTGTAATTGATGCTCAAGGGCACATGACAAGTTATTGAGACACTGACACTTTTTGTTGTGGTATACCCACCACTGTTGTTGGCTTTTGTTTTAAATTGTTTGAGATGAGGAAATCACCATTGCATGCTTCTACTTAAATGCCCTACTTTCATGACATAATATCTCTGTAGCGTGAACTTTTTACATTTTCCATAAATTTCACCTGAAACTGAAATACCCCTAACTTTTTGTGAGGAGTGTATTAGTCTTTCTTGAAATGTTTCAACTTTTTCTGTTCTTTTAAATTTGTGACTTTTTCTTCTTAAATTGTAAGTTTTTGGAAATTTGCAACTTTTTTCTTGTAAATTTGTGCAATTGCGAAATTTTTAAAATAGATTTTCTTCCTTTTTCTCTTTAATTACCTCCACCAAGGAGGTAATGTTTTTACCGGTGTTTGTCTGTCTGTCTGTCTGTCTGTTACCAACATAACTCAAAAAGTTGTGAACGGATTTTGACGAAATTTTCAAGAAAGGTGTGTAATGGCACGGGGAACAGATGATTAGATTTTGGTGATGATCTGAGAGTGCATACTTCCACCAAGGGCTTTGTTTGTATTTGTGCAGCAGGATTACACAAAAACTACTGGATGGATTTGGATGAAATTTTCACCAGAGGTGGTTCTTGGCCTACAGAGGAACCTGTTATATTTTGGTGATGATCTGGGAATACATACCTCAGCCAAGGCTCTTCTCACAGTGTGTCACCCACAATACTCCAAAACTAATGGACAGACTGATGCAATTTTCACCACAAGTGGCTCTAGGCCTACACACAAACCCATTATATTTTGGAGGTGATCCATGACAGACTGAAGGAGCCTTGGCGGAGGTATGCGCTCTCTGAGTGCTTTTCTAGTTACCTCCGCCAGGAGGTAATGTTTTTGCCAGGGTTTGTCTGTTTGTCTGTCTGTCTGTCTGTTGGTTAGCAAGATAACTCAAAAAGTTTTGGACGGATTTCGATGAAACTTTCAGGCGTTCTTGGAAATGGTACAAGGAAGAACTGATTAAATTTTGGGGATGATCCGGATCACCGTCCACAAGAAAACCGCCATTACGGAAAATGCCATTTTCGTGAATAACTACTGAACCACTAATCCTATCATTGTCAATCCAATTGCTAGTCATATGTTTTCGTGGTCAAGGAATCTGAAAACGTACACACAAACACTGTATGGGCGGAACTGTGGCCGCCATTACGGAAAATGCCATTTTCGTGAATAACTACTGAACCACTAATCCTATCATTGTCAATTCAATTGCTAGTCATATGTTTTCGTGGTCAAGGATTCTGAAAACGTACACACAAACACTGTATGGGCGGAACTGTGGCCGCCATTACGGAAAATGGCATTTTCGTGAATAACCACTGAACCACTAACCCTATCATTGTCAATCCAATTGCTAGTCATATGTTTTCGTGGTCAAGGATTCTGAAAACGTACACACAAACACTGTATGGGCGGAACTGTGGCCGCCATTACGGAAAATGTCATTTTCGTGAATAACTACTGAACCACTAATCCTATCATTGTCAATCCAATTGCTAGTCATATGTTTTCATGGTCAAGGAATCCGAAAACGTACACACAAACACTGTATGGGGGGAACTGTGGCGCTTGGCGGAGGTCTGCGCTCTCCGAGTGCTTTTCTAGTTTTCAACTGTTTTCTCATCAATTTATGACTTTTTTCTTGTAAATTTGTAATGTTTTTCATGTTAATTTGCTGGGGGTTTTTTCTTGTAAATTTGCAAAGTTCATATGGAATGCTGGTTATGTTTTTTTATATTCTATGTAATGGTTTGATTTTTTTTCTGTTCATCAAGGCAATGACCTGTTTATTACCTCCGCCAAGGAGGTAATGTTTTTACCGGGGTTTGTCTGTCTGTCTGTCTGTCTGTTACCAACATAACTGAAAAAGTTATGAATGGATTTTGACAAAATTTTCAGGAAAGGTGTGTAATGGCACGGGGAACAAATGATTAGATTTTGGTGATGATCTGAGAGTGCATACCTCCACCAAGGGCTTTGTTTGTATTTGTGCAGCAGGATTACACAAAAACTACTGGATGGATTTGGATGAAATTTTCACCAGAGGTGGTTCTTGGGTTACAGAGGAACCCATTATATTTTGGTGATGATCTGAGAATGCATACCTCAGCCAAGGCTTTTATCTTCTCACAGTGTGTTAGCAACAATACTCCAAAACTGATGGACAGACTTTGATGCAATTTTCACCGCAAGTGGCTATAGGCCTACACACAAGCCCATTACATTTTGGAGGTGATCCATGAGAAGCGGAAGGAGCCTTGGCGGAGGTATGCGCTCTATGAGTGCTTTTCTAGTTTTGCAATGTTTTTGTTGGGAAGGAACTGATGGTTTCTCTCACTTAAAAGGGTCTGAACTCATCCCCAGTACAAAAATAAGGGCCCCCAACAGCAATCTTGCATATAGGACACCCAAAAAAGCTCGAAACAGCCCTTGTCACTGCAGTTTTCTTGCAGGGCTGTTTTGGTACTGTACATGGTAAATAACAGCTATTCCAAAAATACTCCGTGTATCCATGTGGATGTGCTTTTAGATGAAATCACAGTGTGCTAATGACCTCCTCGTCTAACTTAACCGTCACAATCAGAGTGATGCGTGTCCCTGCGTCAGTAATTAGCATAAAATCTGATCTTTGTTCCTGTTAGCAAACATGTCAGAGCACATCCAGCTGTTCAATCAGGCTCCCAATGACAGGAATAAACACACAGATAGGTTGTCAAGCTGGAGAAAATGGAGGAGTAGCTGCTCATCACACATTTTAGAGGATATTTCCAGAGTTGGGTAGAAACTAGTTAAATTTACTCAAGTACCGGTACTCAAGTAAGTATAGTAGTAGAATAGTAACTCACTATTTTTTTTTTTCAGAGTAAAAATTTCAGAGATGAACCCGATAAATTGACTCTAGAAAAGCCACAAATTTGCCAAAAAGTTGCAAATTATTTTTATAAAAATTCTAACAAAAAAAAGCTGTAAATTTGTAAGATAAAATGTGTCAAATGTCTAAAAAAAGGACTCAAATGTACAAGAAATAAATCACAAATTTGCAAAAGAAATTCACCACAAATTTATGAGAAAAATAAAACATTGCAAATTTACCTGAAAAAATACTGTATCCTAAAAAAGTACAAATTGCAAGAAAAAAAGTATAAAATTACAGAAAAATAAAATAAAATTTGAGAAACTCTCAAACATAGAAGAAAAAGGCACAGATTTACAAGAAATAAACCTGCAAATTCATAAGGACAAAAGTTACAATTTTACATTTAAAAAATTACAAATATATCACAAAAATGCCGAAAAATTAAAGAAAATATGACAGATTCATAAAAATAAAGTTTCAATGTAAAAGAAATGTCATAACTTAACAAGATAAATAATCACAAATATATGAGAAAACAGTTGTATGTATAGATGAAAAAAATCAAATATGTATCATAGAGATACACAAATAAGGAAAAATATGCAAAAGTTCACAATTTATCACACTAGTGCATAACCGTAGAAAGCAAGTATTCTTGTGTGAAAACAGGCAGCCCAAGTAGGCTTTAAGGCCCAAATGTAGGCTGTGTTTGAAAGTGGAATACGAGGAGTAGCCTGTATGTACGCACTCACGTCAGACTTTGACAAATATAAAAGGGACTGAAATTTATTTGATTGTGTGCATATTAATTACAGAATTATTGAAACGAATGGGACATCCAATATTAGCGACTGTTTAAGAATCCTTGTTTGCTTGTCAGACTTATTTGTGTGATCTTTTATGACTTATATTCATAAGTGTTGTATCTTGCACTTTACAGAATGGGAGATGTTCAGTCATCATTATAATTGTTTTAGTTTATATGTGTAGTTTATAGTCTATCTTCAATAAACTCATGCAGTACTATAACAGTACACGTTTACAAATATTTGAGACCCATTGTAGTGCATCCTTTTATATTTTAGCAATATTATAAGTACAAAACACCCAACATTATTATACTCAGCAGAATGACCCATTTGGCTGCAACTGTTGCATCAGTGTTGCCCATTTGTCAGTAAATAAAAAATTATTTATTTCGTTATTTGGGCGGTTTTTGTCACGATCGTTGTTTAGTCAAAGTGTGCATATGTGTCCGCATATGACATGCATTTGATCTGGCCATTCCACTCCACAATCACGGTAGTATTATTATTAACTTTTAATTTTTAGATAGCCGTGCACCAGGAGGAGCACCATGTTGAACCCGCGGAGCCCGTGGGCAGCGCGGTGGTGGAGTGGTTAGCACTACGGCAGCACAGCAACTCACCCTTGGCCAGGGGATCCCGGGTTCGATCCCAGCCCCCGACCAACGGCGATCTGTGTGCAGTTTGCATGTTCTCCCCGTGTCTGCGTGGGTTTACTCCGGGATTTCTCCGGTTTCCTCCCACATGCCAAAAACATGCAAGTTAGGTTAATTGGAGACTCTAAAGTGGCCCTAGGTGTGAATGTGTGTGTGAATGGTGAAAGGGCTGGGTGCTGCACCAGTGGCTGCCGCATCCACTCATGTGGATGCCCTGTAATTTCCCCATTGTGGGACTAATAAAGGATTCTAAATAAAATTAAAAAAAAAAAAATAATGACACTGGTGGCACACAGGTGAAACAGGCTGGGCTTGGCTCCCTACATGGACTGCGATAAGCCATACCAGTTGCCCCCCCCAGCCCTGCGCACCCGTGCACCTCGTGTTCTCCACATATCGATGGCCCAAAAACACAACCTCCTATCTGAAAAATGCACTTTTTTGAGAAAACTTAAAAAAAAACTTTTTGTTTTCTTGCAGAGTGCTATGCTATTTTTTTTTCTGTCAGAATAATTTTCGGTCACAATAAAGGCCGGGACTGTCTTGCAGACAGATATGAGCAGCCTTCCTTGTTCTTATCATCTAAAGTGAAATCCGCAAATCAGAAAATCCTGCAGGTAGGAGTTTTTGCATTTTATCCATTGATATGCTGAATTACTGTATCCTTTAGAGCTACACAATCACGGCAACATTATAGCATAACTTTTTAAGCATTAAATCATCAGTATTGTCTTTTTTTGGTCATATTTGTCACTTTTCACTTCTTTGTTTTGTTTGCGGCACGCTCTGGTGAGTGGTCGTGATGCCGCGTATTATCCAATCAGTACGGAGTCAATCCAAAGCTCCGCCCACACTTCTAGAAGACAGGTCATGAAGAAAGGAGCGGTGGCTAAACTTTTATTGATAAAAAATACATATTTTCACTGAGTGACTCCATACGCAGGGATGCACACCCTCGCAACTTCAGCAAAGCACTTATGAAACCTGACATCAGTCTGACGAATGGTTTGAGAGATATCTGAGGAACACACACACACACACACACACACACACACACACACACACACACACACACACAGATATGCTGCATTTATAGATAGATACAAGGCCGAGGTCAATTTAGTAAAAAAGTTTATGATCATATATTCATATGTTCAAATTTGTGAAAAATTGGCACATTTACAAAAACATCACAAATTCATGAGAAAAGGTTGCAAGTTTACAAGAAAAAAGTACAAAAATACAGTAAAAGTTGCAAACTTCAAAAAAGCTGCAAATTTTCAAAAAAAGTCACAAATTTATGAGAAAAGGTTACAAGTTTACAAGAAAAAAGGCAAAAATTTACAGGAAAAAGTTGCAAATTTTCAACATAAAAGTCACAAATTGGTGAGGAAAAAAGCTGTAAATTGACAAGGAAAAAAAGCTGAAAATTTACAAGAAAAAAGTGTAAAATTTATGAGAAATAAAGTTTCACATTTATGAGGAAAAAATGTACAAATATCCAAGAAAAAAGCTGCAAATATACAAGATAAAAGTCACAAATTTATGTGAAAAAAGTTGCAAATTTACACAAAAAAGTTGCGCATTTGCAGAAAAAGTCACAAATTTATGACAAAAGGTTGTGAGTTTACAAGAAAAAAAGTCAAAAAATGTACACAAAGTTGCACATTTCCAAAATAAATCACAAACTGGTGAGAAAAAAAGTTATAAATTGACAAGGAAAAGAGCTATAAATGTACGGTGGAAAAGTTGTAAGTTTACCAGAAGAAAATTAGCAAACTTATGAGAAATAAAGTTGCATATTTATGAGAAAAAAAGGACAAATATCTAAGAAAAAAGCTGAAAATCAACAAGATGAAAGTCACAAATTTATGAGAAAAAGTTGCATATTTCCAAGACAAGAGTAGTAATTTTATGAGGAAAAGGAGTTACTTTATGACAGAAAAGTTGGAAATAAGAGAGATATACCAAATTCATAAGGAAAAACTTGCAAGTTTAAGAAAATAAATTGCATTAATAAAAAGAAAAATGAAGGTAATTTTAATTCCCCCCCCCCAAAAAAAAAAAATGTGTGAACTTTTAGGCTTTATAGCCAGAAATGTCTCTTTCACACTTGAACTCAGATATTTTTTTAGCGACTTCTCTTACTTTTCCTCGACTAACCAGTGTCACACGGGAACGCTGCTTTTACTGCAGTACAGCTTCTGGCTGCTCTACCCACCTCTGACCATTTCATCATACCGTTTCTCCTTGTGTTTCTTTGCCCCTGAGGCTAAACCAAGTTGATTACACCTTTGATTTATTTATTTATTTTTTTACACACACCCACATCTCCCCTTTACAACCAATTCCATTACCCCACCCTCTCACTTATCCGCCATTTTTCCTCCGTGTGGGAGTAGTGATGGGGATCTGACAAATGACAGAGGAGATGGAAAGAAAGAGAGGAAATTAGGAAGGGACTGGAAGGAGAAACTGGAATTATGGAATAAAGGATGGGACTGGGTGAGGACGGAAAGTGGTTTAGAGAAAGATGGAGGAGGAGGGAAAGGATGGATGAAGTGACTGTGTCACTGTAAACCATGTCCAGAGTGTAAGAGCGGCAGATAGAAAGTTCCCCCTCTAGAGCAGAGGACTGGACAGCCTTTTAGTGGAGAAACTGTTTGATTTTGTTTTCAGTTGCTTGTTTTGTTCTGTGAAACCACTTCTCGTCTGCAGAGGTTTAAAAGTGCCAATATGTAAACCTAAATGTAAAAGAGAATTTCCACTGTATGGGTAACACATGTTTAACTATTCAAAAAGTGTATTGGCCAGTCTCAGGCAACTTTATTTTATTTTTGCATTTTTGTAGTTTGAGTAACAGGACTTGAAAGTAAAAGTAACAGGACAGACTAATTAACCTCTTGCACTCCGTTGTACCGTGGATGGGCAAGTCTCTGCGTCCCAGAGCACACGAGGGCGCTCTGGGACGCATGATGGAGATGGTGATGGCGTCCAAGCGCGCACTGAAAATAAAAGCTGCAGACACAGCCGCGAACAGATTAGTTCATCTGATTGACCTCTCATTCGACTAATAAGAGCCTTGAATTGGGTTTCTGAAACCTTGAAAAACCAATGACTGAAAACCTAGCAAGAAGGACCCGCCTACCAACGCTGTGAATGCAGTGAGCCAATTGAAGCAGAGAAGTTCGCGAGCTGTTTTTTTTAAGGCTGGGTGAAGACAGACTGCTGGCGCAGATGACAAAAAGGACCCGCAGGAAGAACCCCACAGACCCAGCAGCACGGAGACCATCCACAAGTGCAACCTTTGTGACAGCGACTGCCATTCGGCATGTTCGGCCAGGCAGTGCTTATTTTGTTTTTGTCCCAGCAGAATAGACATTAGGATTGTCTTCTATGGTCATCATAGACCGACGGAGGCCGACGACGAAGGCTGAGTGACACACACGCGTTTGCCAGTCTATTTTTAATTACTACTCTTATTTGTTTTGAAAAATCGTTCGCCAAAAACCGCAATCATGGAAGCGCAAAACCGCAATAATGGAATTATGTTTTGATCGGGTCGCGAGACCAGCGTCGCGTTCGTCTGACAATGAGGAAGAAGTTCGCCAGCTCCGCTTCTACTGTGAAGAGGTAAGGTGTTCTAAGTTAAATTACTCTTTTTCCCTGAAAATTGTAATCAAAATGACTTTTGACCGATCGGTAAATTACAGCTGTGCGTCATCCATGCATGACGGACCGTGGTGCAACGGGCGATGTCTTTCCTCTGTAGTGGGGGGGGGACAATCCCCCCCACACACACACACACAGACACAGCCCTGAGTGTCACCTTTCATTAGAGCCCAAAATGAAGCTTCTACATTGAATCATTCAAAAGTTACAGACGTTTTTCCAAACTGTGCCATTTGGCACAATTTGGCACAGTTCCAAAATGCCTGGGAACTACCTGAGGAAAAAGCTGTGTAATATATTCAATTTTTGTGGTATTGTTTCAAAATTTGGACCTCAGCTAGATAACACTTGGTCCTACATTTCTGTTACATTTTCCAGCCCGGATCTGAAGCTGTGTGTTATTTGCAAGCATTTGTATCCAAAAAAAACACCCAGGCCAAATTTATTTTCTTCAAGTTCACTATGTTTAGATGACTGTAACTCAGTGGCCGGAGCACTTAGAGAGATTATGACTGTTTTGCCAAAAAATTCAAAGTGTTTTCTTTTAAATGAGACCAACCCCATGAAGATGCTGCAAAGGGTTGAAGAACAGCTTTCAATTTACTTTGGGCACGTTATTTTTTGGCGTTTTTAGGGAAATTGACCGGAGTGCAATGGGTTAATGTATCCATTAGATCAATGTACAGGACATTGTACACTTAGTATTTTTCATGCATGTCCCGGGCCCCTATTCGGTGGAAAGGCCCAAAAATAGAGTACTGGAATGTTATTTTGAAAAAGAGGGATTTATACAGGAAGCACTGGAGTGGTGGCCTAGAGGTACAGCATCCACCCACAACTAGGAGGTCATTGGTTCAAGTCCCGGCTGGGTCATACCAAAGACCATATAAAAATAGTACTTTCTGCCTTCTAGCTTGGTGCTCAGCAAAAAAAAAAAAAAATAGAATGGAGGAAGGAAAGTTGATTACCCAGCCACAGGGGAGCAAAAGCTAGTGACTCCCTGTGCTGGTCCCAAGCCCAAATAAATGGGCAGGGTTGTGTCAGGAAGGGTATCCGGCATAGAAATCCTTGCCAAATCAACATGCGGATCATTGCGATATAAGGTGGTGATACGCTGTGGTGATCCTGAAAGGGAGTAACCGAAAGAAAAAAAAATATTAGTCCTATATTTACTATATTAATACATTATATGAGTCCACTAAACAATATAAAAATAATAAATATTTAAAATGTTTTATCCATCCATCTTCTACCGCTTATCCAGGAATCTGGGTTACAGGGGCATCAGTCCAGGCAGAGCAGCCCAGACTTCCACCTGGTTCACGTAGCACCAGGATCCCCATGATCCCTCCTGCAGGTGGTGAGTCCACTGGAGGGTGGACCCATGTGCCTTCTTTGGGTACACTGGGTCCCTAATGTAACGTTTTTCATGGAGATCCGCTGGACCGCTCTTGGTCTGACCCTTCACCCAGGACCGGTTTGTCTTGGGAGACCCTACTAGGGGCAAGTTGCCCCTGACAACATAGCTCCTGGGATCATTCAGGCACTCAAACCCCTTCACTATGATAAGGTGGTGAAAATGTTTTAATCCTTTTTAAATTCTTTATCCCATTAATGGTTCCAAACTTTACTGTTTTTAAATGTACTATTACTAGTACTATTATGGATACAACTGCTACCAGTACTACTATTACTACTACTATTAGTCTTTGACTGCTGCAAATAATTCTATAACTGTTACTACTACTTCTGTTATTACTACTACGACTGCTACTGCTGCAATTACTCCTATAACTATTACAACTACTATTACTACTACTACTGCTACTACCAGGGCTTGACATTAATACCCGCCAACCCACCACTGGCGGGTGGATTCCACCGGTGGCAGGTAAGACAGCAACTCCCACTAGCCACTTTGGCGGGTGTAGCTTTCTCAAGCGACATCTTAAATAGTAAGCCTATTGCAGTGTGAGACTACAAAACTACAACTCCCATAAGCACTATCTGCACATACACGGTGTATTCTCATTGGTCCACTGTCGGTGGCAGCAAACCCCGGTACACAGGAGAAGATGCTCAGCGTGCTGGGTACAGGTGAAGGTGTGGACGGTCTGCTCCGCGGTTCGGTTCATTCTATAGCCATTCTGGAGAAATGAACAAACAGCAGCCGCTCTCAGTGATCAGATCATGGGATAACTGCCCCCGATCTCCCGCCCAGTGATGAGAATAACCTCTGCTCTCTCCCCCCACATAAACTCCTTCCTCTGGGGATAAATAGGATTATTTTTTGAGCAAGAAGGTCCCGTTAGTCGTGCAAATGTAACTTTTCATATGATGGAGAGAAAACGTGATTAAACTTTATGTTGCTGTAAAGAGCAAATGAAGCTTCTTCTGATGTGAACTTTTGTGTATCTGTGATTATCTATGATATCTGTGATTTGCAGCTGTTTCATGAATGTAAAACCTCTAATTATATATTTTTAATGTGCTAGTCTAGGGGTGTCAAACATGTAGCCAGTAGGCCAAAAACGGCCCGCCAGGGAGTCCAAGTTTTTCTTTCTAGTAAATTTCTGACTTTTTCTACTGATTAGAATTGTTCATATAAATTTGAGACATTTTTCTCCTTAAGATGAGACTTTTCTCTCATTGGTTTTCTTTTTCTTCTTCTTTTTTTCTAGTGCAAACAGGTAGTGTCCATTTAGATTAAATCCATCAACAATTACTAATGATGTCGTGCAGCCCTGAAGGGGTGTCCCAATTCATGGGGTCATTTTCAATCCCTGCCCCTTGGCCTTTGATTTCAATGACCAAGGGGTGGGGGTAGGCAAAGGGGAAGAGGTACAAATGAGAATTGGGACAGACCCCAAATCTACCTGTACTTCACTCTCATACTGACTGCTTTACAGTATTTACTGCTGTTAATAATTAAACAGTGTTTCTCTTGCTGTTTTTTATGTACTGTATGTCTAAGGGTCATTTACATTTAGAAAGGCTGTAAATTTAGTTCAGGTAAAATTTAGCATGTGATAGTCAAATTTGTTCATGTTAAACATAATTTTCCAACCACAAAATCGTGACTAGTGAAAAGGCTGAGTGGCTAGTAACTTTGGAAAATCACTAGCCACAGTGGCCGGTGAGCAAGAAAGTTAAGTAGTGTGTGTGTATATATATATATTTTATAGTAATATGTACATATGTATATTAGCTGCTCTTGCTTGCTTGTTTTTTCTTGCCTTCTGATTGTTGCTCTGAGTGTTGCTATCCCTGTGCTGTTGCAATCCTGGAATTTCCCCGTTGTGGGACTAATAAAGGCTTATCTTATCTTATCTTATCTTAACGTCAAGCCCTGACTACTACTGCTACTCTTACTGCTGCTGCTACTACTGTCGCTATTACTAATAAGTTTACTGCTGCTACCACTACTGCTGCAACTGCAACTACTCTTACTATTACTACCTCTAATATTACTTCTTATACTACTACTGCTGCTACTGTTATTTAATACTACTATTATTGCTGCTGCTGCTGTTGCAATTATTACTATGACTACTCCTTCTTCTACTATTACTAATACCGCTATTACTGTTGTTGCTGCTGCTGCAACTACTACTACTCCTACTTGAACTAAATTACCCTACTACTAGTACTATTAGTATTATTTCAGTTACTGCTACTGATACTTCTACTTTTTTCAAGGTTGTGTTTGTCCCCTCAATGCACCACTTTCATTTGCCATTGTTTATTTGTTTGGATTGATTGTGGTCTCTATCTGGGGAAAAAAAGACAAAATAAATATTTCTGATCAAGTTCACAGGAAAATGGAGGGGAAAAAAATACCAGTAAAGGTACAGTACATACTGTACTTGTTTCATTTGATTATACTGTGGAGAAAGAAGGCAGGCGAGGCAACGAGCTGGACGACACAGAAACTTTATTCTTTCTCCAGCATGAAGTACAGCAAAAAGCAATCCCGGGTCTCTGTGCAGTCCACTTTTGTCTCATTATTTCCATGCATCGAGACCCGGAACGTCCAACCATAACACACTGTCGTTTGAACAAAGGAATGTGTGGCACATTAACATGACATTACTCCGGGGCCGCTCTTACACCCTTTTACCCTCAGTGGCTCTGACAGCTCTCACTCTCCCCGGGGGGAGCATAGACCCAACAGCCCCCCACCACCACCTCCTTTGGTCCATTGTTCCCCCTTCCCCCTGCCCTCTCTGGGTGGAGAAACCCCCACCGTGGCCCCACAATACAGTAAATGCATCATCTCCATTACCTCCTCAAACATTTAAAATAGACCCTTTCCCCCTCATGATCTATATATATTCTAAATATTAAAAGTGTAGAAAAACCTGGTAAAATATAATATAATAAATTTTAATTGCATTTTAAGTATTCTTTTGTAGCGCTTGGCATGTTTTTGTCCATACATGCTGGGTGTTTGTAATAATTGACCAAAGATGTAACAGAATCACTTCATTTAAAGACTTGTGATGTGCTGCTAAATAATCAAACATTCAAACTGAATTAGTGATGCTGTGTGAGCTTTCAGACAAGCACAACAGCGATGTGGTTAGAATTTGTTCTGTCTCTCACTGAAGCTGAACATTAAATAATTGATGCGGTTTGTGCCACTGTCTGTGTTATGAGGCTTCTTCTCCTGCAGGGGGCAGCACTGAGCCATGCAAAAGGGCCACGCTCTGCAGCAGAAACATGAGCATGTACTGTACTCACACGGTCAATAACTGGATCAGATCCACATTTCCACGTGTTATTAGGTTTTCACGAGAATTTCTTTAACTAATATCACTATTTCCTGCATGCATTGCAAAGAAATGTTACAGATTTCCTGAATGGATAGATGCTAGCCATGAGGAAAATGTACTTTAATGGTAATATAATGTGCATGAAATTAAAAGTTAATAGCTAAAAGTGGACGCTGATGATCAGCAGATTTTATTCGCTTCAGGGCTGTTGCAGGGATGCATGAATGTGATGCTGCCGTGCAGAAGGCCGCAGGTGTCAGTGGATAATTTGCAGCATCTTCAACTAGCCAATTCTTTAAAAATGTCAAAGAAGGTGGGCATAGCTGAACCCACTATAAAATAAATTTTTATCCACTTCAGCACCTTGTGTGTGTGAGGCAAAACTGTAGCTTTTCTTTCTGTCTTCATCAGTAAAATGAACTGCAGTTATGTCACACTGAATGCAAGAGCCTCTCTTTGCTAAAAATCAGCAAGAAGTCGACTTTTTGTGAAATATAAGCAGTTTTGCAAAAACATTAGTAAATGGTTTAAGTTTCAGGGCTGAGGAACAATGTCTTAAATAACACTGAGCCCTTAAATCTTTATTTAACCTGGTCACTCAAGGAAACAACCCGCCTGTTAACGGCTAAACTCAGGTTAACAAGCAGTTCTCTTATCCAACTTGCCGTCACTATTGGCCTTTCTTGAACTTCCTGTGTTATGCACAAGGAACAAAAGTTTGTCCACATTGTTGGAAAGTTTTGCCAGAGTAACAGTGCCATTTACACCTGGCATTAACAGGAGTTTTCTGTGATCACATTGCAGTCAGCTAACACTTGATGTCATACGAGGCTAATGAGTTAGCATGTACTCTAGACAAGGTGATTGCACAGAAAGTCATCAAAATATTGATTTGTTGTCTGGTGTCTGAACAAGATTATGCAATAGCAGGTGCTAAATAAGTTAGTCATACATGAATTACAGAACATATGCAACAGACAGACACTGCTAGTGTGTAGCTCTAGTTCATTAGAATGTGGCTTAATGCTACTAAAACTAAAAGCTAAAAGTGAGTGTTATAAATTGGACCTTCTATGAATCAATCCGTGCCTCCTCAACCCACCCCAAAACTAGCCAGCCAATGAAAATTTAGCCAACTATGATTTTTTTCCCCCCATTTGCTAAAACGTAGTCAACTGAACATGATGACAACCATTAGATGGAGAAGAAGTTGAACTTTCACAAATTTTCTCCTAGAAAGCTTCTTATATGATACTGTCAGCAAGAAATTGAGAATGAGAACAGAATGCAACTGGATTTTTTAAGCAAACTGATACATAACGTTCTACCATTGTACCAGGGTTTGAACACCTGTGTCTGTTGGGTGAACAGTGCTAAATGACTGATAAATACAGGACAAAACCAGGGATAAATTGTGAATATAATACTGGACCAAACCCAGGGTAAGACATAAGAAAATGCTGCTGTAAATAGTGCCAAAACATGATTGCTAATATGTTGTGATCAGATCCTGACAAATATACTGAAATACGTACCACTGGTATAAAACACATTCATGTTTTCATGCCATCACAAATTAACTTAACTTCTCGAGCTTTCTCATCAGCATGCAACACCTTTGATTTGCACTCAGCTAATTAGTCATTCTGCCATCAGAGTGAATGGACATGAGGAGAGCCATGAAAAACTGAGAATTATACAACTTCATACAGCCTCCAATGTGACTCATAGTGAGATTGGCAGTGTCTAAAGGACTCACTGTACCATTTTGATGGGACTCATTCTGGAGCAACTTTTAATTAGTTGACTTTATTTCCCTAAATATGTATGTTTACCAGAATTTAGAAGTTGGAGACAAAAGTGTTCTGAAAGTTTTGGAAACAGTTGGAAATCATGTATTCACAGCTTTACTTAAAGACCCTTCAAGGACTATTATTGTGGGTTTTAATCTTATATAATACGTCCTTGGGTCACATGTCCACCGTTAAATTATTAAAACTCCTACTTCGCAGAGAAACATACGCTTGTAGAGGATGTGCTCGAATGATGAGGCTGAGTTTATTTCTCAGGTTCAGCTTTATTGACAGAACACATCGTCTAGCATTCTCAAAGCAGGAAGAAGAGAAAGAATCATATCACATCACCCTTTTATATGTTTCCAGCATCAGAACTCAAGTCACATGGTGCTTCAGTAAACATACAGTCACAAAGCATCCCTTTGAACCTTCACCATTGTCTCTCATTCATTGATGAACCGGAAATCCCTCCGGGGCATCTTCTGTGGGACAAAAAGGCAAATCTCACACCTCCTCGTTATCTTCTGCAGATTCGAACATGCATGGCGTAAAAAAAAGAAAAACACAA
Organism: Pholidichthys leucotaenia; assembly: GCA_020510985.1. Taxonomy (NCBI): domain Eukaryota; kingdom Metazoa; phylum Chordata; class Actinopteri; order Cichliformes; family Pholidichthyidae; genus Pholidichthys; species Pholidichthys leucotaenia. The sequence goes on along the minus strand of CM035836.1, from coordinate 123,626,746 downwards.
AACACTCCACATATCACTAATCAATCCACCAACTGCCTGGGTTTTAACCTTCTGCCGAATCTGCTGCAACCTGGCTTTGCTACCCCTGCAGCGTCTCTCTGCATCTGTGGATTAAAGCTGTTAGCACGTCTCTGTGAAGATTCTGGAGAATGTCCTTTCGGCGGCCTGCCACGGCGGGGGGGCCTCGCGAGCTGCACTTGCTCATCAGCCAAAACAAAAGCGGGTTTGAGCCTATTTATGCAAATCAACTCCCTTCTGCCTCCTAAATCTAGCAGAAAATGCTTCTGCCCGGTCTCCAGCACTCTGAACGGTCCGTCATAAAACGGTCGCAAACTTGGACGCTGAGCATCATGTCTAACAAAAACAAACTCTGCATTTTTTAAAGCCTTTGGCACAAAAACGTGTGGGAAACTGTGATGGACTGGGCCAGGGAGTGTGTTTGCTCCCGAGTCGCTCTGCCACGGCTGAGCAGGGGGGCCATTTGGTGCGGGATTATCGGGGAGAAATTCCCCCGGCAAACGGAGAGGTTGTGCAAAGACTAACTCAGCTGGGGAAGCATGCAGATCTTCCTTAGGTGCAGAACGCAACCCCAATAAAACCCATGGAAGTTTGTCCACCCAATTTGTATCCGTCAGCGACGCTCTGAGGGCTGCTTTCAATGACCTGTGAAAGCGTTCGCATAAACCATTAGCCTGGGGGTTATACGCGGTAGTGCGATGAATCTTCACCCCCAAGCTGCGGGCCATCGATGACCATAGTTCGGAAATAAATTGGGGATAATGTCCGACGGGACACCAAAACGCGCAACCCACGCTGCTAAAAATGCTCGCGCAACTTCTTCCGCTGTGGTTGATGTCAGAGGAATCGCCTCTGGCCAACGCGTGGTGCGATCCGCCATCGTCAAAAGATGTGTGTGCCCGTGTGATGGTGGGAGCGGGCCCACCAAGTCAACATGCACGTGATCAAAATGCTTAGCGGGGATGTGAAAAGGTTCCAAAGGAGCCTTAGTGTGTCTGTGTATTTTGGCTCGCTGACACGCTACGCAGGCCGCCGCCCATTGCTTGACCTGTTTGCGCAACCCGGGCCAAACAAATTTCTCCCCCACCAACTTAATCGATGCGGTCACCCCCGGTTGCGCGAGAGAATGGACCGAGTCAAAAACGCGGCGACGCCACGCGGCTGGCACCACGGGGCGGGGCCGTCCCGTGGAGACATCGCAGATTAGTGGGGGCATACCAATTTGCTGCACCCTGTGCTCCAGCCTTAACCCTGTTGGTCCAGACTGGAGCGCGCGCACGTCCGCGTCATTAACCTGCTCCGCGGCCATGGCTGCATAATCTAACCTTACACAGACCGGGGCTGCACGCGCTCCTGTGTCGCTGCCCGGGCCCGCGGCCACGGCTACGGAGTCTGCCCCCATGGGGCTTGGTGTTGCTACCACGCACGAGAGACAGTCTGCCACAACATTGTGTTTACCCGCGACATGCTGAATATCAGTGGTGAACTCCGATATTGCGGCTAGTTGCCTTTGTTGCCGGCCTGACCAGGGTTCTGAAATTTTGACCATCGCAAACGTTAGCGGTTTGTGATCCACAAACGCGGTGAAACGTCGCCCTTCCAACCAGAACTGAAAATGGCGGATGGCCAAGTGTAGGGCCAAAAGCTCCCTGTCGAACGCACTGTATTTACGCTCACTATCGCGCAAAGTCCTGCTGAAAAACGCGAGAGGTTGCCAGGTACCTACCACAAACTGTTCAACTACCGCCCCCACTGCTACATCGGAAGCGTAAGTGGTGAGCACCATGCGGGCCATTGGAACTGGGTGCGCTAACAAAACTGCGTTTGCCAGGGCTGATTTGACCTGGGCAAAAGCGTGCTCCCGCTCCGGAGACCATTCAACTTTATTTGCGGGCTTTTGTATTTTTTAACGCAGTGTACAATGGCTGCATGAGCCATGCTGCGCTTGGGAGGAACCGGTTGTAAAAATTAACCATCCCCAGAAACTCCTGTAGTGCCTTGACCGTTTGAAGTTGTGGAAAATCTGTTATTGCGCGCACCTTATCGGGCAGAGGAACCGCTCCTTCTGCCGAAACGCGATGCCCCAAAAAATCAATCTGCGCCACCCCAAACTGGCACTTCGCTGGGTTAACTATTAACCCATGCTCTGCCAGCCTCTGAAAAACTGCTGTGAGGTGGCTTTCGTGTTCGCCTTCGGACGTGCTGGCTACTAAAATATCGTCCAAATAAACGAACACGAAAGGGAGGTCGCGTAAAACTGCATCCATCATGCGTTGGAAAGTCTGTATGGCCCCCTTGAGGCCAAAAGGCATGCGCAAAAACTCAAAAAGGCCGAAAGGAGTTATGACCGCTGTTTTGGGTACATCCTGCGCGCGCACTGGAACTTGGTGGTAACCGCGCACCAAGTCTATTTTAGAAAAAATGCGCGCCCCCGCCAAATGAACAGAAAAATCCTGAATGTGCGGAATCGGGTAGCGGTCATGTGCTGAAACGTTGTTCAACCTGCGGAAATCGCCGCAAGGTCGCCATGAGCCATCAGCTTTTGGGACCATGTGTACGGCGAAGCCCAGGGGCTTTTGGAGCGTCTAACAATGCCCGGTTTTTCCAGATTAGTGAACTCCTCGCACGCGATGGCCAGTTTAGCTGGGTCCAAGCGCCGAGCTTTTGCAGAGACGGGAGGCCCGGTGGTGGTGATAAAATGCTCCACCCCATGTTTAGCCATCGTCGCCGAAAACGTGGGGACTGTGAGTGCTGGGAACTGAGCGAGCAATGTGTGAAACTTACCACCCGCAGCTGAGACGCTGGCATGTGCAGCCGGCGGGGCCACCCGAGCTGTGCAGGGAATAGAATGAAAAGAGTGCATTAATCAGACGTCTATTAGCAAGGTCAACCAATAAACCATGTGAGCACAAAAAATCAGCCCCTAACATGTTGAAACTGACTGCTGCTACAATAAAAGTCCACTCAAATGAACGGCCCTGTAAGGACAGAAGCATGGTCCTCTCACCGAATGTTTTAATCGTGGAGCCGTTCGCTGCTGACACTGACACCCAGGGAGCTTTAGACGGCATCAGCCGTTCCGCGTAGGTGGGTGTGACGAAACTCAGCTGGGAGCCTGTGTCCACGAGGAACTGTTTCCCCGAGTGTGCATCTGTGAGGTAAAGCAGCTTGTTGGTCGCAGCTGCTACCGGCCCTCAGTCTTGGCGTTTCCCTGGCGCTTGAAGTTGCACGGCGGGACGCACTTGTGCGCTCTCTCTGCAAAACAGCGGTGGTAGAAGCACCGGCCGTCCTCCGCTCCGCGCCGCCTGGTCCCCATCGCCGCCGTCGTTGGTGCGTCTGGCACCGCGGCCGCTGGATCTGCGCTGTCTCCGGACGCCGTTCCTGGGCTAGCTGCCGCGGCCGAAACCGCGTTCTGCTTGTGGGCGTCGACAAGCCGCTGCGCCTCTTTGCTCAGCCCATGGTAGTCTCGCCTGGCCAATCGGGGCGACTCTGCCAGGGCTACTCTCTACTGCCAGGGTTGCCAGGGCTACTCTCACTGCTGGCGGCAGGGTCCGAAGGAAAAGGTGGGCGAAAATGAATTCGCCATCCTCAGAGTCTTTCAGCCTCAGCATCTTCACCATCAGGTCCGCAGGTCTATTGTTCTCTGACTCCGTCAACGTCAGGAGCCCCTCTGCTCGCTGTTGGACCGAAGGGGTGAAATGGCTGATCAGCGCGTCCTTCAATGCGCTGTACTTGTCGCTGTCTGGTGGATGATTAACCAGATCTTCCACTCTCTGGACCGTGTTGTTGTCCAGCTTCGCTACCACATGGTAGAATCTTGTGTCGTCGTTGGAGATTCTCCGGAGGTTGAACTGCGCCTCGACTGCGCTAAACCATGAGCGCGGACCGTGCTGCCAGAAATCGGGCAGCCGGATTGTGGAGGCGGCCATCAGGCTGGCTTCCACCGAGCCCCGCTCGGGAGAATTCTGTCTGCTCGTTCTTTGTCGTAGGTCACCAGTGTAGAGGATGTGCTCGAATGATGAGGCTGAGTTTATTTCTCAGGTTCAGCTTTATTGACAGAACACATCGTCTAGCATTCTCAAAGCAGGAAGAAGAGAAAGAATCATATCACATCACCCTTTTATGTTTCCAGCATCAGAACTCAAGTCACATGGTGCTTCAGTAAACATACAGTCACAAAGCATCCCTTTGAACCTTCACCATTGTCTCTCATTCATTGATGAACCGGAAATCCCTCCGGGGCATCTTCTGTGGGACAAAAAAGCAAATCTCACACCTCCTCGTTATCTTCTGCAGATTCGAGTCCTTTGTCCTTCCAGACGTGAAACCCCAATACACATGCAGTCATATCTCTGTGGAAATGTGAGCCCAACATGTGTGTCACCCACACGCTGCCTTTATCTAGCTAAACTCTTAAAGAAACAAGCTGATTTCACTTCCTGGTTTTTGTGATGCCGTAAACCTAGAAGCATCATTTGGGCCTTAAATGTGTTAAAAGAGCACAAATTAGGACTAAAATGGGAATAAATACTGGACTAAATAGGTTTAAAGCCTCTTTCTATATTTGATCAACTTTATTTCAAAACACTAACTTTATGATATACTGGGGGTTAAACACTGCTAAAAAAAATGTAAAAAACAAAACTGCAATATATTGTAAGGGTTCTACAGTGGCCTAATAGTTGCTGCAAAAGCTCTTTGCTCGACCACAGTGATTCCTGGTTCAATTCCCAGCCAAAGTAGTTTTCCTGTGTGTCTCTTCCCTGCTCTTCACTCCAGTTCCTGTCCAATGAAGGCAAAAATGTCTGTTAAGTTCCTTTGCAGTTCAGTTCTTAGGGTTTACTACTAAAACTTAATGGTTTGGAAAAAGTTGAGGGTCTATTTTCAACAGATTACAACTCCCAGTCTCTTTCATCTCACTGCATGTAGTTATTTTCACATCCACTAGAGGTCATTTTTTTCCCAGAAGGAGTAATTCCTGTGGGAAACAATGCTTTATATGGTTATTTTCTATTGGAGGCAGTTGTGAAAATTGGCACCCTCCACCAGCCAAATGTGGATGAATTCTATTCTAAAACCTTAAGTGGCTGATGAAGCTGATTAACCTACCAGCCACCTTGGCAGTCAAACAAAATGTGGGGCCATCCTTCAAGAAAAACCAATTCAGTTGTCGGGCTTACATAGACCATACAGTCTTTGGCCTTCTGACATAATATTGCTGTTACCCTTCAGAGTTGTACAGTGGATATAAAAAAGTCTACACACCCCTGTTCAAATGCCAGGTTTTTGTGATGTAAAAAAAAAATGAGACCAAGATAAATCATTTCAAAACTTTTTCCACCCTTAACGTGACCTATAACCTGTACAACCCAATTGAAAAACAAACTGAAATCTTTTATGGGGAAAAATAAAAAACTTACAGTACAATAACCTGGTTGCATAAATATGCACACCCTTAAACTTATACTTTGTTGCAGCATCTTTGGCTTTTATTACAGCACTCAGTCTTTTTGGGTTGGAGTCCATCAGTGTGGCACATCTTGATGTGGCAATATTTGCCCACTCTTCTTTACAAAAACACTCCAAATCTGTTAGATTACGAGGGCATCTCCTGTGCACAGCCCTCTTCAGATCACCCCACAGATGTTTGATCGGATTCAGGTCTGGACTATGGCTGGGCCATTCTAAAACCTTAATCTTCTTCTGGTGAATCATTCTTTTGTTGATTTGGATGTGTTCTTTGGGTCATTGTCGTGCTGAAAGATAAAGTTCCTCTTCATCTTCAGCTTTCTAGCAGAAGCCTGAAGGTTTTGTGCCAACAATGACTGGTATTTGGAATTGTTCATAATTCCCTCCACCTTGACTAAGGCCCCATTTTCAGCTGAATAAAAACAGCCCCAAAGCATGATGCTGCCACTACCATGCTTTACTGTAGGTATGGTGTTCTTTTGGTGATGAGCAGTGTTGTGTTTGCACCAGATATAGCTTTTGGAATTATGGTCAAAAAGTTCAAACTTGGTTTTATCGGCCCATAACACATTTTTCCACATGTGTTTGGGAGATTTCAAATGTGTTTTTGCAAAATGTAGCTGAGCTTGGATGTTTGTCTTCATAAGATAAGGCTTCTGTCTTGCCACGCTAGATGGGAGATTGTTGTCACAAGTACTGAACAGCCAGTACTTGACAGAAATTCCTGCAGCTCCTTCAGTGTTGCTGTCGGCCTCTTGGCAGCCTCCCTGATCAGTTTTCTTCTCGTCTTTTCGTCAATTTTGGAGGGACATCCAGTTCTTGGTAATGTCACTGTTGTGCCATATTTTCTCCACTTGATGGTGACTGTCTTCACTGTGTTCCATGGTATATTTAATGCCTTGGAATTTTTTTTGTACCCTTCTCTTGACTGATACCTTTGAACAATGAGAACCCTCTGATGCTTTGGAAGCTCTCTGTGGACTATGGCTTGTGCTATAAGATGTGACTACAAAAATGTCAGGAAAAGCCTACTAGAACAGCTGAACTTTATTTGGGGTTTATCAGAGGCACTTTAAATGGTGACAGGTGTGTGCTGACTCCCATTTAACATGAGTTTGAATGTGATTGGTTAATTCTGAACACAGCCACATCCCCAGTTATAACAGGGTGTGCATATTTATGCAACTAGGTTATTGTAAGTTTTTTATTTTTTATTTTTCCCCTTAAAAGATTTCAGTTTGTTTTTCAATTGGGTTGTACAGATTATAGGTCAAATTAATGGTGGAAAAAGTTTTGAACTTATTTATCTTGGTCTCATTTTTTTACATCACAAAAACCTGGCATTTGAACAGTGTCATGATGCTGAGCGCAGTGTTCCACCGTGCTCATGCTCTCAGTTTACTCCTGTTTATTTCCTGGTTGTTCTCAGTTTCGTGTTATTATTTTACTGTGTGCTGTTTCTGGATTTGTGATGTGTTTTGAGTTGCCAGTTGTTCTGTTTGACATGAGTCCCCACCTCTTCCTCCTGTCGCTGCTATTTTAGTATCACCCTGTATTTGTAGTCAGTTGCCTTTTGTCTTTTCCTGTTGTGCTTTTTCCTCCCTCTGCCATTGGTTCAAGTTCACGGGTCATCACAGCTGACACCTGTCCAATAATTAGGTCAACCCTCCCGCTCATACGATCCATACCTGCAATCATTTGTTATCATTGATTTCATGCTCTATTTAAAGACTGCCTTTTCATCCACTCTTTGTCTCAATTCCAGTTCCCGTTAGAACCCTGTCTTGTTCTGACGCCCATCCTGCCTACTCCTTTTGTCGCCTCATCTGTAAGTTTTATTTTGTGCACGGTTTGGACTTGTGTTTTCTCATTAAATATCACAAACTCGCAGTTCAACGCCTGGGGTCTCCCTCTCTGCCCCGAGGGGCAATTCCTGACAAACAGGGGTGTGTAGACTTTTTATATCCACTGTAGGTGGTGGCAACACACGCTGGCACTGGCACTTGATATCAGACATAAAGGAGTTAAGGAATTATAAATAGAGGATGGAAAAGCAGGAAGGCCTTTGCAAAAGGAAACAATTTAATTGAGCCAAAAGCTAAAGGGCAATTTTTCAATGAGAAATAGAGAAGCAACGACAATAGGGAGGTATGTGACTGGCTAGTGTTTTTTTTTATGAGTCAAGCTAGACAGGAAAAAAATTCTCTGGCTTATTTTGTTAAAGCAAGACATACATTCAGAGGTAATTGTAGGGTCTCTTGGGGCTCTAGGTAAAAATTCACAGCCCCCCCCCCCCGACCAGCACCTCCAATTGAATTAACTACTGCATTATTTGCACTACTTACCATTGTCTTGCTTTCTTTTCTGTGTCCTGTTTTCTTCCTTTTTTTTGTCACTGCTAGATGGATAACTTTGCTTCATTTTGATGCAGCCGTTCTCAGTTGTTTGTTTACATACTTAAGACGTGGTCCAGTACTTGCAAGAGTGAGAGGTGGGGTAGGGCCCCTTTAGGGAGTTCTGTGCTGGCCTACCACTGCTACTGAAACTCTCCACATTGTCACTGCTGTAGTAATTCAAAGTTGGTCATCCCTCAGGGGCTCCCTTCTGGCCTCGGGCTATGGCTGTGCAATATGACCAAAATTTCGTATCAAGATATAAGTAATCTTATTTGAACATAACAATGTACGTATATCACAATATACATTTTCTGTAAATTCTATAGTTTAGATATAATAATCACAGAAAAAGGGCCATCTCTTTTTTACATTTTAAATTACATAGTAAAAAAAATCAATTGTACAAATTCATCTGTCATTAATTGTATGCACCTTTTTTTGCACTTAATTTCTGCAGTGCTTTTTAATGTGCATTTGAGACTTGAGAAGTACAAACGGGGGTATACGTCTTTTAAAAAACAAACCCTGGATCAACAGGGTTGTTAAAACAAACCCTGGATCAACCCTGAGATAAAAACACTTCTGAGAGAGAAGAAGAGGAGCTTCAGGTTGGGGAACAGGGAGATGCTGAACTCCGTACAGAGGGAGCTGAGGAGAAAGATCAGAGAAGGCAAGGACAGCTTCAGGAAGAAGATGGAGGACAAGCTGCAACAGAGCGACATCAGCGGGGTCTGGAGAAACCTCAAAACCATCTCTGGGCTCCAGAATACCTCCCCCAAGGCCACGGGGGGCAGGGAGTGGGCGAACAACCTGAATCTGTTTTTCAATTGGTTTGACCAACCGCCCTCTCCCCTGACTGCACAACAACCACTGCTGCCTCTAAAGAAATCAAGTCCTGCTGCCCACTCCCCACTCCACCAACACCCCCTACCACTCCCAACACACAGCCCCCCATCCTGACCCTGACCAGGACCCAGGTGAGGACGGAGCTGAGGAAGATCAAGGCGAGGAAGGCGTCGGGACCGGACGGCATCAGCGCAAAGCTCCTCAAGTCCTGTGCAGACCAGCTGTGTGGGATTGTGACGTACATCTTCAACCTGAGCCTGAAACTGGGGAGGGTACCACAGCTGTGGAAAACATCTTGTGTGGTACCTGTACCAAAAACTTCCCACCCCAAAGACCTGAACAGCTACAGACCAGTGGCCTTGACGTTCCACTTGATGAAGACCCTGGAGAGACTGCTCCTTGCTCACCTCCGCCCCCTGGTGGAACCAGCAATGGATCCACTCCAGTTCGCCTACCAGCATGGCATTGGGGTGGAGGATGCGGTGATCTTCCTCCTTCACCGTTCTCTGTCCCACCTGGAGAAGCCCGGGAATATGGTGAGGATCATGTTCTTTGACTTCTCCAGTGCTTTCAACACCATCTAACCGATGATCCTGAAGGACAAGTTGCTGCGCGCAGGGGTGGACCAGCACCTGTCATCATGGATCCTGGACTACCTCACGAACCGGCCTCAGTTTGTGAGAACCCGGGACTGTGTGTCCGACACGATCATCGGTAGCACGGGGGCCCCCCAGGGAAAGGTGCTGGCTCCCTTCCTGTTCACTCTTTATACTGCGGACTTCTCACACAACACAACACACTGCCATCTACAGAAGTTCTCTGATGACTCTGCGATCGTTGGCCTCATCTCCAATGGAGATGAAGTTGAGTACAGAGGGCTTATCCAGGACTTTGTGGACTGGTGCCATCGGAACTGCCTCCAGATCAACGCGAGGAAAACTAAGGAGCTGGTGGTGGACTGCCGCAGGCATGGGCAACCCCTCACAGCACCAGTGAATATACAGGGAACAGACATCGAGATGGTGACATCCTATAAGTACCTGGGTGTTCATCTGAACAATAAACTAGACTGGTCACACAATACTGACGCACTCTACAAGAAGGGACAGCGCAGGCTGTTCCTGCTGAGGAGACTCAGGTCTTTTGGTGTACAAGGGGCGCTGCTGAAGACATTCTATGACACGGTGGTGGCATCAGCCATCACTTTTGGAGTGGTATGCTGGGGCAGTGGCATTACTGCAGCCGATAGGAAGAGACTGAACAAACTGATCAAGAAAGCTAGCTCTGTCCTGGGGCAGCGCCTTGATCCGGTGGAGGAGATAGGAGAGAGAAGGACAGTGGCTAAACTGTCATCTCTGCTGGAGTCCGAGTTCCACCCTATGCAGGACATACTGAATGCACTGAGGAGCTCATTTAGCAGCAGACTACATCATCCCAGGTGCACAACCGAGAGGTTTCGTAGGTCCTTCCTACCAACGGCTGTCAGACTGTACAACCTAAGCAGGGCTGCTCGCAGAGATAGCAAAAAGACGTAACAAACTAATAGTTTTTTGAATGCAAAAGATGCAATAGACTTACACAATGGTCCCGTCCGGCATACACAATGTATCCCTTACACAATGTATCCCACAATGTATCCTTACACAATGTATCCCTCCGGCATACAACTAGGAAAATACCAGTCGCTATGGAGGGTGAGAATATGTATGGGCACATAATCATACCATGTAGGATAACTAAGTAGACGGTTATGCTGTTTCATCCCATCTAGCAACAATGCTCTGCACTGTGTGTATTTATATATTTACATATTTATTCCATCTAGCGACAACGCTCTGCACTGGGTGTGTTTATTTTTATATATCTATATATTTATTCCATCTAGCTACAATGCGCCGCACTGTGTGGGTTTATATATTTACATATTTATTCCACCTAGCTGCAATGCTCCGTACTGTGGGTGCTTATATATCTACATATTTATTCCATCTAGCTACAATGCTGTGCACTGTGTGTCTGTGTGTGTGTATATATATATTTTTTTTGTAACTTAGATTTTTATTCATTTTTCATCATATATAATGCATTCAGATCACATTCTACATTTAAAAAACAAAGGGGTTAGGGTAGGGAAAAATAAAAAAAAATAAACAAAATAAAAATAAAAAATAAAAAAAAATAAAAAATAAAAGGGGGGGGGACAAATGTTGGAGCATCAAGTTTTTAGTTTCCATCTCTTAATTCTTCTGGTTTTTTCAGTGTCTTTGGTTATTCTTTCAATTTCTGCCTCGTTGTTGCACTTTGTAGTGTGTCCATTTCCGCCATTTTTTCTCCCATATTCCTTCTTGCATTCTTCGTCGATATGTTAGTTTTTCCATCATACGTATGTCCTCAACAATGTCAGTCTATTGTTCTTGGTCAGGAAGAACTTCTGATCGCCATTTTTTTGTGATAGTTTTTTTACATGCAATCAACAAGATTTTAACTAGATATCTGTCCTCAGCCTGTATAACACTGTCTTTTTTAAGATCACATAAGTACATCAGGTTACAGTTCATTGGTATATTATATCCTAATATCCTCTGTATTGTCACATGCATAGATTTCCAAAATGATGATATTTTGTAGCATTTCCAAAACATATGTGAGTGGTCTGCATTTTGAGCCCCACATCCCCTCCAGCATAAAGATTGGGTATTTGTATATTTTCCTTGAATCTGTGGTGTAATGAAAAAGCGAATCAGGTTTTTCCATCCAAATTCCCTCCATGCCCTTGAATTTGTTGATGTGTGTTGTGTTTTCCATATTTCCTGCCAGCTTTCTTCTGTTATGTTTAAATTGAGCTCTTTCTCCCATTTCTCCTTTATATAGTTACTTGTATGATTGTTTGTCATAAGTTTCTGATATAGTTTTGAAATAATTCTTATTTTATTTCCTGCATATGAGCTTAAAATAAGTTGTATAATCTCGTTCACATCTGTTTGGAGGTTATGCCTAATCTTCTTCATATAGTAATCTCTCATCTGCAGATATCTGAAAAATTCCGATCTTTCTAATTTAAATTTTCTCCTGATATTTACAAAGCTCCCGAGATCTTTTTTTCCGATATTGCCCCATGCTGTGATTCCCTTGTTCACCAGATTTTTGTATCCCCTATCTTGTTTTGCCGGTTCAAACTGACTGTCAAATGCTACCCATTTCAATAGTTTTATGTCTTCCCTTATATTATATTTTTGTACTATTTTATACCACAGTTCTAAAGTAAATTTAGTGATTGGGTCTATTTGTTTGATTTGCTTATATGCATCTTTATCCCCTATTATGCTTTGTACTGGGAGTCCCTCAATTTCCTTTTCCATTTCTTTCCATTTTGCCTCATATCCCTCGTCGCACCAACATATGATATATCTTATTTGTGCTGAGTAGTAATATTCCTTTAGACTCGGTAGGCCCATGCCTCCTTTCTCTTTTGGTAATTGGAGGGTTTTATATTTCACTCTTGGTTTTTTACCTCCCCAAACAAATCTCGATATCATCCTGTCCCACTTTGAGAATTGGGCATCTGGAATCTCTGTTGGTATAGCCTGGAAGAGGTAAAGTAATCTAGGTTGTATGCTGATTTTGACTGTCTCAATTTTTGAATTCAGATCCATATTTAAGATTGACCATCTATCAATATCTTTTTTTATTTCTTGTTCCAACCTATCATAGTTTGCTTTATATATTTTGCTTAGGTCTTTAGGTATGTTCACTCCAAGGTATTTTATTTCTTTTTGCTTCCAGTTTAGTTTGATCTTATCAGTTATCTGGTTTAGAGGGTTATAGTGGAATGTCAGTATTTGTGTTTTTGTTATGTTTATCTTGTATCCTGATAATTTTCCAAAATTTTCTATCAAGTTCATCATTTCCATTATTGATTTATCTGGTTGTTCAAGGTAAACTATAATATCGTCTGCAAATAGCCCAATCTTGTGTTCCGCCCCCTTTATTGTTACACCTTTTAATTTCTTATTTTGTCGTATCGCTTGAGCCAATGGTTCTATGAACAGAGCAAACAAGGTGGGCGATAAGCAGCATCCCTGCCTAGTTGATCTTTGTATATTTACTTTGTCTGTTAAGCTACCGTTTATCTTGATTCTTGCCACAGGTTCTTGATATAGCGTCCTTATGCATTGTACTGATTTTTCGTTAAATCCAAAGCGCTCCAGTACACTATATAGGAATTTCCAGTTAACCCTGTCAAATGCTTTTTCTGCGTCTAAACTCATTATTACTGCGCTTTTCTTTTCTTTATGTATTTGATTAATTATATGTATTGTTCTCCTGATATTGTCATGTGTTTGGCGTCCCTCTATGAATCCAGTTTGATCATCTTCTATCAATTCCGTCAAGAATGTCTTTATTCGTTTACATATAATTGTTGTGTATATTTTATAATCTACATTTAATAAAGAGATTGGTCTATAGTTTCCACATTGTTCTTTATCTTTCCCTGGTTTTAAAATAACTGAAATGATTGCTTCGTTCCATGTTGGAGGTATTTTGTTGTTGTTCAGCGTCCAATTAAATGACTTTAGGAGTTGTGGCGTGAGTTCTTCTATAAACAGTTTATAAAACTCAGATGGGTATCCATCACTACCTGGTGATTTACCGTTTTTAAGTGACTTAATCACATCTCTGATCTCTTGTGTTGTTATTTCTGCTGTTAGTTTTTCATTTTGTTGATTTCCTATTGATGGCAAGTCCAATGTGTCTAGAAATTTTTTGATATCTTTAGTATTTGTTTCTTCAGGTTGCGAGTATAGTTCTTGGTAGAAATTATGGAAAATTTCTTCGATGTTTTCTGGGTTAACTGTGGTTTTATTTGTGGTGGGGTCTTTAATCTTGTATACATTATTCATTGTTTGTTGTTTTCTTAACCGTTTTGCCAGCAGTTTTGTGGCTTTTGGCCCCGTTTCATAATATTTTTGCTTTAGATATCTATTTTTCCTTTCAATTTCATCCATTTGTGTTTCTTTTATCTTTGTTTTTTCTTCTTTAATTTCTTGATATATTTTTGGATCATTTGTGCTTTGATGTTTACGTTCTAATTCCCTCAGTCTCTCACATCTTTGTTCATACGCTTCCAGTTTAGTCTTATTTGCTTTTCCTGTTTCAACAATTAATTTACCCCTTAACACGGCTTTTAGTGCGTCCCATAGTATTGTTGGGTCCACTTCTTCATTGTCATTCTCTTGGATATATTCGTTTATGTTTATTTTTATTCTTTCTTTCATTTTCTCATCATTTAACAGTCCTACGTTAAGTTTCCATGTTGTTTGTCGTTTTCTATTGTTTAAATATATTTCCATGTATATAGGATTATGATCTGATATTTCTGCCCCTCCAATCCAACAATTTCTCACCCTGTGTCTGTCACCTTCATTCATAAGGAAGTAATCTATTCTAGAGTGTACTTTATGGGCTGCTGAATAATGTGTATAGTCTTTTTCGAGTGGGTGTAGGTCCCTCCATATGTCTACCATACCCATTTCTGCCAGTGAGGTTCTTATGAACTTTGTTACATGTTTTTTTGTCTTCTTAACACTTGTTGTGTCAACTTCATGATCCATGACAGCATTTAAGTCTCCTCCACAAATTAGGACTCCTTCACTGTGTGTTGCTATGAGATCAAACAGATGTTGAAAAAAACCCTTGTCACTTTCTGGTGGGGCATAGATGTTCACTAATGTGATCTGCATACCATCTATTCTTCCCTTTATTATTACATACCTGCCTTCTTTATCCTGGATTTCCTGTTCACTTTCAAATTGTATTTTGTTTGAGATTAGTATCATAACCCCCCTTTTTGCTCCTCCCTTAAATGAACTGTAGTAGGAGTTCTTATAGCCAAATCTCTTTAGTTTCACATGTTCTGCCTTGCTCAAATGTGTCTCTTGCATAAATATAATTTCAGCTTTTTCCTTCTTGAATTTTCTTATTATTCTTTCCCTTTTAACAGGTGAGTTCAGACCATTCACGTTTAGTGTCATTATCTTAAGATTTTTACCCATATTCATGTTTTTCCATTTTTTTAACTTGTGCTCCTAGCCCCTTTAACAACAAAAATAACACATATTTATATAAAAACACATTAAAAAAACTCGACCTCCGTACTTTGGGCCTTTCTTCTGCCCACTGGTCCCTGTTGGTGGGTGGGGGGTTTGTCTTCACAGAGTGAAGGGCCCTCCCTAGACTTCTAATTACTATCAAAGTAATAGTCATAAGTCTAGAAATGTCCAACAAATATCACTTAAACCTCTCCTAGCCGTCTGTTTCTCTTTTACCTTGTCTTCTTGGCCTTCATTTCTTCTGTGCCTTTCTTAATCTTTGTTATGATCTAGGCTTTCAGTTGAAAGCCTTGTAGCTTGTCCTGGGCCCGCTGCTCTACGTCTCTCCCCCTTCTTCCGCCGTTCACTCGTCTCCACTCCGTCTGTCGTGGTGCGTTCAGGGCCGCCGCTGCTCCAGCCGTCTCCTTCGGCACGCTCACCTCAAGGCCCCGCTCCATCATATCCCGCGCTGCCTCTTCGGCCGTGTTGTAGGTTCTTGTGCCTTCCTCCCAATGAATCCTCATTTTCGTTAGCGGCGTTTGGAATCTAATTTTTTTCTCTTTCAGCGTTTTTTTAATATTGGCATATTTCTTCCGCTGCTGCACGATTTCTGTCGGGTAGTCATGGTCAAAAAATACCTGTTTGTCGCCGATTCGTATCTTTTTTTTCCATGCTTGCGTCAGGATTCTTTCCTTTATGTCATATTTCACAAAGTTTACCACAACTGACCTGGGTGGAGAGTTTGTTTTCGGGTTCTGTGCCGGTGTTCTGTGCGCCCGTTGAATCTGCAGATCCGTTTCTCCGGGTATTTCCAGTTCTTTTTTTAAGAACTGATCCATGAATTTTGTCATCGAGTTGCCTTCAATGCCCTCCGGAATTCCAAAGATGCGCATATTGCTTCGTCGGGATCTGCTCTCCAAGTCGTTTATTTTCTCCTGCATCCTCTGCGTTTGCGTCGTCAGGGTCTGTAGTTGTTCGTTTGCCTCGCTTTTCCAATCTTCTAGTTCCGAAATTCGGGTCTGCGCTTCTGTCATACACGCCCGCTGGGAGCGCAGCTCCTCCATGTTTTCCGTTAATTTACGCTCCATTTCTCTTCGGAGGTCCATGATTTCCTCCTTAATTTCTTTTTTCAGTTCCTCCTTAAGAGCCGCTAAATCCTGTTGTAGCTGTCGCTTGAATTCTCTCAACTCTTCACCCAAACTGGCGATGCCAGCGTTCATGTTGTCGAGTCTGGTGTCCTCCATTTTCTCTGCTGTGGACATCTCGTTTTTTTGGGCTTTGCGTACAGCGGTTTTTCCTGCGTTGTTGGAGAGGAATTCTTCAATTTTACCTTGTTTTTGTCCTTGTGCCCGGTTCCTTCGTGTTTTCATCCCTTAGTTTATTGATTCGTTTATGTCGAGTTGGCCATTTACCGATGATTTTTAATCCGGCTAGGGAGAGCTCTTTGTTTAAGTGTTATGTCTCTCCGCCATCTTCCCGGAAGTCTGTATATATATATTTTATAGTAATATGTACATATGTATATTAGCTGCTCTTGCTTGCTTGCTTTTTTTCTTGCCTTCTGATTGTTGCTCTGCGTGTTGCTATCCCTGTGCTGTTGCAATCCTGGAATTTCCCCGTTGTGGGACTAATAAAGGCTTATCTTATCTTATCTTATCTTGTAAACGATAGAGTTTTATATTAAACGGTAGACGTTTTTAATCACGTCACCCAATATATATCATCATATCGTACAGCCCTATCTCGAGCACCAAGCGTTTTCCTGCTTTGCCTGTTGGCACGCAGCACTTCTGCATACACGACAGATAAAACTGTGATTATCAATTTGGGGTTGTTGAAAAATGAGTGTCTGGTAGTTGTACTGTAGGACTGGTTGGAGCACATGTTCAAACACTGAAAAGTGAATACTGGAGTAAGATAAGCTTGGGATAAAAGAAGACCAAACCTTTGACTAAATGAGGCCAAACTGAGAGTAAGTGCTGAAACAAACTGCTGTTGTAGTCAACAGATAGTTTTTATAGTTTCCGTGTGTTGTAACTGAGTAGAGACACTTCTCTAGATGTCAGCTGTAACATCTCCACCTGACCTTTGGTTCTACTCATAACACAAAGGTCAACTTGGATGATGCTGTGGCTCATTTTCAGCCTGGTTCGGTTTGATAACGACACCCAGGAGGATGGTAAGCATTCCGTTCAGCTCTGAGTGTAGCTGCTAAACCTGGTTTACTGCACACCTTTTTATTAACTCTGAGAAAACACGAGGCTTCCACACCCACACACGGTCCCTTTTCGCCCGGGGCTTGGTCAGCAGCGTCAGTTGTTATTTAGGGCGGACATAAACGAGCCTGCTGAGCACTGGGCTAATGCTAACAGCGGCTCATAAGACTGTCATTCACAAATACACACACACGCACACATGTGCCCTCGTCGGTAGTTGTTGTGAGGCACATTTCCTCACAGGCTTGTGGAGGATACACTGATGCATTTTTATCACACACATTAAATCTGGGCGAGTGTGCAAGTGATAAATGGTGAAATGGGCGCAACGGAGAGCGTGTGTTTGCTCATTCATCTGTGAGCGTCTGTGTGTGTTTGTGTGTGTGTGTGTGTGTGTGTCCGGTGATAACAGCTTGTCTAAATCTGTGCCCTCCCCGCTGACACTCCAACGCACACAGAGGGGAATTAATTAGTAATGTGCATCAGAGGAAAAATAACTTCACATGGTGCCTCACTTAATGCATGCGGGTGTTTGTGAGCACCAGCGTGTCAGTAGGTGTGTTATGAAACTTTTTCTATGTCTATTTTCGGCCTGCGCCTTGCAGCCTCGACATTTAATGCATTTGTCTGTCTGTCGTCATAAAGATGGGCTTTCCTTTGTGAGAGGACACAGCAGCTGGTGCTTTCTGTCCTCTTGTTTATGCTAAGGAAGTTTCAGACCAAAGTAAAAGGGACATATAATGAAACACTGCAGTGTTGGCACGAAAACTGGAGCTCACTGAAATTCAGACCCACTCTGACCACTAATCACACTCCTCCTATACATCCCTGTTCCTACCTGCTTCACTAACACTCGACAATATGCTGCAGTATCCATAGGTGTAAATCGGGGGGGGGGGGGGACATGTCCCGCCCAACCTGGAAAAAACGGAATTGTGTCCCCTCCCCAATATCATGATAAACCTTTCATGTCATGTTACATAAGACTTTGAGGCACCAAGGCTAAATGCAAAAAAACATGCAAATTTGGAACATTTGTCATGGACCGGATTGGACGAGTCCAACTCCGCTTCATGACTTGTGGCTGTAGTTTCTCTGATTGTGCTTTGATTATTATTATAATTATAATAATAATTTAATTAATATTATAATTAAATTATTATTTAACAGGTTGAACCTCACCTGGGCGCTCTGTCAGTCTACTGCCACACCTCCTCCTCCCTTTGCCAGGCATTCACCAGTGGTTGCCATTTCCCCTGATTTTTCACATATACATACACATGCACACACACATTCAGTCTCACTCACACGCACTCATTCATGCCCAGCTGCCGTCGTACCTGTATCCACTTGTCATTCATTAGTGCATGGGGTACTTATGGGTGACAGTGGGAATGCTCAGTGCGGCGGCGATAGTCAACCATTGAACTACAGTCTACGTAAGTACATGTCAACATTTGATGGCCAGGCTCTTCTCCTTGTTGGTTTTTCCCCTTTGGACTTTACAGGGTGTTGTTCTCCAGATCCAGCTGCGCTCCAATGCCCATTAATAATGTCTTTCCTGGATTACGTTTTCCTTTCCCCAGTGGTTCGTCTACCCCGGGGTGTGATGTAACTTCTCTTGCCAACGGGATTTATTCCCCTGTTCATCTGTTGCCTACTTTGTCAGACTGTTTTTCGTGGACACTTGGTATGAATATTTCCCTGTTTAATAAACCACACGCCGCACTTGCATTTGGGCTCATGTCTATTCATTGGTGTGCTGCGTTTTTATGCAGCGAAACATGACAGTTCGCCGCCGCCAGAACAAAGAGCCCAGCGGTGTGGCGTGTGTGTGGTCTTTTCCCTTACCGTTTGTGTCTTTTTCCACTCACCTGTTCGGGGAAAGCAATCATGGCTCCGGCAGGTGAAGCAGTTTGGAGGAGAGGATGGAGCCGCAAAGATTTGAGAAGTGTGACGAAGATCGAGGATTTGACAGCCAACGCTCGGAATTGTTTCTCCCAAGAAGACGCATTGCTATGCTGGGGTGGAGTTGTTAATCACCTGGAGCTCCGATCCTGCGTGCGCTTTCATCCCCGAGTGGTCGCCCTCTGCCTGCCCCCACTGCCGTTTCTTCTTGCAGCTACTTCTTCGACGGCTCCAGCCAAATCAGCTCCCATCTGGAGGCACGCTCCGCGAGAGACTTCCATGTCCCAACTCCAGTGCGTCTATTCTGCCTCCAGCTCCAACACGACCGCCGTTTAGTCAGCGGTGGCGTCAACGTCGTCCTACCCAGGGTCCCTGGACGGAACTTTCAGCCACCATGGCAGCCATTTTCCTGGCACCGACTTCTGCCAACCCTGGAGCGGAGCTGTCCACGCTGCCTCCTCCCACTGCCAAGGGACGCTTGTTTTCCTCACCGGCGGCTCCCGTACCCGTGGCCACAGGGGTGACTCTCCTACAGCCCTCAGGGAAGGCCGGATCCATTTTGGACACAGAGAGGGGTGGCAAAATGACTCCTGCAGCAGACAACATCGCCTACAAGGATAACAGGCAAGTGCAATTAATCGCTATTCAAACTTATCACGCTATGCCTTGCTTGAATCCTGGTAGAGAGGCTCAGGGTGTGCAGTCCCCTGAGTTCTCTTCACCTGCTGCAAAACCTAAAATTTCTTCTGCCCTCTCCTTGTCTCCCCCTCCTGTTCATGGGAGCTCATTAGCCACAGTGAGGATGTCGGGGACCTGGGGGGAGTCCAGACTGGCGATGTTGGTGGATTTTGACTGCCTATTGGAAGAAGAGAGATCTGCAGCTGCCTCTCCCTCTGTTTTTAACTCCGCCAAGGTGTGGAGGGCACAATCTCCTTCTGATCCATCCCCTCCAGAGCCAGGTGTGGAGGCTTGTCAGCACCCTATTGAGGAGCCCAGAGCCGTCATTTCTTCGAGAGACATTGCCTTGCCAGCTGCAGCAGAGGACTTCAGTAACCAGGAAAACAGGCAAGTGAACCCCTTTTTTCTACCTTATATCAATGAAAATTCTTGCCTGATTCCTGGAGGAGAATCTCAGGGGGTGCAGTCCCCAGAGATTTCTCCATCTGCTGCAGCTAAGAACTGCTCACCAACCCTCTCCATGCATTCTCCTACCCTCTCTGAGTGTACGCCGGCTCCGAAGCTGAACCACCGGGACCAGGAGGAGCCAGAGGCCCAGGGGGATTCATTCCTCGCTGTCATGGTGAGCCAGACCCCAGCCGCCATGCCGGAGGAATCACCAGCGTGGGTCCTAATGGCTGGGATGACGACGACTGCAAAGACCATCACGCCTGCTGCGAAGGCCGCTGCAGCAGAGTCAGCACCGAGACAGAACCTCCAGGGGGCCGAGCAAGTGACATTGCCCGGACCGTTGGAATCCTGGACGGCGGTGGAGCTTGAACTGAGGCAAGTGCTCTCTTTTGTCTTACTTCTTTCTCTTTTGGAGAATTTTTGCCTAGCTCTAGGTGAGGAGAGCCAGCTGCAGCCACACGCTGCACCTGAGCCCTCCACACCAGACTCCGCCGCTGCCGGCAACCCTGACCCTTCCTCTTCTTTGTTCGAGTTCCCTTCCAGGGTTGCCAGAAGAAGGGTTACACCACCGGACGAGTCCGAAGATCCAGGTTCGCCTTTGGAGGCCACCGGTGCTGCTGCCATCTGTGTGGAGGAGGTTTTTGTGGGTACTGAGCTCCAATACAAGGTGCCCGTGATCGATCGCCTCCTGGCTTGGACACTCAACGGGTAGGCTGGCCCACAGTAAAGGCTTTGTTGGGGTCAGCAGTGGCCCAGCCGGGCTCCACCAAGGGTGCAGCAGGGGCCCAGCCGGGTTCCATCGTGGGTGCAACCATGGCCCGGTCGGAGTCCACTGCGGGTGCCACGAAGGCCCAGCCGGTGCTCACCGCGGGAGCAATGAGGTTCCGGACAGGAACCACCAACAGTGTAGCCTCGGCTCAGGCTGGGTCCACCGTGGATGCGTCCGAGTTCCAGTCCCAAACTAGGACTACCGAGGGTACTCCCATCCTGCCTAGGGATACCAGGGTCTTCTCACCCATAATCAAAGTCATCTGGATGTTCCTGTCTCTCCTTTTTGAGTGGGTTTCTGGTCATCTCCCTCCACCACCAGAGACCGCAGGGGTTCTCCTTCCCCTGTTTGGCCACCCACTTCCTAGCCTTCCGGTGGGTAGGCCACTGCCTCATTCGCTGCTCCGGTACTGGTGGATTAACTATATGGGCCGGCCGCCCGAAGGACGGGGTTCCTGTGTCGAGAGGTCCATTCGTCCTGGCAGGCCACCTGACACCGTTCCGCAGGCCACCAGCTGGGCCTGGGACGCTGGTCGGCCCCCTGAACCTTGGGATTTTGGGGTCTTGGGGGGGGCTTAGCCTTGGGTTTGAGGCTCTGTGTTTTTGTGCCTTGGTGTTATTTTGTTGCATTTATTTTTTTCTGTTTGATAATTTCCTCCTGACCTGTGTTCCCCCACCTCCTGCCCTGAGTGGGCTGTTAGCTCTCTGAGTGTGTGTGTGTGTGGGGGGGGGCAGGTCTCTTTCTGTGTTTTTTCTTTTCTTTTGATGGTACGGTGGGTGTCTGTTATCCTCCCCTTGGGGGGTGGGGGTGGGGGGCTCTGTCATGGACCGGATTGGATGGGTCCATCTCCGCTCCATGACTTGTGGCCATAGTTTCTCTGATTGTGCCTTAATTATCTGCTGACAGGTTGAACCTCACCTGGGCACCCTGTCAGTCTACTGCCACGCCTCCTCCTCCCTTTGCCAGGCATTCACCGGTGGTTGCCATTTCCCCTGATTTTTCATACATACATACACGTGCACACACACATTCAGTCTCACTCACACGCACTCATTCATGCCCAGCTGCCGTCGCACCTGCATCCACTTGTCATTCATTAGTGCATGGGGTACTTATGGGTGGCAGTGGGAATGCTCAGTGCGGTAGCAATAGTCAACCATTGTCAACTACAGTCTACGTGAGTACATGTCAACATTTGATGGCCAGGCTCTTCCCCTTGTTGGTTTTTCCCTTTGGACTTTACGGGGTGTTGTTCTCCAGATCCAGCTGCGCTCCGACGCCCATTAGTAATCTCTTTCCTGGGTTACATTTTCCTTCCCCCAGTAGTTAGTCTTCTCCGGGGCGTGATGTAACTTCTCCTCTCGCCAATGGGATTTATTCCCCTGTTCATCTGTTGCCTACTTTGTTAGACTGTTTTTCATGGACACTTGGTATGAATTTTTCCCTGTTTAATAAACCACACGGTGCACTTGCATTTGGGCTCGTGTCTATTCATTGGTGTGCTGCATTTTTACGCAGCGAAACATGACATTTCTTGAAAATCTGCATCTTTTTTCTTTTAAATCTGCAGCTTTTTCCACATAAATTTGCTTCTTTTTCTCATAAATTTGCAGCTGTTTTCTTTCAAATTTGCTGCTTTTTCTCCTAATGTAATTTTTTTTCTTGTAAACATGCAACCTTTTTATTCATAAAATTGCTGGGTTTTTTCTCATAAATTTGCTACTTTTTCATCATAAATGTGCCACGTTTTTGTGGTAAATTTGTGTTTTTTTCCCTTTAAATTTGCAACATCTATCTATAAATGCAAAGAACCTCTCTCTGTGTGTGTGTCTATCTGTGTGTCTTTTCCATGCATATCTCTTGAACTGTTCGTCAGACTGGCCTAAGATTTTAGACACGCTTTGCTGAGGTTACGAGAGTGTGCATCCCTGAATATGGAGTTGCTCAGTCAAAATATGTAATTTTTATCAATAAAAGTTTAGCCACCACTCTGTCTCATGCCCAGGCTTCTCAAAGTGTGGGTGGGGTTTGGTTTCAGATTGACTCCATGCAAACTGGATAATATACGGCATTACAGCATCAGTAACCACAGCGCTCCGTGTGCAAAACAAAGAAGGGAAAAGCGACAAATTTGACTAGAAAAAGATAATACTTAAGATTTAATGCTTAAAAAATTATACCATAAAGTTGCCGTGATTGTGTAGGTCTAATGGGTAATTTGGCATGGAGAACACGAGGTGCGCGGGTGCGCTGGGGGAAGGGGTGGTGGAGCAGCAGCTGAACTGCTGGCACCGCGAGCAACAGCCCTGACTCCTGTTAACCGGGCAGACTGGGCTTGGCGCCCTGCGAAGGACTGCGATCCACTGGTTCTGCTGCTGCTTCTCCAACACCGGTGTCTGGCTGGGCGCTCCATGATCATTCACAGGGAGGCACACCCAGCCTGCCCAGTCAGTAGTAGATGGGAGTACCTGCTTCTGCTTCACCCATGTGGTACCACTGTACTATGCAGGACCACGAGTTCCCTCTCCTGCGCGAGTATCTAAAAATTAAAAACTTAATGCCGCCTTGATTGTGGAGCAGAATGGCCGGAATGACTTAACGACCAAATGCGGAACACAAAAACACCAAAATAATGAAATAAATCATTTTTAGTTAAATATTTACTGACAAATGGGCTGTGTATAATAATAGATAGATGTATTTTATTGATGTTGGGTATTTTGTAGTTAATTCAGTTGATTACAGTTTTAAAAACCTTTTAATAACAAATATTGCTAAAATATAAAGTGATGCACTACAATGGGTCTCAAATATTTGTAAATATGTCGTTATAGTACTGCATGAGTTTATTGACGATACACAGAAGAAATTCACTATTACACTTAACTCCATCACTGAACAGTGACATAAACTAAAATAATTACGATGACTGAACAACTCCCATTTCCCAAAGTGCAAGATACACTATTATGAATATAAGTGATAAAAGATCAGACAAATAAGTGATCTGACAAACAAATAAACAAGGTATTCTGTAATTAATATTCACACAGTCAAATAAATCTTAGTGCCATTTAGTCCTTTTTATATGTATTTGTGTAACATGTGTGATTGCCTACATATAGCTTACACCTCTTCGTATTCCATTTTCAAACACAGCCTACGTTTTGGCCTGTAAAGCCTGATTGGGCTACCTGTTTTCGCACAAGAATACTTGCGTTCTATGGGCAATGCGCTAGTTCATATGAACGTTGGTTAAGTTTTCATTCTGTGTAATGCCTTAAATTTTCTCTCTTCATCTAGACAATGACTCAAGTTTGTTTCTATAAAGTTTTTGTTTTAAAGGGATTGAACTCTTCCCTATTACATTAATAGGGACCCCTAAACACAATCTAACATTGGGTCATGATGACCTTTAGTGTCCCCCCCCTGATCTTTACTCTGGAGAAAATGTTCTGTTTGTTGTCCTCCCCAACAGTGACATGAAATATCCACCCACCATATCTAGCATCATTCTGGTTTATGATATTTTGGATGTAATAGGCTGGCGTATCAGTCCTCTAACATCTTGGCTAGCAGGTTGAGGTTGGGCTGTCTACCGCCTCGGAGAGAAAAAATGGCTAGCTCTCTCAGCAATCTTTCAGTGAGCTCTCAATGATCTACAAGTGATCTCCACGGTTGCCACAGTCTCCTGAAAGCTATGACTCAGTCCAAAACAATCTGCCGATGATCACCAAGGGAAGCGATCTCTTCATGAACATTCAAGGATCACCCAATGATCTCTTAGCAATCTTTCAATAAATGCCAATTTTTTTTTCTTCCTGTTGTTGTTGCAAAACTGTAGCCTTCTTGCTTGTGTCAGCCAGGGGCGGACCCACCAGGTTCTTGGTCTTCTTCTATGTGTCTGTCTCCTCCTCCAGACCAGAGCAATAGTTCTTGGTGACCTAGTTGGATGGCACCATGTATCAAAGTTTGGTTGTTCATGTTGGACTCTTGACCTTCTGAAAATGGAGACTGATGGAAGAGCACTAGAATATCTCATATACGTATACACAGTTGAAGCCAGAAGTTTACATACACTGTATAAAAAGGCACATAACCTTTTTTTTCCTCACTATCTGACATTAAATCAGACTATACTCTTCCTGTTTTAGGTCAGCTAGGATTACCAAAATTATTTCTATTTGCTAAATAATTTTTATATTTGCTAAATGATTTTTTAACTTCCTCCGAAGTCAGAAGTTTACGTGAGACATGTCCTGTGGTGTGATCAAACTAAAATTGAACTGTGTGGCCATAATGACCATCGTTGCATTTGGAGGAAAAAAGGAGGAAGCTTGTAAGCCTGAGAATACCATCCCATCTGTGAAGTATGGGATTGGCAGCATCATGTTGTGGAGGTGTTTTGCTGCAGGAGGGACTGGTGCATTTCACAAAATAAATAGCATCATGAAGAAAGAACATAATGTGGAAATATTGAAGCAACATCTCAAAACATCAGCCAGGAAGTTGAAGGCAGGAGGTTTAAAGACAATGCTGCCAAATATTAATGAAATGTATGTAAACTTCTGACTTTGAAGAAAGTAATAAAAAAAAGTCTAAAAAAAAATTTAGCAAGTATAAAAATTATTTAGCAAATAGAAATAATTTTGGTAATCCTAACTGACCTAAAACAGAAAAAGTTTAGTCTGATTTAATGTCAGACAGTGAGGGAAAAAAAGTTCTGTGTTTCCTGTGCACCAAGACATATTCAGCAACCTCCTTATTCATCTAAGGAACTCTCAGTGATCCCTCAGTGATCTCTGTTGGTCACACAACAAGCACTCAGCAAACTCTCAACGGTTGCTGCAGGAGGCTTAGTCTCCACTGATCTCTCAAGGAACTTTCATTGAGCGCCAAGATCACTCAAAGTTCTCCGTTAATCGGCAAAAATTGCAGAAAATGTCATTTTTGATCACACAATAAGTGCACGAGGATATCCCAAACATTTACACAGGAACAGCTTTTCCAAGGCTTTAGGAAATCGTTGAGATTTTGAGAGATCTTTTGATCTCTCAAAGGTCAACCTTTGAGAGATCAAAAGATCTGCAGCCATTGGGTAGACATTCAAAAAATTTCTACTGTAGCAATGCTGTTCTTTAGTTTACACTTAAGAATATGTTTTGTTTTCCTTTTAGGAATTTAGAGTGCCACATCGAGAGAGTCCATGGGTTGCTTTGCCTTGGCGGAATCATTTTGCCTGTGTTGTCGAATCAACAGTATATAGGCTATAGCCATGAAAAAAAGCATGGTAAAAGTGCTTGAATGTGCACAGACAAATGTAGAAAGAGCCGGGCATATTAATGCAGAAAATTAGTTGTGTAACTCCGGCATAGACCGTCTCCATTCATGAGAACATGATGGGAATCTTTCAGGGAGTGCATTTCACACTTCATGCCCCAAAGGCTGACTTTTATAGGGACTCAACCCATGGGCCGCCACCTGACATTCTGGTTCACGCTTTCTCTCTGAACACTAAACCAGCCTGTCACTGCACTGCATCTCTCCCCTGAAACATCTTTTCCCTTTTCTAAAATGGACTGAGTAGATTGAGCTTTTTTTTCTTTTTTTTTTTTTTTGCTAAATCTGCCCAGTGATGCCCAGAGGTGTCTCTCCTCCATCCAATCCCTCCATCGTCCTCCCCTTTCATGTCACCGTGGTTACATAAGGGCGGGAAGGAAGACGGTGACATCTCCACTGAGGATGGGCTGCATTTGCTATGCATGTGTGTTTTGCTGCTGCTTAACTTTTAATGAAGAATTAATGGTTAAACCGAAAGGAAACAAAGTCTCCCCGAAGACTGCGGTGTCTGCTGTCTGTGCTTTCATCTGCAGCTTTAAAAATCTGCTGTAGACACGGATGTGAAAACAAAACCAGTGGCACATTTCTATATGTTTTCATACCAACAATAGTAATTACTGGCAGTGTAGACTTGATGTGTTGATGTGCAGGTTTGGTCAGCCCTAAAGTTTCACTAGCCGTGGCGGTTTATTTGGATGCTCCTTGTGTGTTAGCAGGGTTACACACCTATTTCCCCAGGCTGGCAGGTGTGGGAACCGTTCTGTGTGCAGTTTGTCCTCCATGTGCTGTGTGGGACAACTCTGGGGCCGCCGGTTTTCTCCCACAATCCCAAGACATGCATGCTAGGTGACTCTAAATTGTCCCTATCTGTCTCTGATAGGCCCTTAGAATAGAGGGTTAGTGGAGCTACTAGTGGAGCACTGTGATTGGTCTTTGAGACTAGAAAAAGTTCTATACAAGTACACGTCCTTACTGTATCCTTATTCCTATTTAATGAACGGGGCCAATTAGGATGTAATTATATTTTGGAGTACTAGTGGATGAATCGTCTATATAGTATATATGTAAAACAAAAAAAATTAAATTAACCCAAAAATGACAAATCAATTAAAGTAAGATAATTGTTGGTTTTCTTTAGGGTTGGTGGCTTTTTTTTTCTCCACAATATCTTTATTGAACCTTTTTTTTTTTAACAAACATGATACAAACAATCAAACACTAACACTAAAGTACTACAAAAAAAAAAAAAAAAAAGCCCTAAAAACACCAACAACCACCAACAAAATCAAGTCTTCAACAATGCTCCTCTGTTTAGTCTAGACAATCCAATACATAAGTATACATATTATGTTCACCAGTTTGGAATTTACAAGGTCCACACACATCATTCACCTTCTTCTTCAAGAGTTATGTTTAAATTTTTTACATAATCAATAAAAGGTCTCCATATATTCTCAAACACAATTTCCTTTGATTTCAGTATATATGTTATTCTTTCTAATGGAAGGTTTGTTAACATCTGTCTTAACCACTGAGTCACATCTGGTCTATGAGTCTTTTTCCATAATAGTGCAATACATTTTTTGGCATTAAGCAAACTGAGGTCTATGAATGTTCTTTCACTTTTATTGAAATTATGCTTTTCTGGGTACAGACCCAACAAAAACAGTTTAGGATTCAATATGATTTGTTTTGAGATTATTTTTTCAATTGTTACCCTCACCTCCTCCCAAAACATTCTTATTAATCTACATTCCCATAAACAATGAAATAGGGTTCCTTTACTTTCCATGCATTTTGTGCATGTATCTGGTATATTTGTGTTATATCTATTTAACTCCTCCGGTGTAACATACATCCGCATTAACCATTTGAAATGTATCAATTTAAGGCGTGCATTTATTGATTTGGTTTGAGCTTCTGTACAAGCCAATTCCCATTGTTCCTCTGAAATTTCAATTTGCAGATCTTCTTTCCAGTAGTTTAATCTTTTCAGTGAATTTTCACTTGAAGATAGTGTCAATGAGTTATAAAACTCTGAAATAATACCCTTTCTTTTACTATCTTTCATCATCATTTTTTCCAAGGATGAATAAATAGGTCGAGTGAGAGCTTTATTTTGATTTGATCGAATAAAGTTTCTAAGTTGAAGATATTTAAAAAAATGTGTTCTATTGAGATTAAATTTGATCCTCAGCTCTTCAAAAGACATTATGTTGTCTGCACATGGCAAATATAAATCCTGAATCTTTTGTATCCCTTTTAAATTCCATACTTTAAATACAGCGTCCGCTCTCCCTGGTTTAAAATATTGATTACCCCATATTGGACTAAATTGTGACAATAACTGTGGTTCTTTTAAATAGTTTTTAGCTTCACACCATATTTTGATCATATGCTTTACAAATGGATTTTTAACTTGTTTTTGTAATTTTTTTGCCGAATCTGAGTATATGAATATGGGAAGAGGTAAAGGTAAATTGTATGATTCCATTTCAGTCCAGTGAGGGAGATCATTTGATGAAAAATAATATGTCATAGACCTCAGTTGTGCCGACCAATAATACAACATAAAATTTGGACATTTCAGACCTCCACGATCAAATGGTAAATATAATAAAGACAAACGTAATCTAGCCCTCCTGTTGTTCCATATAAATTCCACTAACTTTTTTTTTATTCTTGAGAATAGATCTAAAGGTGGTGATAAGGGAATGTATTGAAATAAATAAAGTATTTTAGGTAAAATATTACTTTTAAGTATATTGATTCTCCCGATCATCGACATTGGTAGTGACATCCATCTCTGAGTTAACTCATTGATATCTGACATTAAGGCTTCATAGTTGACACTGGTGACTGATTCTAGCTTAGGCATAATTTGGATTCCTAAATATTTAAACTGATTTACAACATTGAATTGATTTACCTCAGGGGCTGGGTAATTTCTCTGGGTCTCATTTAGCATTAATATTGAAGATTTAGTTTTATTTATTTTATATCCTGATATTTCCCCAAAATTCTTTATTAAATTCAACAAGGTTGGAATTGATTTTTTTAGATTCGACATAAACAAAATTATATCATCGGCGTACAGGGAGATTTTATGTTCTGTTGGTCCAACTTTAATTCCATATATTTGTGAATGTAAATGTATCGCTATCGCTAAAGGTTCAATTGCCATAGTAAACAGTAAAGGTGAAAGTGGACAGCCTTGTCGACATCCTCTATTGATTTTTATTGGTTTTGAAATATTGTTATTTGTTAGGATTTCTGCTGTAGCATTATTGTATATTATTTGAACCCATTTTATGAAATTATTTCCAAGTCCAAACCTTTGTAGGACTTCAAAAAGAAAGGGCCATTCAACTCTATCAAAGGCCTTTTCGGCGTCCAATGATAGGAGAGCTGTATCCGGTGCTTCTTTATTAAAATAAATAATATTAAATAGTCTTCTTACATTATGGAAGCCTTGTCTACCCTTTATAAAGCCATTCTGATCTCGATTAATAATATTTGGTAAAATTTCTTGTATTCGTCTTGCTAAAATTTTACAGATTATCTTAAGGTCGGCGTTTAATAGGCTTATTGGTCTCATATTTTCACATTTATTAGAGGGCTTACCTGGTTTTGGCAGCAGTATAATTAAGGCATTATTTATGTATGATGGTAAATTATTATTTTGAAATGCTTCTAAAACCATTTCCAAAAAAGGTTTTATTAATTTATTCTTAAATTTTTTATAAAGGTCAACTGGAAGACCATCTGGTCCTGCACTTTTTCCTGATTTCATATTATCAATGGCTAGCCCAACTTCTTCTTGACTAATTTTAGACTCCAATATCTCCCTGTTTTCATTTGGAATACACGGTATAGATAGTTCGTTCAAAAACCCATTTAGTTTTGTTAAATCAGGTTCATTTTTGGTACCATATAATTTTTCATAGTAATCTCTAAAGGCTCTATTAATTTCTAAAGGATCTATAACTACCTGTCCATTACTTATAATACTGGTAATTGGTGTTTTAATTTCCAATTGTTTAATCTGCCATGCTAATAATTTTCCTGATTTTTCACCTTGTTCATAAAAAGATTGTTTCAATCTTAGAAGACTCGAGGCAGCTCTATTCGCTGATTTTTTGTCGTATTCAGCTCTCAAAATCAGTAATTCATTCTCCAACCTTGGGTCACTTCCTGCATACACTTTTTCCTGAAGACTTTTTATTTTATGTTCCAATTTAGCTCTCTCCTCTCGAGTCTTCTTAGATTTTGATCCTGTATAACTAATAATATGTCCCCTAATAAAAGCTTTGAAAGCCTCCCACTTTACACATGCTGATGTTTGTGTAGTATTGATGTCAAAGAACTCGTCTATCTGTTTTTCTATATACTTGACAAATTCCTCATCCTGAAGCCATTTATGCTGAAATTGCCATCTACCTGATTCCTTTGTCAATTTTTTATCTACATATATTAGACAACAGGGTGCATGATCAGAAATCACGATGTTATCATAAAAGCAGTTTTGAATCTTGGACCTTAATTCTGTGGAAATCAAAAAATAATCAATACGTGAGAATGTCTTGTAGGTACTGGAATAACAAGAATAGGCTTTAACTTGTGGTTTCATTTCTCTCCATATATCTAACAATCTCAATTCTTTCATAAAATGATTAATAGTCATCCTACATCCAATGTGCGTACAATCCAGTCCTGTTGATCTATCCACACCTGGATTCAATGTACAATTAAAATTCCCTGCTATTATATGTTGCCCTGTAAGTGATGATAAGATGAGAAATAAATTAGCAAAGAACTTCTGATCATCTATATTGGGACCATATAAGTTCACAAGATTTATATTTTCTAATAGCAAAGAACCTTGAATGATTACATATCTTCCAAATTTGTCTCCAATTACATTTTTCACTTGAAATGGAACTGATTTATGTATGAGAGTCATAACTCCCCTGGCTCGGGATGAAAATGAAGAGGTGAATACACTTCCCTGCCATCTACTCCTAATTCTTTTAACATCCTCCTCTATCAGATGAGTTTCTTGTAAAAACACAATTCTTGAACCCATGTCCTTTATTTTATTCATAACTTGTTTAAGTTTTTTTAAATTTTGTAGACCTCTGCAATTCCATGAAGTTAAATTAAGATTAACACTTTGGTCCATGATCAATAGAGAGTTTAGGATTACCTTGCAGTGTAAACATGCTCATACAGAGAAGCAAAAACATGAGTGGTTGAACATTCATCCTACAAACTACACACAAACAAATTTCCCCTTCCCACACTTGTGGCAAACCCCCCAAAATCAAAAGAAAAATTCTGTCTCCCGATATAGCCATCGACCGTTCCACATCCACGGGGAACAGCCTAAGCCACTCCTTCTTCATCCTCCCAATCACCCTAACTCTACTGCTTTTAATGACGTAACATTAACTCTCCTCTGTAGTTTTCCAACTTAACTCCAAAATTTTTAACAACTTTGTACATCATAGTTTTTTTTTTTGTTTGTTTTGTTTTTGTTTTGTTTTTTTAATATATAATACAATCTATATTTTGTAAACTTACTATTTACTTCAAGTCAGTCAGATGCCTGTGCAAATGCTTAATTATTCTACCTTATATTTTGTTCATGCTTAGCTCCCACCAGTCTCTTCTTCTTCTTTGATCTTCTTGATGAACTCCTGCGCCTCCTCTGGGGTCTTGAAAATGTGGGTTCTGCCCTCATACGTGGTCAGCAGTCTCGCAGGATAGATTACACCATGACGAATCCCAAGGTTGCGCAGCTCCTTACGTATGGGATCAAACTGCTTCCTCAATTGCTGGATTCCTGTGGCCAAATCTGGGTAGAACCGCACCTGCTGGTCCTGGTGTTTAATCTCTCCTTTAGCACGTGCAGCGTTGAAGATCTTCATCCTGTCTCTGTTGCTAAGAAACTTCATAATTAAGGTCCTCGGTGGTCCCTTATCTCTCCGTGGGCCAATACGATGTGCTTTTTCCAGAACCACTGCTGATTGCAACTCCTCGCTGCCCAGCACCTCCGGAATCCACTTTTCCAGAAAGGAACATACGTCCCGACCTTCTGATTCCTCTGGAAGACCCACCAGCCTCAAGTTATTCTGTCTCGACCGAGATTCCAAATCCAAAATATTATCTTCCAGAGATTTTTTTTTTTTTTCCAAAGTGCGCACCTTTAATTGAAGACGGGTGACGTCATCTTCAGCACTAGCGAGACGGAGCTCCATCTGCGCCGTTCGTTCTACACAGTCACCCAATTCCTTTCTTATTCCTTCCAACGCTGTCATAATCCCATCAAATCTAGAGGAAAAGTCCGCTCTCATTGAACTCATGGCAGCCATCAGCGCATCTGCGCCATTCCCCGCAGACATCGCACCGCCGCCAGCCTCCTCCGCCATATATGGAGTTTTGTTTGCTGCGTCACAGACCTGAAAGTCCGTTAATTTGGACTGTTTCGGCGGCTCGCTTTTTCCTTTTCCTGGTTTTCCAGCCTTAGGCTTCGCCGACATATCCTCGCCCAAATGCTGGGATACGTTCTGTCCCAAATGAGAGAGTTATTTGCCGATTTTTTTTCTCCAGGAGCAGAGCAGAGCGAGACACGTCCATCCTACGTGGCAGCCATAACCGGAAGTTCGGGTTGGTAGCTTTTTATTCATTTATTTATTTATTTTTCAATTTTTCTGATGCATTGATGTTGAGGAAAAATTCAGGCATATGTGGACATCGATAATTTGTATTTTGTTAGAGCTATTCAGCTTAGAAAATAAGCCCTAGTTCATTATTAGTTCACTTCTCTGTTCCACAAGCCGTTCGGTCTTGGGAGTTAAAACATTCTGGAGACATTTTATAGCAGTATTCCAGTATAAATATTCCAAAGAGTCTTTTGATAGTTTTGTTGCATTTTTTTTTTTTTTGCTCTGACTTCACAATGGAGGCTGTTAGAATTTTAAGCTAATGCTAATGGTTAGCAGACCAGTAGCTTTCACTTCCGCCCTCCCAAGAGAGCAGACGCTTTTTTCTTCTCTCCTGCTGATTTTTTCCTCCCCTCCTGTTATTACTAGATCCCAGCTTGCTGTTGTCTGCCTGCGTCTAACTGCGACCGCCGAAAAGAAATTATGGAGTTAATAAGCTGGGCTTTGAACACAATTGACACTATTTTTTCAACAAGGAAAAGTGCTCCGGGGGAAGCTGTCTGCCCCGCTGGAACGGCTCCAGTGGGCTATCTATGTGACACGGGTAAATGGAAAATGCTGTGTCTCTCTAATCTTTCTATCGAAGATATTGAAGATCTGTTTATCTTCGTAATCTTGGTGATTGGGATAATTCTGATTGGGACAGGAATTGTCTTGGTTTACCGCAAATTGCTGAAGATGGATTCAACCTATCAAAATGCTGGCCAGGCGAGGTGCATCCAACAAATTGAGAAACTGGAGAAGACCATGATAGCGACTACTGGAGAACTGTCTCGTAAGGTGGATTACATCATGGGTTCGCTCAGGTCTTTCCACGACGAATTCAAAGCTGCGCAATGAAGGATTAATGTACTGAATCTACAGAAGAAATACAAGTCTTCTCTGTGATCAGTCCTATTTGGCACTATTATTCCCCATGAAAATTCCTCCTGGCTGTCTGCAGTCTGTGTTTTTTTCAAAATCATGAGCACAAGGCCTTGGACAGCCAGCTGCAGCGCCAGATAAGACTGGGCGCCAGACAGACAAAACATCTTCTGCCAAGGGTCCTTGGGTCTCTCTTATTATCATCAACACTGCTCAACACCGCACACACATTGATTCATGAACTGATTAAAGATACTGTACACTGCTCTCTTGTGTCTTGTGAATTCTATTGTATGCTAATGCATGAGGGTTTTTTTCTGTGTAGTCAAAATTTGGCTCACATATGAGCGTTTATTCTGATTACTATGTTTTTTCTCTCTCCTATTGTGTTTTCCTCCCCCTCCTCCCCCCTCTTTACCTCCACTGTTGACAGGCGCCTTGTATGGCGACGCGTCATTGGATGCGCCTAACGTGCGCGTCTTATGTCAAGTCAAATTCCTTGTGTGTTTACTTGTAAATATACTTGGCAATAAAGCTGATTCTGATTCTGATTCTGATTCTGAGGCTGTTAGAATTTTAAGCTAATGCTAATGGTTAGCAGACCAGTAGCTTAGCCAGATAAGTTAGTTAAACCCTCTTTTCCTCAGCACGGTAATGTAAATATCCCAAAAGCCTCAGAACTATTTTGTAACATGTATTTTAATTTTTTTGTTTTATGCACTGACTTCACAATGGACGGTATTAAGGTGCGTTCACACCAAACACGAACAGGCAAATTTTTCACGCGGCATGACTACATTATAGATGTATAAACACACCAACAGACATGAATAGTGAGATGCAGACAGACAAAGCTGTCTTTAAAACTTCTGCAGCTGTGCTCAACCTGCTGGGGAAATTCCCAATATAACATCATGCTTAGGTTTACGTTATCCGGTGGGGAGCTCACCTGAAAATGTCGTCTCAAGCCTCCAAAACTTCATAGATGATAGGTGTTTACGTTGCTAGCTTGCTAGCTTGCTAGGACGTCCGTGGCTGGAAACCGTGGGTAAATAACTCTAAAATCCCAATTCAGCTGAAGAGTTCGTGGTCCTCCTGTCTCCTGGTACTGTAAATGTTTCATTTTCTAACTAGTTTACTCTGCAATGGTGATAATTTTACTCCAGTGACAGCAGAATCCCAAAGCTAGCTAGCGAACGCGAACGCACGATCACGCAAATTCGCACGTACTCGCGTCTTCTCATTCACTTTGTATGGATTCGCGCTGCCTGTTCGCGTTTGGTGTGAACACACCTTTAGAGTTTTAAGCTAATGTAAATTTTTAGTAACCTGTAAGCTGAAACTTAGCCAAATAAGCAAGCTAAATATTTTTTTTTCATCAGGACTCTAATATAAATATCCCATTAAAACGATTCTGTAACATCTATTTTATTTTATTTTTTGTTTTGTCTTATGCACTGACTTCACAGTGGAGGGTGTTAGAACTTTAAGCAAATGCTAATGGTTAGCATTTTTCCTTTTTACTTCTTTCACAGTAGCAGCATCTTAATGTAGACATATCTCATGGTATTATATAGTGATGATTGTGTTTTGTTGATTGATAATGAATACAATATATCTTTTAGCCAGTTTTGTTTCTGTTTTTGTACATTGCATGAGGCGGTTAATGCTAATATTGTGACCATCTCGCCCGGGTTAACAAGGTCATTACAGAGCTGTGTGGAGGAATCTGATGTGACCTAAATGAAACAGTCATTGTCGCCCCCGACAGACTGCTATGATGATGATGATGATGATGATGAGTAGTAGCTACTTTTTAAGATGCGTGCTGGTATACTTTTGAGTGTACAAGTATGAGATCAGCTCTTTTATTAAAAGTTACAGAAGCAGGACAGTAAAATAGCTGTATCCCTTTGATTTTTTTTAAACTAAACGAGACCTTTTTTTTTCCACAATATCTTTATTGAGCCTTTTTTTTTTAACAAACATGACACAAACAATCAAACACTAACACTAAAGTACTACAAAAAAATAATGCACTAAAAACACCAACAACCACCAACAAAATCAAGTCTTCAACAATGCTCCTCTGTTTAGTCTAGACAATCCATTACATAAGTATACATATTATGTTCACCAGTTTGGAATTTACAAGGTCCACACACATCATTCACCTTCTTCTTCAAGAGTTATGTTTAAATTTTTTACATAATCAATAAAAGGTCTCCATATATTCTCAAACACAATTTCCTTTGATTTCAGTATATATGTTATTCTTTCTAATGGAAGGTTTGTTAACATCTGTCTTAACCACTGAGTCACATCTGGTCTATGAGTCTTTTTCCACAATAGTGCAATACATTTTTTGGCGTTAAGCAAACTGAGGTCTATGAATGTTCTTTCACTTTTATTAAAGTTATGCTTTTCTGGGTACAAACCCAACAAAAACAGTTTAGGATTCAATATAATTTGTTTTGAAATTATTTTTTCAATAGTTACCCTCACCTCTTCCCAAAACATTCTAATTATTCTACATTCCCATAAACCAGGGGTGTCCAACCATGTGCCATGGAGAGCCAAGACCCTGCAGGTTTTCTCTTCTACCCAGTCTCTTCAGCAGGTGTTTTCACTTATCAGCAATCAGTGGGAAGAAGTTCACTGAAATCTGCTGTTGAAGACACTGGTTGGAGGTAAAACCTGCAGGGTCTTGGCTCTCCATGGCACATGGTTGGACACCCCTGCCATAAACAATGAAATAGGGTTCCTTTACTTTCCATGCATTTTGTGCACGTATCTGGTATGTTTTTGTTATATCTATTTAACTCCTCCAGTGTAACATACATCCGCATTAACCATTTAAAATGTATCAATTTAAGACGTACATTTATTGATTTGGTTTGAGCTTCTGTACAAGCCAATTCCCATTGTTCCTCTGAAATTTCAGTTTGCAGATCTTCTTTCCAGTAATTTAATCTTTTCTGTGAGTTTTCACTTGAAGATAGTGTCAATGAGTTATAAAACTCTGAAATAATACCCTTTCTTTTACTATCTTTCATCAACATTTTTTCCAAGGATGAGTAAATAGGTCGAGTGAGAGCTTTATTTTGATTTGATTGAATAAAGTTCCTAAGTTGAAGATATTTAAAAAAATGTGTACTATTAAGATTAAATTTGATCCTCAGCTCTTCAAAAGACATTATGTTATCTGAACATGACAGATATAAATCTTGAATCTTTTGAATCCCTTTTAAATTCCATACTTTAAATACAGCATCCGCTCTCCCTGGTTTAAAATATTGATTACCCCATATTGGGCTAAATTGTGACAATAAGTGTGGTTCTTTTAAATAGTTTTTAGTTTCACACCATATTTTGATCATATGCTTTACAAATGGATTTTTAACTTGTTTTTGTAATTTTTTTGCCGAATCTGAGTATATGAATATGGGAAGAGGTAAAGGTAAATTGTATGATTCCATTTCAGTCCAGTGAGGGAGATCATTTGATGAAAAATAATATGTCATAGACCTCAGTTGTAACGAGATCTATTTTTATTTTTTTTTCCTTGAGCGCTTAAACAACTTCTGTTGATTAGTAAATAATGGCATCAAGTGAAGGCAGAAACTTACAGCTGTAAAGTGTTTTTAAAATAGACTCTTATTGTTTTCGAACCCAAACCATTAGTCAAGTACTTTTTGTCCTTAAGTGTAGTATCTTAGGAGTGGTGAGTGTTGATGAATGTGGCAGTTTTTAATTTGCCAACTTTTCTGAAGAATGTCGACGAAAATCAAGCAAGTATCTCATGGAGCGGCGAATGCTGTGGAACATCTAAGACATCTGTGCTTTTGTGGTCTTGCCAGGGTTCATAAAAGGTTGCAAAACAGTTTGCACACATCTTTTTAAGGTCGCCAACAGTTTTGTCTTAAAGCAGGCGTGTCCAATCATGTGCCATGGAGGGCCAAGACCCTGCAGGTTTTCTCTTCTACCCAGTCTCTTCAGCAGGTGTTTTCACTGATCAACAACCAGTGGAAAGAAATTCGGTGGAATCTGCTGTTGAAGACACTGGTTGGAGGTAAAGCCTGCAGCGTCTTGGCCCTCCAAGGCACATGATCAGACACTCCTGCCTTAAAGGGTCTTAAACAGTTGCCAGTGTTCACTACGTGGCGAACCAGGACGAACTTTAGTGACGCACGTTACAAGAGTTTGCAGCTGCTTGTGGAAAAATACATTCACAGAAATAATTGAATATTTTCAAAAAATTTTGCCAACAAGAAAATGTGTTTGGGACTGTTAAAAACTGTGAACTGTTTGGCAACCTTCGCCGCTCTGTGAGATATGGGGGTAAGGAATGAGGCATCAGCACAGACTCGGGAGCGAATAAGAGGGAACATCTGGACGTAAATCCTGATCTCCTGCTGTTATACCCCACCACCTCCAGTAAGTTGATTTCACAGCTTTTTGAAACGGTTTGGCATTTGTGGCATCATTATTTGCAGTTTCGCGGTGGGCACTGGATCATTGGAGTGTTGGATTGGTTGGAGGTCTTGCTGCAGAGTTTATGCCATTGTCCTTTTTTCCCTCACGCCCTAAAAGCAACATATTTCTTCAGATGTTCGCCCCTAGAATCAGGTGACAGCCCGTCTCCTCCTGGTGTCCTTCAACCGGAGCCCTCGTGGCGTTTGGTTTCTGAGGCTTTTCATGTTGGTTCTAATGAAACTCAAACACGTGCCGCCGTGACGCAGCAGCTGCGGATTGGTGTCAGTCCTGCGAGGCTTCCTGCTCTGTGAAAAACCCTGTTAGACAGGCGCTGACTCCTGCTTACGTCGACGTGTGGCGAGAACACTGAGAGTTCCTCAGCGCACAATCACAACATCAGCCGCGTCTCAAAGGCCCAGCGGTGACTCAGGTAGTTAAAACTCACCCCTGCTCCCACTTTCCTTCCTCTCCGTGGATTCTCTCTTTACAGTCAGTTCTGGCACATTTTTAGTAGCTCCTGGGGCTTTTGGAATTACACAGTCACCCACACAGGATGGTGTTATTTAAAGTACCGCATTCTGCAAAAAGTCAGTGTTTGTTTTGTATTTTTGTATACTTTATTGATTCCCAGAGGGGAAGTTTTAGCATCTGTAAAGCATAAAGCCATGCATTTATATATGGGGTTAGAATTAAATGTAAGTTGTGCATTTCCTCTTTCCATATTTTTGCCTTCATCTCCTGCAGTGTTGATTATTACTGTAACAACATTAACTTTTTTAATCACATTGCAGTTACTAATCAAAGGCCTTGTTACTAGGGCTGCACGATATCAGGATAAGGTGATATTGTGGTGACGCCATCACACTGCGGACGGACATTATCTCTCACCCAGAAGCAGACAGAGGGGCTGAATAATGGACTGGGGGGGATAGCACCCCACAGGGGTAATTACACCAGACTCTAAGACGCCTCCGCCTCCTGCTGCTTTAAACTACAGCACAGGGAGGCGAATGTATGGTAGGAAGGTAACAAGTGTTATGTTAATAGTGCCACACAGTGCTTTTGTATATAACGTGTGTTATTATAATCTTGCCACTCATAGCCTTTGTCAGACCTAATGAATATGCGCCAGTCTCAGTTCCTACGCGCAGGTCAATAAAGCTGTATAAGAGAGCGCAGAGGAACTGAGGCAAAAAGGCTTTCCAAACTAGGCTCTTCACGGCCCCAGCGCCCACGCTGGGGTCCCAGGCTGTACATATGATAGAGGGTTCAATAAAGAATCTGTGTCGACCTACACTCATGCCTTGCCTCCACATCCTTTCCCTTTTACCCTCTACAATACATGATATTGTTGGTGAATGTTATTATATTGATATGACTTGTGATATCTAAACAAATGCCATACACTGAATATTGTGACAGTATCTACAGTATATTGTGATTTCCCACGCCGGCCTTTGTCTTTGTCCAACTCTTGGCTACATCTCGGGAGTCTCTTCTTTGCTGTGCTGACCTAATCAGACAGTGAGCATTTATCACCATCTAGTGGACTGAAAAATCAATTGGTTTTTTTATTATTCTGAAGTCTAACTAGCTAAGTTTGTCAGTTTACAGCATTTTTAATGAAGTATCGCAATACTAGTGCCTCTGAATCAATATAGTATCGCCACCACAAAATATTGCAATATTATACGATTTTTCACCAGCCCCTACTCTAACGTCAAGTCAGTCCTACTGTATGGAGCAGAGACATGGAGGACAACGAAGACCACCATCAGGAAAGTGCAGACGTTCATCAACAGCTGCCTGAGAAGGATCCTCCAGATATGCTGGCCCGATACCATCAGCAACGTAGACCTGTGGCAGCGTACCAACCAGCTTCCAGCCGAGGACGAGATCCAGCATAGAAGATGGGGATGGATTGGGCACACCCTGAGGAAGCCAGCCAGTAACACCACAAGGCAAGCACTCAAGTGGAACTCCCAAGGGAAGCGGAAGAGAGGAAGGCCAAGAAACACCTAGCGACGAGACCTCGATGCTGACATCAAGAAGATGGGAAAGACCTGGAGACAGCTGGAGAGAGCAGCCCAGGACAGAGTACTCTGGCGGACTGTTGTCGGCGGCCTATGCTCCAGGGGGAGTGATGGGCCTAACTACTACTAACCACTACTTAAATGTGCAATATTTTCACAGAAAATTTGCTCCTTTTTTCCTCATAGACTTGTGACCTTTTTCATAAAACTGTGAATTTTTCCAGAAAGTTTTGCAACTTTTTTTGTCACACATTTGTGATTTTTTTGCATGTACAGTAAATATATAACTTCATCACACAAATTTGTGGCTTTTTTTCCAAATAAAAGTACAACTTTTATATGACATTTGCGCCCCTCCCCCCCAAGAATAAAAAAGGAAAAAAAAATCTCAACGATCTCCTAAAGGTTTAAAAAAAAGCTTTTTTTATATAAATATTTGGGAGATTGTTGCATGATTTTCATGATGATCTATAGAGATCTTTGAAAAATCCTTGAGAGATTATTGAGATACCAGTAGAGATTGCTGAGGGATCATTGAGAGGATCATTTGTCAGGCAAGCAAAGGTAGTATATATGAGAGGTTTCTAGTGCTCTTCTATCCCCTTTACACAGGGGTGTAGACTGTTGAGAGATCATTGAAAGATGGAAAAAAATGGCCAGAGCATTCAGCAATCTTTCAATGATCTTTCAGTGATTGCCAAGATCTCTTCTCCCAGTGATCTCCATGGTCACCACAGTTGTGGGATTGTTTTGACTCGGTTCAAAACAGTCTCTTAATAATCACCAAAGGAAAGCAATCTCTCAAAAAACTCAATGAATTATCAAGGAGCACTGAATGAGCTTACTGATCTCCCAATGATGTCGCAATGATCTTTCAATGATCTCTTTCATTGAATGCTCAGTAATCCCTCACTGATCTTGAAGCCATCTCTACCTTTGAGGGAGAAAAATTTGGTGTTCATTGAAAGATTGCTGAGAGATCATTGGGAGATCGATCAGATTGTTGTGTGGTCAGTGATCTCTCAATGATCTCCGCCGCTGACAGTTTCATATCACAAGGGTTTCAAAGTAGAAATCGTGCTATATCTTGAAAGAAAGCCTTTACTTTCTCATACCCTTCTTCACGTCTGTCAGGATATTTTGGTATTTCCTGTATCTTTAGAAGACATAAATAACTGACATTATTGGTTTTATATTTAACATCATTTAAAAATACCACACCAGATTGTCAGCCTCTGTTGTCTTGTGTAGCTCTGAAAATCCTGAAGTTTTGTTTTGTTTTTACAAGGCTTCAGCATCTTACTTTGTGTTTCTTGCTGCAGTACTTCCTCAGCTCAGAGCAATCTTCAGAGTGCATCCTCTCTTTTTTTATTGCAAACAATGAGCAGAGGAAGGCGATGCTTTGAAAAAATGCTCCCCGGGAGCACTTCACCTCGCTATGAATTTCTGACTCTGGAGGAATTAAATATCTCTCAGTGGTTTAAGTTTTTCTCATTTGCTTCATGTATATTTTAGCAGTTCTATTTGCCAAAACCAACTTTGACTTTTTTTTCTTTTTCTTTTTTTGCGAGTTGGGATGAAAAGGATATGCACCAAATCTGACTTCAATTCCCCATTTACTGACTTCAGGTGTTGTTGTGCAAATTATGTTTAAGGCAATCAAATGACAAACTTCTACAAGGTTTTTTTTATGCTGCAAACATTCTTTGAATAATTTAAAGAGTGATTTACAAGGTGGAAAGCTTCACAAAAGAAGCAATCGCCCTTTGAAACACTGTGAAAAGGTTGTTTTTGGAGCCTGTGGACATGGTTTTCCTCTGCCCACTCACACCGGGTCTGTGCAGGTAAAATCTGTTTACCTGAAACTTATTTGATGTTTTCAGTGCAACTTCTTTTTGCTAAAGTGTGCAAAAACGTAAAAGGATACGTGCTGTTTGTGCAGTATACTGATCTCTGTTGCTATACCAAATGTCTGACATATAATGTAGTGAGACTATAGATTGTATATATGTAAATATGGACAATGTGCCGCCACTTACTTCCATTGTAAAAAACTGAAGCTGTACTTCCTGGATTTAGGGTGCGGCCATCTTGGCCTTTTGGAGCCAGGATCTGTGCAGTAGTGACCACTAAAGCCACATTTCCACTATATAGTTCTGCGCTGCTCTTTTCTTTTCTTTACTACTTGTTTCTCCCGCGGCTGCGCCTCCATCACAACCGCAGAAAGCCGAGTATTGCTGGGGTGGGCGGGATCGAGGTGGCGCTACACTGCTGACGTATAAAGGACGAGACTGACTCCTCAACAACACAGAAAAAAATAGCGGATTACGAGCGGAGGATTTCCACGGTTTTTAACACAATGAATGTCTTTAACGAGACAAGAGAATTTTACAGGAGAAGACGACGTGGATTGAGACAACACACG
This sequence comes from Pholidichthys leucotaenia, assembly GCA_020510985.1. NCBI lineage: Eukaryota > Metazoa > Chordata > Actinopteri > Cichliformes > Pholidichthyidae > Pholidichthys > Pholidichthys leucotaenia. Next base: position 123,584,044 of record CM035836.1, on the reverse strand, counting down.
TTGGAGCAGGAGAGGAGAATAGCGGTTGCCCAGGAGGAATCTGAAGCAGCTGCATATGAAGCAGAGATCATTTCATTTGTTCAGTGTTCATGTGCATACATATGTCAAACGTGTTTTTTAAATAAAATGTTGTGCACTTTTAAACTACGTCACCTCTGTTGTTCAAAACGGTTAAATGTTAACAGACGGTTAATTAAATGCTGAAACACCGGGGTAATTTAAAATAATGCAGAAGCTTAATCCTAAACCCCTTTAACTTACCAAATAATTTATAATATTATAAAAAAGCCAATCCAAATCTAGACCCATTTTGTATATTGTGTAATAATGATACACTGATGATAAACTGACTTCCCAAAAAAAGCAGCAGCTATACAGTGCACTTTTGGTTTGATGGAATTGCCAATTGACCTTGGAATTATATGTGGAAACTTGTTATACTTCCAGTTAACTTTAACTTACAAAATAATTAAAAATATTATAAAAAAGCCAATCCAAATCTAGGCCCATTTTTTGTATTGTGTATCATTTGAGTATCATTGTACGATCTATTGTTATTTATAAGGGTTATCTGTTCAGTGGTGGCTAATTACACACTAAAACAACGTAGAAAATGACTGCAAAGAAAATGCTGCAGCTAAACAACTCACTTTTGATTTGATGGAATTGCCAGTTGACCTTGGAATTATATGTGGAAACTTGTTATACTTCCAGTTAACTTTAACTTACCAAATAATTGATATTATAAAAAAGCCAATCCAAATCTAGGCCCATTGTGTATCATTTTTCCCATCTATTGTTATTTATAAGGGTTATCTGTTCAGTGGTGGCTAATTACACACTAAAACAACGTAGAAATGACTCCAAAAAAAAAAAAATGCTGCAGCTAGACAGCTCACTTTTGGTTTGATGGAATTGCCAATGAACCTAGAAATTTTATGATGAAACTTTTTTTAATCCTACTAAATACACTGACATTGTCACACTGCCCAACACCAAATTATAATTTTCTTTTTCAAACCAAAGATCACTATGGATCTATTGAATCACAATAGCATAGGTTTATCATATACATGTCAATGTTTACAACATCGAAAATGTTATATTTGGGTTTACATGTATGGGTATTTTTGCTTTATATTATACTAGACTGCTTATAATTTATTGGAATTCTCAGAATTTGGAATGCCGATATAACATTCAATTCACATGTACTTACCTTTTACCCAATTCGACTTTCACCTTTATCAGTGTCTACTGCTGAATGTAAATTACACCTGTGCAACTGCTTACAATTTTACTTAAAAACTGTACCCAATGTAGAGCAATGGATACAGCAGTGGTAATATTTATTAAATTTAACAATAACAATTACATTACCATTAAAAATCTTGACACCTTTATGGCTGAACAGCAGGATTAGGGTCATATGAGGCAATGGAATGTGTATGTAATTATTCACCTTTATCATCCAGTGTTATAATATACAAACCACACTTTTATCCAAAAGACTAACATTTTATTACATTACAAATATTCCCAAAACATATTAACAAATGGGGAGCTTTCAGTACTTCGACCAGACTGCCAAAATGGTTTAGGAAGGCTCCATGGAAGGAAGCCGTCTCTGTCAGCTCATCCCTTCTTAATGCGGCTAACTGCAGGTGTCTTTCGCGCTGTTCGAGCATCCTTTCATGGATCCGCATCTCCTCAGCATGATTCTGGGCCATCAGTGATGCAAGGTCTGCAATGTTGCTGGACCTTTTCAGCTTGCCTATATGAAAGACAGAAGTCATTGTATTTAGATAACACCGGATCAAAACATGTCAGAAAAAATATTATGGAATTAAACTGTTGAAAGCCTGTGGTGGGATGCTTCGTTGCTGTATTTAAGCTCAACTGTCATGTCGTTGCCCCTCAGTAGAGTGGACTTTAGAAACTTCTGTGGTGATGTGGTTAGGCCCCCCTTCATTTCAAAAAGGATTAATTGTAAAAAGTATTTTGATTTAATGGGTTATTTTTAAAAGAATTTCTTTGTACTGTGGCCTCATAAATCAGAATGGGTTAATAGTGTTAGCTGACTTGAAGAATTTCAATCAAGCATTTTGATTTGAAGTCGGTACATGTGCTCCTTTTTTTTTGTGAAAATACAACAGTATTTCCACCACCAACACACCTATAACACTGGGCCACTGTGGCTATGAACACCCCTGAATCTAGTATTTTTATAAACGTAGAAAGACATTTTAAATTCCTTGTTATGCGTCTATAGAAAACAATCACATATAAAAACAACCGGGTGGTAATTTTCAGTTTGTTGTGCCTTACCAGCACTTGACCGGGAGATGCCGGGGCAGTCCAGTGAGGCGGACCCCAAGGGATTTGAAAACTGTGTATAGAAGGAAAAAAACACACAATAACGCTCACAAACAAAGTGCAACATGTACCGCAAACACAAAACTTTTTAACCAGAATACAATAAGCTTACGTCAGTGTTTTGTTCACGTGAATACTGAAATAAAAGCGCGATTCAGCAGCTTGATGCCAGGTAGCAGCAAGGTACAGAGGTAGCTAGCTATTAGCGGGCTAGCCATCACCACAATTGCCCACAATCAAACAACTTTCTTTATTGCTTAAATAAAGTGCGCTTTTGACCGAAAGGCAAGAAGACGGACAATAACAAAACAACACTCACCGTCACCGTTTTCCAATTGCGTGGCCGTGTCGAGTCCAAATTCTCTGCCATAATAGCTGGCCGGACACTTCCTGGTATATTTTTTCATTGCAAGTTGCCCCACCAACTCGCTCTGGATGTAGTCATCGGCTACGAGGGACAGAAAAGTCCGCACCTCCTCGTTTGTTCATGGAATAAACTTGCGCGTGGACATCGTTATATGAGAACACAATTGTGAATCCAGTCACCGCAGTTACTCGCTGAAATTACAAATGGCGGTCGTGTAGCTTCAACAGAAAACAAAACGGACGCGTTTGGTGACGTTACGCCCTAACCAATCAGCGTTTAGCAGTCGATTGACGTCATTTCACACCTCGCTTTTCGCTCGGCTGTACCCTGCCTCTGAACAGGCACGAAAATCGTAACGGTTAAACCGTGAGGACTTGGGTGGAAATGGCGAAAAACCGAAACAAGTAAAAAAAAGTAAAGCCAAGGTGATACTGGTGGAAATGGGGCATAAGAAGATCTGCGGTGTTGAGTACCCGCTCACAGCAGTAGCAGGCATCCGTTGACCAAGGAACATCAACCTTATTCAACAGATGTAAGCCTGAGCATCATAAACCCTCAGGGACTCTTCAAGTATTTGTCACACTTGTACTGCTAAGCACAAAAAAATGCCCTTTTAATAAGGTAGCTATAAAAAAAATTGTTATATTCTACTTACATTGAGCTCATTTCTTCATCTACATCTCACCTAATTAATCATATGAAGAAATGAAAACATGTAAAACTATAGGTGGGTTTAAATAAATGTTTAAAAATAATATACTTAAAAGATACAGATTGGAGGAAGCTATGTTGTAAATGACATGCATCTGTATTGTTCTTCATATCCTGATGTTGGTAAATGTGTTTTGTGACTTACTATAATTTTTTTTTAAAATACTGTGTATGCCTCAGTTGCTTTTTTGTTTGCTTATTTGTTTGCTTATTTTTTAAATATTGAATCTTTGGAATTAATCATCTTATCCTTGGAAAAAGGGGTTAGGACAAGATAAGTTCTGTTCTTCATCCTATACCCTTTCTGAATGTTGGACAAGGATTTTTTAAAAATTGTTGTCGATGTTTCATATTTTATTATATGACGTTTGAAGTAAATAAGTAAATAAATAAATGATGATGATGATGCCACCATGTTTTTAGATGAAAACAAAGAAACAAACAAAAAGCAGTTTTTTTGTCTTGAATTATTACAGCCTGACATGTCAGTAGTTAGCAGCAAGAGGGGTTGTGACAGTGCCATCTAGCGGAAATAGCATGTTTTTTCTCCATATGCCAAATATGGTCAAAAATGGTGCCATCTGGTGGAGAGTAAATGATCAAGTCCAAGGCAAAAGCCCAGATTGACACCCAGATATAATAAAATGCATTTACGTATTGTGCTTTAAACGCAGTGAGATCAAAAACTGCAGTTTGAATGGGTTTCAGTGGCGCATTTTTTGTGCTTAACAGTATAAGTGGAACACTAGCTTGTACTCAATGTATTTAAGACTTCCTGCAGAAGCTGATGATAACAAAATCAAATAAAAATACACAGTCTTGGACTTCCGGTTATGGCTGCCACGTAGGACGGACGTGTCTCGCTCTGCTCTGCTCCTGGAGAAAAAAAAAATCGGCAAATAACTCTCTCATTTGGGACAGAACGTATCCCAGCATTTGGGCGAGGATATGTCGGCGAAGCCTAAGGCTGGAAAACCAGGAAAAGGAAAAAGCGAGCCGCCGAAACAGTCCAAATTAACGGACTTTCAGGTCTGTGACGCAGCAAACAAAACTCCATATATGGCGGAGGAGGCTGGCAACGGTGCGATGTCTGCGGGGAATGGCGCAGATGCGCTGATGGCTGCCATGAGTTCAATGAGAGCGGACTTTTCCTCTAGATTTGATGGGATTATGACAGCGTTGGAAGGAATAAGAAAGGAATTGGGTGACTGTGTAGAACGAACGGCGCAGATGGAGCTCCGTCTCGCTAGTGCTGAAGATGACGTCACCCGTCTTCAATTAAAGGTGCGCACTTTGGAAAAAAAAAAATAAATCTCTGGAAGATAATATTTTGGATTTGGAATCTCGGTCGAGACAGAATAATTTGAGGCTGGTGGGTCTTCCAGAGGAATCAGAAGGTCGGGACGTATGTTCCTTTCTGGAAAAGTGGATTCCGGAGGTGCTGGGCAGCGAGGAGTTGCAATCAGCAGTGGTTCTGGAAAAAGCACATCGCATTGGCCCACGGAGAGATAAGGGACCGCCGAGGACCTTAATTATGAAGTTTCTTAGCAACAGAGACAGGATGAAGATCTTCAACGCTGCACGAGCTAAAGGAGAGATTAAACACCAGGACCAGCAGGTGCGGTTCTACCCAGATTTGGCCACAGGAATCCAGCAATTGAGGAAGCAGTTTGATCCCGTACGTAAGGAGCTGCGCAACCTTGGGATTCGTCATGGTGTAATCTATCCTGCGAGACTGCTGACCACGTATGAGGGCAGAACCCACATCTTCAAGACCCCAGAGGAGGCGCAGGAGTTCATCAAGAAGATCAAAGAAGAAGAAGAGACTGGTGGGAGCTAAGCATGAACAAAATATAAGGTAGAATAATTAAGCATTTGCACAGGCATCTGACTGACTTGAAGTAAATAGTAAGTTTACAAAATATAGATTGTATTATATATTAAAAAAACAAAACAAAAACAAAACAAACAAAAAAAAAAAACTATGATGTACAAAGTTGTGAAAAATTTTGGAGTTAAGTTGGAAAACTACAGAGGAGAGTTAATGTTACGTCATTAAAAGCAGTAGAGTTAGGGTGATTGGGAGGATGAAGAAGGAGTGGCTTAGGCTGTTCCCCGTGGGTGTGGAACGGTCGATGGCTATATCGGGAGACAGAATTTTTCTTTTGATTTTGGGGGGTTTGCCACAAGTGTGGGAAGGGGAAATATGTTTGTGTGTAGTTTGTAGGATGAATGTTCAACCACTCATGTTTTTGCTTCTCTGTATGAGCATGTTTACACTGCAAGGTAATCCCAAACTCTCTATTGATCATGGACCAAAGTGTTAATCTTAATTTAACTTCATGGAATTGCAGAGGTCTACAAAATTTAAAAAAACTTAAACAAGTTATGAATAAAATAAAGGACATGGGTTCAAGAATTGTGTTTTTACAAGAAACTCATCTGATAGAGGAGGATGTTAAAAGAATTAGGAGTAGATGGCAGGGAAGTGTATTCACCTCTTCATTTTCATCCCGAGCCAGGGGAGTTATGACTCTCATACATAAATCAGTTCCTTTTCAAGTGAAAAATGTAATTGGAGACAAATTTGGAAGATATGTAATCATTCAAGGTTCTTTGCTATTAGAAAATATAAATCTTGTGAACTTATATGGTCCCAATATAGATGATCAGAAGTTCTTTGCTAATTTATTTCTCATCTTATCATCACTTACAGGGCAACATATAATAGCAGGGGATTTTAATTGTACATTGAATCCAGGTGTGGATAGATCAACAGGACTGGATTGTACGCACATTGGATGTAGGATGACTATTAATCATTTTATGAAAGAATTGAGATTGTTAGATATATGGAGAGAAATGAAACCACAAGTTAAAGCCTATTCTTGTTATTCCAGTACCTACAAGACATTCTCACGTATTGATTATTTTTTGATTTCCACAGAATTAAGGTCCAAGATTCAAAACTGCTTTTATGATAACATCGTGATCTCTGATCATGCACCCTGTTGTCTAATATATGTAGATAAAAAATTGACAAAGGAATCAGGTAGATGGCAATTTCAGCATAAATGGCTTCAGGATGAGGAATTTGTCAAGTATATAGAAAAACAGATAGACGAGTTCTTTGACATCAATACTACACAAACATCAGCATGTGTAAAGTGGGAGGCTTTCAAAGCTTTTATTAGGGGACATATTATTAGTTATACAGGATCAAAATCTAAGAAGACTCGAGAGGAGAGAGCTAAATTGGAACATAAAATAAAAAGTCTTCAGGAAAAAGTGTATGCAGGAAGTGACCCAAGGTTGGAGAATGAATTACTGATTTTGAGAGCTGAATACGACAAAAAATCAGCGAATAGAGCTGCCTCGAGTCTTCTAAGATTGAAACAATCTTTTTATGAACAAGGTGAAAAATCAGGAAAATTATTAGCATGGCAGATTAAACAATTGGAAATTAAAACACCAATTACCAGTATTATAAGTAAGGGACAGGTAGTTATAGATCCTTTAGAAATTAATAGAGCCTTTAGAGATTACTATGAAAAATTATATGATACCAAAAATGAACCTGATTTAACAAAACTAAATGGGTTTTTGAACGAACTATCTATACCGTGTATTCCAAATGAAAACAGGGAGATATTGGAGTCTAAAATTAGTCAAGAAGAAGTTGGGCTAGCCATTGATAATATGAAATCAGGAAAAAGTGCAGGACCAGATGGTCTTCCAGTTGACCTTTATAAAAAAATTTAAGAATAAATTAATAAAACCTTTTTTGGAAATGGCTTTAGAAGCATTTCAAAATAATAATTTACCATCATACATAAATAATGCCTTAATTATACTGCTGCCAAAACCAGGTAAGCCCTCTAATAAATGTGAAAATATGAGACCAATAAGCCTATTAAACGCCGACCTTAAGATAATCTGTAAAATTTTAGCAAGACGAATACAAGAAATTTTACCAAATATTATTAATCGAGATCAGAATGGCTTTATAAAGGGTAGACAAGGCTTCCATAATGTAAGAAGACTATTTAATATTATTTATTTTAATAAAGAAGCACCGGATACAGCTCTCCTGTCATTGGACGCCGAAAAGGCCTTTGATAGAGTTGAATGGCCCTTTCTTTTTGAAGTCCTACAAAGGTTTGGACTTGGAAATAATTTCATAAAATGGGTTCAAATAATATACAATAATGCTACAGCAGAAATCCTAACAAATAACAATATTTCAAAACCAATAAAAATCAATAGAGGATGTCGACAAGGCTGTCCACTTTCACCTTTACTGTTTACTATGGCAATTGAACCTTTAGCGATAGCGATACGTTTACATTCACAAATATATGGAATTAAAGTTGGACCAACAGAACATAAAATCTCCCTGTACGCCGATGATATAATTTTGTTTATGTCGAATCTAAAAAAATCAATTCCAACCTTGTTGAATTTAATAAAGAATTTTGGGGAAATATCAGGATATAAAATAAATAAAACTAAATCTTCAATATTAATGCTAAATGAGACCCAGAGAAATTACCCAGCCCCTGAGGTAAATCAATTCAATGTTGTAAATCAGTTTAAATATTTAGGAATCCAAATTATGCCTAAGCTAGAATCAGTCGCCAGTGTCAACTATGAAGCCTTAATGTCAGATATCAATGAGTTAACTCAGAGATGGATGTCACTACCAATGTCGATGATCGGGAGAATCAATATACTTAAAAATAATATTTTACCTAAAATACTTTATTTATTTCAATACATTCCCTTATCACCACCTTTAGATCTATTCTCAAGAATAAAAAAAAAGTTAGTGGAATTTATATGGAACAACAGGAGGGCTAGATTACGTTTGTCTTTATTATATTTACCATTTGATCGTGGAGGTCTGAAATGTCCAAATTTTATGTTGTATTATTGGTCGGCACAACTGAGGTCTATGACATATTATTTTTCATCAAATGATCTCCCTCACTGGACTGAAATGGAATCATACAATTTACCTTTACCTCTTCCCATATTCATATACTCAGATTCGGCAAAAAAATTACAAAAACAAGTTAAAAATCCATTTGTAAAGCATATGATCAAAATATGGTGTGAAGCTAAAAACTATTTAAAAGAACCACAGTTATTGTCACAATTTAGTCCAATATGGGGTAATCAATATTTTAAACCAGGGAGAGCGGACGCTGTATTTAAAGTATGGAATTTAAAAGGGATACAAAAGATTCAGGATTTATATTTGCCATGTGCAGACAACATAATGTCTTTTGAAGAGCTGAGGATCAAATTTAATCTCAATAGAACACATTTTTTTAAATATCTTCAACTTAGAAACTTTATTCGATCAAATCAAAATAAAGCTCTCACTCGACCTATTTATTCATCCTTGGAAAAAATGATGATGAAAGATAGTAAAAGAAAGGGTATTATTTCAGAGTTTTATAACTCATTGACACTATCTTCAAGTGAAAATTCACTGAAAAGATTAAACTACTGGAAAGAAGATCTGCAAATTGAAATTTCAGAGGAACAATGGGAATTGGCTTGTACAGAAGCTCAAACCAAATCAATAAATGCACGCCTTAAATTGATACATTTCAAATGGTTAATGCGGATGTATGTTACACCGGAGGAGTTAAATAGATATAACAAAAATATACCAGATACATGCACAAAATGCATGGAAAGTAAAGGAACCCTATTTCATTGTTTATGGGAATGTAGATTAATAAGAATGTTTTGGGAAGAGGTGAGGGTAACAATTGAAAAAATAATCTCAAAACAAATCATATTGAATCCTAAACTGTTTTTGTTGGGTCTGTACCCAGAAAAGCATAATTTTAATAAAAGTGAAAGAACATTCATAGACCTCAGTTTGCTTAATGCCAAAAAATGTATTGCACTATTATGGAAAAAGACTCATAGACCAGATGTGACCCAGTGGTTAAGACAGATGTTAACAAACCTTCCATTAGAAAGAATAACATATATACTGAAATCAAAGGAAATTGTGTTTGAGAATATATGGAGACCTTTTATTGATTATGTAAAAAATTTAAACATAACTCTTGAAGAAGAAGGTGAATGATGTGTGTGGACCTTGTAAATTCCAAACTGGTGAACATAATATGTATACTTATGTATTGGATTGTCTAGACTAAACAGAGGAGCATTGTTGAAGATTTGATTCTGTTGGTGGTTGTTGGTGTTTTTAGTGCATTTTTTTTTTTTGTTTTTGTAGTACTTTAGTGTTAGTGTTTGATTGTTTGTATCATGTTTGTTAAAAAAAAAAAAGGTTCAATAAAGACATTGTGGAAAAAAAAAATACACAGTCTTGCCAAAATTCATGCCATATGCATGAACACAGCCAAAATTATCAAAACAATGAAGAATGAAAAGTGTGTAAAATGCACTCAAAGGTCCCTGAGGGTTATATAAAGGACAAGCTGTTGCTCATGCAGCATGTCCCCCCCTTCGCACTGATGGATCCAAAGGGACAACAGGGTCATTACTATTTAGCAGTATACAATGACAAACAGCCTCAGAGACTTCCAGCTCCAGGTTTTTTTCCTCAAGGTTTACCCCCACAGCCTTTTGCTAAACAGTATGTAACCACACGGCGATGGTGGTTTGGCTCGCGGGAGCTCATCCAGTCTTCATAGATACTATATCATTTTTAGCTCTGCGGAGTGTCCACCCCACCATAATACAAGAGATTAGGTGAATTAGGCCCCCAACCGTGAGCAGGTAGTACCAGGTTACACGTTGAGTGATAGTAGTTGAATTGGACTGCATTAAGACTGATCAAATCCCACTCATACAATCCCACCCATGCTGTCTTTTATTGTTTTGGCTTTACTTTGAAGCACTTTATGATTTTTATCTATCAAAGATGTTATGTAAACTTTATTCACTTCTTTACTTACCTGCTAACTGACTAAACTAGCTAAGTCTTCCCCATTTTTAACTCAGAGTGCAGTTACTAACCCTAGGCTTTGCTAACTGCACAAACGTCATGACAACAGGATGTAGTTGCGTTATGTAAAGTTGTTTGGTTCTCTTGGATCAGGAGCGCCGTGAAACCAAACCTAACTAGACCAAATGTAACAAAAATATTCACCTCTGTTGGGAAAGTTTTCAGTTTGATGAACTGTTGCACGGGGCGTGTGACATTACTATTTTACTGCAGCCAGCCCCCAGAGGGCGATCACAAGGCATCAGCTTCACTTTTGGGGAGCTCTCATGTTGTCCATGTTTATTATATTCAGTAGGGGTGGGATCACCAGAGGCCCCACAATACAATATTATTACAATACTTGGGCCACGATGTTATCATGATCTTGCAATACGCTGAATATAGTGATTTCCCACCCGATTTTTGTCCTGTTCAACTCCTGGCTGGATCTCAGGTGTCTCTGCTTTGTTGTGCAGACCTAACCAGATAGTGAGCATTTAGCACCACCTAGTGGACTCATAAGTCAGTTGGTGTTTATTACTCTGGTACCTAAATATGTTTGTTTTTGCAAAATGTATTAATAATTTTTAATAAAGTATCCCAATACTTGTGTCTGTGAATTGAGACAGTATCGCCCCAAAAAGAAAGTCAACTTTATTGTCATTCAGTCCATACAGCCAAGCATGTACAATGTCACTCACATCTAGAACTGGAGTTGCTGCCACAGCCAATTTATCTTAACTCATTCTGTTATGCTGAGCACCAAGCTAGGCTATGACCTGGCTGTGGGGTGGATGCTCTACCAGTAGGTCACCACTCCAGTAGATTGTTGGATGTTAAGCTGGATTCATGCTGCACCTCTACTGTCTGCGTACGTGCAACCGGAAACCTCATGTAACGAAATTTATGGCATCGTCTGCAGTCCGCTAGTGTCTGCAGGGATCTACTGTGGACGACCACGTGCAGCCCAAATTTTATGACCGCATGGCCTGCCCACGACCTGAACGCGTTGACAGCGCATACGCAAGACTGAACGTCCCATTCTCGAGGTGGCGCTACCAACACTGCATACCAAGACAAAGCAGATGAGGAAGACAAAGAGGATGCGGAAGACGAGAATAAGCATACATGAAACCTTTTGCAGCAGCAGCAGCTTGAGTGGAAAAGAGCACTGGAAAACGGTACTTCCTCCTTTTCCTTGAAACAACGCCATTGTTATTGCTACAAAAAAAAAAAATGTGTGTTTTGTCGTGTTTATAGCCAGTGAATAAACTGGTGTGTTAGCGCATTTGCGCTACCCATAAGGCTGGGCTGGGACGAAACTACAAATAACAGTTGTGTGCATGCGTCAACTGCTTGGCCTGGTAGGCAAAAAAAGTGAGTATGTACAATGCCACGTGCACGCCAGGCTTGTCCAAAGCGCACGCAGACCAGAGGAGAAATGGAGCATGAATAAGGCTTTACACTGCATAGATTTTTCCCCACCCCTACTGCATTTGCTGTCAGGAAAGCAGACTGGAGTTAATTTAATGGGCCACTATGCAAGGGACACTAAAACAGTGGCTTCCTAAAGTAATGTTAAAGGGGCATTTTGTAGTTTTTCTGCTTTAAAATGTAAAAAAAACACACCTCTAATTATAGCTAAAGTGCTTAAAAGTGACATTAGTTATGGACTGTCTGGACATCCTATAATCCACTGTTTCGCCTGCAGGGGGAGTCATGAATGTAGCATTCAGCGGGCTCTGCCCATGCCCTTTTTGGCACAGTGCTGCCACCTGCTGATAGTTGGAATGTATTGAAAACTACAATTAGCTCCAAGTTGTAAAATGTGCTTCTTTGACAGTAGCTTTATAATGAAAGCTCAAATTTAAATTGCAACCAAAAGCTGAAAGACATTTTCAAGTGAAGACAAACAGTGCATTTCTGCTTGCAAAATTTTAGACCCAAAATTGAGTGGAAAAAGTGAGCTTCTCTAATGGGATATTTGGCTTGCAGCAATCCCCACAGTCCAAGACACACGGGCAGTAAACACAGATTAACTTCAGGAAGAAACAAGGCAAAAGGGACTGGAGCAATGGTGCTCTGAAATGTTTTTAAGGCTCTAGATGATTGGCAAAATTAGAATAACACTGGCACCATGGTGAGAATATATGTCTGTACCACAGCACGTTCATAAATCATGCATGATCGTCTTTCTTCTGCGCTCCGAGACTGATGCTAACTGACGTGCACTTCTGGATCATAAACAGTGGGCTCTCTCTGGTGGGGGCCGATTGTGTGAAAGCAGCTTAGAGAGATGAAGCCGGTGACCGGGAGGGTGAAATCGTGATTCCGTGCAGTGTGGCAGCTTTTGTCGAGAGGAGACGTCTGCTTCAGAGCAAACAAGACGTGATAGTGCCGGTGGATTCTCGGCAGAGGAACGTCGGTCCACGGGGACCTGTGAATGCTTTAAATTTTAACCACTGCAGAGGATGCACAGTCGCATCTCACAGAGTGGAGCTGATACTTAGATTTGGAATTTTGGGCGTTCGGTTAAAGGATATGAAAGAAAAGCAGTTTCCTGTGCTTCGGCTTCATGCTTTTACTTCTCTGTCTTTGTCAGGAGTAAAAGGCAGATCAACTCTCCAGGTAAAATTTTTTGTTTTCCTTCAACGGAAAACTGGTTATTTGATATTCTATGTAAGTTGGTTGTGATTCTCGATTTAAACTGCAAAGATTGCTTTTGCCTGGTTTTGTGCTGAACACGCCATTACCTACAAGTAAATCATTCAAATGTAGACATGGTTTGAAGCTAGTGTGTACGCTAATCTCAAGATGCTAACAGCTAATTATGCCTATCATCAAACTGACGCGTCCAGCAATAGCTACTTGGGCTGGCCACCCAAGATGAAGTGGTCTTGGGTCCCATTTGGTACTTACGCTTTGGTTTGGTGGTTCAATTGTTTTTCTCCTAATGCTTGTGCAGGCTTTTTTGGGTGCTCTGGTTTCCTCCCACAGTCCAAAGAGATGTTTGTTCAGTGCTTCTTGCTGGTAGTAAAAGATACAGCATCTAACTGTTGTTGACTTGTACTTTCTTCATTCCATTTCATGTTGTCGCCACAGTAGCTTCTACATATCTACATATCTGATTGGACCGACTTTCTATTTATATAGAAGCTTTTGACTATTTTTTCCACTACATTTTATGTTGATCAGAGTTCTCATTAGGGGCCCCTGATAAGGGAATGCGTGGGATATGTGAGCTTGCTCAGTAAGGTTCTTTCATTACATTGAAAAAACATCTATTCCATCTACACTGGTGAAGAAGTGATATTAATCGTTTGAAAAGGTTGTCAGGGTTTTAATTTAGAAGGGACTGTGGACATTATCGACTCTGTTAACAGTTAAGTTCAAGCTTACAAAATGAAAGGCTGCAGCTGCTGCTTTGGTTCCTTGACGTTTATTTTGTGGTCATTTGCCTGTTCTAGCTTGACTAATCAATATTAAATTTCATACTAAGTCTTCAGTTCTTGAAGAGTTGTTATGCACAACCCCATCTCACTAAAACTCGTACCACATACACATTTCCACCCCCTCAAAAAAACGTGTATTTTTATGCAAAAAAAAAAAATGGAGTACATATGATGGTGTACGGATGGTGGATGGTGGCTGGTTAGTTACCTGTGGTTTCAACCAACAGGTTGTGAGTTCATGTCCCACATGGAGCTGTTCATCACTTTGAGTTTTCATGTTTTTCACTCCACTAATGGTTAAGATTAGGAAAAATATTCGGCTTAGGTGTCACCTCTGATGGTTAAAGAGAAAGAAAGAAGGAGAAAGTGGTAGATAAACTTTATGGTGCCGGGGGACATGTTTCTTTAAGGTGTAAATGCCACGTATCCAGTGAACATGAAAAATGTTTTTTTTTCTGTCTATGCACGTTTTCTCAGAATGAAAAACCGTTAAAGTGTACGTTTTTTAGGTGAGACTGGGCTGTTATGTGTTAGTGTTGTGGTAAAGACCAGATCAAGACTGCAGTCTCCCAAGACCAAGACATGTCGTATATACACAGTGGTCTTAGTCTTGACTTGATCCTGACCTGCAAGCTCCTCCTAGGCTGCAAGCTCCCATCTCTCCAGGACCTGTACATCTCCAGGACCCGGAGGCGTGCTGGCCGGATCATAGCCGATCCTTCACATCCTGGTCACGTGCTGTTTGCCCCCCTCCCCTCAGGTAGAAGGCTTCGGTCCATTCGGACTAAAACCTCCCGGCACATGAACAGCTTTTTCCCCTCTGCCATCAGACTGCTGAACACTAAGTGACTTTTGACTCTCGTGCACTATGTACAGCAGCTCAACCAGACTCATGTCATTCATCACTGTTTTTCTGTTGCATTATTGACTGCACTATGTGGTACTTCACATTATCTGCTACATGCTAATTTTTTAAAACTGCCTTGACTAGTACTACTCATTATTACTAGTATTATTATTATTATTACTTATTATTACTTATTTTTCTACACTTATTGCACGTTTCTAGTCCTTTAGTTTTTTAGTTTATACCTTTTTCTCATTATGTTTTTAATGTTGCAGCATGGCACCGAGACAAATTCCTAGTTTGTGTATCACATGAACAATGGCAGTAAACCTGATTCTGATTCTGATTCTGACCTCTTAAACTCTTGGTCTTTGTACACTCTGGTCTCGGTGTGGTCTTGACTATAACATTATTATGTGTAACCACCTGGAGACTATGTTGGGCTGGGCAATTTGACCTTAATCAGCATCATGTTTAACCCCTTACACTCCGGTCAATTTCCCTAAAAACGCCAAAAATTAACGTGCCCAAATTAAATCAAAAGCTGTTCTTCAACCCTTTGCAGCATCTTCATGGGGTTGGTCTCATTTAAAAGAAAACACTTTGAATTTTTTTGGCAAAACAGTCATAATCTCTCTAAGTGCTCCGGCCACTGAGTTACAGTCATCTAAACATAGTGAACTTGAAGAAAATAAATTTGGCCTGGGTGTTTTTTTTGGATACAAATGCTTGCAAATAACACACAGCTTCAGATCCGGGCTGGAAAATGCAACAGAAATGTAGAACCAAGTGTTGTCCAGCTGAGGTCCAAATTTTGTAACAATACCACAAAAAATGAATATATTACACAGTTTTGCTCTCAGGTAGTTCCCAGGCGTTTTTGAACTGTGCCAAATTGTGCCAAATGGCACAGTTTGGAAAAACGTCTAACTTTTGAATGCTTCAATGTAGAAGCTTCATTTTGGGCTCTAATGAAAGGTCACACTCAGGGCTGTGTCTGTGTGTGTGTGTGTGGGGGGGGGGGGGGGGGGTTGTTCCCCCCCCCCTCGCTACAGAGGATGGACATCGGCCATCGCTACACAACGGATTAGCCTCATGTGGCGATGTGGGACAGCAGTGCAGTCACCGCGGCTTCCCCCCCCCTTGCTACAGAAGAATAGTGGGGGTGGGGGGGCGGCGTTCACAGTCTGGACGCGGCGAACAACCCCTTGTACCGCGGCGCACGAACTTCAGACTTCGTGCGCCGCACAGTTGTAATTTACCGATCGGTCAAAAGTCATTTTGGATTACAATTTTCAGGAATAAAGAATAATTTAGCTTATAACACCTTACCTCTTCACAGCAGTGTCCTGGCGAACTTCTCTTCCCCACTGTCAGATGAACGCGACGCTGGTCCGCTTGTGGTTCTGGTCTCGCGACCCGATCAAAACATAATTCCATTATTGCGGTTTTGTGCTTCCATGATTGCGGTTTTTGGTGAACGATTTTTCAAAACAAATAAAAGTAGTAATTAAAAAAAGACTGGCGAAGGCGTGTGTGTCACTCAGCCTTCGTCGTCAGCCTCCGTCGGTCTATGACCATGGAAGAAATCATAACGTCTACTCTGCTGGAACAAAAACAAAATAAGCACCGCCTGTGGCCGAACAAGCCGATGCGCGAATGGCACTCCCTGTCACACAGGTTGCATTTGTGGATGGTCTCCGTGCTGCTGGGTCTGTGGGGTTCTTCCTGTGGGCCCTTTTTTTTGATCCGCTGCAGCAATCAGTCTTCACCCAGCCTTAAAAAAAACAGCTCGCGAACTTCTCTGCTTCAATTGGCTCACTGCTTTCACAGCGTTGGGAGGCGGGTCCTTCTTGCTAGGTTTTCAGTCATTGGTTCTTCAAGGTTTCAGAAACCCAATTCAAGGCTCTTATTAGTCGAATGAGAGGTCAATCAGATGAACTAATCTGTTCGCGGCTGTGTCTGCAGCTTTTATTTTCAGTGCGCACTTGGACGCCATACACCACCTACATCACAATCTCCATCATGCGTCCTAGAGTGCACGAGGGCGCTCTCGTGCGCCCTCATGCACTCTAGGACGCAGAGACTTGCCCGTCCGCGGTACAACGGAGTGCAAGAGGTTAATTGACCTTTCTGGACTTTTTTTCCCTCCTTTCTTCTTTCTTATAGTTCCTTGACAAGGCTCACAATTAAGCCATATTGCACAACAGGCCTATTGTCATTTCACACACAAAACAAACATTGTCCAGTGCAGAAGTCGGTGTGTTTACGTACATGTGAGTCACGTGACTCGTGATGGCGGCTTTAACTTGTCCACTATGGTCGTCCATCCCAGCAGAAAAGAAACGGTTGAGATGCCGCTCTAGGCATGTACATATTAGCACCCCTGCACTTCGCTGACTTTTTATTGGCATCTTCAGATGAAGTAAAAAGTTAATCATCACGTACTGTGTGGACAGAGACCTACCTTTCTTTTTGTTACAAGCCATTTCATTTTTTTTTCTGCCACTTTAGAAGCGGCACAGCAGAAGTGCACTGCTTCCAGGGTGCGGAGTTACGTGCCCATGAACGTAACTCTGGGGACACGTCTTAAAGGGCAAGTACATGAAAAGCTCTCTATACAAATGCACACAACAGGGAGAGAGGAAAAACTGAAAAAAAAAAAAAAACTGACATGAACAACATTAGGTTTGCAGCTTGAGTTTTGGTTTTCGGTTCTATTTGGTTAATCACAAAGCCCTAAGATTATGTACCGCTTAACTCTGGAAGTGGTCACCGTAGCAATGGCAGCTTGTTTACTTAGGGTATTTCTCTGGATTGACCAATGTGTACCTTTTCGTACTGCCACAGTTAACCCAGAAGGGCTCTCAGTAGTCCCACAGGGGTGTTTGTCCATTCTTGAGTCATCCACATAGCTTTTAACACGTAACCAAGTACCTGGGATTCTCACTACTGTGAACTACAGATGAAGCTCCAGACCATCCGTAGCAGCTGGCCTCTCTTTCACTCCAACGTTAACTTCCATCACCATTTCGCCTGTTTGTTCATCATGTTCTATCAGCTGCTTGACATATCAAATTATTTCCTCGGCATTGATCCCATGTCGCTGCTGAGTGGCCATTTGGGATCGCCCCAAAAGATTTGTTTTGATTGTCCGGTTGTGTTAGTGGTTTGATCGTGACAAGGCTGACATTTTCTTCACCTTTTTCACATTTTTTCCTATTTGCACACAATCAAACTCTCTTTTTTCCACCTTTGTGGACTCAATCCTTTTTCTTCCTCCTCCTCTCTAATCCCTCCTTCTCTCCTCTCTCCCCTCCTAATTAAGCACTTCCTCTCTGTCTTCCTTCCAAATCTCTACCTCTCTACCCTCGTTTTTCCTCTCTAATCCCTCATTCATCTTTTTGCCCTCTATCCTTCCTCCTTTCCTTCCTTCCTCCCCTCCTCGGCCCTTGTTCTCCCTGACAACACACTGCGTTATATAATCTACGTCTTTGGGTGTTAGTTATGCAAATTCAAACATTTTTATTTATATGTTTTTTCCCTCTTTTCTCCTCCCTCCATCCATCCCACTGCTTTTTCTTCTCCTCTTTCATCTCTCTTTCTCTTCTTATCTTTTTCTCCCTCATAATCTTATTTCCCCCCTTATTCCACTTCCTCCTCCCTCCATCTATCGCCTCCTCCCTCCCTCGTTCTCCCCTCCCTAACCAGCCACCAGCGGACTAGAGGCAGAGAGTGGCAGGCGCGGTGGCAGCAGCGGCAGCCACGGCGATGGCAACCACGGCAGCGGCGGCGGAGGAGGCGGCGGCGCGGCCCACTTCAGGTCTCCATGGCAACAGAGTGTGAACGTGTTCGGCTCGTGGAGCAGGCCGGACTGTGTCGAGGAGCTGCACCAGCAGGCGCAGCTCAACCTCCAGAGCCTGCTGCAAGGTAAGGACCGGGGAGATGGAGACGGGGATGGGGGATGGAGGGGGGGGGGGGTGCGAGAGTGTTTGTGTGTGTGTGTGTGTGTGTGTGTGCTGTTGTGTTTTGAGTGGGTGAGAAAAGACGTGTAGGCAGGAGCGGAGGCGGGTGGGGAGAGTGTTTACATGCGTGTGAGGACTGCGCTGATACGGGTGGGTGTGTGTCGGCCACGTTAAACGGCGGATGAGTGTGAGCGTGTGTTTGTGTGCAGGTATTATGTGTACGAGTGCGTTTCATCCCGTGTTTGTTTTGTGCTGTGGTGTGTGTGTGTGTGTGTGTGTTTCAGCTCAGGAGATCCGTGTTGAGGATGTGTGTTGGCCTCACCTTGCAGGGTTGTTTTTATAAGGCAGCTGATGTGTGTGATCAGGTTTAGATTTGGGTTTGTAACATGTGAGGAAAATTTCACTTTAGTGCTTTTGTGCATCTGTTTGGGGATCTGGAGTGGCTACCAACTGGGAAAAAAACCACAACCCTGTCACTTTGTTAGGGTCAGCCTTTGTCTCAGTGAGCGGTTTTGATTTTGCTCCGGGTGTGACGTGAGAACTGGAGCTCACTGGGATGACACCACCCTCCCAGATTCATCTCCACCCATTTTAACGACAGTGGGAGGATCCCAGTTAATGTCCAAACCAACACTGACTGTGCTACTATTGCTGCTTGCCTGCTATGGAGTTAGCTTGGCGACCGCTGAGACGCTGCGTGCTGACAGGCAAGGACGGTAAATGCTTGGGGCCCCCTGAAGGCTGATCAACTTTGAATCACTACAGCAGTGACAATATGGAGAGTTTGCAGTGACAGTGGTAGGCCGGAGCAGAACTCCCGAAAGGGGCGCCACCCCCACCTCTCACTCTCGCAAGTGCTGGTGCATCTTATGTAAACAAACAAGGGAGAGTGACTGTCAAAATGAAGTGGTTATCCCTCTGGCATTTATTATTTATTATATAAGGGCAATGAATGCTGGTTGTGAATTTTTGCCTCGGGCCCCAAGAGACTCTAGAATTGCTTCTGTGCAACTACAGGTTTTATTGCTATTATCTTTAAATTCTTCTCACCCCATTAGCTCCGCGGAGCCCCTCCCCAGCTGAGCGCATGCAGCCAAAATTTTGTCACCACATGGCCTGGCTGTGTTGACTATGCATGCACAAGATTCAACCTCCCATTCAGTAGGTGGCGCTACCAACAAGCAAGACAAAGAGGCAGAAGAAAATGATTTTTTTTTTACAAAGTGACAAGATGAGACCAGAGAAAGGAAAAAGATGATTAGAGGTAAAAGTAGTAAACACAGGAGTTTCTTTTCTTTTTGTGCAGTCGTTATTGTTGTTGCTGAAGTGCGCGTGACTCGTTTTTCTACTCTGAGCAAACTTGTGAACAAACTGGCAGGTCAGCACATTTGTGCTTCTTATAGGGCTGGGATGAAACTACAAATGTCGGTTATGTGCATGCATCAAACATTTTGCAAAGTAGATGCAAAAAATTAAGCATATATACAACCCAAAGGGTGCATGCATCATGGACGTGCAGTGCGGAAGTGGAGCATAAACAAAGCTTAATGATCTCAGGAGTTTTGTTGTGGGGGGCAAATTGGTCCTGGGTGAAGTACCAGATTAAGTGTGATCCAGTTGAACCCCAGGATCTCTACCACCTTGGAGATAGATTAGCCCATCTAGTGTTTGCACAGTTAGCCATTCACTCATTCGGGGTCATCCTGTCAACCACATACACCACAAACCCCCGTCCCCAATAATGCTTTCATTTGGCTTTTACATAATTACATTCAGCCATTTGTTACATTAGTTAGCTCACTCTGTCATCAGGAGCAACCCTTCATCTGCTAACATTAGCCTCAAAATGGCGCCTGCCCCACTTCAGCCATTCTTCTCGTAGTGATGAAAGATTGAGGGTGGGGTGAGTGCTTAAAACAACGTGCGCTGTAATGAGCAGTTGTGAGGAAGCCTGCTTAAATGAGTTGAAAATGATGCTGACAAAATTAAAGCCCGATGTATTTGACCAAAGCACATCACAGACATTTCATAAGAAGCTTTGGAACTATGACATGTGGAAAAAGTGCACCATAAGTCCTCATTTAAGGTGGGATGCTGTCATCTCGTTATTAATCTGTTTACAGAAGATGCTGTGCAGTGTGAAACCTGTGTGTGAGTGTGTGTGTAAATTAGCCCTCAAGGGAATGAGGGTTTCCATTTGTTCTCAGGTAATGTTTCTCTTTTCCAGACTCTCTCCCTCTCTTTTTCTTCCCTGTGTGACTCATGCCGCCTCGCCCTTTGCCCACTCCTTCCATTAAAACAATCACAGTGGGCTGTTAGCTGAATGAGTGAGCAGGGACTGAATGACTTAACGACAACCTTGAACACCTGAGAGAAGGGATGAATGGGGAAGAGGATCTGTGCTGTTTCACTTGACAGCAGGGCAATTACAGCTTTTTAGGTTCCCCATGCAAGATTGTGTCTGAGGGGAGAGATCAAAATTGGTCAAGATCTCTCGACGATCTCCTCGTTGAGAAGCCTCAAAAAAGCTGCTTCTGTGTAAATGTTTGGTAGATCCTTGTGTGCTTTGGACTGAGTCAAAACTTTGAGGAGGTCACTGAAAGATCGTTGAGAGATCTGGCAACTTTTTTCATTGCTCAACAATCTCTCAATGATCTCCTCCTCTGTGTAAATGCTGCCTGAAATAAAAAAAAAAAAAACCTCTCCCCATCTGACAAAAATATTTAAAAAAAAATAAATAGGAAAAAAATCTAATAATTGAATAGAATAAAAATTTAACCAGAACTCATATGAACATTGTAAATTTATGAGAAAAAAGTTGGAAATTTTTTTTTTTTTTAAAAAGTTGGACATTTTTGAGAAAGTCATAAATTTATGAGGAAAAATTGCAAATATACAAGAAATTGCTGTAAATTTAAAAGAAAAATTGTCTTAAATTTACAAGGGAAAAAGTTGAACATTTACAAAAAAAGACTTTTAAATTTATAAGAAAAATTAACAAATTTGTGAGAAACAAGTTGTATTTTTATGAAAAAAGTTGTGAATTTACAAGAAAAGGGACACAAATTTATAAGAAAAAAGTTGAAGATTTATGAGAAAAAGTTGCAACTTAATAAGGAAAAAAATAGTAAAGTTATGAGAAAAAAGTTGCATTATATGGGAAATAAGTTGCAAATTAGTAAGAAAAATTTGCAAATTTATAAGGAAAAAGTTGCAAATTTATGGAAAAAGTTGCAAATTTACAAGAAAAAGGTTACAGATTTACATGAAAAATTATCACATTTACGAGGAATATAATCACAAATTATGAGAAAAAAATTTGCAAATTTACAAGAAAAAAATTCAGCTTCATCATTTTTATTGGGAGAATTAAAATTATCGTTACCTACTCCTTAAATTTGCATGTTTTCTCATAAATTTCCAAATTTGCGGCTGAAGGCACCTGCTGCATTTGTGTACGCTGCTTTATAACCGGGACGCGCTCGCATTGACCGCTTGTGTTTGTGTCGCTTCTGGAGGTTTTTCTGATGACCTGATGAACTGAAAACTGATATTGCTTCTGTTTGTTTTGAATCGTCATGAATTTGTTCTCTAGAGTTCTTCTGCATCTGGCTGGAGAACGCTGCTGTTGAAGGAGGATCCATTTTTAGACCATTTGACTCGGAAACTTGAGCAACAAAAACATTTGTGCCTTAAAATGAAGGTAAAACAGTCCAGTCACTGTATGTAGCTGCTCTGTTAGCAATGTTTCTTTCTTCAGTTTTCTCTCAGAAATTTGTGTTTTTACTCGATTTTATTCCTAGATTTTTGCCGGTATCTTTGCCACTGTGTTGGTAAATCTTCAGTACTTTTCTTGTCAGTTTGAGACTGTTTTGTCCTCTTTTTGTGACCTTTTTCCAGTTAATTTGTGATTTACTCTATTTTTATTTTTTGGTAAATGTGTGACTTTTTACTTGTAAATTTCTGAATTTTTTGTCATAAATATACAATTATATTCTTTTAAACTGGAGACATTCTTCTTGCAGCTATGTAATTTTTGCATCCATTTCTGACTTTTTGTGTAAATTTGCAATTTTTTTTGTCATAAATCCCCGTGCGCCATTACACGGTGCATGAGGGAGAGAATGAGAATGAAAAACCCAATTGCGTGAGTAGAAAGTGCCATTTTATTAAACATGCCACAAAATTAACAGTTCAGCTTGACCACACAAATACAGGAAGTTGAAAATGATGAATTAAGGCCACCAGACATGCAGGGCACCTGCTGGATGCTCTACAGCCCGGTCAAGGGGAAGCCTAGTGTCTCAGGAGTGCTGTCAGCACAAAGAGAAAGGCGAACATGACACTTACGGGGCTGGAGCGATCCCAGGGCGATCCGTGTAGTCTGGAGGATGAAGAGGGTGAGCAGGGTCAGCTGATTACACCAAGGGATTAACTGAACTTCAAGTGCTTGGCTGAATAATAGCAGGTAATGAAAACTCATACATGAAGAGCTAGCTGCCGCATATGGAGGTGAATGCTCCGACAATCTCTTTCTACAAACATAGCGAAGAAATACTCCTGATGCTAACGAGGAAAGAGATTGCTGGTGTGAGAAAGCGTGGGCAGAACATGATTGGTCCAATCATTCCAATGATTGGACCAATTGATCATTCGGTCATTCAATTGACCGATTGAATCATTCCAATCAACACGTTCTCTCACACACCAGGTCCTGGTGTGTGAGAGAACGTGTATGAGCGTGTGAATGGGAATGAATGGAGCGTGTGTGTGTGTGTGTGTGTGTGTGTGTGTGTGTGTGTGTGTGTGTGTGTGTGTGTGTGTGTGTGAACACCCGTGACAGTACAGCTGATGGCATTTGACAGGAGAAGTGGGCGTGCCCAAGCTGTCAGGGAGCAGAAGCCCAATAGCTCCCTGAAGCGCCATGTGGAAAAAAAAGGCAAAACATAACAATAAGTCAGAACTGGGTTTGGAACAGCCAAACCCAGATTCATGACATTTTTCACATAAATTTGAGACTAGTTTCTCTTAACTTCATGTTGTTCTTTTTTGTTTGTTTTGTTATTTTCAATGAATTTGTCACTTTTCTTTTTTCTTGCAAATTGGCAATTTTTGCTGGAATCTCTGCAACTTTTTTCATAAATCTGCAGCACATAAGTAAAAAACAGTTTTCTTATAAATCTGTGGCTCTTTCTAGTAAACAAACTCTTCCTTGTAAAGTTGCGATTTTTAATATTTTCACAATTTTTTAAATGAGTCTTTATGATTTGAGACTTTTTCTAGTAATTGTGCATAATCTTTTCTTAAATTTGTGCGCTATATACTACTGTATTTTTTCATCATTATTTTTTTTCTCAGATTTGCATTTTAAGTCATTTAAGTTTTTTCTCATAAATCCCCCCACACCCCTTTTTCCTTATAAATTTAGGATGTTTTTCTTAAAAAAAAAAAAAAAAAAAATGCACCCCCCCCCAAAAAAAAAGTACTACATTTTTTCTTATGAATTTTGGATGTTTTTCTCATAAATTTGTTATACTTGTAATGATAATTTTGCATATTTTTACTCATTACTTTGCAACTTTTTTTTGTAATGTGTGCTGTTTTCAATCAGTCAATCAATCAATCAGTCAAACTTTATTTGTATAGCACTTTTAAAACATTAGATGCTGTGCAAAGTGCTTTACATAGATAAAAACAATAGACACATTTAATTACATATTTGACATGATACATCCCCACCCCTTCCAACCCTCCCATAAACATACCCACAAACACAGGCACATACATCACCCCCTACTTCTCTTACACACATACAGTGGGGCAAAAAAGTATTTAGTCAACCACCAATTGTGCAAGTTCTCCCACTTAAAAGATGAGAGAGGTCTCCAATTTTCATCATAGGTATACCTCAACTATGAGAGACAAAATGAGAAAAAAAATCCAGAAAATCACATTGAAGGATTTTTAATGAATTAATTGGTAAATTCATCGGTAAAATAAGTATTTGGTCAATAACAAAAGTTTATCTCAATACTTTGTTATATACCCTTCGCTGGCAATGACAGAGGTCAAACGTTTTCTGTAAGTCTTCACAAGGTTTTCACACACTGTTGCTGGTATTTTGGCCCATTCCTCCATGCAGATCTCCTCTAGAGCAGTGATGTTTTGGGGCTGTCGCTGGGCAACACGGACTTTCAACTCCCTCCAAAGATTTTCTATAGGGTTGAGATCTGGAGACTGTCTAGGCCACTCCAGGACCTTGAAATGCTTCTTACAAAGCCACTCCTTCATTGCCCGGGTGGTGTATTTGGGATCATTGTCATGCTGAAAGATCCAGCTACGTTTCATCTTCAATGCCCTTGCTGATGGAAGGAGGTTTTCACTCAAAATCTCACGATACACGGCCCCATTCATTCTTTCCTTTACACGGGTCAGTCGTCCTGGTCCTTTTGCAGAAAAACAGCCCCAAAGCATGATGCTTCCACCCCCATGCTTCACAGTAGGTATGGTGTTCTTTCTCCTCCAAACACGACAAGTTGAGTTTTTACCAAAAAAGTTCTATTTTGGTTTCATCTGACCATATGAGATTCTCCCAGTCCTCTTCTGGATCATCCAAATGCTCTCTAGCAAACTTCAGACGGGCCTGGACATGTACTGGCTTAAGCAGGGGGACACATCTGGCACTGCAGGATTTGAGTCCCTGGCGGCGTAGTGTGTTACTGATGTAGCCTTTGTTACTTTGGTCCCAGCCCTCTGCAGGTCATTCACTAGGTCCCCCCGTGTGGTTCTGGGATTTTTGCTCACCGTTCTCGTGATCATTTTGACCCCACAGGGTGAGATCTTGCGTGGAGCCTCAGATCGAGGGAGATTATCAGTGGTCTTGTATGTCTTCCATTTTCTAATAATTGCTCCCACAATTGATTTCT
The DNA here is from genome assembly GCA_020510985.1 of Pholidichthys leucotaenia. NCBI lineage: Eukaryota > Metazoa > Chordata > Actinopteri > Cichliformes > Pholidichthyidae > Pholidichthys > Pholidichthys leucotaenia. The sequence goes on along the minus strand of CM035836.1, from coordinate 123,558,424 downwards.
TCACACCAAGCTGCTTACCTATTGCAGATTCAGTTTTCCCAGCCTGGTGCAGGTCTACAATTTTGTTTCTGGTGTCCTTTGACAGCTCCTTGGTCTTGGCCATAGTGGAGTTTGGAGTCTGACTGTTTGAGGTTGTGGACAGGTGTCTTTCATACTGATAACGAGTTCAAACAGGTGCCATTAATACAGGTAACGAGTGGAGGACAGAGGAGCCTCTTAAAGAAGAAGTTACAGGTCTGTGAGAGCCAGAAATCTTGCTTGTTTGTAGGTGACCAAATACTTATTTTACCGAGGAATTTACCAATTAATTCATTAAAAATCCTTCAATGTGATTTTCTGGATTTTTTTTTCTCATTTTGTCTCTCATAGTTGAGGTATACCTATGACGAAAATTGGAGACCTCTCTCATCTTTTAAGTGGGAGAACTTGCACAATTGGTGGCTGACTAAATACTTTTTTTCCCCACTGTATAAAATAAAAGAGATATTGCTCGGTGCCGAGGCACCACATGAAGGAGCAACCATCCTGTGGAGCCCCCCATGCCGGGAGACCACACAGGCGGCCGCCCCAACAAGGACAGGCCGGGGCCCACACCACAGCTGTAGGCAGTGGTATAAAGCCCCCACCCATCCAAGCTAGAGCGACCCACGAGACCAACACCCCTTCAGATGGGCCAGGGAGCATCCAGCATGAGGGGCCCCACTGAGGAAACACTGGGGCTAAAACACATAAATACAAAATAAAACTAAGAACACACAGAGCAAAGGGAACTAAAGACCCATACTTAGAAACTGAGCTAAGAACACATCAAAATAAGAAAGTCTAAAAGCAAATGGAACTAAGAAGAATGTAAAAACAATGGAACATTAATGACTACTTCAATAATAGTTGAACGGTTTGTTAAAAGCCAAAATTTAAAAAGGTACAAAAAGGACTAAGAACACATAAAAAGAGGAACTAAAAACCTACACTTAAAAAAACCTGAACTAAACACATCAATAAGAAGATGAGGAAAATCTAAGAACAAATGGTGCCAAAAAGAACATAAAACAATGGAACATAAATGACTACTTCAGTAATAGTTAAACAGGTTTATTAAAAGCCAAATTAAAAAGGTCTGGAGCCTGTTCTTAAAAGCATCTATTGACTCTGCGGCTCTGAGGCTGTCTGGCAGGCTGTGTTTTGACAAGTCTCTCTTAAAAATGAGACCTTGTGTCACAATGAGACTACCTGTATAAATAAAGTTTAATAATAAAAAAAAATACTTTGTGACTTTTTTGTATTAATATATCTTTATACTCATAAATTTGCATTTTTTTCCATCCATCCATCCATCCATCTTCTACCGCTTTTCCGGAGGTCCAGGTCGCGGAGGCAGCAGTTCAAGCAGAGAAGCCCAGACTTCCCTCTCCCCAGCCACCTGCTCCAGCTCTTTAGAGAGGATACCAAGGCGTTCCCAGACCAGCTGGGAGACATAGTCTCTCCACCGAGTCCTGGGTCTGCCCCGGGGTCTCCTCCCAGTGGGACGTGCCTGAAATACCTCAAGTGGGAGGCGTCCAGGAGGCATCCTAATCAGATGCCCATACCACCTCAACTGACTCCTTTCAATGTGGAGGAGCAGCGGTTCTACTCTGAGCCTCTCCCGGATGACTGAGCTCCTCACCCTATCTCTGAGGGTGAGTCCAGCAATCCTACGGAGAAAGCTCATTTCAGCCACTTGTATCTGCGATCGTGTTCTTTCGGTCATTACCCAAAGCTCGTGACCATAGGTGAGAGTAGGAACGTAGATTGACTGGTAAATCGACAGCTTTGCCTTAGAGCTAAGCTCCCTATTCACCACAACAGACCGGTACAACGTCCGCATCACTGCAGATGCTGCTCCAATCCGTCTGTCAATCTCTCGCTCCATTTTCCCCTCACTCGTGAACAAGACCCCAAGATACTTAAACTCCTCCACTTGGGGCAGGAGCCTGTCCCCAACCCAGAGAGGACAATCCACCTTTTTCCGGCTGAGGACCATGGACTCGGACTTGGAGGTGCTGATTCTCATCCCAGCCGCTTCACACTCAGCGGCAAACTGTCCCAGCAAGAGCTGTAGGTCATTGCTGGATGAAGCCAACAGGACAACGTCATCTGCAAACAACAGAGATGAGATCCTGTTGTCACCAAGCATGACACCCTCCATTCCCTGGCTGTGCCTAGAAATGCTGTCCATAAAAATTATGAGCAGGATCGGTGACAAAGGGCAGTCCTGGCGGAGTCCAACTCTCACTGGGAATGACTCCGACTGAGTCAGAATCAGAATAAGTTTATTGCCAAGCACATTTACAAGTAAATAAACAGGTAAATATACGAGGAATTTGACTTGACAATGGAAACGTCATAAATGACATTCCCAATGACGCGGCAAGCCATGGAGGCGCCTGTCAGCAGGAGGGGAATAGAAGGCGGGGGAGTGGGGGAGGGGACACAATAGGAGAGAGAAAAAAGCATTGTTTATCAAAATAAAGTTCATTTATATGACCGATATTGTGATTACAAGAAAAAACTCTCAATGCACAATTAGCAGACAATAGAATCCACACAATGACACAGAGAGAGCAGTGAATGAATATGTCTTCATCAGTATAAATGGGTCAGCTGTATGTGTGTTGGTTGCAATCAGTGTAAATCAGTTAGGAGAACAGCAATAGTCTCTCTCTCAGCAGATGTTATGACTAGTGTCTCAGGCAAAGGCACGTGTCCTTGAGCACGGCAGATGGAATAGTCTGAGCCAGACAGCTGTCCATGAGAGTCAGATACTATCCGCCAATGTTATGAAAACAATTATACTGTTGATCATCAGGAGGACTGAGTGCTGAGGGTGCCAAAGAACAGGTCGAATAGCACTGACTTCAGAGAAAAAACTTTCCATTCTCTTACGGATTCAGTGCTCCAATGTGCAGGCTTAAACTGTTTTTCCATGGAAAGCACAGGGCTCCAGATGTATTCCTCCACTGAATCACTGTCATTCAGTTCACCGTTTGCCGCTACTCGTGCCTTCCCCAACTGGTCGAATTTGATGAAGGAGCTTGCCGGGTCCGCTTTGATCAGCTCTCTCATCTTCCTTCAATTTCTGATGCATCAGGGAACTTCACAGCCAAAATAGAAGTCCTGAGATCATAACCAATAATGTTTCCACAGACGCATGAATTCCAATGTCCATGAGTCTCCTCAAAACAAGATGGCGCCCACAGCGGCCGCCATGGTGCTGCGCTGCCCTTTAATTTTTATAATTTGTCTGTTTTTGTTCATTGATTGTGCGTCTGCCGGTTCATACACCGGCAGACGCACGGTTCATACACCCGTGAAGAACTATTAAACATCAGGACTCTCACTCCCATGGATCTTCTTCCAGTTTTTTTAGCTCCTGCCGCCGATCTTATCCATTGTTTGGCCAAAAGAGCAAGACGGCGGAAAAGAGGAAAGAGAGGGGGGATTCTCGCTCGGCTACGGAAGAGAGGCACGCGAACAGCCTTGCCTGGCATATTTCTATCCAATGCCAATTCTCTCTTGAACAAGGTAGAAGAACTAAGACTGCTGATGCGATTCAAGGACCTCGCTTCCTCGTCTGTCATCTCCTTCTCTGAGACCTGGCTTAAAGAGAACATTCCAGATTGCGCAATCAGCCTCGAGGGATTTCAGCTGTATCGTGCTGATCGCGTCACAGAGCTCTCCGGTAAGTCTATTGGAGGAGGAGTGTGCTTCTATATTAACAACAGCTGGTGCTCTGATGTAACGGTGATTTCCAAACACTGTTCTCCCACCCTGGAATTTCTTTTTATTAACTGCAAGCCATTTTATTCCCCGCGGGAGTTTGCCTCATTCATCCTCACCGCTGTGTACGTCCCTCCCGACGCGGACACGCGCGAAGCTCAGCGCGTGCTCGCAGATCACATCCAACTTACGGAGCGGAACTTTCCAGACTCCCTGGTTATTGTGGTGGGCGATTTTAACCAGAGCAATCTGAGTCACGAGCTCCCCCGCTACAAACAGTTTATTAAATGTCCAACCAGAGGAAATAACACGCTAGATCACTGTTATACTTCAGTAAAGGACGCATATCGCGTTGTTCCCCGCGCTGCGCTGGGACTATCTGATCACGTGATGGTCCACCTCATCCCCACATACAGACAGAGACTGAAACTCACTAAACCTGTTGTGACCACCACAAAGAAATTGACCAGTGAAGCTGGAGAGAAACTGAACACATGCATGGAAATAACTGACTGGGGCATGTTTAAAAGAGCCACACATGGTCTTAATGAGTACACAGACACTGTGAACTCATATATCAACTTCTGTGAGGAGGACATTCTCCCATCGCGCACCAGGGTGAGATATTCTAATGACAAGCCCTGGTTCACAGCTAAGCTCAGACGGATCAGGAAGGAGAAGGAAGCAGCGTTGAAAAGTGGAGACAGGGACTGCTACAGAGAGGTCAAATATCGGTTTAACAGAGAGCTGAGGAGAGCTAAATCTGTGTATTCTGAGAGACTCCAGCAGCAGTTCACTGCTAATGACTCGGCTTCTGTGTGGAGAGGACTGAGGCAAATCACCAACTATCGGCCTCAGGCTTCTAAAGGTCAGGATGACAAAGCCCTTTGTCAAAAACTGACCCAACATTACGCCCGTTTTGACACCTCGTCAGCTGTGTCCAACTCACCCACTCCACCCAGCTCCACTGCCTCCTCAGCCCCTAATTCATCAAAAGCGGTCCCCCCCTCCTCCTCCTCTTCCTCCCCCCCTCCCCTTGTCATCAGTGAGCAGGACGTGCACAGACAGTTCTCCAGACTGAACCCGCGCAAGGCCCCCGGGCCGGACGGTGTGTCTCCCTCCACCCTGAGACACTGTGCGAAAGAGCTGGCTCCTGTCTTCACAGACATTTTTAACACCTCCCTTAAGCAATGTCACGTGCCGACCTGCCTCAAATCCTCCACCATCATCCCTGTCCCCAAGAAGCCACGGATTACTGGACTTAACGACTACAGACCTGTAGCGCTCACCTCTGTAGTCATGAAGTCCTTTGAGCGCCTGGTCCTGTCTCACCTCAAGTCCATCACCACACCCCTCCTAGACCCGCTGCAGTTTGCCTACCGTGCTAACAGGTCTGTGGACGACGCAGTCAACCTGGCCCTCCACTCCATCCTGCAGCACCTGGACTCCCCGGGAACCTACGCCAGGATTCTGTTTGTGGACTTCAGCTCCGCATTCAACACCATCTGCTCCAGGACAAGCTGTCCCTGCTCAACGTGCCTGACTCCCTCTGCAGGTGGATCACCGACTTCCTGACGGACCGGAGACAGCATAGCTTGTTTTCCACTAGCCCAGCACACCTCGGTATGGCTCGATTCACTTCAGTACAGCTCGGAATGCTTCTGTCTCCATTAGCACAGTGTTGCGGGGCAGCAGCAGATTCTCAGCAAGGCGGGGCCACACTCCCATGATGTTATGCACCGGACTGAGTCCTTATTTACATGAGACAAAAAATGGAGGATCCAAGGATTATTGCCTTGCTCGCTCTGTGGTTTTATCTCACAATTAATTTTATCTCATAATTAAGCTGCAACAACACAAGTCACTTTTGTTTTGAATTAACTGCCAAATGACCTAGAAATAATGAGCTGAAACTTGTTTTTATTCGTATTAAATAATGAGATGGTGGCACACTGTCCCAACACCACATCCTAGGGCATTTTGGATGTACTGAATTAAAAAAGTTCATGTTTTTCACCTTCAGGTCAACGTTTGGAACAACAGTATTATTATTTTCCGTTTAGATGATGCTACACTCCTTCTAAAGTATTGTAAATCTCTGAATTTGGAATGCCGATAGAACATTCAATTTACATATACTTGTACTTTTGACTTGGTGCTAATTTTTTATGATATTTCAATAAAAAGAACAGAAAGCTTACAAAAAGATTTCTTTTTTGGTCTAGTTAAAAATGACATTACCTTTACAATGGTTGACCCTCAGCATCATTTTGATCAGACTAGGCAATGGAATTTCTATGTAATTATACTGTTTTATAATTCAGTGTTATAACAGACAAACCACACTTTCCAAAACAATTCCATTTTATTATATACAAAATATTAAAATAAAAAAAAACTTTGCAACACAACATGAAGGTTAATCGACATTTTATACACACCGACCACTGAGTGCTGAGGCTCGGTAGAATTAATCCGTCTCTGCCAGCTGTGGGTCAGGAAGGCTCGGTTGAATAATCCGTGCGGGCTGTCGCGGCGGACGCGTGGGATGATTCTACAAGGAAAATGCACACAATAAAATACAGCACGAAATATATACAGAAAAGACAATAGTTTTTAACAAGAATACATAAGCTTATTTCAGCGTATTGTTCACATGAATAATTACAATAAAAGCTTTAGTCCGCAGTGTGCTGCAATAAAGCAGCGATCCATCCACAAATGAACAGCTTTTTTATTGCATAAATAAACTGAGCGTCTTACCGAATATATTTGCGAAAAAACGCACAATAAAAAAAAATTAAAACTCACCGTTAAAGGACTCCGATGTCGAGACCTCCCGGTATATTTTTTCATTCCGGGCGTCTCCGTCTAACTCGCGCTGAATACGTTCGTCTTACAATGCAGTCAGCAGACACTGCAGCTCCTTACTGGTCTATGGAACACCCTTATCACGCGAAGCCATTTTTGATAGAGAATAAATGAAAATAGCACAGCAATACAATGAAAAGGAACCGCCAACAGTGGTTGTGTGCTGAGTAAAGGCAGTCGTGAAGATTCTTTTTTTTTTTTTTTTTTTTCAAAAACTTTATTGAGAAGGTCGTGAAGATTTGGTAGATGAGGAGGAGGAGAGGGGCGGTTACAACCTGACCAATCAGCGCCGGTTACGACCTGACCAGTCAGCGACGACCAGTCTGTTAACGTCACAACACGGCACAGCTCAGCACTGCTGTACCCTGCCCTTCAGCAGGGCTGAGAATCGCGGCTGTTAAACCGTGTTGGGGCTTGTGGAAAAGCGTACAAAGCGTGCTGAGCCGTCCCGTGTCGCGCTAAAGCGTGCTAGTGGAAAAGGCCCTCATGTGCGGCTGGGGAAGTCTGTCTCAGACTCTGTTAGCATCAGCATTGGATCACCCCAGGGCTGTGTACTTTCCCCCCTACTCTTCTCCCTTTATACCAACTCCTGCACCTCCTCCCACCAGTCTGTTAAGCTGATTAAGTTTGCGGACGACACCACCCTCATCGGGCTCATCTCCAACGGCGACGAGTCCGCCTACAGGGAAGAGGTGGCCCAGCTGGTGTCCTGGTGCAGCCACAACAACCTGCAGCTGAATGCTCTGAAGACAGCGGAGATGATTGTGGACTTCAGGAAAGTCACAACCCCCCTGCCCCCCCTCACCATCACAGGCTCTCCCATCACCATTGCAGATTCCTTCCGCTTCTTGGGCACCACCATCACCCGAGACCTCAAATGGGAGCCAACCATCAGCTCCCTCATCAAAAAGGCCCAGCAGAGGATGTTCTTTCTGCGGCAGCTGAGGAAGCTCAAGCTACCCACCAAGATGTTAGTGCAGTTCTACACGGCCATCATCGAGTCCATCCTCACCTCCTCCATAACTGTGTGGTATGCAGGAGCCACTGCCAGGGACAGACTAAGGCTGCAGCGCGTCGTGTGCACTGCTGAGAAGGTGATAGGCTGCGATCTCCCATCTCTCCAGGACCTGTACATCTCCAGGACCCGGAGGCGTGCTGGCCGGATCATAGCCGATCCTTTACATCCTGGTCACGTACTGTTTGCCCCCCTCCCCTCAGGTAGTAGACTTCGGTCCATTCGGACTAAAACCTCCCGGCACATGAACAGCTTTTTCCCCTCTGCCATCAGACTGCTGAACATTAAGTGACTTTTTGACTCTCGTGCACTATGTACAGCAGCTCAACCAGACTCACGTCATTCATCACTGTTTTTCTGTTGCATTATCGACTGCACTATGTGGTACTTCACATTATCTGCTACTTGCTAATTTTTTAAAACTGCCTTGACTAGTACTACTCATTATTACTAGTATTATTATTATTATTATTATTATTATTACTTATTATTACTTATTTTTCTACACTTATTGCACGTTTTTAGTCCTTTAGTTTTTTAGTTTATCCCTTTTTCTCATCATGTTTTTAATGTTGCAGCATGGCACCGAGACAAATTCCTAGTTTGTATACTACATGAACAATGGCAATAAATCTGATTCTGATTCTGATTCTGATTCTGATTCCTCGCAGGTTCCAATTCTTGGGCTCCCCCTTGGCCCGATTCTTGTTGAAAAATAGTGACAATAGCACATTTAAGCCGCTTCCAAATCCATAATTTTCGTTGGATGAATCAGCAGTAGAGAGACACGCAGACACAGACAATAGCAAGCTGGGATCCATCAGATAGGGAGGGAGAGACAGGGTGCGGGAGCAGAGAAAAGATGCGACTGCTCTCTTTGGAGGGCGGAAGAGTGTTGGCAATACGAACCAAACTCTCACAACGGTCGTACAGAGACCGAATAACAATAACTCGTAACAACAAGCCCGATACCCCATACTCCCGAAGCACCCCCCACAACAAACCACGAGGGACGCGGTCAAATGCCTTCTCCAAGTCCACAAAACACATGTGAACTGGTTGGGCAAACTCCCACGAACCCTCAAGAATTCTCGAGAGGATAAAGACCTGGTCCGATGTGCCACGGCCAGGACGAAAACCACATTGCTCCTCCTGAATCCGAGGTTCGACCAACGGCCGGACTCTCCTCTCCAGTACCTTGGCATAGACCTTCCCAGGGAGGCTGAGGAGTGTGATCCCTCTAAAGTTGGAGCACACCCTTTGGTCCCCTTTTTTTGAAGAGAGGAACCACCACCCCGGTTTGCCATGCCAAAGGCACTGCCCCTGACCTCCACGCAATGTTGCAGAGACGTGTCAACCATGACAGCCCTACAACATCCAGGGCCTTGAGGTACTCAGGGCGAATCTCGTCCACCCCTGGGGCCCAGCCACCAAGGAGATTTTTAACCACCTTGGTGACCTCAGCCCCTTTGATAGGCGAGTCATCCCCCTCGTCCCCAAACCCTGCTTCCTCTGTGGAAGGCGTATCAGTGGGATTGAGGAGATCCTCGAAGTATTCCTTCCACCGCTCCACGATATCCCCAGTCGAAGTCAACAGTGTCCCATCCGCACCATACACAGTGTGGACAGGGAGGTGCTTTCCCCTCCTGAGCCGCCGGACAGTTTGCCAGAATCTCTTCAAGGCCGACTGAAAGTTTTGTTCCATGGCCTCACCGAACTCCTCCCATACCCAGGTTTTTTTCTTCAGCAACCACCTGAGCTGCACTCCGCTTGGCCTGCCGGTACACTTCAGCTGCTTCGGGAGTCCCACAAGCCAACCAAGCTTGATAGGACTCCTTCTTCAGCTTAATGGCCCCCCTCACCACTGGTGTCCACCACTTGGTTCGGGGGTTGCCACCACGAGATGCACCGACCACCTTGCGGCCGCAGCTCTGGGCTGCCGCTTCAACAACAGAGGTGGAGAACATGGCCCATTCAGACTCCATGTCTCCAGACTCCCTCGGAATGTGGTTGAAGTTCTTCCGGAGGTGGGAGTTGAAGACCTCCCGGACAGGGGCCTCAGCCAGACGTTCCCAGCACACCCTCACTATACGTTTGGGTCTACCAGGTCTGAATGGCTTCCTCCCCTGCCATCGGATCCAACTCACCACCAGGTGGTGATCAGTTGACAGCTCTGCACCTCTCTTTACCCGGGTGTCCAAGACATATGGTCGCAGGTCTGATGACACGATAACAAAATCGATCATCGACCTGCGATCTAGGGTGTCCTGGTGCCAGGTGCACATATGGACACCCTTATGCTTGAACATGGTGTTCGTTATGGACAAACTGTGGTTAGCACAGAAGTCCAATAACTGAACACCACTCAGGTTCAGATTGGGCAGGCCGTTCCTCCCAATCACCCCCCTCCAGGTTTCACTGTCGTTTCCCATGTGGGCATTGAAGTCCCCCAGTAGGACAATGGAGTCTCCAAGAGGAGCACCCCAGTCAAAGACTCCAAAAAGGGTGGGTACTCTGAAACATCATTTGGTGCATAGGCACAAATGATGGTCAGGACCCGTTTCCCAACCCGAAGGCGCAGGAAGCAACCCTTTCGTCCACTGGGGAAAACTCCAATATAGAGGCAGCAAGGTGGGGGGATGCAAGAATACCCACCCATGCTCGTCGCCTCTTGCCCGGGGCAACTCCAGAAAAGGTCAAGCTCCAGCTCCTCTCCAGGAGACTGGTTCCGGAACCGGAGCTGTGTGTTGAGGTGAGGCCGACTATATCTAGCCGGTATCTCTCAACCTCGTACACCAGCTCAGGCTCCTTCCCCACCAGAGAGGTGACATTCCACGTACCAAAAGCCAGTTTAGAAAGCTTGGGATCAGTCCGTCAAGGTCTCCTCCTTTGACCGCCACCTAATCCACATAGCACTGGACCCCCATGATCCCTCCTGCAGGTGGTGAGCCCACTGGAGGGCGGACCCATGTAACTCCTTCGGGCTGAGCCCGGCCGGGTCCCATGGGTGGAAACCCGGCCACCAGACGCTAGCCTTCGAGCCCCTCCCCCAGGCCTGGCTCCAGGGTGGGGCCCCGGTAACCCCATACCGGGCGGGGTATACTGAATCCTTGATATAGAATTTATCATGAGAGTCTGTTGGATCGTTCTTATTCTGGCCCTTCACCCAGGACCAGTTTGTCTTGGGTGACCCTATCAGAGGCAAATTGCCCCGGACAACATAGCTCCTGGGATCACTGGTGCATGCAAACCCCCCCCCACCACGTTAAGGTGATGATCCATGAGGGGGTTAGCATTTTTTGTGATGCATTTTAAAACTTTTTCCCGTGAGTTTGCAATTTTTTACTCATAAATGTGTGACTTTTTTCAGATAAATTTTTACTTATAAATTTGCTGTTTTTTCTTATAAATTTGCAACTTTTCTGCTGCCAGTCTGACATAAACAAAATATAAACTATCTACATGCTTCTTCTAATATAATCCAAATCATGTAAAGAAACAGTGTTTGGTAATAAATGAAAATATAAATAAATTTCCTCAGCCAGAAGAGAAGAACTCAGAGATACTTCAGCTCTCCCTTACAAAATCAGCCCATACTTTTCCAGCTGAAAACTGTAGCTAAACGCTAAGACTCCGTAATGTTTATTCTGTCTGTCAGTTTAAAAACAGCAGAGCGTTTATATTTCAGCCACGTTACCCATCTCTTTATTTAACAGTGTTTTGGACTTCAGAAGAAGCCCTAAGGCACAGCGGCTTTGCCTACCCAAGCAAGAGTTGTTAGTAAGGTTGCCATTCTCTGCTGCTTTTTGATCTTTTTTTTCCTGAAAAAAAATACTTGACTTATCCTTTAATTCTTTGAAATCACTTTATCAGTATCACTTGTTGATCAAAAGCAGCGTTTTATGAAATGATGCTGGAGGTGTTTATGTGCTGCTGTAGCTCATGGTTCCCTGCTGTATTTTTATAGAGTCTGTGTGTATTAAGTCAGGTATTGCCATAGCAGGTCTCACAAACCTTCCCTTTCACTGCCGCTGCTATCCTTCTGTCACAGATCACCAATGACACTCGCTCCGCCCTGCCTGCACTCTCTTCTTCACCTCTCTTGTGCACTGTCCATTGCTTTGGATGGGTTGACCCCAGGTATTTAAACTCATCTACCTTTGCTGTCATTCTGCTGTCCTCAAATATGTCCTGCACCACCCTCACAAACTTCTCTGCCACTCTTGACTTCCTCATACAGTACCACACTTCCTCTTCTGGCACCCTATCCTTTCTCTGGATCCACAAAGACACAGTGCAACTCCTCCTTTCCTTCTCTGTACTTCTCCATCAACACTCTTAAAACCAACATTGCATCTGTGCAATGTTAAAATTTATGACAAAAATAATAATAATTAAAATTAAATAATTAAATAAATCAAATTAAATTAAAATAATAATTACCGTGCGGTGCAGTGGCGCAGTGGTTAGCACTGCACCAGCACAGCAACTCACCCTTGGCCGTGGGATCCCTTTTTCGATCCCAGCCCCTGACCAACAGTGAGTTTGTGTGGAGTTTGTATGTTCTTCCCGTATCTGTGTGGGTTTACTCCGGGATTTCTCCGGTTTCCTCCCACAGGCCAAAAACATGCAGGTTAGGTTAATTGGAGACTCTAAAGTGGCCCTAGGTGTGAACGTGTGTGTGTGAATGGTTAAGGGATAGCGCCGTACAGTGGCTGCTTCATCCATCCAGGTGGATGCCCTCAATAAATCAATAAAGTATACAAAATCAAAAAAAAAAAAAAATTAACTAGGAAAAAAAAAGGCAAACTCATTCAAGCCAAGCTCCCAGGAAAAGATGGAAATTTATGACAAAAGTCACAAATTTTGTGGAAAAGTTTCAAATTTATGACAACGGTCTCAAATTTAGAAGAAAAAATTGTGAATTTACAAAAAAAAGTCACAAATATATGGGAAAATACTGTCTCTGTGTGTGTTGTGGCAAACAGTTGCAAATTTACGAGGAATTTAAAATAATAACATAATATTTTTGTATATAACACCTTTCAAAACAGCGTTACAAAGTGGTTCACAAGAGAGAATAATGAGAACAACCAAACAAGATGCAAATAGATATAGATAAAATTCAGTTAGAATAAAAACAAGCAATAAAACAGATGAAAATATACATAGCAAAAATTTAGTAAAAGCACATTTGTAAAAGTGAGTTTTTAAAAGTGATTTAAAAGCTAACAAAGATTCGGCCTGCCTGATCTCCTCAGGAACGTCATTCCAGAGAGCCAGGCCCTAACAGCAAAGGCCCGGTCGCCCTTGGCTTTGAATTTGGTTCTGGTATTACTAAGAGGGATCTATTGGAGGAGCTCATTACGTTTTGGAACATAAGGAGTCAGGATATCGCTGATGTACTCTGGGGTCAGTCCATTCTGAGCTTTAAAAATGATTATTAAAATGTTCAAGTGAATTCTAAAACGCACAGACAGCCAGTGTAACGATGCTAAAATTGGGGATATGTGCTCTCTCCTATGGGGATTTGTGATGAGTCTAGCTGTGGAAGAAAGAAAGGTATTACAGTATTTTAAGACAAGAAAAGCTGCAAAATTGTGAAAAAAAGTCACAAATTTTGTGAAAAAAAAATGTTTAAATTTCTTGAGTTGCAAAAAATGTGTTCATGAGAAAAATATGATTTTTATTTTTTTTTAGAAAAAGAGTTTTCAGTAAGTGGTCAATCATGTTTAAGGAAAAAAGCAAATTAAAAAAAGTCTAAAATTTAAAGTAATTGCAAATTTTGTGGAAAAATTGTGTGGAAAATTTTGTAGAAAAATGTTGCAAATTTTAAAGAACAAATAATTACAAATTTGTAAGAAAAATGTGTCAATGTACAAGAAATGTGGCAAACATGAGGAGAATTTGTTTGACAAGGTTGCAGATTTATGAGAATAAATATCTCATGAATGGTCATAAATACAGTATACATTATAAGAAAGAAAAATCAAGAAAAAAGTAAACAAAGTTTTAAATTCACAAGGAGTAAATTACAAGTTCTGTGGGGCAAAAAAAATTAAGTGTGTGGAAAAATTAAAAAAAAAAGAAAAAAGCAATATTGTTTTCAGAAAAAAGTCAGAAATTTTCAAGAAAATTGTTATAAATGTGTGAGAAAGAAAAAACAAGAAAATAAAGGAAAAATTTTTTTTGTGAAAATATATTTTTTTGAGAAAAGTTAAAATTTCCATGGTCATACATTTATACATTTATATACATGGTAAGTAAATTTACAAGAAAAGAAACAAATTTATGAAGACAAAAGTTGCCTGTTTACAAGAAAAAAATTCTAAATTTATGAGAAAAAGTTACAAATGTATGGAAAAAGTAGAAAATTTACAAGAAGTCACAAATTTGATAAAAAAAAAAACAGTTGCAACTCGACAACAAAAAAGTAGCAAATTCATTTTTAAAAAGTTGCAAATTTAAAAGAAAAAAGTAGCAAATTTATGAGGAAAAAAGTTGCAGATTTATAAGAAAAAACTTTCAAATTTATGAAAAAGTTGCAAATTTCCGAGAAAAAAAAAAGCAAATTTATGAGAGAAAAAAGTTGCAAATTTATCAGAAAAATATTGTCATATTATGTCATAGCATACATATGAAGTTTCACAATTTAAAAAAAAAAATGCTGCAATTTTATTAAAACAGAAATTGCAAATTCATGAAAAATATTGCAAATTTGTAAGGAAAGTGACAGGCATTAAAAACATCAAAACAAAGAAAACAAATCCTGTATATGTTTATAATGAGTAGATGCTTTAAAACTATTGTTTTACTTTCACAGTGTTAATGCATGCACAGTAAAGTAAAACCTGTCATGTCAGTGCACGAAACTCCCCATGAGAACATCCGTAGGACACTCTGGAGTCGGGACAAATCACGCCGAGCTGCAGGCGGCGCTGCTCGCTGGATGGGACCGCACTCCTCACACTTAACGGCATCAGGCCAGCACAGAATTGAGATTTTGCTGACACACAAAATTAAAGACTGACAAAAATCAAGAGAAATGAATCAGAATTACGTTTTGTTGCACACTTACACCACCCTGTGAAAGTGACGCAAATGCTGTGTTTTTAATGGCTGCTGGTGTACATGAGGAAGAAACTGTGTTTGTGTGCGTTCCAGCAATAATTGTCACAGACGGGCTGGCATCTTGTGTATGATGAAAATCAGATGGAAGAAGACAGTCGTGGGTGGACAGCAGCGTTGCGTCTCTCCTCCATTCATCTTTCTCCATCATCCGTGCTCATCTGTGTTGATCATTGCTCCCCCCCGCCCGTGTATGTGCGTCCTTCAGTTCCGTTGTCCTCTTCTTTATGTCCATTCCTTACATAACGCCGAAGCACCCAGCTGTGCTCCGTCTCTGACCAGCCTCGCTGCTCTCGCCTCGGTTAAATATTCATCCCCCTTTCCCTGCAGCCCCGTGCCCTGCCCTCCATATTTATGAAGCTGGCTGCCGCTGCTGTCGTCCGCCGCTGTTAGACGGGCGAGACTCGGCTCCCCACGGCAAGGAAAGATTTATGCAAGATTTGTTTCACTGTTGCCGCTAAGTGGGCAACAGCGATCCCTCTCATTATCAACACCATGCCGCCGTAGCGCGATTAGCATGCCGGCATTTTCGGGCAGCGGACTGTTTTGGGTCCTGATTGGAGTTGTCACGTGCAAATTTGCTTTAACGAGGGAGGAAATTTGATTTAATGTGCAAGTGTGTTGTAATTATGAAGTGAGTGTTTTCTGAAGGCTTAAGTGGGGCCCATTCTTATTTTCAACATGTTGTTTTTCTTTGTTTTGCCGTCAGTCCCGTCGCTCTGAGAGAGGATGTGAAAAGTCCACACCGGGAAGGGGGGGGGGCGGATGTTTCACGTCACTGTTGGGAATGGGGGGCTGAGAAAGGTTTTGAGCGCGGGTGACCCACCGTCACTAAACACATTTTAGTTTAGTTTTTTAAGACGAGGAAACTCTCAGCAAGATTCCAGCTCAATAAAGTGACTGAAGTCAAGTGTGTGTGTGAGTGTGTGAGTGTGTGTGTGTGTGTGAGTGTGTGTGAGTGAGTGAAAGGACAGTGAAGTTCACAGCTCTAGGGTACAAGGGAAGACCGAGGCTTGACCCCTCAGCAGTGTAACCCGGTTGCAACAGTACTGTGGCTATGAGCTATCGCGAATAACTGTACAATTTACCTCACTGTATGACTACCAGGCTACCCCCTCCCCTTCTAAGTTTGCTCCTTTTTTACCAACTGTCATAATTTTGCAACTTTTCTAGCTTTGTTAATTTACAACTTTCTCTTCCCTCGTAAATTTGCGACCACCCCCACTGTAAGTTTGCTGCTTTTTCCTCTTCTTTTAAATTTGGAGCTTTTTCTCCTAGTATTGTAAATTTGCAACTTTCCCTCCACTCTCGTAAATTTGTGACCGCCCCCCCCCCCGAGTTTCGTAAGGTTGCGATTTCCTCCCATGTAAATTTGCAGCTTTTTCATCCTCTTAAATTTATGACTTTTCAATCCAGTCTCATAAATTTGTATTTCCACCCTCTCATGTCCTTGTAATTTGTAAATTTGTGAGTTTTTAATGTGAATTAGTGACTTTTTTCACCCTACACATGTGCGACCCCCAATAAATTTACAACTGTTTCTAGTCTTGTAAATTAGCAACTTTTTTTTTTCACCCCCACAGTCAGTTGTTTTACTCCAGCCACCCTATAATTATGACTTTCTGCCATTTTGCAACTTTTTTTCCCCTCTATCGTAAATTTGCTGACAATCACCCTCTTAAATTTGCTACTTTTTTCTGTCTTGTAAATTTGCAGCCTTTTCACCCTCAAAAATTTGCTACTTTTACGCCCAGTCTCATAACTTTGCATATCCCACCCCTCTGTATCCTTGTAATTTGCTATTTTTCCCACTCTCATAAATTAGAAACTTTTCTCTACATGCATGCTAGACATATATTTTTTTTTAAATTTAAATTGCAGTGTTATTCTAATTATAAAAAAGCAACGATAAAAATGAACTTCAGTAAGACTGAATTTGCTATGTTATTTTAACTTTTAAGCTAGCATTTTTTTTTTCAACTTTTAGTTTTTAATTTAGCATTTTTTAAAGCTAACGTTCTTTAATTTAAGCAACGTCCACTTGTATGCTTGCGGATGCCAGCGGCAGCACATCATCCATACAGTCTGTGGGTTTGACTCCCATGAGTCTCTCCTTCCAGCTGCAGCGTGAGAAAAGTTTAGCTCGGGTGGTTCAAGTTAAAATGAAGAAGAGGGCTTGCATATTGGAAATCTAATGAAGTGGGTAATCATGTAGACTGTGTAGTTCTGTAGTAAAGCTCATTTTATCTGCACAATACAACTGAGGGTGCAGTTGTGAGAATCAGACATTTGTGGTCTCGTTTTTGGCTGCTGTGAAACTCTCTGAAATATTCATGTGCTGCTCCTTGGCAGTATTGTATTATAAATTTAAAGCCCACTCCTCTGCAGGCAGATGTATTAATGTTCTGTACAGTTTGTTAATAGGAAGACGCTCACGTCATATTTGCCCCCTCTGCTCCCCACTCCTGTTTCTCCTCACACTTGTATTGTGCAGTTTCTCTTCTCTGCACTTGTATTTACCAGCTGTAAAATATTCATGTTACTCCTTCACATTAACAGTGATTTTTTTTTATATTTGCAGCCAAGCGTATGTCATGCATCCATTTGCTCATATTTACTGTGCAGTTTTTGTGAGAAACTGGAAAATATTTATGTTTATATTTCACCGAAATTCTGCACAGCGTCAGTGTGTGTATTCACACCTGTTTTCCCATTAGTTGAGGACTATCATGAGTGTGAGTCCGAGTCACTGTGGGTGCACCAACGGAGGGGCAACTCAAAACACACAGCACATTTTGAGCAGATTTTAATCACACCAGATGATGATTTGTGTTTCTATGGCTGTCACACTGTATAATCTAAATACTGCTCATCGAGGCCGCATTAAACGTCACGACTTTGCACAATAGAGATCGTCCCCTCCAATACACAAATAAGACAATTACAATTATTATCGAGGGCGGAAACAACACTGTTCATTCAATGTGGAATATACTGTCTGGGTCCATATTTATATTTTGCCGGGTAATTTAACTATAATGCTGTTGATACCATCTAGCTGCAATGTTTTTCTCGTAAACATGCAAAATATTTTTCATGTAAATTTGCATTTTTTTTTTAACGTCAATTTCAGACTTAAAAAACTGTGTTGTCTTTTATTATTTTCCCCTGTGGTATCGAAGATGGTATCAACTATCACATATTGTCCCAGGTATTGGGATTGAGTTTGAAATTATTTTACGGTGACAACCTTTCAAGGTTTGCATGCACTGAATAGACAGATTATTGGTCAATAAACCAGGAGTCATTATCTGATTTCTCATAATCACTGATGGCCTTTATCTAATAAAGAAAATCAGACTACTCTGTTTAAATGACAGTTAGACTAATCAACTATCAGGAGTGGGGGCCTAGTTGATAGAGCATCCGCCCCACAACCGGGAGGTTGGGGGTTCAAGTCCCAGCCGGGTCATACCAAAGACCATATAAAAATGGTACTTCCCGCCTTCTAGCTTGGTGCTCAGTGTAATAGAATGAGGGAAGGAGAAGTTGTTTGTGGCGGTGCTTTGCATGGCAGCGACACCTCTGATTCTACATGTGATTAACATTGTAGATAGAAGAAACGTAGTTTCCTTCTACTGTACATGATTGACTGAATGACAACAGAAACGGCTTCTTCTAACTCCAGAAATCTGTTGTGTGCATGTAAACATAGCCAGTAATGCTGATAGAAGTTTGGGATTTGATCATCTTTTGAACCATGAGAAACTTGATTATTAGCACTCTTCTATAGTCAGTAGGCGATTTGTTATGTTTTAATAAAGGGAATGAGGTACGAACATCCATCCATCCATCTTCTTCCACTTAATCCTTTTTGGGTCGAGGGGGGGCTAGAGCCCACCTCAGCATCTTTTAGGCGAGAAGCAGGGTACACCCTGGACAGATCGCCAGTCCATCGCAGGGCCAACACAGAGAGACAGACAACCATTAGAATCACCAGTTTTATGCCAATTAACCTAACTTGCATGTTTTTGGCATGTGGGAGGAAACCGGAGAAATCCCGGAGTAAACCCACGCAGACACGGGGAGAACATGCAAACTCCACACAGATCACTGTTGGTCGGGGGCTGGGATCGAACCCAGGATCCCCCGGCCAAGGGTGAGTTGCTGTGCTGCCGCAGTGCTAACCACTCCGCCACTGCACTTAGGTACAAATTAGCAGGAGTAAAGGTGCAAAGATATGATAAAAGATGGCAATTTAAAAATAGCCCAGACTAGCATTGCAAATTTTCAAGAAAAAAGTTGAACATTTACGGGAAAAAAAGAAAAAAGAAAATTTACTGGAAAAAAGTGCACATTTTTGAGAAAAGGTTGTGAAATTTTTGAGAAAAAAGTCACAGATTTATGAGAAAAAAGTGGCAAATTTTTTGAGAAAAGTCAGAAATTTATAAGAAAAAAAAAAATTGCTAATTTTTGAGGAAAAAGTTATAAATTTATCCAAAACAGTGGCAAATTCTTGAGGAAAAAAAATCCCAAATTTATGAGAAAAAAAGTTGCAAATGTTTGACAAAAGTTACAAATCTATGAGAAAAAAGTCACAAATTCATGAGAACTAGTTGCAGATTTATGAGGAAAAAAGTTTTTAAAAATTTCATTTAAAAATGTAAACTGGGTTCAAATATGCAAGAATAAAGGTGAAAAGATATGATAAAAGATGTCAGTTTTAAAATGAATGTTAGTTATGAATGAATGAATGAATCTTTATGAATGAATGAATCTTTATTTCGGATAGATTAAAAGTACAGGTTAAAAGAAACTGAATAATATAACAAAGGGGGAAGAAAATCCAACAAGGTCAAATTAGACAATAACTCCTCTGATTATACAGTTCAACATAAGTTATCCGAAATGGGTGATGGCTGAAGCCACAGCTTATATTGCCCACCCATATTCCATCCAAGAATTCAAAAGAAAAACAACAAAACAACCCAAAAATAACCCAGATAAGCACTGCAAATTTTCAAGTAAAAGAGTTGAAAGTTTACAGGGGGGAAAATGCAAATTTTTGAGAAAAAGTTGCAAATTTATGAGGAAAAAGTCACAAATCTATGAAAAAAATTGCAAATTAACAAGCAAAAAAAGTTGAAAAATTTTGAGGAAAAAAAGTTGAAAATTGACAAGAAAAATTGTAGATTTAAAAAAAAAAAGGATCAGAATCAGAATCAGAATCAGAATCAGGTTTATTGCCATTGTTCATGTAGTACACAAACTAGGAATTTGTCTCGGTACAATGCTGCAACATTAAACATGATAAGATAAGAGAAATAAACTATACATGTAATAAAGTGTAGGATAAGATTAAGTGATACTGGTCAACAGTTAAAATATATATATATATTAGCCAGCAGCAGATACTGTGGAGAACTATATAGTGCAGTCGGTAATGCAGGAAGAAAACAGTGATGATTGACATGAGTCTGGTTGAGCTGCTGTACATGGTGCACGAGAGTCACTTAGTGTTCAGCAGTCTAATGGCAGAGGGGAAGAAGCTGTTCATGTGACGGGAGGTTTTAGTCTGGATGGACCGAAGTCTTCTACCAGAGGGGAGGGGGGCAAACAGTACGTGACCAGGGTGTGAGGGATCGGCTATGATCCGGCCAGCACGCCTCCGGGTCCTGGAGATGTACAGATCCTGGAGAGATGGGAGCTTGCAGCCGATCACCTTCTCAGCAGTGCGCACGACGCGCTGCAGCCTTAGTCTGTCCCTGGCAGTGGCTCCTGCGTACCACACGGTTATGGAGGTGGTGAGGATGGACTCGATGATGGCTGTGTAGAACTGCACTAACATCTTGGTGGGTAGCTTGAGCTTCCTCAGCTGCCGCAGGAAGAACATCCTCTGCTGGGCTTTTTTGATGAGTGAGCTGATGGTCAGCTCCCATTTGAGGTCCCTGGTGATGGTAGTGCCTAGGAAGCGGAAGGAATCAGCAGTGGTGATGGGAGAGCCTGAGAGGGTGAGGGGGGGCAGAGGAGTAGTGACTTTCCTGAAGTCTACAATCATCTCCACTGTCTTCAGAGCGTTCAGCTGCAGGTTGTTATTGCTGCACCAGGACGCCAGCTGGGCCACCTCTCTCCTGTAGGCGGACTCGTCGCCGTTGGAGATGAGCCCGATGAGGGTGGTGTCGTCCGCAAACTTGATCAACTTGACAGACTGGTGGCTGGAGGTGCAGGAGTTGGTGTAAAGGGAGAAGAGTAGGGGGGAAAGTACACAGCCCTGGGGTGATCCGGTGCTGATGCTAGTATAGTCTGAGACAGTCTTTCCCAGCCGCACATGCTGCCTCCGGTCCGTCAGGAAGTCGATGATCCACCTGCAGAGGGAGTCAGGCACGTTGAGCAGGGACAGCTTGTCCCGGAGCAGAGCGGGGCGGATGGTGTTGAATGCGGAGCTGAAGTCCACAAACAGGATCCTGGCGTAGGTTCCCGGGGAGTCCAGGTGCTGCAGGATGGAGTGGAGGGCCAGGTTGACTGCATCGTCTACAGACCTGTTGGCTCGGTAGGCAAACTGCAGCGGGTCCAGGAGAGGGGTGGTGATGGACTTGAGGTGGGACAGGACCAGGCGCTCAAAGGACTTCATGACTACAGAGGTGAGCGCTACAGGTCTGTAGTCATTAAGTCCAGTGATCCGTGGCTTCTTGGGGACAGGGATGATGGTGGAGGATTTGAGGCAGGACGGCACGTGGCATAACTTAAGGGAGGTGTTAAAAATGTCTGTGAATACAGGAGCCAGCTGTTTCGCACAGAGTCTCAGGGTGGAGGGAGACACGCCGTCTGGGCCGGGGGCCTTGCGCGGGTTCAGTCTGGAGAACTGTTTGAGCACATCCTGCTCACTGATGATAAGGGGAGGGGGGGAGGTGGGGGGGGTGCCTTAAATGAAGTAGGGAATGTGGAGGCTGTGGAGCTGGAGGGAGGGGGGGAGTTGGACACAGATGACGAGGTGTCAAAACGGGCATAGTGTTGGGACAGTCTCTGACAAAGGGCTTTGTCATCCTGACCTTTAGGAGCCTGAGGCCGATAGTTGGTGATCTGCCTCAGTCCTCTCCACACGGAAGCCGAATCATTAGCAGTGAACTGCTGCTGGAGTCTCTCTGAGTACACAGATTTAGCTCTCCTCAGCTCTCTGCTAAACCGGTATTTAACCTCCCTGTAGCAGTCCCTGTCTCCACTTTTCAGCGCTGCTTCCTTCTCCTTCCTGATCTGTCTGAGCTTAGCTGTGAACCAGGGTTTGTCATTAGAGTAACTCACCCTGGTGCGTGATGGAAGAATGTTCTCTTCACAAAAGTGGATATATGAGTTCACAGTGTCCGTGTACTCATCCAGATCATGCGTGGCTCCTTTAAGCATGCCCCAGTCAGATATTTCCATGCACGTTTCCAGCTTCTCCTCAGCATCACTGGTCCGTATCTTCGTAGTGCTCACAACAGGTTTAGTGAGCTTCAATCTCTGTCTGTATGTGGGAATGAGGTGAACCATCACGTGATCAGATAATCCCAGCGCAGCTCGAGGGACAGCGTGATATGCGTCTTTCACTGTGGTGTAACAGTGATCCAGTGTGTTTAATCCTCTGGTGGGGCATTTAATAAACTGTTTGTAGCGGGGGAGATCGTGGCTCAGATTGCACTGATTAAAGTCGCCAGCCACAATAATCAGCGAGTCTGGAAAACTCCGCTCTGTGTGTTGAATGTGATCCGCGAGCACGCGCTGAGCTTCGCGCGTGTCCGCGTCGGGAGGGGCGTACACAGCGATCAGTATAAAAGAAGCAAACTCCCGTGGGGAATAAAAAGGCTTGCAGTTGATAACAAGAAATTCCAAGGCAGGAGAACAGTGTTTGGAAATTACCGTTACATCAGAGCACCAGCTACAGTTGATGTAGAAACAGACACCGCCTCCTGTGGTCTTGCCGGAAAGCTCTGTGTCACGATCAGCACGGAAGAGCTGGAAGCCGTCGAGGCGCAGCGCGCTGTCCGGTATATTTTCCCGGAGCCAGGTCTCAGTAAAGCAGAGGACAGCTGAGGAGGCGAGGTCCTTAAAACGCATCAGCAGTCTCAGTTCATCCACCTTGTTAGAGAGAGAGTTGGTATTGGACAGAAATATGCCAGGCAGCGCCGTTCGCGAGCCTCTCCTGCGAAGTCGTACGAGAGCGCCCGCTCGTCTACCTCTCTTCCGCCGTCTCACTTTCCGAGCCAGGCAATGAACCAGATCGGCGGCAGGGGCTAGAAAAACTGGGAGGAGGTCCGTGGGGGTCAAAGTCCTGATATTTAAAAGTTCTTCACGGGTATAAGTGCAAGCAGACACACAATTGACAAACAAAAACAAACAAAGAGCGCAGCGAAGCACCATGTCGACCGCTGTGGGCGCCATCTTGGATCGAACTCCAAATGCAAATTTATAAGAAAAAAATGCCACTATATGAGAAAGAAGATGCAAGTTTTTGATTTAAAAAAGTCAGAAATTTATGAGAAAACGGTTGAAAAAAAAACTTGTAAATTTACAAGAAAAAATTTGCGAATTTATGAAAAAAAGTCACAAATTAAGAAGTTGCAGATTAATGAGAAAAAAAACGTAGAAATTTTATAAGATTTTTTCCTTTTGCATTTCTGGTTAAAAATGATGGTTCAGGGTCATGTTATTCAGTCATGTAACGTGATATGAAAAGGTTTATGAGGGGTTTGGGTTGGGGGGGTTGTATTACACCTATGAATAGTAATGGGGGATAGCGGTTTTGGGGTCATTTTGTTAACAAGGGGGATATCATCCCCCCTCAAATCACCCTCTGCCTAGAGTGATTCAACAGTGCATACTACCGCATGTCATCGACCTGAAGTGATATGACTGGCTGTAATCTGTAATCAGATTTCCTTGCTGCAGATGGCCTTTGAATAAGCGAGGATTAGATCTAGCTGAGACCCAGTCCAGACCGTTCAATGGCCAAAGGGTGTTGAGGCACTGACTCACTCTTTGACACCAGCGCTGTCCACCAACAGCTCTTAACTGTCATCTAAACTGCTGCTGGTCACACCAAAGCCGCGGGGACGGAGATAACAGTGAGTGACAGGTTGTTATTATCCAGTACACAAAGCTGTCTTTGAAGGAGTGAAGTTTGCCGAACACTGTCTGCAAAGAAAGTGAACTTACCCCAAGCATTTGGTTTTCTCAGCAGCTTCTTCTCTGCATGTAATCATAGACTGAGTCTTTAAAGTTGCCATCTGTTAAAGAGCTCCTCATTCTTGATGTTGTCGAGGTTGTTTTCCTTCTAATCAAAGTCTTTGTCTTGCGGCAGAGCGACAGTTTTAACTCTCATTTGTTAGTTTTTACCATGGGAGCGTCAGCACATTCAAAACATGGCATAGCAGTTGGCCTGGGTGGGAGCATGATATTGCGACAGAGCTGCACAAAAGTCTCAAGCCTTTCCTCATTTCTTTATATTTTGCGAGGGAAATGAGAAATAGGTGCAGGGATTCTTTGAAACGTGTGAACTTAGATTGAAATGCGATATATAGTGGTGTGAAAAAGTGTTTGCCCCCATCCTGATTTCTCATTTTTTTTGTATGTTTGTCACACTTAAGTTTGATGATCTGAAACATTTAAATATTACACAAAGATAGCACAAGTAAACACAAAATGCAGTTTTTAAATGAAGGTGTTTATTATTAAGGGTAAAAAAAAAAATCCAAACCTGCATGGCCCTTTGTGAAAAAGTGATTGCCCCCTCTTATTAAAACATAAATTACCTGTGGTTTATCACATCTTTGGAAACCTGAGTTCAATTTCTCTAGCCCCACCCAGGCCTGATTACTGCCACACCTGTTTTCAATCAAGAAATCACTTCAATCGGACCTGCCTGACAAAGTGAAGTAGACCAAAAGAGCCTCAAAAGCTAGACATCAAGCTGCAATCCAAAGAAATTCAGGAACAAATGAGAAACAAAGTAACTGAGATCTATCAGTCTGGAAAAGGTTATAATGTGGTGACCCACAACACTCTACAGGAACATTCCTCACACTCAGCATGTCTGCAGGAAGCAGAGGACAATTTGCATACAGACAGAGAGCCCCTGGGGGACAACCAGAATAATGGACTATTGTTTATACATCCCCGGATTAAGAAGAGGACGTCCGGGCGTCAGTTGGTCATGCTAATCATGTGTATTTACTGATATGTATACCAATATGCAAATGTACCATGCATCCTCTCTGTCTGTATAAAAGAGCTTACTATACATGCCTCAACAACACAGTACAACACAGTAGCTCAGAGCTACGATGTGTGTCTCATGATGATGGAGGAAATAAAACTCTGCAACCTTCCAGCTCGTCGCATCTCGCCTGATCTTATTCCTCTACACTGGTGACCCGAGACGTGTCATGGTGCACACGTCGCCTGATCTTTTACCTCCACACTGGTGACCTGACGAGAGAGAATGACCGTCTGCTCCCTCTCACCGCGCTGTGGACACAGAGGACCAGAGAACGCCTGCAACCTCTTCATCCTCATCGGAGCATGCTCTCCGGAGCACAGCACTGGGACTGACACGCACCATGAACGACGACACAAGCGAAATGAAGAAAGCAGCCTGAACGGGGACGATCACTGGCGCCAACTGCGTTGATTTTCACCAAACTCCCCGACCCTGACTCAGCTCACGACTATGAAGCCCCGCACGCACACTGCAGGATTATGAGGACAGCGCAACTGCCAGCTATGTGGTCACTGCGCCAAGCGCGCCACGCACAGGGACAATCCGGCTCCACAGACTGATACATTGTTCTCCGCCGCTGCACATGCCCGAGAAACACAGCCGATCACCAGCCTCAGAACCTTCAGGGCTGCTCACGCACCTGAAGCAGATGTGCAGCCCGCACACAGGACTTTGTTTGGGTTTCTCAGCCACGGCACACGACGGGAGCCGAGCTGATTGCTGTCCCCAAGGGCTTTAGGGCTGCGTCTGCACCAAAAGCCAAACCGCCAAGTCCCTCACACAGCTCCAGTTGTTTCACAGCCGCTACGCATCCTCGGAGAATTTAGCCGTTCGCCTTCCCCACATCCTCGCTGGACCGAGCTGCGAGCGGAGTCAGAGACTTAATTTTTGTTTTTTTCACAGCCACTGCGGATCACTGCCCCTGGTTTACCGGGAAAGTCCCTCACCATTGCGGATCCACACGCAATTTTTGCACGGCCCAGACACCTTTGACATCCCGGGCCAGCACTCACTTACTCCCACCCCCTCCCCCTCCTCCTCCACAGCGCTCTTCCCGCACCTCACTCCCTAAAGCTGGCCGATCGCCGTCTTATTCCATTACGCATGACGCGCACCATGGCCGTTCAACGTGCTGGAAACCAGAGCTGGAGTCAAACGATTGTGGGGGAGGGGGTCACAGCCCCTGCTGAGTGTTCTGGGGGGGGAGCCCTGTGATGACCCACAACACTCTACAGGAACATTCCTCACACTCAGCATGTCTGCAGGAAGCAGAGGACAATTTGCATACGGACAGAGAGCCCCTGGGGGACAACCAGAACAATGGACTATTGTTTATACATCCCCGGATTAAGAAGAGGACGTCCGGGCACCAGTTGGTCACGCTAATCATGTGTATTGACTGATATGTATACCAATATGCAAATGTACCATGCATTCTCTCTGTCTGTATAAAAGAGCTTACTATACATGCTTCAACAACACAGTACAACACAGTAGCTCAGAGCTATGATGTGTGTCTCATGATGATGGAGGAAATAAAACTCTGCAACCTTCCAGTTTGTCGCATCTCGCCTGATTCTATTCCTCTACAATAAAGTCATTTCTAAAGCTTTGGTACTCCAGCAAACCACAGTGAGAGCCATTATCCACAAATGGCGAAAACATGGAACAGTGGTGAACCTTCCCAGGAGCAGCTGGCCGACCAAAATTACCCCAAGACACATCCAAGAGGTCACAAAAGACCCCACAACAATATCCAAAGAACTGCAGGCCTCACTTGCCTCAGTTAAGGTCAGTGCTCATGACTCCACCATAAGAAAGAGACTGGGCAAAAATGGCCTGCCTGGAAGAGTTCCAAGACAAAAAAAACTGCTGAGCAAAAGGAACATAAAGGCTCGTCTCAGTTTTGCCAGAAAACATCTTGATGATCCCCAAGACTTTTGGGAAAATACTCTGTGGACTGACGAGACAAAAGTTGGAATGTTTTGGAAGGTGTGTGTTCCATTACATCTGGCGTAAAAGTAACACAGCATTTCAGAAAAGGAACATCATACCAACAATAAAATATGGTGGCGGTAGTGTGATGGTCTGGGGCTGTTTTGTTGCTTCAGGACCTGGAAGAATTGCTGTGGAACCCTGAATTCTGCTGTCTACCAAAAAATCCTGAAGGAGAATGTCCAGCCATCTGTTCATGACCTCAAGCTGAAGCACACTTTGGTTCTGCACCAGGACAATGATCCGGAACACACCAGCAAGTCCACCTCTGAATGGCTAAATAAAAATAAAATAAAGACTTTGGAGTGGCCTAGTCAAAGTCCTGACCTGAATCTGATTGAGATGCTGTGGTATGACCTTAAAAAGGCGGTTCATGCTCGAAAACCCTCCAGTATGTCTGAAATACAACAATTCTGTATAGATGAATGGGCCAAAATTCCTCCACAGCACTGTAAAACACTCATTGCCAGTTATCACAAATGCTTGATTGCAGTTGTCGCTGCTAAGGGTGACCCAACCAGTTATTAGGTTTAGGGGCAGTCACTTTTTCATACAGCCGTGTAGGTTTGGATCTTTTTTCCCCTTAATAATAAAGACCTTCATTTAAAAACTGCATTTTGTGTTTACTTGTGTTATCTTTGTCTAATATTTAAATTTGTTTGATGATCTGAAACATTTAAGTGTGACAAACATACAAAAACATGAGAAATCAGGAAACACTTTTTCACACCACTGTAGATGTCAGGCAAAAAAACCCAGTTTGTACCAGTTGAAAATTTATTTAACAGTCTGCTGGGCCAGGAATAGTTCAGTTCAAACTTTGTTTTGTTAATTTACAAATAGTTCTGATAGACAGTCAGATTTCTGAGTGTAAGTAAATGCAGCACCAGATTACTCACCCCTCCCTTCAGAACAGTGGGAGAGTGGGAGGAGAGAGGCCACATGTAGCTCTTCTACAGGTAACCTACTGTTACCCCGGATATACACTGACTCCGGATGCAGTACGTTACGGCTGTGATCCAGCCTCCGCAGCATATAGTTCCCATTCTCGTCAATTTTCTAATCCTCACTCGGTTCGGACCACTGCGGAACGAAGCCGGCTCGTCAAATTTGGTTCGCTATTGAAACATGAGTCTATTTTTGACAGATGCTGGATCCAGTCCACAAGGAAATCTTGTGATAATTTGCGGTATTTAATAGCTGTTTGTTCATTAAAATGATTTAAGGATCGTCTGTTATTTTCTGAGGTCTACTCCTCCACCACTGTGTCAGAGAAGGTAAAAACTTTGACATAACATACAAACACTTCATAGAATTAAAATTAATGTGCTACTTACGTATTATTTAAAGCACAAAAATCCAGGTGGAGCAACACTGCATCACACTTCCTTGTTGTTATCACGTGATCGCAATCGGTTCATCTGGGCTACTCTTGGGTCTTTCTTGAGATCTCGTGTTATTTTGTATAATTCTCTTGTGATCTTGTATTTTGAACTCTGTTGTGATCCATGCCTCTGCAAAACACAAACAGAGTTGGTAGGGATGAACACAGGGGAACAGCCGTACTGCATCTGCAATGGACTGCATCCACAGTCAGTGTAAATCCTGAGTAAATTCACATTATGACAGCCTTGGCTTTTATTATCAAAATGCTGAATATGTCATGCCTGGCCCTCACGAGCCAGTATAAGGCGCCACAAGTCACCAGTGAGTTTTGCAATGATGTTCTATTAGCGAGACAAGAAAAGACACTAGGCTATGAGCCGCTAAGGGCAACAACACTCACAAAGAGATACAAGGGCTCGTAGGGCTAACCCCAGTCACTACGAGCTAAACTATAACAAGACAAGAATGCAAGCAAACCTGACATGAAGGTCTAACGAGGCCTCACGAGGATTGTTTGACGATCGTTGACTTAAGGTCGACTTATGCTCCCGCAATTGGACTGCCGTCAGCGCCCGCCTTATAAAGGCGAATGCTAACGAGCAGTAATGACAGACAGCTGACCGGCCTTGACAGGCGGAAGCCCCACCGAGTGCCTTCACAATAAGAGCCCGGTGAGGCCAGAATACAACCCACAGCTGTCAAGGCCGGCAGCGAGCTATGCGTGGCCCAAGCGTGGACAGGACCAGCGCTCGGGTCGTAACAGAATATTTTTGGGACTTTCTGAAATTATTCGGTATAGTAGAGAATGACACCTGCCAATATTTAGGTTTTAAAAAACAGGAGGTTTTCCACTGGAGTGATAAATAAAACTCCAGTTTAAATAAAATAGTTTATGCATAAAAACTTCTACAACATAACAGAAAGGACTGTATCTTTGGCCATTTTAATAAATGTTTTATGAATTTACTTTTATTTTATTTATTTGAGAATCAGAGTTGAAATCATTGTTATGTTCTGGCTCTGTAAATTAAGTTTAAGATAGGTTGTATGTGGAAAAAGTCACAATTTTACCACAAGCTTTTCAAATTTGTTAGGAAAAACTGTCATGATTGATAAGCTGACAGCTCACATGCACAATGCAACAGCACAGGAATGTAACCACACAAAGGGGCACATTTGAAAGTTTATTAAATTGCAAAGTCTGCACACAGCTACAGAAACAATCACTCGCCAGAGGAATCCACCCGTGGAGAGAAAATGAGAGCTGTGAGTGGAGAAGTGGAGTAAGGGGAAATGGACTAGCCAAATTGCCACTTACTTGGGAAACGAGAGAGAACTGGCAGGACTCCAGCAGGGAATAGACGAACCAGTAGGGTGGGGGGGAATGAGCTGATGGTGCCTGACTGGGTGGAGGTAATAGCTGAGGAATTATGGAGATGTGGCAGGAGAGCGCACACAGTCCTGGACACACACTCGCACAATGGCAGCAACCTGAAGGAGAGAGGAGAAACAAGGTGAAACAGCATGTCAAAACTTATTGTAATATACTTGCTTGTCGTTAAACGGGCAGTATACCCAGACGAGCCAGCGTTGAATGCGCGGAGAGAGCCTCCGTAAGTACGCTGGCTGATGAGTGGGCGCAGGTGCGTCTTCTGCCTCAGGTGCAGTGAAGAATTCATGAAAGTGAGACGGGACGGGAGGGGCGTGCTCTCGCTGCCCATGACAGGGCCCCCCCTTCTAGGAGTGCCTCCTGGCGGTCCGGGGAGGTTCTCCGGGTGAGCTTGTTGGAAGGCCCAGAGCATTTCCTTATGCAGGACCCGAGCAGAGGGAACCCAGGAGCGTTGTTCCGGACCGTAGCCCTCCCAGTCCACCAGGTACTGCCGACCCCAGCCACGACGGCGAACATCGAGGATCCGGCGGACCATGTAGGCGGGGTGACCGTCGATGATCCAGGGAGGAGGAGGCAGCTTCGGGGGGGTGTGGGGGGTGTGGCAGAGAGGGCTGACCGAGAGGGGCTTGATGTAAGCGACGTGGAAGGTCAGGTTCACTCGCAGGGTTGGCGGCAATTTGAGCTGAACCAACGCATCGTTGATCACCCGAGAGAAAACATAGGGTCCCAGGAAGCGGGGGAACAGCTTTTTGGACCTCTCCTTGAGCGGGATCAGGTTCAGGTTCAGGTTCAGGTTACTTTATTTGTACCCGTAGGTAGATTTGTTTTGCAGTCTGGTGACATCCATATTTACAAGCCACAATTACATTCAACATAAACACAAACACAGGCACACATGAAGCTGACTATAAACATGATAAAAATAGTCAAGGCTCCATCAATCAGGATATAAAGACAAAGAGATGAGAGAAAAACCAGAGATAAGAGAGAAGGGTCATATTTAAAAGTTAAGGACTAGTCAAAGAGGTTAAAAACTCAAAGGTCTAAAACCCAATAAAATATTTAGAACCCAAATAAAATCCTACAAAAATAAGTAAATATAAAATGGAGTTAATAAATAGGTACCTGAATTATGTGCAATATATTGTTACAACTTGTTCAACTCTTTGACAGCAGCAGGAACAAAGCTGTTTTTGTAGCGCTGGGTTTTACTTTTTGGGACAGCAAACCTCCATCTTGAGGGAAGAAGCTGAAAGTTGCAGTGTAGAGGGTGGGAGTCATCATTTAAAATGGAGGTAGCAATCCTCTGTACCTGTCTGGTGTACAAGGATGTCAGGCTCAGCTGTGACTCACCAAGCAAATGACTGGACCATCTAACTACCTACCTGATCCAAGGATTTCCTCTGTTTCAGTTTTATCTGACCAAACCATGACACTAAAGAAAAGGATAAAACAGATTCAATAAAAGCCCGATAAAACATAGTCATTATGGTTCGGTCAATTTGGAAGCTTGCAAGTTTCCTCAAACAATGCAAATGTTGCTGACCCTTTTTGCACACCCTTTCACAGTTCTCTTCAAAGTTTAAATTACTATCAATAATCGTCCCAAGACATTTGTAGGATTGTACACATTCAGTGGTCTGACCTTTTAGTACGGTGACTTTGTGCCTGGGAGTTTTCCTCCTAAAGTCAATAATCATATCTTTAGTTTTTGTCGTATTCAGCTGCAGGTAGGAATCCTCACACCAGTGAACAAAATCATCAACTACTGGGCCGTGGCCACTCTCACCATCCTGGAGGAGACTGACAATAACTGAATCATCAGCATACTTTATAATGCGTCTGTTGTCATGTCTGCTCCGACACATGTTTGTGTACAGGATGAAGAGTAGTGGTGACAACACACGCCCCTGAGGAAAGCCAGTAGAAGAGCACTTTAGGTCAGACAATGTACCATTGACCCTTACTCTCTGCGTCCTGTTGGTTAAGAAATCCAGAATCCAACCCACCAGATTATTGCTCAAATCAAGTTGTTGCAGGAGCCTTTCAACTAAAATGTGAGGTTGGATTGTATTAAAGGTGGAGGAAAAGTCCATCCATCCATCCATCCATCTTCTACCGCTTTTCCGGAGGTCCGGGTCGCGGAGGCAGCAGTTCAAGCAGAGAAGCCCAGACTTCCCTCTCCCCAGCCACCTGCTCCAGCTCTTCAGAGGGGATACCAAGGCGTTCCCAGACCAGCTGGGAGACATAGTCTCTCCACCGAGTCCTGGGTCTGCCCCGGGGTCTCCTCCCAGTGGGACGTGCCTGAAACACCTCAAGTGGGAGGCGTCCAGGAGGCATCCTAATCAGATGCCCGTACCACCTCAACTGACTCCTTTCAATGTGGAGGAGCAGCGGTTCTACTCTGAGCCTCTCCCGGATGACTGAGCTCCTCACCCTATCTCTGAGGGTGAGTCCAGCAATCCTACGGAGAAAGCTCATTTCAGCCGCTTGTATCCGCGATCTCGTTCTTTCGGTCATTACCCAAAGCTCGTGACCATAGGTGAGAGTAGGAACGTAGATTGACTGGTAAATCGACAGCTTTGCCTTAGAACTAAGCTCCCTCTTCACCACAACAGACCGGTACAACGTCCGCATC
This sequence comes from Pholidichthys leucotaenia, assembly GCA_020510985.1. Classification (NCBI taxonomy): domain Eukaryota; kingdom Metazoa; phylum Chordata; class Actinopteri; order Cichliformes; family Pholidichthyidae; genus Pholidichthys; species Pholidichthys leucotaenia. The sequence goes on along the minus strand of CM035836.1, from coordinate 123,525,993 downwards.
ACTGCAGATGCTGCTCCAATCCGTCTGTCGATCTCTCGCTCCATTCTCCCCTCACTCGTGAACAAGACCCCAAGATACTTAAACTCCTCCACTTGGGGCAGGAGCCTGTCCCCAACCCGGAGAGGACAATCCACCTTTTTCCGGCTGAGGACCATGGACTCGGACTTGGAGGTGCTGATTCTCATCCCAGCCGCTTCACACTCAGCGGCAAACCGTCCCAGCAAGAGCTGTAGGTCATTGCTGGATGAAGCCAACAGGACAACATCATCTGCAAACAACAGAGATGAGATCCTGTTGTCACCAAGCATGACACCCTCCATTCCCTGGCTGCGCCTAGAAATCCTGTCCATAAAAATTATGAACAGGATCGGTGACAAAGGGCAGCCCTGGCGGAGTCCAACTCTCACTGGGAATGAGTCCGACCGAGTGTTGGCAATACGAACCAAACTCTCACAACGGTCGTACAGAGACCGATTAGCTCGTAACAACAAGCCCGATACCCCATACTCCCGAAGCACCCCCCACAAAAATCCACGAGGGACGCGGTCAAATGCCTTCTCCAAGTCCACAAAACACATGTAAACTGGTTGGGCAAACTCCCACGAACCCTCGAGAATTCTCGAGAGGGTAAAGAGCTGGTCCGATGTGCCACGGCCAGGACGAAAACCACATTGCTCCTCCTGAATCCGAGGTTTGACCAACGGCCGGACTCTCCTCTCCAGTACCTTGGCATAGACCTTCCCAGGGAGGCTGAGGAGTGTGATCCCTCTAAAGTTGGAGCACACCCTCCGGTCCCCTTTTTTAAAGAGAGGAACCACCACCCCGGTTTGCCATGCCAAAGGCACTGCCCCCGACCTCCACGCAATGTTGCAGAGGCGTGTCAACCATGACAACCCAACAACATCTAGGGACTTGAGGTACTCAGGGCGAATCTCGTCCACCCCCGGGGCCCGGCCACCAAGGAGATTTTTAACCACCTTGGCGACCTCAGCCCCTGTGATAGGCAAGTCATCCCCCTCGTCCCCAAACCCTGCTTCCACTGTGGAAGGCGTATCAGTGGGATTGAGGAGATCCTCGAAGTATTCCTTCCACCGCCCGACGATGTCCCCAGTCGAAGTCAACAGTGTCCCATCCGCACCATACACAGTGTGGACGGGGAGCTGCTTTCCCCTCCTGAGCCGCCGGACAGTTTGCCAGAATCTCTTTGAGGCCGTCCGAAAGTCTTGTTCCATGGCCTCACCGAATTCCTCCCATACCCGGGTTTTTGCTTCAGCAACCACCCGAACTGCACTCCGCTTGGCCTGCCGGTACACCTCAGCTGCTTCGGGAGTCCCACAAGCCAACCAAGCTTGATAGGACTCCTTCTTCAGCTTAATGGCCCCCCTCACCACTGGTGTCCACCACTTGGTTCAGGGGTTGCCACCACGAGATGCACCGACCACCTTGCGGCCGCAGCTCTGGGCCGCCGCTTCAACAACAGAGGTGGAGAACATGGCCCATTCAGACTCCATGTCTCCAGACTCCCTCGGAATGTGGTTGAAGTTCTTCCGGAGGTGGGAGTTGAAGACCTCCCGGACAGGGGCCTCAGCCAGACGCTCCCAGCACACCCTCACTATACGTTTGGGTCTACCAGGTCTGAATGGCTTCCTCCCCTGCCATCGGATCCAACTCACCACCAGGTGGTGATCAGTTGACAGCTCTGCACCTCTCTTTACTCGGGTGTCCAAGACATACGGTCGCAGGTCTGATGATACGATAACAAAATCGATCGTCGACCTGCGACCTAGGGTGTCCTGGTGCCAGGTGCACATATGGACACCCTTATGCTTGAACATGGTGTTCGTTATGGACAGACTGTGGTTAGCACAGAAGTCCAATAACTGAACACCACTCGGGTTCAGATCGGGCAGGCCGTTCCTCCCAATCACCCCCCTCCAGGTTTCACTGTCGTTGCCCACGTGCGCATTGAAGGCCCCCAGTAGGACAATGGAGTCTCCAAGAGGAGCACCCTCCAGCACCCCAGTCACAGACTCCAAAAAGGGTGGGTACTCTGAAACGTCATTTGGTGCATAGGCACAAATGATGGTCAGGACCCATTTCCCAACCCGAAGGCGCAGGGAAGCAACCCTTTCGTCCACCGGGGAAAACTCCAATATAGAGGCAGCAAGGTGGGGCGATACAAGAATACCCACCCCTGCTCGTCGCCTCTCGCCCGGGGCAACTCCAGAAAAGGCCAAGCTCCAGCCCCTCTCCAGGAGACTGGTTCCGGAACCGGAGCTGTGTGTTGAAGTGAGGCCGACTATATCTAGCCGGTATCTCTCAACCTCGTACACCAGCTCAGGCTCCTTCCCCACCAGAGAGGTGACATTCCACGTACCAAAAGCCAGTTTAGAAAGCTTGGGATCAGTCCGCCAAGGTCTCCGCCTTTGACCGCCACCTGATCCACATAGCACCGGACCCCCATGATCCCTCCTGCAGGTGGTGAGCCCACTGGAGGGCGGACCCATGTAACTCCTTCGGGCTGAGCCCGGCCGGGTCCCATGGGTGGAAACCCGGCCACCAGACGCTAGCCTTCGAGCCCCTCCCCCAGGCCTGGCTCCAGGGTGGGGCCCCGGTAACCCCATACCGGGCGGGGTACACTGAATCCTTGATACACAATTCATGAGAGTCTGTTGGATCGTTCTTAGTCTGGCCCTTCACCCAGGACCAGTTTGTCTTGGGAGACCCTATCAGAGGCAAATTGCCCCGGACAACATAGCTCCTGGGATCACTGGTGCATGCAAACCCCCCCCCACCACGATAAGGGGACGATCCATGAGGGGGCGGAGGAAAAGTCCACAAATAAAAGCCTGGCGTGTGTCCCATTAAAATCCAGATGTTTAAAAAGCATGTTAAACAGAGTGACAGTGGCATCCTCCACTCCTTTGTGAGGCCTATATGCAAACTGCAAAGGATCCAATGCATGTTCAGTCTGCTTTAGGACCTCACATCTGACCAGTTTTTTCAAAAATTTTCATTAAAATTGAAGTCAAAGCAACTGGTCTAAAGTCATTTACCATTTTAGGACAGCTGGATTTTGGAACGGGAACAACCACTGGCTCGCCGCTAACCAGACCTGCTGACCCACGACGTACTTGGGCGCGGGCATCCGCTTCCTGTCAGCTGCGGCCCGGGTGTGCTTAATGAAGCGGGCAAGGGCTGCCCGAGTGGCTCTCCAGATGCGCTGGCAGCGACGGGCATGGACCCCCACTGATGGAACTGCAACCTCCCTCTCGGCCATGGGAAGGAGTGGCAGCGTGTACCCCAGGGATGCCTCAAACGGGATGAGTCCGGTGGTCGCAGAGACGGCTGAGTTGAGTGAATATTTCACCCAGGTCAGGTTTGAGCTCCAGGAGGATGGGTTATCGGCTGCTACGCACTGCAGGGTGGCCTCCAAGGAATGATTGGCGCGCTCTGCCTGCCCATTACTCTGTGGATGATTCGCCGTGGAGAGACTCACTGTGGTTCCCAGCGTCCGGCAAAAGGCCCTCCAGACCTGGGATGTGAATTGTGGACCCTGGTCAGACACGATGTCCATGGGAATGCCGTGAATCTTGATGACGTGGTCGGTGAGGAGGACCGCTGACTCCAAGGCCGAGGGGAGCTTCGGGAGGGCAACCAGATGCACAGCCTTGGAGAAGCGATCCACTATGGTCAGGATAACCGTTTTTCCACAGGAGGAGGGAAGTCCGGTGATGAAATCCACAGCAATGTGGGACCACGGGCGACCAGGGGTGGGGAGGGGATGGAGGAGGCCTGATGGAGGGGAGGAGTCCGATTTCCACTGGACGCAGGTCTGACAGGCCTTGACATATTCACGTACATCCCGCCACAGCATGGGCCACCAGAACGCTCGCTGGACGAAGTCCACAGTTCGAGTGATACCAGGATGGCACGCGAAGCGACTGGTGGGGGCCCACTGGATGACGTGGCTGCGGAGGGCAGCCAGAATGTACAGACAGTTCCAGGGGTACCCTACTGGCACAGATTCCTGGGACTGGGCCTGTTGGACCCTAAGCTCGATATCCCAAGTAAGGGCTCCGAGGATGCACGAAGGTGGTATGATGGTTTGGGGTGGGGTGGGGGGGGGCTACCTCCCCAGAATCAAACTGGCGTGATAGCAAGTCCGGTTTGGTGTTCCGGGCACCAGGCCGGTACTTGATGGTAAAATTAAATCGCTGGAAAAATAGAGCCCAGCGAGCCTGCCTGGCATTTAGTCGGTGGGCCGACCGCAAGTACTTGAGGTTCTTGTAGTCGGTCCACACGACGATGGGGTGAATGGCCTCCTCTAACCAATGCCTCCACTCCTCCAATGCCAACTTAATGGCAAGCAGCGCTCTGTCCCCCATGTCATAATTCCTCTTGGCCGGTGTAGGCCGACAAGAGAAATATGTGCAGAGGCAGAGCTTCTGGTCGGGGGGTGTGCGCTGTGACAGCACAGCGCCAACCCCCGAATCAGATGCATCCACCTCAAGGACAAACTGGAGCTACGTGTCGACCTGGGCCAAGATTGGTGTTTCCGTGAACAGGCATTTTAATTTTACAAACGCTTGTTCAGCTGACTCGGTCCAGCGAAAGGGGACCTTAATGGAGGTCAGCTGCGTCAAGGGCAGTGCCACCACTCTGTAGTTCATGATGAACCTGCGATAAAAGTTTGCGAACCCGAGGAAGTGTTGAAGCTCTTTACGGGAGTGGGAAGTTGGCCAATGCAGCACTGCCCTCACCTTGGCCAGGTCAGCAATCAGTCTCCCTTCAGCTACTATGAAGCCCAAGAAGGTGGTTGATGTTGTGGAGAACTCACACTTCTCGGCTTTGACGTAGAGCTGGTTCTCCAAGAGCCGTTGTAAAACGGCCCTGACATGGGCTTCATGTTCCTCTGGCAAGCGAGAGAAAATTAGAATGTCGTCCAAGTAGACAAAAACGAATTGGTAGAGCATATCGCGAAGAACGTTGTTTATTAACCGCTGAAAGAAGGCGGGGGCGTTAGTGAGACCAAAAGGCATCACTAAATATTCGAATTGCCACTGGTAAGTTTTAAACGCCGTCTTCCATTCGTCGCCTTCGTGAATGCGGATCAGATGGTACGCGTTCCTTAAGTCTAGCTTGGTGAATACCCGTGAGCGCTGAAGGACCTCGAACACTGAATTAATCAAAGGGGGAGGGTACTTGACTTTGATGGTTATTGCATTGAGCTCCAGGTAGTCGATGCACGGGCGCAACGAGTCATCCTTCTTTCCGACGAAGAAGAATCCAACTCTGAGTAGAGGCGAAGATGGCCAAATAAGGCTGGCGTTCAGCGATTCCTTTATGTACTTCTCCATCACCTCCCTCTCCGAGCTAGAAATACTGTATAACCGACTGGATGGCAGTCTCGCCCCCGGGATGAGGTCTATAGTCAACCAGAGTCAACCAGCGCCATTGTCCTCCTCTCAACCCCCAGCAATTGCACGAGGGCCGAAATTGAAAAATTACTGGGGGGAGTAGGTTTAGTCCCGCCCGCCAGACCCCCCATGGTTACTGATGGGCTGTGTCTTTTGGCCACTGGCGGCATTCATCCAGACTGTGGTTCAATGAACCGTAGTACGCACACGCACCAACCCTTCGCCTCTGCTGGCGCTCATCATCGGTCAAGTGCCAAGAGCGCTCCACCAGCTCAGGTGGAGAGCTGGCGCCTCCAGTGTGAGTAACCACGACGGGCACGCGCTCGGCATGTGGACGAGAGGAACACTTGCACTCCTTTGCGCGCTCACGGTACCAGTTATCTAATCCTATAGCCTGATCTATGAGACCGTCGAGAGTCTCAGGGACAGGGTGAACCACCAGGTCATCACGGAGTTGAGCGTTTAACCCGTGGAGGAATGCACTGCGCAAAGCAATCTCATTCCACCCGAATCTGCTGCTACAACCTGGAACTCCACCGAGTACTCGGCCGCTGACCGAGTGCCCTAGTAGAGCATCATCAGGCGGCTCATGACATTGCTCTGACTCTCCGTACAGCCAAACGGGCAGGAGAAAGTGTCCACGAATTGTTCAAACATATATTGATGCCTCTCGGGGTTATCAATCGTGGACCGTGCCCAATACAGGGCTTGGTCCTTGTGCAACAATGTGAAAAACTGAATTTTTGCCACGTCCCCAGGGTACTCCTCTCTGACCTGCTCCAAGTACATGTGAACTTGAATAAGAAACCCTTTGCACTTCCCCACCTCCCTCGCATATGGGAAAGGCGTGGGAACAGAGATAGTACGGCGCACCGTAGTGCAAGGAGCAGGCTGAGGAGTAGGTGCATTAGTCCAAAGCCTCATCAGGTTAGAAACTTGCTGAGTCAGCACAGAGAGCTGGTGCTCGGTCGCCGACAAGCGATCCAAAGCAGACAGCTCTTGTGCTGTAGCACCAGCTGAGTTACTGTCCTGGCTGGCTCGTTCTGTCATGATTGATAAGCTGACAACTCACATGCACGATGCAACAGCACAGGAAAGTCGCCACACAAAGGGGCACGTTTGAAAGTTTATTAAATTGCAAAGTCTGGACTTCCGGTTATGGCTGCCACGTAAGACGGACGTGTCTCACTCTGCTCTGCTCCTGGAGAAAAAAAAACGGCAAATAACTCTCTCATTTGGGACAGAACGTATCCCAGCGTTTGGGCGAGGATATGTCGGCGAAGCCTAAGGCTGGAAAACCAGGTAGAGGAAAAAGCGAGCCGCCGAAACAGTCCAAATTAACGGACTTTCAGGTCTGTGACGCAGCAAATAAAACTCCATATATGGCGGAGGAGGCTGGCAACGGTGCGATGTCTGCGGGGAGCGGCGCAGATGCGCTGATGGCTGCCATGAGTTCAATGAGAGCGGACTTTTCCTCTAGATTTGATGGGATTATGACAGTGTTGGAAGGAATAAGAAAGGAATTGGGTGACTGTGTAGAACAAACGGCGCAGATGGAGCTCCGTCTCGCTAGTGCTGAAGATGACGTCACCCGTCTTCAATTAAAGGTGCGCACTTTGGAAAAAAAAAATAAATATCTGGAAGATAATATTTTGGATTTGGAATCTCGGTCGAGACAGAATAACTTCAGGCTGGTGGGTCTTCCAGAAGAATCAGAAGGTCGGGACGTATGTTCCTTTCTGGAAAAGTGGATTCCGGAGGTGCTGGGCAGCGAGGAGTTGCAATCAGCAGTGGTTCTGGAAAATGCACATCGTATTGGCCCACGGAGAGATAAGGGACCACCGAGGACCTTAATTATGAAGTTTCTTAGCAACAGAGACAGGATGAAGATCTTCAACGCTGCACGAGCTAAAGGAGAGATTAAACACCAGGATCAGCAGGTGCGGTTCTACCCAGATTTGGCCACAGGAATCCAACAATTGAGGAAGCAGTTTGATCCCATACGTAAGGAGCTGCGCAACCTTGGGATTCGTCATGGTGTAATCTATCCTGCGAGACTGCTGACCACGTATGAGGGCAGAACCCACATCTTCAAGTCCCCAGAGGAGGCGCAGGAGTTCATCAAGAAGATCAAAGAAGAAGAAGAGACTGGTGGGAGCTAAGCATGAACAAAATATAAGGTAGAATAATTAAGCATTTGCACAGGCATCTGACTGACTTGAAGTAAATAGTAAGTTTACAAAATATAGATTTTTTTTTTTTGTTACTTATTTGTACCCGTAGGTAGATTTGGTTTGCAGTCTGGTGACAAGTCACCGGCTGCTGTACTGTATTATATATTAAAAAAAAACAAAAAAACAAAACAAACAAAAAAAAAACTATGATGTACAAAGTTGTTAAAAATTTTGGAGTTAAGTTGGAAAACTACAGAGGAGAGTTAATGTTACGTCATTAAAAGCAGTAGAGTTAGGATGATTGGGAGGATGAAGAAGGAGTGGCTTAGGCTGTTCCCCGTGGGTGTGGAGCAGTCGATGGCTATATCGGGAGACGGAATTTTTCTTTTGATTTTGGGGGGTTTGCCACAAGTGTGGGAAGGGGAAATTTGTTTGTGTGTAGTTTGCAGGATGAATGTTCAACCACTCATGTTTTTGCTTCTCTGTATGAGCATGTTTACACTGCAAGGTAATCCCAAACTCTCTATTGATCATAAACCAAAGTATTAATCTTAATTTAACTTCATGGAATTGCAGAGGTCTACAAAATTTAAAAAAACTTAAACAAGTTATGAATAAAATAAAAGACATGGGTTCAAAAATTGTGTTTTTACAAGAAACTCATTTAATAGAGGAGGATATAAAAAGAATTAGGAGTAGATGGCAAGGAAGTGTCTTCACCTCATCATTCTCATCCCGGGCCAGGGGAGTTATGACTCTCATACATAAATCAGTTCCTTTTCAAGTGAAAAATGTAATTGGAGACAAATTGGGAAGATATGTAATCATTCAAGGTTCTTTGCTATTAGAAAATATAAATCTTGTGAACTTATATGGTCCCAATATAGATGATCAAAAGTTCTTTGCTAATTTATTTCTTATCTTATCATCACTTACAGGGCAACATATAATAGCAGGGGATTTTAATTGTGCATTGAATCCAGGTATAGATAGATCAACAGGACTGGATTGTACGCACAATGGATGTAGGATGACTATTAATCATTTTATGAAAGAATTGAGATTGTTAGATATATGGAGAGAAATGAAACCACAAGTTAAAGCCTATTCTTGTTATTCCAGTACCTACAAGACATTCTCACGTATTGATTATTTTTTGATTTCCACAGAATTAAGGTCCAAGATTCAAAACTGCTTTTATGATAACATCGTGATCTCTGATCATGCACCCTGTTGTCTAATATATGTAGATAAAAAATTGACAAAGGAATCAGGTAGATGGCAATTTCAGCATAAATGGCTTCAGGATGAGGAATTTGTCAAGTATATAGAAAAACAGATAGACGAGTTCTTTGACATCAATACTACACAAACATCAGCATGTGTAAAGTGGGAGGCTTTCAAAGCTTTTATTAGGGGACATATTATTAGTTATACAGGATCAAAATCTAAGAAGACTCGAGAGGAGAGAGCTAAATTGGAACATAAAATAAAAAGTCTTCAGGAAAAAGTGTATGCAGGAAGTGACCCAAGGTTGGAGAATGAATTACTGATTTTGAGAGCTGAATACGACAAAAAAATCAGCGAATAGAGCTGCCTCGAGTCTTCTAAGATTGAAACAATCTTTTTATGAACAAGGTGAAAAATCAGGAAAATTATTGGCATGGCAGATTAAACAATTAGAAATTAAAACACCAATTACCAGTATTATAAGTAATGGACAGGTAGTTATAGATCCTTTAGAAATTAACAGAGCCTTTAGAGATTACTATGAAAAATTATATGATACCAAAAATGAATTTGATTTAACAAAACTAAATGGGTTTTTGAACGAACTATCTATACCGTGTATTCCAAATGAAAACAGGGAGATATTGGAGTCTAAAATTAGTCAAGAAGAAGTTGGGCTAGCCATTGATAATATGAAATCAGGAAAAAGTGCAGGACCAGATGGTCTTCCAGTTGACCTTTATAAAAAATTTAAGAATAAATTAATAAAACCTTTTTTGGAAATGGTTTTAGAAGCATTTCAAAATAATAATTTACCATCATACATAAATAATGCCTTAATTATACTGCTGCCAAAACCAGGTAAGCCCTCTAATAAATGTGAAAATATGAGACCAATAAGCCTATTAAACGCCGACCTTAAGATAATCTGTAAAATTTTAGCAAGACGAATACAAGAAATTTTACCAAATATTATTAATCGAGATCAGAATGGCTTTATAAAGGGTAGACAAGGCTTCCATAATGTAAGAAGACTATTTAATATTATTTATTTTAATAAAGAAGCACCGGATACAGCTCTCCTATCACTGGACGCCGAAAAGGCCTTTGATAGAGTTGAATGGCCCTTTCTTTTTGAAGTCCTACAAAGGTTTGGACTTGGAAATAATTTCATAAAATGGGTTCAAATAATATACAATAATGCTACAGCAGAAATCCTAACAAATAACAATATTTCAAAACCAATAAAAATCAATAGAGGATGTCGACAAGGCTGTCCACTTTCACCTTTACTGTTTACTATGGCAATTGAACCTTTAGCGATAGCGATACGTTTACATTCACAAATATATGGAATTAAAGTTGGACCAACAGAACATAAAATCTCCCTGTACGCCGATGACATAATTTTGTTTATGTCAAATCTAAAAAAATCAATTCCAACCTTGTTGAATTTAATAAAGAATTTTGGGGAAATATCAGGATATAAAATAAATAAAACTAAATCTTCAATATTAATGCTAAATGAGACCCAGAGAAATTACCCAGCCCCTGAGGTAAATCAATTCAATGTTGTAAATCAGTTTAAATATTTAGGAATCCAAATTGTGCCTAAGCTAGAATCAGTCGCCAGTATCAACTATGAAGCCTTAATGTCAGATATCAATGAGTTAACTCAGAGATGGATGTCACTACCAATGTCGATGATCGGGAGAATCAATATACTTAAAAGTAATATTTTACCTAAAATACTTTTTTTTATTTCAATACATTCCCTTATCACCACCTTTAGATTTATTCTCAAGAATAAAAAAAAAGTTAGTGGAATTTATATGGAACAACAGGAGGGCTAGATTACGTCTGTCTTTATTATATTTACCATTTGATCGGGGAGGTCTGAAATGTCCAAATTTTATGTTGTATTATTGGTCGGCACAACTGAGGTCTATGACATATTATTTTTCATCAAATGATCTCCCTCACTGGACTGAAATGGAATCATACAATTTACCTTTACCTCTTCCCATATTCATATACTCAGATTCGGCAAAAAAATTACAAAAACAAGTTAAAAATCCATTTGTAAAGCATATGATCAAAATATGGTGTGAAGCTAAAAACTATTTAAAAGAACCACAGTTATTGTCACAATTTAGTCCAATATGGGGTAATCAATATTTTAAACCAGGGAGAGCGGACGCTGTATTTAAAGTATGGAATTTAAAAGGGATACAAAAGATTCAGGATTTATATTTGCCATGTGCAGATAACATAATGTCTTTTGAAGAGCTGAGGATCAAATTTAATCTCAATAGAACACATTTTTTTAAATATCTTCAACTTAGAAACTTTATTCGATCAAATCAAAATAAAGCTCTCACTCGACCTATTTATTCATCCTTGGAAAAAATGATGATGAAAGATAGTAAAAGAAAGGGTATTATTTCAGAGTTTTATAACTCATTGACACTATCTTCAAGTGAAAATTCACTGAAAAGATTAAACTACTGGAAAGAAGATCTGCAAACTGAAATTTCAGAGGAACAATGGGAATTGGCTTGTACAGAAGCTCAAACCAAATCAATAAATGTACGCCTTAAATTGATACATTTCAAATGGTTAATGCGGATGTATGTTACACCGGAGGAGTTAAATAGATATAACAAAAATATACCAGATACATGCACAAAATGCATGGAAAGTAAAGGAACCCTATTTCATTGTGTATGGGAATGTAGATTAATAAGAATGTTTTGGGAAGAGGTGAGGGTAACAATTGAAAAAATAATCTCAAAACAAATCATATTGAATCCTAAACTGTTTTTGTTGGGTCTGTACCCAGAAAAGCATAATTTTAATAAAAGTGAAAGAACATTCATAGACCTCAGTTTGCTTCATGCCAAAAAATGTATTGCACTATTATGGAAAAAGACTCATAGACCAGATCCGCCTTGATCCGATGGAGGAGATAGGAGAGAGAAGGACGGTGGCTAAACTGTCATCTCTGCTGGAGTCCGAGTTCCACCCTATGCAGGACATACTGAATGCACTGAGGAGCTCATTTAGCAGCAGACTACATCATCCCAGGTGCACAACCGAGAGGTTTCGTAGGTCCTTCCTACCAACGGCTGTCAGACTGTACAACCTAAGCAGGGCTGCTCGCAGAGATAGCAAAAAGACGTAACAAACTAATAGTTTTTTGAATGCAAAAGATGCAATAGACTTACACAATGGTCCCCTCCGGCATACAACTTGGAACATACCGGTCGCTATGGAGGGTGAGAATATGTATGGGCACATAATCATACCATGTAGGATAACTAAGTAGACGGTTATGCTGTTTCATTCCATCTAGCAACAATGCTCTGCACTGTGTGTGTTTATATATTTGCATATTTATTCCATCTAGCTACAATGCTCAGCACTGGGTGTGTTTATATATTTATATATCTACATATTATTCCATCTAGCTACATTGCTCCGCACTGTGTGTGTTTATATACTTGCATATTTATTCCACCTAGCTGCAATGCTCCGTACTGTGGGTGTTTATATATTTACATATTTATTCCATCTAGCTACAATGCTCTGCACTGTGTGTTCATATATTCATATATTTATTCCATCCAGCTACAATGCTCTGCACTGTGTGTCTGTGTGTGTGTGTATATATATATATTTTATAGTAATACGTACATATGTTTATTAGCTGCTCTTGCTTGCTTGTTTTTTTTTCTTGCCTTCTGATTGTTGCTCTGAGTGTTGCTATCCCTGTGCTGTTGCAATCCTGGAATTTCCCCGTTGTGGGACTAATAAAGGCTTATCTTATCTTATCTTATCTTATGTGACTCAGTGGTTAAGACAGATGTTAACAAACCTTCCATTAGAAAGAATAACATATATACTGAAATCAAAGGAAATTGTGTTTGAGAATATATGGAGACCTTTTATTGATTATGTAAAAAATTTAAACATAACTCTTGAAGAAGAAGGTGAATGATGTGTGTGGACCTTGTAAATTCCAAACTGGTGAACATAATATGTATACTTATGTATTGGATTGTCTAGACTAAACAGAGGAGCATTGTTGAAGATTTGATTCTGTTGGTGGTTGTTGGTGTTTTTAGTGCATTTTTTTTTGTAGTACTTTAGTGTTAGTGTTTGATTGTTTGTATCATGTTTGTTAAAAAAAAAAAAAGGTTCAATAAAGATATTGTGGAAAAAAATTGCAAAGTCTGTGCACAGCTATAGAAACAATCACTCGCCAGAGGAATCCACCTGCGGCGAGAAGATGCGAGCTGTGTGGAGAAGTGGAGTAAGGGGAAATGGGCTAGCCAAATTGCCACTTACTTGGGAAACGAGAGAGAACCGGCAGGACTCCAGCGGGGAATAGACGAACCAGTAGGGTGGGGGTGGGGGAGTGAGCTGATTGTGCCTGACTGGGTGGAGGTTGTAGCTAAGGAATTATGGAGATGTGGCAGGAGAGCGCACACAGTCCTGGAGACACACCCGCACAATGGCAGCAACCTGAAGGAGAGAGGAGAAACAAGGTGAGACAGCGTGTCAAAACTTATTGTAATATACTTGCTTGTCATTAAACGGGCAGTATACCCAGACGAGCCAGCGTTGAATATGCAGAGAGAGCCTCCGTAAGTACGCTGGCTGATGAGTGGGCGCAGGTGCGTCTTCTGCCTCAGGTGCAGTGATGAATTCACGAAAGTGAGACAGGACGGGAGGGGCGTGCTCTCGCTGCCCATGACAAAAACATAATAAATTCATTTTAAAATAGACATAAATTTTGTGAAAAATCCACAGATTGATGTGTGTGGGGAGTAATAAATTTACAAGAAAAATGTCTGAAACTTATGAGAAAACCCCTTAAAATTTATGAGAACAAATTTCAAACGTACAACAGTCCTAAATTTACAGCGACAAAAACAAAAATAAGGAAAAAGTTCACAATTTAAGTGACAAAACTCTTTCACATTTACAACAGAAAAGTCCTTAATTTACAAGAAAATTGTCATAAATGTATGAGAAAAACCTGTCAAACTGTCAAGAATAAAGTCACATTTCAAATAAGTTTTTAAGTACATGCTTTCTTGCTCTCATCATCATCATCATCATCATAGCAGTCTGTCGGGGGCAACAATGACTGTTTCATTTTGGTCTGATCAGATTCCTCCACGCAGTACTGTCCTTTGCCTTCTGCTGCCAGGAACTCCTGACCTTGTTAACCCGGGCAACGTCCAAGCCGGTATGAGTTGCTTTCTGACTGACTATTTCATGAAACTGCTTGCAAAGTATTTGCTGGACTAGCGGCACATTCTTGGCAGATAGAGGTATTATCAGTGGCAAGGACAGGCCAAGACAAACTGACTCCAGTATATGTTGCAGTGACTGACCAGATGATAGGTTTGTTTATCTCTGCTCTTTTGTGTAGTGCATGTCACAATGCACCGACTGGCAAAAGTCCTCCACAGACCTTGCGACAGATGTGCTTATCTGCCAGGATGTCCAGTCTCACCCAGTGTAACTGGGAGTCGTCCACCACAGACCTGTGACAGATATTGTTTTTAGTTCTGCCAGGATGCCCAGTTTCACCCTCCACACTCTTGGAAGGGCGGGGTTGCCAGTTGAGTCGCTAACGGGCTGACACATGAGACAGGTAGTACCAGTTTTCATGGTTATCCGGTAGCAAGCAAATCAATGCCTGGCCTTCTTCTTCTTCTTCTTCTTCTTCTTTTAGATTTGATTGGCAGTTGGCAACTAGCTTACAGGTGCATTACCGCCACATACTTCACTCTATATCAATGCTCTATGCCTGACCTTCTTCTTTTAGATTTGATTGGTGGCTGGCAACCAGCCCAAAGGTGCCCCACCGCCACATACTTCACTCTATATCATCACTCTATAAATCACTCTATCCGCCAAATGTTATCACTCTATGCCTGACCTTCTTCTTCTTCTTCTTTTAGATTTGATTGGTGGTTGGCAACCAGCTTACAGGTGCATTACCACCACACGCTTCACTCTATATCATCACTCCATCTGGTCAGGAGTTGTAGTTGCCACATCGTGGCCAAGTAAATCTCATACTCATTTAAAAAAAATAACAAATTTGGAAGGAAAATTAATATATTAAATAATAATATATTACTTAGGATAAAATGTAATGCATGAGAGCATCTGCCCCTCACAGTGTCTGCTGAGAAAAATTCTGGCCCTTGGGCAAATGTAGTTGATGACCCCTGCCATAGAAGAACCATTTTGAACTCCATAAAGAATCTTGTAGCAAAACGTTCTTCAAAGAATGT
Organism: Pholidichthys leucotaenia; assembly: GCA_020510985.1. Classification (NCBI taxonomy): domain Eukaryota; kingdom Metazoa; phylum Chordata; class Actinopteri; order Cichliformes; family Pholidichthyidae; genus Pholidichthys; species Pholidichthys leucotaenia. The sequence goes on along the minus strand of CM035836.1, from coordinate 123,510,852 downwards.
TTACCATTGAAATGCTCAGTATTCTGCCTCCCTACAGTTTTCAGTGGAAATTAACAACTCAGTTCTTCGAAGAACTGTATCAGGTATGCAAAGAACCATCCTCTTAATAAAGAGGTTCTTCAGTAAGTGATGGCGCTCTAAAAGTAGTACCTTATGGAGTGGCGAATACTGACGAACGTGGTGATTTTTGAATTTGCCAACTTTTCTGATGAAAGTTTGCGAAAATCAAGCTCACTGAGTGGCGGATGCTGAGAAACATTCACAAACACTGTTTTATGGGTTTTGTCAGGGTTCGTAAAAGGTTGGAAAACAGTTCGCACACAGTTTTAAGGCTACTGACAGTTTTGTTGTAAAGGATTCTAAACAGTTTCCAGTGTTCACTAGGTGAACCAAAAAGAACTTTAGTGACATGGGTTACAGCCATTTGCAAACGTGTTACATCTGTTTGCAAATGCTTACAACTATTTAAAAATGTGTTGGCCCAAAATTTTTTGAGGATTTTCAGATTTTTTGGGAAAATGCATTTTGCAAATCGTTTGCCATCCTTTTCTTTCTTTCAAAGGTCTTTTTATTATTATTAATTGAAGTATCAATACAATACAAAGTATTAGAAATTTTCATTTTTGTTTCAACCAAACAGTGAAAAACTAGAACTTAAAGCCAACAAATGTAAATGCTTCAAAGCACAAAAACCTTTAAATAAACAATAATTAAAAAAAAATACAAAGAAAAATTGTGTGTGTGAAGTGGGGGTGGGGTAAAGGGGATATGAGCTACTCAGAAACTATAATCGTGGGTCTTTCAAAGAAATCAAGAAACGGGCGCCATAATTTATAGAATTTGTTTTCAGAGCCACAGACTGTATATCTGATTTTTTCTAAATCCAAACAGGACATTATATCTTTTATCCACTGTAAATGTGAAGGGGGCGAAGAGTCTTTCCACTTCAGTAATACAGCACGTCTGGCCAATAATAATGAAAATTTGAATACTTTTAATTTGGAACTTGGCAAGACAAGTTCTGGAGCCACACCAAAAATGGCGCATAATGGATCAGGTTTAATTTGATATTGCAGGACTTCAGACATAGTGATAAAAACAGAATGCCAAAAATTCATCAATGCAGGGCAGGACCAATACATGTGAAGCAAAGTGCCAGGGGCGCTACCACACTTTTCACAAGTTGGGTCTATATCCGAGTAAATACGTGCTAACTTAACCTTGGACAGGTGCATCCGGTGTACAATCTTAAATTGAATAAGAGCGTGACGAGCACACATTGATACAGTGTGAACCTGGCCAAGAATAGAGTCCCACAGTTCATCAGTAAAAGTAAAATTAAGATCTTGTTCCCAGTTCAATTTGATAGCGGCCAGAGAAGAAGATTGTAAATTTGAAATTAAATTATATAAAACTGACATTACCCCCTTAGAAGTTGGTTTAACTAATAAAAAATCATCTAGAGGATTATCAGAAGGTTTTTGAGGGAATTGTTTTGTCATGGTTTGCACATAATGTCTGACCTGGAGGAAGCGGAAAAAATGTGTAGAAGTGATGTCGAATTTGGTGGAAAGTTGAGAAAAACTTGCAAATTGACCATCAAAATATAAATCCGCAAAAGATTTTAAACCTTTTCTGTGCCATATATGAAATGCACTATCAATAGTTGATGGGGTAAATAAATGATTTGCGGCAATTGGACTTCTAATGGAAAAAAACTGAAGACCGAAATTTTTCCTGAATTGAGACCAAATTCTAAGAGACTGACGAACTACTTTATTATTACCCAGTGTAGACAAAGCAAGGGGAAGTGGTGAACCTAAAATTGCCGGTAGGGAGGTTTGATTGTCCACATGTGACTCCATAAGGATCCAAATAGGTGATTTGGGTTCCAGATAAAAATGTTTCCAATATAACATGCACCTGATATTTGCTGCCCAGTAGTAATACTGAAAGTTAGGCAGAGCCATGCCACCTACTGATTTGGGTCTTTGAAGAAAAACTTTCCTCAATCTCGGATGTTTACCATTCCAAATAAATGAGGTAATCAGAGAGTCCAAAGACTTAAAAAAGGATTTAGGAATAAAAATGGGGAGACATTGAAACAAATATAAAAACTTTGGAAGTAACATCATTTTTACAGAATTGATTCTGCCAATTAAAGACAAGGATAATGGGGACCATTTGGAAAGTATTAGCTTGCACTGGTCAAGTAAGGGGAGAAAATTATTTTTAAACAAGTAATTAAATTGTTTAGTGACACATATCCCAAGATAATTAAAATGATCAATAACAACCTTGAAAGGAAAATTTTCAAAATCCTGAACTTGAATCTTTTCATTAATCAGAAACAGTTCACTCTTATTAAGATTAATTTTATAACCAGAAAACCTACTAAAGGACTTCCGGTTATGGCTGCCACGTAGGACGGACGTGTCTCGCTCTGCTCTGCTCCTGGAGAAAAAAATCGGCAAATAACTCTCTCATTTGGGACAGAACGTATCCCAGCATTTGAGCGAGGATATGTCGGCGAAGCCTAAGGCTGGAAAACCAGGAAAAGGAAAAAGCGAGCCGCCGAAACAGTCCAAATTAACGGACTTTCAGGTCTGTGACGCAGCAAACAAGGCTCCATATATGGCGGAGGAGGCTGGCGGCGGTGCGATTTCTGCGGGGAATGGCGCAGATGCGCTGATGGCTGCCATGAGTTCAATGAGAGCGGACTTTTCCTCTAGATTTGATGGGATTATGACAGCGTTGGAAGGAATAAGAAAGGAATTGGGTGACTGTGTAGAACGAACGGCGCAGATGGAGCTCCGTCTCGCTAGTGCTGAAGATGACGTCACCCGTCTTCAATTAAAGGTGCGCACTTTGGAAAAAAAAAATAAATCTCTGGAAGATAATATTTTGGATTTGGAATCTCGGTCGAGACAGAATAATTTGAGGCTGGTGGGTCTTCCAGAGGAATCAGAAGGTCGGGACGTATGTTCCTTTCTGGAAAAGTGGATTCCGGAGGTGCTGGGCAGCGAGGAGTTGCAATCAGCAGTGGTTCTGGAAAAAGCACATCGTATTGGCCCACGGAGAGATAAGGGACCGCCGAGGACCTTAATTATGAAGTTTCTTAGCAACAGAGACAGGATGAAGATCTTCAACGCTGCACGTGCTAAAGGAGAGATTAAACACCAGGACCAGCAGGTGCGGTTCTACCCAGATTTGGCCACAGGAATCCAGCAATTGAGGAAGCAGTTTGATCCCGTACGTAAGGAGCTGCGCAACCTTGGGATTCGTCATGGTGTAATCTATCCTGCGAGACTGCTGACCACGTATGAGGGCAGAACCCACATCTTCAAGACCCCAGAGGAGGCGCAGGAGTTCATCAAGAAGATCAAAGAAGAAGAAGAGACTGGTGGGAGCTAAGCATGAACAAAATATAAGGTAGAATAATTAAGCATTTGCACAGGCATCTGACTGACTTGAAGTAAATAGTAAGTTTACAAAATATAGATTGTATTATATATTAAAAAAAAAAAAAAAAAAACAAACAAAAAAAAAAAACTATGATGTACAAAGTTGTTAAAAATCTTGGAGTTAAGTTGGAAAACTACAGAGGAGAGTTAATGTTACGTCATTAAAAGTAGTAGAGTTAGGGTGATTGGGAGGATGAAGAAGGAGTGGCTTAGGCTGTTCCCCGTGGGTGTGGAACGGTCGATGGCTATATCGGGAGACAGAATTTTTTTTTTGATTTTGGGGGGTTTGCCACAAGTGTGGGAAGGGGAAATTTGTTTGTGTGTAGTTTGTAGGATGAATGTTCAACCACTCATGTTTTTGCTTCTCTGTATGAGCATGTTTACACTGCAAGGTAATCCTAAACTCTCTATTGATCATGGACCAAAGTGTTAATCTTAATTTAACTTCATGGAATTGCAGAGGTTTACAAAATTTAAAAAAACTTAAACAAGTTATGAATAAAATAAAGGACATGGGTTCAAGAATTGTGTTTTTACAAGAAACTCATCTGATAGAGGAGGATGTTAAAAGAATTAGGAGTAGATGGCAGGGAAGTGTATTCACCTCTTCATTTTCATCCCGAGCCAGGGGAGTTATGACTCTCATACATAAATCAGTTCCTTTTCAAGTGAAAAATGTAATTGGAGACAAATTTGGAAGATATGTAATCATTCAAGGTTCTTTGCTATTAGAAAATATAAATCTTGTGAACTTATATGGTCCCAATATAGATGATCAGAAGTTCTTTGCTAATTTATTTCTCATCTTATCATCACTTACAGGGCAACATATAATAGCAGGGGATTTTAATTGTACATTGAATCCAGGTGTGGATAGATCAACAGGACTGGATTGTACGCACATTGGATGTAGGATGACTATTAATCATTTTATGAAAGAATTGAGATTGTTAGATATATGGAGAGAAATGAAACCACAAGTTAAAGCCTATTCTTGTTATTCCAGTACCTACAAGACATTCTCACGTATTGATTATTTTTTGATTTCCACAGAATTAAGGTCCAAGATTCAAAACTGCTTTTATGATAACATCGTGATCTCTGATCATGCACCCTGTTGTCTAATATATGTAGATAAAAAATTGACAAAGGAATCAGGTAGATGGCAATTTCAGCATAAATGGCTTCAGGATGAGGAATTTGTCAAGTATATAGAAAAACAGATAGACGAGTTCTTTGACATCAATACTACACAAACATCAGCATGTGTAAAGTGGGAGGCTTTCAAAGCTTTTATTAGGGGACATATTATTAGTTATACAGGATCAAAATCTAAGAAGACTCGAGAGGAGAGAGCTAAATTGGAACATAAAATAAAAAATCTTCAGGAAAAAGTGTATGCAGGAAGTGACCCAAGGTTGGAGAATGAATTACTGATTTTGAGAGCTGAATACGACAAAAAATCAGCGAATAGAGCTGCCTCGAGTCTTCTAAGATTGAAACAATCTTTTTATGAACAAGGTGAAAAATCAGGAAAATTATTAGCATGGCAGATTAAACAATTGGAAATTAAAACACCAATTACCAGTATTATAAGTAATGGACAGGTAGTTATAGATCCTTTAGAAATTAATAGAGCCTTTAGAGATTACTATGAAAAATTATATGATACCAAAAATGAACCTGATTTAACAAAACTAAATGGGTTTTTGAACGAACTATCTATACCGTGTATTCCAAATGAAAACAGGGAGATATTGGAGTCTAAAATTAGTCAAGAAGAAGTTGGGCTAGCCATTGATAATATGAAATCAGGAAAAAGTGCAGGACCAGATGGTCTTGCAGTTGACCTTTATAAAAAATTTAAGAATAAATTAATAAAACCTTTTTTGGAAATGGTTTTAGAAGCATTTCAAAATAATAATTTACCATCATACATAAATAATGCCTTAATTATACTGCTGCCAAAACCAGGTAAGCCCTCTAATAAATGTGAAAATATGAGACCAATAAGCCTATTAAACGCCGACCTTAAGATAATCTGTAAAATTTTAGCAAGACGAATACAAGAAATTTTACCAAATATTATTAATCGAGATCAGAATGGCTTTATAAAGGGTAGACAAGGCTTCCATAATGTAAGAAGACTATTTAATATTATTTATTTTAATAAAGAAGCACCGGATACAGCTCTCCTATCATTGGACGCCGAAAAGGCCTTTGATAGAGTTGAATGGCCCTTTCTTTTTGAAGTCCTACAAAGGTTTGGACTTGGAAATAATTTCATAAAATGGGTTCAAATAATATACAATAATGCTACAGCAGAAATCCTAACAAATAACAATATTTCAAAACCAATAAAAATCAATAGAGGATGTCGACAAGGCTGTCCACTTTCACCTTTACTGTTTACTATGGCAATTGAACCTTTAGCGATAGCGATACGTTTACATTCACAAATATATGGAATTAAAGTTGGACCAACAGAACATAAAATCTCCCTGTACGCCGATGATATAATTTTGTTTATGTCGAATCTAAAAAAATCAATTCCAACCTTGTTGAATTTAATAAAGAATTTTGGGGAAATATCAGGATATAAAATAAATAAAACTAAATCTTCAATATTAATGCTAAATGAGACCCAGAGAAATTACCCAGCCCCTGAGGTAAATCAATTCAATGTTGTAAATCAGTTTAAATATTTAGGAATCCAAATTATGCCTAAGCTAGAATCAGTCGCCAGTGTCAACTATGAAGCCTTAATGTCAGATATCAGTGAGTTAACTCAGAGATGGATGTCACTACCAATGTCGATGATCGGGAGAATCAATATACTTAAAAGTAATATTTTACCTAAAATACTTTATTTATTTCAATACATTCCCTTATCACCACCTTTAGATCTATTCTCAAGAATAAAAAAAAAGTTAGTGGAATTTATATGGAACAACAGGAGGGCTAGATTACGTTTGTCTTTATTATATTTACCATTTGATCGTGGAGGTCTGAAATGTCCAAATTTTATGTTGTATTATTGGTCGGCACAACTGAGGTCTATGACATATTATTTTTCATCAAATGATCTCCCTCACTGGACTGAAATGGAATCATACAATTTACCTTTACCTCTTCCCATATTCATATACTCAGATTCGGCAAAAAAATTACAAAAACAAGTTAAAAATCCATTTGTAAAGCATATGATCAAAATATGGTGTGAAGCTAAAAACTATTTAAAAGAACCACAGTTATTGTCACAATTTAGTCCAATATGGGGTAATCAATATTTTAAACCAGGGAGAGCGGACGCTGTATTTAAAGTATGGAATTTAAAAGGGATACAAAAGATTCAGGATTTATATTTGCCAGGTGCAGACAACATAATGTCTTTTGAAGAGCTGAGGATCAAATTTAATCTCAATAGAACACATTTTTTTAAATATCTTCAACTTAGAAACTTTATTCGATCAAATCAAAATAAAGCTCTCACTCGACCTATTTATTCATCCTTGGAAAAAATGATGATGAAAGATAGTAAAAGAAAGGGTATTATTTCAGAGTTTTATAACTCATTGACACTATCTTCAAGTGAAAATTCACTGAAAAGATTAAACTACTGGAAAGAAGATCTGCAAATTGAAATTTCAGAGGAACAATGGGAATTGGCTTGTACAGAAGCTCAAACCAAATCAATAAATGCACGCCTTAAATTGATACATTTCAAATGGTTAATGCGGATGTATGTTACACCGGAGGAGTTAAATAGATATAACAAAAATATACCAGATACATGCACAAAATGCATGGAAAGTAAAGGAACCCTATTTCATTGTTTATGGGAATGTAGATTAATAAGAATGTTTTGGGAAGAGGTGAGGGTAACAATTGAAAAAATAATCTCAAAACAAATCATATTGAATCCTAAACTGTTTTTGTTGGGTCTGTACCCAGAAAAGCATAATTTTAATAAAAGTGAAAGAACATTCATAGACCTCAGTTTGCTTAATGCCAAAAAATGTATTGCACTATTATGGAAAAAGACTCATAGACCAGATGTGACTCAGTGGTTAAGACAGATGTTAACAAACCTTCCATTAGAAAGAATAACATATATACTAAAATCAAAGGAAATTGTGTTTGAGAATATATGGAGACCTTTTATTGATTATGTAAAAAATTTAAACATAACTCTTGAAGAAGAAGGTGAATGATGTGTGTGGACCTTGTAAATTCCAAACTGGTGAACATAATATGTATACTTATGTATTGGATTGTCTAGACTAAACAGAGGAGCATTGTTGAAGACTTGATTTTGTTGGTGGTTGTTGGTGTTTTTAGTGCATTTTTTTTTTTTGTAGTACTTTAGTGTTAGTGTTTGATTGTTTGTATCATGTTTGTTAAAAAAAAAAAAAAGGTTCAATAAAGATATTGTGGAAAAAAAGAAAACCTACTAAAACTATCCAAAATGTTGAGTATAACGGGTAATGAAGTAAGTGGGTTGGAGAGAAATATAAAAGATCGTCAGCATAGAGTGAAACCCTATGCTCAATGCCACCCCTACGAATGCCTAGAAAGTCCCGGCTCCCACGGATTGCAATAGCTAACGGCTCAACTGCCAAGGCAAAGAGCAACGGGCTCAAAGGACAGCCTTGCCTCGTACCACGGTAAAGTCAAAAATAGTCAGAATAGCGACAATTAGTTAACACTGAAGCTAAAGGACTAGCATAGAGAAGTTTAATCCAGGAACAGAAGGAAGGACCAAAACCGAACCTCTCCAGAGTAAAAAACAAATACTCCCACTCAACCCTATCGAATGCCTTTTCAGCGTCCAAACTAATAAGACATTCAGGTATGTTGTGGTGAGGAGTATAAATAATATTAAACAACCGCCGCAAGTTAAAAAAAGAATGGCGATTTTTAATGAAACCGGTTTGGTCCTGTGAAATTATAAAAGGAAGAATCTTTTCCAACCTTGAAGCTAACAACTTTGACAAAATTTTAACATCGGTATTTAACAAGGAAATAGGTCTGTAAGAAGCACAATCAACAGGATCCTTATCCTTTTTAAGCAACACAGTGATACAGGCCTGATAGCATGAAGGAGGAAGTGTACCAGAGTCAAGCGACTCTGTAAAAACTTGACAAAGGAAAGGGGCGAGGTCGTCAGAGAATTTTTTGAAAAAATCAGCGGAAAACCCATCAGGTCCTGGAGATTTTCCTGATTGCATGGATGATATTGCCAGCTGAATTTCTTCTTTTGTGATGGGAGCTTCTAAAATTTGCCGAGATTCTGAAGAAATCGAAGGAATATCAATAGAATCAAAAAAAATTTCCAAATCCTTTAAGTTTGTTGTATATTCTGAGGTATATAATTTGGAATAAAATGACCTGAAAATATCATTAATCACTTGTTGGTCAGATGTCACCTCTCCTTTATCTGTCCTAACTCCAGTAATAATTTGCTTAGCTCTAATACCACGTAGTTGATTAGCTAGAAATTTACTGGTTTTTTCGCCATGTTCATAAAATTCACTCTTGTTCCTTATTAAACAACCTTCAATTTGTCGAGTAGAAAGTAAATTAAGTTTAGTTTGTAATGTCATACGTTCCTTGTACAGAGCGGGTGATGGAGATTGAGCATATTGTCTGTCAATGTCCAGGATTTGATCTAAAATAGCCTTCTGTTCCTGTATTAAGGATCGTCTTTTAAATGCTGCCAATGAAATAAATTCCTCCCTAAGAAATGCCTTCATGGCCTCCCATATCGTTTTATTTGGCATACCAGGAGTTTTATTTTCTTTCAAAAAAAAATTAATTTTAGAAGAAATATTCGCAACCAATTTTTCATCTGTAAGTAATAATGGATCCAATCTCCAATGCTTTCTCATGGAGTCACATCCATGGAGGATCATTTTAAGTACAAGAGGGGCATGATCAGAAACCGAGATGCTATCATAACTGCAAGAGCAAAGGTTATTAATTAATAAATTGTCAACAAAAAAATAATCTATTCTGGTATAAGTATGGTGTACGTGAGAGAAAAAAGAATAGTCCCTGCCGTTAGGATATAAAAAACGCCAAGGATCTGTAAGGCTATATTCCTCAAGAAAAGACTTAACATAAGTTGCAGATTTATTAAGACTAGCAGGTTTTGAAGATGAGCGATCTAAGATCGGATCCATATACAAATTAAAGTCACCCCCAAGAATTAGAGAATGAGTATTTAAATCTAGAAGTTGCGAAAAAAGGTTGCGAAAAAAGTGCACATCATCAAAATTCGGTGCATACAGATTAGCCAAGGTGACATGTTTATTGCCAAGTTTACCTGATACTATTACAAATCGTCCATTTTTATCTAATACAACATTAGAGGGAATAAATGGGATATTTCGATCAATAAGAATAGCAGCGCCCCTGGCCTTAGCTTTAAAATTTGAATGAAAAAATTGTCCTGACCAACATTTTGACAAACGCAAGTGGTCGGAATCCTGCAAATGGGTTTCCTGCAAAAACATTACCCCAGGCTTAAACTGCTTTAGACGTGACATGACTCTCTTTCGTTTAATTGGATGGTTCAACCCCTTCACATTCCAGCTTACCAAAGTAAGATTACTATTCATTCAAAGAGTAAAATTTATATATTATGTTGTGTAGCCCAAAGAAGAGTAAAGTGAGGTACGGGTAAAAAAAAAAAAAAAAAAAAGGAGGGGTGAGGGGGGTGTAAATAAAACCATAACAAAAAACAAAACAAAACAAAAAAAAAAATAAAAAAATAAAAATAAAAAAAATAAATAAAAAAATCCAACAACCAAACCTATAACAACACTCCAGCCGGTTGCAACAAAACAGCAACCGCTCCATCTCCTGCTCTATTTTCATCCTAACAGAATGCTCCCATACAACTGGCTTCAATCCTGCATAATATGAACGTTTTACCCTAAAAAAAAAAAAAAAAAAAAAGATAAAATTAAAAAAAGCATTAAGTAAACAACAACGTATAGGGAGCCAATTTTACCTTGTTTTTAAACATCTAAAAATACATCAATGTCCAGTCAGTGCAGCTTCAATGAAATAACAAGCAGTCCAGCGCGGCAGCTGGTCAACCCAGAAATGTCCAGTTCAAGGCGAAAATTGCTGGTTTCTCTCCATGGTTTGCATGAAGCAGGTGGCCTCCGAGACGGACGCCAGCCACTGGTTTTTGCCGTCTGGAAGAGTTATCCGGAGCCTGGCGGGGAAAAGAAGAGAAGGACGAAAACCTCTCTTGTACAACTCGGACATAACCTCCTTATATTCGGCTCGTTGCTTCTGAACGTCGGCGTTATAATCCTCGTAGAACTGAAGTTTATGCCCACGATATTCCAAAGTCCCACGGCGTCTCCGCGCTTCTCTCATCACCAAGTCTTTGGTCCGAAACCGGTGGAAACAAATAATGATAGCGCGCGGCTTCCCATTCGGACTCGGCTTGGGCATGAGGCTGCGGTGGGCTCTATCCAGCTCTGGGGGAGATGGCAAAGTTTGTGCGCCAAAGACGTCCACCAACAGCCGAGAAAAAAATTCAGATGGCCGTGGACCCACATCAAAGGACTCCGGCAGACCCACCAGACGAATATTCAGCCTCCTGCTTCTTCCCTCCAGGTCAGAAAGTTTGTTTTTCAAAAGTTTGTTCTCCTGCATTGACTCACATGTAACTTCAAGCGCCGCTAGGCGCTGGCTGACGTCCTCCGCGTTGTTTTCAAGGTCGCCAATGCGTTGCTCCTGGTTCGCCACATCTGCTTGAATTTTGTCCAGCTTACCATTAATAAGTTCAAATGAAGCTTTGAAGTCAGCAGCTATGGACATTCTGTGTTGCTCAAGCAAGGCAACAAGTGCAGGGTTAAGGCTGATATTAGCATCCTCAGCTAAGCTGGTGTTAGTATTGTTCCCTGCTGCCTCCTTTTCAGTCTGCTTTCTTGTTTTGGACATATTTCACAACTCAAAACAGATTCTGCACGTATTAAATGTCCAAAACATTAACAGCTTACAGCAAAATAGGGTTTAAAAAGTAAAGAAAAAAATATAGCAGGAGCCAGCAACGCACACACCTACTCCATTGCCAGCACACCTGAAGCCACTGCCATCCTTTTCAAACCCTGACAAAACCCAAAAATCACAACATTCGTGAACGTTCCTCGGCATTTGCCATTTCATGAGATATACAGTAAGGGTAAAGAGTCAGAGCTCTGTGAAGAGCCACTGAGGAACCATTATTACTCTGTGTGTGGGCTCTGGGGAGGCCAATCCATAACTGATGGTGTTCCATATGTTTTAATATCCAGGTAAACTTTGGCTACATTTGTGGTAGGAGTGGGAGAAGAATCAGTACAGTGTAGTATTGTAATATTTCGTGCTCATGATATTGTTTTGATTCAGAGACACTAGTATTGTGATATTATAATGAAAGTATTGTTAATAGTTGCAAATACATACTGAGTTTTTTGAAAACCGAGGTAATAAAAGACTGTTGACTTTTCAAACCACTAGATGGTGCTAAATTATCACTGTCTGGTTAGGTCAGGACAGTTGACTTGAGTCAAGAGTGACTTTTGATATTTACCTGAGAGTTTGACAAGACAAAAATTGGGATGGCAAATCAAACATATGATATTGCAATATTGGTATAATTTGGAACACCTTAGCCATTTTTTCCTGTATCCTTCATGACTTCTTGACAACCATCCTTCCACTGAGACTATTTCCAATGTGTCATTGGTGAACAGTAGATTAATCAACTGATTTGGATGGATGGATGGATGGATGTACTTTATTGATCCCAAACTGGGAAATAACAGTGTAACAGCAGCATGACAGTAGACAACCAAAACGACAGAAACACACACAGCATAAAGAAAAAGGGGTTACCCATGGAAAGTAGAACTACCTAAATAACTTGTATACACCACAGATGAATAGATGATGACCCGTATAGATACATGAATTGTACTTACTGTACAATGCAGGATTATCAGCCACAGGGTGCAATGTGGGGTACCAATTAGACTGCAAGGTGCAGTATGGCAGCATAGTTATGACCACAATTCAACATCAGAGTGAGTTAATGTACAGTGAAATGGCATGTGGCAGGAAAGATTTCCTGTACCAGGCCATTCGGCAGCAAAGCTGTAGCAGTCTGCTGGAGAAAGTGTTCCACTGTCTGTCCAGTGTGTGGTGGAGGGGCTGATCAGGATTGTCCATGATGGATCGCAGTTTGTTCAGTGTCCTCCTCTCCACCACAGTCTCAGAGGTCTCCGGCCTGAGACCAATTACAGAGCCAGCCCTCTTATTTAGAAGGGCTCAGTACATTTCTCAGGTCCTTAAAGCCATCACTATCAGATACTGTTCATCTGCTGTAGACATTTTTTTGTTCTCATCTTGTGGAGGGCAAAGGAAGAAGCCAGGTACACAGACTAAACTGAAAATGAGAAAAAAGCAACCAGCATCAAAAGAAAGACTTTGAAGATCTTCGGAAAGCTTTGAGAAATATTGTTTGAGACTACTTTATTTATTTAGATTATGAGAAGGTCTGGCTCCTTGGTTGAATGATATAAAGAAACGAAGGTTGTCTCAGGAATTTTGCACAGTGCTGTGTGTAACAGGGTTTTGAAAAATGATTCATACTCTTACAACTAGGTTTGGCAAGTGGCATATTTTGTATAGAAGTTCTCTTCTGGCTGTTTAAAAATGCAGGTTTAAATTCTTTCCTCATTAGTTTCTCTTTTCAGACCCTGAGGTGAGGCATATGTATCGTCTACTGCATATAGTTACTGCAGCAAAATGTTTGCATTGAGGTTTTTTAATGGTGGTCAGTGGTCATAAATAAAAGCTCAAAGCTGCAATAGCAGCTTCAGTTTCCACTACTCGTCTAAACCCCTTGGCCTCATTTAGACTCTTTATCTTTCAATTTACTTCTTTGCTCACCTTTCTTGTTACTTATTTGCTCTTTCTCCATATCAGTAAACATGTTTTACCCCCATTCCATATCTTATCTGCACAGCTTAATGCTTAAAAGTACCGGTGCTGCAACCTTTGCTCACTACGGTGCAGCACGAGGTGGTGTGGCTAAACTCTAAATGTCACCGTAGCCTCTTTGTGTCAGAGAGTCGATGCTGGCTGCGATTTAGACAACCAGATAAAGGTGCTAACCTGACTGTAATTGTGGCCTGAGTCAATGGTGTACTCATGCTGATACGGTTTGGCTGAGGTCAGAAGTCTTTATAGAACAGGTGATTTACATGCTGATGCAATGGAGAAGGTGCCAGATGTTTTTTTTAATCATCTTATTAGAAAAATTTAGTTGAACATTTTCTTTTGTTACAAAGGTTGATGCTCATATAAAATGTGTCCAAAGTCAGTAAACACTCCCTATCAGCTGAAAGTTCAGGCATTAGATTACTCAAAACTCTGAGTTTCAGACAATTAGTTCAACTTTTGAATTTGTATGATGTGACTATGGCAGGGCAACCTGCGGCTCTGGAGCCACATGTGACTCTTTTGCCCATAGCCAGTGGCTCCTTGAGACCTTGACCAAAAACAAGCAAACAAACAAAAAACCCTCACACATTTGAAAGAAAAGATGCAATGAATTTTCAGTTGAAAGGGTTGCACATTCATGAGAAAATATTATAAAAAAAACTGAAAGTTTAGAAAATCTTGCAAATTTTTTAGTGAAAATGATGCAATTTTATGGTGAAAACATACCCAGAATTTACAAGAAAAGAACATGTTTAAAAAAATGTAGTTTTGTCATGGATTGTGTCTGGGCTGGGCAGCAAAGAGGACCCAGAAGCTGTGATACTAGTTTGTGGATTTAATATAAGGAAAATAAGACTCCACTCGGAGGCAGGAAACATAAAAGGTAAGCTGCAGACGGCAGGTGACAAAGGCGGTAGTAATCCAAGGAGTGAAGCAAATAATAATTCCAACAACGATGGGCAGGTAACGGGGTGGCAACATAAGGACGCCGTGGGGATTAATGCCCGCGGCCAACATATATAGGGAAACAGTGACTGGTAAAACATGGGGCAGCTGTGAATGATTAGCAATGTAAGGATGAGGCTAAACAGAAGATGTATAATGCTAACAAGAAGTAATTAAAGAGAACCGTGAAAATAAGAGTCCATACAGGAATGATAATAATGAATGGCAATAATGGTACTACTACTAATAATAATAATAATGAGTTGGTCGGGGCTGGGATCGAACCCAGGATCCCCCGGCCAAGGGTGAGTTGGTGTGCTGCCGCAGTGCTAACCACTCCGTCACCGCACCGCCCTGACCAACAGTGATCTGTGTGGAGTTTGCATGTTCTCCCCGTGTCTGCGTGGGTTTACTCCAGGATTTCTCCAGTTTCCTCCCACATGCCAAAAACATGCAAGTTAGGTTAATTGGTATCAAACTGGAGATTCTAAATTGTCCTTAGGTATGACTGTGAGAGTGAATGGTTGTCTGTCTCTCTTTGTTGGCCCTGCGATGGACTGGTGATCTGTCCAGGGTGCACCCTGCCTCTCGCCCAAAAGATGCTGGGATAGGCTCCAGCCCCCCTGCGGCCCAAAAAGGATTAAGCGGAAGAAGATGAATGAATGAATGAATGAATGAATAATAATGAGTCCTAAAAGGAAGATAAGGCATGGGCAGGGTCTAACCCTATCCAGAGCATGACAAGTTTTACTCATGAAAGGTAAATTTACAAAAAAATAAATACATTTTTGCAAGTAGCTGAAAATCTGTGCCACAAATATTCATAATTTAGGGAAAAAGTTGTAATATTTTGAGGGGGGAAAAAAAGAAAATTGCAAGGAAAAAAAAGAACAAATTTACCAGAAAAAGCCAAAATTTTATTCAAAAACTGTTCCAACTTTAGATGAAAAAGGCTTTCATTTTTACATGAAAGAAAAACATATTTACTAAAACAGACAATCTTAGAGAAAAGCAGAAAATCATGCCAAAAATATCAAAATTTATGAAAAAAGTCTATTTTACTTGGCAAAAGTATTAAATTTGCAAAGAAAAATACAACAGTACCAAATTTTACAGTTTGTTGAGAAAACAAATTTGCAAGAAAAAAAGTCAATTTTTTTAACAGATAATCAAAAATTTACAATATTTACGAAATTTAAGATTTTTGTGGCTCCACGCAGATTTTTTAGACAAAAATCAGTCAATGCGGCTCTTTGTGAAGTACAGGTTGCCAACCTCTGGACTATGGGGAGATATGCCTAATACTATACATTCTGAAAGAAAGAGATTGCGGATACGAGTGGCTGAAATCAGCTTTCTCCGTAGGATTGCTGGACTCACCCTCAGAGACAGGGTGAGGAGCTCAGTCATCCAGAGAGGCTCAGAGTAGAACCGCTGCTCCTCAACATCAAAAGGAGCCAGTTAAGGTGGTTTGGGAATCTGATCAGGATTCCTCAGGTACACCTCCCACTTGAGGTGTTTTGGGCATGTCCCACTGAGAGGAGACCCCGGGTCAGACCCAGGACACGCTGGATAGGCTATGTCTCCCAGCTGGCCTGGGAACGTCTTGGTATTCTCTCTGAAGAGCTGGAGCAGGTGGCCAGGGAGAGGGAGAGGGAAGTCTGGGCTTCTCTGCTTGAGCTGCTGCCTCTGCAACCCGAAATTCCGGAAAATGGTAGAAAATGGATGGTCATATTGGGCATATTGCCCAAAGCCTAATGTCATGTTTATAAGGGACAGCCAAAAAGGAAGTTGACTGAAGGGATGAAGGGCTTCTGATATTTGCAGTTTCCACCTGTGGTTCTAGTTCACATTTTAGCTGTTTTGCTCTTATTCATCGGCTCCATGTGGCTTTGGCAAAAATTTCACAAGAAAAATTAGCAACTAATTTACAAAGAAATTAGTTTTTGCTCATTTATGAGACAATTAAGTCTTGATACCGCTACATTTTCACAAGACGATTGAAATGGACTACTGCTCTTATCCCTGTATACAAGAATGGCAGCGGAATCTGTTTGTTGACCGAAGTTTGTCTGACTGCTAGAATAGTTATTGACAGAACACCACTGACCTTTTTAGTACTGGATGTTTTTCCAGTTGTCGAACTCTGGTGCGGTCCTCCAGGTGAGAAAGGGACCACACAAAACGGGACCAGAGGCAAACGGTAAAAAAATGATACAAAGTAACAAACATCAACTGATTCAGACCAAAGTAAACAAATTTGGGTGTGAAAGCACCCATAATGAACTGGGTAAAGTTGTGTAAAGTAGGCTTAAAAGAAGCTTTTTTTAACCTCATTTGGGCACTTATGAGGGAGACTGACTCCAAATAATCTGCTACACTTTCATGTGAGCTGACAGTAATCCAGCGTCCCAGGTAATTCTGTTTCATGTGTACACTAAACATCCATTTAAATGCCCTTTTAAAGTGTTATGCAAATGCTTTGTTAACACAGCATTAAATTAGAGCGGCCATTTAGCATGTTGGACAGAACTGGCTCACGAACAAAGAGCCTAAACGAGTCCTTGTTGTCACACAGAGACTCAGCCTGGAGCGGTCCCTTTGACAGTGGTGGATTTATAGTTAGTTTGAACTTTTTATTAGTCAGTGACCTTTATAATAGGGTGCTCTGTTTTCTTCTGAACCTCCAAATATCGTCTTCATCCTCCCTTTGGGCTGCTCTTCTCGTCTTTTCTCAATTTCCTTCCCGCAGAGCTCGTCTCAGGAGTGACACCAGTGTGAATTGTTTCTGTCCTCGGGGGTTCTTACAAAACTTTTTTTTTTTTTAAATTGTTTTCAAGCAGATATCTGAAGTGCGGCACACTTAAATATGCACCAATCCAGCAGCTTTTGTGTTGACGCCAAGCTGCCAAAATGTGGGTTGAACCTGTCATTGATCAGAATTAAGGTTGGGGCGGCAGTAAGTTAAAGAGAAGTAGAGAAAAGTTTTGTATCTGCGAAGGGCTCAAAATCTTTTAGTGAGAGAGTCAGAGTGTCCTGGAACAAAGAAAGCGGTCCTCACAGCAGAGGGGTCTGTAGTATGGCTCCGTTTTTGTAAGGGATTCTTATATTGAGCATGTTTGAATCAGATTCTGTCTCACCTCCACTGTGGTTGTTAGATTTGGTTTTGCAGGTGCGCATGTTGTTTTCAGTCACTTTGTAGTGTTTTACATGAATGTCTCTGGTATGTTGTTCTTTAAGAAACTGTCCAGGGCTGTTGGTCTTTGTCTAATGAACAGAAAAAATGAGAAAAAAGGATTAAAATTTTTTTTAAAAAAAGTTGCAAATTTAAAACGAGAAAAGTAATAAATTTATGGGAAAAAAGTTGCAAAATTCCTAGAAAAAGTCACAAATTTGTAAGAAAGAAGTTGCAGATTTTTGGGATAAGAAATTTACATAAAAAAGTTGCAAATTTGAAACAGTCACAAATGAAAAAAGTCACAAATTTATGAGAAAAAAAGCTTGTAAATTTACAAGCAAAGGATCACAAATTTCCAAGAAGAAAAGGTGAAAATTTCAAAGAAAAAGTTGCAGAATTATGAGAAAATTTTGGAAAATTTGCAAGAAAAAGAAATCAAAACTGTCTGATAAAAAAGTAGCACATTTATGGGAAAAAAGCTGCAAATTTACAAGAAAAAAAGTCACAGATGTATGAGAAAGAAGCTGCAAAAAATTATGAAAAAAGTTGAAAATTTATGGGAAAAACGTATGAATTTTTGAGGGGAAATGTAAGTTTAAGTGACAGAAGCTGCAAGGTTGCAACTAAAGCATGGGAAAGATGTTGAAAATTTATGAGAAACAAAGTCACAAATTTCTGAGAAAAAATTAGCAAATTTACAAGAAAAAAGTGGCAAATTTATGAGAAGATAGTTGCAAGTTTATGGGGAAAAAGTTGCAAATTTTTGAGAAAAATAGTTGTAGGTTTATGAGAAAAAATTGAAAATTTACAAGAAAAAAGTAATAAATTTATAAAGCAAAAATTTGTAAGTTTATGGGGAAAAGTTGCAGTTTTTTAAGAAAAAATTTGCATTTTTTTTAAAAAAGTCAAATTTCTAAGAAAAAGTTGCAAATTCGTGACAATAAAACATGCAAATTTACAAGGAAAAAAAGTCAAAAATTTACAAGAAAAAAGTTGCAAAATTTCAAGAAAAAGTCACAAATTTATGAGAAAAAAGTTGCACACCTTTGAGAAAAAGTTGCCAATTTACAAGCAGTCACAAACTAACAAAAAAAAGAAATTGCAGGAAAAATGTTGCAAATTTTCAATGAAAAAAAGCAGTGAATTTGTGAGAAAAAAGTTAAAAGTTCTCATAAACTTTAGTTTACAAGAAACAGTTGCAGATTTTGCAAACAAGAAGTGATTTCTTTTTCTTGCAAATTTTCCAATTTTTCTCATAAATTTGCAACTTTTTCTTGTTAAACTTGTAATTTTGCAATAAAAAAGTTGCAAATTCACAAGAAAAAAGTAGTAAATTCATGAGGAAAAAAGTTGCAAGTTTAATGGAAATAGCCACAAATTTATAAGAAAAAGTTGCACATTCACGAGAATAAAACTTGCAAATTTACAAGCAAAGAATCACTAATTTCCAAGAAATTTACAAATTTGTGACAAATTTATGAGAAAAAAAGATGAAAGTAATTTTAATTCCCCTATAAAAAGGATAAAGTTGAAACGTTGGTGGCCCCTATTAGTTGAGGGGGGAACCGTAGCATTTGCGTACTCTGCTTCATATGCAGAGAACATGGTGACATGGGGGGGTCACTTCCCTCCGCAAAAGTTGTCTTTACACCACACCCCTGTACTCCTTTAAAGAAAAACAACACAACAACATTTCTTGGATAGTGGACAAGAATGTGCGTCTGTATAAAAGGGGCCTGACAATAAGACCGGGACCCTCTTTGTAGTTTCTGATGACCGACCTAAACTAGGCCACTAACCACCAAGTGTGTCCTTCTGGGCCACCACACCGACCCCCTTTTTCCTTGAATAGAACTGCTCGGCTGGGCATGCTAAATCAGACGGATGGATGGATGGCAGCACAAACAAACACAACAGACAAACAAGCACCCCGGAGGTGGTGAAAGAGGGCTGTTGTTGATTTCCGTCTTCCTGATGGGGGGGGGGGAGAAGAAAGGGTGACCCAAATCTGACACGAGCGGGGAACGTATTGTTGAGGATGGTCGGGTTTATCCACGAATGGGTGCACTGTACGCAATAACGCCGATTCACGCACACAAAAGGAGATTTAAGTCGTAAAACGATTACTAAACCTAAACGGGTGGTGCGTGCAAATAATCTGACACCTGAATCGACGCACAGACAAAACACACGCACACAATGTCCAAGTTAGTGATGCATGAGTGCCTGGCCTGCTTGTCTGGACAGAGAGAAAGGGGGGGGGGGGGGTTGTCTCCGCTGCATGAGTGGGAGTGGCCGGCATACCTTTACAGCCCGAACACCAATAGCATCCCTCCCCCCGATTTTCCCACCACAGTACCCTGCAGTCATGTTGCTGAGCTGCTATTTCAAGCGTGGATATCCAAGTGCTGGCCTTCCTCCTCTCTCTGCCGTCTGTTGGATTCAGCTTCTCCACGTCTGTTTTCAGGCTGCTTTGGCTTAACTGGAGCCCTGCAAACTGTGTGAGGTAACCAGAAATGTACACACTGAGGGGCTGATGGGAAGTCTGCATAGCATTAGCTTGAGCAGAAGTTGTAATACTGCTTGGTAAAAGTGTTATCAGCAAAATGCACCTAATGAGCAGGACATTTATCATCCAGTTTACATTGTGCAGCATTATTTGATGGCTACTAATTCCTTCTTTTTTTGTCTTAATTGGCTAGCCGAAATTTTGCAAAACAAGCTTGCAAATGCTCTTTAATTACAGATGTATTTTACCATGCTTATTTTAACAAGGATAGATGACATCACTGTTTTGGTTCAAGTCAGGGTTTTTTTTACTATTTATCTGCAATTATGTATCTGATGATTATTTTTTGCAAGTAGTCAGCTAATCATTTGATCTATAAAATATTTGAATATCACAATATTCCAGAGCTCAAGGTGACTGCATCAGACGTCTTAGGGTGCTTTCACACCCAACCCGTTTGGTCTGGACTTTTCACTTTGATTTGGACCAAAACTTGACATGTGAAACCTCCCCTGAACCACAATCCAGACCAAAGAGCCAAAATTTGGTCCGGCAAAAATAGGTGGTCCGGTTCGTTTAGAGCAGGGGGTCTGCAACTTACGGTTCCAGCGCCGCCGTAATCACTGGCTCCCCGTGGCTTCCACAAAGACACAGAAAACAAAATTATATGTAAAAGGTGACAAGAATATCTTTAAAATCTTACACATTTATGGGGGGAGGGCTGCAGATTTACCATTATAAAGTTGCAAATTTATGATTAAAAAATAGCAAAGTTTCTACAGAAACGTTGCAAAGTTACAAGTAAAATGTCGAAATTTATTAGGAGAATTTGAAATCTACATGGAGAAAAGTCTCATTCATGAGAAAATTTAGTCCTGAGACCTGACTTCATTCACTCACTCAGACAGGGGCAATGCATTACACTTGTGCACAGCTCACACCTGGGAGCAGTCGGTCTGCTGAGGGGATCTCAGGAGGCGGCAGGACTCTGCTCAGTGGGCATTTGATGGCCACAGAGGCAACGCCACTGGGTGCTCTCTCTTTGTTGTGTAACAGTAGCAAGTTTATAATAAAAAGAAAAAAAAACAATTCATGAAGATTCAGATTTATGAGGAAAAACTGTAAAATTGTGAGAAACACTTTACATTTCTATAAGAGACAAATATTTGATTTAGAAAAAAAAAGTACTAAATTTACAAAAAAAATTGCAGTTTGCGGGAAAAAGTCTTATAAGTAGTAGTGGTAGCAAACTTGTGGGAAAATGCTTTAAATCTGAGGAAGAAAAATAATCCATTTATAAGAAAAATCTAACTTTAAAAAATTCAGAAAAACATTGCAGTTTTTGAGGAGAAAAGTTGCAGATTTGAGTAAAAGCTGATTTCTAAGACAATAGCATCATATATAAATGGAAAACATATTTTCCGGCCCCATGAAGATTTTTCTTGGACAAAATTTGCTTAAAAGGGCTCTTTTCACAGTCGAGGTTGCAGACCCCTGTTTTAGAGGGTGAAAGCAGTTTTCAGAAAGGTTTGGCTTTCCAGACCAAACACAGGAAGTAAAGCCAAAGTTTGGTGACCCTAGCTTCCGTTGTTCTTGAGATATAGTTTATTTGGCATTTTGACCTTGACCTTTGACCTTGCAATTCAAAACCCACAGTCACAGTTCAGGATCTCAAGGTGAACCTCAGTATCAAGTTTGGTGACCCTAGCTTTACTCGCTGTTGAACTGTGACCTTTTGACCCCAAACCCATAGTTCTAGGCCAGAATCCCAAGGTGAATCTGTGCACGAAGTTTGGTGGCCCTAGTTGTCTTTGTTGTTGGAATACAGTTTATTTGGCCTTCTGACCTTGACCTTTTGACCCCAAAAGTATAGTCATAGGTGCTAGTCTCAAGGTCAACCTGTGTACCAAGTTTGGTGGTCGTAGCCTCATTCGTTGCTCCGACTGCCTTACCCACGCAACTCGTCTGTGTGGGTAATGAACCGTGGTAGGACTCAGAGAGTGGAAACATTTTTTTTTTTTTTTTTTTTTGTTACTTATTTGTACCCGTAGGTAGACTTGGTTTGCAGTCTGATGACAAGCCACCGGCTGCTGGTCGCTGCGTGCGCGAGCGCCCTAAACCTACATGTTTTTGGTGTGCGGGAGGAAACCGGAGAAATCCCGGAGTAAACCCGCGCAACACGGGGAGAACATGCAAACTCCACACAGCTCACTGTTGGTCAGGGGCTGGGATCGAACCCACGATCTCATGATCCCCGCAATCCCCCGGCCGAGGGTAAAACTGTGCTGTCACAGTGCTAAACCACTGCGCCACCGTGCAGCCCAATATTTCTGCAGCTAACTATTTCTGCAGAAATAGTCACTTTTTAAAACATCGTAAAGATGCAGAACCTCACCAGATTTTTTTTTGGTGAGGATGTGACAGAGTTTATGGAAAAAATGGACAAGCAGTGCCACCTGGAAATCATCACGGCTGATGAGAAGGACAAGCGTCCTTTTTAATGAAGATCTTAATAAAGGTGCCTTCACACCAAACGCGAACAGCCAGCGCGAATACATGCAAAGTTCATGGAAAGAGGTGAGCACATGTGAAATTGTGCATCTGCGTGTTCACGTCCAAGGGCTAGCGCTAGCTTTGAGATTCTGCCATCATCAGAGTAAAAGTATTAACATTAGAGAGTAAACTAGTTTGAAAATGAGACTGACACTCACCTGGAGACAGAAGGACTGTGAGCTCTTCAGCTGAAAGGGATGTCGGAGTTATTTACCCACAGATTCTTGCCACGGACGTGCTAACAAGGCTAGCAAGCTAGCAACGTAAAAACCCATCAAGTTTTCGAGGAAGGGATAACTTTTTCAGGTGAGCCCCCCGTTGGATAATGTAAACCTAAGCGTGACGTTATTTTGGGGATTTCCACAGCAGGTTGAACACTGCTGCAGAAGTTATAAAGGCAACTTCGCCTGTCTGCATCTCACTCAGACGGCGAATTTGTCTATTCATGTGTTTACATTGAGTTATAATGTAATTGTGCTACACAAAAAATTTGCCCATTCGCGTTTGGTGTGAAGGCACCTTAACACTCTAGCCTCACAGAACAAGTTAACCGGCTAATATGATGGCATCTTCCCCAGTTTCAACTTAACCCTTTAAAGCCTAAATATATTTACACTTGTATAAAAAGATAAATTTTGTGTGTTTGCTGTCAAGCAGATGCAAAGCTAAATGGAGATTAATTTCAATGTAGCACATGCAGTAGATATAAATTTAGCTATCATGCAAAATAGCAACATTAGACATAATTGAACATAATCGTAATTAAGGGTGCTTTTACACCTAAATTCGTTTACTTTGGTCTGAATCACTTGATTAGTTTGTTACTTTGTATCATTTTCTCCTTGATTCAGTTCTCTTTCACACAGGGAAAAATTCAAGCGGCCCAAAATATGTCACGTTAAATCATGCAAGGTTCTGTCCTCTGATTGGCCAGCTGCTTTTGCCATGGGAACAAGAAAAATAAATATCGGAAATCTGTGATCCATCAGAGTGTGTGACTGCGTACAGTGATGTTGTACCTTGTCTGCATGCGTGTGGTCAAAAAATCAGAACAGAAGTGTCTAGATAAATTTAAGAGGTAAACAGAGTTCCCAAAAATTGTTATTTTAATGTTTGTATTATTTATTAAGCAGAAGTAATAAGGTGGCAGATTGTGAGGGGTGTGCAACACTAAAGCTCCCCATTTTATTCAGCGCATTTTACACTCATTGTCCTCCTCACAGAGCTTTTTAGAGCTGTTGCAGCATTGAGCAGCTGATTTCTGAATCCCCCTTTCCATGAACCATTTGCTAACGAGTGCTTTTCTGTATTTTTGTGTTTTGGATTGAGGAGCGTTTACGTGCTCACCCAACCAGTCTGCACCCCCCCCCCCCCCACACAGCTCCAGGTTTGTCTACGATTCATCCTGCTGTATGTTTTAGGCGTTTGAAAGAAATAAATTAAAAACTTCTCATAAACTAATGCCCTAATGCGTTTCCTAGCTTTTGGTCCCATTTTAGGTTGGTATGGTTTCTCACCTGGACGACCACACCAGAGTTTGCCAGATAATCAGATGGAGACCACCTCTTTTAGGTGGTCGTGGTGCGGCTGTTTTGGTGCACACCTGAGTGCGATTATCATGTTCTCATCAGACAAAACAAAACTGCACTAGCAGAGAAAATGAAATCGAGTTTGATTGGAATGAACTAAAGCACGTAGGTGTGAATGCACCCTAAAATTTTCCAGTTTTAAGTATGTAGATTATTTTATTGAACCTGCTATTGCTGAAACAGGGCTTTGAAATTCAATAATAGCATGTTTATGCACAATCATTGCTGTTCCATCTTCACAGTCATAAAAAAGTCACATGAGGAGAAACCGTGTTACTCGTGGGTATGTGTTGAATATTCATAAACTGGCATTAGTGGAATACATACACCACCTTGGCATCATTCCGTCTGGAAGCGGTTTGAGGTGAATTTGTGACAATTTGCGGTTAGCGATGTGTCCAGAGCTACAGAAAACACCTTGGCGGGTGAGTAGCATGTTTGCTAACTACCGGCCTGTGCTAACAATACAAACATCATCTTAACAACAAGACATACAGTAGGTGTGTTATGTAAAAATGGTTTGGTTTGCTTTGATAAAGAGTAGTGTGAAACCAAACCTAACTTGACCAACAGTTTACACAACATAACAACGTGAACCTTGTTAAGGACTTTCAGAAGTGAAAACATCTTTACTTTGTCAAAACAAAAAGGACAAAACTAAAAATCTTTCAACTTATAATGAAAAATCTGAAGAAGAACCTGAAACAAGTACATTAAAAAAAATTACGCGACCCGAAAAGGATTAAGCGGTAGAAGATGGATGGATGGATGGATGGATGGATGGAAAAGTGTGCATAGGTGATTATTTGGTCATCAGAATTAGGTGTTGAGCAATTTTTTGTTGACTTACTTATTGCAGCACTGACTACTCCTCCCTGTTATTGTGACCATGGACACTTTCATTGTCTAAAACATATTCTGAAATCTTAGAAAGAAATCTTGGGAGATAGGGTAGTTCTGTACTTGAAGGTTTACCTCTTTCCTAGGGACTGCCCATTCCTTTAACTGAATTAAGGTCACATCAATCCAAGGGAGTAGTAACTACCCAATACCAATATACCAGTGTTGTACTTTTTCAGCCCATTTCTGTTGTCACTGCTATAGCTTCTACACTTCTCATCAGACTGATATCAAATTTCTACAGAAGTTTCAACTCATCAATGCCTTGGATGAGTTCAGTCTAGAGAGAAATCTAGTGAGAGGTTAACCTGCAACTAAAATTACTTCAATATGAATTTTCTTCTATTGAAAAAGAGACTAATTCCTTTGGCTACATGACAGGGTGAGGACATGCCTTACATTGTTCAACGAGAACTTTGATATGGGGATGCCCAGGGTATGTGAGCTTGCCCACTAAGGTTCTTATGTTTGCCGCCAGAGTCTGCGCAGAAGTGACAGTGAGACAAAGCAGCGAATTCAGTTTGGCAAAATCACACACACAATGATGGGGATAACAAGGGACTTGGCCTCTTACCGCAGCCAGCCACCAGAGGGCATTCAGGATGTCTCCTTGTCATCCATTTTTATTTAGTCTATTGCACATATCATACACTAGAGGTCGCTGTATTTCCCTACAGTTCGTCATTCATGCAGGTTGAACAATCTTGTCAAACTAAAACGTGTTCACATAACAAGCAGAATCACCTAACAAACTGGCATGTTAATCGTCTGCATTTCCATGATGTCAGGCTAATGGTAAATCATGTCACAACTTCCTGTGTTCTTTTTTTAGTAAATAAATTCTGGAAGTTTGAGGCTAGAAATGACTGTGTTTAACTTTCCATTTGTGCCAAGCGAGCTAGTTAAGCTACACCACTTTTGGCTTTTAGATGAATCAGAGGCAGTGTTGGATTCTATTTTTATCCTCCCACCTTTCGGTCCTGAACCCACTCTCTCTGCCAGCGTCACCCTCCCTCCCTCCCCGTTAGTGCCGCTCGCTTTGACAGATTTCAGCCTCCTCCTCCTCCTCTCCTTACTCATATTCTCCACTTACATTTGTGAGGGGTTTTTTTGGAGTCTGATTTTGTCCACCATTTCTCCATCATGTCTTATTCCACTGACCTGACATTTATGCCTCAAATCTTCTTCCTCTTCTTCTCCTCCACCTACATCTTTTTCTACATCCTCTTCCAGCTTTTCCTCCCGTCATTTGGCATGTAGCTCCTCTGCTGCCTTTGTTAAATCACTGGTTGCTTTTTCTTCTCCTTCTTTGCTTGTACTTCTTTAAAATGTTTTTTTCTTATATTCTGAATGTCTGCAGATCCTTTTAAACACGGGTGTTTTAAAGGATACAGATACGGTGCCCTAATAAATTTGCAACTTTTTCATCCGGACTGGTAAATTTGCAACTTCTTTAGGCAGACACGTAAAGAGACTTTTTCTCCTAAGTTTGTTGGTTTGCAACTTGTTCCTCAGTCTCATCAATTTGCAACCTTCTTTTTTTTTTTTTAACCCAGATTCATAAATTTGTGACTTTTCCCCTTATAAATCTGCAAATTTTTCTCCAAATTTATAATTGTGCTTCTTTTCTCCTCACAGATTCAGAAGTTTGCAACTTTTTGCTCAGACTCAAAAACTTCCAACTTTGTTCCTAGACTTACAAAATTTTTGATTTTTTCTTTGCTCTCTTAAATTTGTGACTTTCCCCCCAGACTCATAAATTTAGGACTTTTTCCCCAATCTTGCTAATTTGCGAATGTTTCTCCAGACTTGTAAATTTGTGATTTTTTTTTTCCCGTGTTGTAAATTAGCTGTTTTTGCCCCTAGAGTTGTAAATTTGTGACTTTTTCCACCAGACTCCAAAATTTGTGACCTTTATCCCGAGTCATAAATTTGTGACTGTTTTTTCTTGCTCGTAAATTTGTAACTTTTTGCCCAAGACTCGTAAGTTTGTGACTTTTTCTTCTCACTTCTAAATTTGTGACTTTTTCCCCTCACTCTCATAAATTTAGAACTTTGTCTCAGTCTTGCAAATTTGCATCTTTTTCTCCAAACTCGTAAATTTGCACCTTTTCCTCTCATAAATTAGCTGCTTTTGCTCCTAGACCTGTATATTTTGGACTTTTTTCCCCATCTTGCAAATTTGTGACTTTTTCTTGAAAGGATATACATGTTCCTCTTATTTATTTACTTACTTACTTACTAAGCCATGTCTTCATTTTTATTGTCTGCCTCTTAAAAAGTTTCCTGCTTTGTTTTCTCCCTCTTTTCTCTTGCAAATTATCCTCCTGTGCCCTTTTCTTCTCCATTATCCTTCTCTTCTTCCCTCCAGTTCTTCCTTTTCTTCCTAGTCCAGCTCTTATCTCTCCGTTTACCTCCTGCGTCTTCACCCTCCTGCTGACACCTCACTTCTGTGGGCTGCTGCAGTTTGTCGAAGTTCTGGCTGCAGCTCGCTGTTTGTTAACCAGCTGATCCTGCATTTTTTTATTTATTTTTTTTTTTTTCATGCAGCGGTCGTATCCATTATTTTTAACACTGCAAAATCGACACTTCTCCATCACGAGCATCGTGTGTCTAATACGGATACTAACAGCCGTGAAGGAGGGTGCTTACAAAGGGAAATGCCATAATGGGTCCAGAGGAGCCAGAAAGTGCAGCGAACAAAGAAAATTACAGTTTATAATCTTCCGTCATAAATCTTTCTATATCATGTTTTATAACTGAATAAAATGCATGTGAAGCAACAATGATAAAGCATAAAAGAATTCCTTGTAAATTTGCCACTTTTTCTTTTAATTTTATTTCTTTTAAGATGGCATCTTTTTCCTGATAAATCTGTCACTTATTTTCTTATAAATTTGCAAGTTTTCCTCAGTATTTTTTCTCTTTTCTCTTAAATTTGCAACTTTTTTCTCTTAAATTTGGAAATATTTTATCTTAACTTTGGAAAGGCTTTCCTTGTAAATTTGAATCATTTTTTTTCCTCTTAACTTTGCAACTTTTTCTCATAAATTTGCAACTTTTTTCTTGTGAATTTGCAACTATTCTCATAAATGTGCAAGTTTTTTTTCTCTTAAATTAGACTTTTTTTCTTATAAATTTGCAACTTTTCTCAAAATTGCAACTTTTTCTTGTAAATTTGTGACTTTTTCTCATCAGTTTTGAACTATTTTGTCATAAATTTGCAATGTTTTATTGTAACATTGCAAAACTTTCTCATAAATTTACAGTTTTTTTCTGTTAAATCTGTCTCTTTTTTCTTGTAAATTTGTAACTCTTCTCGTATATTTTACATTTTTTCTTGTAAATTAGCAACTTTTTCCTTGGAAGTTTGCATCTTTTTTCTGTTAAATCTGTCACTTCTTGTTGCAAATGGTTTTCTTTGAAATTTGAATCTTTTTTTCTCTCAAATTTTCTACTTGTAAATTTTCTACTTTATTTTTGACTATGCAACTCTTTTCCTCATAAATTTCCCATTTTTTTCTCATAAATTTTCAGCCTTTTTCTTGGAAGTTTGGATCTTTTCCTGTTAAATCTGTCACTTCTTGTAAAGGGTTTGAACTCTTCCTTGTCCTAGGCCATCCTGACATGCACATTTATGAGATGCATTGGGTGTTGCAGAATAGCCAATAGCAAAGCCTCTTGCTGGTAAGACCTGTGATTGGTCAAAGAAACTGTTGTGAGTGTGAAGCTTTCTGCAGGCTGAACAGAGCCAAGCGCAGATGCTGCGATGCTGTATCAGACCACTTCCATTACAAATTACTATAGGAGGTAAATGAAGTTGTTCTGCCTACTGAAGCTTTAACGAATATGATAATTTTATGAAACTGTCAAGGATTTGTTTTTATGTGCGTAGATACAGTATATTGGAGAGACTGTTTGGCAGCAAGTCAAGTCGGTGCTCCACAGGTGCTTTTCTGCAGATTTTGTGGCCTTTATGTCATGCTGATCTAAAGGCCACATGGCTTTATGCTACGCTAAGCTAATTGGCTGTTGGCTGCAACATTTTATTGAATGCAGTGATGCTATGAGAGTTTCATTGATCGTCTAACCATTGGCAGGAAAGCAACAAAGGTCTTTGTTAAACTGCTCCATTATCAAAAGGTCACCCATTTAAATAAATGATCATATCCATTGTTGGCTTGGATGGTAAATGCATTCATTAATAAAGATATTTAGAAGAACTTTTGAAAAGCTGACCTGAGCCAAAAAAAAGAGTTAGCTTTATGACAGTAAACATCCTAAAGGCTGTTCTTGTGATATGATTAAGGTTTGTTTTTTGTTTTTCTTATTTCAGACAAAGATAAGGAGATATTTTACCTTTACATGTTTCGACTGGTGTGTGCAGTCTTCTTTAGAAGCGTAAGCTGATCACTGTGAACTGTCATTTATCAGCTGTTTTTCCTAGACGTGGCCAGCCCAGCAGAACTGTCAGAGCCACTGGGCTGGCCACGTGCCCTCCGCCGTCCGATGTTCTCTGGAGAATGTGGTCCCAGGTGTGAGAAAGCATAAATGCCCCTTCATCCCGATTCATGCTGTCTTTGCCCCACTTCCTTATTTCTATAACCCCCTTGATCCAACGTTTGTGTCTGTTACTCTCCGATCCAATGAGATTTGCGTTGTCCCAGTCCATGATGTGATTATTTCTTTTGCGGTGATCTGATATTGCTGATTTTAGTGTCACTTGTTCCGCCTTTTCTTTTTGCGATCTTGTGAGTCATCCTTGTGTTTCCTTCTCACATTTCTTCTTGTGTTCTTTTTTCCTTGTGGTGAATGATCTTCCCGTTTCGCCGATGTAGGCCATGTTACATGATTTGCATGATATTTCATATATTATGTTGCACTCTTTGCCCTGTTCTATTTTGTCCTTGGGGTGTACTAATAGCTGTCTTAATTTTTTGTGTGGTTTTGCCGCTGTTTATTTTGTGTTTTTTCATGATCCTTTGGATTGGTTGTTATTCCTCAGATGTATGGTATGGTTATGATGTTCTTTTTTTTTTTTTGATTTTGGTTTTTTGTCTGTGTCTTGTTTTCTGTTTGTTTTTGACTTGCTGTTTCCCTTTGTTTATGGCCTGTATCGGATATTGGCAGCATGTGAGTGCATGTCTTATGTGGTTTTCCTCCTCCTGTCTGTCTTCTTGGTCTGTGATGGTGGTGGCCCTTTCATATAGTGTCCTGACAACTGATAGTTTCTGTGCTGTGGGGTGTTCTGATGTCCATAGTAGGTACTGATCCATGTGGGTTGGTTTCCTGTAAACTGAGATTTTTATACTGCCATCATCTTTGTGATGGATTTTCATGTCCAGAAAAGCTATGGTCCCGTTTTTTTCCTCTTTGTGTGTAAATTTTATGTTCCCAGTGTAGTCCGTATTGTTCAGATGGTCTGTAGTTCTTGTGTGGGTCCTTTTTTTTAATTTTCTCCAATATGTCATCCACGTATCTCTTCCAGAGGGTGGGTTGGCATTGTATGGGTACTGTGTTGATGGCTTTATTTTTCAGATCCTCCATGAAAATGCTGCTCATGATGGCTGATAGTGGGTCTCCCATTGCAAATCCCTCTTTTTGTCTGTAGACTTTTTCTTTGTATTGAAAATGGGTGGATTTTGCAACAAATTGTAGTAGTCCAGACTCCAGATACGTATGTCGTCAACTATGAGGTTGGTGCGTCTTTTGAGGGTTCTGTCATTCTTGAGGCATTGTGTAGTGTGACATCAACAGGGGTCTTTGTGAATAGCAAAATGACATCATGTGAAATGAGGATCTCGTCTGATTCTGTTTTCATGTTCAGTGTTTTCTCTGGCTTAAAGACCTTGGCGCTGTGGCAACATATTTGGAGGCAAGGTGAGTAAAGTGTCTTCCCCAGGGACACAACGGCAGGATATTTGGGGAGAGCGGGATTTGAACCGCCAATCATTCGGTTATTGGACGACCCACTCTACCTCCTGAGCCACTGCTGTGCATATGGAACTTACAGTTTCACGTATTTTACAACCAAGGCTTGAATGTTGGAATATTAGGCCATTTGGGGTCCCACCCAGGCGTCCTGTATTTCGACTTTTTACTGGTGTCATCCTTCTCTCCTTCCTCTGCTCTCACCTCTCCTGGACCCTCTGCCTGAACACTTTCCTCTCCTTGGCTCCTCTCTTCTGTCTCATCTTGCCCTCTCTGAGCTCTGTCTAATTCAGGTTCTCTCTCTGTCTATGGTGGTATACAAACAGGTTAGAAAATATCAAGTGCCATGTAAATTAAAGGAGACAACCAAAAATTTCTGGTTAAGGGTGCAAAGAGCACCCACTTAAAACTTGAGTAATGACTTCAGTCTTGAAGGTTTGAGGTTTTTCTCCAAAATTTATAACAATTGTCTTATAGTTTTCTACTTTTCTCTGTAAATTTATCTAAATTTGCAACCATTTTCCTCAAATTTGTAATTTCCTCTTGTAAAAATTGAATTTTCTTGCACGTTTGAAACTTTGTTATAAATTTGTGGATTATTTTATGGCTTATTTTTGTCTGTTTTTTTTAAAAATAAAATTACTGTTATTGCTCCCGTTTCCAGCGGGTTAAAACAATGATAAATGCCTCCAGTGCTTACATACCTCTTCTGATCTTTTTTTTCTGTGTTTAAAGTACTTTAATAAACTCATGTTTCTGTCGGACAGTCAAGCCTTATTCATGCTGCATCTCTCCTCTAGTCTGCCTTGGTCCATGTACACTTTGGATGAGCCCGGCACGCCCGCAGCGCTGTACATGCTCACTTTTTTCATCTACCGAGGCCAAGCGGTTGACGCATGCACACAACCATCATTTGTAGTTTCACTCCCGCCTGATAGGTAGCGCCAAGGCACTGACGCGCCAGGATTTTCACCAACAAAGAAACGGCAGACTTCTTCACAAAGTTTCTCTTCAAATAGAGTCCATTTCTGCTGTTTGACTTCCCGGTTTTCACTCCTTTTCCATGAAGATGCTGCTGCCACTAGCGAGATACTGCCTGCTGACTGACTGGAAAGCTCGCGTAGGCGGGGCGCTTTTAAACTCCACGCGGATGATGGCCACGCACGTTGTTCGTGTGCACACTTGTAGAAAGTCATTGCTTCATATATTTTTCTTAAATTCATATCTCCTTGGCATGGCAAGCCGCCACTGGGAAATGTTACCAGAGGAAACCCTGCATGTTTCTGAGTTCTTGTGCCAGGTCTTCTGAGTTTTTGCAGTAGTATTCTGATAGTCCAAGGAGAGGTTTGATGATTTCAACCAGGGCTTTTGATAAATTGTATGTGACTGATTCGATGCCGTCTATTATTGGTCGCAGTGGGATGTCCTTATGTATTTTTGGGGTTCCATAGATCCGGGGGGTGATGCTGGCTGTGGGTATCAGGTGTTCGTATGCATCCTTTATTATTTTTTTGCTTTCTAATAGGGGTTTGAGAAGGGCTTTTAGCATTTTTTTTTTCTTTTCTTCTGTGGGGTTTGTTTTTATGATTTCATATGTGCTACTGTCTGCCAACATGGTTTCCATCGGTTTTTCATATGTTTCCATGTCCATTACTACAGTCGTTCTGCCTTTATCTGATGGGAGGATTGTGATTGTTTTATCTCTCTTTAGTGAGTTTATTGTTTTTTCTTCTTTTATGATGTTGCTTTGTGGTAGTTTTGTCATTTTGAGAATTCCTGCGACTGTGTTCCATAGTGTTGCCTTTTTCGCTTGGTTCTGGACTTTTTTCACATATGAGTTGCATTGCTAAGATGTATTCTTCATGGGGCATTTTGATTGGTGTGATGGCAAAATTTAGTCCTCTGCTTAGCACTTTTTTTCTCAGTGTGAGTGTATGTTGTGATAAGTTTTTGACCCACTTAATGTTTGTTTCTGTGTGTGTTTGTCTTTTCCCATTTTTTCTTTCCGTGAGCTTCTTAAATTTCTATATTTGGCATTTTTTCGTTGTGGCAAATTCCTGTTCCTGTGCTTTTACCTGCTCCTGCGTCTCCTGGTTGGTCGGGTAGTGTTCTTTAACAATGTCCATTTCCTCCTTTATCTGGCTGTTGATTCTGTAAACTTTGTTCGCTGTCACTCTTATCCTTTCTTTCATCAGGTCTTTCCATGCTTTGTTGATTATTTTTTTCTGTGTTTTTGATTGGGATCTGATTTTTTTTTTTTTTTATATGTTGAGGCTTGCCAGTATAATATCCACATCTCTGCATCAGAGGTTGAATTTAAGGTGGTTTCTGTAGCATGCTTGTGTTTTCTCCAGTTTCTCAAGTTGGCAGAAAGCTTTGACACAATTTTGTCCGTAACGTCCACGTAGTAGTTTGAGTAGGTTCATTCTGTCTTCTTTTTCAGTTTTTAGTATTTTGTTTTTCTTATTTCAGACAAGGATAAGAAGATGTTTTTACCTCTACATGTATTGACTGGCTTCTGCAGTCTTCCTCAGAAGTGTCAGCTTATTGCAGAGAAGTGTCATTTATCAGCTGCTTTTCCTAGGCATGGCCAGCCCAGCAGAACTGTCAGATCCACTGGGCTGGCCACACCCCCTGCCATCCGATGATTAAGATTCCTTATTGTCCTTAATTGGCTGGTGAGAGAGCGGCACAACAAAATCAGACACACAAATAGTTCAAATTCATTAAAGCAATTTGCAGATGAACAATTATGTGATATGCAAAAAAACCCATAAAATGCCAGTGTGTGTGTGTGTGTGTGTGTGTGTGTGTGTGTGTGTGTGTGTGTGTGTGTGTGTGTGTGTGTGTGTGTGTGTGTGTAAGGGGGCACTTAGTGGACCATTCAAATGTGATTCTTTGTGTAGCATCCTATAGCTGCCGGGCTGTGGCTGCTGAAATTTAGCTCAGCTTTCTCCAAAATGTGGTTAATCACGGTTAATTCATCATGTAATCGGGAAGGGGAGGTGTACTTTTTCACATAGGACTAGATAGGTTTGGATAGCTTTTTTTCTCTTCATCATTTAAAAACTGTCTTTCACTTATATTAGAATTTTTGTTGATGATCTGAAACATTTAAGTGTGACAAATATGCAAACATTTAAGAAATCAGAAAGGGGGGTAATACTTTTTCAGAGCACTGTACACAGTGGTCTTGGTCTTGACTTGCTCTCTGCCTGGTCTTGACCTAGAGCTGACAATTTGATCTTAAGTCAGCATCACGGTTAATTGACCTTTTCATGTTTTGTTTTGTTTTGTTTTTTGTTTTTTTTTGTTTTTTTTGGGGGGGGGTCCTTCTTTCCTCTTCCTTTATGATTCACTGACAAGACTGATAATTAAGCAATATTACACAAGAGTTGGTATCATATCACTGCGATGCAGTAGTAAATGAGCATAATCCAATAAAGAATAGGATTATTGTCAGTTCACACACAAATTAAATATTGTCCAGTACAAAAGTTGGTGTTTTTACTTACCTTTTGTGGGTCACCTGACTCGCAATGGTGGCCTTAGCTTGTCCATTCTGTCGTGCATCCCAGCAGAAAAATGGTTGAGATGACACGGATAGCTGTCAGAAGCTAATAGCAACTTAGCTTCAGGCATCTATTTGTTAGTTTCCATGCTTTGCTTGTTTTTTCTTGGCATCTTCAGATGAAAATAAACGAGTCAGTCATCACATATTTCATTTCTTTTTGTTAGAAGCCGTTTTACTTTTTTCTGCTGTTTCTGAGCAGCGCTAACTGCGCTGCACATCTTAAAAGGGCAGTACATAAAAAGCTGTCTATACACACTGACACAACAGGGAGAGGAGAAAAGCAAAAAAAAAAAAAAAACCTGACTTGAGCAAGATTACATGTATTTTGCACCCCGAATGTCAGTTTCGGTTTTATTTCGGTTAATCACCCAGCCCTATCTTGACCCTTTACTGTCAAGTCTTTGTCTTTCTACATTCTGGTCTCAGTGTGGTCTTGACTACAGCACTACTTTAGATGAAGGACTTGTTCCATACAAACTGAAAAATACCAAGAATATAGTCAAGTCATGATGTTAAACTCTCTGAGAAATTCAAAGAGTATGTCATGGTTCGAGCGCCGATCTCGTCCGTGCTTGAGCCATGCACTATTTTCGCCCATCTGACAGCTGTGTGCCCCTTTTGGCTCTCCGAGCTTTATTGTGACAGCGCTCGGAGGGACTTCCGGCTGTCAGAGCTGTCAGCTGAGCCGCATTTCGCCTCATCAGCTGCTCCCTACTTAAGAGGGCAGCTGGGAACGAAATACGCGGCAGTCTCGTCAAAAACCTTCCCATGGTCAGACGTTATTCGAGCATCCCGCTGTTCAGACGTAGACTATCCGTCATCTTTATTTGTAAATGTGTTTCCTTATGTTTCCATTCTCCCCTGTCATTGACTGTATTCATTGTAGTGTGTTTTAGCCCCCCGTGGCTTGTTATTTTGTTCCTTTTCTGTTCTGTTAATAAACTGTGCAAACTCACTGGTGATTTGTGGCGTCTTATGATGGCTCGTGAGGGCCATCCATGACAGTAGACTGCCGCCAGACTGAGACGCCTGTCACCGTGAGTTTGCCAAAATTGGACTTGTTTTTCCCTGTCTGGCCACCTGTGCGCTGGGAGATTATGTCATCATTCAGGGGCCGCATTCGGAGCCTGGGCTACAAGCTGGCGGAGGCCCTAGACTACGTAGATGGAACGCTCGTTACCGCTACCCTCTACGACGCTCCCAGCGACGTATGCCGGCACCTGGACCTTGCTGAGGACATCCTTAATCGCCTTCCTCGCTACTCCGACCACCTCGAAGTCGTTGCGAGGAAGGCGGACATCGCCGCACAACGGGAGATACTCCGTGGGCTGGAGGGAAACTCCAGCAGGAAGCCGAAGAGGAGGCATCCTCGCTCCTCGCTTCGGAATCCCGTTCCTCTCCCCACTCCAGGCCAGGAGGTCGCACCGCCCAGGGGTGATCCCCAAAGAAGCCCGAACTTCTCCTTCGCCTCACCCTCTGCTGGTGACCGTCGTCACACAGCGAACAAAAGGACTCAGTGAGAACCCCGTCCGGATCCTGTTCCGGGTCGTCGCAAGGACTCAACCTCTCTGACAGCTGCCGCTCCTGCATCTCGTCAGGAGGGAATTCCCACAGCCTCCCCCCACCGAGTCATCTTTCCCTGCTGTCCCGTCAGCTCATCGTGCCCGGGTCGTCTCGGCTGTCGTCCTCTCCTCCTTGGCGTCTTCTCCGGCTGCTGTGAGTGTTTTGAGTCCTGCTCCAGCGAAGCCCGTTATTGGACCATCGGGAGCGGCTCCTCCTCGTCCTCCCAGGGGGCCCTCCGTCACCAGCCAGTGGGGAAAGGGAGGAACAACGTCCGCTACAGCAGGCACCATCCATCCTCCGGGAAACAGGCAAGTGCAAGTTCATGTTTCTCCCCGTAGTTGTGATTTGCCTTGTCTGACTCCTGGGGGTGGAGTTCTGGGTTCGCAGTCCCCCGAGCTCCCACCACCTGCTGTAGCTTCTGTCATTAAACCTGCTGCCTCTGTGTCTCCCTCCGCTGAGCGGTCCACGACGCCAGGCCTACGTCGCCGGTCAAGGAGGGGGCCTGCGGTTCTGGAGAGCCTGGTTCCAGCCCCGCAGCCACATCATGGGCAGAGGAGGAGAGCGGACTGCAGCGTGGAGCCTGCGCCGCCAACGAAGGGTCCCCGGGTCTCCACAGATGAGCGGTTCGGTCCAGTGGGTCGAGGGTCCCCTGCCACCACGCCGTGCGGGTCGTCGGCGTGGACGTCAGTGCTGGAGGGTCCTCAGGCTGCAGAGACCATCATGCCGGCTGCGGAGCCCGCCGTAGCCGAGTGGGAGCCAGATGACGACCTTCTTCGTCCTGAGCCCGGATCATCGAAGTCCTGGACGGTGACAGAACTCGAGTGCAGGCAAGTGCTCTACCTTGTTTTCCTTCTTTCCATTTTAGAGCATTTTTGCCTGTCTCTCGGGGAGACGAGCCAGGGGCAGCCGTCCGCTGCGCCTGAGCTCGTCTCGCTGGGCTCTGTCGCTACCGGTGATTCTGATCCCAGTTCTTTTCCTTCTCCTGAGCCTTCTCCCAGGGTCACCGGTGTGGAGCCAATCCCGGTCGCTGTGCTGGAGGTTCCGGGTTTGGGGTTGGAGGTCGTTACTGGTGCTGCGCCGACCCAGTCGGGGTCCATTGCGGGTGCAGCCGAGACCAAATTGGGGTCCGACGTGGGTGCAGCGCCGGTGTGGTTCAAGTGTGGTGAAGGAGCTGCAGACCCTCTGCCGCCTGACATTGGACTGGCTCATCGTCATCTTCATCGTCATCGTCATCATCACTGTCGTCTTTCCAGCTCATCTCCACCAGGGGCCGTTGGGGTTCTCAACATTCGGCCTGGCTTTCCCTCATCTTTCCCCTCTCCAGGGAGACCGTCTTCACTTGTTCTCCCACGGTCCTGGTGGCTGAGTGATGCGGGTCGGCCGCCTGGGGAGCTGTTTCACAGGTTCGACGTTCTGGGTCGGCCACCCAACGTACGGTGCTACCTACTGGGCGACCTGGTTCGGCCGCCGGAGGTTCTGACTTTCCGGGCCTGGGATTGGGGTAGGCCGCCCGAACATTTCCTTTTTCCCTTAATCACCATTTGGCCATTGGATGCAGGGAGACCGCCGGAACTGTTCCTGGTTAATTGGACTCTGCCTGTCGCCATCCTCATGTGTTTTGTGGTCCCACTGAGGTATAAGGTCATTTGGTGTTAGTTGTTCTGATCCGTGTATTTACCGTTGTTTAGCATGTCTTTTTTTTTCTGCTCTCCCCTCTCCTGTCAGAGGGATGAATTGTATCTAACTCTTGATGTCTTGTGGGCCTGTGGGTTTTAGTTATAGGCCTCCTGTTTGCTTTTTTGCCCTGTTCAATGTATCATTTGTGCGCTATGGAGTATTGTGTTTTTCTTTTTAACCATACTCTGTAATTGCCTCATTTGTTCCCTGTCATCGTCATGGTGTTTTGTTTTGTTTTTTTTCTCTTTCTGGTTCTCGCCCTCCGGGCCTTTTCCCCCATCCACCCACCCTGGGGGGGTGGGGTGGGGGCTTGGGTGTCATACAGCGCTCGTAGTTCGCCCCTCGGGGGGGAGGTACCGTCATGGTTCGAGCGCCGATCTCGTCCGCGCTCGAGCCATGCACTATTTTCGCCCATCTGACGGCTGTGTGCCCCTTTTGGCTCTCCGAGCTTTATTGTGACAGCGCTCGGAGGGGCTTCCGGCTGTCAGAGCTGTCAGCTGAGCCGCATTTCGCCTCATCAGCTGCTCCCTACTTAACCCCTTGAACTCTGGTCAATTTCCCAAAAAACACCTAAAAATAACATACCCAAAGTAAATCAAAAGCTGTTCCCTTTGCAGCATCTTCATGGGGTTGGTCTCATTTAAAAGAAAACACTTTGAATTTTTTTGGCAAAACAGTCATAATCTCTCTAAGTGCTCCTGCCACTGAGTAACAGTCATCTAAACATACTGAATTTGAAGAAATTAAAGTTTGCCTGGGTGTTTTTTTTTTAGATACAAATGCTTGCAAATAACACACAGCTGTCAGATACTGGCTGGAAAATGCAACAGAAATGTAGAACCAAGTGTTATCAAGCTGAGGTCAAAATTTTGTAACAATATAACAAAAAATGAATATATTACACAGCTTTTTTCTCAGGTTGTTCCCAGGCGTTTTTGAACTGTGCCAAATTGTGCCAAATAGCACAGTTTGGAAAAACATCTATAACTTTTGAATGCTTCAACATAGAAGCTTCATCTTGGGCTCTAATGAAAGGTGACACTCAGAACTGTGTGTGTGTGTGGGGGGGGTTGTTTGTTCATTCATGAATGAATGAATGAACAAACAAGCCCCCCCACACACAAAGAAACATGCCAAATAAAAAAATGTGTGGCTTTTTTTACAAGAAAAAATAACCTACAGTGCAATAAAAATTATACTAAAATATCTGCAATGTAGACGATAACAACTCCCCCCCCCCCCCGGCTACAGAGGAGCTCGGCATACGGAAAAACTTGTGGCCATGACGGATCGTTGCAATTACCGATCGGTCAAAAGTCATTTTTATTACTATTTTCATTGATAAAGAATAATTTAGCTTATAACATTTACCTGTCCACAACAGCAGTGTTGTTGGCGAACATCTGTTCCTCATTGTCAGATGAACATGAAGCTGGTCCGGTTGTTACGGACTCGTGGTTCTGGTCACCCGACCCGGTCAAACCATCTCCGCTTCCATGATTGTAGTTTTTGCGAACGATTTTTCAAAACAAATAAGAACAGTAGTAATAAAAAAAGACTGGCTAACGCTACCGTTACACACAGGTCTCAATGTGTGACACCCAGCGGCTTAGACAAAACAGATTTTACGCACGAGACGCACGTGTTTCAATCGTCGAACTTCTCTGCTTCAGTTGGCTCGTTGTATTCGCGGTCGTTGGTAGGCAGGTCCTTCTTGCTAGGTTTTCAGTCATTGGTTCTTCAAGGTTTCAGAAACCCAATTCAAGGCTCTTATTAGTCGAATGAGAGGTCAATCAAATCTAAACCAATCAAACACTCCTTTGGCTTTCTGTTCGCGGCTGTGTCTGTACTGGAAGAACGAAAATGCAGCTTTTTTTTTTTTTTCAGTATGCACTGAGACGCACAGTGCGCACTGAGACGCACTAGGACGCAGAGACGTGACCGCCCGCGGAATCCCGGAGTTCATTAAGAGGGCAGCTGGGAACGAAATATGCAGCAGTCTCGTCAAAAACCTTCCCATGGTCAGACGTTATTTGAGCATCCCGCTGTTCAGACGTAGACTATCCCTCGTCTTTATTTGTAAGTGTTTCCTTATGTTTCCATTCTCCCCTGTCATTGACTGTATTCATTGTAGTGTATTTTAGCCCCCCGTTGCTTGTTATTTTGTTCCTTTTCCGTTCTGTTAAATAAGCTGTGCAAACTCACTGGTGATTTGTGGCGTCTTATGATGGCTCGTGAGGGCCATCCACGACAGAGTACTTTTAAAGAAAGTGAAAAAGAAATTGTGGATTCTTTGCTGCAAATTCTAATGGGTTCTTCAGTGGTCCAAGTTTCACCCTTCCACTGAATTTCATAAAAATTGTAATTGTAGTTTTTGCATAATCCTCTTAAGAGTCAATCAAGATGGCTTAACCCTTTGAGTGTGTATGGTGCAGAACTGCAACATACCCCCTAGTGGTCAAGAGTGGTAAATATGTTTTGTCAATAAAATAGTTCAGATTTCCAAGGTTATAACTTTAAAGTGGTAAGAGATAATGACTTACTGTCGATTAGAAAGATGTAAAATATGTTCCAAAGTTTCAGATAGGAATAAATTTATGCATCTAATTTGCGCAGCAGTGCTGCACTCTTGCACTAGGGGAACGAAAATTCTCACACTCAAAGGGTTAAAAATATGATATGCAAATACATTTGTAATAAATGCAATGCACTGAGTAAAAACTATTGAATATGATAAACAGGAAAGCATGAAAATATCCCTAGTCTTTACAGAAACCTCTATTAAACGAATGGCCCAGACGATGTAGAACAGAAGAGCACAGCTGATGTGAGCCATGTAGCAGCAGTGTAGTGCTAACTCTGAGTCTGTGTAGCGTTCATGGATGTTAATGAGACAGCTCTGGCATTGGAGCATTAATATCCACCACATTAACTCTATCACAGCTTAAGTTGGAATTCTGGCCTCAGGCAGACTGCTCAGTCTGATCTCGTGCTTTTTTAAAACTTTACTTAAACTTACAGGAATTTGAACCTAAACCATCTTAGCCTCTAAAGCCCCTCAACCACATGAGATCTGACATTTTGTGTTTATGTTAAGAGTTAAAGAAAGAATACAGCTAGCTTCCTGAATAAGTGATGGAAAAGGTTGAGTCTATGGTGTCGTATTAAAACAAAAACTTGCTTTTCATCAGAAAAAGCTGCAAATTTACTTGGAAAAAATAGCAAATTTCTGTTAAAAGCCAAAGTTTTCTGCTGCTTTGCGCCCTTTTATTCCTGTAGGAGGAATGTGTCAACAACAGTGATCCCAAAAACCATTAAAAAAACTGCACCAAAAGCTGTGGGTGGGTGGACAGCCCGCTTCGTAGGAAAACACATCATTATCTTGTTGTATCTGTGCGTTTGTGCCACCATGTATTAATTTCTATTCATAACTGTGAAACACTCCCACGTCGCCCTCAGTCTGACACCTGCCAAACTTTCCCCTAAACTACTGCCGGGCTTAAATGAGTTCAGCAGACATGAAGGCTGTGCAGAAGAGTTAACGAAAAGAAAAAAAAAATCACATTTTTATCACTGTGTACTGTGAGCTTCACTTCTTTACCCCACCTCTTAAATTAAAGTGAGATCATTCACTGAGCATCGAGGACAAGGAGGGTTTTCGCTTACTAAAATGACAGTTTACAAAATCCTGTTCCTTCCATCTTGTGAGAGTCACATTTGTCTCTGCAGCTGCTAAATGGTTTTCCGTGTTTGCCAAC
Organism: Pholidichthys leucotaenia; assembly: GCA_020510985.1. NCBI lineage: Eukaryota > Metazoa > Chordata > Actinopteri > Cichliformes > Pholidichthyidae > Pholidichthys > Pholidichthys leucotaenia. The sequence continues at coordinate 123,469,200 of CM035836.1, read as the reverse complement.
AAGTCACTTTTTTTTCTGGCTTTCGGGACTGAACAGGCTGTGCGCAATGTGTGTGTAATGAAAGCAGCTGCCTTGTGACCTGAAACGCTGATGAGAGTGATTAGGATAAACGAAAAGCTCCATATTGCTCTGTAAAAACACGTTTAGTACAGCACTTGGGTGATCATCTGGGCAGGTTTACTAAAGAATATTTGAATCGGCTTGTATGAGTAGCACTTGGAAATGGAATTTTTTTAAGGGGTCATTGACTGCACTTTTCCTACATGTTGACGGTTCCCACAGGTCCTCATGAAATGTTTCTCACATATTTTGTTCAAATTTTCTTTAATTATTGCAGCATCATTGCAGCCTTGTTGACAATGTACCTTCAGTACATGTCTCTTTAAATGCCCAGGAGCCACAGTTAATTCCACCCTACCTCTTTCACCAGTATTGCTAATTTTAACTTGCTAGCTCATAGCTCTGGTAGTGAGCCTGAGCCAGCTAATGTAAATTTGTCTCAAAAAATGAATAAAATAATGCATCACTGATGGATGGGAATGTGGGGTTTCAATGGTCAGTACGATATGGCCGGACTCTGGATTGTCCCTCAAGAGACCTAGCTGACATTAGCTAGCTGCTAGCAACCACCTAGCCAAGCTAATGCTAATGGATTGATGTAGCATCACCAGAAGCCAGAATGACACAAGATATCTTATCAACTGTGGATTAGTGAACTATGGTGGCTGTTAGGGCTGCTGAAATATAAAGAAAATAACCATAAAGTGTGGTAACCCCCTCGTAGCACTGTTAACTCTGAAGGTAACACCTTTGGCTTCCCACTCATAGACAAACAACTAGGCTGGCCAATAATAGAGCAGCAGCATGTGCCAAGGCTGGGCTTACCTTTTCTTGACTTAGAGGAACAAACCCAGAAGAATTAAAAGGTCTTCTCAGACACAAAAACGAAATAAAGGCTGTGTGTTTTTTAAAAAGAAGTGAGTCTTTTGATGTTTTCCCGATAGTCATGTAACCAATAGATGCATTTCAAAAAGTCAAAACCTACAAAAATACAATTTTTCAGTCATAGTGACCCCTTTAAAAGTTGTGGATAAAAATGTAGAAATTCAATTTTTTTTTTTTTGTCTTTATGTCCATATCTTTAAAAGTATAAATTCATTATCCACCTTATTCCTAGGCCCCATGATGCCTTGCATGAATTATGGTAGCAACTTCTGGTACTAGTTTAGAACGTATGGTTGTCACTGAAACGGGACACTTTTCCTTGTTAAAAAACAATGACTTCGGCATCAGAAATGCGGGAACATAGCCTTTTGCACCTCAAAAACAGTAATATAATCATACCACTTCCCACGACTATCGAGAGATGAGAACATGACCTTAAAAAGTGGCCTGGCGGATTGTAGCTCCGTTTGTTAGCACCTCTGCTAAGATGCTAACGCTGTAAACAAATGACCCGTGCTGGCAAAATGAGTCACTTTGAGGACATTTTCAAAACTGATGTAATGTTATTTCCATATTCTGTGTTGAAAGACCTTCAAAATGATATTTAATTTGTAGGAAGTGCACAAAAATGGACGGAAAAGGATGATTTGTTTATATTTTGGCTAAGTTGCAAACTCGCGTTTGATCGGTTGGGAGTTACATCTTCTGCAAAAACATATGTATTTTTAGAAAGTGTGATTTCTTTGCTTTCCAATGATACCATTCACTCATGGGGGTTTTCCTGGGACTTGCCACTAGCTAACAGAGAGACAGTCATGATTTATAACTTCTCTACCCGTAGCTCGTAATGACACGGTGCACATTCTGACTCATTTTGCCAGCACGGGTCACATATATCAATGTCTGCACCACAATAAAGTTGGCTGCATTTTGTTAAAATATGTTGGACATTATCAGATTTACCTCAGAGCAGATGTAGAATCTAGTCAGAGCCAGATAGAAGCCTCCATTTATACAGTCTATGGCACAACCATGAACACCAGCAACAAGTACCACAACTATGCCAAAACATTCAAAAAATACAAAAACTACAAGTGCTGAAATTAGCTGCCACTTTAGTGCAAAACACGTATGTGGACTATACATTAAAATGAATTTGAAAAACTTTTAAAAACGCTATTTTAAATGCCCCACTACTCCAGTCTTACTGACTGATTTAACACTATGTCAGCTGAAACCGGAAGCTCCACCCATAATCGTTCCTACAGCAGCATCCCCAGGAATAAGGTGGATATCTTTATAGTATATTGTATGATATTTCCATGTTTCCACCCTGCCAGATTTTTAATATCAAGTGTGATTGGAAATAAGACATCTGGTAACAATTTTATCAGATCAAATGTGTAAGACATTCAGTTGTTAAAAGTGTTAAAGGTGCGTACTCAAAAATGTCTCATTTGTGATTTGCATTGTGCAACATACAGTCTGTCTCACTTTTTCCTCCCTCCTTTTAATGCTTACTCAGTGTTTATTCTTGGCTGTGGAACTGTAATTATCTTGTGATTCTCAAGGAAGCTCATTATCTGTACAGGACAAATAAGTGGGAAGACATGATGACCTTCTCTGAGGCTGATTCCAGTTCGTTTGTGACTGTCTTCTGTCAAGAATTGCCCCTCAGGGCAGAGACAACAAAACACAGAACAAAACACAAAGTCCAAACAGTGCTCCAACACAAAATCCAAACTGACACACAAAGCAAACTCATGGATTAAACACACCAGAACAAGGGCAGGGTTCTGGTGGAGACGAGGGAAGAGACTCTGGCAATGAGTGAAGAAAATAATAACTCTTAAATAGAACAAGAAACAAATGAGCACAAATGATGGCAGGTGTGGATGCCATGAGCGGGCAGGAGGAAACAATGATTATAAACTCGGATCAGGTGGGAGCAATGAGAGGGAGAGATGGGACTGACAGCTGACAGGAGCACTGCCCACAACAGAGCAAAAAACCCCAAAGTGCCACTGACAGCTGCAGCCCCAAGAAGAGAGAAGACAGCAAAAATATAACGATAAAAAATAAAGACAAGAAAACCCAAACATATAAATAACACTACAATGAACGCAACCAGGAAAATAACTCACACTAAGAAACAATACAGAACATGTGACAATAAACCAAAAATAAAATAACAGGAAAAGAACTCAAAAATACAATCCAATACAAATATAGGAAAAAGACAGAGACAGAGCACGACGGAATCCCCCCATGCTCAGATCATAGCATCTTCAGGCTGTTGTCTGAATAAAGTCAGAGGGAAGCTTGTTTTAAAAACGATTGGCATTACATCCATCCATCCATCCATCCATCCATCCATCCATCTTCTACCGCTTTTCCGGAGGTCCGGGTCGCGGAGGCAGCAGTTCAAGCAGAGAAGCCCAGACTTCCCTCTCCCCAGCCACCTGCTCCAGCTCTTCAGAGGGGATACCAAGGCGTTCCCAGACTAGCTGGGAGACATAGTCTCTCCACCGAGTCCTGGGTCTGCCCCGGGGTCTCCTCCCAGTGGGACGTGCCTGAAACACCTCAAGTGGGAGACGTCCAGGAGGCATCCTAATCAGATGCCCATACCACCTCAACTGACTCCTTTCAATGTGGAGGAACAGCGGTTCTACTCTGAGCCTCTCCCGGATGACTGAGCTCCTCACCCTATCTCTGAGGGTGAGTCCAGCAATCCTACGGAGAAAGCTCATTTCAGCCGCTTGTATCCGCGATCTCGTTCTTTCGGTCATTACCCAAAGCTCGTGACCATAGGTGAGAGTAGGAACGTAGATTGACTGGTAAATCGACAGCTTTGCCTTAGAACTAAGCTCCCTCTTCACCACAACAGACCGGTACAACGTCCGCATCACTGCAGATGCTGCTCCAATCCGTCTGTCGATCTCTCGCTCCATTTTCCCCTCACTCGTGAACAAGACCCCAAGATACTTAAACTCCTCCACTTGGGGCAGGAGCCTGTCCCCAACCCGGAGAGGACAATCCACCTTTTTCCGGCTGAGGACCATGGACTCGGACTTGGAGGTGCTGATTCTCATCCCAGCCGCTTCACACTCAGCGGCAAACCGTCCCAGCAAGAGCTGTAGGTCATTGCTGGATGAAGCCAACAGGACAACATCATCTGCAAACAACAGAGATGAGATCCTGTGGTCACCAAGCATGACACCCTCCATTCCCTGGCTGTGCCTAGAAATCCTGTCCATAAAAATTATGAACAGGACCGGTGACAAAGGGCAGCCCTGGCGGAGTCCAACTCTCACTGGGAATGACTCCGACCGAGTGTTGGCAATACGAACTAAACTCTCACAACGGTCGTACAGAGACCGAATAACTCGAAACAACAAGCCCGATACCCCATACTCCCGAAGCACCCCCCACAAAAATCCACGAGGGACGCGGTCAAATGCCTTCTCCAAGTCCACAAAACACATGTAAACTGGTTGGGCAAACTCCCACGAACCCTCAAGAATTCTCGAGAGGGTAAAGAGCTGGTCCGATGTGCCACGGCCAGGACGAAAACCACATTGCTCCTCCTGAATCCGAGGTTCGACCAACGGCCGGACTCTCCTCTCCAGTACCTTGGCATAGACCTTCCCAGGGAGGCTGAGGAGTGTGATCCCTCTAAAGTTGGAGCACACCCTCCGGTCCCCTTTTTTGAAGAGAGGAACCACCACCCCGGTTTGCCATGCCAAAGGCACTGCCCCCGACCTCCACGCAATGTTGCAGAGGCGTGTCAACCATGACAGCCCAACAACATCCAGGGCCTTGAGGTACTCGGGGCGAATCTCGTCCACCCCCGGGGCCCGGCCACCAAGGAGATTTTTAACCACCTTGGCGACCTCAGCCCCTGTGATAGGCGAGTCATCCCCCTTGTCCCCAAACCCTGCTTCCTCTGTGGAAGGCGTATCAGTGGGATTGAGGAGATCCTCGAAGTATTCCTTCCACCGCCCGACGATATCCCCAGTTGAAGTCAACAGTGTCCCATCCGCACCATACACAGTGTGGACGGGGAGCTGCTTTCCCCTCCTGAGCCGCCGAACAGTTTGCCAGAATCTCTTTGAAGCCGACCGAAAGTCTTGTTCCATGGCCTCACCGAACTCCTCCCATACCCGGGTTTTTGCTTCAGCAACCACCCGAGCTGCACTCCGCTTGGCCTGCCGGTACACCTCAGCTGCTTCGGGAGTCCCACAAGCCAACCAAGCTTGATAGGACTCCTTCTTCAGCTTAATGGTCCCCCTCACCACTGGTGTCCACCACTTGGTTCGGGGGTTGCCACCACGAGATGCACCGACCACCTTGCGGCCGCAGCTCTGGGCCGCCGCTTCAACAACAGAGGTGGAGAACATGGCCCATTCAGACTCCATGTCTCCAGACTCCCTCGGAATGTGGTTGAAGTTCTTCCAGAGGTGGGAGTTGAAGACCTCCCGGACAGGGGCCTCAGCCAGACGCTCCCAGCACACCCTCACTATACGTTTGGGTCTACCAGGTCTGAATGGCTTCCTCCCCTGCCATCGGATCCAACTCACCACCAGGTGGTGATCAGTTGACAGCTCTGCACCTCTCTTTACTCGGGTGTCCAAGACATACGGTCGCAGGTCTGATGATACGATAACAAAATCGATCATCGACCTGCGGCCTAGGGTGTCCTGGTGCCAGGTGCACATATGGACACCCTTATGCTTGAACATGGTGTTCGTTATGGACAGACTGTGGTTAGCACAGAAGTCCAATAACTGAACACCACTCGGGTTCAGATCGGGCAGGCCGTTCCTCCCAATCACCCCCCTCCAGGTTTCACTGTCGTTGCCCACGTGCGCATTGAAGTCCCCCAGTAGGACAATGGAGTCTCCAGGAGGAGCACCCTCCAGCACCCCAGTCACAGACTCCAAAAAGGATGGGTACTCTGAAACATCATTTGGTGCATAGGCACAAATGATGGTCAGGACCCGTTTCCCAACCCGAAGGCGCAGGGAAGCAACCCTTTCGTCCACCGGGGAAAACTCCAATATAGAGGCAGCAAGGTGGGGCGATACAAGAATACCTACCCCTGCTCGTCGCCTCTCGCCCGGGGCAACTCCAGAAAAGGCCAAGCTCCAGCCCCTCTCCAGGAGACTGGTTCCGGAACCGGAGCTGTGTGTTGAGGTGAGGCCGACTATATCTAGCCGGTATCGCTCAATCTCGTACACCAGCTCAGGCTCCTTCCCCACCAGAGAGGTGACATTCCACGTACCAAAAGCCAGTTTAGAAAGCTTGGGATCAGTCCGCCAAGGTCTCCGCCTTTGACTGCCACCTAATCCACATAGCACCGGACTTCCATGATCCCTCCTGCAGGTGGTGAACCTACTGGAGGGCGGACCCATGTAACTCCTTCGGGCTGAGCCCGGCCGGGTCCCATGGGTGGAAACCTGGCCACCAGACGCTAGCCTTCGAGCCCCTCCCCCAGGCCTGGCTCCAGGGTGGGGCCCCGGTAACCCCATACCGGGCGGGGTACACTGAATCCTTGATATACAATTTATCATGAGAGTCTGTTGGATCGTTCTTAGTCTGGCCCTTCACCCAGGACCAGTTTGTCTTGGGAGACCCTATCAGAGGCAAATTGCCCCGGACAACATAGCTCCTGGGATCACTGGGGCACGCAAACCCCCCCACCACGATAAGGTGACGATCCATGAGGGGGATTACATTGTGTTCCAAATTATAATGCAAAAGATATTTGTCTCTGATTTTCCTAAATAGTCGATGCCAATGACAGTTGGTATAATTTTCAAGTCATCAGCCGTTAGAGGATAATTTAATTTTATTGAACAAACTTCCCAATGATAACTATTTTTTTGCAAAAATAAAAAAAATCTCAAAATGCAGTGTTCCAAATTGTTATGCACACGAGACTTTCATAACATTTTACTGGTTGTAAAGAACTGAAAATGGTCATTTGTTGAATTTGCAGCATTAGGAGGTCGTATTTACTGAAATCAAAAGCTATTCAATCAAAAACATCTTAACAAGCCAAGTTACATGTTAACATAGGACCCCTTCTCTGGTATAACCTTCACAATTCTTGCATCCATTGAACTTGTGAGCTTTTGGAAAGTTTCTGCTTGAATTTCATTGCAAGATGTCAGAATAGCCTCCCACCACTGCTGTGTTGATGGGAACTGCCTCCCACTCTCATAGATCTTTTGCATGAGGATGCTCCAAAGGTTCTCAGTAGGGTTGAGGTCAGGGGAGGATGGGGGCCTTACCATGAGTTTCTCTCCTTTTATGCTCATAGCAGCCAATAACACAGAGGTATTCTTTGCAGCATGAGATGGTGCATTGTCATGCATGGAGATAATTTTGCTTCCGAAGGCACGGTTCTTCTTTTTGTACCATGGAAGAAAGTGGTCAGTCAGAAACTCTATATACTTTGCCGAGGTCATTTTTAACACCTTCAGGGACCCTAAAGGGGCCTACCAGCTCTCTCCACATGATTCCAGCCCAAAACATGACTCCGCCACCATCTCCTTGCTGACGTCGCAGCCTTGTTGGGACATGGTGGCCATCCACTACTCCATCCATATGGACCATCCAGGGTTGCACAACACTCATCAGTAAGCAAGACTGTTTGAAAATTAGGGAGGCATGGGCAGCCCCTCACAGCACCAGTAAATATACAGGGAACAGACATCGAGATGGTGACATCCTATAAGTACCTGGGTGTTCATCTGAACAATAAACTAGACTGGTCACACAATACTGACGCACTCTACAAGAAGGGACAGCGCAGGCTGTTCCTGCTGAGGAGACTCAGGTCTTTTGGTGTACAAGGGGCGCTGCTGAAGACATTCTATGACACGGTGGTGGCATCAGCCATCACTTTTGGAGTGGTCTGCTGGGGCAGTGGCATTACTGCAGCCGATAGGAAGAGACTGAACAAACTGATTAAGAAAGCTAGCTCTGTCCTGGGGCAGCGCCTTGATCCGGTGGAGGAGATAGGAGAGAGAAGGACGGTGGCTAAACTGTCATCTCTGCTGGAGTCCGAGTTCCACCCTATGCAGGACATACTGAATGCACTGAGGAGCTCATTTAGCAGCAGACTACATCATCCCAGGTGCACAACCGAGAGGTTTCGTAGGTTCTTCCTACCAACGGCTGTCAGACTGTACAACCTAAGCAGGGCTGCTCGCAGAGATAGCAAAAAGACGTAACAAACTAATAGTTTTTTGAATGCAAAAGATGCAATAGACTTACACAATGGTCCCCTCCGGCATACAACTAGGAAAATACCGGTCGCTATGGCGGGTGAGACTATGTATGGGCACATAATCATACCATGTAGGATAACTAAGTAGACGGTTATGCTGTTTCATCCCATCTAGCAACAATGCTCTGCACTGTGTGTGTTTATATATTTACATATTTATTCCATCTAGCTACAGTGCTCAGCACTGGGTGTGTTTATATTTATATATCTATATATTTATTCCATCTAGCTACAATGCTCCGCACTGTGTTTTTATATATCTACATATTATTCCATCTAGCTACATTGCTCCGCACTGTGTGTGTTTATATACTTACATATTTATTCCACCTAGCTGCAATGCTCCGTACTGTGGGTGTTTATGTATTTACATATTTATTCCATCTAGCTACAATGCTCTGCACTGTGTGTTTATATATTCATATATTTATTCCATCCAGCTACAATGCTCTGCACTGTGTGTCTGTGTGTGTGTATATATATATATATTTTATAGTAATATGTACATATGTATATTAGCTGCTCTTGCTTGCTTGTTTTTTTTTCTTGCCTTCTGATTGTTGCTCTGAGTGTTGCTATCCCTGTGCTGTTGCAATCCTGGAATTTCCCTGCTGTGGGACTAATAAAGGCTTATCTTATCTTATCTTATCTTAAAATTAGTCTTCATGTATTTCTGGGCCCACTGCAACCGTTTCTGCTTGTGAGCATTGGTTAGGGGTCACCAAATAGTAGGTTTATGCACAACTGCAAGTCTCTGGAGGATCCTACACCTTGAGGTTCTTGGGACTCCAGAGGCACCAGCAGCTTCAAATACTAGTTTGTTGCTTTGTAATGGAATTTTAGCAGCTACTTTCTTAATCTGATGAATTTGTCTGGCAGAAATCTTCCTCATTATGCCTTTATCTGCACAAACCCATCTGTGCTCTGAATCAGCCAAAAATTTCTTCACAGTACGATGATCACATTTAAGTTTTCGTGAAAAATCTGTTTTCATACCTTGTCCAAGGCATTGTACTATTTGATGCTTTTCGGCAGCAGAGAGTTCCTTTTTCTTTCCCATATTGCTTGAAACCTGTGGCATGCTTAATAATGTGGAACATCCTTCTTAAGTAGTTTTCCTTTTATTGGGCTCACCTGGCAAACTAATTATGACAGGTGTCTGACATTGATATCAGTGGCCACGGTTACATGGGCAAAATTTCTTCATTATGATTACAATTCAGATCAGAATTTTACTGTTTACATGGATCCTGAAAAAGCTGATCTGATTAGGACGTGCGTTTCCATGTGTCACACGTTTGAACGGAATAAATCATTTTGACATGTGCACGTTGACATTTCAACATTCCGAAAATAGTAGAAGAAGAAGCAACTTCCGGTGTTAGCAAGCCCCGCTTCGTGTCGAACTTGACCTGTATTTTGTTATTCAGACTGTACTTTTGCTTCTGCTGGTCTCCGTAATGAAGCTACAAGTACATACTTTTGCATATGACGAACAGAGGGAGACAGCAGGACGATACAGACCAGTTTTGTTTTACTCCCGCTATGTTTTCTGCTAGCTGCTGCTAAGGCGGAAATACATAACGTCGACGTGTGACTGGTGTACAGACAAGCGCAGTAAACATATTTTCTGCCCTACGTTCGGAGTAAGTGTTTTCATGCGCACCATTCCAATTAACAATCGGCATAGCTCACCCCTCTCAATCGGAATGAAATTTTGATCCGAATGAGCATGATCGGGTTAGAATATTCAGATTGGCGTGTTTATATGAAGCAGTTTTATTCCGATCAGGCTTTTAATCCGGTTACTTGTGTCCATGTAAACATAGCCAGTGATCCAAAGAGCCCTTAGGCACAATACCATCCATGAGTTTAATTGAAAAACAAAAAACTGAATATTTGACACTAAAATCCTATTTGCATAATAATTTGGAACGTGGTGTATTAGGTTTTTGAGCTTTTCTTTCACTGCTGCTTGCTCTGTGTTGACTGTAATAAACTCACAAAAAGCCAGATCTGATGTAGTTGTCTCTGTTTAAGTCCTGCATACAGAAGACACGTTTCACTGACACTCCTAAAAATTTTTTTCACCTAATTTTGTGTTCTTTTCTTCATAAAGTTCAGTTTTTTTCTCATAAATTAGTGATTTTTCAATGTAACTGACATTTTTTCAAGTAAATTTGACTTTTTTCCTCCTAAATTTTTGTTGCAAATGTGAAACTTTTTTCTTTCATAAATTTCTTTTTTTTCCTACTCGATCTTTCTTTTTTCCTCATAAATTTATGACTTTTTATTGTACATAAATGTAAAGTATTTCTGGTAAATTTTGCAGCTTATTGCCTAAATTTAGACTTTTTTCTTGTTTAAAAAAACAAACTGGTTAAAACTTGAGTGATGAGCCATTACAGGGGTCTGCTAATGTATAAAAGTATAAAATAAAAAAAATTCCTTTTATTTATACTGTATATATTTAGACCCAATAAAAAATTCTGAGATTAATTTGCGATTAATCACAAGTTAACTATTCTGAAATTTCCAGGTTTTTTTTGTCTTTTTCTTCCAAATTTGTGGGTTTTTTTTGTTTTTTTAATGTTGAACACACTGAGTTAATCGCAATGGTTTAAACTGAACTCTTTTAATGTTAATCACACTTTTTCTTCTACGGCGCCCCCTCCGGACTAAGGACAAGTCGTGGGGAGACGGGGCCTTCTCCACTGCTGTTCCTACCCTCTGGAACTCACTCCCTATAACCATCAGAAGCTCCCCCTCACCCCCAGCATTCAAAAAATCACTAAAGACCCATCTGTTCAACACTGCATTCACTCACTGACACTTTTTTAATGTAAAGCATCTTTGAGTGTCTTGAAAAGCGCTATGTAAGTCTAAATTGCTATTATTATTATTACAACTTCATTCATAAATATAAATATACGTATATTAACTTTATATATAGGTATATATCCGTATTGCGAATTTTAATTGCGATTAATCACATAAATCATTTAATCGCATGACGCATGATTAACTCTGTACCATTCTCGCTCTGCCATAGACTGCCAAAGGCAAAGTAATCACGTTAATCACACTCCATGCAGTTAACGCGATTAACTCGCTTGATGCAATTGTCATCGGCCACAATTAAAACTGTCACCACTAGGGGTTTGGGTTTTTTTTTGGGGGGGGGGGGGGTTAGTTTTTATCAAAGCCAAAGAGGTAGGTAACGGTGACACGCATTGCCCCTGACCTGCAGGTTAAAAAAAAACCCCTGATTTATACTAAAACACTATAGCCATTGTAACTATAAATGCTGACATATAATCCCTTGCCTGCTTGGTGTCACTCACCCATGGGTGTCACTTGGCAACCATTCTCCACCAGACAGGAATCTGTATTGTCACGAGAAGCAAGTTCAACCTAAAACTCTTTACCTCGCTGACGCTGCTGGTTCTCTAAAGCTACTACAGGTGTGTGTGTGTGTGTGTGTGAGTGAGTGTGTGAGTAAGTGAGTGAGTGAGAGAGAGAGGGGGGAGAGAGGGAGAGCGCGAGCTCAGCGGAGAGTGGGGAACGGGTGAGTGGGCTGCATGTTTTGGGGGTAAAGGATTGGCTGACTGTTGGTGAAAATGGGGGGAGGTGGGGGTTAGGAATCTGTTTACAATGGCGGGGGGGGGGGTATAAGCCGCCGCAGAGACAGGGAGAAGCAGTCAGATATTGAGAGAGACAGCGAGCCGTGGATGAGGGGGAAACGATAAAGCAGAGAGAGAAAACAAACTGAAGCGGGGCTTTAAGTATCCTGCGCTGAAGTTGCAGCGGGTGATGCAAAGCAGCAGCCACACTAGACCTCTGCTCTCAGCCATGCAAATGACAAATCTGCCGTGTGAGTTTGCATGCGCGTGTACGTGCCGCGGAGAGCAAACTTACCAGCTTTTAAAAACCTCTTTTCTGTCTCTTTGCGTGTGTGTGCAGAATTTGAGGAGCAGCTGTATGACACCAAGCTGACCGGACAGACTTTCCGGCATCCGTCCTCGCAGAGCTCCGACGACACGTCCACTTCGCTCAGCCGATCGCCCGTCTCGCTCAACAACAAGAGACCGGACTTCATCTTCCTGGTGATTATTCTTTCTCACTCACTCACGCACACACACACGCGCACACACACACACACACACACACACATCTCATTCGATCATTAGGCTCTGTCTATCCACTGCCAAAAGTGCATCAGAGATCCATGGTTCAGTACACGCCTGAGAACTGTGGCATTGTGGTTTTGATTATATCTAGATTCTATGCATTATATTTCTCTACCAAACTCTAGCTGCTTTCCTTCTGTCACAAATCCCCCCCCCCCCCCCGACACTCGTCTCCTCCCACTCCACCCTGCCTGCACTCTCTTCTTCACCTCTCTCGTGCGCTGTCCATTGCTTTGGATGGTTGACCCCAGGTATTTAAACTCATCTACCTTCACTACCTCTACCCCTTGCATCTTCACCATTACACCTGCCCCCCTCTCATTCACATGCATGTATACTGTCTTGCGTCTACTGACCTTCATTCTTCTTCTCCCTAGTGCAGCAGTTGGCAACCTGTACTACGCAAACAGCCACTTTGAGTGATTTTTGTCTTAAAAAAAAAATGTGCATGGAGCCACAAAAATATCCGAGCCTGAAAACTAAGGTAAAACAACAGAGTTACAGCTGCAATCCTGCCCAACAACATCAGAACTAAAAGTTTTTTCTCATAAATTTACAGCATTTTTGATTGCAAATTTACTTTTTTCTCACAAAATTACAACATTTTCTGATAAATTTGTGAATTTTTTTCTTGCAAAATTGTGTGGGTGTTTTCCTCATTAAACTGTAATGTTTTTGCAAAATTTGTTATATTTTTGGGATAAATGTGTTCTGCTTTCTTCATAAATTTGGCACATTTTTGTTCGAAAATTTGATACCCTTTGACAAGCCTTTAATGCAAATTTGTAATTTTTCACAATAAAATTGCATCATTTTTCATAGACTTTGTTCACATAAAAATGCCTTTTTTTTGGTAAATCTGTGACTTTTTTCAAGTAAAAATGCAGTTTTTTCATATAAATGTGCAAACGTTTCCTAACAAAAAAACAAATGCAGCTTTTCTGGTAAATTTTGTCATCAGATTGTGTCTGACTTTTTTCTTGCACATTTGTAGATTTTTTTTCCTCATAAACTGAAGCTTTTTTCATAAACCTTGAATATATTTGGCACAACTTTTCAGCTGTTCCAATAAATTGATTAAATTTTCTTTGTAAATTTATTACCTTGTACTAGTAAAACTGCAGCATTTTTTTAGATAAATTTGTCACATTTTTCTCATAAAACTCCAACTTTTTCTAGTTAATTTGCGAGCACTTGTTTGTTGTAAATCATGGGTGTGCTGTCCTCAGAAAATTGCAAGATTTTCTTTAAAGTTGCAAGATTTTTTTTTTTTAAATAAAATTTCATGTTTTCTTCTTTGCAGAGCCACAGGTTGCAGACCCCTGCTCTAGTGCATACATCCACCTCCCCGGGTTCTCTTCCACCTACTCCCTAATTTCACAATCACAGAGTCAACCTGTCCATCACCAAGGCAAACAAGAAGGGGCTCAGAACCAATCCCTGATGTAATCCCACCCCCACCTTGAATCCATCTGTCACTCCTACAGCACACCTCACCACCGTTTCACCGGCCTCATACATGTTCTGCACCACCCTCACATACTTCTCTGACACTCCTGACTTCCTCATACAGTACCACATTCAGACATTTTTGGCAAAAAGAAAATGTTTATAATATACTGACAGCTGTCCTAAACCAACAGGATTTACATCCAGATATGTTGAATGTTTTTAACCAAATTTCACTGTTGAGGAGGACAATAAATAGAACATTTTCTAAAGAGTAAAGATTGAGGGTGACACTATAAGTGTTGTTGTTGTTGGGGCCCTATGCAAGATTGTGTTTAGGGGCCTCTATATTTGTAATAGAGAAGAATTCAAACCTTTAAAAACATAAACATTATAACAATTTTGAGCCATTGTCTGGATGAACAAAGAAAATGTAATCAGTTACACAGAATAAAAATAACCCAACATCCATATGAATGTTGCACATTTAGAAGAAAAAAGTCTCAGGTTTACAAGAAAAAAGTTGCAGATTTATGGCAAAAAAAAGTGGTGAATTTATGAAGAAAAATAACAAATTCATGAGGAAAAAGTTGCAAATTTACAATAAAAACCTGCAAACTTATGAGAAACAAGCTTTAAATGCATGAGAAAATAAGTTGCAAATTTACACGAAAAAGGTTGTGGAATTAAAGGACAAAAAGTTGCAAATTTATGAGAAGAAATTGCAGGTTTACAAGAAAATAGTTGTGGATTTAAAAATTTGTGGGTTTTTATCCAGTTTTTTTTGGGGGGGGCAAGCAGGTTTAAGCAATGCAGAAGTGCATGTTTTATATACAGACGTGGACGAAATTGTTGGTACCCCTCTGTTAATGAAAGAAAAACCCACAATGGTCACAGAAATAACTTGAATCTGACAAAAGTGGTAATAAATAAAAATTCTATGAAAATTAACTGATGAAAATCAGACAATGCTTTTGAATTGTGGTTCAACAGAATTATTTTAAAAAACAAACTCATGAAACAGGCCTGGACAAAAATGATGGTACCCCTAGAAAAGATTGAGAATAATGTGACCATAGGGACATGTTCAACCAAGATGTGTCCTCTAATTAACATCACAGGCGTCCACAAACTTGTGATCAGTTAGTCGGCCTATTTAAAGGGTGACAAGTAGTCACTGTGCTGTTTGGTGACATGGTGTTTACCACACTAAACATGGACCAGAGGAAGCAAAGGAGAGAGTTGTCTCAGGAGATTAGAAAGAAAATTATAGACAAGCATGTTAAAGGAAAAGGCTATAAGACCATCTCCAAGCAGCTTGATGTTTCTGTGACTACAGTTGCACATATTATTCAGAAATTTAAGATCCACGGGACTGTAGCCAACCTCCCTGGACGTGGCCGCAGGAGGAGATGGATAATACAAATGGTAACAAAAGAGCCCAGAACAACCTCTAAACACATTCATGGTGAACTCCAAGGTCAAGGTACAACAGTGTCAGATCACACCATCCGTCGTTGTTTGAGCCAAAGTGGACTTCATGGGAGACGACCAAGGAGGACACCACTGCTGAAAACAAATCATAAAAAAGCCAGACTGGAATTTGCCAAACTGCATGCTGACAAGCCACAAAGCTTCTGGGAAAATGTCCTATGGACAGACGAGACAAAACTGTAACTTTTTGGCAAGGCACATCAGCACTATGTTCACAGACGCAAAAATGAAGCATACCAAGAAAAGAACACTGTCCCTACTGTGAAACATAGAGGAGGTTCTGTTATGTTCTGGAGCTGCTTTGCTGCATCTGGCACAGGGCGTCTTGAATCTGTGCAGGGTACAATGAAATCTCAAGACTATCAAGGTATTCTAGAGAGAAATGTGCTGCCCAGTGTCAGACAGCTTGGTCTCAGTCGCAGGTCATGGGTCTTGCAACAGGATAATGACCCAAAACACACAGCTAAAAACACCCAAGAATGGCTAAGAGCCAAGCATTGGACTATTCTAAAGTGGCCTTCTATGAGCCCTGATCTAAATCTTATTGAACATCTGTGGAAGGAGCTGAAACATGCCGTGTGGAGAAGGCACCCTTCAAACCTGAGACAACTGGAGCAGGTTGCTCATGAGGAGTGGGCCAAAATACCTGCTGAGAGGTGCAGAAGTCTCATTGACAGTTACAGAAATCATTTGATTGCAGTGATTGCCTCAAAAGGTTGTGCAACAAAATATTAAGTTAAGGGTACCATCATTTTTGTCCAGGCCTGTTTCATGAGTTTGTTTTTTAAAGTAACTCTGTCGAACCACAATTCAAAAGCATGGTGTGATTTTCAATGGTTAATTTTCATAGAATTTTTATTTATTACCACTTTTGTCAGATTCAAGTTATTTCTGTGACCATTGTGGGTTTTTCTTTCATTAACAGAGGGGTACCAACAATTTTGTCCCTGTCTGGTCCTTGTATTGTTAAGCAAAAACCAGGATGGAAAGGGGGATTTTGAGTTCACATACACATTTACATCCTTACATCTTTCCAAAAATGTGTTTGCACAGTGACGTCATGCACTATTTTGACTTCTTGTCAAGCTTTAATGATACTCCCCTCTGGAAGACACTAAATCATTTGTCGTTTGTTTACAGCAACCTGCTGAGAGTGTGAAAAAGACGGTGACTAATACTGACAAATCCAAACGAGGGGGCGGAGTGTACCTTACAGCAGCTCTAATTCTGATGTTTCTTTCATAAAACAAGAACGATGAGAGCAGCATCAGTGAGGCATTCTGTCACAACAGCTTGAGCTGTAAAACTATAGCTGAGACTGAAATGGATATCCTTTATTTTTTCTGGAGGAAAGTGTCACTGATAAAGTGCTGCAGGAACTAATAAAAGAAGTTGTATATCTCACTGTTTCTAGTTTGTCTGAGACAAGAGCTAAAGATGAGCTTATATATGTTCAGCACAGTGTCTTTGTTGGAGTTTCTGTAATCCCAGAATACTAGCCTTACTATGATTTGCTATCATCTTTTGTTTAAAGTTATGTTTATATAGAATAAAATAGATTATATGATCCTGTATCTGTATGAATAATTGCATAAAAACAAATTTTAGTACAAATTTAGGTACAGAGCACCTAAAGTCCTGAACAGAGCTTGGTAGAAGTAGCCAGAAATTATACTTGAGTAAAAGTAGTGTTACCTTATATTAGTCACAAAAAATCTCTTGACTAAGAATAAGCAGGTATCTAATTAAAAAAGTTACTTGAATTCTGAGTAATGACTTATTATTTTTTGTATTTTGCCATTTTTTGTCACACCTTTGTGAGGTTTTTGTATGTTTTTTCATGTAAATTTGTAATTTTCTTTTGATAAATTTGTGACTATTTTAATAACAAAATTAGTACGCGTTTCCTGAAAATTTGTATCAAAATTTTAATTTGGTGTTTTGGGGGGCTGGAACTTAAAAAGCTACTACTACTACTAGTACTACTACTACTATTATTATTATTATTATTATTATTATTGTTATTACTACTACTATTCTAATTATTGGAGTCTTGGCAGAATCACAGCAGGAATGTCTGCCTTTCCCCAAAAATTAAGACAATAAAAGGATGAAAGAGATAAAAATTGATGAATGAATAGAAACTCTATTTAAAAATCAAATCATAAATTGAACATCTATTTCCAACTTTAAAAATTAACTATTTTAATATTAAGGTTACATGAAGTTTAGTATATTTAATGGTGTATTCAACTTAAATCTTTATATTCTTTATTTTACATTAAAAGGGTTAATGATTGCGCTTTTCCCACGTGCTCACACGTCTTAATTAATTGTGACATATTTTGGTCAACTTTTCTTTATTTAATTATTGCAGCAAAAATGTTTTTCATCATTTGCAGCCTTTCTGAGAACAGCTGGTTTCAGTGCATGTCTCTTTAACTCTCTCGGACTACATTCAGCTCCACCCTTCCACTTACATTACTATTGGTAACATTAGCTGGCTAGCTTGGATCTAGCCTGAGCCAATTAACGTAAATTTGTCTGAAAGAAAGAGTGAAATAATGCATCACTGGTGGGCAGGAGTCTGTGGTTTCAGTGGTCAATAGGATATGATGGGTCCCTGTAGTACAATAAGCACAAAAACATTTGTGAGTGAGCCAAGGGTTGTGTCTTAGCTGCTAGCTTCAGGTAGCTGCCTTGGTGGTGCTAATGATGTAGTGTCACAGTGAAAATATAACAAAATAAGCCAGAATAACACAAGATATATTATCGACTGTGGATTAGTTAACCAGGTGGAAACAGGGATGTCAATTGAGATGACTGAAATATGAAGAAAATAGCAGTATAAACATGAGCTTCCTATGACCACTGTTAGCTCTTAAGCTAATGCCTTTGCTTCCCACCCTTGAACATGACGGAGAGTAATAATAGAGCACTGGAAAGGTATCAAGGCTAGTGACGTTAAGTTTTTAATAAGGTTTCTAATTTCTTGATGTACAGGAAAGTACCCGGAGCAGTCAAAACAGCTTCTCAGAGACAAAAAAGAGATAAAGTCAGTCTCTCTCTCGCTCTCTCTCAAGAGAGAAAAAGAGAGCGAGAGAGAAGTGGGTCTTTTGATATTTTTTTCAATAATCACATGATCAATAGATGCATTTCAGAAGGTTGAAACCTACAAAAACACAATTTTTCACTCGATGACCCCTTTATGGGCAATTAATTTTGGAGCAGTGGTATATGAAAATTAAAATATGGTAGATTCACGAAACAAAAACAGTTTTAAAAACAAATACATAAAACGACATAGTACAACAATAATTGTACTGAGTTAAAGGGAATTTCAGATTGCTAATTTACCATGTATTTTTTTTAGAAATATTTTTTATTAAATCCTTTTTTTAAATTTAAGTTTTTGTAAAGGGTATACATGTCATTACAGCATTGCATTGTTTACATTTTCATCACATATTCCCCCTTTTTTGTTTTTTGACAACATTGGAAAAAAAACTATTACAACACCCTTTTTTTAAGTGAAAGAAAAAGAGAAATTAAAAAAAGAACAAAAGAAAACAAAAAAAAACAAAAGAGCAGAAAAATAAAAAGAGAATCTGAGTAGCATTGGAACAAAGAGAGGTGCCATTATTGAAATGGTATTTGTCAAATATTAGATCTGATGGAAGACACATATGTGTTCCAGGGTTGCCAAAAGTTCATGAACCCATCCATGTCCTGTCTCAGTGCAAATGTCAACTTTTCCATCGAATAAATGTCCTGAATCACGTTAATCCAATCTTCAGGTGTAGGTCAGTCTTTCAACATCCATTTTTTTGTTAGAGCTTTTTTACTTGCCAATATTAAAACAGTGAATAAGTATTTTTTGCCTCGTCTTTCCAGTGATTCCGGTAGTAAACCCAAATACAAAGTTACAAAAGAAAAGGGAACTGTTACTTTGAATATTTTCCCCAATATTGTCTGTACATTGGTCCAATATTGGTGGATAACTGGGCATGACCAAAACACATGAAAATGATTTTCAGTCTTTTCACTACACAAGTGCCAACAATTCAACCCTTTACGAGTAAATTTGTTTTGTGCAGGTGTTCTGAAAAATCTTACCAAATTTTTCCATCCAAATTCTCTCCACAGCAGGGATGAAGTACTTTTCCATTGTTGTTTATTTAGCTTTTCCCATATTTCCAGTTGTAAAGTGAAATTCCCCTCTTTATCCCATCTCTCTTTTATATATGATGTGTTGTCTCCTTTTAAGTCTTGAAGACCATGGTATATTTTAGAAATGTATCTGATCCCTGGGATCCCTTTATATGCCATTAAGAAAACCTTCAGAACACCTGACTGGGCCCTTTCCAAATCCTCCTTTTTAAGTATTTTGTTTATGTGGTGTCTAAGCTGAAAGAACCTGTAAAGGTCTTGATTTATTAGACCTTGTTTTTTCAAATCTTCAAAACTTCTTAAAGTTTGCCCTTTAAAAAAATCGTAGTATTTTATCAGTCTGTTCTCTTTCCACTTTTTAAATCTAGTGTCTGTTTTATTAGGAGTAAAGTCCTGATCACCAACCAACCATAATGCTCCGCACTGTGTGTCTATATATATACATTTATAGTAACATGTACATATGTTTACTAGATGTTCTTGTTTTTTCTTGCCTTCTGAATGTTGCTCTGAGTGTTGCTATCCCTGTGCTGTTGCAATCCTGGAATTTCCCCATTGTGGGACTAATAAAGGCTTATCTTATCTTATCTTATCACAGGAAATCCATTGCAATAATCAATAGGGTTCTTTAGTTTGATTCTCTCTGACTATCTTAAACCAAACTTTTAGGGAGGTTTCTATCCAAGGGTTAGTGTTATTCAAAAGTTTAGGTAAGGCATTGTTCCCTATTATCGCCTGTAGGGGAATGTCACTTGTTATTTGGCATTCTATCTCCTTCCATTGTGCAGTGTAGACTGGATTACATATCTCTACTAAAGTTTTAATTTGCGTGGCTTTAAAATAGTCCCTGATATTTGGCAGCGCGAGCCCACCTTTGTCTTTGTTTAGCTGTAGGGTTCTATATCTGATTCTAGGTCTCTTGCCCAGCCATATGAATCTTGAGATCCTTCTGTCCAGTTCTTGCCATCTTTTTTTGGGAGGTTCTACCGGTATTGTTTGGAAAAGGTATAGAAGACGTGGAAGTATATTCATTTTGACTGCTTCAATTCTTTGTGCAGTACCTAAGAATGGTATCATATTCCATCTTGCTAGATCAGATTTTATTTTTGCCATCAGTGGATCATAGTTTAGTGTTATAATTGTGTTGAGTTGTTTCGGGATATTGACCCCCAGATATTTCATAGATTCCATCTCCCAGTTAGTTTTGAATTTGCTTAGTAAATATTGATTTGGGTTATAGTTGAATGTTAAAATTTGGGTTTTATGCATGTTTAATTCGTACCCCGATAACTCTCCATACTCTGAAAAAACTGAGATTAGTTCTGGAAAAGAGGTGTCCGGCTTCCCCAGGTATATTAAAATGTCATCAGCAAAGAGTGCTATTTTATGTTCCTTCTGACCAAGTGTAATACCTTGAATTTTTTGATTCTGTCTTATCCATTGGCTCAGAGGTTCTATGAAGATTGCAAAGAGCAGTGGAGACAAGGGGCAGCCCTGATGACATCCTCTTTCCAGTTCAAAAGATCATGATAATTTACCGTTAATCCTTATTTTAGCTGTTGGTTTTTTATATAATGCCTGGATAGTTCTAATGAAGTTGTTATGAAAATTGAAACTGGATAAGATTCTATATAGGAAAGACCAGTCAACCGAATCAAATGCTTTTTCAGCATCTAATCCCAATATGGCTGCATTTAAATTATATTTTTTTATATGATGAATTATGTGTAAAGTGCGTCTAATGTTATCTTGTGTCTGTCTTTGTCTTATAAAACCTGTTTGGTCTAAATGAATTAAGTCTGTCAGTATATTTTCTAACCTTTTGGCAAGGATAGCGGTAAAAAGTTTATAGTCCTGATTTAACACACTGATTGGTCTGTAGTTGGAGCAGTCTAGTTTATCCTTTTCAGGTTTAGGTATGACTGCAATGACCCCTTCTTTCCAGGAGGGGGGAATTTCCCCTGTGTGGAGGACATAGTTAAATGTTTTCAAGAGGAGAGGAGATAGTTGCTGTTTAAAGGTTTTGTACCACTCTGCTGTATAACCATCAGCTGAGGTCTTTTTAGCGACCTTAGAAGAGCCTTGATGGTGCGTTGGCTCTGAGGGAAATTCCTCAAACTTTGTTACGTGTTGAGGGCCCTCTCTTACCCCTGTAAGTTGTCCCATGTTTTTAACATGAATTTCAGATCCCAATCCGAACTTGTAATGATTTTTTTTAAAAAATTTTTTATGCCTATACCCTATGAAATTGTGCGCAACCTCCCACCACCATCACAGCAAACAATCATGTTAATACAGTATTTGTTAGTGTGGAGAGTTCATGTGGTTCATTGTCACATTTCTGTTTTAACAAGTTTTTTTTTTTAAAGACTTATTTGTTTCTAATATTATGACTGTTCCATGAAATGTTTTACCACTTCATACTTGCTGATTCTGCATCTCCTTTAATGTTTGTTACCTTGTAGGAGGAGGGTTGGATGTGCAGATTGACTAAAAATATCGTTATTTCCTCCTGAAAGCGTTCAGTTTTTCCTTATAGCCCTGGCGCTGGGTTTCCCGCTGCTGGCCCATGGATTTTGAGGGTCTCTGTGTGCACCACGTTTGAGCCTTGATTCTTTCGATCGGGTCTGCTGCGGGTTTATACACCGTTACCGGGAGCCCTCTTCTCACCATATCCCTGGTTGCTTCTTCCGCCGAGTTGTAGAGACACGTCTCTTCCCCGTAAAAAACCCGCAGCTTCGCCGGAAATGGAGTTTGAAAGCGCAATTTCTTCTCTCTTAGTACCTTTTTAGCGTCTTTGTATTCCCGATGCTTTTTAAGGACCTCCGGGGCGTAGTCATGCTCCACAAAAACTTTCCTTTCTTGGTGCATAAATCCTTATTTTCTGCCAAGCCAGTCTCAAAACCTCTTCTTTTGTTCTGAAGTTGGAAAACTTCACCACCACCGATCGTGGGGGAGCTTCCGCCGACGGCCTTGGGGCTAATGAACGGTGCGCCCTTTCTATTTTCAAATTGGTGGATTGGGGAATTTCCAACTTCTCTCTCAGTATGGTTTCCACGCATGCAGCCATTGCGGTGAAACCGTCCTCGACTCCTTCTTTCAGACCATGAATTCTTATGTTGTCCCTTCTTAGTCTTCCTTCCTGGTCGGTTAGCTTAGCCTCCAGTCTTGTCTGTCGTTTGAGTAATTCCAGCGTGGTTTCTTCCAGCCCTTTTATTCTTTCCTCTGCTTCCATGATTCGGGCTTCAGCCTGATCCACTCTTGTTGTTTGTCCTTTTTATTTCGTCTTTAATTTCACGAAATTCGGCCCAAAACTCTCGATGAAATTCTCTTAATTCTTGAAGTACTGTTTTTAAGCTAACCGTGTTGCTAGCCTCATTCTGCTCCTCTATTTCCGAGTGGTTGTTGTCCTCCAGGTCAGATTCTCCAGCCGATGCGCGTCTTGGCCTGGTGAATGTCGATCTCTTCTGTTTTCCTTTAGGCATAATGACTTTGTCTTTTGATTTTCACTCTTCCATAAATCCGTTAAATCTGATTTTCATGGTATTTTCACGGATGGGGTCTGGGAGCTTCAGCGTTAAGCTGCTATCACCATGGTGTCCAGACCGGAAGTCCATTAAATCCTTTTTTATATAGGCACTGTTGGTCTTCCATATTAAAAGTACTCTCTACACGCATATATTAGCAGTTTCTTCCCTTTTTCAGTAGCTATTCCAATTACCTTAAAACACACTTGAGATTTTCATATTATAAATATCTTAAGGATTCCACATTTATATATAACTGCACACTCAGGGTCAATAAATCAAATTAAAATGGCATTTCTATAGCAGATATCAAAGAGCAAGATACATCATCCACCAGATTCAATCAAAGGAATGGACTTCTGAGAGATACTGGTGAAGGATGATTGGAGAATAGAGAAATGGACAGCAGAGATGGATTTATAATGCGCTCAATTTTAATATGATGAAGAGAAATATTTAAAAATGAGGCATGTACTGCGCAGCAAATGTCTGATGATTTAGTGTTAGGAAATTGAGTGAAAACAAGTATATTTCTAGGTCCAAAAACAGCAGATGGAGTGGGGTAGAGAGAGTTTGGTTGAGTTTGGTTGAAATGTGAAACCGGCTGCTGTTCAGGGAGAAAAATGAAAAAGATAAATTTGGTGGACAGAGTGTGAGTTAAGAGGTGGGATGGAGTTATGGAGTTTAGACATTTTTTAGAGTTTTTCTTTTTTGTTTGGCTGGTTCTGATGCCTGGGCTTTCAGAGAAGTGTGTATGTGTATATACACTGCTCAAAAAATTAAAGGAACACTTTGAAAACACATCAGATTTTAATGGGAAAAAATAAGCTGGATATCTACACTGATATGGACTGGATAATATGTTAAGAATGAAAAGATGCCACGTCTTTTGATGGAAATGAAAACACTCCAAAACTTAAAGTGAATAAATTGTGGCAGGCTAGTCCAGCTCACTCAGATTAAAAAGTGTTCCTTTAATTTTTTTGAGCAGTATATATATACAGTATGTGTGTGTGTGTGTGTGTGTGTGTGTGTGTGTGTGTGTGTGTGTGTGTGTGTGTGTGTAATAGAGAGGGAGAGATTTGTCATTTTAGGCAACATTTTCCCAAAACAGTAAGGGGTTAAAATTAGTATAAATCAACATTATTATTAGGTGTACACTGGTAACTTTTCCATAAATTAGCATAGATGTGCAACTTTTTTCCCCTCATATTTTTTCCTTCTTCTGTCTTTAGCCTAATTATTTTAGCAGAGTGACTTCAGTTTTTATGGCTACTCCATATCTTGTACTTACACCATTAAACGTCTCTGTTCCCAGCTGGTTTATTAAGACACTCTCAATTATACATTTCACTTGCAAGTGTTATTCTGGCTTATTTTGTTATATTTTGGCCAGAATGGCCTTGTAATCACACGGCAGACAAGCTAGCAGAGTTAGCTTAACTTGCCTTGCAGCTTGTGGCTCCTTGGCATAACTCACCCACCCCATCCAACATCCATGATCCCAGCTGGATCATCAACAAACATCTAGATATTTTTGTTTATTTTATGATAATTTATTACTCATCCTGCACCAGCAGCAGTTAGCTGCAGCTAGCAGAGCCTGCTATTCACTCATTGAGGTTCATTTTTGTGCTTATTTTTCCCCAGGGAACGGTTTTGTCCTATTGACCACTGAAGCCACATGCCACTGTTCCCAATGATGCTTTATTTTGGCCTTTTCCATTTTGTATTCGGCCAGTTTACAATAGTTAGCTGTGACCAGAGAGTGTGTTCAAACTTTAGAGAGCTCACACTCCTCAGCCTCCCTGGGAAAGTCTATGCCAAGATACTGGAGAGGAGAATTCGGTTGTTGGTCAAACCTTGGTTTGGGGAGGAGCAATGTGTTTTTTTGTCCTGGTTGTGGAACACTGTGTTACGACCCGAGCGCTGGGTTCTGATAGCGCTCGGGCCATGTCCAACTCGCTGCCGGCCTTGACAGCTGCGGGCTGTATTCTGGCCTCACCGGGCTCTTATTGTGAAGGTGCTCGGTGGGGCTTCCGCCTGTCAAAGCTAGCCAGCTGTATGTCATTGCCGTTCGTTAGTGCTTCGCCTTTATAAACTCAGCACTAGCAATGGTATGACGCAGGAGTATCGTCTAATCTTCCTTGCCAGACGTTGTCAACGCTTCGTCAAACCTTCATGTCAGGTTCGTGATCTGAACTCATGTCATAGTTTAGCTCGTAGTGGCTGGGGTTAGCCCTACGAGCCCAAGTCTTGTTTAATGTGTGTTTTGCCCTGCGGGGTTCATAGTCTTGTCTTGTCACGTGTGTAAATAAATTAACATCATTGCCAAACTCACTGGTGGACTCTTTGGCGTCTCTTGGTGATCCGCGAGGATCACCACATGACAGTATACTCCTGCCAGGATGTCTAAACGGAGGCGCCACACCGAGACGCCGTTTCACCGTGAGTTTGTGCCTGAACTAGACTGTTGTTCTTCCCTGTCTGAGTGTCTTTTGCTGGGAGAATGCTGTCCTCCAGGGGCCACGGTCGGCGCCAGGGCAGGAAGCTAGCGGAGGTTCTGGAGTATGTGGACTGCACGTTATTCACCGCTACGCTGTGCGTCGCTCCCAGCGACATTCGCAGGCATTTGGACTATGCTGTGGAGTTTCTGGACAACCTCCCCCTCGACTATGACGATCACTCGGAGGTGATAACGTGGTGGGAGGAACTCGCCGTGCAGCGCGAGGTACTTCATGGGCTGGAGGAGGAAGAGAGCAGGAAGCAGAGGCGGAGGTATCCTCGCTCCCCGCGTTGGAGTTCCGTCCCCGTCCCAGAGTTGGTCCAGGAGTGCGCACTGTCTGGGGGCCGATGACGACGTCGGCGCAACGGCACGGGCAATTCGCAGCAGAATCCCCGGCTGGACTCGCTGCCGGCAGAGCCCGTCAGCGAACCTCCAAGAGTGGCCCCTCCTCGTCTTCCCAGGGGGCCCTCTGTCGCCATCCAGCAGGGAGAAGGAGGAACGACATCCCCCACAGCAGGAACCATCTCAACCCCGGGAGGAAGGCAAGTGCACGATAATTTGTTACACCTTTATTTTGTTCTGCCTTGTCTGACTCCTGGGGGTGGAGTTCAGGGTTCGCAGCCCCCCGAGCTCTCTCCACCTGCTGTGGATAAAATTACTAAACCTGCTGCCTCTGTGTTCTCCCCCGCCGAGCGGTCCGCGACGCCAGGCCAGCGTCGTCGGATGAAGAGGGCCCCCGCAGTGCTAGAAAGCCTGGATCCGGCCCTGCAACCACGCTGTGGACGGAGGAGAGGAGCGGACTGCGGCCCGGAGCCTGAGTCGACGGAGAAGCGTCCCCGGGTCTCCTTGCCAGAGCGGTCCGAGCCAGTGGGTCGAGGGTCCCCTGCCCCCACGCCATACGGGTCATCGGCGTGGACAGCAGCGTGGGAGTGCCCCCATGCCATACGGGTCATCGGCGTGGACAGCAGCGTGGGAGGAACCCCGGGCTGCAGATGAGATCTTCCCAGCTGCGGAGCCCGATGCAGCTGAGTGTGAGTCTGCTGACGAGAGTCGCCCTGAACCTGGATCGTCGGAGTCCTGAGTGGCAACGGAACCCGAGTGCAGGCAAGTGCTCCCTCTTGTGTCTCTGTCCCCTGTTTTGGAGCATTTTTGCCTGCCTCTCGGGGAGGCGAGGGAGGAGCAGCCGTCTGCTGTGCCCGAGCTCGTCTCGCTGGGTTCCGCTGCTACCGGTGATTCTGTTCCCGGTTTTCCTGTCTCTGAGCTTTATTGCAGTGTCACCGGCGGGGAACGGGTCGGAGTCACCGAGTTGGCGGTCCCAGGTTCGGGGGTGGAGATCGTCAGCGGAGCTGCACCGGCCCAATCGGGGTCCACCGCGGGTGCAGTTCTGGCCCAATCGGGGTCCGACGTGGGTGCGTCGGAGACCCAATCGGGGTCCAACGTGGGTGCGTCGGAGGCCCAATCGGGGTCCACTGCGGGTGCGGTTCCGGCCCAATCGGGGTCCAACGTGGGTGCAGCTGGGACCCAATCGGGGTCCAACGGCGGTGCAGCGCCAGCTTCCTCCACGGACGGGGGGGGGGGGGGCTGCAGAACTTTCTCCGTCGAGCGGATTACGGGCTCGCCCTGCTCGTCTGTTCCTTTTGAGTCACCGCCCCTGTGCATCATTGCCGGGGGCTCCTGTTCGCTCGCCCCGGCTCTCCCGAGTTGTGTCCTCATCAGGGAGGCCACCGCGGGTTGTTGTTGCCCTGGACTGGTGGCTGAGGGACACGGGTCGGCCGCCGGAGGGACTGTTTCGCTGGTTCGGCGCCTCGGTTCGGCCACCCGACCTACTGTGTGTGTCATCGAGCGACCTGGTTCGACCACCGGAGGAGCGGACGTGCCGGGCATGGGACTCTGGTGAGCCGCCTGGTCATGTTCCGCCTCATATGACCACTCGCCGGCTGTTGGACGCGGGGAGACCGCCTGAACTGTTTCTGTGGCACTTGGTCTCCGCCGGTCGGCGTGAACTGTCGGGGGGGTAGTGGTCGTGTTTCTGGGTTGTTCTGTCTGTGATTGTTCTGGGGTTTTTTTTTTTTTCCTCCTTGCTGTCCGGTGTATTTTGTGTTTTATGTCTTGCAGTGGCCTTAATTTGTAGTGTGTATACTCAGATATGTGCCAGTAAGTATTCTGCTTCCGTATTTGTTTTTTTTTTTTGAAGACTCATGTGTATTCACTCGGGGGGGGGTGGGAGTCTTCTTCTTGTGTAACATGTGGGCCAAGATTTATTTTTTCTCGTGCTGCCTTGTGTTTCCTGTAGTTTAGTTGGGGATTTTTGGCAATTGGGTTATGTTCTGCTGTTGCCTTATTTTCCTCTGTGATTTATCTGTTTTGTATATTTGGTATTTTGTCTTAGGCCTTGTATCTAGTCTTTCTGACCCAGTAGTTCTGTTTTTTGGTTTTGCCATGTGCTTTTTCTTGTTTTTTTTCTTTTTTTTCTGAATGGTTAGTTTTGTCATTGTCCTGGATGTGGTTGTCACTTTTTGTTTCTGGTTTTGGCTTCTCTCCCTCCGCACCTCCCCCCAGCCTCCCACCCTGGGGGAAGGGGGGGCAGGGTGGTCCCTTGGGGCGTTCGGAGTCCGCCCGTGGAGGGAGGGTACTGTTACGACCCGAGCGCTGGGTTCTGATAGCGCTCGGGCCATGTCCAACTCGCTGCCGGCCTTGACAGCTGCGGGCTGTATTCTGGCCTCACCGGGCTCTTATTGTGAAGGTGCTCGGTGGGGCTTCCGCCTGTCAAAGCTAGCCAGTTGTATGTCATTGCCGTTCGTTAGTGCTTCGCCTTTATAAACTCAGTACTAGCGACGGTATGACGCAGGAGTATCATCTAATCTTCCTTGCCAGACGTTGTCAACGCTTCGTCAAACCTTCATGTCAGGTTCGTGATCTGAACTCATGTCATAGTTTAGCTCGTAGTGGCTGGGGTTAGCCCTACGAGCCCAAGTCTTGTTTAATGTGTGTTTTGCCCTGCGGGGATCATAGTCTTGTCTTGTCACGTGTGTAAATAAATTAACATCATTGCCAAACTCACTGGTGGACTCTTTGGCATCTCTTGGTGATCCGCGAGGATCACCACATGACAGTATACTCCTGCCAGGACGTCTAAACGGAGGCGCCACACCGAGACGCCGTTTCACCGTGAGTTTGTGCCTGAACTAGACTGTTGTTCTTCCCTGTCTGAGTGTCTTTTGCTGGGAGAATGCCGTCCTCCAGGGGCCGCGGTCAGCGCCTGGGCAGGAAGCTAGCGGAGGTTCTGGAGTATGTGGACTGCACGTTATTCACCGCTACGCTGTGCGTCGCTCCCAGCGACATTCGCAGGCATTTGGACTACGCTGTGGAGTTTCTGCCAAACTAAAATCAAACTAAACTAAGTTAATCAGACTAAACTAAGTTTGATTTGGAAAGGTATTTCTAAGGTTTTTTTGGACAAAAAAGAATGACTTCAGTCTGATCGGAATTTAATAGCAGGAAATTGCAAGTCATCTAAGCTTTGATTTCCTTAAGACAGGCTTCTAACTTGGCTAATTGGCTAATTGATTACTATCATCTGGCTTCATTAACAGGTATAATTGTGTGTCATCTACATAACAATGAAAATGTATACGATGCTTTCTAATAATGTTGCCTAAGGGAAGCATATATAAACTAAAAAGAGTAGGGCCTAGCACAGATCCCTGTGGAACTCCATGACTGAGCTTTGAGTTGAAAGAAAACTCATTATTGACATGAACAAACTGGAACCTATCAGATAAATAAGATCTAAACCACTGCAACAAAGTTCCATTAAGTCCAACATAGTGTTCTAATCTATCAAGTAGAATATTATGATCGATAGTATCAAAAGCTCCACTAAGGTCTAAAAGGACAAGAACAGAAAGAAGTCCATTATCAGATGCGATAAGGAGGTCATTAGTGACCTTCACTAAGGCTGTTTCAGTACTATGAAGGATTCTAAACCCAGATTGAAACTCTTCAAGTAAACCATTTCCCTGCAGGTGGTCAAATAATTGCGAAGCAACAACTCTTTCTAAGATTTCTGAAATGAAAGGCAGAGTAGAGATTGGTCTATAGTTAGCTAAGACTCCTGGATCCAGCGTTGGCTTTTTGAGTAAGGATTTAATTACAGCTGTTTTAAAAGCCTGCAGTACATGGCCTAAAGTTAATGAAGAATTGATTAGTTGAAGAATAAAGTTACCAATAAGTGGGAAGACTTCTTTAAATAACCTGGTAGGAATAGGGTCTAAAAGACAAGTTGAAGGCTTGGATGAGGAAATTATTTTGTCAATCTCTAAAAGGTCAATTGGAGTAAACTCATCCAAACAGATATCAATTGAAGGAGTTTTAGTAGTTACTGTATTTAAGTTAACGGTGGGAAGAATCTGATTGATTTTATCTCTGGTAGATGAAATTTTATTATTGAAAAAGTTCATCAAGTCCTGACTAGTAAGCTCTAAGGGAATGTGAGGATTGACAGAGTCCTGACTCTTTGTCAGCCTGGCTACAGTGCTGAAAAGAAACCTAGGATTATTCTTGTCTTCTATTAATGCAGAGTAATAACTCGTTCTAGCTTTTCTAAGAGATTTTTTATAAATTAAAAGATGATTTCTCCAAGCTAAAAAGATTTCATCTAAATTAGTGGAGCGCCATTTTCTTTCTAACTGACGACTCTTCTGTTTTAAGCTATGAGTTTCTGTGTTGAACCAAGGGGTTAGAAATCTCTGATTAGACTTTTTCTTTTTTAAAGGGGCCACAAGTCTAGAGTCTGATGCAGAGAAGCTGTAACACTATCTACCATGCTATCAATTACAGAAGGAGCAAGCTGTCTATAGCTTATATCCGTTGTGTTGATACATGGCATACAGGAAACAATCTGCATAAATTTGGTAACATCATCATCTGAGAGGCATCTACTGTAGTAATATTTTTCTTTAGGAGCCAAATAGTCAGAAATGGTAAAATCAAAGGTTAACAGACAATGGTCTGACAGTACAGGGTTATGAGGAGACACTATCAGATTTTCTATTTGTATGCCATATGTCAGAACAAGGTCCAACGTGTGGTGGAGCTAATGGGTAGAATTTCCTACTTTCTGAGAAAGCCCCATCGAGTCTAATATTGAATTAAATGCCATATTAAGGCAATCACTATCTACATCTACATGTATATTAAAGTCCCCTACTATAATTATTCTATCTGATTTCAGCACTAAATCAGCTAAGAATTCGGCAAATTCGAATAAAAACACTGAGTAGGTTGATGGAGGATGATAAAGTATGGCAAATAAAATTGGGTTTAGCCTAAAATTGCTAAAATGCCCAATACTGAGGACCAGGCCCTCAAAGGAATGATAACGTGTTTTTTGCTTTACATTAACTAGTAATTTGGAATGGTAAATTGTTGCTACTCCTCCTCCACGACCAGAACTTCTGGGATTTTGACAGTTTAAATAATTTAAACATTTATTTATATTTATTTATTTTTATATTTAAAAATTTTATATTTATATTTATTTATATATATTTATTTATATTTATTTAAATATTTTTGGGACTTTAAGGCGCACCGGATTATAAGGCGCACTATTAATGAACGGTCTGTTTGATGGTCTAATTTCATACATAAGGCGCACCGGATTATAAGGCGCATTAAAGCGAGGTAGTCGGAGCCGGGAAAAAAAAATTTTTTGCGTGCATGGAAAGAAAATCCTATCTATATTCATTATAGACACATATAGCGCGATTGTCTGCGAGTGTGAATGACCTGTTCCATGAGCAGGCAGAACGTTTTTAGTCCGTGGCTGTTTACATTGCCATGCTCGGTAATCGATACGGCTCGCTCTCCGCCTGTGTATCATTATTATTTTCAACAACCAAGCCTGCCTGTGTATGACCGTCTCCTGCTATGGACCTGTAGAGCTGTTTGCCTTACGCCTCCTGTTGTATGAAGACTGCTATGTGTCATTATCTCAGCGGCCCGTGTTGTCACTATTTTCATCGTAAATAAAACTCACTGAACTCACTGGTGACTGTGTGGCGTCTTATGGTGGCTCGCGAGAGCCTCCCATGACAGTACACTGCTCCCAAAATGGCGTTTACGGTGACGCCAACCCGAGATGCAAATCACCAGTGAGTTTGAGTTTTTGGACAGTTGCTGTTTCCGTCTGGGCACTGTGTGTGTGTGTGTGAGGAATGCCGTCGCGGAGGGGCCACGAGCTGATGGGAGTTCTGGAAGTTGTGGATTAGTTGCTCATCTCCGCTTCCCTGTTGGACTACCATCACGGCATACACTGGTACCTAGACGCTGCTGAAGACGTTCTTCGTCATCTCTCTCCCTGCTGGGCCGACCACCCGGAAGTCGACGCGAGAAGGGAGGATATCGTCGCGCAACGCGAGATATTCCTGATGCTGGAGGAGGAACGCAACGTAAAGCAGGAGGTGAGGCACTCCTGCCCATGGCCTACGGATCCTGATCCAGTCCTGGAGTTCGCACCACTGGGAGGCCGGCGGAAGCGCCGACGCCGAGGTCAAGTACGTCTTCAGCAAGCTCCTGTTCCGGATCCAGTTCCGGGCCACCGGAGTGACCCACTCAATCAGCCAGCTGCTGAGAGTGATCTGAGTCCTGCGCCGGTGAGCTCCGTCCATGGGTCCTGTGTTACCATCCAGCGAGCGAGGGAAGGAGCAACGTCCTCTACAGCTGACACCATCTTCCCTCCGGGAGACAGGCAAGTTCAATTTCACTTTACTATTAATCATAGTGATCTGTCTTGTCTGACTCCTGGGGGTGAAGCTCGGGGTTCGCAGCTCCCCGAGTTTCCTTCTCCAACTGTAGCTAATTATACTGAACCTGCTGCCTCTGTGTTTCCTCCTGCTGAGCGGTGCTCGGCGTTAGTTCCACGCCGTCGGACGAGGGGGAGGCCTGCGGCTCTGGGAGATATCCTGGCCCTGCAGCCTTGTGTTGGACAGAGGAGGAGAACGGACTGCGGTGAGGAGCCAGAGCCGACGAGTAAGCGTCCCCAGGGTTCCTCAGAGATGCAGCCCGAGTCAGCAGGTCGAGGGTCCCCCGTCTCCACACCGTGCGGGTTATCGGTGTGAACAGCGACGCGAGGGAATCCAGCTGCAGAAATCATCAGGCCGGCTGTGGCACTTGACGCAGCCGAGTGGGAGCCCAACGACGAGTGTGTACCTGAACCCGGATCGACGAAGTCCTGGACGGCTCCAGAGCCCGAGTGCAGGCAAGTGCTCTTCTTTGTTTACCTTTGTGGTGTGTTAGAGCATTTTTGCCTGCCTCATGGGGAGGCGAGCGAGGGGCAGCAGTCTGCTGCACCCGAGCTCGTCTCGCTGGGCTCTGGCGCTGCCGGTGGAACTGATCCCGGTCCTCTCCTGTTCTCTGAGCCCCTCCACAGCGTTACCGGTCTGGAGTCTGTCAAGGTCACGGAACTGGGGGTTCCAGGTTCGGGGATGGAGGTCGTCGCCGGTGCAGTTCTGACCCAGTCGGGGTCCGACGCGTGGGCCGAGGTGACCCAGTCGGGGTCCAACGTGGGTGCAGCGGTGACCCAATCGGGGTCCGTCCTGTCCCAGTCGGGGTCCGACGCATGGGCTGAGGTGACCCAGTCGGGGTCCAACGTGGGTGCAGCGGTGACCCAATCGGGGTCCGTCCTGACCCAGTCGGGGTCCGACGAGGTCCAGTGGGGGTCCAGCGCAGGTGCGGCTGCGACCCAATCAGGATTCGAGGGGGTCCAATTTCGTGATTGTTCCCCTCTCAGGAGCCACCAGCTGGGGGCCGTTGGAGGGTTTTGTCTGGCAGGCTGGCGCCCTCATGTCTGGTCTTCATTAGGCGGGCTGCATGCTATTCCTCCACGGTCCTGGCGGTTATGGAATGCGGGTCGGCCACCCGAGGAACTGCTTTGTGCGTTCAGCGTCTTGGGTTGGTCGCCCGATAAACTGTGTCTGCTGCTGGGTGGCCTGGTTCGGCCACCAGAGGACTTGTTTCTGGGGGCCTGGGACTGGGGCAGGCCGCCTGATCATGTACTGTTTTGTGGGACTATCCGTGGGCCATTGGAGGCAGGGAGGTCGCCGGAGATCTGCCTGGGGGGTGTTGGATCTCCGCCGATCATCTTTTGTTTTGGCCCATACGGTGTCAGGTTTTTGTCAAAGTCATGTAAAGCAATCTAGTTTGCCTCATGTGTTTTGTAATCCATAGTCTAGTTAAGTCAGGTAAAGCAATCTAGTTTGCCTCATGTGTTTTGTAATCCATAGTCTAGTTAAGTCAGGTAAAGCAATCTAGTTTGCCTCATGTGTTTTGTAATCCATAGTCTAGTTAAGTCAGGTAAAGCAATCTACATTGCCTCATGTGTGTTTTGCAATCCATAGTCTGGTTTTGTTTTTTGTTCTGTCCTCCCCTCTTCTTGTTGAGGGGCTATGGTCAAGTTTGTCTTTGTTGTTTTGTCCTCCCCTCTTTCCTTGAGGGGCTATAGTATGGGGGGTTTTGTCCATAGTTACCGAGTGTTTGCATATATTTCTGGCTTCGTTTGTGTTTTTTTTTTGTTTCTTCATAGTCACCGTGTTTAGCACGTATTTCTTTTGTTTCCATAGTTACAGTTATGTATTTCTTTCCTTTCTTCCATAGTTATGTTTGCATTTATTTCTTTTGTTTCCATAGTTACAGTCATGTATTTCTTTCCTTTTTTCCAGAGTCATGTGTTTGCATTTATTTCTTGTTTTGTTTCTATAGTTACCATGTGTTTGGGTGTATTTCTTTGGCTAGGTTATGTACACTGGAGTTAGACGGGTTGTCTGTGGTCTCGGTGGGAAAACTTTCAGGGTCAGGTGTTGTTTGCTGTTTATGATTGTTTTTTTTTCCCTGTAGTCATGTCTTGTTTTGTTTTTTTTTTCTCGTCATTGTTCTGGGGGGAAATTGATTGGATATGTCGGGTGATGTATTCTTTTCCCTTTCTGTTTTAGGTCTTGTTAGGTTTTGTTTGGTTCCCTCCTTGCCTGTTCCTCAACCCGCCCACCCTGTGGTTGAGGGGGGAGGGGGGGGTTAGGTGTTACTAGACGTTTGGAGCCCGTCATGGGAGGGGGGCCTACTGTCATGACCCGAGCACTATGCCTTGGTGCTCGGGTTATTCTTGTCAGGGTTTGACAGCGGCGTTATGATTCTAGCTCTCCGAGCTCTTATTGTGATAGTGCTCGGGGAGGCTTCCGCCCAGCTGTCAAACCCTCAACAGCTGTGCTGCATTTGTGGTCGTTAGCGATCAGGCTATTTTAACCCACGCTGGCAATCGCATCTCGGAGCAGTGTCTGTTCACTTTCCCTGTTCACTCTCCGTCATGCTACGGATGCCTGGACTAATTCATACCACACCTGCTTTTGGTTTGACCGTCGTTCCCCGGAACTAGTAAGTGTGCTGTATTAGCCTTATTCCTCCCGGTGTGAATTGATCTCTGTGAGTCTCTGCCTGTGTATCGTTATTATTTTCAACAACCAAGCCTGCCTGTGTATGACCGTCTCCTGCTATGGACCTGTAGAGCTGTTTGCCTTACGCCTCCTGTTGTATGAAGACTGCTATGTGTCATTATCTCAGCGGCCCGTGTTGTCACTATTTTCACCGTAAATAAAACTCACTGAACTCACTGGTGACTGTGTGGCGTCTTATGGTGGCTCGCGAGAGCCTCCCATGACATCCATAATGTTAGAAGACTATTTAATATTATTTATTCCAATAAAGAAGCACCGGATACAGCTCTCCTATCATTGGACGCCGAAAAGGCCTTTGATAGGGTCGAATGGCCCTATCTTTTTGAAGTCCTACAAAGGTTTGGACTTGGAAATAATTTCATAAAATGGGTCCAGATAATATACAATAATGCTACAGCAGAAATCCTAACAAACAGCAATATCTCAAAATCAATAAAAATCAATAGAGGATGTCGACAAGGCTGTCGACTTTCACCTTTATTGTTTACTATGGCAATTGAACCTTTAGCGATGGCAGTACGTTTACATCCACAAATATATGGAATTAAAGTAGGACCAACAGAACATAAAATCTCCCTGTATGCCGATGACATAATTTTGTTTATGTCAAATTTTAAAAAATCAATTCCGACCTTGTTAAATTTAATAAAGAACTTTGGGGATATATCAGGATATAAAATAAACAA
Source organism: Pholidichthys leucotaenia (assembly GCA_020510985.1). Taxonomy (NCBI): domain Eukaryota; kingdom Metazoa; phylum Chordata; class Actinopteri; order Cichliformes; family Pholidichthyidae; genus Pholidichthys; species Pholidichthys leucotaenia. The sequence continues at coordinate 123,433,430 of CM035836.1, read as the reverse complement.
AACAAAATCTTCAATATTAATGTTAAATGAGACCCAGAGAAATCATCCATCTCCTGAGGTAAACCAATTCAGTGTTGTAGATCAGTTTAAATATTTAGGAATTCAAATTTTGCCTAAGCTAGAATCAGTCGCCAATGCCAACTATGAAGCCTTAATAATGAGTTGCTTCAGAGATGGATGTCACTACCAATGTCGATGATCGGGAGAATTAATATACTTAAAAGTAATATCTTACCAAAAATACTTTATTATTTCAAAACATTCCTTTACCACCACCTTCAGATCTATTCTCAAGAATTAAAAAAAAGTTAGTGGAATTTATATGGAACAATAGGAAGGCTAGATTACGTTTTCCTTACTATACTTACCATTTGATCGTGGAGGTCTGAAATGTCCAAACTTTATGTTGTATTACTGGTCAGCACAACTGAGGTCTATGACATATTATTACCTCCGCCAAGGAGGTTATGTGATCATCGGCGTTGGTTTGTCTGTCTGTTTGTTTGTTTGTTAGCAAGATAACTCAAAAAGTTATGGACGGATTTTCATGAAATTTTCACAGATTGTCAGAAATCGGGTATCCTACAGTTGATTACATTTTGGTGGTTATCCGGATCACCGTCCAGAAGAAAACCGCCATTACGGAAAATGCCATTTTCATCAATAACTACTGAACCACTAATCCTATCATTGTGACTCCAATTGCTAGTCATATGTTTTCATGGTCAAGGAATCTGAAAACGTACACACAAACACTGTATGGGGGGAACTGTGGCGCTTGGCGGAGGTCTGCGCTCTCCGAGTGCTTTTCTAGTTTTTCATCAAATGATCCTCCTCACTGGACGGAGATGGAATCATACAATTTACCTTTACCTCTTCCCTTATTCATATACTCAGACTTGGCTAAAAAATTACAGAAACAAGTTAAAAATCCAATTGTAAAGCGCATGATCAAAATATGGTGTGAAACTAAAAAATATTTAAAAGAACCACACTCATTGTCACAATTTAGCCCAATATGGGGTAATCAATATTTTACACCAGGGAGAGCGGATTTTGTATTTAAAGTATGGAATTTAAAAGGGATTCAAAAGATTCAAGACTTATATTTGTCACGCTCAGATAACATAGTCTTTTGAAGAACTGAGGATTAAATTCAATCTTAATAGAACACACTTTTTTTAAATATCTTCAGCTTAGAAATTTTATTCGTTCAAATCAAAATAATGCTCTCACCCGGCCTACTTATTCAACTTTGGAAAAATTTTTGATGAAAGATAGTAAGAGAAAGGGTATTATTTCAGAGTTTTACAACTCATTGACACTATTCTCAAGTGAAAACTCACAGAAAAGACTGAATGACTGGAAAGAAGACCTGCAAATTGAAATTTCAGAGGAACAATGGGAAATGGCTTGTGCAGGAGCTCAAACCAAATCAATAAATGTACGTCTTAAACTGATACATTTTAAATGGTTAATGCGGATGTATGTTACACCAGTGGAATTAAATAGATATAACAAAAACATACCAGATACATGCACAAAATGTATGGACAGTAAAGGAACCCTAATTCACTGTTTATGGGAATGTAGAAAAATCAAAATGTTTTGGGAAGAGGTGAGGGTAACAATTGAAAAAATAATTTCAAAACAAATCACATTGAACCCTAAACTGTTTTTGTTGGGTCTGTATCCAGAAAAACATAACTTTAATAAGAGTGAAAGAGCATTCATAGACCTCAGTTTGCTTAATGCCAAAAAATGTATTGCACTACTGTGGAAAAAGACTCATAGACCAGATGTGACTCAGTGGTTAAGACAGATGTTAACAAACCTTCCACTAGAAAGAATAACATACATACTGAAATCAAAGGAAAATGTGTTTGAGAATATATGGAGACCTTTCATTGATTATGTAAAGAAATTAAACATAACTTCTGAAGAAGAAGGTGAATGATATGTGTGGACCTTGCAAATTCCAAGCTGGTGAATGTATATTTTGTATTCTTATGTAATAGATTACCTAGACTAAACAGAGGAGCATTGTTGTTGACTTATTTTTGTTATTGGCTGTTGTTGTTTTTATTACACATTTTTTTTGTTATTTTGTTATTGTTCTTTTTAATTTTTAAATTACTTTTGTGTTAGTGTCTGACTGTGTGTGCTATGTTTGTGAAAAAAAAGGTTCAATAAAAAATATTGTGGGGAAAAAAAAAGGCAAAATCCTCAGGAGAATGAGGAGAGCTAACCAAAGCGCAAACCACAGACAGCCAGCAACACAGGAAGTGACGATTCGTCTCCTCCATGTTTGCTGGGCGATGTCGGCCCCGAACGCCTACTGTTTGTGTTTCTGTGTATTTTTGTAAGTCTTCACCTTTTGGGATCAGTCTTTATGTTCAATACATGTGCTGTGGTGAATCCTGCGCGTAATTCCTTGTTATTTATGCGTAAATCCTCCCTCTCTGTGCGCTCTTATGCAGGGCACGGAGAGGGAGCATGAAATAACAAGGATTTACGTGCAGGGTTCACCACAGTACATTTAATATAGAACGACAGACAATTCCCAAAAAGGTGAAGATGTACAAAAAACACAAACACACTTACTGATGGCATTCGGGGGCCGGCATCACCCAGAGAATGAATGAGAGGAGACGTGTTAGCCACAGGTGTGCCCCAGAGCCGACATTGCTTCAAGGACGCATGAGAACCACGGCGAACATGGAGTGACTAATGTCGTGAGAGTGCTGAAAATACTGGCAGACTAACAGCACAGATGACAATACTATTGACCAGCAGTGCGTTACTGGCAAACGGCTACTAATATGTACACGCACTGCTGGTGATGGTGTGATGAGAAGCACCTGAGCGAGGACCGGGAAACATGATCAGCGGGACCTTGAATCAGCTGATGATAATGAGAGAGGGGACATGGCCGGACCAGTGAGATGTCAGCATGGGATCACAGAAAGTAGGTCAAAGCTGCACGTAAATCCATTAATCCTTCCCCTCCTCGTGCGCTCCTCCTGCCTAAAAGTGCACGAGAAGCACACAAGGAGGCTTATGACAGTTGGAGCTGAAGCGTGTCATGTGGTCTTTCATGGCCTGCTGTTTATCTAAGCCTGCGACACAACGCAAAGGCATAGCCTTAAAATTAAAACAAGAAACCAGAGAAACCCTGAGCTACAAAGCTGCTGTCATCCTAGTTAACAACACTGGAGTCCGTTCTGTCGATTATGTCATTGGGGTGCTGCCCTTAATTTGGTGGGCGGCACCACAGTCCAGTCAGCGGCTGCGGTTTTTTGATGATAACTAGTTTATGCAGGCGCTGTTGTAAATATTATATTGATCACAGACAATGACTTTTGGGTTTACACAACATGCTAAAAAATGTCAAAAACGTGTCATCAGCACTTTAATGGATCGCTGTAATCACAAAACAAATGTACTGCATTACTCGTTACTCTGAAACTCTCAATACTTAACCCCAGTGCCACCAATGAGACTGAATAAGCAAACACTGAACCTCAGTAAAAACCAAGACTACTTGTTGGGACACTTGTATTCCAGAAAATATCAGTGGGTGTCTGGTGCCAGATGAGAAGTTCACAGATTTCACTCTTTCCCCCCTCTGCTTTAACAGTTCTCAGTCTATTTCCCAGACTTGACGGACTCCCACCGTGCTTTTACAGCAAGAAGGCTGCACATTTCCTGCTAGCTGACTGACACACCCTTCCTTCAGCAAGCTGTTTAACAGCTCTGCTAGTTTAATGCCTTTCTGTCTCTCTGTTTGGGCTCATTTCAATTAGAACGTGGCAGATTCTCAAGAGATATCTTCACGTGTCTCACTGGAGAGGAAGGGCCGGAGTATTTCCCGCACTGCAGCAGGATCAGCAGTTCAGTGCCTTGCTTAAGGGCAGATGTGGCTGATAGCCTACATCTAATACCAGACAATTGACACATGCCAGTCCTTTTCAGCTGGGCTTACACTTTCCTGTTGCCATCAGGGCCTGACCCAGAATTGTTTGTTTGTCAGTTTCTGTCGCTGCCAGCCAATCCAAATATCTCATATTTTTTTTCCTTTTTAAGTCACTGTTGGCATTGAAGTTGCTTAAAGGGGACAAAACACTTAATTTGGACAGAAGGTAGATGACCTCTGCTGGCTGTATTAGCCTCCCTCTGGATTTTGGTTGTATTGATTTTTGCCTCAAATTGAATTTGGGGTTTATTTTGTTGTTCTGTGCTTGGGCCTGTAATAGCTGTTTAAAGGGAGAGAAAAACATATTTTCTCTTTGTCAAAATAGCCTGGGAATCAAGTGGAAACAAGAACTTTTGAGGAAGTTTAAAGAAGTTTAGGTCCCAACCACAGATCTTTGTTTTGAATTGGAATGAAACTACTCATATGGAAAAAAAATATATAAACTGCTGTAAGAACTTTTCATTGTAATTTGTCTTTTCCTCAAACTGTCACAAAGACAAGATCCATAAATCAAAATAGTGTGGAGGAAAAATAAGTTCAGACGAGATGCGGCGAGCTGGAAGGTTGCAGAGTTTTATTTTCCTCCATCATAATAAGATGCACTTGTAGCGCTGTGCGCTACAGTGCTGTACAGTGCTGTGCTGCGTTGTGTTGCGCTGTGCTGTTGAGGCATGTATAGCAAGCTCTTTTATACATGTTATACCAACAGAGAGAATGCATGGCACGTTTGCATATTGATATACATATCAGTCAATACATATCATTCGCGTGACCAACTGGCACCCGGACGTCCTTTCCTTAATCCGGGGATGTATAACAATAGTCCATTGTTCTGATTGTCTCCTAGGGGCTCTCTGTCCGTATGCAAATTGTCCTCTGCTTAGTGCAGGCTAGCTGAGTGTGAGGATTGAATGTCCATGTAGATTGTGGTGGGTCACCACAGTATCACATAGTATGACAGCATATGATCATGGTTTAGGGATAAGCATTTATCTTCAACAGCAACTTAAACCTTACAGAATGATAGTCAAAGCTGAACCATAAATCACAGAACTGTGCTTTAAAGTGTTTTGTGTGTTCAGTAAAAAATCTCAGTTTTACTGCTGTTAGCAAACAAGTCAGTTAACTTCATTAATAGGCAGGTTTAGAGGTGAAGATTAGAGTGAACTGGTTTTATTCAGGGATGTCAAATTCAGTCATAGTGAGGGCCAACAAGAGGGTAATGAAAAAAGCCGGGGCAAGGAAGTTTTTGTTTTCTCTTTTTTTAATTGAAGAATTGATTAGAAGTATCTAGCATGCATCCCCAAAAATGTTTCATAGTTACAGGAATAGGGTAAAAAGTTGCACATTTACAGGTACACTACCATTCAAAAATTTGGGGTCACCCAGACAATTTTGTGTTTTCCATGAAAAGTCACACTTTTATTTACCACCATGAGTTGTAAAATGAATAGAAAATATAGTCAAGACATTGACAAGGTTAGAAATAATGATTTGTATTTGAAATGATAATTTTTTCCTTCAAACTTTGCTTTTGTCAAAGAATCCTCCATTTGCAGCAATTACAGCATAGCAGACCTTTGGCATTCTAGCTGTTAATTTGTTGAGGTAATCTGGAGAATTCTGACGCAATGAGCAAACACATTGTACCATTAGAACACTGGAGTGATAGTTGCTGGAAATGGGCCTCTATACACCTATGTAGATATTGCACCAAAAACCAGACATTTGCAGCTAGAATAGTCATTTACCACATTAGCAATGTATAGAGTGTATTTCTGATTAGTTTAAAGTTATCTTCATTGAAAAAAAACAGTGTTTTTCTTTCAAAAATAAGGAAATTTCTAAGTAACCCCAAACTTTTGAACGGTAGTGTACATCTCAAAAAATTAGAATATCATGAAAAAGTTCAATATTTTTGGTCACTCATTTCAGAAAGTGAAACCCATATATTATATAGATTCATTACACAGACAGTGATATATTTCAAGTGTTTATTTATTTTAATTTTGATGATTATGGCTTACAGCCCATGAAAACCCCAAATTCAGTTTCTCAAAAAATTAGAATATTACATAAAATTAATTTAGTTTTTTAATAGAAATGTTAGCCGACTGAAAAGTATGTCCATGTACACACTCAATACTTGGTCTGGGCAAATTTTGGATTAATTATTTTATCAATGTGACGTGGCATGGAGGTGATCAGCCTGTGGCACTGCTGAGGTGTTATGAAGGCCCAGGTTGCTTTGGTAGTGACCTTCAGCTCGTCTGCATTGTTGGGTCTGGTGTCTCTCATCTTCCTCTTGACAATACTCCATAGATTCTCTATGGGGTTTAGGTCAGGAGAGTTTGCTGGCCAATCAAACACAGTGATGCCATGGTCATCTAACCAGGTTTTGATACTTTTGACAGTGTGGGAGGGTGCCAAGTCCTGCTGGAAAATGAAATCAGCTTCTCCATAAAGCTTGTCAGCAGAGGGAAGCATGAAGTGCTCTAAAATTTCCTTGTAGATGACTGCGCTGACTTTGGTCTTGATTAAACACAGTGGACAAACACCAGCAGATGACCTCTGTTCAGACAAAAGTAAATTTTGCATTTCATTTGGAAATCAAAGTCCCACAGTCTGGAGAAAGAGTGGAGAGACACAGAATCTAAGTTGCTTGAGGTTTAGTGTGACGTTTCCACAGACAGTGATGATTTGGCGAACCATGTCATCTGCTGGTGTTTGTCCACTATGATTGATTGGCCAGCAAACCCTCCTGACCTAAACCCCATAGAGAATCTATGGAGTATTGTCAAGAGGAAGATGAGAGACACCAGACCCAACAATGCAGACGAGCTGAAGGCCACTATCAAAGCAACCTGGACCTTCATAACACCTCAGCAGTGCCACAGGCTGATCACCTCCATGCCACGCCACATTGATACAGTAATAAATCCAAAAGGAGCCCCGACCAAGTACTGAGTGTGTACATGGACATACTTTTCAGTCGGCCAACATTTCTATTAAAAAACTATTTTTTTAATTAATTTTATGTAATCTAGTTTTTTGAGAAACTGAATTTGGGGTTTTCATGGGCTGTAAGCTATAATCATCAAAATTAAAATAAATAAACACTTGAAATATATCACTCTCTGTGTAATGAATCTATATAACCGGCCTCAGTTTGTGAGAACCCGGGACTGTGTTTCCGACACGATCATCAGTAGCACGGGGGCCCCCCAGGGAACGGTGCTGGCTCCCTTCCTGTTCACTCTTTATACTGCGGACTTCTCACACAACACAACACATTGCCATCTACAGAAGTTCTCTGATGACTCTGCGATCGTTGGTCTCATCTCCAGCGGAGATGAAGCTGAGTACAGAGGGCTTATCCAGGACTTTGTGGACTGGTGCCATCGGAACTGCCTCCAGATCAACGCGAGGAAAACTAAGGAGCTGGTGGTGGACTGCCGCAGGCATGGGCAGCCCCTCACAGCACCAGTAAATATACAGGGAACAGACATCGAGATGGTGACATCCTACAAGTACCTGGGTATTCATCTGAACAATAAACTAGACTGGTCACACAATACTGACGCACTCTACAAGAAGGGACAGCGCAGGCTGTTCCTGCTGAGGAGACTCAGGTCTTTTGGTGTACAAGGGGCGCTGCTGAAGTCATTCTATGACACGGTGGTGGCATCAGCCATCACTTTTGGAGTGGTCTGCTGGGGCAGTGGCATTACTGCAGCCGATAGGAAGAGACTGAACAAACTGATTAAGAAAGCTAGCTCTGTCCTGGGGCAACGCCTTGATCCGATGGAGGAGATAGGAGAGAGAAGGAAGGTGGCTAAACTGTCATCTCTGCTGGAGTCCGAGTTCCACCCTATGCAGGACATACTGGATGCACTGAGGAGCTCATTTAGCAGCAGACTACATCATCCCAGGTGCACAACCGAGAGGTTTCGTAGGTCCTTCCTACCAACGGCTGTCAGACTGTACAACCTAAGCAGGGCTGCTCGCAGAGATAGCAAAAAGACGTAACAAACTAATAGTTTTTTGAATGCAAAAGATGCAATAGACTTACACAATGGTCCTCTCCGGCATACAACTAGGAAAATACCGGTCGCTATGGAGGGTGAGAATATGTATGGGCACATAATCATACCATGTAGGATAACTAAATAGACGGTTATGCTGTTTCATCCCACCTAGCAACAATGCTCTGCACTGTGTGTGTTTATATATTTACATATTTATTCCATCTAGCTACAATGCTCAGCACTGGGTGTGTTTATATTTATATATCTATATATTTATTCCATCTAGCTACAATGCTCAGCACTGGGTGTGTTTATATTTATATATCTATATATTTATTCCATCTAGCTACAATGCTCCGCACTGTGTTTTTATATATCTACATATTATTCCATCTAGCTACATTGCTCCGCACTGTGTGTGTTTATATACTTGCATATTTATTCCACCTAGCTGCAATGCTCCGTACTGTGGGTGTTTATATATTTACATATTTATTCCATCTAGCTACAATGCTCTGCACTGTGTGTTCATATATTCATATATTTATTCCATCCAGCTACAATGCTCTGCACTGTGTGTCTGTGTGTGTGTGTGTGTGTGTGTATATATATTTTATAGTAATATGTACATATGTATATTAGCTGCTCTTGCTTGCTTGTTTTTTTTCTTGCCTTCTGATTGTTGCTCTGAGTGTTGCTATCCCTGTGCTGTTGCAATCCTGGAATTTCCCCGTTGTGGGACTAATAAAGGCTTATCTTATCTTATCTTATCTTATAATATATGGGTTTCACTTTCTGAAATGAGTGACAAAAAATATTGAAGTTTTTCATGATATTCTAATTTTTTGAGATGTACCTGTATGATAGTGGTGGAAAAAGTCGCTAATTTTCAAGAGTGGAGAAAAAGGTTGCTAATTTACAGGACTGGGGGGGGGGGGGGGTCCCTAATTTATAAGATGGGGGGGGGGGAGTCACATTTTTATGAGATGGGGAAGAGTCACAAATTTACAAGACAGAGAACAGTCGCAAATTTCCGAGATGGGGAAAAGTCACAAAATTACAGAACTAGAGAAAAAAATCACTAATTTATGAGCCTGCAGACTGCAATTTATGAGACTGGGAAAAGTTGCAAATTTATGAGATGGGGGGGTCAAAAATTTTTTAAAAAAAAGTCACTAATTTGTGAGACAAAAAAATGTGCAAATTTGCAAGACTGAGAAAAGAAGTCACAAAATTACAGAATGAGAGAAAAAGTCGCAAACTCACAAGACTGGAGGGGGAAAGAAAAAAGAGCTTGCAAATTTATTAGATTGGAAGAAAAAATAGCAAATTTACGAGACGAGGGAAAAGTTACAAATTTATGAAGTGGGGGGAAAATTTGCAAATTTATGAGAGTGGGGTAAAACGTTAGAAATTTATGAGGATGTAGAAAAAACTTTCAGATTTCCAAAACTGGTGAGAAAAAGTCAAACATTTATTGGACAAGCAGAAAAAGTTGCAGTTTTATGGAACTGGATCAAAAAAAGATGCAAATTTACAAAATGAGGAAAAGGTCACAAATTTACGAGAAGGGGAAAAAATTGCAATTTAACGTAAATGATGGGAAAAAAATCACAAATTATGGAACTGTGGGGGGAAAAGTTGCAAATTTTGCAAAACTTGGCAAAAAACATATTACAAAATATTCTAGAGGGCTGTATCTGGCCCCCAGGCCTTGATTTCGATACCTGCGGTTTTATTTAGAAGGTGGTGGGCACCAGTTGGCTAACAAGAATTGATAAATAAGTTGTTTTATTTATTTATTTTTTGTTGTTTTGTTTGAAGTTCACTGCTGTACTTCATTTGTCTGGAAATTTTCAGTTTCTTCAGATATCTCCCAAGTCTAACACAACTCATTCTTCATCCTCCAGGCGGCGTCCAAGCAGCTCTACGAAGATGAAACCACCTCGTCTGTGTTCGGTCTGAGGTCCATCACCGACCCGTCGCCCTCCCCGTCCCCGTCCCCCTGTGGCTCAGATCGCCCCCCTCTGGGCTGGAGTAGTAACAACAGCAGCAGCAGCACTGCCACGTCGGCTACCACCGGGCCGCCCGTGGCAGAGAAGCCCCGCTGGCGCCTGGGAAGGCGCACACCTGCTCAGTTCATAGCGCTTGACATCACAGGTAGGAAGAAAGATGAGAAAAGAAGTTCGAGGGTAGCAGTCAAAGAATTTGAATGTAGCTAGAGCACAAGCCATCCAAAGGTGCTTGTGTCACAATAGCTATTTTGTTGATCGTGTAGTCTTTGGAAAAAATAGCAAAGAATTCTTCAACTTTCCCAGTCTTGATTTTTTTTCCCCGTCCCAATTTTTGGGAGCGTGTTGCAGACATCAAATTCAAAATTAGTGAATATTTGCAAAAAAACCCAAAATTTATCAGTTTGAACATTAAATATCTTATCTTTGTAGTGCATTGAACTGAATATAGGTAGAAAAGGATTTGCAAATCATTGTATTCTGTTTTTATTTACGTTTTACACAACGTCCCACCTTCATTGGAAATTGGGGTTTGTACAAAAACACAATTTTTCAGTGGACGGGAGCTTTTAAGATGTTTTCTTATGACAAAGATGGAGGTAGTGCAGCCTGAAGATAAGTACACATACTCTAATATTTCTTAGAAGTCCTTGGGAAAAGCTCCAGTAAGTGTGAGATTTCATGAATGTTTTATGGCCTGGACCGCAGGAATCCTGAACCATCAAAGTAAAAGAGTTTGCTGGATTTAAGAACATAAATGTAAACACAGCTGACTGGCATCCAACTTTTGAAAAAGAGCTGATTTTACAAACTGTGAACCGACCCTCTGCGTTCTCCTGACTAGTTAGTTAATTAAAAGACAAAACTAAATATAACACTATCGTATTGGAGTGTTTAAAGTCATTTGAGTCAAGCGTCTTGGGGATATGGTTGTTGATAAGCCAAAACAAGCAATTTACCAAACTCAGCACAGTTTTCATTTGTTGTTTTTTTGTAAGCCAGTCACCCATTTATGACAACAGTATAATTAACAGAAATGCTAATAATGGAAGCAGTCATTAGTTGCAGCCTTGTAGAAAAGTCAGAAGGAAGTTGAATAAAGGGATTGGGTTGAGAATAATTACAAGACCTATCACAAGGGAATTCAGGGAGTTTCATGGTTTCCTGTTGCCTCCGAGCATCTCTGCTTTATTAGAATTGATGACTTTAATATGAAATTTTCACTGAAAAATAATTCAAAATGAAATAGATTAGATCCTCGTGTGCTGTTGTTACATGGATCCTGTCATATTGAGAATAAACAGAATTTGAACTCCAAGTATTAACGGTGAAACGGGAAAGACAGTGACTTTGTTCTACATGCTTTGTGTATTTCCCTCTCCAAATCTGTGTCGTTCTCAGAGGAGTCGGTTTTTCCTTACAGTTATAAAAGTGAGAGGCGTGGGAAATTAGACAGAAGGGAATAACAACAAGCAATAAATAGTTTTTTTTTTCTTTGGTTGGTGCAAAATATAGAACGCCTTACTCTTTCAGGGGATTACGTTTCTCTTTATAGACACCACCAAAACATAGAGATCATACAGTAACCAACCTGTATGACAGTCTGCTAGAAAGGTTATAAGTGTTGTCAAAGGTTTTGGCCTTACACCAACTTAGCATTTTTCTTTCAGTATGGAGAGAAATTGGCCTCAAAACAACCACAAATGTATAAACTATGATAAACATCTAAGAAACACAAAAATGTCACGCAGTTTGAACCCATGAACAAAAAGAAATATGCAACATCAGACTTCTAAATATTTGTTGTTTAAGCTCATATTTTAAACTCAATTCAAACTGTCTGAGTCATACAGCTGATATTACATGTAAGCACTGACTTAACGTTGGTGCTAACTAGCCACTACGGCTAGTAGTATTGGTTTGCTGTGTGTGTTCAGGTGTCTGTGGGAGTTGTAGTATAGTGTCACTTGTTTCTTGAGAAAAGGACTATACAAAATCTCTCAGCTGTCAAACGGGGGTAGTGAAGAGTGACTAGCTTGTGATCTCTCTCGCATAAACTTTAGTTCGGTCACGCAGTTATAGCTAAAGTGGTGAGGGAAACGGCTAAAAAGATCATTGGTGTATCTTCTGGAGACTTTGTGGTGGAATGAGAAAGTATGGGAAAGTATCTGAAGGAAAAGATTGGCAGAGACATAGTGGGATAGTCAGGGAGATGAAGAAAGTAGACCAGACTTGGAGTCTGGGCATATGGCAACGGCAGAGGTAACAATAGGTGAGCAGCTGTTTGGTTTCATGCCAAGAAAGGGTACTAAAGATGCAATGTTTGCTTTAAGAGTGTGTCTTTGTGGATCTAGAGAAACCATATGATAGGGCGACAAGAGAGGAAGTGTGGTACTGTATGAGGAAATCGGAAGTGGCAGAGAAGTATGTGAGGGTGGTGCAGGATATGTATGAGGACAGAGAAACTGTGGTGAGATGTGCTGTAGGAGTGACAGATGGATTGGAGGTGGGGTTGGGGTCAGGCAGGAGTCTCTGTGGGCCATGATGTTTGCAGACAACACTGTGATCTACAGTGAGAGTAGGGAGCCGGTGGAGGAGAACCTGGAGAGGTGGAGGTATGCACTGAAGAGGAGAGCAATGAAAGTCAGTGGAAGCAAGACAGAATACGTGAGTAAATGAGACGAAGGCAGGTGTAACAATCAAGGACATGGAGAGGGTTGGTGGGACAGAAGAGGATGCAAAGGGGTAGGGTGAGATGCTAATAGAAGAAGTTTCCCTCAGGTTTGCACCTCTTGCACATTGGGTTTAATACAGTAGTACAACAGCAGAAATGTTCATAACCTCGCAATATGCACTGAGAGGATCCATGACCCAAGTTGCTCAGGTCAAACTGGATAGGGATTAGAAGCTTTGCCCTTCAGTAATTTCCCCTCATTAGATCTACTAAAGTCTCCAAGAAATGTTTGAATGATTTAAGCAGAGAGCAGATGAGCTTTATTGAAGCGGTGGGGAAGCTTTAACGTTTCCTCCGCTGCTTTCACGTTCCAACGGTGAGCCTATAAATGCCAGGAGCCATAACTCGGGTTACAGTTGATGGTGTTGACAGGCGGGATAAGCACACACACACACAAGCACAGCACATAGGTTTAGGCTTTAAGCATGAAAATGCTGCAGAGACTAGAGCTGACGTTGAAAACATTCTCTTTCCATGATGGCCTATCGCCCGTCTCTAGCAGTTAGCTTTGCTCATGTGCATTGTCTTTGTGCGTAGTGTGAGCTGTTAGTATGCTGTGGTCACCCTCGGCAGCATCGCTGTGACACTCCTGCAAGCCTCCTCCTTGTTTACTTTGCATGCACGCGTGTGTGTGTGTGTGTGTGTGTGTGTGTGTGTGTGTGTGTGTGTGTGTGTGTGTGTGTGTGTGTGTCTCTCTCTCTCTCTCTCTCTCTGTGTATCATGTGTGTCTTCACATGCGAGTGCAGTCCTCCAGGTTTTTGGCATAGCAACTGCTTCGTCACTGGGTTGCCTCTCCCCTCCTTCCTGCGCATATCCATCTATAGTTAAATATCTCTCTCTGGCTTTCTCTCCCCACATCTGTCGCTCACTCTTCACCATTCTCAACCTCCTCACCCGCTGTGTAGAGGAGGAGAAGGTCACGTATAATGATGCGTGCCTGTGGTGTTGTACTTGGTGGGTATTCGCTCCTCTCAGAGGGGAAAAAGATGGAGACAGGTAGCTGAGGAACAGGGTGGAGAGCTTCGACGACTGACGTTTTTCTTTTATAGTCAGTGTGTCGTCTTTTGAACCGGTCTGTGGGATAAAACTTGAGACCAATTTCCAGCTGCTAATGCTCATTCAGTTCTTAGAAACAAGTATAAAATGGTCCATATTATTTCACCTCCAGAATAATGTCCTTTGTAGCTGTTCTCCTGGGTCTTATTGTCAAGCATAATGTAGCACTAGTTATATGTATGTCATCTTTAATTAACTTTATTTAAAGGTCTCATTTATTAAAACATATGTTTTAAGATAAAATAAGCCTTTATATGTTTTCTGGGGTCATAGGATTACAGTAAAAATATTAAAACCTCTCTCACACCTAGGTATATATATATTTTTACATTTTAACAGGATGGGCAGAAGCCACTTTACAAAGCTCTTCCAGGTTCCCTTTCCCTACATCACTCATAGGCGTAAATCAAGGGGGGGACGAGGGGGACATGTCACCACAAAGCTGGAGGACCAATTTTAAATTTGCCACTTTTTTTCTTGTAATTTTGCTCTTTTTTTTTAAAATTTTCAACTGATTTCTTGTAAATTTGTTTTTTTTCTTGTAAATCTACATGTTTTTCTCATAAATTTGCAACTTTTTTCTTTAAATTCTGCAGCTTTTTTCTTGTAAATTTACAACTTTTTTCTGCTACATTTAAAGCTTTTTTCTCAGAAATTTGCAGCTTTTTACTTATAAATTTCCAGATTTTTTTCTTTTAAATTGCAACTTTTTTAATCAAAAATTTAAGTTTTTCTTATTAACTTGCAGCATTTTATTGTAAATTTGCAACTTTTCCCCATAAATTTGCAGCTTTTTACTTTTAAATATTCAACTTTTTTCTTGTAAATATGCAACTTTTTTTATTATAGATTTGCAGCTTTTTCTATTAAATTTGCAAGTTTTTTTCTAGTAATGTTGCAACTTTTTTCTTGTAAATCAATTGATAAACTAGCTCTACTTCAGCAGTTGAAATGGAGATAGGCGCTACACCATACACCACATGGTGTCCCACATGCTGTGGAAGGGGATTAACTCACTGATCCATCCACCCATCCATCCATCTTCTTCCGCTTCATCCTTTTTGGGTCGTGGGGACGTTGGAGCCTATCCCAGCATCTTTGGACGAGAGGCAGGGTACACCCTTGACAGATCACCAGTTCATGGCAGGGCCAACAACCATTCACTCTCACAGTCATACCTAAGGACAATTTAGAATCCCCAGTTTGTTGCCAGTTAACCTAACTTGCATGTTTTTGGCCTGTGGGAGGAAACTGGAGAAATCCCAGAGTAAACCCACGCAGACACGGGGAGAACATGCAAACTCCACACAGATCACTGTTGGTTGGGGGCTGGGATCGAACCCAGGATCCCCCGGCCAAGGGTGAGTTGCTGTGCTGCCGCAGTGCTAACCACTCCACCACCATGCAAAACACTGGATTGCTCACTGGCCGGCAAAAGTGAAGCCACTGGAAACTCTGTGGCCACCATTTTAGTACACCCAAAACAGTCAATGGAGAATGAATGGGTTTAGTAGTAAATGGTGCCACTTTTGCCTCAATAACTTCCCAAAGAATAAACAGATTTTGAACTTCTTAGTATGGAGACACAGCTTATAATCGTGTACAACTGGTGAACTATAGAAATTGAGTTGACTTTATGTTTAGCGGCTGTGAGACGGCTGGATAATCGGAAAAGTAAAGCCGAGGTGAGTAGTTCTGTGAGTAATGCATGCAGTGTGTTTAGGCATGTTGTCATAATAACAGTCCTAATGATAGTCCTATATGAGTAAATTAAAATATCATGCAGTGCTTTAAGCTAGCTATTAAGTACGTAGGCCTAATCTGATTTGCAAAATATGGGATCACAACCTTTTCACAAAGGTCTTATTTAAATTGAGGTAAAAATTTGAGAAAAATGCCTCATACACTACTCACAAAAAGTTAGGAATATTTGGCTTTCAGGTGAAATTTATGGAAAATGTAAAAAGTTCACACTACAGTGATATAATATCAGGAAAGCAGGGCATTTAAGTAGAAGTATGCAATGGTGATTTCCTCATCTCAAACAATTTATTGAAATAAAAGCCAACAATAGTGGTGGGAATACCACAACAACAACGACGTCTCATGCTGTTCACAAGTTGACTTATTGTCTGCTGAGGCATGGCATTCCACTCTTCTTGAAGGGTGGTCCTCAGGTCATTGAGGTTGTGGGGTGCAGGGTTACGAGCCTCTACACAGCAATTCAGCTGATCCCATAGGTTTTCTATAGGAACCTTATTCCTGAGGGCGTTGTGTAGAAATGATTATGGGCGCAACTTCCGGTTTCGGCTGAAGTAGTGTTAAATCAGTCAGCAGGAGTGGAGTAGTGGGGCATTTAAAATAGTGTTTTTTAAGTGTTTTAAATTAGTTTTAATGTATAGTCCACATACCTGTTTTGCAGTCAAGTGGAAGATAATTTCCCCACTTGTAGTTTTTGTGTTTTTGAATGTTTTTGCATAGTTCTGGTACTTGCTGCTGTTCGTGGTGTGAGACTCCTAAACCTCAGCTAAATCTGTGGCTTCAACAGCACTGCACAGATCATGCACTGAAAACTAAAAAGGACTGTTGGTGTGATCGGTGGTACAGACACAAGACAGACACAACAGCAGCAGGTATGTTTTCACTTGTATGAATGTCACAGATCTGACGTTTATATATGTCACCAGATGCAAAGCTGCATGACGTAAAATAATAAATAAAAAAATAGTAACAGTTTGCTTCCTAAGGCTTAACAATTTAAGAAAGATATCAAATAGGTGGAGTTTTTTTGCATTCGTTGCACTGCATTGGAACGATATGGACTTGATTTTAGCAGCTTCAGCATGCATTAATTTTTAAATTATCACAAAATATAGATCAATAACATTTTGAACAATTGTCAGAAAAGGTCTGTACATGTTCAGTTAAATAACAAGCATTCACGGCATGACAGCAGCATGAGCATTTTAATTTCAGAGTAAAACGAACAGCTGCAGCTGTCTGTATTTACCCTGACATTAAAACACCAAAGCACAGTGTTGTGGTTATTTGTGGCTCTGACTAGACTCTACGTCTACTTTGAGGTAAATATGATTATGTCCAACATATTTTAACAAAATGCATCCGACTTTATTGTGGTGGAAACATTGATATATCTCAGAGCTTTTATTTGTTTACAGCATTAGTATCTTAGCAGGGGAGCTAACTAACAGAGCTACTGTCTGCCAGGCCACTTTTTAAGGTCATCTTCTCATGCCTCGATAGTCACAGGAAGTCGTATGATTATATTATTCTTTTTGAGGTGCAAAAGGCTGTGTTCCCGCATTTTTGATGCTGAAGTCATTGTTTTTTAACAAGGAAAGGTGTCCCGTTTCTGTGACAACCCCACTTCCTAAACTAGTACCGGAAGTTGCGCCCATAATTCATGCAAGGCATCATGGGGCCTAGAAATAAGGTGGATAGGATTCAGGTCTGGAGAAAGTGCAGGCCACTCCATTTGAGGTACCCCAGCCTCCAGCAGCCGTTCCCTAATGATGCAATCTCAATGAGCTGGAGTATTGTCGTCCATGAAGATGAAATTAGGCCTGTGTTGTTCATGTAGGGGTATAATGACTGGATTAATGATGTTATTCAGGTAGTATCGGCTTGTCACTGTACTATTCACAAGGTGTAGGGCAGTTCTGTATTGACTAGACACACCTGCGCGGACTGTAACATGGTGACAATAGTGGCTGATGCATAGCACTGTCCTTGATGTCTCCAACATCGTTGGTGGCCATCATTTCTGCTCACTGTGAATCAACTTTCATCAGAGAACAGCATTGAGGCCCACTGGTCCCTAGTCCAGCGTAAAGGCTCCCTGGCCCATGCAAGACAATGATGCCTGTGCCTAGTGGTGTGGTCAGGTACCCTTGCAGGTCATGTAGCACTCAGACCACGCTGATGTAAATGTTTCGAATGGTCTGACATGACACTTGGGTGCCTCTCACCTACCTTAAATGTGCCTGGAGTTGAGTGGTATTCATCATCCGGTTCTGCAGGGCACTGTTCATAATGAAGTGGTCATCAGCATGGGATGTGGTCAAACGACGTCCACTTCTATGCCTTTCTGTGACTTCCAGTCTCTGTATCTCTGTTGCAACCTGCTGATGACACTCTGTGACACTTTAAGCTCAGTGGCCACTTCCCTCTGAGAACATCCTGTTTGAAGCCTCACAATGGCGAGGTACTGTTGATCATTTGTTAGGTGTCGTCTTGGTCTCATGATGGTAAATGGCGTTCACTTATGTATATAGCGCTTTTCTTCTCATCTAGGATGACTAAAGTGCTTTACAGATCCTGCAATCCACCCATTCACACACACATTCACACACTGATGACGGCAAAGCTGCCATACACACAGGCACTAACCAGGCCACCAGGAGCAACTGGGGGTTCAGTGTCTTGCACAAGGACACTTCGACAAGTGGACAGTAGACATAGCGGAAATCGAACCCATGACCCTCCGATCAGTAGTCGGTCACACTACACCTGCGCCACCTATGTTGTCAAAATGTGACCAGCATGATGAAGAGGACTGTTTAAATACCAATTCTAATTGAACCAGAAAATTTATTGTTTGATTCATGGATCAAATACCTGTTGTGAATTTTGCCTTTAAGCACCTTTTTAGAGAACAGTAAGTTATGCAAAAAGTACTGAAACATTGAATAGTTGGACATGTGCATTCAAAAGGTTAGAGGAAGTCAAATTAAGTTCACCTGCAAAGGTTATAGTGCATTTTAAGTGCATCCTGAAATTTCACCTGAAAGCCGAATATCCCTAACTTTTTGTGAGTAATGTATTTTCTGTGATGATGTAGCTCTAGGCCTTGCTATACTGTACATAGCCTACTCAACTAGTATAGACTAACCATATATTGACATAATTTGTCACACTGTGATGAATAGGCCCAAATGTAAAAAAACAAAACAAAAAAAAACTTGAGGCCTGATTCTAATTCTTATATAATTCATCAGTTTTATGATATTGATATTGATATGATATTGAATGATATTGATCCTGATAACCACTTTTTCAATAATATTCATAACCACTGTGAATATTACACTGAAAAGCAATTCAAAAGTCAAGTGCAATTAGATGGTAAACTGTCAATAATACACTTCAATAGCAGAAGTCTTAACAAAAACTTCTCACAGATTCAGGACTATTTAAAACAGCTAAACAGAAAATTCACAGCTATAGCAGTCTCTGAAACCTGGCTTAATGCAGACCAGGCTCCCCTGATGGCAATAGAGGGATATCAGATGTTTAACATTAACAGATCTCAAAAAAAGGGTGGTGGTGTTGCACTGTATATTGATGACCTATATAGATGTAAGCTTGTAAATGAAATGTCCTCAGCACTACCAGGGATTCTAGAATGTGTTACTGTTGAGATTGACCTAGACAAAACAAAAAATCTAATCATAAGCTGCATATACAGAACGCCAGGAACTTGCATTGAGACATTCAGAGATAAATTAGTCGAGCTGTACAATAATATTACTAGTAAGAAAATGGTAGCAATTTGTGGAGATTTCAATATTGATCTACTTAATCCACATCAACAAAATGTAGTTACAGAGTTTATGAACTCTATGTACAGCATGAGTCTATATCCCACAATAACACATCCCAGTAGAATCACAGCTCACTCTGCTACACTTATTGACAACCTGTTTGTCAATGTTCTCGACAGGAAAATAGAAAGTGGATTATTGATAAATGATATAAGCGACCACTTGCCAATCTTTGCACTTATCCATGGCCACACGGGGCCCAACCCAGAAAAAATCTCAAAATCGTTCAGACACAAATCACCAAACGCAATCAGTTCTTTTAAAGAGGACTTGCTGAAGCAAGACTGGACAGAAGTCTATGTATCAGATGTAAATGAAGCCTATGACACATTTATAAACATTGTAACCACTCTTTATGAAAAAAACTGCCCATTAGTTAAAAAAAAGCTTAAACACAAATTCACTGACAAACCATGGCTAACCAAAGGACTACAAAAGGCGTGTAAAAAGAAAAATTTATTATATAAAGCTTTCATAAAGAAAAGGACAAAAGAAGCAGAGCAGCGGTATAAAACATACAAAAATAAGTTAACATATATAATAAGATGTAGTAAAAGAGACTATTACAGTAAAGAACTGGAAAAAAACAAAGACAATATTAAAAATACATGGACAATAATCAACAGTATCCTTGGAAATAAAAGCAGAAATACCAGCTACCCAACTAACATTCCAAAAAATAATAAATCGACTCAGAATGTGAATATAGCTTCACCTGCAGATGAATTAAATAATTTTTTTGTTAACATTGGACCTAAACTGGCCCGAGAAATACCCACTACGGTGCCAACAGGTGATTCAATATGCAATAACACTGCTGTAAAAGACACCATCTTCATAAAGAACACAGACGAAAGAGAGGTCATTGAAATTGTTAAATCGTTCAAAAGTAAAACATCTACTGACTGCGATGGTATTGATATGCTACTAGTCAAAACTGTTATCGAATGCATAGTGAAACCACTGACGTATATCTGTAACCTGTCTCTCCAATCAGGTATATTTCCCAATGCAATGAAAATAGCTAAAGTAATTCCGATTTACAAGACAGGCGACAGAGGGGAACTCTCCAACTACAGACCAATTTCACTATTACCGCAATTGTCCAAGATACTTGAAAAAATATTCTATGAGAGAATTGACAACTTCATACTGAAGAATGATTTATTGTGTGAGCAGCAATATGGGTTCAGACACAAAAGGACAACAGCATATGTCTTAATGGAATTTACAGAAAAAATATCAACAGCCATTGAAAATAAAGAGTATTCAGTTGGAGTATTCCTGGATCTTAAAAAAGCATTTGATACAGTAGATCACAATCTATTATTAAAGAAACTACAAAATTGTGGTATTAGAGGGGTAGCACTGTCCTGGTTAAGAAGTTACTTAAAGAATAGATATCAGTTTGTATGTGTTAACAACAAAAACTCAGAGCTACTGAAGGTCACCTGTGGAGTCCCACAGGGTTCAGTTTTGGGACCATTATTATTCAATATGTATATAAATGATATATGTAAAGTTTCAGAAAAAATGGACTTAATATTGTTTGCTGATGACACTAACCTGCTATGCAGTGGAAACAATTTGGAACAACTTCTGGATACACTCGGAAAGGAATTAGGAAAGCTGAAACTGTGGTTTGATTCAAACAAATTAACGCTCAATTTAAGCAAGACAAAATTTATAGTCTTTAACAACCATCACAACTACCCAGTACCCAAACTCAGTGTAAATGGTGTAGAGATTGAAAGGGTATCCGAAACTAAATTCCTTGGAGTAATAATTGATAACAAACTGTGTTGGAAGCCACATATTAATTATATAAAAGGTAAGGTATCCAAATCAATTGCAATATTACACAGAGTGAAAAATTTGCTGAATCAACCCACACTATACACCTTGTATCATTCATTAATACTCCCATACTTGACATATTGTAATGAAGTATGGGGAAATACATATATAAAACAAACATATATCCACTCTTTATGCTTCAAAAGAGAGCTATTAGAATAATCAACAAAGCAGCTTACAGGGAACCAACAAACCCACTTTTTCTTAAACAAAAAACTCTCAAGTTGAAAGATCTGATCGACTTTAAAACCGCAATAATAATGTTCAAAGTGAAGAATCTATCACTGCCCGCAAATATCCAAAAGTTGTTCCAAACAAGGGAGAAACGATATCACTTAGGAGGAACATGTATATTTCAAAAGCCTACAGTGAGAACAACCACCAAGCAACACTGTATTTCAGTGCAAGGAGTCAGATTATGGAACAATTTTGGACCTGAATTAAAATCATGTACAAAGCTTGGACAATTTAAACAAAAACTAAAGGAAGAAATACTCCAAACATATTTACAAGACGACATGTAAACTCACATAAGGATTGACATTTCCAGCCTGTGTTGTGTTATAGCTTAGTTTTTCTTTTTTCTCTGTGACACTATGTCTTAGATTTGTTTTTGAATAGTAACCGCTTAACTTAGACTAGCTCAGTTTTCTTTTTCTCTCAGTCATATTTTGTCTTAGCCTTGTTTTATATTGTAATCGCTCTTGTCTTGTTTTCTCTTTTTTCTCCTTTGAATTCTTGGATGGAATATGGGTGGGCAATATAAGCTGCGGCTTCAGCCATCACCCATTTCGGATAACTCACGTGGAATTGTATAGTAGAAGGAGTCTTTGTCTAATTTGACCTTGTTGTTATATTATACAGTTTCTTTTAACCTGTAATGTACTATCCGAAATAAATAAATTCATTCATTCATTCATTCATTCATTCAGTTTTAGGATTCTGATACCAAACATGACACCTTCCCTCCTGCTCAGTCATCCTGGACTTGGGACCAGGCAATGGTGCAGTTAAAGATGACTGGTAACACAGGGTTACAAAAATAATTTTTTTGTAAGTTGTCTGTGTTTTTTCAACTGATTTAAGACAATTTTGCACCGCTGAATCCAAAAATGACATCCGTTTCTCTCCATCAGGTCAGGTTTTTATGCTGAGTTGATTTTTAAAAAAATCTGATCTTCTGACTAAATCGATTACATTTTTGTGACATTATCGGTTGGTTTTTGTTACTATTTCTCATCCGAAATAGATTTTTAAGAGAAAAAATCATTTTCTAACACAATTTATTGATTAAATGTAACAAACTTCGATTACTG
The DNA here is from genome assembly GCA_020510985.1 of Pholidichthys leucotaenia. Taxonomy (NCBI): domain Eukaryota; kingdom Metazoa; phylum Chordata; class Actinopteri; order Cichliformes; family Pholidichthyidae; genus Pholidichthys; species Pholidichthys leucotaenia. The sequence goes on along the minus strand of CM035836.1, from coordinate 123,410,827 downwards.
TAAAGTGAATAGTAGACGTTGACAAAGGTATGTACATGTAAATTGAATGTTACGTCATCAGTGTTCCAAATTCAGAGCTTCAACTTCCGTTTATTCGAACCTCTAGAATGCTCAGCGGCAGGGATGTCTCTCTTCAGAGTCCAACAATAATCAGCCATCATGACAGTTTATGACATGTCATAAATTGGCGCATGCAAACTCTTCAGAGTTCGAGAAATTTCAAGAAATAAAAAAAATTTTGCATCACATAAAGCGAAAATACCCGTACATGTAAACAAAGACATAAAAAACATGTGGCCATAGTTCAAAAAGTTGACCTGATTGAGCAAAACCAATGTGATTTTTGGATTCAGCACATCAAAATTGTCCTAAATCAGCTAAAAAAAACCCTGATTTTTGTTGATTATAATCAACAAAAATCGGCATGTAGAATTGATCCAGTGTTGATTGGTAATCACTAGTTGATGACCAGCATCAGGAATAATTTAGCACAGATGTATACACTGTCAGATGATCAGGAATCAGAAGTCCTCCTAAGATGTCCTTGGTGATCACTATTCCTGTTAAATATATTACAAATTATTCAGTCATCATATGTGTACCACCATTATGACCACTATGCATTGATGACCAGCATAACAAATAAATTAAGAGTTCACGGATATTTACTCTGTATGATGACCAGCATGCTGAATAAATTATATGATGACCAGCATCCTGATTAAATTAATTTATTCAGTATGCTGGTCACCATAGTTTGCAAATTAGATTAGGCCTAGGCACTTAATAGCAAGATTAAAGCACTGCATGATATATTAGTTTACTCATATAGGACTATCATTAGGACTATTATTGAGTCGTACTAATTATTGCAATGCTCCCCTTTCTGGTCTTCCTAAAAAGACAATCAGTAACTTACAACTATTACAGAATTCAGCAGCCTGTGTGCTGATGAAGACTAGAAAGAGACAGCATATTACGCCTTTAGGCTCTATGGCTGATTTTATTATTGATATGTGTTGGAAGTAATGATAAACCCTTTTTAAACATGTTAAAAGTTTAAAAAAATAGTCAATTTTGATTGCAGTGGGTCTTTAACTAACTTCAGCAGTGTTGGCATAGCCTAGCCATTCCTTAGCTTGTTGTCAGAGGTTGTTGTTGTTGTTTAATCAGGCGCTTCTGAAGATTTGAGTTACAAGTTTTTGTTTGATGTGAAGGCGGTCTCCACCGGCATTTAGCTTGCAACTCGCCAATACATTGTGGCCCTTAACCTCGAGAAAGGAATAATAATGTGCGTATTTCCAGGAAAACAAAGTTGCTGTGTGTGTTCTTCCCGTTCAGACTGACTGACTCACGGCTCTTTGCGACAGGGCATGTAATTTTAATACATCACTGAATTTTTAAACAGTAATTTCGTTGCACAAGTTACTGCAAAAGTAGTGGAGTTACAACACGGCTCGTAATATATGTAAAGAGTTGTCATCTTTTTGCTGAAGAAGAGAAAACTTACAGTGGATATGTAACAGAGAGGTTTTTTAGGTATAATGAGGAAAAGAAAATTGGCACAGTGATTTGCTAGTAGTTACAGTACGTTGATGATGTATGCACAGCAGTATCAATGGAACTTGTAGTGTTTAACAGATGTCAATGAGACTATATGTTGAAGACCACTAATTGAAGCTCCACATCTCTCAAAGTGCAATCTCAGATCAAAACTAAAGCCAAGAACTTCGCGGAGACATCACTCATGATAAAACTACTGCTATCATGTAAAAGCAATAAAAGTAATCATACTGTCATAAAAACACATCCTTCCAAGCTTGAACTCATCACCATTATCTTAGCTGACTAATGTGTGATTCATAAGTTTTGAAGGCTAAAACAAATGTGCACACCCGGGACACTGTGAGCCTGAAGGCTAGGCTGAGTTCATGAATAGTAATAATAAAAAGCTGTACACGGGTAGAAGGACCACCGATTCATTTTTAGGATTCAAAAATCACTGGGGCGTCCAAGTCAAGGGTCTCACCCACTGCAGTGGAGGAGTGGACGTTGAATTATTAAGAGAAAGTTGGTAGATTAATATGGAAAGAGTAACGCTTTGAAGCATGGTTCCAAATGTTTGAAATGCAATGTTGTAGCATGTGGCAAACATTACCAGCTGGAACTATTTTTAGCTGTGGATGAATACGCTCTCAGACTTTTTTTTTTTTTTTACATCAGCCTGATGGTGTTATGTGTGACTGCGCCGGATAAACTGCTGCACCCTTGTTAATGCTAATGAATGGCCACCTCACCCTGTGCAAATGTGTGCCTTCATTATGGGCTTTTAATGGTTTTCCAAGAAGAAATGGAGCCTGCTGGTAGAATAAGATAGAGCTTTATCTGTTATGAATGTTGTTTAACATCTCAAAATAAAGATATCACTATATTCAGCTTGTCATAACAACACCACTCCAGTTCCCTCTCTTTCCTTCTCTGGAAGTCAGCAAACAGGTAGCTCTTGGTCAGCTTGCTGTTACCATGGTAACTCGCTGCTCTTCCTCTCTCCTCCTCCCAAAAATGAGGAGACAAAAAAAAAAACAAAACCCAGCAGCCAGGAGATAAAATTGGATGTGGGGAAGGAGCGCCTGCCATTTTCATGAATGATTGAAGCATTTTAGTCCATGAAACCATAGATGTAAATGAAGGGAAAAAACTGAGAAACCCCCCCCCCCCCCAGTATCATCATAAACCTTTGTATATCATGGTACAGAACTGAATAAAATTCATTTTAAGCACCAATGCTAATGATGCATGCAATACAAATTTTGCAACTTTTCTTATAGATTTGCAATTCTGCAACTTTTTTCTCACAAATTTGCAACTTTTTTCTTCAGTTTGCAGCTTTTTTCTCATTAATTTGCAACAATTTTCTCAGCAACTTGTTTTCATGTAAATTTGCAACTTATTTTTCATAATTTACTACTTTTTTCTCATTCATTTGCAACTTGTTCATGCCAATTTAATTTTTTTAATCATTAATCTGTAACTTTTTTCATGTAAATGTGCTACTTTTTTCATTAATTTACAATGATGTGGAACTTTTTTTTTTTTTTTGGTAAATTTGCAACTTTTTTTCTGACTTTTTTCATGTAAATTTGCAATTAAATTTCAGAACGTTCACATGGATGCTGGTTAAATTTTTATTCTGTGTAATGGTTCATTTTTTTATGTTCGTCCAGACAGTGACCCTATTTGATTTTACTTAAGTTATATATTTACTGTATATAGAGATGGGGGTTTTCCCACATTTTATAGGGTTTGAATTCTTCCCCATTACAATATCTTGCATATTGTCCCCCAAAACCTAGGGATGGACCTGACTACAATAATTCTGATCGTGTCCCTCTCAGTATTTACTCTGGAGAAAATGCTGTGTTTATTGTCAATCCCAAGAGGGAAATGAAATATCCTCTAATGCATGAAACGTGACTGCAGTGCAAACAGACAGTTTTTAATATCTCATTCTTATAATTCTACACTTCCAAGGCTCACTGAGTTAAAAAAAAAAAAAAAAAAAGCAAAAAGTTAGGGAGTTTCTTTTCAAAGCATGTTTCTCATGAATTTAGGACTTTTTAGTTGCAAACCCAAACACAATAACATAAGCAGGAGCATATGCCCACAAATCCCGAACACTGTAAAAGCCTGATGGACTAGGTGAAACATTTTCTCATCACATAAAGCAGCTTTGTCTTTGAAATTGGTAGTGGCTACAGGAAAATTAGCTTCAGAGAGATGGGGATCCTGTTTAACACCTCTGCAGAGTCTGGAGGTGGTTTAAGTAGCAGCCTGGATGCTGTAGTTCAGGTTTTGCTGAATTGTCTGACTTTGTCCACACAGGTGCTTACTTTACCTCACACTTGTTGATTCCCACCTTTTTGCTTTCAGCTTTGCTTGCTGGTTAAATTCAGGCATATTTGATTATAGAAAAAGATCAAGAGGCTGCTTAAACTGAGTAGTGTCTGTCATTGACAGATTACATTGAGGGTGATCTATTGTGAGGCTTACTTTAATTCCCCCTTTTCCACTTGATTGTGTATATTAAAGGAGTCATTGACTGAAAAATTGTGTTTTTGTAGGTTTTAACCTTCTGATATGCATATCTTTTTCATGTGATTAACGAAAAAATATCAAGCCATTTTGACTCTTATGGGTTTGCTATGGAACGTCATAAACATGGTAAAACCAGCCTTGATATCCCCCGCTGTGCTATTATTGGCCAGCCTAAAGCCTGCTTCATGCTGCATTTCCCCTCTAGTCCGCCTTGGTCCGCGTACACTTTGGACGAGCCTGGCACGCACGTGGCACTGTACATGCTCACCTTTTTCATCTACCCAGGCCAAATGGTTGATGCATGCGCACAACCATCATTTGTAGTTTTATTCCTGCCCGATAGGTAGCGCCAGGGCACTGATGCACCAGGATTTTCACCAACAAAGAAATGGCGGACTTCTTCACAAAAGTTTCTCTTCAAATATAGAGTCCATTTCTGCTGTTTGACATCCTGGTTTTCACTCCTTTTCCATGAAGATGCTGCTGCCACTGTGAAAAAAGTATGTGTGTATGATTCATGTATGTTTGAATTCTCGTTTTCCGCCTCCTCGTTGTCTTCTTCGTCTGCTAATGTATGCTGTGTCGATATCGCCACCTTGTGAATGGGACGTTCACTCTTGCGCATGCGCTTTTCAACGCGTTCAGGTCGTGGGCAGGCAGCGCGGTCACAAAATTTGGGCTGCACGCGGTCGCCTGCGGTCGAGCACTGCGGACACTAGCAGAGTGGAGACGACGCAAATTTCATCACACAAGGTTTCCAGTTACACATACGCGGACAGCAGAGGTGTAGCATGAAGCGGGTTTAACTGTACGTCATGTAGATGGTTCCAAGGTTGTCATAGCCAGGAGCGGCACTGGGGTTAAGCTCCCAGTGCTCATAAAATGCTCCTTATGGCGTGCGTCTCGAAAAGCCTCTGACAACTAAGTCCAACTCCTAGCCTGCCCGTGTGGTTTAGTCTCTAAGCCCGGCGGAACTGCTTTTACTAATAGGAGAAGGGGCGAGGGCGGATCTCTGGCGCCTTAAAACCAGATGCTTCGGGTAGATGGTGGCTCGTCAACCTGGGAAGGTAGCCCATCTAGGGGAAGGTAAACCCTGATTTCAAACCTCTGCTGCCTTGCGGCACACCCGGTCACGGGAAAGGCTTCGGGAGTCAACCCTGAGGAAAAATCCAGAGTTGGAGTCCCTAAGGCAGTTCTCTGTTGTGCTCAACATCGTTCTGGCAGCTCCTGCGACGGCGCTGGTGCCAAACTGTAGCAGCCCTGCTGTTCCTTTGGATTCATCAGTGACGTGGAGAGGGGGGACATGCTGCATGGGCAACATCTTGTCCTCCATATCTTCCTGCCCAGGCTTGAATCCTACCAATGCCCAACACTGGAAGGTAGAACACCGGATCACTGGAGAGGACACTCCAGCTTCGCCTTTGGCGTAGACAAAACACGGGGAATGACAGTTGCCGGTTATAAGCCACCGCTCAATTAGCGTAGAGCGCAGCGCCAGGGGTTGTTCCCGACGGTGGGAGGGATCATCGGATCTCACTGGACAGCTACCGCCCGCCTCAAGCTGGGCAGCCCCCAGCCAATAAGGTGTTGTCCCGCCACAGCTTGCTTTCCTCATTGGGTGCATGGGGATGAGGAGAAGTCCGAATGGCAGGCTGAGAACCTTCGCACCAGACAAGACAAAAAAACAAAAGAGACCAACTCTAAAACTGGGAACTTGGAACGTCCGCACAATGATGACAGGACTCGCTGCTAACCTCAAGGACATCAACGACACCACGAAGACTGCCATCATCAATAATGAGCTGAAGAGACTGGAAGTGGATATCGCCACTCTCCAGGAAACACGGTTGGCTGACGCAGGCACACTGAGAGAGAAGGACTACACGTTCTACTGGCAGGGAAAGGGCAGTGACGAACACAGGGAACGTGGAGTGGGCTTTGCAGTGAAGAACACCTTGCTGAAGATGATGGAACCGGGCAGCAATGGCTCTGCACGACTCCTCACCCTCAGCCTGAACTCCACTCAAGGCCCAGTCACCCTCGTCAGTGTGTATGCCCCAACACTGACAGCCACACCAGAGGCAAAAGACGAGTTCTACGAGAATCTCGCAACAACTGTCAGGATCATCCCCAACTCTGAACAACTCATTCTCCTTGGAGACTTCAATGCCAGAGTGGGTGCTGACTGTTATATCTTTCACCCTTTACGTTACTTAATATAACAATAATAACTCGGACCATCGACGTAATGTTCACGGTTTATTAGCGTAGCAGCAACTCATAGCACACAGCCAACGACAACACACTCTCTGACATCACAGGTTACCCATAATACTTTTAGCAAAGCACTACGACGGGTGCCGTAGTAAACCAAAATACATAACACTGACCACGACTCCTGGCCCTCCTGTCTTGGACCATTTGGTGTGGGCAGAATGAATGACAATGGACAGCGGCTGCTCGAGTTCTGCACATATCACGATCTGTGCGTCACAAACTCGTTCTTCAAGACCAAGCCCCAACACAAGGTTTCCTGGCGACATCCACGCTCAAAGCACTGGCACCAGCTGGACTTGATCCTGACCAGGCGCACCTCACTGAAGAACATGCTAATCACCCGTTCGTTCCAGAGTGCAGATTGCGACACAGACCATTCATTGGTGTGTTGCAAGGTCAAGCTGCAGCTGAAGAAATTCCATCGTGCTACACAGCCTGGAAAGGCAAGGATTGACACCAGCAAGATGGCCCAACCAGAACTTGTTGAGCAGTTTGCCTCCACCTTTGAGAAGGAACTTGGTGTACCACAAGAAGGAGAATCTGCAAAGCAGAAGTGGGAAGAGCTGTGAAACATCATCCACCGCACAGCCTTGGCTACCTTTGGGAGGAAGACCTCGAAGTCACAGGACTGGTTTGATGCCAAGTTGACCGAGATGACCCCCGTCATTGAAGCCAAGTGCTCAGCACTTGCTGAGTACAAGAAGTACCCAAACGAGAAGAATCTCCAGATTCTCAGGGCTGCGAGAAGCAAAGTTCAGCAGATTGCTCGGCGCTGTGCCAACGAGTACTGGACTCAGCTCAGCCAAGACATTCAAACCGCTGCCATAACAGGGAACATCCATGGTATGTACGATGGCATCAAGAAAGCACTTGGTCTGGCTCAAAGCAAGACGGCCCCCCTCAAATCCTCCACTGGGGAGATGATCACAGAAAAGAACAAGCAGATGGAGAGATGGGTGGAACACTACTCCGACGTCTACTCCAGACAGAACACCGTGACACCGTCAGCCCTTGATGCCATCGGCTGCCTGCCATCCATGGACGAACTTGACGCCGAGCCAACCATCGACGAACTCAGCAAGGCCCTTGATAGCTTGGCCGCTGGCAAGGCACCCGGTAACGACGGCATACCCCCCGACCTGATTAAGCACTGCAAGACCGCCCTACTGCTGCCATTGCATGACGTCCTCTGCCAGTGCTGGAAGGAAGGTGCCGTACCACAGGACATGAGGGATGCCAAGATCATCACCCTCTACAAAAACAAAGGGGAGAGAAGCGACTGCAACAACTACAGGGGCATCTCCCCCCTCAGCGTTGTTGGCAAAGTCTACGCACGAGTTGTTCTCGTTCATCTACAGAAGCTTGCCGAACGTGTCTACCCCGAGTCTCAGTGTGGCTTCCGCGCTGAGCGATCGACGGTAGACATGATATTCTCCATCCGCCAACTCCAGGAGAAATGCAGAGAACAGAACATGCCCCTGTACGTCGCCTTCATCGACCTCACCAAAGCGTTCGATCTGGTCAGCAGAGAGGGCCTTTTCAAGATCCTGCCAAAGATAGGATGCCCACCAAAGTTGCAAAGCCTCATCGAATCGTTTCACACCAACATGCAGGGGATAGTGCAGCACGACGGCAATGTCTCAGAGCCATTCAACATACACAGCGGAGTGAAACAGGGCTGTGTACTTGCGCCAACCCTCTTTGGGATTTTCTTTGCTATGCTCCTGAGGCATGCCTTCAGCACAGCAACAGAGGGACTCTACCTGCACACAAGATCTGACGGCAGGCTTTTCTACCTCGCCTGCCTGAAAGCCAGAACCAAAGTACGCGAGGCTCTAATCAGAGACATGCTGTTTACAGACGACGCTGCAGTCGCAACCCACACACAGCAGGAGCTTCAGACCCTGATGGACCGCTTCTCCCAGGCATGCAAGGACTTCGGGCTTACCATCAGCCTGAAGAAGACTAACGTCTTGGTGCAAGGCACGGAAGCACCACCAACCATCACCATCGACGACTACGAGCTGGAGGTCGTGAATCGGTTCACATACCTGGGGTCCACGATCAGCAACAACCTCTCCCTTGATACAGAGATCGACAAGAGGATTGGAAAATCAGCCTTCACACTCGCTCGCCTCACCACACGAGTGTGGGAGAATCCCAAACTCTCTGTCAAGACGAAGATGGCAGTATACAACGCCTGCGTCATCAGCACACTGCTCTATGGAAGTGAGACATGGACAACATACGCCCGGCAGGAAAAGAGACTGAACTCCTTCCACTTGCGCTACATTCGCCACATCCTGGACATATCCTGGCAGGACAAAGTGCCCAACACAGAAGTTCTGTCCCGCGCCGGCCTTCCCTCCATGTTCACTCTACTCAGGCTCCGCTGGCTAGGGCATGTTCACCGTATGGAGGATGGCAGAATCCCCAAAGATGTCCTCTACGGAGAACTGGCGACTGGCAGGAGAGATGTTGGCCGCCCACAGCTGCGCTTTAGAGACGTCTGCAAGAGAGACATGAAGGCCCTGGAGATCAACACAGAGCGCTGGGTGGACCTTGCAACGGACCGCTCCAAATGGAGAGGCACCCTGACCAGACAGCTCAAGGCGGGTGAAGAGAGACTGACTGCTGCAGCAGATGAAAATAGGACCCGCAGGAAGAACCGCCACAGACCCAGCAGCACGGAGACCACCCACAAGTGCGACCTGTGTGACAGGGACTGCCATTTGCGCATCGGCCTGTTCAGCCACAGGCGGTGCTGTTCCAGCAGAGTAGACGTTTAGGATTCTCTTCCATGGTCATCATAGACCGACGGAGGCCGACACATGTAGATGGGTGGGAAGCCAAAGGTGTTAGTTTCAGAGCTAACAATGCTACGGGGTAGTTATCTTACTAGGGGGGAAGGGGGGCTGAAAAGTTCATAGTGGTCAAATTTGACCAAATGTGGTTTATTTTTCAACCGCAGGGATCCAAGCACTGCAACACTGATGGATGAAATGTGTGGACTGAAGGGGAGACTATGTTGAAAAATAAACCACATTTGTTCAGATTTGATCACTATGAGCTTTTCAGCCTCCCCCCCCATATCACACATGGTTTATATTGTTATTTTCTTTAGAAAATAACAGAAATCTCTCCCATTTAGTTAAAGCAGCGCTTGAATCCAGAGAGTCATACAGCTCATGTGAAAGCAGAATTTTGTTGAGACAGACAGTCAGGAATTCCTGCTGTTGAGCTGCAGACAGTCTAATCCTCTCAGCTTACCTGGAGCACCGTCTCCATCCACCAAGAGCCTGGCAGAGGGAGGAACTCTTAAAAACTCGAGCCGATTTTACAAACTCCACATTGTGCTTTTTTGTCACAAGATGAATCCGTTTCTTGGATGCAATTTAGCTGCATCTCTTAATGGGACCAAATAGAAAGCAAGACTGTGGTAATGTTGATGAGAGTTCCGCTGCCAAAGTGGAAACTTGTGTAAACGGATCTTGGGATGTTAGGGCCATTATGTTGCCATCTGTAGTTGTTATGAGCGTCATTAAGCAGCAAAATGTAATATGCTCAAAGACAGAGAGAAATGCAATAAAACCCAGATTGTGTTCTCGGGAAGGTCAAAGCTCAGTTACAGAGCAGCAACGTAAACCTCTACAGCCTATTACTGCTTCAATGTGAGATATATACGCATGATTTAGAGAAGCTGCTGGTGTTTTTAGATCACTAGCCATTTTAAAACCTGTTTTACATGGTGTACATGAAGATATAATCAGTATGTTCTTCAACTCGGGTCCAATTTTTGGCACAAAACCATTTTTTTTAGCTCATTACAGCAAAGCTGAAAGGAATTAATGCGATGATGTGGCATCGGTCTCCTAGGCGTTTGCCTCGGAGGTCACCAAGGTCACTTACAATGATCCTCAGGTGGGTCTGTATCCAGGTTGAGCTCAAGCTCAAAAGTCAGGCAATCTGGGCACAAATCAGTACTCCTCCCAGGCAGTTGTCCTAATTCTCAATAAATTAATGCACAATGATCATCCGGTGGGTCTGCATGAAGGTTGTGCTCCAGGTCATGCTCAAAGGTCAGGAGATCATAGCGCTTATATGATTTTAGGAAAATTGTTACTACTCCTAGGCTGTTGCCCTAATTCTCAAACTCAAACATGATGATCATCAGGTTAGTCTGCATCCAGGCTGTGCTCAAGGTCAGTGTCATTGTCAAATTCTAGGCAACTGCCATAATCTTTGCCAAACTCATGCACAATGAACTTCAAGTAGGTCTGCATCAAGGGAGTGCTCAAGGTCAGCGCTCAGGAGATCTGCACACGCTGGGGGTGATTTTGTCAGTCCGAAATGAGCTATTCTATCATTGACAGTGTGGTTTTGAGATAACAACTGCACGTTTTATCCCAAAACTGAAAGTACAGGTACTGTATGTCAGAATCTACCTGTACATAGACAAAGCAGGAAAATGATGGTTGTTATGGTTCTTTTGCTGAAATTGAGGAAGCAGGAGCTACTGTTGTAAACAAATCAGTGAAAGAGGGGGGAAAAGCCTTTGACCAAAGAAGTTGGGGAAAACTTGTGTTCCTTGTTGCTATGCCACCAGGAAAAGAGATGAAGATGCAGTGAGGTACAGAACTTGAAATGTTAAATTCTTAAAGCAAGTAATGGGGGAGCAAAAAGTAATGATACTAAAGAGGCATTTAATTGTCAAAGATGATTGTTGAAACCTTTTATATTATTTATGGCTTCAGAAACAACTCAGAGACTCCCAACCTGAGGACGGCAGCTTGGTGACAGACGAGACGCTGCTCTAACACTCAGAGAATGACAGTCCCAAGTTTGCTGCCCAAGACTCGAGGATGCTAAATCTTCTCTTTGGGATCTCTATTAAAGAGGCAGACCAGAGCAGCAGGAAGTGGGTGAAAACATGACAACCAGACAGGAAGTCATATTTAGCTCCGCTCAATAGCTGAGTCAGAGCCTAGTCTCCCTGCTGGATGTCCATAGACGATTGGGCTTAGATTTGTGCACAGTTGGGAACACAGCATTGACTGGCAGTGAGTGAATGAGCTGCGCAGACAGATTGTTGGAAACATAAACGCAGGCTGACTGTTGGAAAGATGAGGCAATAAAAAAGAAGGGTGGTAAACAGGCACAACAGTCGTTCAGTGAAGACAAATAGACTTATTATAAAGCATCTCATACTGTTCGAATTACCTTTCCATATCCAGAAACCATATACTGTGTCTAAAGAATTAAAGTTCATCATTTAAAAATCAAAAGAGCAATATTCACTTGACAGTTTAATCACAACTTTTACTTTGTTTTTGCAACAGTTAGGTAAAAGCAAGTTCTCATCTATTTGTCTTCATTTTATTTTATTTTATTTTATTTTTTGCTGTTTAGCATCTTTGCTCCCTAAGGAGGACCCAGTTTATAAAGAGAAAGAACATAAATCTGAGCAGCAGTCTCCTGTTGACATAAAACAAGGTTGATGGCTTAATGGGAGGCTGACTGAGTTGTGCAGATGGGTGAGAAACTGCATTGCGTGTCATTGAGGTAATAAAGTTGGTACCTCACTGCCACCAATGACTCATTGGATTCTTGTCTGCACCGAAAAGACATCAGGAGGACAGGAAGTACTGATGTAAATTACTGGATTAAAACATGGCTGTCAAGTCTGGATGTGAGGGATTATGGTGAAGGAAAAATTAGTTTGTCTTCCACCAGAAAAATAGCATATGAGCTTTTGAGCTCATAAAAAATAGCATTTTTATGAGCGGGGATTATGCCTTATAGTTACATGTTTGAAAAATGAACCTCTAATGGTTGTTAAAATAACTACATGAAGTGAGATAGTAGAAGGTGAGAGGTGTAATAATGGTGAGAGCTTGAACCCCTCATCCTCCCCAAGTCAGTTTCCTTTTTTTTCCACCTTGTCCTGTCAAGCAGCTAGGTAAGCAGAACAGAAATCTGCTTCCCCTATTGTGCCAAACAGATTTACTTTGTCAAAAGGAGCTTTATACAGAACATATATATGTACTTTGTATTATTTATAAACTCCTCTTGTAATAACTTTGAATACTTTATTTGAATTGTTTTACCCATGAAGGACCCGACCGGGGGTGGGTGGGGGGGGGGGAAGGAGGGGTGGGGAGGGGGAAAGAAATGAGAAGGGAACAAACAGAAGACAAACAGACTAACACAACTGAAACATACTGAAAACAAGCTGTTTCTTCTTCTGAAAAGATCTCATCACAAGTCTGGTATCTGCACCTGTTAAAGGAGAGACATACAGTGGGGAAAAAAAGTATTTAGTCAGCCACCAATTGTGCAAGTTCTCCCACTTAAAATATGAGAGAGGTCTCCAATTTTCATCATAGGTATACCTCAACTATGAGAGACAAAATGAGAAGAAGAAAAAAATCCAGAAAATCACATTGAAGGATTTTTAATGAATTAACTGGTAAATTCCTCGGTAAAATAAGTATTTGGTCAATAACAAAAGTTCATCTCAATACTTTGTTATATACCCTTTGTTGGCAATGACAGAGGTCAAACGTTTTCTGTAAGTCTTCACAAGGTTTTCACACACTGTTGCTGGTATTTTGGCCCATTCCTCCATGCAGATCTCCTCTAGAGTAGTGATGTTTTGGGGCTGTCGCTGGGCAACACAGACTTTCAACTCCCTCCAAAGATTTTCTATGGGGTTGAGATCTGAAGACTGGCTAGGCCACTCCAGGACCTTGAAATGCTTCTTATGAAGCCACTCCTTCGTTACCCGGGCAGTGTGTTTGGGATCATTGTCATGCTGAAAGACCCAGCCACGTTTCATCTTCAATGCCCTTGCTGATGGAAGGAGGTTTTCACTCAAAATCTCACGATACACGGCCCCATTCATTCTTTCCTTTACACGGATCAGTCATCCTGGTCCCTTTGCAGAAAAACAGCCCCAAAGTATGATGTTTTCACCCCCATGCTTCACAGTAGGTATGGTGTTCTTTCTCCTCCAAACACGACAAGTTGAGTTTTTACCAAAAAGTTCTATTTTGGTTTCATCTGACCATATGACATTGTCCCAATCCTCTTCTGGATCATCCAAATGCACTCTAGCAAACTTCAGACGGGCCTGGACATGTACTGGCTTAAGCAGGGGGACACGTCTGGCACTGCAGGATTTGAGTCCCTGGCGGCGTAGTGTGTTACTGATGTAGCCTTTGTTTCTTTGGTCCCAGCTCTCTGCAGGTCATTCACTAGGTCCCCCTGTGTGGTTCTGGGATTTTTGCTCACCGTTCTCATGATCATTTTGACCTCACGGGGTGAGATCTTGCATGGAACCCCAGATTGAGGGAGATTAGCAGTGGTCTTGTATGTCTTCCATTTTCTAATAATTGCTCCCACAGTTGATTTCTTCACACCAAGCTAGTTACCTATTGCAGATTCAGTCTTCCCAGCCTGGTGCAGGTCTACAATTTTGTTTCTGGTGTCCTTTGACAGCTCTTTGGTCTTGGCCATAGTGGAGTTTTGAGTCTGACTGTTTGAGGTTGTGGACAGGTGTCTTTTATACTGATAATGAGTTCAAACAGGTGCCATTAATACAGGTAACGAGTGGAGGACAGAGGAGCCTCTTAAAGAAGAAGTTACAGGTCTGTGAAAGCCAGAAATCTTGCTTGTTTGTAGGTGACCAAATACTTAATTTACCAAGGAATTTACCAATTAATTCATTAAAAATCCTTCAATGTGATTTTCTGGATTTTTTTTTCTCATTTTGTCTCTCATAGTTGAGGTATACCTATGATGAAAATTGGAGACCTCTCTCATCTTTTGAGTGGGAGAACTTGCACAATTAGTGGCTGACTAAATACTTTTTTTCCCCACTGTATGTGTGTGTGCGTGTGTATGAGAGCCCGCACAAAGTAAATGTGTGCATGTGAGTGGTTTGCCAGGAAACATACAAAGAGGGTGGCAGATCACAGCAACACCCCCTCCCCCCGTAAACCCTGTGCAAGCAATACAGCGCCACCGACCCCCACAGAGCACAAATGTCCCGAGGCCAACAAGCCCCGGGACAACCAGGCATCTGTCCCAGGAGGGATGGCCGAGGGAGGCCGGGCTGCCAAGCGGCCGGCGCAATGCACCCTCCGACAGCCAGCCCCCGCCCCCACAGTGGGGCCAATGTCAGCCCCTGGGCCCCGGGCGCCAGAAGGCCAGCACCCCCCCCTCCAGGCCGGAGACACTCCCATAGCAGGCCCACGCCCACCCAGTACCCCCGACACACACCCCGGGAACTCCCTGGCCCCCACACTCAAGGAAGGCAGCAGCAAGGCGCAGGAGCCAGCCCCCTCAGCCCAAAGGAACCCACGCGGCCAGGAGGTGCCACCCTCTTGGTCCAGCACCCCCGACCAGCACACACATTTTTTCCCACGCATTCACACACACACGCACTCACTCTCATTCGCCCTCTGCCCCACACAATCCCACACCCAGACCCGCTCAATCTCGCTCCCACTCCCACTCGCCCTCACAATCGCCCACACCCACCCAGGCCTCCCTCCACCCATGCTCACCCATACACACACTCTCGCTCATGCTTCGACTCACTCACATCCACTCGTGCTCTCCCACACTCATTCACCCTTAACACTTGGGGCAGCCGCGGCGCAGATGTAGCAGGTATGAATGCATGCATGAAGGCATGCATTCATGCATTCATTCATGCATTCTTGCATTCAGGCATAGGTTCATGCAATCATGAACCTATGCCTGGCAGCAGCTGGGGAGACCGCCAGCGAGGACCAGCAGCCACACCCCTGCCAATTCGCCCCAGGGCAGCTGCGGCCACAGAAGCAGACCATCACCATCAACGCCCACCCGGAGCGACTGATCAACGGACTACTGCAAGCGCTCCGAGACGCCACCCGACACGCAAAGTGCCACACAAATCCGACCCACCATCACCATCTCCACTCATCACTCCCTCACTCTCACTCTCTCACTCCCTTGCTTGCACCTATTCATTCGGCAGCACCCAGGAATGACAACATGACAGGCACCAGGACACCATCCAGGCCCCAGGCAGAAGGAGGGCAGCAGAGGTAGGGGAAGACCCCCCACCCTCCATGCGCGAATCGTGATGGGTGAGTATTAGTTGTGTAGTGTGATTGTGTGCAGGTGTGTGAATTAAAAAAGTGCACTTAAAATTGGGGAATAGTGTGTTAGGGCACCACTAGCCACTACTATGGGCAGTGGGGCTCCCATCCCCCCAAGCCTACAGTGTCTACAGTGCAATTAAAATTAAGGTGAGGGTGGCCCCACTGCACAGTAGACAGAGGGATCCTCTGTATGTAAGTGTATTCAATAAGATGATCCACCCAGAATTGTGGGGGGGGGGGGGGGTAACACTGGGAGGGAGGCCATCCCAAAGAGAGCCCATTCCCCCTCAGAAGCCAGCTCCCAAACTGGCTCTGGAGGCCACCGACTGCCCCCAGATACCAACCCAGGGCGAGGGGCCACCAGGCCGTGCAGGCTAGGACCCCCAGCATTGCACCCTGCCGCTCACCAGCACCACAGGCACAATGGGGCAGCCACACTCACACTTGCTCTCACACATCTGGTACGCACAAACATACATAACAGTTCCTCTAGGATTTCGCGGGACATTTTTGTGATTGTTGTGGCCCAAAAAGCCTGAATTTGCTGGAGCTTTTTAAAAAAGTTGCGAAACGAAACCAAACGCGTTTTTTTGTTGCCCGATCACCCTAAACAGCTTTTTTTCAGTGCTTGTGTGCTGTGCTCTGGAAAGAAAAGTCTGTGTCCTGTATCCTACTAACAGCTTGTCACTCACAGCTCAGCACTTCCACTTTTCCTATGGTCAGACTTTCTACTTATTTTTTAATAGCAGTCTCTAAATAACAATGAACAGGAGATGTACTCTGGCATTGGTAGCAGCTCTGGATGCAAAGTATGATGACATAAAAAAGAAAACAGGAGTCTGGGTACAGACTGTACCGGCATCCTATGTCCCCTCCTTCCTTAATTCTAATTGGCTGCTTAGAAAGGTCTGACATTGACAAGCGCTGCTGTAGGCTGAAAAGTGCCTTGCATGGCAGCGACCCCTGATTCTACATGTGATTTACATTGTAGATAGGAGAAACGTAATTTAATTCTACTGTACATGATTGGTTGTATGGACTGAATGACAATAGAGATGGCTTCTTCTTTGTTTCTGTGCAAAATGTTTTTCAAGTTTTTGCATATTTTTAGTTCTGTTGGGAGCTTGTTCCATTCTGTTATTGTTTTAAATGATTATGCTGGTTGATCTAGTGCCATTTTTCTTTTGGGTATGGCACACTGCCTATTGGATGTTGACCGCGTTGTTCTGCTCCTCTGTTTGGATGCTAATTTAACAAACCGTTTGAGTGGTGGAGATGCCATATTATTCATTATCTTGAAGAGTAGATGTAAGTTTGCATATTTAATGACACTTTCAAAGTTTGATATATTGTGTTTGGTGAGTATTTGACAGTGATGATATTGTCATGTTTTCCTATCCAGAATCTTAAGTGCTTGTTTATAGAGTGACTCCAGTGGTTTGATGGTCTTCTTGTTTGCCTGTTACCAACATGATATACCAAATGATAAATGACATATAATCATTGCATTCATGTAGGTTTTGGCTCCCTGTTGTCATTGAGTTTCTTGTATATCTAAAGTTGGATAGATTGTATTTTAAAGTATGACAGACCTTTTTAATATGTTTTTTTTTTTAAGCTGAGCGTAGAATCTAAAATAATGCCCAAGTATCTGAACTCACCTACATTTGTAATTTTTCTCCCATAACAGTTATGGTAGGGTAGGTTTTATGATTTTGTTTACCTGAGAAAAATATTGTTGCTGTTTTCCTCACATTTAATGTCAAACAAGAGTCACACAGCCATTTTGCAAGTTTGTCCATTGCCACTGACAACCAGAGTGGTGGCCTAGTTGGTAGAGCATCCGCCTCACCATCCCGGCCGGGTCATACCAAAGACCAGGTAAAAATGGTACTTTCCACCTTCTAGCTTGGTGCTCAGCATAATAGAACGGAGAAAGGAAAGTTAACACACAGAGCTACCAGAGGACTGACCCCCGACTGTAGCTTTCACTGCTTACAGTAGCTGTGTGGCCTAGGGTCATGAAACGGAGATAGGCGCCACCCTACACCATTGGCATGGGAGTAACTTAACCACTGATAACTTAGCTGCCTCATATTCTGGGTCCTTTCCATGTGTATGGATGACTGTGTCGTCTTTGTACATCTGGATATCAACGTCTTCACACACAGATGGGAGGTCATTGATATATAAACTGAACAATAGTGGTACAATAGTGGATATTACCACGTGGGCTCAGGAACACTTTGGAAAACCATTGTCAGTTAACACAGTTTGTTGCTACATCTATAAGTGCAAGTTAAAACTCTACCATGCAAAGCAAAAGCTATATATTAGCAACACCTAGAAATGCTGCCGGTTGCTCTGGGCCCAAGCTCATCTGAGAAGGACTGATGCAAAATGGAAATGTGTGCTGTGGACTGAGTCCACATTTCATATTGTTTTTGGAAATCATGGCTATCATGTTCTCCAGACTTAATCTGGAAAAGGACCATCCAGTTTGTTATCAGCACAAAATTCAAAAGCCAGCATCTGTGATGGTATAGGGGTGTGTTAGTGCCCATGCCCATAACTTTTGTTTGTGATGTTATCATTTCAAAGTTTTCAACCGTGAGGAACTGCATCAGGGTAAGAAGAAAACAAGCCGCACTGTTAGAAATACACTGAAATATATAGCAATGATTGTGTTTGAAGTAAATATAGGGTGGAGAGGAATGGTTGGATTGACTATACAGCATGCTAAAGCTGTGTGAGCGTGCAACGCAAGCAGTGGGGAAAGCACCAGGAGTTCACCATGCTCAATGATCCCCTCTACAGAGACCACAAACCTCCTCTGTACCTCTTACTGCTTGAATATGCCGTATAGTCGATCCAACTGTTCTTTGCAATCACAGTGGCATGAATATGCTTTTTTCTTGAGGCTTTCTGGCACTTCTTGTTTGCTTCCATCTTGTTTACGTCATGATGCTGAGTAATATCCAGGCATCACCAAGTCAATCGCAAGCCCAACCCAGCAGTTTTCCAGGGCTGCACTGAAGTACCTACCCTGAGGCAGGGACTTATTTTGGACCCTTACAAGTTCTTGAAAATTTTCCTAAGAGGGGCAGTTCCTGTAAATTTGTTTCCTTGTTACTGCAGTAAAAAAGAGGCTCATGAAACACTGCAAAAGGCGGTGACATCAACATCTTTGACACAGTTTGTATTTGGAGATTAGTGGCACACGATTTCTTTTTGCGTATTAGATGGAAGACATATTAGTTTGAGGCATTATGTTTTGGTTCCTCCTGGTGCTCGTTTGTCCTCCCACCACCGTTCTTTACCATGTGACCGCTGGAATAGATGTTTAAATTGATGGATGAATAGACTGGATTATTTTTGCATCAATTTTTCATGTTGTTTTGAGTGGTGCGCTTCCTTGAGAATTCACCTCAGTTAATAATTAATTTGGAAAGGACAACTGCTTAGAAGAGCCACACGGTGGGGCTTTCTTTCTTTTTTTTTGTATTTAGCTAAAGTGTAAGTGAAGCATGAGATGTAAACACCAATGGAAGGATGTTTACATTAAAATATGTGTTGTTGTTTTGGGGATCACCCAATGTTTGATCAGCCAAATCCATTTCAGTTCCGTTAATCAAAAGGAATCTCCAATATTTGCTTTTTGAGCCTATAGAAGTGTTTATTTCCAGACTTGGAATTTTGCCTGTGTTTGCTTTTTGCTTGGCGTGCCTTGGGCGGTTATTTTAAAGTTACATAAGGGTTTGTGAATGGGAGTGAGAGAGTAAGTATTGTAGAGGATAAGAAAAGAGAAATTCTGGAGGAATGATGAAGTAAGCTTAACTGAGCTTTATCACCGCAACCATCAATCTTACCAAACTTATGAAGAAATTAAAGTGATGGCACCTACAATCATATGCTTCATTTACGCTTAGGCACGAATAAAATGTGAGTATTAAAGCTCCATGAAAACTGCCGCCTCTCATCTGCAGATAAAGTTAATGAAACTGTGACTCTTTTAAAAGTGATGCTTCAAAATATAAATGTAGCACTTTGTCTGTTATTAAAAATAAATTGTACTCTGTGAATGAAAATGTGCCAAGTTTGTTTTAACCATCTGAAAAGTTGAAAAAACTTGAAATTGTGCACATTCGCTGTGTCACATTACTCCCTTCATGTCTCTATATCGCTCAGTAATCATAATATGATACTTTATTACCATGTCAACAACATGATTGGATTTGTTCCTTTGTTGAATTTACTACGTGTGGAGTCAAATTAGTTTTCTGCTCCACTTGCTGACCTTGCACCCGCCTGTCTACTCCAGGTGAAGGCGGAGGATTAAAATTCCACGGTGTCGACCTCCTCCAGCACTCCCTGTCCCCTTCCCCCTCGCCTGGGGACCCCCTCCCCCACCAGCCCCACTCCCTGGAGCCTGTCACCGA
The DNA here is from genome assembly GCA_020510985.1 of Pholidichthys leucotaenia. Classification (NCBI taxonomy): domain Eukaryota; kingdom Metazoa; phylum Chordata; class Actinopteri; order Cichliformes; family Pholidichthyidae; genus Pholidichthys; species Pholidichthys leucotaenia. The sequence goes on along the minus strand of CM035836.1, from coordinate 123,390,861 downwards.
CACCCCACACCAGAACCTCCCACTGAGGAAGACGCACTCCAACCTTGAAGCAACCTCACCTGCAGGTCAGTCATTTTGGGAAACACTGACCATAGCTTAATTTTATTTGTGCTGCTTTTTTAGCTCATAATGGCAAAAGCAAAATCGGCTTATGCCTTCTCCCTCTGTCTGTTACTCACTACTACTTCTAGGCAATTAGCCGGATGGTCTTCAAACTCACTCACAATGATCCTCTGGTGGGTCTACATCCAGGATGTGCACAAGGTCAAATTCAGTGTCAAGAGATCTGAGCACTTATGTGATTTCATGGAAATTGCCTGGATGCTCACAAAACTCACACATAGTGATCGTCAGGTGGGTTTACATCCCACCCTAAAGTGCCCTCTAGTGTGTCTAAAACAAAAGAAGTTTCCTACTGGCTGCCCTACACATGGATAATAATGGTGTGGCCCGTACAGTAGTACAATGTTATGATATGTCTTTATGAATGCCCTTCCAGGGAAGAAAATCTGATGATGTACCATATAAGGTGCTCTGTTGGTGCTCTTGTGATAGAAAAGGGTGCTGATATGAGGCGACTCCTATTCTTCCCCAACATGAGTGTCCCAAAGGGTGCCCTTTCCAGTAGAGGAAAAAGCTGGTGAGAAAACATCATGAAGTGCCCAATTAGGTGTTCTCTAATGGTGACGTGGCCCTCCAGTAGAAACTTCCCTACTGACAGACAGACAAGACCAAGACTATAAGAGGTCAAGACCAAGTGTAGACCAAGTCAAGATCAAGACTTACATACACAGTGGACTTGGTCCCTGCTAGGGCTGGGCAATTTTACCTTAAATCAGTATGATAGGTAATTGACCATTTCATGCTGGTTTTCAGGGGTTTTTTTATGCTATTTTTTTCCTCCCTTCTTCTGACTGACAATTAAGCAATATTACACAAAAGTGTGGTATCATATCACTGTGGTGCAATAGTAAATGAGCATAATACAATAAAGAACAGGCATATTATCATTTCACACATAAAATAAACATTGGCCAGTGTTTACAACACATACCTCATGAAAAGCTCTCACACAACAGGGAGAGGGGAAAAACAAAACAAAACAAAAAAAAAAAACCCCGACATGAGCAAGATTATGTTGGTTCTACACCTTGAATGTCATTTCTGGTTTTATTTCGCTTAATCGCCATGCCTAATGTCTGCCTAGCTTGGTCTTGTTTTGACTTGGTCCTGACCCCTTAAAGTCTTTCTGTTTGTAGACTTGGTCTTGGTTGGGTTTCAGTGTGGTCTTGACAACACTACCTTCATCTTAGCTGCCTTGCAAAGCTGTTTATTAGCTCATCTGGGTAGTTGGATCTACTGGATCTGTTCACCCTGGCATTAGACAATGTTATGATCCAATTTAAAATTTTTATAGATTACTGGTAAACAAGAATGGCCATAGATATAAACACCAAACTTGAAGCAAGAACAGTACATGTAAAGTTCTAGACATGCATTCATTTTGAGGTTAGAAGTCCAAGGCTCAGGGTCACCAATAGTTTTTCTGATTTAACAGATTCTAAAACAAGAAGACTTGCAGATTTCAACACGAAATTTGGTGCAGGAATGCTGCCAGCAGACTTCTAAACATATATTCATTTTGTGGTCAAATAGTCAAAGATCAAGGTCACATTACCACAAAATCTAAAACAAGAAAGGCTGCAGAATTCAACGCAAAACTTGGAGCATGACTACTACAAGCAATCAACATTTCAAACCTAATTTGAATAAAAAAAACTGTTCTGATATTCATCCTACATATTAACCTTGCTCTATAGTCAAACAAGTAATCTTGCAAAATTTATCTATATATCAATTCACCATACATGTCACAAATAAGGTACAATACCTCATTTGATTCTGAATTCCCACTGATGGTTCAGGGTTTTCCCAGTTGACCTTTGGTATACTTTGCTACCATTTCTGGTTTATTTATGCCTTCACCCTGGCATCATCAGTATTGTTGATGTAGTTGGTGTTAAGGGAAATGTTAAGCTGCCGGTTAAAGATTTTATAGACTCAGACTCGGTATGCTTTTCAATCATCTCTGTATGCATTCTGATGGGAGTGATTTCATCTAGAATTATGACGCTCCAGTTGCATGAGTCTCTGAATGATTTGGAGAGTATTAAAAAGAATTCCAGCCAACAGACTACAACGTTATGCTGAAATGAAATGTATTTTATAACTATTCTTATCCATTCCTCCAGTCATATTCAAGGCTGAAATGAATGCTAACTTTGTGTTAATGATGTTCAAGTTGCAGCTTTTATATTCAGAAAATCTGTTGATTTTTACCTTTTACTTGTCATCCACCAGTAGGTTTTAGACATTTGTAAGGCAATAGAAAAAGTATACAAAGTATCTCATACAATAACAAGAGGCTAAATAATCTCTTTTGATTCTTTTCTGTATTGGCATCTAAAGACTGATTGCCGCTAGCAGTGTGCGTTTATACAGTCAGCTGAATCTTCTGTAATTAGTTTTGTGGTATTGATTTTGCTCCTTCCCCCACTTTCTCATCTACAGATAATAGTTTGGGACAGCGTGCTGCAGAAGGGCTTCACCCAGGAACTATGGACCACTCTGGGGTGCTGTGCTCAAACACACCCACGGCATCTTGGAACGGACCTAAGGGTTCCACCTTTTCTCCCGGGGCGTGGAACGAGCCGTACAATTACAGCAACAAAGGTCCAGCAGTCCCACCCAAGCAGCACACCATCATCGGTAATGCAGGAGGAGGGACGCAAGAAGGGGTGATGCTGGTGAGTTCAGGACATTCAAGCTCATTCTCATCGGACCCTTCTAGAAGAACGGGGAATAGCAAGCCAGGAATTTCGCTTGCATCGGCCATGATGGGGAAGCGGAGGGAGACAGAAGGGGCTGCGGCGGATGGTGGGAGAGGTGGTGGAGGAGGAGGGGGTGCTGGGGAGGCAGGGAGGGGTCGGGAGAGGTCGGCACGTTCAATAGCAGCACAAAACGCTTTCAAGTTTCGGGAACGCTCCCTTTCCACACCAACAGATTCTGGCTCTTTTTGTTTTAGTGAGGGTGTCATTGTTCAGGCAGACGGTACAGGGAATGGCAGCTCTGTGGGAGTAGACCACCAACAAGAGCACCACAACTTCTTAGGTTTGGGTGAGAACTATGCCCTTGCTTATCCAAGAGGGAGTTCTGAAGATAGCACCAGTACTGCCGACACCATCTCTGTCTCAGCTTCTGACTACAGCACAGATGGTCGCTTGCGCCTACGGTCCCGGTCCATCTCACTTAAGAAATCAAAGCGCAAGCCGCCGCCTCCTGTGAGGAGCGTGTCCCTCATGAAGAACCTGGGAGAGGCAGAGGGTAGAATCCACCATGATGGCGGTCTTTACCGAGATGGCCGGCCAAAGAGCCTGCACATTCCCAGGGACCACTTCCCAGACTTCCAACCAGATTTCCTTCTGCCTAGCTCTTCTAAACCTAAAGTCAGTGAAAGGGAGCCGGGACAAGGAGGGACTGATGGACCCCCAAGTCTGGAAGTACAGGCACCAGAGAAGGAAGGTGACATGGAGATTAACTTTCCTACTCACTGGCAGCTGGGGGAGTGGAAGAATAATGACCCTTACAGGTATACACCATGAATGTACACTACAAATGGCTGCTGATGGAGTATTCTCCCTCCTAAGTTGTTATTTTTCTGTCTGATTGCTTTTTTTAATGTTTGAGGCAGGCAGTTTGAACTTGAACTATTTGTTTGCTTTTTCACAGGTCTCTCTCAGGCTCCAGCACAGCAACAGGTACCACAGTGATTGAATGTATGAAAGTCAGAGGAAGCTCAGAGTCCCTTCTCGACTCTCCCTCCACTTCCAGGGCCACCTCGCCATCACAACTCTCCATGGAGACTGAAGTCAAGGCATCCTCCCCCTTCAAACCTCTAGGACTTATGTCCCCATCAAGTGGCTACTCCAGCCAGTCGGAGACTCCCACCCCAACTGTTCCAGTCAGTCAAGCTGCCGGTCATGGGACATCAGGGACCATGGGGTGTAAGATGCGTCCCAAGATACCTGAGAGGAAATCGTCACTACCGTCACCGAAGGACCCGGCTGCTAGGTCTAGGTTGTCCTTTGAAATGCCTGGGAATGCACATTTGGAGCTGTCATCAATCAAGCCAAAGCAAAAAACCAGCAGACGGCATTCTGACACCTCAACAGCAGCAAAACCAGGAAAAATCAGTCCCAGCTCTTCGCAGGCATTGCCTGTTGTTACCCAGAATGAGCTGAAGACTATTCAGCTTCGGTCCATTTCTCGTGGTGACCTAGAGGACTGCCCTGATGGTGCTTCTGACACCATTGAAGAAGAACAGCATAGCCGAGATATGAGCGAGGATCCCAGCCCACCACCCACTCTACCAAAACCTAAACCTCCTGTTGCCATCAAGCCTCCTTTGCCTAAACGACCCATAAACCTCCTCCTTAAGTCTCCTTCTCCATCTTCCACTTCACCCCATGCCCTTGAATCCCCTCCTGCTTCACCCGTGGACCGGCCCATACCTCTAGGCAACATCTACAAAGTCATGAAAAAGCCAAAACCCAAAAAAACACCCCCGCAAACTCAAAATCCCACTGCACCCCCGGTTTCTATTTCCACCACTGCTCCAACAGCTTCCTATGACCACTCATTCCTCCCCCTCTCCCAGTCCTTCTTTGACCTTCCTCCTCTGCCAGACCCCCAACCGCTACTTGAAGACCCAGTCCTGGAGCCAGAATTAGACGCTGATCCAGAGATCCACCTAGGGCCCGAGGATGGAGGCTCCCTCCCCTCTCCCTGCAGTAACCAGGAGGCCTCAGAGCTACAGGACAAAAGCAAGACACTTCCCTCGAGGATGACAATCTCCTGTCTGGCAGAACTGTCAGACAAAAAGAAACCTAAGGTAAAGAACATGTGTACATATCTCTCAGTAAATGTAACATTTTAGGGGGTTTCTTGTGGTTTAATATCAATTTTATTTGTGGCAAACAAATTTTCTCATTCTCTTCCAGGTTCCACCTCCAGTTCCCAAGAAGCCACATGTTCTGCTGCTTCCCACATCAGTCCACTCTTCCACCAATGGCAGCACAGATCGGCAAACACCGCAGGCTGACAGCCCTGTCGGTCTCCGCTCTCCAGTAGGATCACTCCCTCCCGAAGACTTACTGACAACTCCTGATGTCCCAGACATGCCTGACATACAAAATGAGAACCATGTAGGAACAGATGAGGAGAATTCGAAAGAGTCATCACTGCAGTCATCTCTGCAAGATTCCTCTCTCACAGAGCTGGACGGGAAGATGGCCAGTACTGGTATAGGGGCAGGTATGTCTGATAGATTTCCACTTATACAGCAATCACTATATGGATGACATTAATTATCCACCCCAACAAAATTAATTGGGTCTGTACCTCTGCTGAATGTGTTCTAGGTTTTTTTTAAATTATAGAATCCTTCTCTATTAATGCAATAGTCATAGCAGATGTTCCAAATGTAAAAATCATATCACCGAGGCAGTGTTTGCTGTCACATATTAGCTCATAGTTTGATCTTGGTCGTGTTTTGACAGAAGCTTGTTTCACTCATTTTTCATATAATTTCATGTGCTTGTGCTGATAATGACAGCCTGTCAGAGCTTCTACATTTGATTAGAAATCCTTCCTTGTTGATTTTGGTACATAATCTCCCAGTTATGACAGATTATGCTAGAGGAGATTTCTCAAGTTTTGAAACAAATCAAGACCAGTTGCTCTTATGTTTCACCAACACGTAAAAATAGATCTGAATTTACAGCAGAATTTGACTATATGTACTATCTTGAAGATGAGGACATTACCACCTTTAAGTGTGTTTCACCTTTTTAAAAGCACTTAAATTTGAGTACAGATGTGGGAGGGTACAGTGGTGAGAGCTTACCAAAATGAAGACCCCCTCCCCCAAGTGTAAACCAAAAAAGCAAGTGCAAACAAAAAAAGAAACCACAACAGAACTTAACCTAACAGCGACTAGCCTGGCAGCTAGCAATGTCCTGTCAGTACTAACCGTGACACCAGCGGACTGTTGCTGACATAATTTATGTAGCTGTGACAGTCACATAGCATCAGTAAGTAGCTGCAGTAACACTTACTCATCTCCACTATAGTCTATGATCTCCATATGTTGGTAAGCAACAGTCCGCTGGTGTTACGGTTAGAGCTGATGGGACTTTTTTTGTTTGTTTACACTTCTGTTTTGCACTTGCTTTTTCTGTGTGCACTTGCTTTTTTGTTTGCACTTGCTATTTCTGTTCACACTTGTTTTTTTGTTTGCACTTGCTTGTTCTGTTTACACTCGCTTTTTCTGTGTGCACTTTCTCTTTCTGTTTGCACTTTTTTTGGTTTGTACTTGCTTTTTGTTTGCACTTGCTTTTTTTGTTTGCACTTGCTTTCTTTGTTTGGACTTGCTTTTTGTTTACACTTACTTTTTTTGTTTGCAGCAGCATTTTTTGTTTGCTCCTGCTTTTTATTTGTGCTTGCTTTTTCTGTTTGCACTTGCTTTTCTGTTTGCACTTGCTTTTCTGTTTGCACTTGCTTTTTCTGTTTGCACTTGCTTTTTTGTTTGCACTTGCTTTTCTGTTTGCACTTGCTTTTTTGTTTGCAGCTGCTTTTTTGTTTGCACCTGCTTTTTGTTTGCGCTTGTTTTTTCTGTTTGCGCTTGCGTTTTTGTTTGCACCTGCTTTTTGTTTGTGCTTAATTTTTCTGTTTGCACTTTCTTTTTTGTTTGCACCTGCTTTTCTGTTTGCACTGGCTTTTCTGTTGGGGCAGCGCGGTGGTGGAGTGGTTAGCACTGTGGCAGTACAGTAACTCACCTTTGGCCGGGGGATCCTAGGTTCAATCCCAGCCCCCGACCAACAGTGATCTGTGCGGAGTTTGCATGTTCTCCCCATGTCTGCGTGGGTTTACTCCGGGATTTCTCCGGTTTCCTCCCACATGCCAAAAACATGCAAGTTAGGTTAATTGGCATCAAATTGGGGATTCTAAATTGTCCTTAGGTATGAATGTGAGAGTGAATGGTTGTCTGTCTCTCTGTGTTGGCCCTGCGATGGACTGGCGAGCTGTCCAGGGTGTACCCTGCCTCCCGCCCAAAGATGCTGGGATAGGCTCCAGCCCCCCCTCAACCCGAAAGGATTAAGCAGAAGAAGATGGATGGATGGCTTTTCTGTTTGCGCTTGCTTTTTCTGTTTGCACTTGTGTTTTTGTTTGTACTTGCTTTTTGTTTGCACTTGTGTTTTTGTTTGCACCTGCTTTTTGTTTGTGCTTGCTTTTTCTGTTTGAACTTGCTTTTTTGTTTGCACTTGCTTTTTTGTTTGCACTTTGTTTTTGTTTGCATTTGGTGAGCTCTCTTGGCCACTGTAGGAGGGGAGGAGTGGTAGAAAAATAAAACCTTTTTTTGGTATAGGGCTGTAAATATGTTTGTGTATTCTGTCATATTTACAGCCATGGACAAAATTGTTGGTACCCCTCTGTTAATGAAAGAAAAATCCACAATAGTCACAGAAATAACTTGAATCTGACAAAAGTGGTAATAAATAAAAATTCTATGAAAATTAACCAATGAAAATCAGACAATGCTTTTGAATTGTGGTTCAACAGAATTATTTTAAAAAACAAACTCACGAAACAGGCCTGGACAAAAATGACGGTACCCCTAGAAAAGATTGAAAATAATGTGACCATAGGAACATGTTCAACCAAGATGTGTCCTCTAATTAACATCACAGGTGTCTACAAACTTGTAATCAGTCAGTCGGCCTATTTAAAGGGTGACAAGTAGTCACTGTGCTGTTTGGTGACATGGTGTTTACCACACTAAACATGGACCAGAGGAAGCAAAGGAGAGAGTTGTCTCAAGAGATTAGAAAGAAAATTATAGACAAGCATGTTAAAGGAAAAGGCTATAAGACCATCTCCAAGCAGCCTGATGTTCCTGTGACTACAGTTGCACATATTATTCAGAAATTTAAGATCCACGGGACTGTAGCCAACCTCCCTGGACGTGGCCGCAGGAGGAAACGGATAATACGAATGATAACAAAAGAGCCCAGAACAACCTCTAAACACATTCATGGTGAACTCCAAGGTCAAGGTACATCAGTGTCAGATCGCACCATCCTTCGTTGTTTGAGCCAAAGTGGACTTCATGGGAGATGACCAAGGAGGACACCACTGTTGAAAACAAATCATAAAAAAGCCAGACTGGAATTTGCCAAACTGCATGCTGACAAGCCACAAAGCTTCTGGGAGAATGTCCTATGGACAGATGAGACAAAACTAGAACTTTTTTGCAAGGCACATCAGCTCTATGTTCACAGACGCAAAAATGAAGCATACCAATAAAAGAACACTGTCCCTACTGTGAAACATGGAGGAGGTTCTGTTATGTTCTGGGGCTGCTTTGCTGCATCTGGCACAGGGTGTCTTGAATCTGTGCAGGGTACAATGAAATCTCAAGACTATCAAGGTAGTCTAGAGAGAAATGTGCTGCCCAGTGTCAGACAGCTTGGTCTCAGTCGCAGGTCATGGGTCTTGCAACAGGATAATGACCCAAAACACACAGCTAAAAACACCCAAGAATGGCTAAGAGCGAAACATTGGACTATTCTAAAGTGGCCTTCTATGAGCCCTGATCTAAATCCTATTGAACATCTGTGGAAGGAGCTGAAACATGCCGTCTGGAGAAGGCACCCTTCAAACCTGAGACAACTGGAGCAGTTTGCTCATGAGGAGTGGGCCAAAATACCTGCTGAGAGGTGCAGAAGTCTCATTGACAGTTACAGAAATCGTTTGATTGCAGTGATTGCCTCAAAAAGTTGTGCAACAAAATATTAAGTTAAGGGTACCATCATTTTTGTCCAGGCCTGTTTCATGAGTTTGTTTTTTAAAATAATTCTATTGAACCACAATTCAAAAGCATTGCCAAAATGTCAGTAAGTCGGTCCAAACGTTGAAGTGTGAATCCACCCATAGACTGCAATTGGTTAATTTTCATAGAATTTTTATTTATTACCACTTTTGTCAGATTCAAGTTATTTCTGTGACCATTGTGGGTTTTTCTTTCATTAACAGAGGGGTACCAACAATTTTGTCCACGTGTGTATTTCTACTGTAAAGTTAGACATTTTAACATTGCAGTCTATGGGTGGATTCACACTTCAACGTTTGGACCGACTTACTGACATTTTGGCAAATGTCTGGCTCTGCTGGCAAAAGTTAAATGATTGCTGGTGTTTGTTGGCAAACGCTGGCAAAAGTTGTGTTCTTTGAAAATTTTCAGCCTGCTGAAAATTTACCGACGTTTGGAAATACGTTTGTGAAAGTTGTGCTCAGTTTGTAAATGTTCTTGAGCGCTGGGCTAAGTTATGCGGAGTTCACCTAAGTCGGCCTAAGTTAAAACTGGATTCACACTATATATATATACTTTTACAGATGTTTTGAAAAATCGGAGAAATATTTAGCGCAGGTCAGCTGACATCAGCGTTGTGGAGGCTTTCTGCCATTCTGGACCTGCTTCTGGAGTGAACACATTTTCCTTGGGCATATGTTTCAGTATTTATTTTCATTTTATATTCCCCTGTAGTTACTTCTGCATGCCCTTTTCCCCTGTTCATTCATTCGTTTGTTCGTTCGTTTATTCATTCATTCATCTAAAAAATAATAAAATAATGCTATACACTCCAACACTAAGTCCGCAATTAAAAATGTGGATGGAATAAAAAAAAAACTGCTTGTGTATCATCATATAAATAAAATGACAGATGATTTTATTTTGACTGTTACAACTCTTTCCATTAAAATAACGTAAAATTCCATTAAATGTCATTTACTTTTTGACACCACATCAGAGCTGTTTGATTCCCACAATGGAAGCCAAACCAATAAATCCTGGAGAATGATTAATAATAATAATGCATCGGTTTTATATAGCGCTTTATCATATATACTCAAAGAACGCCATTACGCATGGAGCAGAAAATTAAGAACAGTAAATTCCTCAATGAGATTTTTTTTTCTTTTGGGCTGTCACATTTTTTGGGAGATTTTATATATATGTATATATATACGTATATATATATCAAAAAATTAGAATATCATGAAAAAGTTCAATATTTTTTGTCACACATTTCAGAAAGTGAAACCCATATATTATATAGATTCATTACACAGAGAGTGAAGTATTTCAAGTGTTTATTTATTTTAATGTTGATGATTATGGCTTACAGTCCATGAAAACCCCAAATTCAGTTTCTCAAAAAATTAGAATATTACATAAAATTAATTTTATTTTATTTCTTTTGGATTAATTACTGCATCAATGTGGCGTGGCATGGAGGTGATCAGCCTGTGGCACCGCTGAGGTGTTAAGAAGGTCCAGGTTGCTTTGATATGGCCTTCAGCTCGTCTGCATTGTTGGGTCTGGTGTGTCTTATCCTCCTCTTGACAATACTCCATAGATTCTCTATGGGGTTTAGGTCAGGACAGTTTGCTGGCCAATCAAGCACAGTGATGCCATGGTCATTAAACCAGGTTTTGATACTTTTGGCAGTGTGGGGGGGTGCCAAGTCCTGCTGGAAAATGAAATCAGCTTCACCATAAACCTTGTCAGCAGAGGGAAGCATGAAATGCTCTAAAATGTCCTGGTAGACGACTGTGCTGACTTTGGTCTTGATAAAACACAGTGTGACAAACATCAGCAAATGACCTCTGTTCAGATACAGTAAAAGTAAATTTTGCATTTCATTTGGAAATCAAAGTCCCAGAGTCTGGAGAAAGAGTGGAGAGGCACAGAATTTAAGTTGCTTGAGGTTTAGTGTTAAGTTTCCACAGTCAGTGTTGATTTGAGGAACCATGTCATCTGCTGGTGTTTGTCCACTGTGTTTTATCAAGACCAAAGTCAGTGCAGTCGTCTACCAGGAAATTTTAGAGTACTTCAAGCTCCCCTTTGCTTACAAGCTTTATGGAGAGAGCTGATTTCATTTTCCAGCAGGACTTGGCACCCCCCCACACTGCCAAAAGTACCTGGTTTAATGACCATGGCATCACTGTGTTTGATTGGCCAGCAAACTGTCCTGACCTAAACCCCATAGAGAATCTATGGAGTATTGTTAAGAGGAAGATGAGAGTCACCAGACCCAACAATGCAGACGAGCTGAAGGTCACTATCAAAGCAACCTGGACCTTCATAACACCTCAGCAGTGCCACAGGCTGATCACCTCCATGCCACGCCACATTGATACAGCAATAAATCCAAAAGAAGCCCCGACCAAGTATTGAGTGTGCACATGGACATACTATTCAGTCGGTCCACATTTGTATTAAAAAACTATTTTTTAAAATTAATTTCCACAATCATCAAAATTAAAAAAAATAAACACTTGTAATATTTCACTCTCTGTATAATGAATCTATATACAGTAATATATGGGTTTCACTTTCTGAAATGAGTGGGAAAAAAATATTGAACTTATCATGATATTCTAATTTTTTGAAATGTACCTGTCGTCGTCGTCGTCGTCATCATCATAGTCTGTCGGGGGCGAGAATGACTGTTTCTTTACAGTAAGTCCGATCAGATTCCTCCACGCAGCTCTGTCCTTCACCCTCCACTGTCAGGAACTCCTGACCTTGTTAACCCAGGCGACGTCCGAGTTGGTATGAGTTGCTTTCTGACTGACCATTTCATGAAACTGCTTGCAAGGTATTTGAGTACCGCTAGCTTTTGTTGGACTAGCAGCACATTCTTGGCAGATAGAGGTATTATCAGTAGCAAGGACAGGCCAAGACGAACTGACTCCAGTATCTGTTGCAGTGACTGACCAGATGATAGGTTTGTGTGTGTGTGTGTGTGTGTGTGTGTGTGTGTGTGTGTGTGTGTGTGTGTGTGTGTGTGAAGAGTTTGTTTGCAAAAACCGATAAACGCCACTTCCATGAAAATTTCCCTCTGTACAAGTAACTGTTCACATTACCTACTTATAGAAGTTCAAGTTGTTTTTTTCTGAAAATCCAATATTTCCTATGTTATATACACTATGAAGTTCGTGTTTTGTTTTTTGTTTTTCAAAAGCCGATGAACACCGGGACCCTGTTTTTACAAAACCAGATAACGCCACACACGGCAAATCAGCGCTTGGTATCTGGGTGATGTGACTCAATGGTGCAGCGAGGATCAGCCAATCACGTGTCTAGATGCTGAGACCAGCCAAACTTGGGTCTATCTGCTGCGGCAGCATTCTGCAGAGACCCCTACTTGGGTTTGCTCGCTTTGCGTGACTTCCCTGCCAGTTTTTTTTTTTTTTTTTTTACAATTTTGTTGCATTTTATGTCAAATATGGATAATTTTGATTAAGCACATGAACCAGTGATGTCATAAACTCCCTGTGCGCTTTTCCACAGAGCACGGAGGAGGGGTGAAAGGATGAGGATTTACATGCTGGGTTCACCACACACACATTTATTAAACACCAAAACTGACAAACAGTTCCAATGCATACATTCCACAATGGCTCGAGGAGTCCTCCAGGACTCTCGACAGTCTAAGGTGAAGATACCGGGGAAAACACACACAGATTATATTCACAGGACTGGAGCTGTTCAAGTAAGTCCAAACAGAGCACCAAGTGGAACACAGTCTTTAAATGACGTTGACTAACCCCCGGCGATTAACGACCGCATATCTAGTACAATGACCCAGCAATGCATGACTGGCAAAAGGCTCCTAAAGTACACGCATTGCTGGGGACGCATTGGTCGCACCTGGGCGAGGAGCGGGGAGATGGCAAACAGGAGTGGGGACAGCTGACAGTAATAGAGAGGGGGCATGGTCGGACAGGCAGACAGTTAGACAGCGCTCACACCAGCGTGAGCCCAAGAGGCTGCCTCACCACTGCCGGCCAGAAAGCAGAGGCTATGGGTACAGCAAAGCACACAGAAATACATACTAACATACATACAGTGTGGCACCTTACTCACAGAGAGGCCAGGACCGAGCCGGGGGAAACCAAGCCGGCTCTGCTCCTGACAGAGCCCCCCCTTTAAGGGGTGGATTCCCAGACACCCAAAGTAACATCCCAGACCACCTCCCCCAACAGGAACAAACAACACGAACCTGGGTGGGAGGTAGGGGGAACAGGAAAGGTGGGAACACAGCACCCCGCCCAGGAACCACAATTAACCCCCCCCCCCCCCAAGTCCACAGGCGTAGGGGCTCAGGAGGCCACCCAGAGTCCCAGGCCCAGCAGAAGGTCCGGTGGACAGAATCCGACAGCCTGCCGGAAGACATGGGCCACCAGACCCGGGGAGTCAATCCTTCCGGCAGTCTGCCCCCCCCCCCCCAGTAAAGCCACCAAGACCGGAGAGGAGCAAAGAGGTCCAAGATGGCATCCGGCGGAGAAGTGTAGGCCCCGGCGTCCTCAAGCTGGCCAGCTGCGGCCCTGACGGCCTTGACCCGGGAGGGAGTGACACCCACGGTGGTCCCGACCAGGATCTTCGTAGCACTCGCAGCGGGACCCAACTCGACCAGGGCAGCACCCGTGGTGGACTCCAGCAGGAGCCTTGCTGCACCCGCAGTGGACCCCAGCTGGGCCAATGCTGCACCCGCGGTGACCTGTGGCTGAGGCTCGGCAGCACCCGCAGTGACCCCCGGCTGAGGCTCGGCAGCACCCACGGTGGACCCCGATTGGGCCAAAGCTGCACCCACGGTGGACCCTGACCGGGCTAATGCTGCACCCTCGGTGGACCCCACACTGGAGCGGTGCGTCCATGATGGGTCTGAGCAAGAGCGCAGCACCCATGTCAGGCTGATCCTGGGGTGCAGCCCCCACGAGGGTCCAAAGCCAGCCCACTGCGCCCACAGTGGCACGGCCTGCTGAGGGGACCACATGACGACCTCAGACATCAGGGGAGCTGGACCCGCGACGTCGTCAGGTTGTGAGACCAGTTCCACGAGGACCCCTGGAGATGGTTGTTCCTCTCCAGCGACCCTAGAAGATGGCTCAGGATCGGCAGAAGGAACAGGGTCATTAGGGTCGCCAGCAGCGGCGGAGCCCGGCGAGGGAAGTTCAGACACAGCTGCGCCTGACTCTCCTCACCTAGAGCCAGACAAGATCTCTCTAATACTGCTATCAGAAAAACAAGAGAGAAAACATACCTGAGCTCGAGCTCCACCACTGTCCAGGACTCCATCAATCCTGACGATGAACACTCGGGCCCGGCCTCAAGGAGGTCCAGCGCAGGCTCCCAGTCCACTGCGGACGCCTCCGCAGCTGGCGAGATGGTGCTAGCAGTCCCTTCGTTCCCCTGCAGCGGCTCCAATGCAGGGGACTCCACAGGCGTGGCCGCAGGGAAACACCTCTGTGCTGGCTCTGGAGCAGGATCCTCCAAAGCCACTGGCTCCTCCAGGAAAACACGCACAGATTATACTCACAGGACCGGAGCTGTCCGAGTAAGTCCAAACAGAGCACCAAGTGGAACACAGTCCTTAAATGACGTTGACTAACACCCGACGATTAACGACCACATATCTAGTACAATGACCCAGCAATGCGTGACTGGCAAAAGGCTCCTAAAGTACACGCATTGCTGGGGATGGTAAATTGGTCGCACCTGGGCGAGGAGCGGGGAGATGGCAAACAGGAGTGGGAACAGCTGACAGTAATAGAGAGGGGGTGTGGTTGGACCGGCAGACAGTTAGACAGCGCTCACACCAGCGTGAGCCCAAGAGGCTGCCTCACCGCTGCCAGCCAGAAAGCAGTGGCTATGGGTATAGCAAAGCACACAGAAATACATACTAACATACATACAATGTGGCACCTTACCCACAGAGAGACCAGGACCGAGCCAGGGAAAACCAAGCCGGCTCGGCTCCTGACAGTGATGCGTTCATCAGACAAACTAGCATGGTTTTCGGGACATGTCTGTTTTTGCAAAAGTATGTGTTTTGGACTAATTTGTTTTTGCAGAAAAAAGCACTGATAATTTGCCAAAAAATAACTGAGTTGATTTTCAGTTTTTTGCTTTATTACCTCCGCCAGGCCGCAGGCCAGGAGGTTATGTTTTTGCCGGGGTTTGTCTGTCTGTTTGTTTGTCTGTCTGTTGGTTAGCAAGATAACTCAAAAAGTTTTGGACGGATTCCGATGAAACTTTCAGGCGTTGTTGGAAATGGTACAAGGAAGAACTGATTAAATTTTGGGGGTGATCTGGATCACCGTCTGGATCCAGGAATGTTTTAAAGGATTCTTTAACATTGTGAGATAGGGCCATTTTCAACACAGAGGATGCGGACAATCACCGTGCTGCAGCGAGAGAAGAAATGCAGCGACTCAGGCAAGGGCTATCCCCAGATGCTATTGAAGCTCGTCGAGCTTAGTTTTATTTTTTTTTTTATTGATTTTTTTTTATTATTACCTCCGCCAGGAGGTTATGTTGTTTTTTTTTTTAAAAGAAGATCTGCTCGATATTGCCAGTCATGCATCGTTCAAAGTCTAAAAGTGTGAAACAGAGAAGGCAACAGAGTGCAGAGTGCATGAGAAAGAAAAAAAGGCAGGGAGATAACACAGAGGATGCGGAGAATCACCGTGCTGCAGCGAGAGAAGAAATGCAGCGACTCAGGCAAGGGCTATCCCCACATGCTATTGAAGCTCGTCGAGCTTAGTTTTATTTTATTGATTTTTACCTCCGCCAGGAGGTTATGTTTTTGCCGGGGTTTGTCTGTCTGTCTGTCTGTTTGTCTGTTGGTTAGCAAGATAACTCAAAAAGTTTTGGACGGATTTCGATGAAACTTTCAGGCGTTGTTGGAAATGGTACAAGGAAGAACTGATTAAATTTTGGGGATGATCCGGATCACCGTCCACAACAAAACCGCCATTACGGAAAATGCCATTTTCGTGAATAACCACTAATCCTATCATTGTCAATCCAATTGCTAGCCATATGTTTTCATGGTCAAGGAATCTGAAAACATACACATAAACACTGTATGGGGGGAACTGTGGCGCTTGGCGGAGGTCTGCGTTCTCTGAGTGCTTTTCTAGTTATGTCTGAGATACTCTTATTTCAAGTGACCATGTCTTAGAAGCTAAATTGGAAATACCAACACATATAAACCAACAGATGAAAAGTTGTTTTTCTCATTATTAAAACAATTGGACTTATCTGTTTTTGCAAACAAACTCTTCGGGTGTGTGTGTGTGTGTGTGTGTGTGCGCACACATGCACAGTGGTGTGAAAAAGTGTTTGCCCCCTTCCTGATTTCTCATATACTGTATATATAAAAAATATAGTATCTAGCAGGCAGAGAGTAGACAGTCTCTGAAAATTTCACAAAAAAAAAACAACAACTTTATTCCACGGACTAAGAAAATGTTTTTTCAGACAGCAAAAAAAAAAAAAAAAAGAAAAAAGATCAGCGTCTCCAACGGCTGTTGTTTCCAAGGCAACCAGTAATCCTTCTGGCAAAAGACACATTTGTGCAACAGCACAGCCTAGTGGTAGAAAAATAACACGGCAAGACACAAAACCCTAAGCCACCCACCAGACCACACCCATCACCTGGAGCAAACAAACCCACAAACAACTCAAAACTAATCAAATGCCCTTTATATATATATATATATACGTATATTCGACTTTGGCGAACTCTGCATAACGTAGCCCAGCCCTCAGGAACTTTTACAAACTGAGCACACCTTTCACCAACGTTTATTTTAAAACATCGGCAAATTTTCAGCATACTGAAAATTTTCAAGAAATACAACTTTAGACAGCATTTGCCAACAAACACCATTCATTAACTTTTATCAAGTTTTGCCAGCAGAGCCAGACGTTTGCCAAAACATCAGTAAAAGTTGGTCCAAACGTTGTAGTGTGAATCCACCCAAAAAAGCAGGTCCAGAATGGCAGGAAGCCTCCACAAATGTTGATCTTTATATGAGCGTCAACTGACGCTGATGTCAGCTGACCTGCACTGACCTGCGCTGAGTCTTCGTTTGCTCAAGTTAACCTAAGTTGGCAACAGCTACACATACATTAGCCTAAGTTGGCAAAAGTTTGCCAACACTGAATGCAACGCTGGCAAATGCTAGCAAAGGTTTTTAAAATTTGTAAAAATTTGCAAAAATTGGTGTGCGCTGGATTAAAAAAAAAACCTGCTCACAAATGTAATTTCACCAACGTTTGGACTACTTTCTCTGATTTTTAAAAACGTCTGTAAAAGTTGGTCCAAATGCTATAGTGTGAACCCAGCTTATGGGGAGTGACTCACTTTTAAGTCACCCTCCAGTGGTCATTCAAAAAACTGCAGTTTTGTTTTTTAACTGCATGAGTTTTTTTTCCCTTGATGTTGCTGCTTGTTTTCAGTATCATTTCTCTGCCCTGTTCAGATGACTCAACAGCCAATGAGAAGATGATACTGCACATCACAGAAGAAACAGATGACGACTTGTTGGCCAGCACACCTACAACGCACACCACCGAAGACCTTTTCACTATCATACACAGGTCTGAGCACTCTTTCTGTCTCACTCTCACACACACACACACACACACACACACACACACACACACACACACACACACACACACACACACACACACACACACACACACACACACACACACACACATCCATCCCAGGCATATTTTAAGCATAGAGTCATACAAACTGTGTTATTACAGCAGATGTCAAGATGTCATCCCTTATATTACTGCAAAAACAGTTGAGATGTGCTTTGTGGTTTTGATAGGAAAAACTTCTCACAACAGAACTGCTTTCAGTCATCACTGAGTTTGCCTGGTAGCTTTTTATAACCCAGAGCAAGTGATGAAATGTGCATTGTCTCGTTGAAAAGGTGCAAGACAGACGGAGCACAAGGTTCCCTAGCAACAGCTACGTGTAAAGCAGGTTACTGACTGACCAATGTCTGTTATTTTGTCCTTTTTTTAATCAATCCTCTCTCTCACAGACACAAATACTGTAATGATGCAAGCACTAGGGGATAGAGACAAGACAGCTAGTCTCTAAGCAACAAGTGTTAGGGATTTTACTTTCTGTGGTGCTGAAAATATCTTGAAAGGCATGGAAGAATAGGTGGAGGAGAGATCAGGTGCTAACGTTTTCATCTCTAAAAAGAAAGGATGGAGTTTCTTTTGTTGTTAATTTTTTTATTTTACAAAAGAAGACGTGTCAATTTAAGTGTGGGTGATCCAGTCTGAGTAGTAAAGTGATACCAAAAAAAGTATCATCTTTGCTAATGATTTTTTTCTCTTCCAGGTCCAAGCGAAAGGTTCTGGGTCGTAAGGAGCCATCTGACTCCTTCGGCAGCCGGCAGAGCCTGGTATCTCCAGTAAAGCACAGCACCAGTGGCAGTGAACTGCGAAATCTGACCTTGGGCAGCAGCCAGAGGTCAAGTTCCCGCAATGAGAACTTCATGGCCCTGCTTCAGAAGAAAGGAAGCAAATCTTCCAGCGGAGGAGCCAGGGTCTCGGCCATGGAGCTCCTGAAAAGCACAAACCCCCTGGCGCGACGCGTCACAGAGTTCTCCACTGTCACAGCACCCACTGCCGAGGGCGGAGAGTCCATGTCTGGGAATGACAAACCCAGCGATCAGTGAATGGAATTATCATCAGCAGATTTTAATTGGCTACTAACCGATTCTCGTCTGCCACCCAAAGGGGATGAGGGCCTCCTGACTGTCTTGTCCAAACCAGATCGCTCCAACTACTGATTGACCATTGTCCAATCAAATTGGAGCACATTTTTTGGACAAAATGGTCCCTCCCATGGTTGGAGTGCTGGTGTTTTCCTGTCTTACCAGCCCCTGTATGAAAGCAAGACCATCAACGGAGAGGATATTCTCTACAAAAGGCGGAAGTTTTGTGCTCATCCTTCAACACAGTGCTCGTTAGAGGCCACATGGATGGGAGGAGTAGTCATTGGGAATGTAAAGATATACAGTGGATATCATTATTCCTGCCTCCAACAGAAGAACTAGATGACACGAGGGTATATTTGAATTTTCAGCCCTAAGGATCCACTAGGATACGTGGATGTTCAGCCATCACATAAATTTAAGAAATAATTGGAATAAAATATAGACGATAAAAGATTTTCACATCCTAAATCTGTAATTTGACCAAAATTCCTTTAACCAGTAGCGAGGCAGGACCTACTCCTGTAGACGTACAAAGAACAGGAGGAATGTTCTACCCTTCAGTGCAGTGATTCAACAAGAACTTACACATCATGGCTCTCTCTCATTTCTTTGGAATACCAGAGAATATTCGACAAAAGTGTGAGGACAGGATTTACAAAGAGAAACCACATGGGGGCTTTTTTTGCCACCAAAGACGAGGCATGGGCATGTCACACATTTGTTCGCTCATGCTACGAACTCAAACACGGACCTTCACCGAACATTCCACAGAGGCATCCAGAAAACGGATGACATCTCGGAAATCAAGCGCTTTTGTTTTTCCATTGGTGTCGGAGGTCGTTTACATGTTGCAGCCATTGTGGCACTAACATTTTCTCTTCAGTCGTTACCAATGTTTTGAAGTTATTTTTTTCCATATATTTGTTTTCTTACACTTGCTAGATGACACTATACTGTACATGTTTAATTGGACCTTACTGTATGTATCATGTACAAAGATAAATGTGCCACAGCTATCAAGAAATATCATCGGGAGACTCAAAAGACTAAAAATAGTGTACAGAGCAGCAAAGCAGAAGCTTGGACTACAAAACTGCCCATGCAGTGAAGGGAAACCACGCACACACATTCACACAGATTGACAACATTATGGAAGACAAACAAACAAAAAAAGGCCACTTTGCTAGTGTGAGTGTGTTGATAGCGAGTGCACTGAGGAAGTCATGCCTGTGGAGTTTCTGTAGTGGAGAGTATGAAGCAGGCCTGGTTATTAAACAGGGTTTTTATTCATTTTTGGTCTCTGGTGTTGGGACCAAAGGACTGTTAAAGACTACAAACAGACCAGAGGGGATCTAGTGGTGTGTGTGTGTGTGTGCGCACGCATGTGTGTGTGTAAGAAAGTGCCAAGAACAAAGTGGGAGAGACAAAAAACGAGGCGAGAGAGTATGTGTGCATGGTGACGTGTTTGGCATTTATGTGTGTGTGTGTGTGTCTGTGTGCATGCGTCTTCCCCACATGGCCCAACCAATTTCTTAAGGATGAGATTATAGTGGAAGATTATTAGAAGATTATGTAAATAAGATGATTCCAGAACCCTAATAAATCTGGAACCAATAGGATGATTTCAGAACGATAGTGAATATGGAACCAAGAGGAATACAACAGCAAGAGGTTTTAAAAACTATGAGAATTTTGTAACCTGAATTACTCAGAATCACAGTGTTTCTGAAACCGAAAGGATGCCTTCATCCCAGGGATTGTTAAGGACCTAGAATGGTTCTGGAGCCAAAAGATTCCAAATTCCAGAGGTTTCCAGAACCAAGATTTTGACTGCTGAAGGACTCTAAGCCCTTTAAGATTCTGGAAGCAGAAGCATTCTGGAACAAATGGTGCATTCCATCTGAAGTTGGAGCTCAGAGTTGACTGCATTCCAGTATAACAAGTCGGACATTTGGAGTTGGAAATTGAAAGTCCAACTTCAGGGGCATTCCTTTAGAAAATGTTGTCTAGGAACTCTGAAATTCTGACTTCAAATGGAACACACCGCAAGAAGTTGTAAACCATGGAGGATCCTTGAACCTCAATGATAAGCCTAGGAAATGAGTATTTTAGACCGTTGTGGTACATGTCCACCAGAGTGTTCTTTGGCAGAAGGGGATTGCGCACTTTCCCAAGATTGAACATGGAACTGGTGTGCAGTGGGGCGTAACCAACAAAGTCACAACAAATGACTGATATATAAATAATGCCTGCTGCTCTGTACCGACCGCACCTCATTGGGCAATGCTTCTAACTAGTTGGTGGTCTGTTCCAAGTATTTCAGCAGAGCCCAACATGATTGCTAGCCAGTAAACTTTATCCAGTACAGTATCTTCAAAGCTAAACAGCAAAATATCTTTCAGGAAACATTTAGGGTGAGACATATGATATTTAGCTGCTGAATATGTGTTTACTTTAGACTAACCACTGCTAGTTTCAGTGTTTAGCACGAGCTCCCTAAAGGGATTGTCTCAAGATGCCTTCAGCTCATTTGCATAAAGTAGAGAGGACCTCGACTTTAAGCAAATGAATGAACAAGCGACAAGCCACACTGCATCTCGAAACATGATGACCAGAATGCACTGCGATGCATTCTACCTAGTGTAGACAATGTGTAGAAGCAGAACAAAACAATGCCCAGGTGGACACGTACCCTAAGAGATCACAGAACTGGGAGGCTTCATGAATTAAAGGATTATAGGAACGATGCCATGGCAGTGATACAACATAGTCCGGTAGGTGGCGGTAATGCACCTGCAAGCTGGTTGCCAACCGCTAATCAAATCTAAAAGAAGAAGAAGAAGAAATTGATTCTGGAAACAGAAGAATACTGGGATATCTGTGAGAGAGTAGAATCAATAGTTGGAGAGTTCAAACTGCTCAAAACTACCCCGTCTTCAGTCCCTCCTCATTGTTTCAGAGGGGCATTATGGTGCAGTTTCTGTTTGTTTTGCCCTCCTCGTTCACATTTTAACACTCCGTCTCTTTCACCGCAGAAAGGTGGTGATGCTCTGCACCTCCCTCATCTTCCTCCTCCTCCTCCCTGCCTTTGCTGTTCTCCTCTTTTCGTCACTGCCGGAGCATCTTTCCCTCTTTTTTTCTCAGCTGTAACCTCTCTCCTGCCATACAGCGCTTTGTCTCTCTCTTTCTTCTCCTATATGCCGCATCCTCTCTTTCCATTCCACTCTGCCCTTCATCCATTTTCTCCTCTTTTAACCTTCTCTGTCTTATATTTGTTCCCTTCCTGTTTCTCTTTCCTCTTTCTCTCTCTGCATTCAGTCTATGCATCTGAGCTCAGCAGAAGATGCGACACAGGATGAATGTCAATGAATGACTGTTAAGAAAATAGATGCTCTTCTTAGTTTGGGAGTGCACACAAACATTTTCAATCTTATCCCCATTCTTCTTTCTTTTCTGCTCTTTTGGTGGGGGGGTTATATTTTTTGTTCTCCATGACTGGATGAATAAATGATTGAATTGATCTGTGTGTGGAAGCAGGAAAGGCTCGAATGTGTTTAAAGGACCTCGAAAAAAAAAAAAAAAAAAAACGCCCCGGTCCCAGTATCGGTTCTGAATCACTGTGTGAACGGCTCGATTGTTATGATCAGCGGTGGTTCAACACCTGACTCATCCCCTGCATGGATGGACCATTAAAAATGGAGGAGGGAACCTTTCATCTCCCGACTCCCAGTCGGCAAAACGCGTCTCGGTGCTATTGAGTTGGAGCTCCCCCTTGTGGATGGAAAAAGAGGAAATGTGCTTAATGGCAGAGGAGTGAAAAGAAGGGAAAAAATTTCTTTTGCATATATCTCTCTTCCCTACAGCGGTCCTTCAGGTATTCCATCATTCTGAAAAAGATGCATCGATTATCACCATTTATGACAACTAGTAAAGTGACGCTTGTTTTGCATATTTAGTGAATGAAAAAAAAGATAAACCTACAAAACTTTGTGTTTGTTTGCCTTGTATACTGAATTTTGGGCGCAATGCTGCAGCGCCCTCTGTTTTTATTTTATTTTTTTTTTATTTTAGTATTACTACTTTTTTTATTTCAGCTGCCTTGGTAGTCACACACACAAACATAACCTTTGCCAAATCTTGTCAAAATAACCGCATGCTGCAGGTGTACAAAGGGAACATTTAGATTAAATCTGGCTTAAAAATGCCCAAATCTGCATTCATGCACAGGTATGAGAGTCTTTACCCTTCGAGCAATATTGGTCAGATCAGGATGGAAGAGAGGAAAGGAGGGCTTCTATATGAGGGGAAAAAGATTGTTTTTGCGTTAAACCCAGTGACTGGGGGTGAGGGCAATAGAAGTAATAGAGTAGTGTGTGTTGTTTAGAGTTAAAATTCAGGCGAGCTCACTTTAAAAAACAGGGTTGGCCACAAGGTGTACAATTTCAGAATATATTAAAAATTTGTGTGTGTAAATGGATGGATGATTCTCTGTAAGAAGTGTGAGAAGTAAAAAGGTAAAAACAAAAACATATGGTCCGCGGCAGCCCGGGAGAGACAGAGAGATGCTACATGGAGTGAAGTCCCGGCTCATATTAACGTGACAAATTATACTTGATATGCACGATAGTCATTTTATGTATCGCAGGCAGCCAAAAGTACCGATTCATCGAAAATATTTGGCATATCGCCCAGCCCTAACTGAAACATTGAAAAAGTTTGTAACTAAATCTTTCGTAGATATTTCTTCAGAGGTAGAATTAATCTCATGGATTCAGTTTATCACACCACAGTAGCGCCATATTTTAACAGTATTTTTAATGTTTATGTAAGAAGGCAAATGTTGCCTTGACCATACAATTTTACAATAATTCTGTTGGTTTGCATTCAATAAATATACATAGATTCAATTAGAACTTTAATTTAAACTATGTTGACAATAGGGGTAATGTAGTATCACAATAGTGACATTTCCCACCATATTTAAGATTGCACTAATTGATATTGTGTTGATAATTTCACAGTCCATTAGGAGTATTTGGGTTATTTTGTACTGACCAGAAAAGAACCACAGTGAATAAAGATCAGTTTGACAGATAGGATTATTACCCATGTTCTCACATTTTCTACAGCTGTCACTATATCAATATTGTGATATTTCAAGCAGGGCTGTTTCTAGGTTTTGTGGACGAGTTCAAACTATTTAAAGTGGAAAAAAAAAAACTCCCCCTCAGCAAAAACATTAAAAAATAAATGTGGGTTATTGTCACAATGAGCATAAAAAACATTACATAGAATAAAAAAATTAACCAGCAAACTTATGAATGTTGCAAATTTACAAGAAAAAAAGTTTCAGAAAAATTTATGATGAAAGCTCTGAAATTATGAAATTTAAAAGCAATAAGTAGCACATCGCTGAGGGGGAAAAAGTATATTATGAAAAAACTGCAAATTTGTAATTAAAAACTAGCAAATTTACAAGAAAAAAGTAGTAAATTTATGAGAAAAAAGTTGAAAATTTATGAGGGAAAAAAAGGGTTACAAATTTATAAAAAGTTTCAAGTTTATGAGAAAAAAGTAAATTTACACGTAGCAAATTTACAAGAAATAAATTTATGAGAAAAAGCAGCAAATTTATAAGAAAAAATGTTCCAACTTTCCAGTAAAAAGTTGCAAATTTATGAGAAAAAAGTATCAACTTTATGAGAAAATTTTGCAAATTTACAAGAAATAACTTGTAATAATTTATGAGAAAAAAAACTTCTAAATTACAATTTAAAAAGTAGCAAATTTCTGAGAAAAAGTTGCAAATTTATAATGAAAAGTAGTAAATTTACAAGACAAAATTTAGAAATTTGAGGAAAAAGGGTGCAAGTTTATTTAAAAAAAAAAAAATTATGAGGAAAAATAATCACAAATCTATGAGTAAAAGTTCGTAGTATCCACTTTATTCCTAGCCCCCATGGTGCCTTGCGTGAATTATGTGCGCAACTTCCGGTACTAGTTTAGAACATGGGAGTTGTCACTGAAATGGGACACTTTTCCTAGTTAAAAAAAACAATGACTTCAGCATCAGAAATGTGGGAACATGGTCATTTACACCTCAGAAAGAGTAATATAATCACACCACTTCCTACGACTATTGGGGGGATGGGAAGATGACCTTAAAAAGTGGCCTGGCAGACTGTAGCTCCGCTAGTTAGCTCCGCTGCTAAGATGCTAACACTGTAAATGAATAAAAGCTCTGAAATATATCAATATCTCCACCACAATAAAGTTGGTCACATTTTGTTAAAAGATGTTGGACGTAATCTTAATTTACCTTACAGCAGACGTAGAATCTAGTCAGAGCCACAAAGAACCACGACACTGTTTGGATGCCATGGTAGCTGTCCATTTTACCATGACATTGAAATGCTCGTGCTGCTGTCATGCCGTGAACGCTTGTTATTTAACTTAACATGTACATGCCAGTTGATGAAAATTTTTATTGATCTATATTTTGTGATCATTTAAAAATTAATTAATGCATGTCGAAGTAGCTAATATCAAGTCCACATTGTTGCACTGCAAAATTGAGCAGTGCCACAAAAAACTATTTGATATCTTTCCTTAATCATTAAGCCTTAGGAAGCAAACTGATAACTATTTTTATTTATTTATTATTTCACTTCATGCAGCCTTGCATGAAGTAAAATATCTGTACAATCTGTGACATTCATACAAGTGAAAACGTACCTGGTGCTCTTGTGTCTGTCCTGTGTCTGTACCACCGATCACTACGAGCAAACAGTCCTTTTTAATTTTCGGTGCATGATCTATGCATTGCTGTTGAAGCCACAGATTTAGCTGTGCTTGTTTGTCTGAAGCACGACCACGAGCAGCAGCAACGAGTACCAGAACTACGCAAAAAACATTCAAAAATACAAAAATGACAGGCGTGGAAATTAGCTGCCACTTTAGCGCAAAACACATATGTGGACTATACATTAAAAGGAATTTGAATTTAAAAAAAATGCTATTTTAAATGCCCCGGTACTTCACTATTGCTGACTGACTTAACACTACTTCCGTCCAAAAGCGGAAGTTGCACACATACTCGTTTCTACAGCAGCACCCTCAGGGATAAGGTGGAGACGAGAGAAAAGTTGTAAATTTGCGAGGAAAAAAGGTATATTTAATCCCCCCCTCCAAAAAAAAAGTTGAGTGAGCTTGTAGCTTGGCCTTCCCCTAGTGGTGGTGGTGGGGGTGTACTGGTAATCAAGTAGTGAAAATCTTATATTTTGACAGACAGTTGACAACTATTTGCTGTTTTTTTTTAAAAATCAGAATATATTTCTATAAAGGGAGAAAAGGCTGAGAGAAGGACTGTTTAATAGTTAATCTATTATCCCTATTTTGGAGGAGGCACTGTAAAATGAGGAAGGAGGGGACGTGACAGCACTGAGCAGAGGTTTGATTCCGCTGAATGTGGGGATTGATTACCAGGCTGAAATTTATACATATTCCATCATCTTTTCATTCACCTCCCCTCCCTCCCTTTGCCTCAGCTGTCCCACAAGTCACAGAAGTAATCACGTTAAAAGCTTTTCCTTCTCCCCCGCTCTCGTTTGCCTCCCCACACACTGATAAGAGGTTTCAGAAAGCAAGGAACAAGGAGGAGAGGCGCTGTAGTGGCTCCCTAATTAAAAGGGTTTAGTTTTATAGTCACGCTTCTGCCGATATGCAACAACCTGTTGCTAGGAAACAACTGAAAGTAATGGAGTAAATTTGTCAGTTAAGTTGGGGGGTTTCAGGTGAAGAGTTTCCTGTAAAGACAAGAGGTGGAGCAGTAGTTCATCAATTACAGTTTAATTTATGGGCAGAAACATACAGCACTGCTTCGGCAGACTATTTATTGCAATACAAAGATTTACAGCAGAAAATTCTCAGACCGTTAATGCGTTAACAACAATAAAATAGACTATATAATTTTAGAAATCAAAAAATTATTTATATGTTGTTTCTTATTTTCAGGCACTCTGTTTTCAGCTTATCCGATTCGGCAAAGTTTCTTCTGGGTTAAGCATGGTAAAGGCCAATCAGAAGTGACGTCACACTCCTATGCTGCGAAGACAATTGCTAACATTAATTGCTAATATTAACTGTTATTGGCCCATCTCACCACAGCTAGCAATTGTACAGAAAGGACAGCAGAAATGTCTCCAGCACAATCGCAGAGAACAAGCTAATGTTATTTCAATAGCGTATCATAGCTAGGCTAACAGCTTCAGCGTCAATAACTTCTAGTTATTCAGCCTCACCAATAAAATATAATAATTTGCTTGCGGGTTGTGCATTTGAAGCATGGCGCTAAGGTGTGGAAGCTACATCAGTAGATTCACTGCAAAACGCAAGGTTTGTTTTCCTGAAGCTATTAGCTTGTGTTAGCTCTGATGCTAGCAGACTGCGCTGATAATCCCTGGGTCTGAGTGGAAGTTGAAGGAGGCCGGGGCTAATGTATAGACCATGGTGATGGAATGGAAGCCTCTCCAGAAAGCATTTTAGAGGGTAAAAGGCACAGTCACACCATGTTTGAGTGAATGTGACCTTGAAAACATAAATATGTGGAATTCACTAGAAACCCGAAATCAGTATTTGTCAGCATGTCATTATTGTCAGCTAATAATGTTGGTGTATCATCCAAATAATACACCATCACATGATGTTTGTTCCACCACTCTCAATATGAGCCAGGGGACTATTTTCACCTTGATTTAGTTTCTGAAGCACTCAATTCCTCATACAGGGAGGGTGGGGTTGGCGGTAAGAATTTGAAAAGCATTCTCTCATGCTGAAGACCGGCAGTGAAATTTCACTATTTCATTTTTTACTGCTCTCTGTGTTTACTTACGGGCTTGTGTGCAACTTATTTTACACATTAAATGCACATTTTAGGTGGTTATGATTAGGGTCTACTTTAAACACATTACAGCTGTAACCCTGCCATAGCACTTCATGTAGTGACTTTTACATCCACTAGAGGTCAGTTTTAAAAAAGTAACCAGTCAAAATGTCCTCTACTGTTTCGTTTTCTGGTGGAAGTCGGTCTCAAATTTTGATGGGTTAGTGTTGCCTCAAATGACAGAAAAATCATATTGCACTCTTATACCCACTTTACACAGATTGTTAAGAGATCTGTCAATGATCTTCAGTGAGCTTCACAGTCACCACGGTCTTCTCAAAGTTTTGAGTCAGTCCAAAACAGACAAGAATCTCCCAAACCATCCCAAAGATCAAAAATTGTCCCAATCTCTCAATGATCTCCATGCCATGTAAAGGGGCCTTTACCAAAATGACACTGATGATCCTAGGCTGATGACTACAAATTATCATATCAGTAAGGGGTTCTAATTGTAAGATGAGCTTTTACTCCATATTTGAATTAAAGCAAAAACTACATTCTTTTCTACTAAGATGGATTTTATTGGTTATAGGCAGAGAATAGATCCCAGACAAGCCCCCACAAGAAAAATGTTGAACTGTAGTTTACCCAGAAATACCTAATTGAAGTATGAATCTCATGAGTATGAAAGACAGTAGAAACATTCAGGTCAGCTATACCTTAGATATACATGAAAGAACCTAGAACCCCAGTGGAGTAGGTACGAAAAAAGTACCTGGTACCAGGTAATAATGGAAAACCCTACAAACCAGGTAGAGTCGAGGCGAATAGGGCTGAGTGGGTACTAGTGGAAAAGGGGCTCTAGTGTTGTAGTCAACACCGGCCCAAGACCAGAGTTTACCAAGACCAGATCAAAAAAAGACCAAAACTAAAGGTTGTCAAGACCAACACCTACAAACGGAGATCTTGGTCTTGACTCCTGAAAGTGCTGGTCATTGTACACTCTGGTCTCAGTGTGTTCTTGACTACAACACTATTAAGGAGCTAAGAGTCAAAGAGGGATGTGAACTACTGGTCCTAAAGTGCTTACAAAATTAAGTCTTTTAACTTCCAACTAAACATGCTATGAAGTCTTCTAAAACTAACAAAACCTAAATAACAAGATTACATTTTTAATAGCTAACAGACTAATAGAAGCCAAAGGATTTGGCAATAGCTTTATGTTTTACAGCTAAAATAAAAATTTATTTTTTTCCTTGTAGACTAAGCTTTTAAAGTTTAGATAATTATAATTTAATAAAGTTTGGCTTTAAATAATTTAGTGCAATAAAGTGATATCTAAAAATCAGCATAACCTCGGCAATCCAATACCCGCACTGTCAACAAGTCAAGATCTATTTGATATGGGGTACATTTGGAAAGACATTGCTGCTAGGTTTTCCAGACAATCACAAGCTATTTTGGTCCTGGCTTTATGAAAGAGCGACAGAGCATGAAAAGGCAACATTGAGAAATTGTGTCTGCAGATTTGGGCCAAAGACTTTATTACATTTGCCTCAGGATTGCCAGATGGGTGAGATTTTCTGCGATTGGACACTTCAGGGTTGCTTACACATGCTACCCATCACCCAAACTTTTGGTCCTTTTGAGTAATCTCCACCCTTCTGTCACTTCGTCAAGCAAAAATCCCCAATTCCAACACAAACCCCAGCATCAGGGGCTGTACAGGCAGCTTATAGAGATGCAGAGATGATAATTAGAGAGACCTAGATAAAGAGAGACAGAGATATTGGAATTATTCTATTTTTGTTATTCCTCATTGAAAAATACATATTTAAAGGAATATTCCATGTATGTATTGAATAACCCCTGTTTTTCCTGCCCCATCCAGTGGTGTGATCTGTAGCTGAGAGGCGGTGTCCCACACATACACTTCCCTCTGCAGCTCTGCAATGCCAATGTGATGAAATTATTATGATGATATCATTATAAATAAATTATTTTTCTTGCTTAAAAAAATCTGAATGTCTTCTTTGTGTGCTTGTGAGTCTTCAAGGTTACACTCTGAATAGGAGCCATCCCCGCCATCATGACGGCTCTGTTGTTAATTGGCTGTTTGTGTCAACACGGCAAAGCACAACACCACAACTAAAACCTCTTGATGCAAAGTTGGATCATTATCTACTTATATAGGAGGCTTAATTACTGTGTGTTCATGTAGGAGAAGCTGGTTCATGGAAGAGGAATTACATCTGTGTTTGTACATGACAGGAAACACCTCTAATTTAGTACAACAGACTGGGATTTATTTTCTTCTCATTAAATATGAACCTTGGCTTGATTTTCATACAGAAAATTAAAGTCTCTCTTTTACAAACCACAATTCCAATGAAGCTGGGACATTGTGTTAAACATTAAAACAGAATGCAATGATTTGCAAACCCTTTTTCAACCTATTCAATTGAATACACTACAAAGACAAGATATTTAATGTTCAAACTAATAAACTTCATTGTTTTGTTGTAAATATTCACTCAATTTGAATTTGATACCAGTAACATGTTCTAAAAAAGCTGGGACAAGGGCAAAACAAGACTTTGAAAGTTGAGGAATGCTTACAAAAACACCTGTTTGGAACATTCCACAGGTTAATAGGAAACAGGTGAGTGTCATGATTGGATATAAAAGGAGCATCCCCAAAAGGCTCAGTTATTCACAAGCAAGGATGGGGTGAGGTTCACCACTTTGTGAACAACTGCATGGGGAAATAGTCCTGTAGTTTAAGAACAATGTTTCCCAATGTACAATTACAAGGAATTTAGGGATTTAATCATCTACAGTCCATAATATAATCAAAAGATTCAGAGAATCTGGAGAAATTTCTGGACATACACTACCATTCAAAAGTTTGGGGTCACTTAGAAATTTCCTTACTTTTGAAAGAAAAGCACTGTTTTTTTCAATGAAGATAACTTTAAACTAATCAGAAATACACTCTAATATCTAATCTACATTGCTAATGTGGTAAATGACTATTCTAGCAGCAAATGTCTGGTTTTTGCTGCAATATCTACATAGGTGTATAGAGGCCCATTTCCAGCAACTATCACTCCAGTGTTCTAATGGTACAGTGTGTTTGCTCATTGCGTCAGAAGGCCAATGGATGATTAGAAAACCCTTGTGCAATCATGTTAGCACAGCTGAAAACAGTTTAGCTGGTTAGAGAACCTATAAAACTGACCTTTCTTTGAGCAGGTTAAGTATCTGGAAAAAATTATTATTTCAAATACAAATCATTATTTCTAACCTTGTCAATGTCTTGACTATATTTTCTATTCATTTTACAACTCATGGTGGTAAATAAGTGTGACTTTTCATGGAAAACACAAAATAATTGTCTGGGTGACCCCAAACTTTTGAACGGTAGTGTAAGCGGCATGGCTGAAAACCACCATTGAATGCCTGTAACGTTTGATCCCTCAGGTGGCACTGCATTAAAAACTGAGATCATTCTGTAAAGGATATTACCTTGTGGGCTCGGGAACACTTCAGAAAACCATTGTCAGGTAACACAGTTCTTCACTACATCTACAAGTGCAAGTTAAAACTCGACCATGCAAATGAAAGCTATATATCAGCAACACTCACAAACACGAATGGTTGCTTTGGGCCTGAGCTCATCTGAGATGGACTGACACAAAGTAGAAATGTGTGTTGTGGCCTGACAAGTCCACATTTCAAATTATTTTTGGAAATCAGTGACATTGTGTCCTCTTGGCTAAAGAAGAAAAGGACCATCCAGACTGTTATTAGTGCAGAGTTCAAAAGTCAGCATCTGAGATAGTATGGGGGTGTGTTGGTGCCCGTGGCATGGGGTACTTACACATCTATGAAGGCACCATTAATGCTGAATGGTACATACAGGTTTTGGAGCAAAATATGCTGCCATCCAAGCAACCCAGCCACAGGGGGAACACAAGCCAGGGTACTTCTAGTGCCGATCCCAAGCCCGGGTAAATGGGAAGGGTTGTGTTAGTAAGGGCATTTGGCATGAAACCTTTGTCAAATCAAACATGCGGATCATGATGAATAAGACTTCCGTACTGGATTGGTCGAGGCCCGGGTTAACAATGACCACCACTGGTGCTGCTAACTGACAGGGTACGGGTGAAAATTGGACTACTGTTGGTCGAAGGTTGAGGAGGAAGATAGGGGGAAGGTGTATTTAGAGGCAGAGAGAAAAAAGGAAAGCCAGAAGTGTGAGTGTGAGTGTGAGGTGAGAGTAGGGACTTTAAATGTAAGGACTATGACTGCCAAAGGCAGAGATATTTTTTTATATGATGGAGAGAAGGAAGTTAGATATACAGCACGTTGTGTTCCAGAAGACAGGTAGAAGGGAAGCAAGGGGAGAAGCACTGGAGGGGGATTTAAACTGTTCTACCATGGTGATATGGGAAGAGAAATGGAGTAGGAGTAATCTTGAAGGAAGAGCAGAGTCTCCAGAAGGTAAATAGCGAGTCAGACAGAATTCTGAATTTGAAGATAGAAATTGAGGGTGTGATATTGAATGTTGTCAGTGCTTATGCCCCACAAGTTAGATACCAGGTAGAAGAGAAAGTATACAGTAATTCTGCAGTAAGTTGGATGAAGTGGTAGCGAGTGTTCCCTGGGGGAGAGAGTGGTGATTGGAGCAGACTTTAATGGGCATGTAGATGAAGGGAACAGAGGTGATGAGGAGGTTCTAGGTAAATATGGTCTTAATGAGAGAAATGTGGAAGGACAGATGGTTGTGGATTTTGCTAAAAGAGTGGAAATGGTTGTGGTGAACACATACTTTAAGAAGAGAGAGGAACATATGGTGACTTCCAAGATTGGAGGAAGGTGCACACAGGTGGACTATATCTTATGCAGAAGGAGAAATCCAAAAGAGATAGGAGACTGCAAGGTGGTGGCAGGGGAGAATGTTGCTAGACAGCATTGGATGGTAGTCTGTAGGATGACTTTGGAAAGCAAGAAGAGGAAGAGAGCGAAGGCAGAGCCAAAGATTGAGTGGAGGAAGTTACAGAAGGAAGAAGGTTGCACAGAGTTCAGGAAGGACTTGATACAGGCTCTGGGTGGTAGGTAAGAATTACCAGATGACTAGGAAAATACAGCAAAAATACTGAGGGAAATGGGTAGAACGGTACTGTATGTGGTGTATCCAGTGGATAGAGGAAGGAAGACAAGGAGACTTGGTGGTGGAATGAGGAGGTACAGCAAAGTATTCAAAGGAAGAGGTTAGGAAAGAAAAAGTGGGATAGTCAGGGAGATGAAGAGACAGGAGTATTTGGAATCTAGGCACATGGCAAAGAGAAAGGTGGCAAAGGAAAAGGCATATAGTGAGTTGTATGAGAGGCTGGACACTAAGGAAGGAGAAAGGGAATTGTATCAATTGGCTAGGCAGAGAGATCGAGCTGGAAAGGATGTACAGCAGATTAGGTTGATTAAGGACAGAGATGGTAATGTACTAACGAGTGATGACAGTGTTTGAGAAGATGGAAAGAGTACTTTGAGGAGCTGATGAATGAAGCAAATGAGAGAGAGGAGGATGGATGAAGGAAAGATGGTGTACCAGGACGTTCTGAGGATTAGCAAGGTGGAAGTGAGGGCAACTTTGAAGAGGATGAAGAATGGAAAGGCGGTTGGTCCAGATGACATACCTGTGAAGGTAGGGAGATGTTTAGGAGAGATGGCAGTAGACTTTTTAACCAGAGTGTTTAACACAATTTTGAAGAGTGAGAGGATTGTGGTTGTGAGGTTGTGGTAACAATGTTCAAGAACAAGGGTGATGATCAGAGCTGTAACTACAGAGGCATAAAGTTGATCAGCCACACTATGAAGATATGGGAAAGAGTTGTTGAAGCCAGGCTAACAAGAGAGGTGACAATCAGCAAGCTGCAGTATGGTTTCATGCCAAGAAAGTGTACTACAGATGCAATGTTTGCTTTAAGAGTGTTGATGGAGAAGTATAAAGAAAGTCAGAAGGAGTTGCACTGTGTCTTTGTGGATCTAGAGAAAGCATATGATAGGGCACCAAGAAAGGAAGTGTGGTACTTTATGAGGAAGTCAGGAGTGGCAGAGAAGTATGTGAGGGTGGTGCAGGACATGTATGAAGACAATGAGATGGTGGTGAGGTGTGCTGTAGGAGTGACAGATGTATTCAAGGTGGGGTGGGATTACATCAAGGATCAGCCCTGAGCCCCTTCTTGGTGATGGACAGGCTCATAAATGAGGTCAGGCAGGAGTCTCTGTGGGCCATGATGCTTGCAGATGACATTGTGATCTGTAGTGAGAGGGAGTAGGTGGAAGAGAACCTGGAGAGATGGAGGTATGCTCTGGAGAGACGAAAGTCAGTAGAAGCAAGACAGAACACATGAGTGTAAATGAGAGGGAGGCAGGTGTAACCGTGAAGATGCAAGGAGTAGAGGTAGTGAAGGTAGATGAGTTTAACTACTGTAATGAAAGTGTAAATTACTACTGCCATCTCACCCTATTCTACAGCCGCAGCTGATTGGGTATAAACAGTGTTAACCTGTTCTTATTGGCTCCCAGGCACAACATGGTATTTTATGTGTTTAAACCGTCCATAAGTTAGTTGTGTTCCGGTTTCAATACAGTATAGACATCGAGTTATTCCTTTGTTTGTGCCAGGGGACCATGGGGCTACAACCTGTTCTATATTATACAGTGTGTGAAATTATTAACTTACCTACCTACTGCCGTTCAGTGCTGCCATTCAGTTTTCAGAGCTGTAACCTGTCTGCCGTTCGTCAGTAAACGTTCAGGACTGAACTTCCTTTGTCGTGGCGTTATTGACCCACTGCCTTCACCACCACACGGAGTGTACATCATAACAACAAGTAAGTCCACAACAACTGGTGTCAGCAGTGGAATGACATATTTCATGATGAAGTTGAAGGTTGTTATGGCCAGAAGAGAACTGTAGCTTGCATGCTAGCAGCTAGCCTTTGCTGCCATCTAGTGAGCACCCTGCATAACCATAAACAAAGTTGTCGTGACATTTTGCTAGCAAGAATCCCTTCCATGTTTCACCAAGTCAGCCCACATGCTCAGAAAAGAAATGTAACACTGCTTAGTGCTCATAACAAACCTACAGAGTGGTTCCCAAATGTGGCACAGTTTTAAACAGCGCCAATGCTCGCCTGCATACGTCAAAGAAAAAAAAAGAAAGAAAATAATGACAAAAAATTAATTAAAAAAATAATAATAAATAAAGCAATAATAACAACAAAGAAGATGATGGAACCAGGAGGAGCAAAGCAGACAAAGAGCGAGAATGGAGCAGCTGCAGACCCTGAGCAGGCACCAGCATGGATGAGCATCTTTATGCGGCAGATGCAGCAAATGCAGCAGCAGGGACTACAGCTATTGCAGCACATGCAGCAGCAAAATCTGCAAATACAAATGCAGCTGCAAAGCCAGGAGCAAGCACAGCAAGGGTCTCCACCACAAGACCAATGCCATACAAACACTGGTAGCGACCTGGGAGCAGCCGCTGCTACTCCCCATCAATCTCTTGCTCCCTCCACAGCTGATCCTCACCACATAACCATGGACAGGTATGAGGCTTTGACTCCAATCCCAGACTTCAGTTCAGAGCTAGATGTCATTCAGCAGCGCTAACTCATTTCAGCTCTTTCCAGACAGTGGAGTGCAGAATACACCAGCACAGATCCAGTTGTCAATCGATGCGGCCGACCCAAGGGGGGTGATGCTGCACCACCCAATATAGCCACCACTCCTACTAGCCAGAATCCTCACATCAATCAAGTCAACAGCAGGAGGTCAGACTCCACCATGGGAACTTTCAATTCACATCAAAGCATCTACAGTGACCTCCAGTCTTTTGCCCAGCCTTCACCTTGTTGCTCCAGCACAAAGCTCCTCGCCCTGTTTGATGGAAGTGAGGACTGGAATGCATTCTATATACCCTTTGAGAGAATGGCTACAAGACAGGGGTGGTCTCATATGGAAAAGGTAGATAAGCTTCATGAGCGACTGAGGGGCTCTGCTATGCACTTCATCTGTTCTCTGCCTGAGCATGTGCAAGAAGATTACTGTCTCCTCACAGACCAACTGAAACAACGCTTCGGTCAGTCTGATCTACCTACCATTGTGCAACATCGCCTCAGTGAACTTTCAGCAGTAGGAGTCATCAGCTGAGCTCACTGAGGAGGTCCACCAGCTTGTCACTTAGGTCTACAGGAGCAGCTGGCAGCGGATGCATTCCTAAAGGGACACCGCAAACAGCGGGCCACATATGAAATAATGAATAAAAATCCCTCCACCCTCTCTGAAGCTCTAAAGCTTGTGGAAGCCGATGAACACAATTATAGAGCAACTCTGGGCTGAGATACTGAAGGGAGAGGAAGGGTCCGATGCATTTCCTGGGCAGATGAGAATTTTGAAGAGAAGGTAGCTTATCCAGCAGCACTGCCCCTGCAGAGGAAAGTCCAAGCCATGGCGGATGAAATCAAGCAACTCTGAGACGACAAGGTCCGAACGGCAGACGAAATTAAGGCAACTCAGAGGCCAGGTGGGGCAGCTGCAGCTCCTCATTGCATCTGGGGCCGGGAATCGCCCTGCTGCCAATATGACCTCCTCAGGCCAGGCCCCACCCGATGAGCAGCAATGTGGGAGGTCCCCCACATGCCTTCCAAGCTCCTCCAGTACAGCAGGCCGGTTTTGCTCACCAAGCCCATACTGCCAGAGAGTACACCAGCAGTGGACACAGTTTGATGAAGACGTGGATGATGTAGTGCCACTAGCCATCAGACGCACAGTAGTGAGGGGAAGCACCCGGCCAGCTCCAGGTTCCAACTCTAACTCACCTAGTAACAGAGAAGATCAAGAGGCACCTGAAGAGGGGCCTGAAGTCAACTGGCTGTCACGGTACAGTAAAAAAGAGCTGGAAAACAAGCAGAAGGAGGTCCCCTACCTATCCAAATTGCACCAATGGATGGATGGGGGTGTGCTACCAATGTGGGAGCATGTCGCACTGGAGAGACCAGCTGTCCGAAAGTATTGACTATGTTGGCCCCAGATACAGCGTCACCAGGGAGTGGTGACGCACCCATGGATTGCCTGCATCTGGATATAGTTGGTTCCTTCCCAATCTCAAGTGCAGGCAACAAGTACGTTTTGGTCATGATCGATCAGTTCACCCACTGGGCAGAGGCAGTACCCCTCGCAGAACAAACAGTGGAGGCCACAGCTAAAAAGCTCGTCTATGACTTCATCTCCAGGTTTGGCACACCTCTGGAGATACACAGACCAGGGAGGAAACTTTGAGAGTGACCTGTTTACAGAGGTCTGTCGCCTTCTCCAAGTGGCGAAGACCCGGACCACACCTTACCATCCGTCTTCCAATGAGCAAGTGGAAAGGTTCAACCGAACCCTCCTACAAATGGTCCGGTGCTATGTTAATGAAAACCAAAAGAACTGGGACGAGTATCTGCCTCTTCTCACAGCTGCCTATAGGAGCTTTCCTCATGCCTGCACGGAATTCATGCCAAACTGCATGATGCTGGGGTGTGAGTTTCATCAACCCCATGATGTCTCTTTTGGTGTGGCTGATGTTAATGTAGCCAGAGCACCTTCAGCTGAGTTTGGGAAGAACCTAGAAGAGCAGCTGAGGACAACACATGAGCTGGCAAGAATGCACCTACGAACAGCACAACTGTTCAAAACTGACACAGAAGAAAGCATATGACCTACGTGCAAAAGAAAGGACTTACGAAGTGGGAGACCTTGTCTACATGAGAGATAGCACAAAGAAGAAGGGCCAGAGTCCAAAACTCAAAGCTCCCTGGAAGGGCCCCTGCCTCATCACCAAGTGCCTTGGTCCAGTTCTCTATCAAGTTTTGGAGCCAAAAACAAGTAAAGTCCTTCACCATGACTGACTACTCCCCTGCCACTCTGACAGCATACCAGGGTGGATAAAGAGACTGAGACACCCATTGCTGCAAAGTAATGAAGAGGATGTGGAAGGGGATCCGCCTGCGCATTCTACTTGCACCAGCCCTCTGGAGAGGACACAGACCCCCTTCGACCCTACTCGTCTGCAAGTCCCATCCAGTGATGACTCCGATCCTGGCACCCCTGTGGTACAGAATCCCTCCAGGCGTGCTGCACGTCATCGGCATCGCAGAGGCAAGACTCAGCTGGCACTCACCACAGACTCAACCCAGCCTGCACCTGCCATTGACCCATCACAGCCAGCAACTGCTGGAGAGTCATCTGCAGCCACTGGTGACCCAAGTTCTGGGTCAGACAGAGAGACAACTGGTCCTTCCTAAATGACCAAAAGAGGTAGGCCAGTAAACAAACCTGCTCGCTACCGGGATGGCCCTAAATAGACTGAAGACTTTGAGAACTTAGAGCACAGATGGTGATGGTAGATATGTTTATGGCCACTTTCTGAGTTCCTGCAGTTGGCTCTTTTGTTCTGAAGTCAAGAGACCTTCTGAGTTAAGTGCTTTATATTTGAAAAGTAACTGAGGTACTGTTTAAAAAAATTCAACAGCACTGTATGTTTATTGAGCATACATTGTATTGATTAATGTAGCCTTTGAGATGCTGAAGGGACTCAGCAGTCTAGAGGGGGGGGTGTAATGAAAGTGTAAGTTACTACTGCCATCTCACCTTATTCTACAGTCGCAGCTGATTGGGTCTAAACAGCGTTAACCTGTTCTTATTGGCTCCAAGGCACAGCGCAGTATTTTATATGTGTGTTTAGACCGTCTATAAATTAGTTGTGTTCGGGTTTCCATACAGTACAGATGTCGAGTTATTCCTCCGTTTGTGCCAGGGGACCACGGGACCACAACTTGTTTTATATTATACAGTGTGTGAAATTATTAACTTACCTACTGCTGTTCAGTGCTGCCATTCAGTTTTGAGAGCTGTAACCTGCCTGCGATTCGTCAGTAAACGTTCAGAATCAGATCAACAGACCGATCCAAGATGGCACCCACAGTGGTCGCCACGGTGCTTCGCTGCGCTTTTTTTTGTTTGTTTTTGTTCGTCAATTGTGTGTCTGCCTGCTCTTACACCCGTGAAGAGCTACTAAATATCAGGACTTTCACTCCCAGGGACCTACTCCCAGTTTTTTTGGCTCCTGCCGCCGATCTGGTTCACTTTTTAGCCCAAAAAGTGAGACGGCGAAAGAGAGGAAGACGAGCGGGCGCCCTGGTGCGGCTTCGCAGGAGAGGCACACGCACGGCTTTGCCTGGGATCTTTCTGTCCAACGTCAACTCACTTTATAACAAGGTAGATGAACTGAGACTGCTGATGCGATTTAAGGACCTCTCCACCTCGTGTGCCCTCTGCTTCACTGCGACCTGGCTCAAGGAAAAAACACAGGACAGTGCGCTCCTCCTCGAGAGATTTCAGCTGTTTCGTGCAGACCGCGACACGGGGCTCTCTGGCAAGACCACAGGCGGAGAAGTCTGCTTCTACATCAACAGCAGCTGGTGCTCCGATGTAACTGTGATCTCCCAACACTGTTCTCCCGCTCTGGAATATTTATTCATCAACTGCAAGCCATTTTATTCCCCGCGTGAGTTTGCTTCATTCATCCTGGCCGCTGTTTACGTCCCACCCGACGCAGATGTGCGCGAGGCTCAGCGCGCGCTCGCGGATCACATTCAGCAAGCGGAGCAGACTTTCCCGGACTCTCTGGTTATTGTGGTTGGCGACTTTAACCAGAGCAACCTGAGCCACGAACTCCCCCGGTACAAACAGTTTATTAAATGCCCCACCAGAGGAGAGAACACGCTGGATCACTGTTACACTACAGTTAAGGACGCGTATTGCGCTATTCCCCGCGCTGCGCTCGGACTATCTGATCACGTGATGGTCCACCTGATTCCCACATACAGACAGAGACTGAAGCTCACAAAACCTGTTGTGAGCACTACGAGGAAATGGACCAATGAAGCTGTGGAGGAGCTGCGCACGTGTTTGGAAATAACTGACTGGGACATGTTTAAAGGAGCTACACATGATCTGGATGAGTACACGGACACTGTGACCTCATATATCCACTTTTGTGAGGAGAGCATTCTTCCATCACGCACCAGGGTGAGTTACTCCAACAACAAGCCCTGGTTCACAGCTAAGCTCAGACAGATCAGGAAGGAGAAGGAAGCAGCGTTGAAAAGTGGAGACAGGGACTGCTATAGGGAGGTCAAATACCGGTTTAGGAGAGAGCTGAGGAGAGCTAAATCTGTGTATTCTGAGAGACTCCAGCAGCAGTTCACTGCTAACGACTCTGCTTCTGTGTGGAGAGGACTGAGGCAAATCACCAACTATCGGCCTCAGGCTTCTAAGGGACAGGATGACAAAGCCCTTTGTCAGACTGTCCCAACACTATGCCCGTTTTGACACCTCGTCAGCTGTGTCCAACTCCCCCCTCCCCCCAGCGCCACTGCCTCTATGGTCCCCACTTCATCAAAGGCGCCCCCCCTGCCCTTGCCATCAGTGAGCAGGACGTGCACAGACAGTTCTCCAGACTGAACCCGCGCAAGGCCCCCGGTCTGGACAGCGTGTCTCTCTCCACCCTGAGACACTGTGCGGAGGAGCTGACTCCTGTCTTCACAGACATTTTTAACACCTCCCTGAAGTCATGCCACGTGCCGGCCTGCCTCAAAACCTCTACCATCGTCCCTGTCCCCAAGAAACCATGGATCACTGGACTTAACGACTACAGACCTGTAGCGCTCACCTCTGTAGTCATGAAGTCCTTTGAGTGCCTGGTCCTGCCCCACCTCAAGACCATCACCACTCCCTTCCTGGACCCGCTGCAGTTCGCCTACAGAGCCAACAGGTCTGTGGACGACGCAGTCAACCTGGCCCTCCACTCCATCCTGCAGCACCTGGACTCCCCGGGAACCTACGTCAGGATCCTGTTTGTGGACTTCAGCTCTGCATTCAATACCATCCGCCCCGCTCTGCTCCAGGACAAGCTGTCCCTGCTCAACGTGCCTGACTCCCTCTGCAGATGGATCACCGACTTCCTGACGGACCAGAGGCAGCTTGTGCGGCTGGGAAAGACTGTCTCAGACTCTGTTAGCATCAGCACCGGATCACCCCAGGGCTGTGTACTTTCCCCCCTGCTCTTCTTCCTGTACACCAACTCCTGCACCTCCAGCCACCAGTCTGTCAAGCTGATCAAGTTTGCGGACGACACCACCCTTATCGGGCTCATCTCCAACGGCGACGAGTCCGTCTACAGGAGAGAGGTGGCCCAGCTGGCGTCCTGGTGCAGCTACAACAACCTGCAGCTGAACGCTCTGAAGACAGTGGAGATGATCGTGGACTTCAGAAAAGTCACAGCCCCTCTGCCCCCTCTTATCCTCACAGACTCTCCCATCACCACTGCGGATTCCTTCCGCTTCTTGGGCACCACCATCACCCGGGACCTCAAGTGGGAGCCGTCCATCAGCTCCCTCATCAAAAAGGCCCAGCAGAGGATGTTCTTCCTGCGGCAGCTGAGGAAGCTCAAGCTACCCACCAAGATGTTGGTGCAGTTCTACACGGCCATCATCGAGTCCATCCTCACCACCTCCATCACCGTGTGGTACGCAGGAGCCACCGCCAGGGACAGACTAAGACTGCAGCGCGTTGTGTACGCCACTGATAAGGTGATCGGCTGTAAGCTCCCATCCCTCCAGGACCTGTACATCTCCAGGACCCGGAGGCGTGCAGGTCGGATCATAGCCGACCCTTCACACCCTGGACACGCACTGTTTGCCCCTCTCCCCTCAGGCAGAAGACTTCGGTCCATTCAGACTAAAACCTCCCGTTACATGAACAGCTTCTTCCCCTCTGCCATCAGACTGCTGAACACTAAGTGACTTGTTAGACTCTCGTGCACTACGTACAGCAGCTCAACCGGACTCATGACAATTATCACTGTTTTCTTTTTGCACTACCGACTGCACTATGTGGAACTCCACAATATCTGCTGCTTGTTAATATATTTAAAAATTGCATAGATTAGTATTACTTATTCATATTGTACCTTTTGTTGCATGCATAGTTTTTTTTATCTTTAGTGCTACTCCATGTTTAATGTTGCAGCATTGCACCGAGACAAATTCCTAGTTTGTGTACTACATGAACAATGGCAATAAATCTCATTCTGATTCTGATTCTGAACTGAACTTCCTTTGTTGTGGTGTTATTCACCCACTGCCTTCACCACCGCATGGAGTGTACATCATAACAACGAGTAAGTCCACGACAATACCTGGGGTCAACCATCCAGTACAATGGACAGTGCACAGGTGAATTGTGACAGAAAGATAGCAGCTAGCATGAGAGGGAAGATTGATAATATTGGTACCATAACCTCACAATCACAATCCTCTCACTCTCCAAGATTTTGTTCAACAATCTGGTTAAAAAGTCCACTGCCATCTCTCCTAAACATCTCCATACCTCCATAGGTATGTCATCTGGACCAACTGCCTTTCCATTCTTCATCGTCTTCAAAGCTGCCCTCACTTCCACCTTGCTAATCCTTGGGACTTCCTTGTTCACTATCTTTCCTAAATCCATCCTCCTCTCTCTCTCATCTTCTTCATATGTAGTGAGACTTGCTATGATGTATGGTTTGGGGACAATGGCACTGACAAAAAGGAGACGGAGCTGGAGATGGCAGAGTTGAAGATGCTGAGATTCTCAATGGGAGTGACTAGGACGGACAGGATTAGAAATGATTTGAGGGTATCAGAGGGACAGCTCGGATTGAGCAGTTTGGAGACAAAGTAAGAGAGGCAATGCTGAGACAAGATCTGTTTTGCTGCATTCATTTTGTGCTCTACTTTTATATGGTTTTCTACAGCATTATGCTGCAGAAGGTTGAGCTATAACAAACATCAGCAATAAACAACAAAATAGCCTATACACAATTTATAGACACTCGCACTTTGAGCCAATTTCTGTGTCTAACAGCAACACTAGCTTCATTAGCGAATCATGAGATCAATCCCTTATTGATTGTTTGAAGCGGCTCAGACAAATCCACTTGAAGAGAAAGGCTCTGCAACAGATTACATGTCCGTCAATGAAAATAAAAAACCAAAATAACCTCCTTAAGACCCTTTAAACATTTCAATCAAAGTTTAGTAATCTAGAGGATATTTGCTCTGATCCTCCTGTTTGACATGCTAATCCAGATCAGTGCTACACACGGTTTTTAACTCAACATGCAGGTTTCACCTCCTCAAGCTGCTGTAGCTGCAGGGAGGGGAGCTGTTTTTAGAATTGGATGCACTGGCCCATGCAGGACAGGGAGACTGTGTTTACTTTAACATTAATCATCAGCTAATTAGCACCCCCCCCCCCCATATCTCTGTATTTGTAGGTACCAGTTAGTAATCAAATCAATTTAAGGATGTTTTATTCATTCATTCATCTTCTACCGCTTAATCCTTTTTCGGGTCGGGGGGGGGGGGGGCTGGAGCCTATCCCAGCATCTTTGGGCCAGAGGCAGGGTACACCCTGGACAGATCGCCAGTCCATCACAGGGCCAACACAGAAAGACAGACAACCATTCACTCTCACAGTCATACCTAAGGACAATTTTAGAATCCCCAGTTTGATGCCAATTAACCTAACTTGCATGTTTTTGGCATGTGGGAGGAAACCGGAGAAATCCCTGAGTAAACCCACGCAGACACGGGGAGAACATACAAACTGATCTTCAAAACTACAATTATTGCTGGGTTTGTATTTTCTTGTACTATAAAGCCATCTAGTGGCCATAGACCGTCAGTACATCATTGTCCCTACCAGCGCTCCCAGCAA
Organism: Pholidichthys leucotaenia; assembly: GCA_020510985.1. Classification (NCBI taxonomy): domain Eukaryota; kingdom Metazoa; phylum Chordata; class Actinopteri; order Cichliformes; family Pholidichthyidae; genus Pholidichthys; species Pholidichthys leucotaenia. Next base: position 123,347,372 of record CM035836.1, on the reverse strand, counting down.
TGACTGCTCCTGGGTTTTTTTTTAACCACAGGGATGCTTTGTACTTTCACATCTGTTCCATTTGTTACCTCCGCCAGGCCGAAAGGCCAGGAGGAGGTTATGTTTTTGCCGGGGTTTGTCTGTTTGTTTGTCTGTCTGTCTGTCTGTTGGTTAGCAAGATAACTCAAAAAATCTTGGACGGATTTCCATGAAACTTTCAGGCATTGTTGGAAATGGTACAAGGAAGAACTGATTAAATTTTGGGGGTGATCCGGTTCACCGTCTGGATACAGGAATTTTTTAAAGCATTTTTCATTCAACACTGTGACATACAGCCATTTTCAACATGTGCGCAGGCGCAATGGAGGGCGCTGGTCGTCGTGTCTGCAACACAAACTCTGCGTTCTTCAACGTTTTAAGCACAAGAGGACGCGGAAAACACTGCTGGCCTGGGCCCGCCAGCGTGCAACTGCAAAACCTCACATGGGCAGCTGTCCGCCGACGGATTCTTTGGCAGAAATTCACCGGCCAGCCATAGGAGCTGCGCAAAAACGAGCTCTTTGCCGGCGAAGCTTCTTGTGATATCCTACCGTGTAGCAATGATCACACTTGAGTTATTTCTTTGGCTAACTCTGCCATTTATTCTGCAACACACATAATAAGACTGAACATGGATTCTGCGCGGGGTTTTCACACTCTTATTCTAATATGTCCCCTTCATAGTAATGCTAAACAATACAGATAGTTCCCCCTAGAGGCATGTGCCAGTAATGATTTATTTTAGACTTGCAGTCTACCACATCCCTCCCCTCTAGATTAAACTACTTTTAATTACCTTAGCCAATTATGCTAGACATCCTGGAACTCCCATTTAATCCTAAACAATCACAGTTACTTTAACTTCTTAAACACATGTGCCATACATATAATTTCTTTCTCTTTTCTTTTCTTTTTTTTTTTTTTTCACATGTATAACACACATAACAGTCTAACTGGGGATTTGGTTTGACTACCGCATCCCAGTGAGGTTCCAGGACGCATTCTTGTCCTGTGGCTGGGGAACTCACTACTGACTAAGTATAGTCCTTCAAGTAGTCTGGAGCTTTCCTAGCTCGCTGAGATCTTCTCACGGCGGGTGAGCCAACTGCAGGTGAAGACTCAGACTGCTCCACTGTTTCGGCTGCTGCAGTGCTGCCCGTAGAATCTGCAGAGACGGTTACCTCAGGTTTCACCTGAAGTGGTGGTTCGTTGATGCTCTCCTCAGGATGGGTGTCAGACAACACCTCTGGTGCCATCGGCAGGGGAATGGAGCTCCTACCACGAACTTGGTCGATGTGTCGCCTCACCACTTGTCCATGACCTAATGTCACCTTGAATGACACAGGGCCTGTCTTTTCTGTTATTTCTCCTGGTACCCAGGCTGGTCCTGAGCCAAAGTTGCGGGTGTAGACCACGTCTCCTTCTCTCAGTATTCTCTCTCTAGCATGCATGTCATGATAACCTTTTTGTTTCTCTTGTTTGTCATGCACTTTGTTTCTGAAGTCTGGATGTATTAAGTCAAATGTTGACCTCAACTTTCTTCCCATCCATGGACCTGCGTAGTCAATGTGAATTCTTCTCCATGGTTTATCTGGAACTTCCCAGGGATGTAGTGGGGCTGCTGGAGGACTGTTCCTGTTCTCCTGGCATGCCGCACATGACTTCACAAGCGCCTCCACCTCTGCATCCATGTTGGGCCACCACATGTAACTCCTCGCCAACGCTTTCATGCGAGTGATGCCAGGGTGTGCTTGGTGTAGTTGTTGCAGTAAGGCATTCCTACCAGGTGGTGGAACAACCACGCGTCCTCCCCACAGGATACAACCTTCCTGGGTGCTGAGCTCATCCTGTCGTCGGGCATAGGGAATGAACTCAGGACTGTTCATCTTCGGCCATCCTCGCAAGATGTATTCTCGCACTCTTGCTAGAACAGGGTCTTTGTCTGTCCACTTCTTTATTTGTTGTGCGTTCACCAGGGGCACGCCGATATCTTCAAACAATAGCACTCTCTCCTCCTCCTCAGGCGTGCTGTCTCTTCCTCCATCCAAGGGTAGCCTACTCATCGCGTCAGCATTCGTATGGTCCCGTCCGGCTTTGTAAACGATGGTGTACTCATACGCTGCTAATGTAACGGCCCATCTCTGAATTCTCTGAGATGTCATCTGGGGTATGGCTCTCATTTCACTGAACAGTGAAATTAGTGGCTTGTGGTCAGTCACTATAGCGAACTGTCTCCCGTACAGGTATTTGTGGAATTTTTTTACACCAAATACTACTGCAAGGCCCTCCTTGTCTAGCTGGGAGTAGTTTTTCTCAGCTGCACTAAGAGTTCTTGAGACGAACCCTATGGGTCTCTCTGAGCCATCCTCCATATGATGAGAGAGTACAGCACCCACACCGTAGGGTGATGCGTCACACGCCAGGATGAGTGGTTTGTTTGAATCATAGTGCACTAACACACTACAGGACTGAAGTAGCGCTTTGGACTCTTCAAACGCCTTCTGCTGCTTGACCCCCCATGACCATTTTTCTTCCTTCTTAAGTAAGGTATGTAGTGGTGCCAGCAGCGTGGAGAGCTTTGGGAGGAACCTATGGTAATAGTTCAACAAGCCCAGGTAGGCTTTTAACTCAGTAACATTTTGTGGCTCAGGCGCCTCCGCAATGGCTTCCACTTTGTCTGTTAGAGGGTGTAGACCACTGGCGTTGATCTTGTGGCCTAGGAACACCACCTCTTTTCCCATGAACTCACACTTGCTTCTTTTCAACCTCAGACCGCTTTTCTCCAACCGTTGAAGCACTTCCTCCAGCGTTTTCAGATGTTCTTGTTCATTTGGTCCTGTACAAAGGATGTCATCCAAATAAATGGCAACATTCGGAATTCCACCTAGGATGCCCTCCATAGTTCTCTGGAATATAGCAGGACTGGAAGCTACTCCAAATGGTAAGCGTGTGTAGGTATATAAGCCTTTGTGTGTATTGATGGTTACATACTTTCTTGATTCTTCTTCCAGGACTACTTGTTGGTAGGCGTGACTCATGTCTAATTTCGTGAAGTGTCGGCCGCCGTTCAGCTGTGCGAAGAGGTCCTCCACTTTAGGAATTGGATACTGATCCACCCGTGATGCTCGATTGACAGTGAGTTTGTAATCTCCACATATTCTAATGGAGCCATCCGGCTTTCTCACTGGGACTATGGGCGCCGCCCATTCTGCAACCTGCACTGGCTCAATGATCTTGTCATCCAGCAGCCTCTGTAGCTCGCTTTCGACCAGTGGCTTGACTGCATAGGGTACCGGTCGGGGTTTGCAGAATCGTGGTTGGGCCTCCTTGTCCACATTAATCTTTGCAGTGACACCTTTTAGCTGTCCTAAGCCTTCTTTGAACACCTCAGCGTGTCTTTCGAGGATCTCCTCCAGCTGCAATTTGGGCTGAGATTCCACTTTATTCACCAACTGATCAATCATGGCCAGTTCTTGTAGCCAACTTCGCCCTAGTAGATTTGGTCCTTCGCTCCCAACTACTACTACAGGTAAGTCCTTTTCTTTGTTTTCGTGCTGCACCTTCACTTGTGCCATGCCTAGCACGTCTAGCTTCTCTCCTGTGTATGTTTTTAATTTTAATGAACAGGGATTTAATTCTGCTGTGTCTGTTTTCTTCCACAGTTGTGTATATTGCTGTTTACTTAATATGGTTACTCCACAGCCTGTATCAACTTCAAATGTTACTTTCATTCCATTAACATTCATGGTACGCGTGATGGGCGCTACCTTGGTCAGCTCCTCTGACGTGTTGTAAATTGTGTGAAAACCCATGTCTTCTGTATCACTTTCTCCCTCCCCTCTCAGTTGATTCGCTCGCTGTTCCTTTCCTGGGCCCTTGTTTTCATACTTTTGCCCATTAACTGTCGCTTTCAGCACCTGTGCGCTGTCCACCTTTATTCTACATGCTTTCTTAATGTGCCCTCGCTTGCCACAATTATGACACAGCTCAGTGGCAATTTTGCACTCGGCGGCATTGTGCTGGCCTTTGCAGCGATAACAACTGGGGAATTTGTGCTGATTTTTGTCAGTCGACACTTTGTGGACACCTACTTGGGTCTTAGGCACACGAACATGCGTTGCTGTGTCCTCTGCTAGTTTCCTTTGCATTTCTCTCACATCTTTAGATGCTGTTTCCATCGCTTGGCATAATTCCAAAGCCTTCACAAAAGTGAGTTTTGTTTCAAATAAAAGTCGCCGTTGCATACGGTCATCATTCACTCCACACACAAGTCTGTCTCTTAACATTTCTTCCAATGAGTCTTTGTAATCACAGTGCAGTGCTAATTTCCTCAATTCTGCCACATACTCTGCTATGGACTCAGTGTTCCTCCTTATGCGTGAATTAAATTTGAATCGTTGCACGATTTCACTCGGTTTGGGGCTGAAGTGCTTCTGAAGCTCAGCAGTAAGCTGGTCGTACATTTTATCTTTCGGTAATGCAGGGCTTATTAAATTTCTCAACAAGCTGTAAGTAGTTGCACCAACTCCACTCAACAGTACAGCCTTCCTTTTGTCTGGCTCCTCAATGTCATTAGCTTGGAAGAAAAAGTCCAACATTTCACTATATTCTTCCCATGACTGAGTCGAGTTATCAAAAGGGGTTACCGTTCCGATTACAGCCGCCATTGCTCGTCGTGGTGGGGAAACCTCGTTTTTCCTCCTCTGAACTTGCACTCGAACTACTGGAGTCACTTGAGTTCGCCACACTTGCAATGTTCTCTGTTTCTCGCCGCTGATTTTTTTCTTTTAATCCTCGTCGCCAATTGTGTGATATCCTACCGTGTAGCAATGATCACACTTGAGTTATTTCTTTGGCTAACTCTGCCATTTATTCTGCAACACACATAATAAGACTGAACATGGATTCTGCGCGGGGTTTTCACACTCTTATTCTAATATGTCCCCTTCATAGTAATGCTAAACAATACAGATAGTTCCCCCTAGAGGCATGTGCCAGTAATGATTTATTTTAGACTTGCAGTCTACCACACTTCTAAATTGTCGTTTGCCGCGGAGTGTAACCCCCAAAACAATAATATTGTAGCGAACTCAATATGAGCACCCTATTTGGCTTGCCAAGTGGGTTGACCCTATTGGCGACACAGGTAGAGTGCGGGACACTGGAGCGGGAGGCGGGAGTTCAAATCTCCCGGTGGGACGTCGCCATGTCGAGCAGCACGTTACAATATATAAAACCCACGGCAACCTGTCTACCCAATTTGCATCCGTCAGTGGAGGAGATGGACACAACAGCAACACTTCAGTTTATTACCTCCGCCAAGGAGGCAATGCTTTTACTACTGAACCACTAATCCTATCACTATCAGATTGATTGTCATTGATTAATTGTGTGTTTATTGCACTGTCCCTGTCAAATAAACAAATAACCATTGTGAATCCAATTGCTAGTCATATGTTTACATGCTCAAGGAATCTGAAAACGTACACACAAACACTGTATGGGGGGAATTGTGGCGCTTGGCGGAGGTCTGCGCTCTCCGAGTGCTTTTCTAGTTTCGTCATACTTCTCCCTGATGTTACCATCAAAATGGGAAGGCTGCTGCTTTCTTCTGCCCCAGATTTTTTCTAAAGTTGGACTTTTTCTAGTCAATTTGAGGGTTTATACATAAAATGTCTATTTTTTCTTGTTTTAAGTTTTCACATAATTTTACATTTTTTCCCACAATAAATTTGTAAGGTCTTTTCTTGTGTTCTGGCATTTTTCCTGATATAATTTCAACATCTTTCTCATACATTTTCAAGTTTTTACTTAAACATTTACAGTTCTTTCTTATAGATTTTGAATGTTTTCTTATAAATTTGTTCAATCTTTGCTTGTAAATTTCTTCTTTTTTTTGATTATCCTTCTAAATGTGGAGGGTTTCCCATGATTTTGTCCTTGTTTTTATGGGCAAGTTTATTTTTTTATGTACAAGTTTTTACTCATAAGCAATTTCTTCTTGTAGAAGAATACTTATGAATTTGTAACATTTCTTTGTAATTTTTTTTTCTCACAAATTCAGACTTTTCACTTGTAAATTTGGAGGTTTTCCTTTAGAATTTCGATCTTTTTCCTTTAGGGATTTTTCTTAAAATTTGTCTGTGTTTCTTTTAACATTAATTTTCAACTTTTTTCATGTTTAGCTGAATTTCCCCACGATTTGAATCTTTTCTTTTTTCGTAATAATTAGGGGTTTTTTTACATTTGCAAGTTGATTTCCTATATGCTAGAGTTTTGTATACTATATTTTTATAATTTCAGGAAAAATGACAAATTTACAAGAAAAAAATGGCAAATTTAAAAGAAAAATAGTCAAATTTATTAGGAATAAAGGCAAATTCACTGGGAAAAAGTAGCAAATTTATGAATAAAGTACAAAAATTTGCAAGAAAAATGAAATTATATATGGAAAAATGCAAAATCATAAAAAAGTCAAATTTGTGAGAAAAGAGTCAAGGTTATGAGGAAAAACTTGCAATTTTAACAACATTTTTGAAAAATGTGACAAATTTATGAAACAAACAGCAAACTTGCATGAAAAACGTGGAAATTTACAAGGAAAAAATGCAAATCTATGAGGAAAAAATTAGCAAATTTATGAGGGAAAAGGGAGAAAAAATAGCATATTCACAAAAAAGAGTCAGTTTTATGAGGAACAAAACTGGCAGATTTATGAGGAAATTAGTAGGAAATTTGGGACAAAAATTGTCACATTTACAGGAAAAAAGTCAGTTTATAAAGGAAAACATGGCAACTGTACAAGAAAATGGAAAATTGTGAGAAAAAGTCAAGTTTATGAGGAAAAAAAGAGAAGTTACAAATTTATGAGACAAATATCCAATTTACAAGAAAAAAAGTCATTTTCATCATTAAAAAAATGACAAATTTATAAGTAAAAGTGTCAGATTTACACCAAAAAGGTTAGTTTATGAGGGGAAAAAACCTGGCAAATTTATGGAGAAAAAGTGGAAAATTTACAAGATCATTAATCAAATTGTAAGGAAAAATTTACAGATTTATAGGAAAAATAAATGGCAAATTTACAAGAAACTGCCAAATTTGTGAGAAAGAGTCATATTTATGAGGAAAAAAATAATTTGAAAATAGCAAATTTGCAAGAAAAAAGTGGGGAAAAAGTAACAAGAAAATGATGGGAAATTTTGGAGGAAAAGTGTCAAATTTTCACAAAATCAGGGAGTGAGTTTGTGAGGGGAAAAAAATGGCAAATTTACTGAGAAAAAAAGTCAAAATAATGAGAAAAAAAGTGCAAATTTATATTACAATAAATGGCAAATTTACAAGAAACGGAGTCAAATTTATGAGCAAAAAATGAAATAAAATAAGAACAAAAAAGAGGGGAAAAGACGATTTTACAAAAATAAATACTAATAAGAGAATGCATATTTATGGAAATAATGGCAAATTTGTGAGAGAAAAAAATCCTCAAAAATCTCAACTTTTGAAAAAATAACTTGTGAGCTTCTTTTCTAACCGATTTAAGAGATTTTCTCACAAATGGACACATCTTCCCTCCTGAACTTGCCATTTTTATCAGATTTTTTTTCTCTCAGCTGACCCTAATAAACCGCTGTGAAAAAAATGGGAGGAAGTGGAACTAAAAGAGAGTGAGAGAAGGAGGTGCTGAAATCATGGAAAGGAGGAGGAGGAGGAGGAGGAGTAATGTCAAGTGCAGGACAGGAGACAGAGCACAAGTCAGAACAGAAAAGAGAAACGAGCTAAAAGAGAAGGAGTCGGATGGAGGTTTAAGAAGAATCCCGTGGGACTATTTTACCTGGGACACAAAAACAAACACGGTGGACTAATGGTGCTGCTGGATGGAGCGACCACTGAGGGGACACAGCAGCAGACATGCAATTCTACTATGTGGTGAGTCGTAGTACACAGCAATACTACAAACTACAGCCGTGGACAAAATTGTTGGCACCCCTCTGTTAATGAAAGAAAAACCCACAATGGTCACAGAAATAACTTGAATCTGACAAAAGTGGTAATAAATAAAAATTCTATGAAAATTAACCAATGAAAATCACACAATGCTTTTGAATTGTGGCTCAACAGAATTATTTAAAAAAAAAAAACAAACTCATGAAACAGGCCTGGACAAAAATGATGGTACCCTTAACTTAATATTTTGTTGCACAACCTTTTGAGGCAATCACTGCAATCAAACGATTTCTGTAACTGTCAGTGAGACTTCTGCACCTCAGCAGGTATTATGGCCCACTCCTCATGAGCAAATTGCTCCAGTTGTCTCAGGTTTGAAGGGTGCCTTCTCCAGACGGCATGTTTCAGCTCCTTCCATAGTTCCTTCCACCGGAGTGGTGGCTCAGTTGGTAGAGCATCTGCCCCACACCCGGGAGGCAGGGGTTCAAATCCCGGCCGGCTCATGCCGAAGACCATATAAAAGTGGAACTTGGTGCTCAGCAATAATGGAATGGAGGAGGGAAATTTGTGGCGGTGCCTTGCATGGTAGTGGCCCTCTGATTCTACACTTGGGGTGTGTGTGTGATTAACACAGTAGATAGGTAAAACACAACCTTGTTCTACTGTACATGATTGGTTGTACAGTTGAATGGCAATAAAGGGTGAATTATTATTATTATGTTCAATAGGATTTAGACCAGGGCTCATAGAAGGCCACTTTAGAATAGTCCAATGTTTCATTCTTAGCCATTCTTGGGTGTTTTTAGCTGTGTGTTTTGGGTCATTATCCTGTTGCAAGACCCATGACCTGCGACTGAGACCAAGCTGTCTGACACTGGGCAGCACATTTCTCTCTAGAATACCTTGATAGTCTTGAGATTTCATTGTACCCTGCACAGATTCAAGACACCCTGTGCCAGATGCAGCAAAGCAGCCCCAGAACATAACAGAACCTCCTCCATGTTTCACAGTAGGGACAGCGTTCTTTTCTTGGTATGCTTCATTTTTGCATCTGTGAACATAGAGCTGATGTGCCTTGCCAAAAAGTTCCAGTTTTGTCTCGTCTGTCCATAGGACATTCTCGCAGAAGCTTTGTGGCTTGTCAACATGCAGTTTGGCAAATTCCAGTCTGGCTTTTTTTATGATTTGTTTTCAACAGTGGTGTCCTCCTTGGTCGTCTCCCATGAAGTCCACTTTGGCTCAAAGTGGACTTCAGATTAAAGTGTTCCTTTAATCCAGATTAAAGGAACACTTTTTAATCTGAGTAAGCTGGACTAGCCTGCCATAACTTCGATATCCAGCTTATTTTTTCCCATTAAAATCTGATGTGTTTTCAAAGTGTTCCCTTTACTTTTTTGAGCAGTAAATATTACAGCATTGAACCTGAGATAGCTAGACAAGGTGAGGATGCAAGCACTGCTTGCCACGACCTAGGCATTGAGGGCCAAAGGATCCTCCGCACGCTCGGCACGATGGGCTCGGTATGAGGAAGTTGTAGAGCTACTAGCTAACCATTTCACCACGCCGGACAGCGTGACGGTATGACGAATTTGCTTTCGCCAGAGGCACCAAAGAGTCGGTGAGCCAATTCAATAGTTCATCGCTGACCTAAGACAGTTAGCTAGTATGTCCCATTTTGGGCCATTGGAGGACAAGATAGTGCGGGACCAATTGGCTGAACACACATATAAAGCTGGGTTATGAGCTAGGTTGCTAATGGTACCTAATGACTTGATGCTAGCTAGAGCAGTGGCGCTTGCATTACAGTTGGAAGCTGCGGAAAAGTTAGCCTCGGAGCTAAATTGGCGCCAAGCGCAGAAGACACCCGAACATACAACGTAAGTGAATGCGGTGGACTCAGAGGATGAAGGGAGCATGGCAGAAGATTACGAGGCTAATGCGGTGAGCCGGAGGTCTGCTCCGAGAGGCCCCATCAGCGGGGGTTGTGGGTCCCCGATGCACCAGAGCAAAGCGCGAGTGTGCCCAGCAAGAGGAAAGTGGTGCAGCAAGTGTGGGGGCTTGAACCATTTTGCTAGAATATGCCGGTCTTCAATGTCGTGGAGCCCACCAAGTAAACCAGCCCGCCCACCATCAACGACCATCCACTCGGTGAGTCCCAGCGCCAATGATTATTCCTATTGTATGGTGGAATTGGACGGTGTAGCTTTGTCACTGCTGCTTGACACAGCGGTGGTGCGATCTATGCTGAACTGGGCCACTTTGAAAATTTTTTTTTCCACACCACAGAATCAGGAAGAACCCAACGCCACTGTACGGGTATGGTGGTTACAGACTGTGCAATGTCGGAACTGTGGAGTTAACTGTTCACTCCAAGTCCAAAGTGGTGCACGACTTCACGTTCCAGGTGGCAGCGCATGGTGACAACATTATGGGATGCAACCTTTTCTACGGACTGGGTTTTGCCATTAGGGACAGCGCTGGGTTTGAATAGTCTGGGTGTGGATGTTGGAGCTCACCGGACCCGGTGGACGACGTTGTGGTGTGGGATGAGGTACCCACTGATGGTACCGACACCAAAGCGCACACCTCACACTCTCGGAAGGAGAGCTACTCAGTGGAGGAACCGGACAGCTTCAGTACCCGCAGTCAACTGGCTGCAGTGGGGGTGACTGAGCTGACGGGTGAAGTGTCCATTCCGACTAGCGACACCAGGGAGGCACCGACACCTTCAGTGCCCATATTGGGTTTCAGCCGGTGACGGGTGAGGGGTCCGCTGCGACAACGGTGACTGCTGAACCACTACAGTGTAACAACGGTGCCAGGCGGAATGAGAGCGCAGAGCTGCCGAGAGCACAGCAGGACATCAAGCCAAGCAAGGTACCACTCCAGGTCATGGACTGGGTTAGGGTTCGTGCTGGCGAAAGACCGGGGCAACGACTGGCCGGGCCACAGCTGGTGAAACAACGAGCCCCGCTGAGGATTGTGAGGAAGCTGGGGGCGGTGTGTTTCTGGCTGACGGACAGCTCGGTTTGATATGCAAATCAGCTGCGGTGTGTCCAGGTGGATGCTCCGGGTGATGAGGCTGTGCAGGAGACAGCGAAGGTAGCGTGGGATCCAGACTCCTGTGTTTTGAAAATCAGCCCTTGTCCCAGGGGTCAATCGCCACCAGGGGTGCGTCTGCTGCGGGGCTGCCGCAGGGCCCCCCCGGTAGACCCACCCTTACCATGCGAGACTGTGAAGAAGAAATGTAGAACTGTTTAGTTAGGAGCACGGCTGGACACATCAAAGTGGCAGAATACACCACTTAGCCCTGTGGGGTCTCATGGTAGTCCACCCACGGGCCATAGTTTAGTTGTCATTTAGTGTGTTTATTGGGGTTTCTCTTTTACCAAATTTGGGAGGGTCTTAATTGGATGTGTTTTGTGTTTTGTAAAGGGGGGGAAGAATGTTGTGATGGGTTTTAGTGTAGTATGATGTGATGACTTCACTAACTGGCTATGTCATCACGCCGACATATATAGGGGAGTGTCCGTCATTAGAGGCTCTCTTGCCCTGATGACTCCACATGTAACCACATGTAGTGTGCTGTTGGCCAGTTCCTTAATAAAGCCTAGTTCCAGTGCAGCATCCTCGTCCGTCTCTTTTATGCCAGGTTTGTCGACATAACACAAACGTCAATAATTTATAGGTTAAAAAGACACAAATTTATGAGTAAAAGGGTCACAAATTTATATTTTACAAGTAAAAGGTTGCAAATTATTGAGGAACAATTGCGCAAATTTAGTTATAAGGTTGCCAATACATGAGGTAAAAGGGGCACATTTGCTTGCACAAGAGTCACAAATTAGCATTGAGAAAATGTGAAATTTTACAGGAAACTGACAAACTTGCATATAAAAATTAGCATTTTGATGTAGAAAATGGAAAATTCACTGTAGTCAAAAATTTGCAAATTCATGATTGCAAATAAACAGAAATTTGGGAGCTAAAAAGTGACAAATTTGCTATTACAAGTAAATACACTACTCCCAAAAAGTTAGGGATATTTGGCTTTCGGGTGAAATTTATGGAAAATGTAAAAAGTTCACGCTACAGTGATATAATATCATGAAAGTAGGGCATTTAAGTAGAAGTATGCAATGGTGATTTCCTCATCTCAATTTATTGAAACAAAAGCCAACAACAGTGTTGGGTATACCATAACAAAAAATGTTAATGTCCCAGTAACTTGTCATGTGCCCTTGAGCATCAATTACAGGTTGACAACGACATTTCATGTTGTTCACAAGTCGACTTATTGTCTGCTGAGACATGGCATTCCACTCTTCTTGAAGGGCGGCCCTCAGGTCATTGAGGTTGTGGGGTGCAGGGTTACGAGTCTCTACATGGCAACTCTGCTGATCCCATTGGTTTTCTATGGGATTCATGGTCTGGAGAAAGTGCAGGCCACTCCATTTAAGGTACCCCAGCCTCCAGAAGCCATCCCCTAATGATGCAACCTCGATGAGCTGGAGCATTGTCGTCCATGAAGATGAAATTAGGCCTGTGTTGTTCATGCAGGGGCACAATGACTGGATTAATAATGTTATTTGGGTAGTATCAGCTTGTCACTGTACCACTGACAAGGTGTAGAGCAGTTCTGTATTGACTAGACACACCTGCCCAAACTGTAACGCCACCACCACCAAAGGCTCATCTGGTGACAACAGTGGCTGATGCATCACGCTCTCCTTGATGTCTCCAACATTGTTGGTGGCCAACATTTCTGCTCAGTGTGAATTGACTTTCATCAGAGAAAAGCACCGAGGCCTACTGGTCCCTTGTCCAACATACTTGCTCGCTGGCCCATGCAAGATGATGATGCCTGTGCCTGATGGTGTGGTCAGGTAACCTTGCGGGTCGTCTAGCACGCAGACCATGCTGATGTAAATGGTTTTGTATGGTCTGACGTGACACTTGGGTGCCTCTCACCTCCCTGAAATGTGCCTGAAGTTGAGTGGCATTCATCATCCGGTTCAGCAGGGCACTGTTCACAATGAAGCGGTCATCAGTGTGGAAAAGGACGTCCACTTCTATGCCTTTCTGTGACTCTTCCAGTCTCTCTGTATCTCTCTTGCAACCTGCTGATGATGCTCTGACACTCTAAGCTCAGTGGCCACTTCCCTCTGAGAACATCCTGTTTGAAGCCTCGCAATGGCGAGGTACTGTTGATCAATTGTTAGGTGTCTTCTTGGTCTCATGATGTCAAAATGTGAGCAGCATGATGAAGAGGACTGTTTAAATACCAATTCTAACAGAACCAGAAAATTTATTGATCAATTCATGGATCAAACACCTGTTGTGAATTTTGCCATAAAGCACCTTGTTAGAGAACAGCAAGTTATGCAAAAAACACTGAAACGTTGAACAGTTGGACATGAGCATTCAAAAGGTTAGAGAACGTTAAATTAGTTTCACCTGTAAAGGTTATAGTGCATTTTAGGTGCATCCTGAAATTTCACCAGAAAGCTGATTATCCCTAACTTTTTGTGAGTAATATATGTAGTACATCTATCTATAAATGCAGCATATCTCTGTCTGTTTGTGTGTTTCTATGTGTGTGTTCCTCACACATCTCTCAAACCATTCGTCAGACTGACCTCAGGTTTTATAAGTGCTTTGCTGAGGTTACAAGGGTGTGCATCCCCAAGTATGAAGTTGTTCAGTGAAAATATGTAATTTTTATCAATAAAAGTTTAGCCACCGCTCTGTCATCGCTCTCTCTTCATGCCCTGGTTCAGGAAGTGTGGGCGGGGTTTAGCTCTGTGTGTGTGTGTGTGTGTGTGCGCACGCGTGCGCGCTGCAGGCAGCAACTGAGCAGAGCTCTGTATGGGTTTTTCCTGTGAACAAATGCTGCAAACATGCCATTATAGGGTAGCTCCAAGTTAGAAACCCATTCAGTTATTCCCTTTATCACTGGATTGTAATTTTGTCGGCTCCAACTTCACAACAACTTCAAAATTTCAGGGTGGGGGGTTTGGGGCTGAAACCGTCAGACGAGCAGGCACACAGTAACGGTACAGTTACTGGATGCTGCAAATTCCTTTTTCCCTTTAAACAGCACACCATAAGTCCTGGCCACTATAATATTTAGAATGTAAAGTTAATACCGACATGACTGTGGAGCGGAATGGCCAGAGGACCCACAGTTCAGGAAAGGGGAGTCTGTGGTGGCTTCTCCTTCCCGTGCGGTATCGATGCCGCTGGTACAAGCTGCGCTGTTGCGCTGTTTCACACTTGTGTGTGAAATAATAATAGACGTCTTCATGCTGATTGAGACGTTTAGCAGCAGTTACTGGCTACATTTGGAAGAGACTACTTTTTTTTTTTCCTCAGCTGCGCAAAATAACTGGTTAAACAAACAAATCATAATATTTTGTCCAGTATTGCTGTCATTTAATAAATTTTGCTTGCCAGAACTGTTGCATAAAAGCAATATTACACTTGAGGTTGTTACGGTATCATGAATATACTTACGCCGGGTGTGGTATGGCTGATTAGCTGTACCACACCTGGAGTTAGTATATTCATTGATACCGTACTCCCGCTCGTGCAATATTGCTTAATTAAAAATTTGCACAAATGGTGAGGGAAAAATTTCAAGTTTAAATGGAAAAAAAAGCAAAAATTCAATTTGAGAATTACACATTTATATTAAAAAAATTGCACATTTATTAGAAAAACTGCAAATTTACTTGAAAGGCAAGTGAAATATTTTCAAGTCCATAGCTGCAGTTTTATAAGTAAAAAGAGTTGCAAAATCATGAGTAAAAATGTTGCAGTTTCAAGATAAAAGAAATTCTAAATTTGTGAGTTAAACTGTTGCAGATTTTAGAGAAAGGAGTCATAGATTTTGCAAAGTTAGCAGGGTCCTTGTTATTGGGTGAAATGATGACTAAGACCTCAGCCTGAGTCAAAGGTTAAAGTGCTGGTTCAGCATTTGTAGCAGCCACATGCTCCACGGTGCTTCCTTTATCGCCTTTATTGCCGTGTCGTTACACTCATTTCACTTGTTCACTTCTCAGCCACCGTCTGTTCATCTGTAACATTTAAAGGGTGTGATGGTGTAAGTTTGCTGTTGTACTTTGGCTGATCTTTTTGTAGTTGTGGTATGCTTAACCCCCCCCCCCCAAAAAAAAAAAAAAAAAATAATAATTAGTCCTCGGGATCATTATGAGTCAGAGCCACATGCTGAGGAACAATTGGATTGCAGATTAGAGCAAAGTTAGTATTACTTCTGCTTACATGCACTGATAAACAGAGAAGTTGTAGCTGTTTTTTGGTTGTGTGGAAACTAAATTCTCTGGTGTGTATGGCTGTGTTGTGAGACATGTATATGTTGAACACTGCATATGTGATTTAACCACGATGAAGGAGAGCCAGCCCCCTGCGGTGCGGAGCCACAGAGCCTGGACCCCCTGCGGAGGACAGGGGACAGAAGACTTCCTGACCACTGAGGCTCGGGAAGAGAGAAGGGGGAGTTATGTAAATAAAAGGCTAATGAATGTGAATAAAGAGATTTTGAGAGAGATGTGTGATTTCCCCCGCGAGGGAAATGGTTTGATGTCAGAATGTTTAAATGAGAGAACTTTGGTGTGTTCACTCTCTTTGTTCGCTGCTCAAGAATGAGAGCAGACAGTGGAATGATTACTTGAATAAACTGGAATGAAAGACAATTCGGTTTCGTTATTCAAGTCTCCCCACATTGGTGACTGACGACGTTGAGAATGAACGAAGAAATTCTCAGGGTCCCGGACTCACAGCGCTCAGAGCTGGCGAGCGCAGTGGCCGTTAAGCTGCCTGATTTCTGGCAGGATAACCCACGGTCGTGGTTTCTGCAAGCAGAGTCGCAGTTCGCGCTCGCAGGAGTAACGGTGGATGACACTAAGTTCCACCATGTCATCGCTAAACTGGACAACAGCACAGCTCGGTGCGTGCAAAGCTTGGTGGAGCAGCCACCCGCGACCGACAGGTACGGCAAGCTGAAATCCACCCTCATCAAGTTTTTCACCCCCTCGGCTGAAGTGAGGGCGAGGAGGATCCTGTCTTTGCTAGACCAAGGTGGACACAGGCCGAGCGCCCTGATGGAGGAGATGATACAGCTGAGAGGGTTGGACAACGATGATTTCATTTTTCAGTTCATCTTCCTCTCCAACCTCCCGGCGCATGCGAGAAGCACGCTGGCCGGCAAAAAGTGTCACACCCTGGAGGAGTTCCGGGAGCTGGCCCAGGAGGCAGATGGGATCCTGGACGCCTGCGGCGGGCAAGCAACCACAGCAGCGACCCGAGACAGCGGGGAGCCAGAGGCGGCAGAACCAGACTGGCCGACGACGGCGGCAACACGGCCGCGACGAGGGGGAGCCAATAGCCCGGCGGCAGAGGCGCGGGCACGACACAGCGGAGGAGAAGATCTCTGCTTTTACCATCGGAGGTTCGCAGAGAAGGCACGCAGGTGTGTGCCGCCCTGCATCTTCAGGAGTTCGGGAAACGGCAAGACCGGGGGTCGCTAGCAGCTTCGACCCTCGGAGAACGCAGCAAGCTGCTCTACATCACGGATGCGCGCTCCGGACGAGAGTTCCTCATCGACACCGGAGCACAAGTGAGCTTCATCACCCCAACATACGCGGACCGGGTGGCTGGACCCCACGGTAGCGGAGCTACAGCGGCAAATGGCTCGAACATCAACACCTACGGGAGAAGGACCTTGCCTTTATGCTTACATGGCCGCACATATGAATGGACTTTTGTGATAGCGGCGGTGAGTTTCAACATGTTGGGCGTGGATTTTTTGTGTTCACACAATCTGTTAGTTGATCTTGCTAATAGACGGCTGGTAAATGCACTCTCTTTTTACTCTCTCCCCTGTTCAGCTCGAGTGTCCCCGCCACCAGTACAGACCCACGTCGCTACAGCAGGTGGTAAGTTTCACCCACTCCTCACCCAATTTCCAGCGCTCACTGTGCCCACTTTTTCAGCGACGGTCGCGAAGCACGGGGTGAAACACTTTATCCCCACTTCTGGCCCTCCCGTGTTTGCAAAAGCTCGGCGCTTGGATGCAGTTAAGCTCGCCATTGCGCGCGAGGAGTTCGCCAGCCTGGAGAGGCTGGGCATCGTTCGTAGGTCGAAGAGCCCGTGGGCTTCGCCGCTGCACATGGTACCGAAAGCCGATGGCTCCTGGAGACCGTGCGGGGATTACCGCAGGCTAAACAACGCTACGGCGCACGATCGTTATCCCATCCCGCACATTCAGGATTTTTCGGTGCACCTGGCGGGGGCGCGCATTTTTTCAAAGATTGATCTAGTTCGCGGCTATCACCAAGTCCCGGTCCAACCGGAGGACATTCCTAAAACAGCGGTAATAACCCCGTTCGGACTTTTCGAATTTTTACGCATGCCGTTTGGTCTCAAAGGGGCGGCGCAAACATTTCAGCGGATGATGGATGCCGTGTTACGCGATCTCCCTTTCGTGTTTGTGTACCTCGACGACATTTTGGTCGCGAGTACTTCAGAGGACGAACACGAAACGCACCTCACAGCAGTTTTTAGGAGGCTGGGAGAGCACGGCTTAATAGTTAACCCAGCCAAGTGCCAGTTCGGCGTCGAGCGGATCGATTTTTTGGGTCACCGCGTCTCCCCGGAGGGAGCGGTTCCGTTACCAGAGAAAGTACGCGCGGTAGCGGATTTTCCCCGTCCACAAACGGTCAAATCACTACAGGAATTCTTGGGGATGGTGAATTTTTATAACCGATTCCTGCCCCACGCAGCTCAAATCATGCAACCGTTATATTCCGCGCTCAAAAAACAAAAACCGACCCAGGCGGTCGAATGGTCCCCGGAGCGGGAGCGCGCGTTCAGAGGTTAAAAAAGCCTTGGCTGACGCTGCGCTCCTGGCCCACCCAGACCCTGCAGCACGTATCGCGCTGACGACAGACGCTTCAGATTTAGCCATAGGGGCCGTTATTGAGCAACAGGTAGCCGGAGTTTGGCAGCCTTTGGCTTTCTTTAGCAAATCTTTAAGCGCGGCTGAACGAAAATACAGCGCGTTTGACAGAGAACTGTTGGCGCTGCATTTGGCTATTCGTCATTTCCAGTTCTGGCTGGAAGGACGGTGCTTCACCGCTTATGTGGACCACAAGCCGCTCACATACGCCATGGCCAAAATTTCAGACCCGTGGTCCGGCAGGCAGCAGAGGCAGCTGGCCGCAATCTCGGAATTTACCACTGACATTAGGCACGTCGCGGGCAAATTCAATGTAGTAGCGGATTGTCTCTCACGCGCGTTCACGACCCCAACACGCGCAGAGGCAGAACGGGCCACCATGACCGCGCCGCAGGAGAGCGGCACGGTGGCGCGCGCAGCCCCGGTGCACGTGGGTATAGATTACGCAGCCATGGCAGCGGACCAGGGGGCGGACGCAGACGTGCGCGCACTCCAGTCTGGACCAACAGGGTTGAGGCTGGAGAGCAAGTGTTTACAAACCGGTATGCCCCCCCTGATCTGCGACATGTCGACGGGGCGCCCGCGTCCGGTGGTTCCGGCCACGTGGCGCCGCCGTGTTTTTGACTCGGTCCACTCACTGGCGCACCCGGGGGTGTGCGCGTCGGTGAAACTAGTGGCGGAAAAGTTTGTTTGGCCGTGCCTGCGCAAGCACGTGAAGGAATGGGCAAAAACCTGCATTTCCTGTCAACGGGCCAAAATTCACAGGCACACAAGAGCCCCGTTAGAACCGTTCCGCATTCCGGCCAGAAGGTTCGACCATGTGCACGTCGACCTTGTGGGCCCCCTACCGGCATCACAGGGGTTCACGTATCTTTTGACAATGGTGGACCGCACCACACGTTGGCCGGAAGTGGTCCCACTTGCGACGACCACGGCCGCGGAGGTGGCTCGCGTTTTTTTAACGGCTTGGGTGGCGTGTTTCGGGGTTCCGTCGGACATTACGTCCGATAGAGGACCGCAATTCATCTCTGAGCTGTGGTCAGCGATGGCCAACGGCTTAGGAGCCAAAATTCACCGCACTACGGCTTACCACCCTCAGGCCAATGGTTTATGCGAGCGTTTTCATAGGTCTTTGAAGGCAGCACTCAGAGCGTCGCTCACGGATGCAGATTGGGTGAATAAACTTCCATGGGTTTTATTAGGGTTGCGTTCTGCGCCTAAAGAGGACTTAGACGCCTCCCCAGCGGAGCTGGTATTCGCACAAACTCTGAGGCTGCCGGGCGAGTTTTTACCAGAGCACCCAGAGCCCCCACCTCTCTCGGCCCTGGGACCGTTAGTCGGCACGGGGGCAGACACGCTCCCGGGTCCGGTTCATCACGCTTTTCCACGAGTTTTCGTCCCCAAGGCTTTGAAAAATGCCGATTTCGTTTTTGTCAGGCGCGAAGCCCTAAAAGCAACGCTCAAACCACCTTACGAAGGGCCATTTCGAGTGCTGGAGGCAGGTGATAAGCAATTTGTGCTAGATTTTGGAGACAGAAAAGAGACAGTCAGTATTGACAGACTAAAACCTGCTTTTGTCATGAAGGACGTGTCTGTACCGGTTGCAGTGGCGCCTCGACGAGGCAGGCCCCCGCAGGGGGCAATTAATCACTCTCTCCCTCAGTCAACAGACCCGAAGCAGAAACGCACCGCAGGCAAGGCGGGGCCAACGCACAGCAGATTCGGCAGACGGCTGAAGCCCAAGCGGCGCACAGACTGAATGTTGGTGTTGATTATTCAGTAGTGAGTAAGGTGCTATTTAATTTTAGGAATTAGTCTGTTCTTCATCGTTTGGGGGGGGGTTATATGGCTGTGTTGTGAGACATGTATATGTTGGACACTGCATATGTGATTTAACCACGATGAAGGAGAGCCAGCCCCCTGCGGTGCGGAGCCACAGAGCCTGGACCCCCTGCGGAGGACAGGGGACAGAAGACTTCCTGACCACTGAGGCTCGGGAAGAGAGAAGGGGGAGTTATGTAAATAAAAGGCTAATGAATGTGAATAAAGAGATTTTGAGAGAGATGTGTGATTTCCCCCGCGAGGGAAATGGTTTGATGTCAGAATGTTTAAATGAGAGAACTTTGGTGTGTTCACTCTCTTTGTTCGCTGCTCAAGAATGAGAGCAGACAGTGGAATGATTACTTGAATAAACTGGAATGAAAGACAATTCGGTTTCGTTATTCAAGTCTCCCCACAGTGTGATTATTATTATTTCACAAAGTGATCAAGTTTTGTGATGTTTGGGAGACAGAAGAAAGATTCAGTTGCATTTCTAAAGGAGGTTGTTTTGGTGTGTTCTTGACAATAAGCTGCGACGTGCTGTTAAATATCCACTTTAAGCTACGTGCATGAATTAGATGGCAGAATTAATTATATCCAGGTTAATTGTCTGTTATAAATAACAGCAGCACTGTATGCATAATGCACCACATTTATCTCATACACCCTCTCCTCAGTAATACACATTACAGCACAGTTTGTTTGGCAGTAAATTGCTGATTTAAATAATTTAAAGGAGCTCAAGGTAACAGTGCAAACCCTTGTTTGTAGTGACGCCTGTGGCCAGTAAGTGAACTACAGCTTCTAAATCTACTGACATTTTCCTTCTGAGCTCTATATTTCACTCTCATATTGCTACGAAATGGTGAGCCACTAATATAGTTTTGGAGTGCCCTGGTCTGTCTTGGTTGGGGGTTTCACAGAAGAGGATACTGGGACTACACTAAAGCCTACACTAAAATTTCTCAAAGAATGAATGGAATAATGCATCACTGGTGGGCAGGGGTGGTTTCAGTAGTCGATAGCATATGACCAGTCTCTGGAGTACAGTAAGCACAGAAACATTAGCAAACGAGTGGCTAAACTGCTAGCTTCAGCTAGCCACCTTTGGCCCCGATCATAGATAATGAGTTAAAATAACGTCTAAGAATGACGTATACAGTGGGGTAAAAAAGTATTTAGTCAGCCACCAATTGTGCAAGTTCTTCCACTTAAAAGATGAGAGAGGTCTCCAATTTTCATCATAGGTATACCTCAACTATGAGAGACAAAATGAGGGGAAAAAAAATCCAGAAAATCACATTGACGGATTTTTAATGAATTAATTGGTAAGTTCCTCGGTAAAATAAGTATTTGGTCAATAACAAAAGTTCATCTCAATACTTTGTTATATACCCTTTGTTGGCAATGACAGAGGTCAAATGTTTTCTGTAAGTCTTCACAAGGTTTTCACACACTGTTGCTGGTATTTTGGCCCATTCCTCCATGCAGATCTCCTCTAGAGCAGTGATGTTTTGGGGCTGTCGCTGGGCAACACGGACTTTCAACTCCCTCCAAAGATTTTCTATGGGATTGAGATCTGGAGACTGGCTAGGCCACTCCAGGACCTTGAAATGCTTCTTACGAAGCCACTCCTTCGTTGCCCGGGCGGTGTGTTTGGGATCATTGTCATGCTGAAAGACCCAGCCACGTTTCATCTTGAATACCCTTGCTGATGGAAGGTGGTTTTCACTCAAAATCTCACGATACATGGCCCCATTCATTCTTTCCTTTACACGGATCAGTCGTCCTGGTCCCTTTGCAGAAAAACAGCCCCAAAGCATGATGTTTCCACTCCCATGCTTCACAGTGGGTATGGTGTTCTTTCTCCTCCAAACACGACAAGTTGAGTTTTTACCAGAAAGTTCTATTTTGGTTTCATCTGACCATATGACATTCTCCCAATCCTCTTCTGGATCATCCAAATGCTCTCTAGCAAACTTCAGACGGGCCTGGACATGTACTGGCTTAAGCAGGGGGACACGTCTGGCGCTGCAGGATTTGAGTCCCTGGCGGCGTAGTGTGTTACTGATGGTAGCCTTTGTTATTTTGGTCCCAGCTCTCTGCAGGTCATTCACTGGACCCCCCCCCCCCCCCCCCCATGTAGTTCTGGAATTTTTGCTCACCGTTCTCGTGATCATTTTGACCCCACGGGGTGAGATCTTGCGTGGAGCCCCAGATCGAGGGAGATTATCAGTGGTCTTGTATGTCTTCGATTTTCTAATAATTGCTCCCACAGTTGATTTCTTCACACCAAGCTGCTTACCTATTGCAGATTCAGTCTTCCCAGCCTGGTGCAGGTCTACAATTTTGTTTCTGGTGTCCTTTGACAGCTCTTTGGTCTTGGCCATAGTGGAGTTTGGAGTCTGAATGTTTGAGGTTGTGGACAGGTGTCTTTTATACTGATATCGAGTTCAAACAGGTGCCATTAATACAGATAACGAGTGGAGGACAGACGAGCCTCTTGAAGAAGAAGTTACAGGTCTGTGAGAGCCAGAAATCTTGCTTGTTTGTAGGTGACCAAATACTTATTTTACCGAGGAATTTACCAATTAATTCATTAAAAATCCTTCGTGATTTTCTGGATTTTTTTTTTCTCATTTTGTCTCTCATAGTTGAAGTATACCTATGATGAAAATTGGAGACCTCTCTCATCTTTTAAGTGGGAGAACTTGCACAGTTGGTGGCTGACTAAATACTTTTTTTCCCCACTATATGGTCAAGTATTGTTCGCTGAACAGGGATCCCAGTGGGGGGGGGGGGGGGGGAAGAATTTATAAAAACTAGCAATAAACAGCAGCTGGATCGACAGTTGCGCTAACGCCAGGTGGCCTGTCTGCCACCCCCTCCATGCCGAGGCAAACTGCATCCAGTTATATTGATCGACTTGGACTGCCTAACATGGCAGTGCTAACAGTTGGATGTAGTATCACAATGAAAATACAACAAAGTAAGTCAGAATGACACAAGATATGTTACGGACTGTGGATAGTGAACCAGGTGGAAGCAGGCGTGTCTATGAGAGTGACTGAAATCTGAAGAAAATGCCAGTATGAAGTATGTTTGGTGCGAGCTTCCTCGTACCAATGTTAGCTTGGAAGCTAACTCCTTTGGCTCCCTACCCATCTGCGTGACTGACAGCTACACTGGCCAATAATAAAACAGCAGGCGGGTATCAAGGGCGGCACTGGGCTTGGTTTACTATGTAAGTGATGTCCCAGAACAGTCAATTTTTCTTTGTTTTGTTAGCCTTGCCTTAGTCGTTTTTATTAGGCTACAGATCCATCATCTGTTGAAACACAAAAGTTTTAGTTTGACCGCCGCTTTTGTAGATAAATCAAATTACTAAAATTAGACAACTTGTCAGTGTGGAAGTGACGGACGGCGGGTGGCGGTTTTAGCATGTCGCTCAAGTCTTGGCCACAGCGAGCTCTCCTGAATGCCTCTGCGGCTCTGGAGCTGCAGGTTGCAGACCCTTACCCAAAACTGTCCAAATTCTTGAGCTTCTGGGTGATGTTTTTTTACAAGCGCTGATTTAGAAAGGATTGCATAATGCAGATGCATGAAGAGTGTAGTGATTTAGTCGTGTTTTTATGACTGAAAACTAAAAGCTTCTACCATCTGTTCTGGAGCATCACTTTTATGATGGCTGACAAAAAAAAAAAAAAAAAAAAAGCTCAGCTCAATTTTAAAGCTATTGGCAGCATTTAGATCACCATTCGTCCTTCCCCTTTCTCCTCCGCTCCTTCTACCAAACAGCTGCTTCACTCTTCTCTCCAAATACCTTCTGTTCATCTGTCCTTTCTCTCTCTGTGCTTCCTCTGTCTCTGACTCGCTCTACCGCTGCATCAGTCATGCTGCAAGTGCAGTTTGTGCTCATCTTGATGATTTGGGGAATCTTGACTCTGGTGTATCAGATGGAGCTTCATGTGGGGGAATAAAGCACATCTATGAGCAGTGACTGTGACACACTGGCTTCTTGTTTTGGTGGTGCTAGGTTCTTTTAAAGGTAAGGGATGATTGAGAGCTAAGAACCGCCATGTTACAAAAATATATTTGGTTTTTTTTTTTAGTTTTTTATTTTTCATAAATTTGCAAAAATCTCAAAACTTTTTTCACGTTGTCATTATGGGGTACTGTGTGCAAAATTTTGAGGAAAGAAATGAATTTAGTCCATTTTGGAATAAGGTTGTGACATAACAAAATGTGGAAAAAGTGAAGCGCTGTGAATACTTTCCGGATGCACTGTATGTTTCATGAGAAAAATGTTGATGTGTTCAATACTTATTTTTCTCCGCTGTATGTAAATATTGTGTTTTTCCTCTTTTTGATTTTTATTATAAAAGGAGTCATTTTGCTCTCAATTTACTTCCTTTTTTCCCAAATTTGGTTTGAAATTTGTCTTGTATTGCTTCAAACTTTGGTATGAAGTTAAAAAAAAAAAATAAGAGCTGGCTTGCAAATTCAGACTATTCAGGCAAGTTGTTTACCAATGAAAACCACATTTCATAGGAGGAAAATAATTGAAAATGATATTAAAGCTGTAATGTTTACAAGGAGGAATGAAACAGTCTTGACGTACGAGTTGATGATTTAATCATGTTTTAAAATCCAGATTCAGGAGCCACATTTCAGTGCTGGATCAGATTCAGGTCTGATTACCTCCTCAGTAAATCTGAAACAGAAAAATACTCCCCTTTCCTGTTCTAGCGCAACACAAATCAACCAGAAAAAACAGACACTGGACCAGAATGAAAAGAATGTTTTTTGGTTGTTACTCACCCAAACCCAGCCACAGCGGGTGCACAACTCAGTGTACTACTCCTAGCGCCGGTCCCAAGCCCGGGTAAATGGGGAGGGTTGTGTCAGGAAGGGCATCCGACGTAAAACCTTTACCAAATCAAACATGTGGATCATGACAAATGAGACTTTCATACCGGATCGGTCGAGGCCGGGTTAACAATGACCACCACCGGTGCTGTTAACCGACAGGGTGCTGGTGGAAATTGGGCTACTGTTGGTTGAAGATCAAGGAGGAGGAGAGGGGGAAGGCGTGTTAGGAGGGAGCGAGAGAAAAGGAAAGGTAGAAGTGTGGATGTGAGAGTAGGGACGTTAAATATAGGGACTATGACTGGTAAAGGCAGAGAGTTGGCTGATATGATGGAGGGAAGAAAGGTAGATATACTGTGTGTTCAAGAAACCAGATAGAAGGGAAGCAAGGCTAGGAGCACTGGAGGTGGATTTAAACTGTTCTGCCATCATGTAGATGGGAAGAGAAATGGAGTAGGAGGAAGAGTATGTGAAGAGTGTTCAGGAGGTAAAGAGGGAGTCAGACAGAATCATGAGTTTGAAGCTAGAAGTCAGAGGTGTGATGTTGAATGTTGTCAGTGCATATGCCCCACAAGTTGGATGTCAGGTAGAAGAGAAAGGAATTCTGGAGTAAGTTGGATGAAGTGGTAGAGAGTGTTCCCAGGGGGGAGAGAGTGGTGATTGGAGCGGACTTTAATTGACATGTGCAGTCTAAGAAGTGTGTAAGAAGTCTACACACCCCTGTTCAAATGCCAGGTTTCTGTGATGTAAAACGATGAGACCAAGATAAATCATTTCAAAACTTTTTCCCACCATTAATGTGACCTATAACCTGTACAACCCAATTGAAAAACAAAGGGGAAAACTAAAAATTGAAAAAAAAAAACCCCAAACCTTAACGATAACCTGTTTGCATAAATATACACACCCTTAAACTAATACTTTGTAGGAGATGAACAATTGTTCTACTGAAAGGCCGTGGCAAATAGGAGTTTTTAACCTCAGTTTAAAGCAGCTGAGAGGTTTTTTTTTTTTTTTTTGTATTTTCAAAGACTTATTCTGAGGTAAAGAAATGTTTTTGTTGGGGAAAAAAAATAACTGTTCAGGTGACTTGTGTGCTTGCACATTCACTCCACCGCTACCCCCCAGTCTCCGTCATGCACAATTCCCTCTAAATGTCACTCCTGTGGAATGACCTCACGTCTCAGAAGAGGACAGTAGGTCTGGACCACCTGCGGAGAACCACGAGGAGATGGAGGCGCGGCGGTGAAGACCTGGATAGACTTCCTGACCCCCTAGGGTCAGACGAAAGAACCGGAGGACGTTGGAAGGAGACAAGGGATGATGAGAAGGATATGACAAGGATGTGTGATGTTGGCTATTGTTGTATGGTGTATAAGTATGGGGGTCTGACTGCTATCAGTCTCTTTCTGCTTTCTGCCTTGGGTGAGACATGTTGGGGAGGCGAAGCAGACATTAAATCTGAATTATAAAATCACTCAGCTTCTTCATTTCTTGCTCCCCACAGTGGTGACCCCGACGTGATCTGGTACCACCACAGCTATCTAATGTAGTGACTAGAATTTAGAGAGAAGGTCTCCAATAACAACAATCAGGCCACTAGTTAAGCTAGTCTCACTGTAGCTAGTTGAGTTTTGAGGCAGGTTTTGTATCAAGTTGCTTAAGTAATGATGTGATAACCTCACGGAAGAAAAAAGCAAGTCCAAAAAAACCCCCCCGATGCATTTCAGGCAGAGTTGTAGTCCTAGTTTCTGTGGGAGAGGAGAACTCCTGTGCAGGAGGAGTTTGGGCTGTTTGACTTTGCCGACCACATAATGCCACAACAATCCTACATAACCCACTAAGATAAAGGGAAAACCCCAAAACGCAGAACAGGGACTCTTTAAAAATTATTTATTTCAATTGCTGATTTTAATCCAGCTGCATTCTAGTGACTCACCTTGTTTTAGTGGCAATGCTCACAAAAGTGCCATGTTTTATCCTAGCAAAACTGCATATTTTCTGTTGTTTTAGGTGTGTTGTAGCTGGCTAAAAAACACAGTGACTTGCTGTTCTCAGTTCAGAAACGTAGGTCAAATCTGTGGAAGAATCAGTGAAGGTTTATGCGGTTCCTCCTGCCTTGGCTGACTTGTATCTACGCTGACAGAGTGATAATATGTAGCGAATTGAGGCTTTTTCCTGCATGTGTGTACCACCCAGCCAGTCTCTTGTGGATGCAATGTGCAGTGGTGTGTGTGTGTGTGTGTGTGTGTGTGTGTGTGTGTGTGTGTGTGTGTGAGAAAGTGGGTGCCGGGGCCTTCAGGGTGTCCTCATAAACGGTCTGTAATCTCTCATCAGCTGTGCTTTGAGTTATATAACCAGAGAGCCGCTGACCACTTCCAGCTGCAGGTCGAGACGTCTCTAATCATCATGATTGCTGTGTAAGTGCGGGTCTTTGAGGGAGAAGTTGTGAAATCTGGAGAGCTGTACACTGATAGTGGAGGAATTGGTTGTTGGCTGGCTCCAAATTTGGACAGGCGCATTCTTTATTCTTTCTAAATGTTGGAATATGAAGTATATACAGTATATTCATGTTACTGCACAACCTCAGGTGTAATATTGCATTGATCCAACAGTTCCACAAATACAGTTTTAAGATGGCAGTAATAAACGACAAGAGACTATGATTTGTTTATTTAATGTTGTGTCATTCCACCAAGACTAATAACAGAAACATGTTTTTGGTTGCAACTCTCCCCTCCTCTGTGTTTCCTCTCATCTTTCTGCCACTTGTGTAAAGGGGGTGGGGTGGCGACCATTGGTAGTGACATAAAATTAAACCTGCACACTACTTTATTGCTACTTTTAACGGGAATATTTCTTTGCAATCATGCTAGTTACGTTAACATGTAAACAAGTCCTGAGGCCTCATGTACGAAGACTTGCGTGGATTTCCTACTGAAAGATGACGTTCATTTAAATCAAGAAAACGCTGTAAGCAAAAAAAAAAATCCAGATTTATGAAACGGTGCGTATGCAGAAATCCAAGCACATCTCCTTTGTACATCCCAATCTACTTGAAATTGAACACACAGGAGGAAATACCGGACTCCTCACTTAACACACTTCAATTTGAATATGCAGTTAGATGCAAATAGATTTGCAAATAGATACATGCAAGCCCTGCACGTTTGATTCTCCTGTATCCATGATCAAAAATAATGGACTTAATGGAATGTCACGGAGTTGAAGGCGCTCCTGAATGAGGTAGAGGCATGTAAAGACGTTTTGTTTGGCACGCTGTCAGCGCCATATGCAAGAGGAGTGAATGGGGAAAGTGTGTGTGCAGCTGTCAGTGCTGTGGGGTCGGAGCAGTGCACACCCACAGAAATAAAAAAGAAATGGTCAGACATAAAGGGGGAAGTGAAGCGGAGGATGGCTGCCCATTGCCAAAGCGTGGCCAAAACAGGAGGGGGGCAAGGAGAGGCTGAAGTCCAGTCCGTTTGAGCAGAGAGTTACCAGTCTCATGGGTGTCACTGCCCTCACAGGGGCGGTGGCACGACATATGGGGATTCAGATTTCCCTCAAGGTAAATAAACGCTTATTTATAAAACTCAAATGTGGTCGTTTTACGGGTAATTCAGTAGCCTGCTCACAGTCCTATAAGATTAGTTTACTGTTTTCCTTTATTCAGACAGGGATGAGGAGGAGATGTTTATTTAACTTCGACATGTTTCGACTGAGGTGGCGCGGTGGCGGAGTGGTTAGCACTGCGGCAGCACAGCAACTCTCCCTTGGCCGGGAATTTGCATGTTCTCCCCGTGTCTGCGTGGGTTTACTCCGGGATTTCTCTGGTTTCCTCCCACATGCCAAAAACATGCAAGTTAGGTTAATTGGCATCAAACTGGGGATTCTAAATTGTCCTTAGGTATGACTGTGAGAGTGAATGGTTGTCTGTCTCTCTGTGTTGGCCCTGCGATGGACTGGCGATCTTTCCAGGGTGTACCCTGCCTCTCGCCCAAAGATGCTGGGATAGGCTCCAGCTCCCCCACGACCCGAAAAGGATTAAGCGGAAGAAGATGAATGAATGAATGAATGAATGTTTCAACTGATGTCTACAGTCGTCCTCAGAATCGTCAACTGATCACTGTGATTTGTGACCAGCCAGGTGGATTAGCTCGTTGAATAAAGAAAATCAGGAATAAGAAAGAAGGCAATATGAACCTATTTAGTGAGTAGCTATGGTCACCTGTAAGTTGAAAGCAGATCATAGTAGACTTGACAAGTATACAGTATATTTTATGTCCAAAATGCAAATCTCATCCTTTATAGTTATACTGTATCCAACTTGGATTACACACATTACTATTGAAAATGAATGCAGAAGTGCGTCAGGGAAAGGGTGACCCTGTTGCATTTCAGACTTTGCGCATGTGTTTATTGACATAACTACTGTACACACAGAAGCAATTAGGGGCTTGGTAGAATGCTGTGAAACTGTAGTTTAATCAGCAAAAAAAGGAAGTCACTTACTCCAACCACCGACTTGTAATGAAGCCTTGAAGACAGGGTGATATTTGGGGGTGCACAGGCATGTTACGCGTGAGGTGGGTTATTTAGGACAATTACATGAATTTACTCATTAAGAATCCACCCATCTGCACAGTGCCAGCTTGTAGTTTGTTCCTAACAATGCTGTTCATTAGAATGAATGAATTGTGTGTTGAACCAGGCTACCTTGCAACAATGTTGGTTGGTTGCATTTGTGCATCACATATAATTTGTACACTGATAGAATGGAAATGTTTCCTGTTAACATACACATATTCATCTTGTGAAGGTGATTTTATAGCAATGTGTGTGCAGTCGTTAGCTCCGATTACATTAGGAAAACTGGCTCCTGCTGCAAATTGTGCTTTGATGTTGGCCTGTTCAACTGCATTGTATGGGAATATGATGTACCTGGGTGACAGCCGGATAATGCCATCCCACACAGCTGGCATAGCTCGGCTCAGCGTTGACTGGGAAATCCCCGATCGGTCTGCCAGCTCCCTCTGGAATGCCCCTGTTGCCAGGAACCCCAGTGTTGTCAGCACCTGCACTGGGATGGGCAGCGCACGGCTTCTTGCTGTGTGGTGCTCCAAGAGCAGCCATAGCTCTGAGCACAGTTCCACAAGGACTGCCTGTGGAAACCTAACCCGGCTGACAAGCCAGTCATCATCCTGAGACAGAAAATCTTCTCTGTCTCTAAATATCCTTTCTCTTCTCACTGCGCGATTTGCAACATTCTCTAATAATGCTAATAAGTGCATTTTCTCCAGTTCTTTGCGCTTGCTTTTATATCCACTCGTCTAATTGCACACACTTGGACGTTTGTTCATCACGTAATTTTCACGTCATTATCAGTCTCCCAACATCACCTCTAAGTGTTGTCAACGGACCAATAAAAGTAGAAACATACGTACGCCAGCCATGAAGTTGCTGTGGGGCTGCGCATATTTCCACGGTCATTTCATTCTTGATACATCTGAAATTTTGTGTGGAAAAGGATGTATGCCATGTTTTTGTGCATAAATACTCTTTGTACATGATTTGTACAAAGCACCTAGTTTTGATTTAAAATCCCAAATCCATTTTGCCCAAGATGAGACCTTGAAGATATGGTCTCGAGATCAGTTTCAAGACCAAGACCGACATTCAGTGCTACAACACTATTAGTAATATATCATTCATGAACTACTGCTTTGAAAGAACTAGTTTTAGGTGAATGTACCCTACTAAATCGCTTCATTTCACTTTTCTGCTAAATAAGCTTTACGGTGCTTAGACATTGTTTGCTTTCTGGCTTTCATTTTGTGGATCAGGAGCCAAATCACTTTCTGCCTTAGTTCTGCTGTTTTTTAAATTAAGTAAGTGGTAGGCTGTTGGCGCTCCTGTAAAAGGCTGAATGAAGTCACAAACTTAAAACCGTGGAGTAAAATCACAAATTTACAATATTGGAGAAAAAAGTAAGAAACTTGCAGCAAAACAGTTGCTAATTTATGAGACTGGATGCCATAAACGACTGTTGCAAGAGTTTGGTTTGCATTGCTAACACCAAATCAAACTCGTTTCCAGTGAGAGTTGGACTCCGCCAGGGCTGCCCTTTGTCACTGATCCTGTTCAGAATTTTCATGGACAGAATATCTAGGCACAGCCAAGAATTGGAGGGTGTCCTGCTCAGTGACCACAGGATCTCATCTCTGCTGTTTGCAGATGATGTTGTCTTGTTGGCTTCATCTACCAATGACTTACAGGCCCTGCTGGGACGGTTTACTGAGTGTGAAGTGGCTGGGATAAGAATCAGCATCTCCAAGCCCAAGTCCATGGTCCTCAGCCAGAAAAAGGTGGATTGTCCTCTCTGGGTTGGGGACAAGTTCCTGCCCCAAGTGGAGGAGATTAAATATCTCGGGGTCTCATTCATGAGTGAGGTGAGAATGGAGCGAGAGATTGACAGATTGGCGCAGCATCTGCAGTGATGCAGACCTTGTACCGGTCTGTTGTGGTGAAGAGGGAGCTGAGCTCTGAAGCAAAGCTGTCGATTTACTGGTCAATCTGTGTTCCTACCCTCCCCTATGGTCATGAGCTTTGGTTAATGACCGAAAGAATGAGATCGCGGATACAAGTGGCTGAAATGAGCTTTCTCCATAGGATTGCTGGACTCACCCTTAGAGATAGGGTGAGGAGCTCAGTCATCTGGGAGAGGCTCAGAGTAGAACGGTGCTCCTCCACATCAAAAGGAGCCAGTTGAGGTGTTTTGGGCATCTTATCAGGATGCCTCTGGGATGCCTCCCACTTGAGGTGTTTCAGGCACGTCCCACTGGGAGGAGACCCCGGGGCAAACCCAGGACACACTGGAGAGGCTCTCAGCTGGCCTGGGAACGTCTTGGTATCCTCTCTGAAGAGCTGGAGCAGGTGGCCGGGGAGAGGGAAGTCTGGGTTTCTCTGCTTGAGCTGCTGCCTCCGCAACCCGGACCGCCGGACAAGTGGTAGAAAATGGATGGATGGATGCCATATCAGGCATCCATGGTCTACATCCAGGTTGAACTCAAGGTCAGGATCAAAGGTCATAAGATATGAGTACACATCATTTCAACTGGGAGTAGGCCTGGGCTATACACATATATAGAGAAGAGAAGGCTGTCAGGCTGTCAGGCCAGAATGAACTAGTCTGTTGTTGATGATCTGGTTTGAGACTCAAAAGTGACTCTGGAGCCACAGATTGCAGACTCCTGTGCCACCACAACCCCGTTTATATAAGTTGTACTTAGTAAAGCTGAAAGTTGAGTGTTAAGGGCAGTATTTCCAGCATTCAGAGTTGAGGATGTGGTTGTTAATCAGTAGCTGAGGGAACGTTAATCACCATGTTCTCCGGAAACAATAGATAACATCAGTGTTTTGGCATGTAAGTGTTCTTTAGTGCATTTGCTCAGCTAGAGCCTGCAGTAAATCCACAGGTAGATGTTGTGCACTGTCCCGAGACCCTAACTGAGTTATGACAGGAAAACCACAGGATTTCCACTTCTTAACCCCCAGAGCGTTTCCTTTCTGTGTAAATCTGAACAGTGGAAACACTCAAATATCCATCCCTGTCAGTCTTTTCCAGCATCGTTGTTTAAATACCATGTGAAATGAGTCAGAAATGCTGGCATCAGGGACGTGGCTGTATTTTGTTTTGCATGAAGTTCGTAAGCTATGATATCAGTTTTGGCCCCTGAATCTCGTTTATCTGCACCCGTCTATCATCGTGTAAAGCCCCGCATGCATCTGTCAGCCTTGGCAGTTCTCTGTGCTTGTCAGGACAATGATCGATCTTCTACTGGTTGACACAGATGCCAGCATGTGGCTGATTTACTGACTTGTGAGGCTGGAGGATCGTTTTCCTTCTGCCTCACATGGCGGCCCGTCTCTGACACTCCCAGAAAGACCCTTCAACCGAGAGCAGCAAGACACCAAGCATGTTCTGTTTAATAAATAGCAGGTACAGAGGTTTTGTTGTTTTTTTTTTTTTCTCAAGTGTCATATGTGTGATGCTTTAACTGCAAAAAAATCTGGAACCACAGAATATGTTTTAGCCTTACAACTATTTATGTAGGTCTATCAATAGGAAAACAGACTTTTCTCATATCAGTTTGCTGCTTCATTCATTATTTTTTATTAACTATCCTAAGAAATGTGTTGTTTTAAGCTCAGTCTGGATCAGGTCTGTTGTTGACGCCAAATTAAATGATGTCAACAGGATATAACCAGTAGGATATAACCGGTCCCTGGGGTACAGTAAGCTCTAGGGTTGCCACCTTCAATATAGAAAAATAAAGCCCCCCCCCCCTCGGCTCCGTCCCAAGGTGATGTGTGGGGTGCTAGTTATGGTTTATCATAACTTAATCAGTGACCCTGTTTACATGGTCACGAGTAAACTGATTACTGGAGTAAACCGATAAAGGTAATAAACAGCTTATGGTGTTTACATGCACCGAGTAAACGGTTTATTGGACCAATAAACTAGGTGTATTAATCCGTTTTCTCATAAACCAATAATGGCCTTTAACTGATATTGGTAATTGGATTACTCTAGTTACATGACAGTTTGAATAATCAGGTTACTCCAGAAAGCTGATTATAATCGGTTTACTCATGACCATGTAAACAAGGTCATTGTTGTCATATGGGGGCGGCAGTGGCTCAGGAGGTAGAGCAGGTCGTCCAATAACCACATGGTTGGCGGTTCAAATCCAGTTCTCCCCAGATATGCGGCCGTTGTGTCCCTGGGCAAGACACTCCACCCCAATTGCTCCTGGTGGGTCTGGAAGCGCCATGTTAGGCAGCATGCCACCATCAGTGTGTGAATGTGTGCGTGAATGGGTGGATAGCAGGATCTGTAAAGCACTTTGGTCATCAAGAGATGAGAATAAAAGCGCTATATAAGTGAATGCCATTTACCATTTACCA
This sequence comes from Pholidichthys leucotaenia, assembly GCA_020510985.1. Lineage (NCBI taxonomy): Eukaryota > Metazoa > Chordata > Actinopteri > Cichliformes > Pholidichthyidae > Pholidichthys > Pholidichthys leucotaenia. The sequence goes on along the minus strand of CM035836.1, from coordinate 123,313,771 downwards.
TTGTTTATAACATTCAAGTTCGAAAGTCAAAATGTTTCTGCTTACTACAAATGAAAGAACTTCTTCAAAAAAATCTGGGTGTGCAAATAATTTATTTAACATTAGAACTGTACAACTTGTTTATCAACCTTTTTTCTATTTGTGTACAGTACAACCATGGTAAAACATTCCAGTCTTCATAACTGCTTCATAACTGTGTTACTTCTTTTTCCATGTGTATTTCTTGTCATGTCTTGCAGCCATGAGTAGATGCTTGTCTTTCAAAACACTGCAGTAGAACTCTGAACAGGGCTCCATAAAGCTGAGAGTACTTTGCAGTTTTCCATGTGCTCATTGTCTTTGACGCTATCAAGCCAATCATTGAGTTCTTCCCGCTCATGTCGGTACTTTTGCAAACATTTGTTTGACTGATGCACGGGGCAGACTAATGGGACATGATGCAGTCGTAGACACATTGGTCTGTGAGAAGTCGGCAAGCCACTGTGGCTAGTGCTGAGCCCACCCAGCTATCTCTTGCCCAATCACTGTTGAGTGATGACTTCACGTGCAGTGCGTAAAAATAAACAAATCAACCAACAAGTACTGAGTAGGAGGGTAACATGCAGAATGCGGATGAGATGATATTGCGTTAAAGGCATCTAGTAAATACAGGACAAACCGCGTCCTGTATTGAGGACGCATTATTTTAGTGTAAAAAAACAGGACAATACTGTATTTTACAGGATGGGTGGCAACTCTAATAAGCACAGACACACCTGTGAATGAGAGAATAGGCAATTGCTAACGACAGCTAACTGCCCTTGGTACTGTTCAGAGTTTTATAATTTAGAGTGGAATAAGCTAAAAATGTTTAAGAACAACCTATATAATCGAGAGTTGGTAGATGAACAAGGATGTCTACTGAGAGAATATTTAGAAAATAATAATAAGATCCGATCACATTCTGACAGCTAAGCTAGCACCGAGTGGCTAACAGCCTGATTTGCTTGGCTATTACACCCAAAATATAACAAAATAAGAAAGAATGATGTGAGATTTAGTGGTCGGAGAGGCCGCTGGCATGGATTGGCAGCCACGTTTCCGTCAGTCTGCCCCAGGGCAGCTGTGGCAACAGCAGTAGCTGCACTACCATTGTCTGTCTGTCGAGTGAATAAATAATGGGCTCATTGTAAAGCGCTTTGAGTATCTTGAAAGGTGCTACATAAATGCAATCCATTGTTATTATTATTTATATTTACCTCTGGATTAATGAACCAGGTGGAAACAGGGATGTCTAGTTGGGTGACTAGGAATGAAAGAAAATAAAAATAATAAACACCATGTTTGCCAAGCTAGCTCCATAGTAGCACTGTTAGCTGTGAAGCTAGCGCCATGGGGTCAGAAACTCTGGGCGGGGACTGCATAGTATCACAGCTATTAGCACAATGATGGGTGTCACACTACCCAATTTGGAGCACGCATGTGGAAGGCACTCCGCCATCTTGGAACGTGAGGTATGGAATGCATATAGACAAACAATTTTTGAATTACTTCATTGGTCTACCTGATTTGGCATATGCACATGTCATGTAGGAAAATCATAAAACATGTTAATTTTAATAAAAAATAAGTCATCTGTTTATGCTACTGTAGCCCACATTTATTATTTATTCAAGAAGATCAGAGACCTTGTACCTCTTATCTCGCCATTTGATAATATTGTTATAGTAGATATGCTAGCAAATTGCATTTGAGGATGTTATTTACAACTTTTTCCCTCCACCCTCTATCATAATTTGTAATATGTGTGCGTTGCCTCAAAAAATCTCAAATTAAGTCTTTGTATTGGGAAGAATATATAATCTGTATCTCATTTAATAGAAAATGTAATATAGTAATTTTGTTTATCATGGCACTAAATTTATTTATTATAATGTATTCTTTTGGTATATATATATATATACACTACCTTTCAAAAGTTTGGGGTCACTTAGAAATTTCCTTATTTTTTTTTTTTTTTAAGTTTTTGTTAAGGGTATACAGGTCATTACAGCATTGCATTGTTTACATTTTCATCACATGTTCCCTTATTTTTTGCTATTTGACAACATTGGAAGAAGAATTATTACAACACCCCTTTTTTTTCTTTTAAAGTGAAAGAAAAAGTGAAATTAAAGAAAATAAAATAAGAAAAAAACAAACAAACAAACAAAACAGCAAAAAACAAACAAAAAGAAAAAAAGTAATTAAAAGTAAAAGAGCATCTGAGTAGCATTGGAACAAAGAGCGGAACCATTATTGAAATGGTATTTGTCAAAGATTAGATCTAATGGAAGACACATATGTGATCCAGGGTTGCCAAAAGTTCATGAACCCATCCATGTCTTGTCTCAGTGCGAATGTCAACTTTTCCATCAAGTAAATGTCTTGGATCACGTTAGACCAATCTTCAGGTGTAGGACAGTCCTTCAACATCCATTTTTTAGTTAGGGCTTTTTTACTTGCCAATATTAAAACATTGAATAAGTATTTTTCTCCTCGTCTTTCCAGTGAGTCCGGTAGTAAACCCAAATACAAAGTTACAAAAGAAAAGGGAACTGTTATTTTGAATATTTTCCCCAATATTGTCTGTACATTGGTCCAATATTGGTGGATAACTGGGCATGACCAAAACACATGAAAATGATTTGCAGTCTTTTCACCACACAAGCGCCAACAGTTCAACCCCTTATGGGTAAATTTGTTTTGTGCAGGTGTTCTGAAAAATCTTACCAAATTTTTCCATCCAAATTCTCTCCACTGCAGGGATGAGGTACTTTTCCATTGCTGTTTATTTAGCTTTTCCCATATTTCCAGTTGTAAAGTGAAATTCCCCTCTTTTTCCCATCTTTCTTTTATATATGATGTGTTGTCTCCTTTTAAGTCTTGAAGACCTTGGTATATTTTAGAAATGTATCTGATCCCTGGGATCCCTTTATATGCCATTAAGAAGACCTTCAGAACACCTGACTGGGCCCTTTCCAAATCCTCCTTTTTAAGTATATTGTTTATGTGGTGTCTAAGCTGAAAGAACCTGTAAAGATCTTGATTTATTAGACCTTGTTTTTTCAAATCTTCAAAACTTCTTAAAGTTTGCCCCTTAAAAAAATCGTAATATTTTATCAGCCCTTTCTCTTTCCACTTTTTAAATCTAGGGTCTGTTTTATGAGGAGTAAAGTCTTGATCATAGGCAATCCATTGCAGAAGTCGATAGGGCTCTTTAGTTTGATTCTCTCTGACTATCTTAAACCAAATTTTTAGCGGGGTCTCTATCCACGGGTTAGTGTTATTGAAAAGTTTAGGTAAGGCATTGTTCCCTATTATCGCCTGTAGGGGGATGTCACTTGTTATTTGGCATTCGATCTCCTTCCATTGTGCAGTGTAGACTGGGTTACATATCTCTATTAAAGTTTTAATTTGTGCGGCTTTAAAATAGTCCCTGATATTTGGCAGCGCAAGCCCACCTTTGTCTTTGTTTAGCTGTAAGGTTCTATATCTGATTCTAGGTCTCTTGCCCTGCCATATGAATCTTGAGATCTTTCTGTCCAGCTCCTGCCATGTTTTTTTGGGAGGTTCTACCGGTATTGTTTGGAAAAGGTATAGAAGACGTGGAAGTATATTCATTTTGACTGCTTCAATTCTTTGTGCAGTACCCAAGAATGGTATCATATTCCATCTTGCTAGGTCAGATTTTATTTTTATCACCAGTGGATCATAGTTTAGTGTTATAATTTTGTTGAGTTGTTTCAGGATATTGACCCCCAGATATTTCATAGATTCCATCTCCCAGTTAGTTTTGAGTTTGCTTAGTGAATAATGATTTGGGTCATAGTTGAATGTTAAAACTTGGGTTTTATGCATGTTTAATTTGTACCCCGATAAATCTCCATACTCTGAAAAAACTGAGATTAGTTCTGGTAAAGAAGTGTCCGGCTGCCCTAGGTATATTAAAATGTCATCAGCAAAGAGTGCTATTTTATGTTCCTTCTGACCAAGTGTAATACCTTGAATTTTTTGATTTTGTCTTATCCATTGGCTCAGAGGTTCTATGAAGATTGCAAAGAGCAGTGGAGACAGGGGGCAGCCCTGACGACATCCTCTTTCCAGCTCAAAAGATGATGATAAATTACCGTTAATCCTTATTTTAGCTGTTGGTCTTTTATATAATGCCTGTATAGTTCTAATGAAGTTGTTATGAAAATTGAAACTGGATAAGATTCTATATAGGAAAGACCAGTCAACTGAATCGAATGCTTTTTCAGCATCTAATCCCAATATGACTGCATTTAAGTTATATTTTTTTTATATGATGAATTATGTGTAAAGGTCTTGTGTCTGTCTTTGTCTTATAAAACCTGTTTGGTCTAAATGAATTAAGTCTGTCAGTATATTTTCTAACCTTTTGGCAAGGATAATGGTAAAAAGCTTATAGTCCTGATTTAATACACTGATTGGTCTGTAGTTGGAGCATTCTAGTTTATCCTTTTCAGGTTTAGGTATAACTGCAATGACCCCTTCTCTCCAGGAGGGGGGATTTCCCCTGTGTGGAGGACATAGTTAAATGTTTTCAGGAGGAGAGGAGATAGTTGCTGTTTAAAGGTTTTGTACCACTCTGCTGTATAGCCATCTGCTCCTGGGGATTTGTTAGCTTTAAGTTTCATAATTGCTTTTTCCAATTCTTTAGGTTGTATTTCTGACAGTAGTGTTTTATTTTGTGACTCTGTCAGTTGGGGAAGGTTTAATGTGTTTAGGAATGTCTCGGATGCGTTTTTATGTTTTTTGTGGGAGTATAAGTTCTTATAGTAATTCTCGAAGCTTTTAAGAATATCCTGAATTCTGAATTTTATTTCCTTTGATACTGGGTCTCTGATTTTGTAGATTGCTCTTTCTGTTTGTTGTTTCCTCAATTTATAGGCTAGTAATTTTGCCGATTTACTGCCTGCTTCATAGTGTTTTTGTTTCAGAAATGTAAGTTTCTTCTGTAATTCTATTGTGTAGATCTCATTTATTTGATTTTTAATTTCCTTAATCTTGAGCGAGTCATTAGAATGAGTGTTGCCTTTGTGTTCTTTTTCTAGGTTCTTAAGTTCTGACTCTAATGTGATTAGTTTTTCTTGTCTCAGTTTCTTTTGGGTTGCCAGTTTTGCAATAATTTTTCCCCTTATTACAGCTTTGCATGCATCCCACAGTATTAAAGGGGATACTTCTCCATTATCGTTTTCTTCCAAATATCTGAGAATATCTGATTCCAATTCATCTTTCAGTGGACCTTTCAGGACATTTGAATTCAACCTCCAAGAAAATGTATTATTTGTGTATTTTTGGATATTTAAGTCCATATAGATCGGACTGTGGTCAGAGAGATCCATCAGTCCTATTTTACATGTTTTTACTCTTCCAATGTCTCTATTAAACATAAAAAAGTAATCAATCCTTGAGTAAGATGAATGTGGCGTTGAATAAAATGTATAATCTTTTACACTGGGGTTGAATTCCCTCCACACATCACAGATTCCCATTTCTTTTAGTAGCATCCGAGATTTCCTACTTTGAGTGTTATTTTGATGTGAAGAATTACCTGTTGCATCCCAGTATGGATTCAGTCTTAGATTGAAGTCTCCACCACATATCACTAAACCTTGGGCTTTAGTTATCATTAGGTCAAATACATTTTTATAAAATTTCCAGTTAGCCCCTGGTGGTGCATATACATTCAGCAGGGTGATATCTTCTCCCTCTAGCCGCCCAATTACCAAACTGTACCTCCCTTCTTTATCTTTGTGTTCTGATTTTTTTTCAAATGTAATTTTGGTTGATATCAATGTCGCTACTCCCCTCCTCCTCCCTGACTTATATGAAGATGAAGAGATCATTTTAAACCCTTGTCTATTGAGTTTAGTGTGCTCCACGTCTGTTAGGTGGGTTTCTTGTAAAAATATTATTTCTGCTTTGTCTTTTTTCATTTTGCGTAGAATTTTGGATCTTTTAACTGGATTCAGGATCCCTTTTACATTATATGAGGCTATTTTGGTTACACCCTGTTTCTCCATTGTATTGTCTTATTTAGTATAACAGTGTGGTGGCCCTCTTTTATGCTGCTCAGAAACTGAAAGAACATTAAGAACATAAAAAACATTAAGAACATAGTGTACGAAACTTTAAAACAAAAAATTGTCAAAAGAACTTCCTGAGCTGAGGTCTTTTTAAAGACCCTGTAAGAGCCTTGATGGAGTATAGGCTCTGAGGGAAATTCCTCAAACTCTGTTACGTGTTGAGGGCCCTCTCTTACCCCTGTAAGTTGTCCCATGTTTTTAACATGAATTTCAGATCCCAATCCGAATTTGTAATGATTTTTTTTTTTATGCCTATACCCTATGAAATTGTGTGCACCCTCCCACCCCCATCACAGCAATCATTCACTCTAATACAGTATTTGTTAGTGTGGGGAGAACATGTGGGTCATTGTTACATTTCTATTTTAACAAGTTTTTTTTTTTTTTAATTAAAAAGACATTTGTTTCTAATGCTATGACTGATCCATGAAATGTTTTACCACATGCTGATTCTGCATCTCCTTTAATGTTTGTTACCTTGTGTGTGTGTGTGTGTGGGGGGGGGGGGTTGGAAGTGCAGAATGACTAAAAAAAAGGTCACTATTCCCTCCTGAAACTGGCAGGCTTATCCTTGTAGCTCTGGCACTGGGTTTCCCGCTGCTGGCCCGTGGATTTTGAAGGTCTCTGTGTGGACCACGTTTGAGCCTTGATCCTATCGCTCGGGTCTGCTGCGGGTTTAAACACTGTTACCGGGAGCCCTCTTCTCGCCATGTCAATTGTTGCTTCTTCCGCCGAATTATAGAGACATGACTCTTCACCGTAAAAGACCCTTAACTTCGCAGGAAATGGCGTCTGAAAGCGCAGTTTCTGTTCCCGTAGCACCTTTTTAGCGTCATTGTATTCCCGGCGCTTTTTAAGAACCTCCGGGGCGTAATCGTGCTCCACAAAGAGTTTTCTCTCTTGGTGCATAAATCCTTTTTTCTGCCAAGCCCGTCTTACAACCTCTTGTTTTATTTTGAAATTGGCGAATCTCACCACCACAGAACGTGGGGGCGCTTCCGCCGCTGGCTTTGCGGCTAATGTACGATGGGCCTTTTCTATCTTCAAATCAGTGGTTTGTGGAATATCCAACTTCTCTCTCAGTAAGGATTCCACGCATTCCGCCATTGTGTTGAAACCATCTTCGGCTCCTTCTTTCAGACCGTGAATTCTAATGTTGTCTCTTCTCTGTCTTCCTTCTTGGTCGGTTAGCTTAGCCTCCAGTCTTGACTGTCTTTTGTGTAAATCCAGCACGGAATCTTCAAGCACTTTTATTCTTTCTTCAGCTTCCAAGATTCAGTTCTCGGCCTGGTCCACTCTGCTGTTCGTCCTTTTTAATTCATCTCTGAATTCACGGAATTCGGCCCAAACCTCTCGGCGAAATCGTCGTAATTCTTCAAATAACGTTTTCAAGCTAACCTTCTTGTTAGCTACGTTCAGCTCCTCGTCTTCTGAACAGAGGTCCTCCGGTTCAGATTCTCCGGCCGATGTGTGTCCTAGCCTGGGAAATGTCAGTTTCTTCTGTTTTTGTTTAGGCATGATGTTTTTGTCTTTTGATTTTTACTCTTCCAAAAATCCGTTAAGTCTGATTTTGAAGATGTTTTCCTGGATTAGGTCTGGGAGCTTCAGCGTTAAGCTGCTATCACCATGGCGTCCAGACCGGAAGTTTGGGGTCACTTTGAAATTTCCTTATTTTTGAAAGAAAAGCACTGTTTTTTTCAATGAAGATAACTTTAAACTAATCAGAAATACACTCTATACATTGCTAATGTGGTAAATGACTATTCTAGCTGCAAATGTCTGGTTTTTGGTGCAGTATCTACATAGGTGTATAGAGGCCCATTTCCAGCAACTATCACTCCAGTGTTATAATGGTACAATGTGTTTGCTCATTGCGTCAGAAGGTCAATGGATGATTAGAAAACCCTTGTGCAATCATGTTAGCACAGCTGAAAACAGTTTAGTTGGTTAGAGAAGCTATAAAACTGACCTTCCTTTGAGCAGGTTGAGTATCTGGAAAAAATTATTATTTCAAATACAAATCATTATTTCTAACCTTGTCAATGTCTTGACTATATTTTCTATTCATTTTACAACTCATGGTGGTAAATAAGTGTGACTGTTCATGGAAAACACAAAATAATTGTCTGGGTGACCCCAAACTTTTGAACGGTAGTGTATATATATATATATATATATATATTTATCTGCTGCCTCTAAGAAATCAAGTCCTGCTACCCACTCCCCACTCCACCGACACCCCCCCCCCACTCCCAACACACAGCCCCCCATCCTGACCCTGACCAAGACCCAGGTGAGGACGGAGCTGAGGAAGATCAAGGCGAGGAAGGCGTCGGGACCGGACGGCATCAGCGCAAAGCTCCTCAAGTCCTGTGCAGACCAGCTGTGTGGGATTGTGACATATATCTTCAACATGAGCCTGAAACTGGGGAGGGTACCACAGCTGTGGAAAACATCTTGTGTGGTACCTGTACCAAAAACTTCCCACCCCAAAGACCTGAACAGCTTCAGACCGGTGGCCTTGACGTCCCACTTGATGAAGACCCTGGAGAGACTGCTCCTTGCTCATCTCCGCCCCCTGGTGGAACCAGCGATGGATCCACTCCAGTTCGCCTACCAGCATGGCATTGGGGTGGAGGATGCGGTGATCTTCCTCCTTCACCGTTCTCTGTCCCACCTGGAGAAGCCCGGGAATATGGTGAGGATCATGTTCTTTGACTTCTCCAGTGCTTTCAACACCATCCAACCGATGATCCTGAAGGACAAGCTGCTGCGCGCAGGGGTGGACCAGCACCTGTCATCATGGATCCTGGACTACCTCACTAACCGGCCTCAGTTTGTGAGAACCCGGGACTGTGTTTCCGACACGATCATCAGTAGCACGGGGGCCCCCCAGGGAACGGTGCTGGCTCCCTTCCTGTTCACTCTTTATACTGCGGACTTCTCACACAACACAACACATTGCCATCTACAGAAGTTCTCTGATGACTCTGCGATCGTTGGTCTCATCTCCAGCGGAGATGAAGCTGAGTACAGAGGGCTTATCCAGGACTTTGTGGACTGGTGCCATCGGAACTGCCTCCAGATCAACGCGAGGAAAACTAAGGAGCTGGTGGTGGACTGCCGCAGGCATGGGCAGCCCCTCACAGCACCAGTAAATATACAGGGAACAGACATCGAGATGGTGACATCCTACAAGTACCTGGGTATTCATCTGAACAATAAACTAGACTGGTCACACAATACTGACGCACTCTACAAGAAGGGACAGCGCAGGCTGTTCCTGCTGAGGAGACTCAGGTCTTTTGGTGTACAAGGGGCGCTGCTGAAGTCATTCTATGACACGGTGGTGGCATCAGCCATCACTTTTGGAGTGGTCTGCTGGGGCAGTGGCATTACTGCAGCCGATAGGAAGAGACTGAACAAACTGATTAAGAAAGCTAGCTCTGTCCTGGGGCAACGCCTTGATCCGATGGAGGAGATAGGAGAGAGAAGGACGGTGGCTAAACTGTCATCTCTGCTGGAGTCCGAGTTCCACCCTATGCAGGACATACTGGATGCACTGAGGAGCTCATTTAGCAGCAGACTACATCATCCCAGGTGCACAACCGAGAGGTTTCGTAGGTCCTTCCTACCAACGGCTGTCAGACTGTACAACCTAAGCAGGGCTGCTCGCAGAGATAGCAAAAAGACGTAACAAACTAATAGTTTTTTGAATGCAAAAGATGCAATAGACTTACACAATGGTCCTCTCCGGCATACAACTAGGAACATACCGGTCGCTATGGAGGGTGAGAATATGTATGGGCACATAATCATACCATGTAGGATAACTAAATAGACGGTTATGCTGTTTCATCCCACCTAGCAACAATGCTCTGCACTGTGTGTGTTTATATATTTACATATTTATTCCATCTAGCTACAATGCTCTGCACTGGGTGTGTTTATATTTATATATCTATATATTTATTCCATCTAGCTACAATGCTCAGCACTGAGTGTGTTTATATTTATATATCTATATATTTATTCCATCTAGCTACAATGCTCCGCACTGTGTTTTTATATATCTACATATTATTCCATCTAGCTACATTGCTCCGCACTGTGTGTGTTTATATACTTGCATATTTATTCCACCTAGCTGCAATGCTCCGTACTGTGGGTGTTTATATATTTACATATTTATTCCATCTAGCTACAATGCTCTGCACTGTGTGTTCATATATTCATATATTTATTCCATCCAGCTACAATGCTCTGCACTGTGTGTCTGTGTGTGTGTGTGTGTGTGTATATATATATTTTATAGTAATATGTACATATGTATATTAGCTGCTCTTGCTTGCTTGTTTTTTTTCTTGCCTTCTGATTGTTGCTCTGAGTGTTGCTATCCCTGTGCTGTTGCAATCCTGGAATTTCCCCATTGTGGGACTAATAAAGGCTTATCTTATCTTATCTCTTATCTTATATATAATCATCATCATAGCAGTCTGTCAGGGGCAACAATAACTGTTTCATTTAGGTCTGATCAGATTCCTCCACGCAGCTCTGTCCTTCGCCTTCCGCTGCCAGGAACTCCTAGCCTTGTTAACCTGGGCGACGTCCGAGCTGGTGTGAGTTGCTTTCTGACTGACCATTTCATGAAACTGCTTGCAAGGTATTTAAGTATCGCTAGCTTTTGCTGGACTAGCGGCACATTCTTGGCAGATAGAGGTGTTATCAGTGGCAAGGACAGGCCAAGACAAACTGACTCCAGTATCTGTTGCAGTGACTGACCAGATGATAGGTTTGTTTGTCTCTGCTCTTTGTGTAGTGCATGTCACGATGTACCAACTGGCAAAAGTCCACCACAGACCTTGCGACAGATGTGCTTATCTGCCAGGATGTCCAGTCTCACCCCGTGTAACTGGGAGTGGTCCACCACAGACCTGTGACGGATATTGTTTTTAGTTCTGCCAGGGTGCTCAGTTTCACCCTCCACGCCCTCAGAAGGGCGGGGTTGCCGGTTGAGTCGCCGACGTCCCGACCCATGAGACAGGTAGTACCAGTTTTCATGGTTATTCGGTAGCAAGCAAACCAATGCCTGACCTGACATACAGACGTGGACAAAATTGCTGGTACCCCTCTGTTAATGAAAGAAAAACCCACAATGGTCACAGAAATAACTTGAATCTGACAAAAGTGGTAATAAATAAAAATTCTATGAAAATTAACCAATGAAAATCAGACAATGCTTTTGAATTGTGGTTCAATAGAATTATTTTAAAAAACAAACTCATGAAACAAGCCTGGATAAAAATGACGGTACCCTTAACTTAATATTTTGTTGCACAACCTTTTGAGGCAATCACTGCAATCAAACGATTTCTGTAATTGTCAATGAGACTTCTGCACCTCTCAGCAGGTATTTTGGCCCACTCCTCATGAGCAGACTGCTCCAGTTGCCTCAGGTTTGAAGGGTGCCTTCTCCAGACGGCATGTTTCAGCTCCTTCCACAGATGTTCAATAGGATTTAGATCAGGGCTCATAGAAGGCCACTTTAGAATAGTCCAATGTTTCGCTCTTAGCCATTCTTGGGTGTTTTTAGCTGTGTGTTTTGGGTCATTATCCTGTTGCAAGACCCATGACCTGCGACTGAGACCAAGCCGTCTGACACTGGGCAGCACATTTCTCTCTAGAATACCTTGATAGTCTTGAGATTTCATTGTACCCTGCACAGATTCAAGACACCCTGTGCCAGATGTAGCAAAGCAGCCCCAGAACATAACAGAACCTCCTCCATGTTTCACAGTAGGGACAGTGTTCTTTTCTTGGTATGCTTCATTTTTGCGTCTGTGAACATAGAGCTGATGTGCCTTGCAAAAAAGTTCTAGTTTTGTCTCATCTGTCCATAGGACATTCTCCCAGAAGCTTTGTAGCTTGTCAGCATGCAGTTTGGCAAATTCCAGTCTGGCTTTTTTATGATTTGTTTTCAACAGTGGTGTCCTCCTTGGTCATCTCCCATGAAGTCCACTTTGGCTCAAACAACGACGGATGGTGCGATCTGACACTGATGTACCTTGACCTTGGAGTTCACCATGAATGTGTTTAGAGGTTGTTCTGGGCTCTTTTGTTACCATTCGTATTATCTGTCTCCTCCTGCGGCCACGTCCAGGGAGGTTGGCTACAGTCCCATGGATCTTAAATTTCTGAATAATATGTGCAACTGTAGTCACAGGAACATCAAGCTGCTTGGAGATGGTCTTATAGCCTTTACTTTTAACATGCTTGTCTATAATTTTCTTTCTAATCTCCTGAAACAACTCTCTCCTTTGCTTCCTCTGGTCCATGTTTAGTGTGGTACACACCATGTCAACAAACAGCACAGTGACTTCTTGTCACCCTTTAAATAGGCCAACTGACTGATTACAAGTTTGTAGACACCTGTGATGTTAATTAGAGGACACATCTTGGTTGAACATGTCCCTATGGTCATGGTGGAATTACACCTGGGAGGGCAATACCATTACAGTGAGCTCTGGATCTCATGATATTCAGAGCCAAGTCAAAACCGCTTATTTAATGAGAGATACTGAGACAAAGGCTGAGCATAACAATGTGACAGGGTTGTGGTTTTTTTTCCTGTTGGTAGCCAGTTCAGATATCTAAATGGATGTGCAGAAGTACTGAAAAATGTAATTTTCATAACGAGTCTCCTTTTAAACCTGATATTACTGAGCTTTGTGAGCAGATTTCCTGTTTTTTATTAAGAGGATTCTGTCTAAAATAAATTTTAAAAGTGTTCTTAGGTGACATACGCTGCAATCCAGGTACATTGAAACTCAAAGGTTGGAATGATGTCACTAACAGGGTTGATCCTGTTTCAGAACAAGTCAAAGTCTCTCTTGCTAGCTATTGTTAACAACATATGGTGATTTGCAGATAAAAACACAGTGACATGTTTAGGGATAGAGGTTGTGCAGAAGAGACATACAGTATATAACAGAAGTGCTAATAAATAGTAGCTACATTTTATATAGCATGCTGACAAATGGGTTCAGACACCCTAAATTTTGATCTTGGGTATGTTGATGGCTGCCCAGTTTAATAAATTGGAAATCAGACTTTAGGAGGTGTTTCAGGTGAAACTTTTGGTCAAGACCTCTGGAAAAACCAGCTTTAGACAAGTCCTGAATTCCAGCATCAGAGTTGTTTCATCAGGGCTGGTTTCAAAGCTGAGATCAAAACTCTGTAAGAATTTATTCTTAGAAATGAGATACTGTAATTAATGTACTTGTGAAAATCAGGGATTTTCAATAGTAAACAGTGGCTGGGCTACATTGTAAATATTCGAGATTAAGTAAAGTTATGTAAAGTGAAGAAGAGATGCAGGATGTTTCCTTTCTGATCACCCTGATCTTGACAGCCCTGGTACACGTCTCTTCGTGTTTCCTGTCTATTCCCTGAAGAGGAGCCTCACCCATCCTCACACTGTGTCCACATTCAAAGGGCTGGAGCTTGTGGGGTTACTGTACATCTTTTGATGGTTTTCTAATAAAGGACCTATCACAAATTGCAGTTTTTGGGGATCTTGCAGTTAGAGGTATCTGACATTTTCATTTTGGATTGTTAAGACTGACTGTAGATACAGTGGATATAACAAGTCTACACACCCCTGGTCAAATGCCAGGTTTTTGTGATGTAAAAAATGAGACCAAGATAAATCATTTCAAAACTATTTCCACCATTAATGTAACCTATAACCTGTACAACCCAAATGAAAAACAAACTGAAATCTTTTAAGGGGAAAAAGAAAAAAGAAAAAACTTACAGTAACCTGATTGCATAAATATGCACACCCTTAAACTAATACTTTGTTGCAGCGCCTTTGGTTTTTATTACAGCACTCGGTCTCTTTGGGTAGGAGTCTATCAGCGTAGAACATCTTGATGTGACAATATTTTCTCACTCTTCTTTGCAAAAAGGCTCCAAATCTGTCAGATTGTGAAGGCATCTCCTGTACACAGCCTTCTTCAGATCACCCCAGAGCTGTTTGATGTTGAGGTCTGGACTCTGGCTGGGCCATTCCAGAGCCTTAATCTTTTTCTGGTGAAGCCATTATTTTGTTGATTTGGATGTGTGCTTTGGGTCATTGTCATGCTGAAAGATGAAGCTCCTTTTCATCTTCAGCTTTCTAGCAGAAGCCTGAAGGTTTTGTGCCAACACTGACTGGTATTTGGAACTGTTCATAATTCCCTCCACCTTGACTAAGGCCCCGGTTCCAGCTGAAGAAAAATGGCCCCAAAGCATGATGCTGCCACCACCATGCTTCACTCTAGGCATGGTGTTTTTTTGGTGATGAGCAGTGTTGGTTGTGGCAAATACACCTTTTGGAATTATGGCCAAATGTTCAACCTTGGTTTCATTGGCCCATAATACATTTTCCCACATGCGTTTGGAAGTTTTCAAATGTGTTTTTGCTAAATGTAGCCGGACTTGGATGTTTTTCTTTGTAAGATAAGACTTCCATCTTGCCACCCTACCCCATAGCCCAGACTTATGAAGAAGACGGGAGATTGTTGTCTCATGTACTAAACAGCCAGTACTTGCTAGAAATCCCTGCTGCTCCTTCAATGTTGCTGCCGGCCTCTTAGCAGCCTCCCTGACCAGTTTTCTTCTTGTCTTTTCATTAATTTTGGAGGGATATCCAGTTCTTGGTAATGTCACTGTTGTGCCATATTTTCTTCACCTGATGATGACTGTCTTCACTGTGTTCCATGGTTTATTTTAATGCCTTGGAAATTCTTTGGTACCCTTCTCCTGACTGATACCTTTGAACAATGAGATTCCTCTGATGCTTTGTAAACTCTCTGCGGACCCTTGCTTGCGCTGTAAGATGTGACAACAAAATGTCAGGAAAAGCCTACTAGAACAGCTGAACTTTATTTGGGGTTAATCAGAGGCACTTTAAATGGTGGCAGGTGTGTGCTGACTCCCATTTAACATGAGTTTGAATGTGATTGGTTAATTCTGAACACAGCCATATCTCCAGTTATAACAGGGTGTGCATATTTATGCAACCAGGTTATTGTAAGTTTTTTATTTTTCCCCTTAAAAGACTTCAGTTTGTTTCTCAATTAGGCTGTACAGGTTATAGGTCACATTAATGGCGGAAAAAGTTTTGAAATGATTTATCTCTGTCTCATTTTTTTACATCACAAAAACCTGGCATTTGAACAGGGGTGCGTAGACTTTTTATATCCATTGTAGCTATAAATGTAGCTATAAATTAATCTTTCCTCCACGGGAATCAAAATCTAAGCAAAATCTCGATGCAAAATTCTCAAATTTCACTTTTGCTTATTAATGAATAAATTACAGATATTAGAAAAGTGCAAAGAGGAATTTCTGCTTTATTTTATGATATATTCTCAACTGGAGTTCCACAGGGATGTGGTCTGGGCCCCATACTTGTTAGTGTTTGTGTCATTTTCAATGTTTAGCTAACTTGTCACAATACAGTAATTTATTTTATTTATTTTTTTTGCAGAGGTGGTTGAGATCTTCACGGGGGCTCTCAGTTTTAGTGAGAAATCAACACTGCTGAGATAGCGGGTTTCTTGTGCCAAGAGCAAGACTCATTAAAAAACATTAAAAACATCCATGTAGGTAGTGTTGACAAAGAATTTACTTATCTCTGCTGCTTAATTGGTATGAGGTTCTTTCCCTGGAATGCTGTATTTGGTCTACTCCAAACATGTCCTCTGTTCTGGTGTCCAAATAATTCAATTTTAGACTCATCTGTCCAAAGAACATTATTCCAGAAGTCTAGATCTTTGCCTTTGTTCTCTCTGGCCAACTTCAGTCTGGCCTTCATGTTTCTCTTAGAGTGCAAAGATTTCCTCTTTGCACGCCTCCCATGCAAGTTAAACTTGTGCAGTCTCTTTCTGATTGTAGAGGTATTTACTTTCGCATCAACAGTAGCAAGCGCCTGCTGTAGGGCCCGTGATGACATTTAAAGGTTTTTGGAGACTTCTTTTAGCATCTTGTGCTCTGCTCTCAGGGTGAACTTGGTTGGATGGCCAGACCTGGGCATGTTGGCAGTTGTTTTGAATGTCCTCCACTTGCAGACTACTTTCCGGACAGTGGAATGACTGGTTTCAAATTCTTTTGAGATCTTTTTAAATGCCTTACCAGACTCATAAGCTGCTACAATCTTCTTTCTGAAGGCCTCAGACAGCTCTTTTGATCTCACCATGATGTTCACTCTCACTTCAACAGTCAGGAGCACACCAAACTAAATGTCTGAGGTTTAAATAGGACAAGCCTCTTTCAAAATGCTGAGTAACGATGTTCTAATCATGTGCACCTTATGTGATACACCTGTGTATGATTTTAGCTATTGTAAGTGGGAATATATGTGGGAGTCTCCTAATTTATTCATCACCAGAAATTGTATGTTTTTAGAATTACATTTTACATAAAATTTTAAAGTCTTTTCTTCAGTTTTAATTGTGTAGTTATATTACTTGAAACCCTCAGTATTGTTAAAATTGATATTAACCCTTTGAGTGTGTATGGTGCAGAACTGCGACATACCTCCTAGTGGTCAAGAGTGGTAAATAATTTTTGTCAATAAAATAGTTCAGATTTCCAAGGCTATAACTTGAACGTGGTAAGAGATAATGACTTACTGTCAAATAGAAAGATGTAAAATATGATCCAAAGTTTCAGATGGGAATAAATTTACGCATCTAATTTGCATAATGTCACGGCACCTCTTTAAAATTTCATAACTCAGTCAAAACTGGACTTAGGACGTATTTACACAAAAAAAATAGTTTGGTCTTTTGACACCGTTTTTTGTACAGAGGTACCTCATCATCTTATCTTCAAATTATATAAACAAGAAATCAGTACATTTAAAAAAAAAACAACCAAATTTCTCACTTACTTTTGACAAAGTCAGAGTGAGAAGGCAGGCGCAGTGCCGCACTCTGACACTAGGGGCATGCAAATTCCCACACTCCAAGGGTTAAATATCCATATGTCCAAATAGCTATCTGTAATGGGTCCCCTTTTTGGATACCCCTAAACGGCCGTGATCGGGAACACCAATGCATACGTGTGGGCGGCATAGGGACCACGATGACACCAGACTGCTGTTTCCACAACTTATTTACTCCTATTAATGAAACAAAACAAAATACATCACGCCTCGTCCGTACCTCGATCCCACACAGGCTCCCCCTGCAAAGCAACGCGATACTGCGGGGGGAAAATGAACTACCGGAGCCTCGGAGGTACAGGAAGAGCGGATGTGAGAAGTGTACCACCAAAATAAAAGTACTCAAGTAAAATAAAATTCACAACAATATAAAGAAAAACATAACTGAGAAAAGAAATGCTCAAGGAACATTTTCGACTCCGTTACACCCACCCCACTGAATTTTATCAAACTTGAGCCATAGCTACACAGAACTCATGACAATATACAAACACCCGGGGTCAGTTAAAGAACACCATCTGAAAGAGTGTCCCACACAAGGACGAAGTGGCATGAGAGCAGCGCTTATCTCTCAACCCAACCACTGGTAATGGAGTGCCTTGTACACCCCACCAAAAACCCCAACTATTAGTGTAGTAAAAGCTCATGTATAATAAAATAAAATAAAATGGCTGATCACTAGAATTCAAGGTCAAGTCCACAAAAGGACAGTCCACTCATGTAGCATCTAGTCAGTCAGGGTCTGAAACACAGACCTACAAACAGCCCTAACATTGAACTTGTCCTGAATTACATCTTGCCTGGACATTGTCTGCACTAGTCTATTTACAGGTCTAATCAGGCGACCAAATCTTGACCTGATTTGCGATTGTGCATTTGGATGGTCACAATGTGTACGTGACGTCTGGTCAACAGTACAGCGAACAAGGGGAGTGTCTGTCTGTCTCTCGGAGTCAGGAACAGAAACTAGTTGACTGTCAAGTGTTTGTCCACCATGAATATCAGCAGCAGCTGTAGTCACAGGTCTAGAGTCAGAGGACATGGGATGATCTACACCTTGAGCAACAGGTGCAACTGAAGAGTTCTGGGGGTCAGAGGACACACTAGTCACATCAGAAGCGTCTACCTGTGACACAGATGGTTCAGTGAGCTGCGTGATCCACTCAACAGTTCTCCTTTCAGAGTCAACAGGTTCTGGATCAACTAATGGTTCATGTGTTTCTCCACATGAAGACGGATCACCTGTACCAGCCTCACTCTCTTTCCCGAAGAGGTCCACAGATGTGTCTCCCTCATCACCAATGTCTGTAGCTAAGGTTTCTGGAAGTAAGGTGGATGAACCATGGTTGGACACATCGCACACATCCACCACAGGAAGAAAATTTACCAGCATCAACAGATTCCTGTGGACCACTTTTGTCCGTCCAGTAAGAGTGTCACAAATTCTGTATGTATGGGTCTGTGGGTTCACATCCATTACAGTGTAAACAATTGATTCCCACTTATCAGCAGTTTTCTTTTTGCCTCTCTCCTTTCTGTTGGCCAAAAGCACCCTGTCACCAATCTCAATCTTGGATCCTGTCACTTTCCTGTTGTAAAGATTAACATATCTGTGTTGCTCCTTAGCAGCACGGTCCTGAGCAACCATCATTGCTTCTTTTAGCTCACAGGTGAGAGTTGCCACATACTTGTCATAACTGGTTACATCAGCATCGCGAAGAACAGAACGAAACATGACATCTACTGGCAAACGGGGCACACGGCCATACATGAGGTAAAAAGGAGGAAAGCCAGTCGTCTTGTGGGCTGTACAGTTGTACATAAATGTCAAAGTCTGCAACCGTCATGGCCAGTTAGCTTTCACCTCAGGGGACAGTGCACGAATCATCCCACCCAGTGTCCTGTTAAACCGTACGACACTCCCATTTCCCATTGGGTGGTAAGGGGTAGTGTGAGATTTCCTGACACCGGACACTTTGAGGAGTTCACTGATTAATTGACTTTCAAAATTAGGACCTTGGTCACTGTGGATTCTTTCTGGGAATCCAAAGACACAAAAGTACTTGTTCCACAGAACATTTGCCACTTGCTTAGCTGTTTGATCCTTACAAGGAAAGGCCTGAGCCATCCTGGTAAAGTGATCTGTTATCACTAGGACATCAATAGACTTGTTCCTAGAGTCTTCAGCTGACCAAAAGTCAATGCAGACCAGCTCCAGTGGTCTAGATGACGAGATGCTCTCTAAGGGAGCTCGTCCCTCAGGTTCAGCTGACTTGCTGAGGACACAATGCTGGCAGTGTCTGACATGGTCTCTAACATCTCTCTCAAGGGTCAGCCAGAAAAATCTCTGTCTGGATAAACTGAGGGTTCGCGACTGGGCTTGATGACCAGCATCATCGTGCACGCCTTTCAACACCTCATCCTTAAGTGAGTCTGGGACAACATACTGAAGCCGTTTGGACTTGGTTCTCTGGTCTCTTGAAACTCTGTACAGAACACCATTGCTCACAGATAGCTTATCCCAGTGTTTCAGATATTTAATCACTGAAAATGATTCTTTCACCCTTTCTCTCCTTGAGGGTCTCCGATGTCTTTCAACATAAAACAGGACGCGAGAAAGAGTTCCATCCTCCGACTGTTTCTCACGCAAAGCCTTTTCAGAATAGGCAGGCAACGGGTCTTGACCTGGTGGAACTAACTGGGGCAAAAACTGCAAGGTTTCAATTGCCCGGGCCCTCGGACCAGCATCCCACTCAATGTGTGACTGCATCACAGCAGACACTTCTTCTGAATTCACAATCTGAGTGTGTACCCGGGAGGTATGAGCATTGTCACACATCGCATCCACGTGATCACTGGATGAACGAAAAGCATCCTGAACAGAGGCAGTAGACACATTTTTGACTTCACTGAGGAGTTTCACATATGGCTCATTGAACAGTCTGTGACCAATATTTTCCTTGACAAAAGGCACACGGCTTAATGCATCAGCCACAATGTTCTGCCGCCCTGGAACATACTTTATGTCAAAGTCATACGCAGCCAACTTGGCTACCCAGCATTGCTCACAACAGTCTAACTTGGGTTTTGTCAATATGTGAGTCAAAGGATTGTTGTCAGTCCAAACAGTGAATTTGTGACCCTTTAGCCAATGACTAAACTTGTCAGTGATGGACCATTTCAAAGCCAGAAATTCCAGTCGGTGCGCTGGATAGTTTTTCTGAGACTGTGTCAGTGACTTACTGGCAAAAGCAATAGGTCTGGCATGACTTTCACCTTCCTGGACTTGGGACAGAACGGCACCTATCCCATCCAGAGATGCATCAGTTGAAAGCATGAAGGGACGGTCAAAGTTAGGATGAGCCAAGACCACAGTGTTAACAAGTGCAGATTTGAGACTTTCAAAGGCATGTATGTGCTCTTGGGTCCAATCAGAAGCACAAAGCTTTCTGCAAGCCATCTTGGTTTTCTTACATCTGCCTTTAAATTTTCCACCTTTCAACAGGCTGAACAATGGCTTGGCAATGGCAGAATATCCTGGCACAAAATGCTGATAGTAATTAACCATCCCCAAGAAGGATC
Source organism: Pholidichthys leucotaenia (assembly GCA_020510985.1). NCBI lineage: Eukaryota > Metazoa > Chordata > Actinopteri > Cichliformes > Pholidichthyidae > Pholidichthys > Pholidichthys leucotaenia. Next base: position 123,293,065 of record CM035836.1, on the reverse strand, counting down.
TAAGTCTTTTTTGGGACGGTGTCACACCATCAGTGTCCATAAGGTCAGCACAAGTCATTTTTGCGATGTTTTCAACCTTACTAGGGTCGGTTGAAACACCATTCTCATCAATTACGTGACCAAGAAACCTCACAGATCTCCTGAGGAAAAAACACTTTTTGGGTGTCAACTTCAAGTTGTGCCTACGCAGCCTGCTGAACACCATCTCAAGGTGCTGCAATGCACTCTCCTCATCAGATGCAAAAATCAGCAGATCATCCAAATAGCACAACAAAGTCAAGTAATTCTGGTCACCAAAAATGGCAGTCATCATGCGCATAAAACTAGCAGGACTATTGCATAATCCCTGGGGCAGGCGATTGTACTCATACAAGCCCATCGGAGTGGTAAAAGCAGAATACTTCCTGTCATCCTCATGAAGTGGCATGTTGTAGAAGCCGGACGTTAAATCCACTGTGCTGAAGAGGCAGTTACCTCCCAGTGCTGCCAGACAATCTGCCTGGTGAGGGAGAGGGTGAGCATCTTTCAGAGTCCTCTTATTCAGCCAGCGAAAATCCGTGCAGATGCGGAGGTCGCCATTCTTTTTCCACACAAGAACCAAGGGAGATGCATACTCGCTAGTCGATTTCCTGATAATGTCTTTTTCCTCCATTTCATTTAGCACCTGTCTTAATTTCTGATACTGACTAGGGGGTACACACCTGTATGGGAGTCTGAATGGTTTATCATCAGATAAATGTATGCTGTGTACAAAGCCCTTAGCTTCTCCGCAGTCTAGGTGGTGGCGTGAAAAGACATCCTCGTACTGAAGTACCAAGTCAGCCATTCTCTTTTTGCAGTCCTCTGACACTTGGCATGAATTGATGTCTATGTCACAAAGCCCCACTGACTTGAGTTTTTCTTTCACGGACTCCATACCAGCATCACATGCTGTTGTAGACTGTGTGTAGCAGGTCACTGGTACACTAGACTGCTCAGCTGCATCCATGTCTTCAAGGGCTACACATGTGTAGACGTCGGCTAGCTTTGCATTGCGCCGTAACAACACAGGTTTGTTGGACGTGTTGATGAGTTTGAGCAGGACCCACCTGTCACCCCACATAGGAGTTACAATCTTAGCTACTAGGACACCCCTAGGAGCTGAAGGAGAAGATGTGGGCTCTGTCATGACTGTACTGCCTGGAGATACAACATTGTCCTTAGGCAATTTACCCCAAACAAGGTATTCACGCCCAGGTTCAAGGTAGGTGGCTGAGTTACATCTGACAGTACCAACTTTGTCAGGAATGTCATTTCCTTTCCAGGAGTTCAAACCAGTGAGCATAGACAAGAACTGCTCAGCTTCTGGTTCTGCAGTTGGGCAGGGGCCAGACACTGTTTTCCAATAGGACTTGCATTGTTTTGAATGGTGTAGGATGTGCTTTATTACATTTGTACCAATAATCAACTCATCATGCTGACCACAGACAACCGGAGTGGGGACCAGCATTTTACAACCATACACCTCCATCACAATGTCAAAAGCACTCTTTGGCCTGACACGCTGTCCACCACACCCAACCAGCATCACATTCACATCAATCTGGTTCTCATTTGTTATCACTCCAGCAGTTCTCAGTTTCTTCTCTGCATCCTCGTTGATACTGCAGGCCATGGAGCCACTGTCCAGCATGCCATCAATTATCACTGCACCACCAAAAGCTACTGGTGTGTAGAAAAGGCTGGAACTATTGCCAATTATGTGAATGTTCTGATACACAACAACTACATCATCGCATGAGCTTCTCACCGATGCAAAAATCGACTCAGCATCAGATGTGTCACTGCAGTGGGAGCTTGAGTTGAGACCTGCACTGCCTCCCTCCAAGTACAGGTCAGTTAGTTTCCCTGAGACTGAGAAGGAGGCTGACAGTTGTTTTTGGGACAGGCCAGTCTGGTATGACCAGGGAAAAGACAGGTAAAACACAGTTTCTCAGACATGCAATGTGAAATGGTGGAGTGACGTGTGTCATTACAGACCATACAAGTTGCTTCTCTGGAGCGTCTCTGACGAGGGGCATGTTTAAATCTGTTGCTCTCAGTCGGGTGAGGAATTGTACACTGCTGCAACTTCTCCATCATTTCCTGAAACATATTAACCATGCGACCAAGGAGCCTCTCCTCTGACTGTTGGAGATTTTGAGCAACAACCGGCACACTAGCACAATCTGAGCTGAGTGTATTTGGGGTAGGGTCAGAGATGGGGAATGGAGAGGGACCCTGACATGTAAACTGTCGGGTTTGAGGAAGTGAAGAGGGAATGACTGGGGTGTGGCACTGTTCTGGCATGGTCATGGCTGAAGATGGCAATCTGGGTTTGTCAGATGTTACAGTAGCTGTGTGACTCATTAGCTGTGGACCATCAGGCGCTCTGGCACTAGCTCTAACCTCTCTCTGATAATCGTCAATTCTCAACTGAACATCACGTGAGGTCCATTCATGAGGTGGTTTCCACTTCAAGGTGCAAGACAGATCAGGATCAGGACAATTTTTGACGAACATGATAGCAACCTCTTTGCTCATGTCCTCAGTCTGCTTGCCTTGTCTACGCAGGCCCTCGAGAGCCAGGTCAGCTGCTTTGTTCAACCTTATCCAGTAGTCCACTGGGTTTTCTCTGTGCCTGGGCAGGGTTGCATAAAAATCTGCGAGCGGAAGACATGAGGCGGCATCACAGAAGTAACGGAGAAGAACATCATAGATTATCTCAGGTTTCTTTTTAGCATCTAGCTCCAGGTCACTACGCAGGGCAACTTTCACAACATCTCTGGCTTTGCCTAGTGAATGACTCATTATTTCTCCTGCTTGCTCACACACAGGAATCTCTCTCTTTTTAAGGTCAGTCGTAGACAAGTCAATCCAGTCCCGAACTGAATATTTGTCAGTACTGTCACCTCTAAATGTGGGTAGTTCTCTGTCTGACTTGACATGGACAGTCACGTGTGGAGGGTCATATTTGGTAACATCGCAATTTGCAGTTCGACCAGTAGGAGAAGTCTGGTTGTCACTGGTCATATTCACAACACCAGCAGACATTAACTTAGCAACTATAGACTCACCAATTTGAGCACCAAGCTGCCCCACCATATCTGTAAGTTGTTCAATGGCACCAACATTACTGCAGGGTGTGGAAACATGAAGACCTTCACTCATGAACTCACCAACAGGAATACAACCTGGGCTCTGACCTAACCCTGTATCCCCACCACTATTCATGAATTTGGAATGTCCCACATCTCTACTATTAGCAATATCACCGCGCCAAACACCTCTTCCTTTTGGCAAAACAGGTGTTGTATAATTATCCATGTCTTTTTTTTTTTTTTTTTTTTAGAACTACTTTACACAGTGAAATGTACTTGCGTTGTGAATAACTCCAAAATAAAGTGACATATATTACAATACAGGATCACAATTACCACTACTTCACATACCATAAATGTACTGTGGGTAATCAGTTAAAATGTGCTTCAACAGTCCTTTATATGTCTGACCACATATACGTCCTGGCGTAGACCTAATTTGGTGATGCAGCATCCACGGTGACCGGCGTCGAGCTGATCTGAAGATCCAAGGGTCATGTCACCAGTGTAACGGGTCCCCTTTTTGGATACCCCTAAACGGCCGTGATCGGGAACACCAATGCATACATGTGGGCGGCATAGGGACCACGATGACACCAGACTGCTGTTTCCACAACTTATTTACTCCTGTTAATGAAACAAAACAAAATACATCACGCCTCGTCCGTACCTCGATCCCACACAGGCTCCCCCAGCAAAGCAACGCAATACTGTGGGGGAAAAATGAACTACCGGAGCCTCGGAGGTACAGGAAGAGCGGATGTGAGAAGTGTACCACCAAAATAAAAGTACTCAAGTAAAATAAAATTCACAACAATATAAAGAAAAACATAACTGAGAAAAGAAATGCTCAAGGTACATTTTTGACTCCGTTACATATCTATAAATGCAAAAAAATCTCTGTGTATGTATTCCATACACATCTCTTTCCTCAGACTGGCCTAAGATTTTATACATGTTTTGCTGAGGTTACAAGAGTGTGCATTCCTGAGTATGGAGTTGCTCAGCCAAAATATGTAATTTTTATCAATAAAAGTTTAGTCATTGCTCTGTCTGTTCATGCTTTGGCTTCAGGGAGTGTGGGTGGGGTTTCGGATTGACTCCGTGCTGACTCGATAATACGCGGCATCATGGTCATGCTGATTGGATAATGCATGGCATCATGACCTGCCAGTCACCACAGTGTTCACTGGACAAAACAAGGAAGTGAAAAATGACAAATTTGACTAGAAAAAGATAATACTGAAGATTTAATGCTTAAAAAATTATACCATAAAGTTACTGTGATTGTGTAGGTCTAAAGCAGGGGTGCCCACACTTTTTTGGCTTGTGAGCTACTTTTAAAATGACCTGGTCAAAATGATCTACCTACATTTAAAAAATGCCAAATATGGCAATATATGTTGGCGTACAATTTACGTCGTACATTATATAACTGCGTGAACCCTTATAGCACAATACAATTAAATACATTTACAATCATTACCTTATTCTGATGACTTGCACTTGATGGAGTCAGCCAGGGTTGCATAGTCCGGACAGTAGCTGCTGATAGCTAGTCTCAAGCAGGCTTCCAAATGATCATCAGTCATGGTGGAACGGTATTTGGACTTAATAATCTTCATATGGAAAAAGGCTGATTCGCACAAATAAGTAGAGCCAAATAATGCAGTCAAGGAGGGGGCATATTTCCTCATGTTTGGATACTTTTCCTCTGTAAGTTCTAAAACTGTCCATGAGCCCTGGACTACAGGCTCAGTGTCAGCCTGTAGTGTCAAAATCTCATCCTCCACTGCAGACGAGTTCAGACGAAACAGTGTTGCAATTTTTGATGCAAGTGAATCAACCTCAGCATCTTCCTTGAATGGATAGCACAAAAATGTAGCAATTGGCTCAAGTAAAGCAAAGTCTTGAAACCGTTTGTCAAACTCTGACAAACAATTTTCCATCTGCTTGATGTAGCGCACACTGTCAAGCTGTGCACGTGCCTTTTGTTGCTTCTCCAGCTCTGACGTCAGGTTGAGGAAGTTCCCCAAATCATGGCGCTGCAGTTTTGAGGACATATGTTGCACTTCGTTTGAAAGCATTAACTGAGCTGTTCATGTTTACCACAGTTTTGTCCTTTCCTTGCAGCTCTAAATTAAGCTCATTCAACATGTTGGTCAAATCGGTTAAAAATGTCAAGTCTAGCAGCCACTGATCATCATCAAGTTGCTTGTATTCTGCATATTTATTGAGGAGGAGAAACTCCTTTATATCTGGACAGAGTTCTCTAAATCGCTGCAGGAATTTCCCCCTACTAAGTCATTTATCATCAGTGTGTAGCAAGGGCTCAGTAGTTGCAATCAGCCTCCTTCAGATGTACTCGGAACAGTCGTCTTTGAAGAGATCTTGCTCAAATAGAGCAAGCGATTTTGTAGCCACATCCATTATCTCTTTCATATTTAGCATTTTACCACATAATGCTTGTTGGTGGATTATGCAGTGGTAATTAAGAAAGTCAGGGAAATCATCATCCTCCCTGCACTTTGCAATAAATCCATTTGAGCGACCCACCATTGTGGGTGCACCATCCGGGGTGATTGACAGCAATTTACACACTGGTGTTATGTCAGAGGCTGAATGTGAGCATTCTGCAAAAATGTTATGTCAGAAAAAGGAGCCAAGGATGACGCCAGGTGTGGGCCGGTGAACAGGTGAAAACAATCTCTTGACGTTGCCCGTCGTCAGAGGCGTCCCGCCGTGCCACCTACAGCTGTGGACAAAATTGTTGGTACCCTCTGTTAATGAAAGAAAAACCCACAATGGTCACAGAAATAACTTGAATCTGACAAAAGTGGTAATAAATAAAAATTCTATGAAAATTAACCAATGAAAATCAGACAATGCTTTTGAATTGTGGTTCAACAGAATTATTTTAAAAAACAAACTCATGAAACATGCCTGGACAAAAATGATGGTACCCTTAACTTAATATTTTGTTGCACAACCTTTTGAGGCAATCACTGCAATCAAATGATTTCTGTAACTGTCAGTGAGACTTCTGCACCTCTCAGCAGGTATTTTGGCCCATTCTTCATGAGCAAACTGCTCCACTTGTCTCAGGTTTGAAGGGTGCTTTCTCCAGACGGCATGTTTCAGCTCCTTCCACAGATGTTCAATAGGATTTAGATCAGGGCTCATAGAAGGCCACTTTAGAATAGTCCAGTGTTTCACTCTTAGCCATTCTTGGGTGTTTTTAGCTGTGTGTTTTGGGTTATTATCTTGTTGCAAGACCCATGACCTGCGACTGAGACCAAGCTGTCTGACACTGGGCAGCACATTTCTCTCTAGAATACCTTGATAGTCTTGAGTTTTCATTGTACCCTGCACAGATTCAAGACACCCTGTGCCAGATGCAGCAAAGCAGCCCCAGAACATAACAGAACCTCCTCCATGTTTCACAGTAGTGACAGTGTTCTTTTCTTGGTATGCTTCATTTTTGCGTCTGTGAACATAGAGCTGATGTGCTTTGCCAAAAAGTTCCAGTTTTGTCTCATCTGTCCATAGGACATTCTCCCAGAAGCTTTGTGGCTTGTCAGCATGCAGTTTGGCAAATTCTAGTCTGGCTTTTTTATGATTTGTTTTCAACAGTGGTGTCCTCCTTGGTCGTCTCCCATGAAGCCCACTTTGGCTCAAACAATGACGGATGGTGTGATCTGACACTGATGTACCTTGACCTTGGAGTTCACCATGAATGTGTTTAGAGGTTGTTCTGGGCTCTTTTGTTACCATTTGTATTATCTGTCTCCTCCTGCGGCCACGTCCAGGGAGGTTGGCTACGGTCCTGTGGATCTTAAATTTCTGAATAATATGTGCAACTGTAGTCACAGGAACATCAAGCTGCTTGAAGATGGTCTTATAGCCTTCACCTTTAACATGCTTGTCTATAATTTTCTTTCTAATCTCCTGAAACAACTCTCTCCTTTGCTTCCTCTGGTCTATGTTTAGTGTGGTACACACCATGTCAACAAACAGCACAGTGACTACTTGTCACCCTTTAAATAGGCCGACTGACTGATTACAAGTTTGTAGACACCTGTGATGTTAATTAGACGACACATCTTGGTTGAACATGTCCCTTGGTTGAACATGTCAACAAATAATGTTGAACATTATTTTCAGTCTTTTCTAGGGGTACCATCATTTTTGTCCAGGCCTGTTTCATGAGTTTGTTTTTTAAAATAATTCTGTTGAACCACAATTCAAAAGCATTGTCTGATTTTCATTGGTTAATTTTCATAGAATTTATATTTATTACCATTTTTGTCAGATTCAAGTTATTTCTGTGACCATTGTGGGTTTTTCTTTCATTAACAGAGGGGTACCAACAATTTTGTCCACGTCTGTAGTACCCTCGTCCAGTGCGACCTGGGCTCTGGCACAGGGACCCTCCTGTGATGACGCTGGGTGATATTGGTCTTGCTCACTCTCCAGGGTGCCAGACAGTTCCTCATCCTACACTGTGCTGTCTATCACTCTCGGGATCGGTCGATGCTTTGTGAACCCACAACCCATGGGAGCTGGATTTTCTCAATAAAGTTTTTGAAAGAGTGAAAAATGTCCTCTCCTCGTGTGTGTTCTTTCATGGGCAGTATTGTTAACAGCTCCTCTTTTGCAGTCATATCGGTGAACACCATCTGAATAAAAAATGCACAACTTAGCTATGTCACTTACACTACCGTTCAAAAGTTTGGGGTCACCCAGACAATTATTTTGTGTTTTCCATGAAAAGTTACACTTATTTACCACCATGAGTTGTAAAATGAATAGAAAATATAGTCAAGACATTGACAAGGTTAGAAATAATGATTTGTATTTGAAAAAATAATTTTTTCCAGATACTCAACCTGCTCAAAGGAAGGTCAGTTTTATAGCTTCTCTAACCAGCTAAACTGTTTTCAGCTGTGTTAACATGATTGCACAATGGTTTTTTGCACAATGGTTTTCTAATCATCCACTGGCCTTCTGACGCAATGAGCAAACACATTGTACCATTATAACACTGGAGTGATAGTTGCTGGAAATGGGCTGTGTGTTGGGAGTGGGGGGGGGTGTCGGTGGAGTGGGGAGTGGGTAGCAGGACTTGATTTCTTAGAGGCAGCAGATAAATATATATATATATATATATATATATACACTACCGTTCAAAAGTTTGGGGTCACCCAGACAATTATTTTGTGTTTTCCATGAACAGTCACACTTATTTACCACCATGAGTTGTAAAATGAATAGAAAATATAGTCAAGACATTGACAAGGTTAGAAATAATGATTTGTATTTGAAATAATAATTTTTCCAGATACTCAACCTGCTCAAAGGAAGGTCAGTTTTATAGCTTCTCTAACCAACTAAACTGTTTTCAGCTGTGCTAACATGATTGCACAAGGGTTTTCTAATCATCCATTGACCTTCTGACGCAATGAGCAAACACATTGTACCATTATAACACTGGAGTGATAGTTGCTGGAAATGGGCCTCTATACACCTATGTAGCTATTGCACCAAAAACCAGACATTTGCAGCTAGAATAGTCATTTACCACATTAGCAATGTATATTAGATATTAGAGTGTATTTCTGATTAGTTTAAAGTTATCTTCATTGAAAAAAAACAGTGCTTTTCTTTCAAAAATAAGGAAATTTCAAAGTGACCCCAAACTTTTGAACGGTAGTGTATGTCTGTGGACTCATCTAATTGCAGTGAAAAACACTTACATTCTGTGATGTCCTTCCAAAGCTGCTGTGTCAAATCATAGGCCATTATTTCACAGTGCCGTGTAACTGTACTTCTTGATCACTGAAGAGCTTTGATTGAAGATAATATTTCTGGTTTGTTTTTAAAATCCCAAAACGATGACTCTGCTGCCCCAATGAAGGCCTCTTTTATCATCGCTCCTTCTTGAAAGGAACTTCTTATGCTTAATAATGCAATGACTCACCCGGAACAATGCTTCAGTGGCTGCCTTTGCCTTTGAATTCAGCCATTTGAAAATGACTGCTGTCTGATTAACTGAGATTTCAGTTCTTTCACCTTTCTTTTTCTCAGCTCACTTTTTGGAGGGAAGTTAGTGTTGTAGTTTTTATGAACGGTTCGAAAGTGCCTCTCCACATTTCTCTTCTTTGGAAATGCAATGATAGATTGACAGATCAGACAAATACACTTTGAAAATGACATTGAAAAAAAAATCTTCCTCCCATTCCGCATGGAAGTGGCAACTTTTTGTTTTCTTACTGGGTTCAGCTCCCACACTCATTTTTAATATCCCTTCTTTGGTTGATCAGAATTTGAAGCGCTAACACGGTCACAGCTCGCTGGAGTTTAGCAGTAGCTAGCTAGCGTGTTTGACTGTGCATGCAGGGTGACCTATGACACATAGAGGACATGACCTCTCCTGATTGGCTGCCCTGTACATCAATCAAATGGTAAATGCCAATAAGAGGACAGATAGGATGATAGGCGATAGAATTAAAAACTTTTAAAAAAATGTTTTTTTTAATGTCACGCGATCTACCTGCAGTGCCTTCGTGATCTACCAGTCGATTGTGATTGACGTATTGAGCACCCCTGGTCTAAAGGATAATTCAGCATATGTGGAGAACACGAGGCATGCGAGCAGATCGGATGGAGCGTCAGCAGGGACCGGGTATGACAAAGAACACCGGTGTATCAACACAGAACATGTCGGGAGAAATAGCGGCCCAACACGACCTGGCTCAAAGGCACACTAACTGATGACGATAAAAAAAAAAAGTTATTTTCTATAAAGTGAAAAAAACAAGATGATGCATGGAGTGTGCTTTTGCCCGGAGGCGCAGCCAACAGCAAAGTGTGATTTATCATGGAAAATAGCTGAGCTCTACGCTTCGAGTGATCAGCTGATTGAATTCACTTCCTCTGGTGTTCTGACATTTTGGCATATCTATCAGAACAGCACTGGACAGCTGATAGTATAGACTGCAGTCAAAGGTAAAAAACAAACAAACAAAACAAAACATAAGGGGAGGGCTAAACAGTGGTTTGAATCATTATTCTGTAGCTTGAAAGTGCTCAGGCAAATCTCCGACAGGTCCCATTATACGAACAAGTACATGTGTTAAGCGCTCTGTGTGTGTGTGTGTGTGTGTGTGTGTGTGTGTGCGCGCGCGCGTGCGCATGCTGCAGGCAGAAACTGAGTAGAGTTCTGTATGGGTTTTTCCTGTGAACCAACGCTGCAAATATGCCATTATAGGGTAGTTTCAAGTTAGAAACCTGTTCACTAAGTTACACATAGGTTCAAAGAGCATTACTCATATATTAGAAATAATTTTTGGGTACGCTAGACATTAATCTCAACGTATTTCGACTTTTAAGTAACTATGAGTCACTGACAAGTAACGTGTAAAGGAACACAACTTCCTTACAACCTTTGTTCCGCAAATGTGGGACGTATCAACCATACACTGAATATGTTGGAAAATTTTCTGCATGGGGCACATGTTTGTTCCAGTTTATAAAATTTTTCACCAGGTCTGAGATGTCTGCGAAAAAAAATCACGTTTTGGTTAACATTTAGAGGGTCAAAAATGCAAATGTTTAGGTGGAATAGTAATAACATTAAATAATCTTCTCGCATCAATAAAAAAACAAAGCGCTTCCAATAGAGCCACGGCGCTCACATGTTTGTCTTTGCCAGTCACACCCTGAAGGTTCAGGTCATTATTTGGCCTCAGTATCGTCCCAACGTGACGATATAAGCACCGCCTCAATCTTAACATTACAGTTTTAAAAAAACCTTCTAATAACAAAATATTACTAAAATATGAAAATGATGCACTACAATGGGTCTCAAATATTTGTAAATGTGTCCTGTTATAGTACTGCATGAGTTTGATGATACACAGAAGAAATTCAATATTATACTGAATGCCATCACTGAGCAGTGATAACAGTACTATAACAGGACACATTTACAAATACAGTGGTGTGAAAAAGTGTTTGCCCCTTCCTGATTTCTCATTTTTTTGTATGTTTGTCACACTTAAATGTTTCAGATCATCAAACAAATTTAAATATTAGACAAAGATAACACAAGTAAACACAAAATGCAGTTTTTAAATGAAGGTGTTTATTATTAAAGGTGAAAAACATCCAAACCTACATGGTCGTGTGAAAAAGTGATCCCCCCCAACCTGTTAAAATATAAATTAACTCTGGTTTATCCCATCTTTGGAAAGCTGAGTTCAATTTCTCTAGCCACACCCAGGCCTCATTACTGCCACACCTATTCTCAATCAAGAATCGCTTAAATAGGACCTGCCTGACAAAGTGAAGTAGACCAAAATGTAACCCTCACTAACACCTACTCACTTTAGGTGTAGTACCAAAAAAAATAATTGGGCCAGATCAGAAGATTAGAGGTTTGTAGGAGCCTGGGAGGTGCAACAACAGATGACACAACACACGGTGTATAGAACTTTCAACTATATATATTTCAAAATATGTACATATAAACAAATACATTGCACTGTACAATAGAAAAAATAAAAGCAAATTACTCCAAATATATATTTCCAAAATTTGCAGTCCTCTTGTGTCCTTTCCAGGTGACTAGTGGAGTTACCTTTAGCAGTTCATAGGATTCAGGCTTCGGCTCGCCATCCAGATCTGGAAAATCCACTTCTGGTCCAACCAGTCCAAACACAAAAAAACCTGACCACGCTAGGTGACACGTGCGTCAATGGGGTTCCCGCGTTCAACGGCGTCGACAGCCTTTGTATTCCAATCAAATCCAAGGGTTTTGTCCGGGCAAAGGCTGCTACTAGCACATTAGCTCTCCGTCTAGTAAGGAGTCGCGCTTTCTCGTCAGTGTCTCTGCCGTGACTAAGGGCGTTCTGCGGATTACGCCAAAACCGAGCGAGAAAGTGCGTGACCCCGTTGGCTGGCAGAACCCCATTGGCTGTTGCTGCCCAGCTAACAACGCAGCCATTGGTCACCCAAAACGCCAAATAAAACTATCGGGAACATTATCAAAACTTTCCAAAGAATGTTCCTAACTATTTATAAACATATTTTATGAACTTATATTGTATTCATATACTCATCTCCAAAATATCCACTTCCATTGTGAAATGAGTGTTTGTATGTTTTTTTTTTTTAAACTTTATCGATATTTACAATTTTATTCGTGTTTTTAACACTGGGTTACAAAAAGATCCTCAAAAGCTAGACATCATGCTGCGATCCAAAGAAATTCAGGAACAAATGAGAAACAAAGTACAGTAACTGAGATCTATCAGTCTGGAAAAGGTTATAAAGCCATTTCTAAAGCTTTGGGACTCCAGCAAACCACAGTGAGAGCCATTATCCACAAATAACGAAAACATGGAACAGTGGTGAACCTTCCCAGGAGTGGCCGGCTGACCAAAATTACCCCAAGAGCGCAGCGACGACTCATCCAAGAGGTCACAAAAGACCCCACAACAACATCCAAAGAACTGCAGGCCTCACTTGCCTCAGGTAAGGTCAGTGTTCATGACTCCACCATGACAAAGAGACTAGGCAAAAATGGTCTGCATGGCAGAGTTCCAAGACGAAACCCACTGCTGAGCAAAAAGAACATAAAGGCTTACCTCAGTTTTGTCAGAAAACATCTCGATGATCCCCAAGACTTTTGGGAAAATACTCTGTGGACTGATGAGACAAAAGTTGAACTTTTTGGAAGGTGTGTGTCCCATTACATCTGGCATAAAAGTAACATAGCATTTCAGAAAAGGAACATCATACCGGGCTGCACGGTGGCGCAGTGGATAGCACTGTGGCAGCACAGTTTTACCCTCGGCCGGGGGATCGCGGGGACCGTGAGATCATGGGTTCGATCCCTGCCCCCGGCCAACAGTGATCTGTGTGGAGTTTGCATGTTCTCCCCGTGTTTGCGTGGGTTTACTCCGGAATTTCTCTGGTTTCCTCTCACATGCCAAAAACATGCAGGTTAGGGAGTTAAGGGGTGCTTGCACACGCAGCGACCGGCAGCTGGTGGTTTGTCACCAGACTGCAAAACAAATCTACCTCCATCCATCCATCCATCCATCTTCTACCGCTTTTCCGGAGGTCCGGGTCGCGGAGGCAGCAGTTCAAGCAGAGAAGCCCAGACTTCCCTCTCCCCAGCCACCTGCTCCAGCTCTTCAGAGGGGATACCAAGGCGTTCCCAGACTAGCTGGGAGACATAGTCTCTCCACCGAGTCCTGGGTCTGCCCCGGGGTCTCCTCCCAGTGGGACGTGCCTGAAACACCTCAAGTGGGAGGCGTCCAGGAGGCATCCTAATCAGATGCCCATACCACCTCAACTGACTCCTTTCAATGTGGAGGAGCAGCGGTTCTACTCTGAGCCTCTCCCGGATGACTGAGCTCCTCACCCTATCTCTGAGGGTGAGTCCAGCAATCCTACGGAGAAAGCTCATTTCAGCCGCTTGTATCCGCGATCTCGTTCTTTCGGTCATTACCCAAAGCTCGTGACCATAGGTGAGAGTAGGAACGTAGATTGACTGGTAAATCGACAGCTTTGCCTTAGAACTAAGCTCCCTCTTCACCACAACAGACCGGTACAACGTCCGCATCACTGCAGATGCTGCTCCAATCCGTCTGTCGATCTCTCGCTCCATTTTCCCCTCACTCGTGAACAAGACCCCAAGATACTTAAACTCCTCCACTTGGGGCAGGAGCCTGTCCCCAACCCGGAGAGGACAATCCACCTTTTTCCGGCTGAGGACCATGGACTCGGACTTGGAGGTGCTGATTCTCATCCCAGCCGCTTCACACTCAGCGGCAAACCGTCCCAGCAAGAGCTGTAGGTCATTGCTGGATGAAGCCAACAGGACAACATCATCTGCAAACAACAGAGATGAGATCCTGTGGTCACCAAGCATGACACCCTCCATTCCCTGGCTGCGCCTAGAAATCCTGTCCATAAAAATTATGAACAGGACCGGTGACAAAGGGCAGCCCTGGCGGAGTCCAACTCTCACTGGGAATGACTCCGACCGAGTGTTGGCAATGCGAACTAAACTCTCACAACGGTCGTACAGAGACCGAATAGCTCGTAACAACAAGCCCGATACCCCATACTCCCGAAGCACCCCCCACAAAAATCCACGAGGGACGCGGTCAAATGCCTTCTCCAAGTCCACAAAACACATGTAAACTGGTTGGGCAAACTCCCACGAACCCTCAAGAATTCTCGAGAGGGTAAAGAGCTGGTCCGATGTGCCACGGCCAGGACGAAAACCACATTGCTCCTCCTGAATCCGAGGTTCGACCAACGGCCGGACTCTCCTCTCCAATACCTTGGCATAGACCTTCCCAGGGAGGCTGAGGAGTGTGATCCCTCTAAAGTTGGAGCACACCCTCCGGTCCCCTTTTTTGAAGAGAGGAACCACCACCCCGGTTTGCCATGCCAAAGGCACTGCCCCCGACCTCCACGCAATGTTGCAGAGGCGTGTCAACCATGACAACCCAACAACATCCAGGGCCTTGAGGTACTCGGGGCGAATCTCGTCCACCCCCGGGGCCCGGCCACCAAGGAGATTTTTAACCACCTTGGCGACCTCAGCCCCTGTGATAGGCGAGTCATCCCCCTCGTCCCCAAACCCTGCTTCCTCTGTGGAAGGCGTATCAGTGGGATTGAGGAGATCCTCGAAGTATTCCTTCCACCGCCCGACAGCCCGCCAGGATTTTGGTAGACAGCAGAATTCATGGTTCCATTTACCACAGCAAGTCTTCCAGGTCCTGAAGCAGTAAAACAGCCCCAGACCATCACACTACCACCACCATATTTTACTATTGGTTTTTTTTTTTTTTTTTTTTTTTTTTTTTTTTTTTTTTGGACTTATTTTGTACCCGTAGGTAGATTTGTTCCGGCGGTGGAACAAATCTACCTACGGGTACAAAATAAGTCCAAAAAAAAAAAAAAATACCAATAGTAAAATATGGTGGTGGTAGTGTGATGGTCTGGGGCTGTTTTACTGCTTCAGGACCTGGAAGACTTGCTGTGGTAAATGGAACCATGAATTCTGCTGTCTACCAAAAAATCCTGAAAGAGAATGTCCGACCATCTGTTTGTGACCATCAAGCTGAAGCGCACTTTGGTTCTGCAGTAGGGCAATGATCCAAAACACACCAGCAAGTCCATCTCTGAATGACTTAAAAAAACCACAAAACAAAATGAAGACTTTGGAGTGGCCTAGTCAAAGTCTTGATCTGAATCTGATTGAGATGCTGTGGCATGACCTGAAAAAGGTGGTTCATGCTTGAAAACCCTCCAGTGTGGCTGAATTACAACAACTGTGCAAAGATGAGTGGGCCACAATTCTTCCACAGCACTGTAAAAGACTCATTGCCAGTTATCACAAACACTTGATTGCAGTTGTTGCTGCTAAGGGTGGCCCAACCAGTTATGTTTAGGGGTCAATCACTTTTTCACACAGGGCCATGTGGGTTTGGATTTTTTTTCTCTTAATAATAAACACCTTCATTTAAAAATTGCATTTTGTGTTTACTTGTGTTATCTTTGTCTAATATTTAAATTTGTTTAATGATCTGAAATATTTAAGTGTGACAAACATACACACACAAAAGAAAAGAAATCAGGAAGGGGGCAAACACTTTTTCACACCACTGTAATTATGATGACTGAGCAACTCCCATTCCCCAAAGTGCAAGATACACTATTATCTTGACTGTCAGTGATAAAAGATCACACAAATACTGTAAGTAATCTGACAAACAAATAAACAAAGGATCTGAAACAGTCGCTAAAATTGGATGTCCCATTCATTTTCAATATTTAGGTATTCTATAATTAATATTCACACAATCAAATAAATCTTAGTGCCATTTACTCCTGTTTATATTTGTCAAAGTCTAACGTGATTACCTACATACAGTATAGGCTACACCTCTTTGTATTCCACTTTCAAACACAGCCTACATTTGGGCCTGTAAAGCCTGATTGGGATACCTGTTTCAGACAGGAATACTTGCGTTCTACGGGCAATGCACTAGTGTTAAAAAACACAGGCTTTTATAGGGTGTCCTAATTTTTTCACATGATTGTATTCATTTTAGTCTAAGCCTGAGAGTGGATTCATTGTTATCATGGGGATTTCATTTCATTGTTTTGGAGGGAAATAAACAGAACATTTTCTAAAGAGTAAATGCTGAGGGGGACACTGTAGGTTGTGTTTAGGGGCTCCTATATTTGTAATAGAGAAGAGTTCCAACCCTTTAAAACAAAAACATTATAAAAACTTGAGCCATTGCGTACATGAACAAAGAAAATTTAATCAGTTACACAGAATAAAAATGAAACCAGCATCCATATGAATGTTGCAAATTTAGTAGAAATAAAGTCACAAATTTACAAGAAAAAGTTGCAGATTTATGACAAAAAAAGTAGTGAATTTATGAAAAAAACATAGGAAATTCATAGGAACTTCTTTGGGCATGGGGGTCCCCGGGGTGTGTGGCAGTGTGTGTGTGTGTGTGTGGGGGGGGGGTGCTGTGGAGGTGCCTTGGGGGGGTTCGCGCTGGGGGACGGGGAGGGGGGGGGGGGTCGCTGGCCTCCTGGCGCCTGGGGCCCGGGGACTGGGCGTTGGCCCCACTGGGGGGGTGGGGGGTTGCCGGGCCCGGGGGTGTTGACCCACCACACCAGCCACCTGGTGGCCTGGCCTCCCTCGATAGTCTCTCCGGGGGCGGATGCCTGGCTTTCCTGGGGCTTGCTGACCTCAGGCATTTGTGCCCTGTGGGGGTTGGTGGCACTGCCTTGCCTACTCGGGGTTTCTGGGGGGAGAGCTGCTGCAACCGGCCCCGCTCTTCGTATGTTTCCTGACAAACCACTCAGATGCACACACTTATTTTGCATGCGCTCTCATATATACGCACACAGACGCACAAGCACAAATGTCTCTCCTTTAACAAGTGAGGAAACCAGACTCATATTGAGACATCTTCAGTGGAAGAAGCAGTTTGTCTTCTGTTTGTTTAAAGTTGTTTGTTTGTTTGTTTTTTTGTCTGTTCCCCTCCCTTTTCTTTCCCCCTCCACAGACTTCCTTTCCCTATTCCCCATCCATTTATGAGAAAAAAAGGTTTAAATTTATAGGGAAAAAGTTGCAAATTTACAAGAAAAAAAGTTGCAGAATTAAAAGAAAAAAGTTTTTTGAGGAAAAAATTGCAGATTTACAGGAAAAAAGTTTAGTAAACCACTCTCACCTAACTGTCACGATTATCTGACCAACATTTGAAAAATGTCTACTTTAAAAAAAAAAAAAAAAAAAGCAACAACCCTGTTTTGGTTTTAGAAGTTTCCTCTTTATTTCCTCTAAAAAAAAAAAAAATAAATTGCTAATTTACAAGAAAAAGCTGCAGATTTGTATAATTTTTCCAACTTTTCCATCTAATAAATTTCCCATTTTTGCCAGTTTGTGAGCTTTTTCTTTCTCCACACAAATTTACAACTACATACTCATAAATTTGAAACTTTTTTTGTAATAAATTTAGTTTTTTTCCCTCATATATTTTCAAATTTTGCTTGTACATTTGCTGATACATTCAGCTATAGTCTGTAAACTCTGCACTCTTTATGGAGAATGGAGGTTGGCAGCTGGAGGAAGGTTTTGGGTCATTTTTCCTAAAGGGGGGATGACGTCATTTCATCTACTGCTTATACTTCAGTAATTAATATCAGAGGGTCTTGTATGTGCTTACCTTTTAATTACAAACTTTTCTTTTTTTTGGTTATTAAAGTTTTTATTGAACTTTTCATTTTAACATACAGAACAATCTAACACATCTAGCACAATAAACAACAGTAGGGAGTGGCATCCTGGCGATCCCTAAGGTTTCCCCATTTCTCACACCTCTTCCTGGTACAAACACAGGCTGTAATATTAATTGAAGTGAATACACAGACAGGTTAACACCTCCAAAACAAAGGTTCATGACAAATAGTGACTGGAATTGAAGTGCTTCACTGTTATGCTGAGGGTCCTGACTCTGTAGAGCATAATGCAGGGTCTCTATCCCTCTTGATATGGTTCCAGAACTGATCCCAAGACGTGGTCTTGTCCTCCGTGTCCCCTTTGTCTGTGCGGCATGGATTCATAGGATGCCGTTTTCACCATTAAGTCAACCCATTCATTTATGGTGGGGCTTTTGTCCTTTCTCCAGTGTTTTAAAATCATTCTGGATGCTGTCACTAATCCAACCATAATGACAGAAAATGTGATCTTTGATGTATTTGGCATTTGAGATTTGTCACCCAAAAGACATAAGTCCAGGGTCAAAGGAACTGTGGACCCATGCCAATTGCTTAAAACCTCAACAACTTTTCCCCAGAAAGGCACAACTCTAGGACATTCCCAAATACAGTGAAGAAACGTTCCCACTTCCATTTTACATTTCCAACAAGAATTATCCTTTACCAGTTTCATTCTATGTAGCCTTGCTGGGGTATGATAGTATTGATGTATAAGCTTATACTGTATGAATTTCCCTCTTGCTTCCCTTATATATTTTCCACAGTCTGACAGGATATCCAGCCATCTTTCTTGTGTAAGATCTGTTTTCAACTCTCCCTGCCACAACAATTTCACATTTGTGGCTTCTCCACTTACACAGCGGTTAATTAAATTATAAAATTTGGAGGCTGTGTGGTACTGTCGTGGCATATTGATATAGTCCAAAATGCAATTCTCTACTGATTCATCCAGTTTGAATTTTGAGGTTATACAGCTTTTTATCTGTAGGTACTTCCAGAAATTCTCTTTACCTTTCAAACTGAAATCCTTAACCAGATCAGCAGAGGACCTGAACGTTCCATCCTTATACAAGTCTCCTATTGTAAGTATGCCATTGGAGTGCCACTGCCTCCAATATACAGGTATTTTCCCTATACAGATAGCGGGGTTGTTCCACAGAGATGCGTATGTTTGTACATTATGTGACAGTTTAAGAATATGGTGGGACTCACCCCACGCCTCTCTAGAGTGGATAAGGATTGGATTTGTTGTATTAACTTTCAGAGTTAGTCTCTCTTTTGGATTAAATGGAGAGCATAATTTAGTTTCAATATTTATCCAATCTATTTTGTTTTCATGTTGCTCCCAAATCTTAGCTATCTTGGCCATTTCAAAGGACAAATAGTATAAATGTGGATTTGGTAGTCCCAACCCTCCTTTCTCTCTGGGAGCATTTAACTTGCTTAATCTAATCCTAGGTTTCTTCCCTTCCCATAAGAACTGCCGGATTATATTCTCATATCTTTTGAATAAAGTGGGCGGTATTGTGATAGGTAACATCATAACCACATATTTGAGTTGTGGGGCTATTATCATTTTTATAATATTAACCTTCCCCCAAAGTGTAAGTTTTACTTTGCTCCATTTTTCCAGATTTATGTGAATCCTTTCTACCACCGGGTTCAAATTCAGCGAGGGCATCTCTTCCAATTCTCGACTAAGCCTAATTCCCAAATATTTTATCCCTCTAGGAGCCCAATTAAATTTAATTTTTTCCACCATGTATGGGTGACACACGGCCGATAGGGGCATGGCCTCTGACTTGTCCCAGGTTATAGTATATCCTGAAACCTTGGAATATGACTGAATAGTTTGCAGTAAATGTGGCAGAGAGCTGAGAGGGTCTGTCACCACGGCCATGATGTCATCCGCAGACATCAATAATTTGTGTTCTTGGCCACTGACTTCAGTCCCCTTAATGCTCTCATTTGATCTAATAGAAATAGCTAACATTTCCAGAAAAATATTAAAAATATTAAAAAGCAGGGAGCTGAGAGAGCAACCTTGACGGGTCCCTCTAGAAAGACCCAAAAAAGGTGATATCGTGCTATTAGTTATCACTGCTGCCTTTGGATTTTTATACAAAATCTGAACCCATCTCAAAAAATGTGGACCAAAGCCAAAGTGAGACAAGGCGGAAAAAAGAAAGTTCCACTCTACCTTGTCAAATGCCTTCTCGGCTTCTAAAGAAATGGCCACTATTGGAGTATCTTCAGTTTGGCTCATCCATATTAAGTGCAGCAGCTTCCTTATATTCTCAGATGACGATCTATTCTTCATGAAACCCACCTGATTAGGGTGTATGATACTGGAAAGCACTAGTTGGAGACGCAAGCCCAATATCTTTGTTAAAATTTTACAGTCCAGGTTAAGCAGACTGTGGGGCCTATAATTAAATGGATCTGTTGCATCCTTGTCCTTTTTAGGGATTAAAGATATCAATGCTTCATTGAATGTGGGTGGCACCTGTCCTAATTCAAAGGCTTCCTGATATACCTTCTGCAAAACTGGGGCAAGTATGCCAATGTACTCTTTATAATATTCTGCAGGAAGACCGTCATAGCCTGGTGACTTCCTTGTTTTCATTAATGAAATAGCCTTTCTCACTTCTCCCTCAGTTATTGCAGACTCCCTTGCAGAGACTTGCAGACCCCCTGAACAACTGGCATTTCGCCAGTTGTTCAGGGGGTAGCTTGGGCATATCAGTCTTTGAGAGGAAAGAGTCATTCCCCATCTGGTTCTCATTTCAAGGTAGAGTTGATGCATACAATTTCTCATAAAATTTTTGAAATGAGTTGTTTATTCCTTTAAATGTAGTTAATAGGTTACCCTCCTGTTTGATCACTGGGATTGTATTTGAGAAATCTTTCTTTTACTTGTCTAGCTAATAGTTTCCCAGTTTTTTCTCCTCCTTCATAAAAATCGGTCTTTAGTCTAAACATGGCATAAGCCACTTCATTATTATTTAATTTGCACAACTGAAATTTTATCCTGCAAAGTTCCTGATATTGTTGTACTGAATAATGTTCAGAAAGTTTGTTTTCCTTTAACTTTATTTCATTTTCTAAATCCTTAATTTTTTGCAAGTTCTCTCTTTTCCTCTTGGTGGCGTATGCTATCAGCTTCCCCCTTATACAGGCTTTAGAGGCTTCCTAAACTGTCTTAATTTCCTTTGTGCTTCCAATATTTGTTTCAAAGAAAAATTTTAGATCCTTCCCTAGTTGATTCTTGAAGGTTTTATCCTGTAATAATGCCGTATTCATCCTCCATCTTCAATCTTTTTCCATTTCAGGTTCCATCTTTAAACATAATTCTAATGCTGCGTGATCTGTGAGGGCAATACTTCTTATATCACAGCTGATTACACTATTTATCAGAGAGCTTCCAATTTGAAACATGTCTATTCTAGAGTAGGATTGATGACGGTGGGAATAAAAAGTGTATTCCCTCTTATTTGGGTGGATCGACCTCCATATGTCAGTTAGATTCCAGTCCTCTTTCAACTTTTGAATTGCTTCTTTGCCCATTGTCCTTAGTGCTCCCCCAATTCTACTTTTATGAAAAATGGGGTCTATAACTTCGTTAAAATCCCCTCCTAGTATCATATGTCCATCCATATCTCCTAAAATCTTATTCATCTCATGAAAAATGGTGGATCCTCTTTATTAGGGGCATAAATATTGCACAATATCACCTTCACACCTTGTATTAGTGCATTCATACATTATTCTTCCCTCTGTGTCTTTTATTTTCTTTGAGAAGAACAAAATGTATGTTCTTCGTAATTAAAATAATTACCCTATTTCAGGAACTTGACAAGGAGCTATGAAATGTATGGCCTACCCAGCCCACCTTAAATCTGGACTCCTCCCCCTCATTTAAATGCATCTCCTGTAAGAAAATTGTCAGCTTGAGTATTTTTCAAATATGTTAAAATCTTACGTCTCTTAATTGGATTCCCACTACCATTTATATTCCAAGTCACATACTTAATGTATTTCCCTGTCATATTTTATCCATTTCCTTTGCACATCTGTCCATTTCACTTATCATTCTAAAGCTATGTTGTCTGTGCCATTTATAGGTCCACAAATTACCACCCATGAATGCCATATATCCTTTATTGATACTTTACATGGAAAAAGAACATTTCCAATTCAAAGAACAGATCACACAAACAAAAACTAACCCAATACACCTGCTGCCTGACATATGCAGCCTTTAAAAATCAAAATAAATCCAGCAAAAACAAAAAGAAAAACCTTATCTGGTCTGTAGATTACCGCCCTTCCTCCTCTTTCATTGACAGCTTGGTCAGATCGTCATCGCTCCTTAATTCAGTACATCATCAGTGTAGCTCGTTTAGTGTTAATGTTTATGTGGTCGACGTCATTGCTCCTTCTCTGTGCGCTCCTCTGGGCCGCCGTCCCTGATGAGTTTCTCCATTGCAGCTGCCATATTGAAACTCCTGCTTTTCCCCCTCCATGTAAACCGTAGTGTTGCTGGATGGACAAGTGTGTACTTCACATTTAGCTCTCAAAGTTTGTGTTTCACAGCCATGAACGCCTTTCTCTTCTCAGCCAGCTCCTTGGTCATGTCAGGAAACACCGATAGCTTGCATCCCTCCCACTCGAATCCACATTTTTCCTTCGCTGCATTAACAACTTTATCCCTCGTTGACTGTCTCAGAAATCATATTATCACTGGTCTAGGGGGTCAGTTTGGGTCCGGCATTGGCGCCCACATACAGTGTGCTCTTTCGATCTCAGACTCCATGTCGACTTCCACATTAAGCCCCTTGTCCAAATTTTTCTTCACACAGCTTAACACCATTCCGTTAGTGCTGAAGGTTTCCTTCAGGCCAATCAGTCTCACATTATTACGTTTGCTGTGGTTTTCGAGGGTCTGTATGCGGTCCCACATTACTTCAATCTGCTTACATCTCTTCTCCTCGACTATGTGCAGCCGCCCTGTTGTCTCTTCCAGGAAAGTGATGCATGTTACAGTCTCCGATAGTCTTTCTTGCATGGCCGTGTAAAAATTAATTTTTGGACAGTTAGCAGAATCTTTTCAGTTAACCAACCAATGATCACAGAAGAAGTACTATTTCTCAGCTTAACTTTTATTGAACCACCCAGGGAGTCAGTGTACATGGCCTGCGGGTCCTCCCAGCTCCCTCTCCTGGAAAGGACTCAGAACAAAGAACCACACAGCTATAAAAAGGCTTCTAGTTAGTGGCCATTTCCCAATAACTTTCCAGCAATACATGTCCATTGTTTAAACTGTCCTCTTGGCATCCAGATGGCTTCCAGGGTGTTTTTATGGCCTCTATCCTGTTGTTTCCTGTCTCTCACCATGCCCATATATGGAAACAGGAACAGAGACTTTCCTGTGGGTTTTGTATGTGTGTATGCATGTGTGTATTTGTAGAGCTAAAGCACTTTTTGGGTGTGTGTGTGTGTGGGGGGGGTGTATGTGTGAATGTATGTGTGTAGCTTGTGTGTGAGAGCACTTTGTGTAATATCTAACTAACTAATCTTCACTATTTATTTATTATAACAATTATTTCCTCTCTTGACTCCATTTTCATGGAGTCAATAACTATAATAAACAGGCACCTGATGTTATTCTCATGTGTCATGAGTGAAAATCCTATAAGCAGTACATACTTTCATGAGTAATCATTGTAATGCAATTTCTTTTCAGTCTTGATTCTTTGAGCATTTATACAGGAAAAATTCTCACCTCATTTCTACTACCTTTAGGCCGTGAGCAGCTGCCACTTTTCGTTCAGTTTTGTGGCACCCAACGGGGAACTAAAATTTTAATGTTTCTAAATTAAGATTACATTATTGTAAGACAAAATATCGATGTTCCCACTTCCAAAGGTGTGGATAGCTGTATGAAAAATGCGATTGAAGTCAGTCGGTAATAATTGTCTGGCTACCTTAAACATGGCCCAGTCCGGGACGTTTTAACCAATCAGCGTCGTCCCTTTGGTCATGTGACAACAAAATGTCAGCGCCCACAGGGGTAGCGTGCGCTGAAAGCCTCTCCTGTGTTATTCACATTTCCGATAAGTTTTCGGGCAGTATCACTCGTTTTACTGAAGCATCGTGGGCAAAAGTACGTGAGTGTGCCCAAAAATGGCTTGTACTTGACGGATCCCAACAGAAAGTAGCAGAACAACGTTGTGACTTGTTCGAGAAAGGTGAGTGGCAGCCATTGTTTATGGTTGTACTGCGTGTGCCCTGGAGTCGTTTGGCTCCGATCATTTGTAACTCTAAATATGAACTAAAATGGAACCCTAGATGTCTAAAACCTTTGTCAACCGTTCACAGGGTGACCTAGTCCTGGTCTAAGACTCCGAGTAGGCCGATCTGGGGGTGTGGAGGCTAATAACCAAGGGACTCTGGGTGCCAGGTAACATAGTCCTAGTATAGATCTAGATGATGCAGATCGACTCACTTTGATGATGCATCTATCCCCAGAACCCACCCTGGGCCTGAATTATAGTCAAAATATACCACTACCACAAAGTAGCTCAAATGGGAAAAGGGTAGCAATCCCAATGAGCTTAACTCTGAGTCTGAGGGTTGGATGTACTTCTCAGCCCAAGCCCAAGGGGTGCAGTGTACTAGTAGGTGAGGGAGGAACAAGTTTGGGCATACATTTATATAGTTTGCACATAGTCACACCCATACTATCAAGCCTTAGGCGGATGGAAAATGGCCTGTTAAGGAAAGCCCATATGTTTGTGATGTGTCACCCAAGAAAGGTTAAACTCATGGCAGCAGCAGTCGCCTGTATACTTTATATTATGCTCTCAATAAATATGGGCACACGGTCTGTGCTTGCCATTTTGCAAGTTTACATTGAGCAGTGACTAGGTTGCACAAGGTCTCTATTATAAGCTCACTGTTAATGTGAAAATTATCTGCAATCTATATATGTTTTATATCTATATGGGTACAAGGTAGGCCTAATGTTATAATACCCTATGGTCCATATAATATGTTTTCAGATCTAAACAACCTTGATTCAACATTTGGCTACCATCGTGTGTGCTATAGCCGTTTTACGGACAAAACAAGAGTGGAACGTGCTGAAGCTCGTAAAAAACGACTGGCCGAAGCCCACATTCCTGAGCCTCAGGAGCAAAGCGGACCAGAACTTAGTCCCCCAACACCATCTCCTAAGAGAGATCACCATCTCCAGAAATCGTTTCCTGGGCATAACATTATCCGAAAATGATGTCTCAAACGTGATTCTAGGTGGACTGATTAAAAAAGTTCATCCATCCATGACGGCCATTTTTGATTTATTTATTTGACCCTCAATCACATATTTGACCTCAGAAATCGATTCCTCGGGTCAACATTATGCAGAAAAGACGTCTCAAACGTGATTCTAGGTAGAATGGTTAAGAAGTTGGACTGTCCATGCCTGTGGCGGCCATCTTGGATTTATGCAAATGAGTGGAGTTCTTTGAGCCTCAATCACAAAAGTGACCTCAGAAATCGATTCCTGAGCATAACATTATCGGAAAATGATGTCTCAAACGTGATTCTAGTTGTACTGATAAAAAAGTTAGGCCATTCATGGCAGCCATCTTGGATTTATGAAAATTAGTGGAGCCCTCAATCACATATCTGACCTCAGAAATCGATTCCTCGGGTCAAAATTATCCGAAAAAGACGTCTCAAACGTGATTATAGGTAGAATGGTTCAAAATATAGTCCATCCACACCCATGGTGGCCATCTTGGATTTATGCAAATTAGCGGGGTTCTTTGACCCTCAGTCACACTAATGACCTCGGAAATCGATTCCTCGAGTTAACATTAGCCAAAAAGGACGTCTCCAACGTGATTCTAGGCAGAATGGCTAAAAAGTTAGTCCATCCATGGCAGCCATCTTGGATTTATGCAAATTAGCGTGGTTCTTTGACCCTCAATCACACAGTTGACCTCAGAAATCGATTCCTCGGCTCAACATTATCCGAAAAAGAGGCCTCAAACGTGTTTCTAGGTAGACTGGTTGAAATGTTAAGCCATTCATTCCCTTGGTTAGTCGTGGCAGCCATCTTAGATTTATGCAAATATGACATAGCTATCCACACCTTTGACAGTGGGAACATCGATTTTCGGATTCAGCAGTTTTTTTTTTTACATAGAAATCATCAAAGATCCCGTAGTTCCCAGTTGGGTGCCACGAAAATCATTTTCTAGCCACATTTTGAGGGAGCTGCTCATGGCCTACTTTGGCAACCATAAAAATGAGTCATCATTTACAAACATTCAGTATTACAATTTCAATATCAAAAAATAAAAACTTAAAAAAACTTCCAATAAATGTATTTACACAATTTTCAGTGGTTACATCATGCTTTAGTCATTATAGGCATATTGTCAATACCAACATTTTTCCCTTGCAGAGACACTGGTAGACATGATTTAAACCTGACTGTCCTCATCACTTGAATCCTTGTCACTCTCCTCCTGCTGAGCTAATATGAGATACGGGCGTGCACCAGCAGCATGTACTGTTTTTTCAATAAGGCCTCTACAACAGGGAATGCAGCAACATCTTACACACATAAGGACGGCAATTCCAGTCATAAGGGATAATGTTTTTTATCACTCCTGCCCACCCTCCAAAGAAGGATTGTAGCCAGGCAGTGAAGACATCAGGTTCATACTCAGTATCTTAGCTAAACTCAGTCCTAAGAATATTCTTTCCAACCCCTGTTCAAGGAAATAGTGCGAGTGTGACCTTTTTGGCCAACTCTCCAATGTTTAAATTCAACTGGTATATCCGTTGCTCAGACTGCATCAAGTGGTTTGCATACCAGGTCCCTCTTTCAACGCCCTGACTGTCTGATTTAATCCAGATACATCATGATAGTGTGGTCAGTCAGTCATACGGGGTGCAGACACCTCCCAGTTAGAGGGCAGGTGTGAGTAGACCCTATACTCACAGAGCCACCATCCTCCATTTAGTTCAAAGGTGTTGGTCTGCACTGGCGCTATTGACGCTGGGACTACGACTGCAGAGGTTGGTTTGGAGGAACTTTTTGAAATGTTCCTAAGTCCTGAGCGGAAGAAATTTGTTTTATTTTTCCTACTAGCAAGGAACTCTGCATATCCCCACCAATAGTTAGTTGTGAATACCTGTTCTACATATCTTGGTAGTATTATTGTTTCACAATTAGGATTAGGATGAATAGTAGACGATGCCTATGCTCTCTAAGGGGTCTTTTCCAAGTACATTTACTCCAACATAATATTGTCCAGTATCAGACAACTTCAGAGATGTTTTAGTTATTCTAATAGGGTTACAAATTGTGCATTCCTTACGGCCATATGTGAAGCTCGTGTTCGCAGCACATGCCCCATGGTAGGGTGACTGTGTAATGTATATGTGTTTTCTTAATTTATGATAGATAAAGTATTAAGAGTCATTGGGTCCTATGTGACTGAACACATCAGCCCAGTTACACGGAGGAGTGCACATGTACTTATAACTCTTTTCATACATCACAGACTCAGATTCATAGTGCATGGAGTGGTCACAATTATATATATCACAGTAGTCAAACTGGACTCCACAAGCTTTATCTTCAGTGCACGTTATGGTGGTTGATGTCCCTTTATCCTTCATATTGATGTTTATTGATCTGCCAGTTACCTTTAAAATAGCGACTGAACTGCACAACAACCGTATCAGGAGGACTACGACAAGGACAAGCACGAGGATCACACGTGAGCCATTCAAAAAACTGGAATCTACGTCAGTACTCTCTGAGGGGTCTTTCATCATCAGCCATTTTGAGTGTATTCTACCTGCTGCAGACCCTTAATTTCTTCACTAGGGTTTGAGACAATCAGCTAAAATACCTGACTCCCTTTGTAGCCCCAGACTTCCTCCACAACAGCAACACTCTCTGTGGCTTTCCCCCTATAGCTTCTATGGTTTGTTTTGATAATAATTTACAGTGTGTAAGGTGTACCCAAGTGTCTCTGCCTTGTGCTTTTACAGTTGCTGGAATTGACAATATTATCTTATATGGCCCCTTCCAGGGGGCTTCTGACCAGGTCTTCTTTTAACGGTCTTTGTAAGGACTTGGTCTCTGGATTTTATGGTGATGATTCCTCCTGTGTGTTCCTTCCTAGGAAGAATAGCATGAACAGAATCTTTTTGAGTCGACATTTTTAACATGTAATCTGCTAAACCAAATCTCTTCATCTTCGGGGTTAAATGGTCTAAGAGGGGGTACTAATTAAGGCTTTTCATATAAACTTCAAATGAGATAAACCTTCTTTTGGTAAGCACTATTCTCATATAAAATAGTATCAAAGGTAAACAATAAATCCAATTCTGTCCTGTTTCTGCCATTGTTTTCTTAATCTTTCTATAATGGTCCAGTTATGTCGTTCCACAAATCCTGCAGACTGTGGGTGATATGCTGCATGGTGTTTCAAATCGTTCTCCATGGATCGCCGCCTTGTCGCGGTGGAGAACCTTGTGTGTTCCAATGATCCCGAGAGCGATGCCATCGGGGGGCCTTTTGGCTCCTGGTAGGGTCACCCATGGCGGTAAGGTTGAGGGGGAGGTCCCAGACCAAGAGCGATCCAAAGAAAGAAAGACCTCAACGGCGGGAGTGGCGGAGGATGACACCATGAGTCACAACGGCACTGAAGGCGGATGAAGGCTGCAACAGAGAGTGGTCTCCAGTCGTTTTGGATTCCATGCCACTGGATTCAGGCCCCTCTCTGCCAAGGACCGTGTGGTGGCTGCAGGCGCATCAGTCTCCCCACGATAAAAAACGTCACGTGCAGGCGTCCTCCCGAAGGGAGCCCATCCACTTGACATCTTGGATAAGATAAAGTCCTGTGGTGATCAGGAAGTGGTAACAGGGACAGGACAGTGAAGTCTGGGAGTTCTTAGCCACGACCTGGCACACAGGCGATGGGTGCTTGATACAGTCGTTAAGCTCTTGGACTGAGGCAGAAAGAGCTTCTCGGCAGCTGCACTCATAACTAAGCAGCCCTATTCAGGATCCACTCTGCTCACCCCAGTAGGGGAGGGGGTTAGAAAAGGTACCCCAAACATAGCCTGCCTCACAAAATCCTGTCTGGAATACCGCATCCAGAGGGATCACCACCACTCGGTCAGAAACATACAAAACTACATATTGGAGCCTGGAATGTGCGAACCCTTATGGACAACCAAGCCAGTGATCGACCTGAAAGGCGAACTGCCATCATCTCCAGAGAGCTAAGGAAGTTCCGGATCGACATCGCAGCTCTCTCTGAGACCCGACTGGCTGATGAAGGGCAGCTGAAGGAGGAAAAAGGTGGGTATACTTTCTTTTGGAAGGGAAAGCCTGCAAATGAGCCACAAGTCCATGGTGTGGGATTTGCTATTAAGAACTGCCTCATCAACCACCTCCATGAACTCCCTGTGGGCATCAACGAGCGCCTAATGACCATTCGTCTGATGCTTGCCTGCAGTCAAATGGCCACCATTATTAGTGCCTACGCTCCAATGCTTGATGCACAGGATGAAGTAAAGGAGGCCTTCTATGCTGACCTGGACAAAATACTATCTGAAGTCCCAAAGGAGGATAAGTTAATCCTGCTTGGAGACTTTAATGCCAGAGTGGGACGAAACCATCATCTATGGAGCGGCACGCTGGGGAGAGAAGGGGTTGGAAACACAAACTCCAATGGCATACTACTGCTAACCAAGTGCTCAGAGCACAACCTGGTCATCACCAACACACTTTTTTGTCAAAAAACCAAGTTCAAAACATCATGGATGCATCCCCGCTCCAAATTATGGCATCTCATTGACTACATCATAGTCCGCTCCAAAGACCGCCGCGATGCCCTTAACGCCAGAGCAATGACCAGTGCAGATGACTGCTGGACTGACCACTGTCATAACCCGAGTGTCGGTTCTGGCCACACTCGGGTCTCATATCTTATTTCCCTGGCTTTGGCAGCAGAGGATTCCTTCCAGCTCCTCGGGCTCTTATTGTGAAGGCGCCCGGGGGAGCTCCCTGCTGTCAAAGTCAGCTGCTGCGCTGCTGTCATTGCGAGCAGCTGCGCCGCATTGGGGTCATTAGCGGCCAGAGATAAAAGCTGGTGCTGAATGTCCTCCAATGCGGCAGTCTCTGTTGTGTTCTTGTTGTGTTCCTGTTATGTTCCTGTTCTTCTTGCTCATCATGGTTAACGGACTTGGGAATCCCCTGTTACCCGCCTGTTAACGGTCCCGTTGTTAAGGTACGCTCTGTGTGACTCTACCTTTATTATTATCTCGTCTGGCGCATCGGGTGCTCCCCGGCTCAGGCGTCACCTGTTCATTGTATGTATCTTGTGCTTGTCCATCCCTCACTGTAAATAAACATCACTGCAAACTCACTGGTGACTGAGGCGTCTTGTGATGGTCCGTGAGGGCCATCGTGACAGTAGACTGCCGCCAAACGCCCGGAGAGGAGGCGTTGTATCGAGACGCCATTCACCGTGCAGTTTGCAGTAGTGGACTGTTTGTTTCTACCTGTCTGAGTGTCTGCAGCTGGGAGTATGATGTCATCCAGGAGCCGCAGCGGGCACCTGGCCAGGCAGCTAGCGGAAGTTCTGGAAGATATTGACAACACCATCTTTTCCGCTACGCTGTGGGATGCTCCCAGCGACGCTTTAAGACATTTGGACTACGCTAAGGAATTTCTGCTCAATCTCCCCCTCGAGCTTGACTATCACCCAGAGGTGATGGCGAGGTGGGAGGAACTCGCCGCCTAACGCGAGTCGCTTCGTGGGCTGGAGGAGAGGAGCAGGAAGCAAGGGAGAAAGCATCCACGCTCCCTGCATCGTTGTTCCGTCCCCGTCCCGGAGAAGAACCAGGAGTACGCACCGTCTCGGGTCCGACGACGACGTTGGCGTAACGATGCGGGCTCTCCTCAGCAGAATCCTCAGCTGAAACCCCGTCTGGATGCTGTTCCAGGTCGCCGCAGGGGCTCAACCCCCCACGCAGCTGTCACTCCTGCGCCTCGTCAGAGGGGAATCCCCGCAGCCTCGTCTTCTCCCGGGCCCTCGCCTGCTGTCCCATCAGCGCTCCATGCCCGACTGACCCCGGCTGTCGCCCTCTCCTCCTTGTCGCCTATCCTGGCTGCTGTGTGTCTCGGGAGCTCCGTTTCGGCGAGCCCCATCCCGGAACCGTCTCGAGTGGCCTCACCTCGTCTTCCCAGAGGGCCCTCTGTCGCCATCCAGCGGGGAAAGGGAGGAATGACGTCCCCCACAGCGGGAACCATCTTACCCTCAAGAGAAAGGCAAGTGCATGATAATTTCTCTCATTTCGATATTGTTTTGCCTTGTCTGACTCCTGGGGGTGGAGTTCGGGGTATGCAGCCCCCCGAGCTCCCTCCACCTGCTGTGGATGAAAGTATTAACCCTGCTTCCTCTGTGTCTCCCTCCGCTGAGCGGTCCTCGACGCCAGGCCAACGTCGCTGGATGAGGAGGGGGCCTGCGGTTCTGGAGAGCCTGGTTCCGGTTCCGCAGCCACGCCGTGGGCGGAGGAGGAGAGCGGACTGCAGCGTGGAGCCATCGCCGATGAGAAAGCGTCCCCGGGGTTCCACGGAGGAGCGGTCCGGTCCAGCGGGTCGAGGTTCTCCTGCCATCATGCCGTGCGGGCCATCGGCGTGGACATCGTTGCCGGAGGACTCTCAAGCTGCGCACACCATCACGCCAACTGCGGAGCCCGACGCAGCTGAGTGGGAGCCTGAGGACGACCTCCTGACATCTGAGCCCGGATCTTCGCAGTCCTGGACGGTGTCAGAACCCGAGCTCAGGCAAGTGCTCTGTATTATCTTTCTTCTTCACCTCTTAGAGCATTTTTGCCTGTCTCAAGGGGAGATGAGCCAGGTGCAGCCGCCCGCTGCGTCCGAGCTTATCTCGCCGGGTTCTGGCACTGCCAGTGATCCTGATCCCGGGTTTTCTCTCTCTTGTGAGCCTTCTCCCAGGGTCGCCGGCGAGGGGCTGCTCTCGCCTGCTGCGCCAGAGGTTCCGGTTTCGGGGTTGGAGGTCGAGTCTGGTGCCACGCCGACCCAGTCGGGGTCCATCGTGGGTTTGGTTCCGGAGGCCCAATCGGGGTCCGTTGTGGGTTCGGTTCCGGAGGCCCAATCGGGGTCCACCGTGGGTTCGGTTCCGGAGGCCCAATCGGGGTCCGACGTGGGTGCTGCACCAGCAGGTCCTGGATTCGGTGAGGGAGCTGCAGATCCCCGGCCACCGGATGCTGGACAGGCTCATTCCCCTCATCACCCTCATCACCGCCGTCATCCTCCTCGTCTCCCTGAGGAGTGCTACCCATCTCCACCTGGGGCCGTTGGGGTCCCGAACGCTCCGCCCGGTTCTCCCTCGTCTCTCCCCTTTTCAGCGGGACCGCCGGCTGCTTCTTCCCAACGGTTCTGGTGGGCTGGTGTTGCAGGGCGGCCGCCTGAAGGACTGTCTCGCCGGTTTGGTTCTCTGGGCCGGCCCCCCGACATTTTTGTCTTCCTGTGTGGCAACCTGCTCCGGCCGCCTGAAACTCTCTGCTTCCGAGCATGGGACTGGGGTAGGCCGCCCGAACCGTCCTCTTTTCCCCTCCCTGTTCTGTGGCCTTTTGATGCTGGACAACCCCCCGAACCTTTTGCCCCCATCCCTCCGGGTCAGGACTGCACCCTCCCCGGGTTTCTGATTTTGTCTGTGGGACTGTTGGGGTGTGCGGGGGGGGGGAGGGGGATTGATTTGTGTTTTTGTGGCTCACTACGTTGTTTCTGGGTTTGGTGGTTCTTTTCCCTCCACCTTATGTCGATTTGTTTTTGCCAATAGGTGTACTGCCTATTTTGACTCTGTTCTTGTCACCCACATTCAAGGGAGTATGTTTTTTTTTTTTTTCCTGTCTCTACTGCCTTGTTAGTCTTGTTATTTGCTTGTCCTTTTTTTTGTCTCTCTCCCTCCTGCCAGCGCCCCATCCACCCACCCTAGGGGGGGTGGGGGGTGGGGGCTTGGGTGTTACTCGGGCCGCTCAGAGCTCAGCCTCGAGGGGGAGGTACTGTCATAACCCGAGTGTCGGTTCTGGCCACACTCGGGTCTCATATCTTATTTCCCTGGCTTTGGCAGCAGAGGATTCCTTCCAGCTCCTCGGGCTCTTATTGTGAAGGCGCCCGGGGGAGCTCCCTGCTGTCAAAGTCAGCTGCTGCGCTGCTGTTATTGCGAGCAGCTGCGCCGCATTGGGGTCATTAGCGGCCAGAGATAAAAGCTGGTGCTGAATGTCCTCCAATGCGGCAGTCTCTGTTGTGTTCCTGTTATGTTCCTGTTCTTCTTGCTCCTCATGGTTAACGGACTTGGGAATCCCCTGTTACCCGCCTGTTAACGGTCCCGTTGTTAAGGTACGCTCTGTGTGACTCTACCTTTATTATTATCTCGTCTGGCGCATCGGGTGCTCCCCGGCTCAGGTGTCACCTGTTCATTGTATGTATCCGTGCTTGTCCACCCCTCACTGTTAATAAACATCACTGCAAACTCACTGGTGACTGAGGCGTCTTGTGATGGTCCGTGAGGGCCATCGTGACAACCACCGCCTCATTCGCTCCATCATGTCTATCCGCTTAATGCGGAAAAGAAGGTTGCAGAAAGGACGACATTATCTACCAACAACAGCTGCAGGATACTCTTAGGGCAGCTTTGCCCAAACAATACCCAGAGGATACTGAAAAACACTGGAGCACACTTTCCACTGCCATTGTGGACTCCTGCAAAAGCATCCTCGGTCATAAAAAGTGGAGACATCAAGACTGGTTTGACGAGAATGACAGTGAGATCCAACAGCTCATCGACATCAAGCGGCAAACTTTTATCACCTGGCAAAACAACATTCACTGCAAGGTTAAAAGAGCAGCCCATGCCAAAGCGAAGGCAGCCGTACAAACACTTGTTAGGAAATTGAAGAACCAGTGGTGGACAAAGAAGGCCCTAGAGATCTAGCAGCTTGTCGACTCTGGAGACACGAGAGGATTCTTTGATGCCACAAGAGCGGTATATGGCCTCAGCCACCGCTCCCTAACCCCCCTTCGCTCCAAAGATGGGCTCTTGCTTCTGAAGAACAAGGAGGCAATTGCAGACAGGTGGAAAGAGCATTATAAGGACCTCTTAAACAGGGACACCACTCCTGAGATGGAGGCCCTTGACAACTCCCTCAACAGCCCATAGAGGAAAGCATGGGAAAACCACCTAGCTTGGATGAGGTACAGGACGCCATCAGGAAGATGAGAAACAACAAGGCTGCTGGACCTGACGGCATCCCAGCAGAAGTCCTGAAGAAAGGCGGTCCTGATCTTCTGAAGAACATCCATGCCCTGCTCCTGAAAATATGGGAAGTAGAGGAAATCCCTGCACAGCTCAGGGATGCCTTGATTGTCTCCATCTTTAAAAAGGGGGACAGGGCAGTTTGTGGGAATTACCGTGGCATTTCTGTCCTGTCCACCATAGGGAAAGCCTTTGCCCGG
The DNA here is from genome assembly GCA_020510985.1 of Pholidichthys leucotaenia. NCBI lineage: Eukaryota > Metazoa > Chordata > Actinopteri > Cichliformes > Pholidichthyidae > Pholidichthys > Pholidichthys leucotaenia. The sequence goes on along the minus strand of CM035836.1, from coordinate 123,258,532 downwards.
GCCTTGGCCAATAGACTAACCCCCCTGTCAGAGAGCATTCTTCCCGAGTCCCAGAGTGGTTTTCGCCCAAACAGAGGCACCACAGACATGATTTTCATTGCTCGCCAATTGCAAGAAAAATGCCGGGAACAAAATCTACCATTATACATGGCCTTCATAGACCTTACCAAAGCCTTCGACTCAGTAAACCGTCAGGCCCGTTGGCTGGTTCTGGCAAAGATTGGCTGCCCAGAAAAATACATCCGGGTACTGAGACTGCTGCCTGACAATATGTCTGCCACGGTACTCAGTGGCAGTGGAGATGAAACAGAACCCTTCAGGGTTGACACAGGAGTCAAACAGGGATGTGTCATCGCTCCAACACTATTCTCCATCTATATTGCTGCTATTCTCCATCTCACGAACCAACATCTGCCCCCGGGAGTCAAAATCACGTACAGAATCGACGGTCAACTTCTCAACATCAACCGATTTAGAGCTAAAGGTCAAACCACCACCATATCCATCATGGAGCTGCAGTATGCTGACGACAACGCTACCGTAGCCCTCTCAGAAGAGGACCTTCAGTGCATCTTGTCTGCCTTTGCCAAAGCATACAAACAGCTTGGTTTGGCCGTCAATATAAAAAAGACACAAATACTCCACCAGCCATCACCAAACTGCAGTACACTTGCCATACCCCCAAACATCTCCATTGATAACATCCGACTGGAAAATGTGGACCACTTCGTATATCTTGGCAGCCTCCTCTCATCAAAAGCCGTCATCGATGATGAAATACACCACCGCCTCAGCAGTGCCAGTGGGGCCTTCTCAAGGCTAAGGAGGAGAGTCTTTGAGAACCGCGATCTCCAAGTGAATACCAAAATCCTGGTTTATAAAGTGGTGGTGCTCCCCACTCTCCTGTAGGGATCAGAAGCCTGGACTACATACAGCAGGCACTTAAAGGCACTTGAGGCACACCATCAGAGATGCCTCCGAAAAATCCTCAGGATTCGTTGGGAGGATAGACGCACCAACACCAGTGTCTTGGAGGAGGCTAACCTTCCCACCATCACTGCCATCATTGCCCAAAACCAGCTCAGATGGACTGGTCATGTTATCCGAATGCCTGACTCTCGCCTCCCAAAACAAGTCCTGTACTCCCAGCTAGCTGAAGGGAAGCGGGCTCCAGGAGGCCAGAAGAAGAGATTTAAGGACAACATAAAAACAAACCTAAAGAAGTGCCACATAGACCTAAAAGCTTGGGAAAATATGGCAACCGACAGGGCGACCTGGAGAAACATTGTCCGTGAGGGTGCCGCACAGTACAACGCTGACCTCCATCATGCTGCACAAAACAAACGCAGACTCAGGAAGGAGAGAGCAACCAACAATCAGGACCAACCCAAACCCACCACCATTACATTCCCCTGCCCACACTGCAGCAGAATAATCGGGTCCAGAATTGGCGTCTATGCCCACCTGAAGACCCACAAGGACCAAGAGGGAGGACAGTCATACTCAACTACGAGTGACCGCCGATGATGATGATGGAGTTTCAAATCACTATTCAACACTTTCCCTAAATGTGAAATAATCCGTAAACATATCCACTATAACTAATCAATGTCTCTTCCCTTCACATTTGGTTAGCTCAATGAAATCCATGCAGATGTTCTGAAATGGGTATGTTGATGATGGAAAACTACCTTTCTCTGGTCTTGACATTGCCCTAGGCATTATTTTGTGCACAAATTATACATTATTGGCAAAATTTTGTAGCAAAATTTTCAAACCCATAGAATTTTCAAACCCATAGGCTGTGATAAATAATAACCAATAACACCATCCCTCCCTTGGACACATGGCAAAGTCCATGTGTTCAGGTAGCAGCATAGTCAAATATTTTTTGTGGGAGGATGGGTTTACCCTTTGGTCACGTATAAATTTGGGAACCTTGATTAAACACAGCACCTTTATTTAATCAGCTATAGACTCCTGCCTACGGAAATATGTTTTTGCATATTTCTTCATCAGGAGATGCCAGCAATATGCCATAGAGGAGCAATTGGTTTCTATTAGGAGGTATAAAATGTGCAAGATTTGCTGACATTGCCTAAGAAAAAATTGTAGGAGACTCACAGTAACCCTGTGGTAGTCTGGTGAATATGTACTTTTTGTTTTGGGATATGAATGCAAACCAGAATTGAAGATCTGGGTGTACTGGTATGCCGAAAATGCATTGCTAATGACTACCACTGTGAAAAACTGCATTTGGAGTTAAGATAAGATAAGATAAGATAAGCCTTTATTAGTCCCACAACGGGGAAATTCCAGGATTGCAACAGCACAGGGATAGGTCTTCTTCTTCCGGCATTCAGAGAGAGCAGACGCTTTTCTCCCTCCTCTCCCTCCTAATCCTACTCCCTTCTGATCCCAGCTTGCAATGTTGCGTTTTTGTCTGTGTTTTTGTCGCTCTTCTTCTGGCTGAATCTTAATCCAAACAGAAATTATGGATCTGGAAAGCGGCTTAAATGTGATTGTCACCACTTTAAAAGAAGATCGGGTCAGGGGGAACCCAAGGAGGAGACTCATGGACATTGGAAACTCATGTGTCTGTATGATTCGACTGGAGATGCAGAAGACATCTATTGGCTATGATCACAAGACTTCTACTTTGGCTTTGGCGTTTCCTGATGTATCAGAAATTGAGGAAGGTGGAGAGCTGTTCAAATGCGACCCAGACAAGCTCCTTCACCAAATTCGACCAGTTGGGGAGTGCACGAATAGCAGCATGGTGAACTGAATGGTAACTGATTCAGATGGTGGAATACATCTCGAGTCGCTAGTGTAGTAGATTAGTTTATTTGACAGGGACAGTGCAATAAACATAGACAATTAATCAAAGACAATTAATCTGATGTGTTGCACATAGAGTGTATAGCTATTAGCTAATTTGCAACTCTTGTCCCTGGATGGGCTTTAGAAAAAAGAATCAAGATAAAAAATATACACAATAATCACATACATCAATGCAGAAAAATTATAAATACACAATTATAAATATTATATTATAAATACACAAATATAACAGCCTGACTCACATTTAACATAAATATTATAAATATTATAAATACACAAATATAACAGCCTGACTCACATTTAACACATATAACATAACTCACATTTGCCTATTTCAGGCCTTCCTCCCTCCGTCACTCACTGTAAACAAACACATTTATTCCTTCCCTTCATTCGCTCTCACTCTGCAGACAGTTAATTCATACATGAGTACATTCTTGTTTATTTTTCAGCCAGTTTTTAACATTTTTAGTGAATGTTTTAAAGTCCGTTATTATTTTAATTTCATTTGGCATTGTGTTCCAGATATGACTGCCCTTTATAGAGAAAGCTGTTTGTCCAAATGTGGTTCTGCGGTGGAATATTTTACAGTTATTGTTAACAGAACTCCTGGTGGCTCTGCTGCTGTCCTGTCTTTGGACGAAACCAGCAAGTGGCTCGGGTGCTGATTTATGGAAACATTTGAACGTTAATTTCAGAAGACAGAGGTCAATGAAGCTCTCAAAACTCAATAGGTTGTATTTTTTTTAAAACATTACAGTGATGCCACCTAATGGGCTTTTTGTCCAAGATTTTTAGGGTTTGATTATATAATGAACCTATATGTCTTATTGTGGAAGGGGCTGCTTGAGCCCAGACTGTCAAACAGTATGATATATGAGAAAAAACCATAGAATGCATATACAGTGCAGCTGCTTCGTAAGGTATGTAATATCTAATTAATTTAAAGCAGTTCAGATTTTTTTTTACTGTTTTTGAAATTTTCTTTATATGAAGATTAAATTTGAGTTGAGGATCTAGTACAATGCCAAGGTATTTGAATTCTGTAGCTAAACTGATGTCATGATCATGTATATTAACTTTAAAATGTTGCAGGTTACATTTTTTGATTGAAAAGCACATTGAGACTGTTTTCTGAAGGTTCAGCAATAGATGGTTCTTGAGGAGCCACTCTTGGACATCAACCATACTTGTAGACAGTACATCTGCAGCCTGTGCTGGAGTCTTGGCAGCTGTGTAAATAACTGCATCATCTGCATAAAGTTGGCATGTTGCAGCTGAGCAGTGTAACGGCAAGTCATTAATAAAAATGCTGAAAAGTAAAGGACCAAGAATGGACCCTTGTGGGATACCCATGCGGTTGTTTAAAAATGAGGATTTATCCTGGTGAACTTTTACACACTGTTCTCTATTCTGGAGATAAGATGCAAACCATTCTAATGTATTTGGGGAGAAGTTAAAAGATACCATTTTGGATAAAAGCAAACTGTGGTTTACAGTATCGAAAGCCTTTTTGAGATCTAGAAAAACAGCTCCTACCACATTACCCCTGTCCAAGGACTGTTTGACGTTTTCAATAAGGCAACAATTTGCTGTTTCTGTTGAGTATCCTGGTCTAAAACCAAATTGATGTGGATGAAGAAGTTGACTGTCTTGTAAGTAGTCTATCAGCTGTGTAGCTACAACTTGTTCAAGAACCTTAGACAGGACTGGTAAAATAGAGATTGGGCGGTAATTGCATATATCGTCTTTACTGCCTGATTTATGAACTGGTATGACGACAGCTTTTTTCCAGCCAGATGGAAATGTACTAGACCTAATGGAGAGATTAATGAGATGAGTCAGTGGTTTGATTAATATTTTGCTGTGCATTTTGAGAAAGGAGGTGCTCATATTGTAGATATCATTAGTTTTTGAGTTTGACAGTGTTTTAACAACGCCAGCAATTAACTTCTCATTTACCTCATCGATGTGAAAAGTATCTGTTGGAAGTATGGAATTTGTGTTGTTGAGCACATTTGGCAGCACAAAAATTTTTGTTAAGTCTTCCACAGAGCCCACAAAGTGTGAATTAAATTCATTTGCCAAAGTAGCCTTGTCACTGACGGTCTTGCCATTGATTCTAAGTTCCTTTACCCCCTTCTGATCGTTTTTTTTATTAGTTAAGTTATTTAAATGCCTCCATAGGGAACTGTTGTTACCCTTTGCATGATCTATCAGTTTATTGTAATAAGATATTTTTGATTTTCGCAGCTCATGTACCACTTTATTTCTTAAACTTTTGTACACAAGGTGATCATTTTGTAGTTTGGAGGTTAGTGATGTTTTCAGTGCATAGTCTCGCCTCTTCATAAGTTTTCTTATTTCATTATTTAACCATGGTAGGTTAATCTTCTGTTGTCTACTTTTAATTTGCTTTGAAAATTTTTCTATAGACTTTGTGATTGTTGCAGTTATAAAATTACAACAATCATCTACTCTCCAGGGAATGTTTTTAAGCCTGTATATGGAAATTATGAAGCACAGAATCGCAAGAGAGAGGAAAATTCTATTCTCTGAGTGCACTGTGCAGATTTGACCTTGTTTTTTCGGTGCCCTGTTTACATTCCTCCTCGATGAAGATAAGGTGGAAGAGGCGGCTGGCTTAACCCAAACAATCGACAACAGTTGCTGTTGTTTCAGCAGACTGAGCTCTTCAAGGACAGCGTTACCATGTGTCTTTCTGCCATCTGCATGCACGAGAGAGAGACTCTGGACATGCTTATAGAACACATGATTCCACTGCCAGGGGGTGCCCTCTGCTGTTCACTAGCAACTGACACACCCACACTACACACTGCATACAACATCACATGACTGATACACATACACTGACTCACATACACACACACTGTCTCTCTCAACTTGCTGCTTTGTTAATGTGTGATCTATTTTCTGCTAATTGTGCATCAGAGGTTTTTTTTTCTATGTAATCACAATTTTGCTCATACGAGCTTTTTACGAGCCTTATATGAGCTTTATTTTGATAACAGTGTTTTTTCTCTCCCCCCAATGTGTTCCCCCTCCCTCCCCCCTTCCCCTCTTACCCTCCACTGTATGACAGGCGCCTTTGCATGGCTGCCGCGTCATTGGGATGCGCTTATCTAGCGCGCCCAATGTCAAGTCAAATTCCTCGTATGTTTACTTGTATGTTTACTTGTAAACGTGCTTGGCAATAAAGTTCATTCTGATTCTGATAGCAACACTCAGAGCAACAATCAGAAGGCAGGAAAAAAAAAAGCAAGCAAGCAAGAGCAGCTAATATACATATGTACATATTACTATAAATATATACGTATATATATACACACAGACACACAGTGCAGAGCATTGTAGCTGGATGGGATAAATATATGAGTATATAAACACACAGTGCGGAGCATTGTAGCTAGATGGAATAAATATGTAGATATATAAACACCCACAGTATGGAGCATTGCAGCTAGGTGGAATAAATATGTAAATATATAAACACACACAGTGCGGAGCAATGTAGCTAGATGGAATAATATGTAGATATATAAACAGTGCGGAGCATTGTAGCTAGATGGAATGAATATATAGATATATAAATATAAACATAAATATAAACACACCCAGTGCGGAGCATTGTAGCTAGATGGAATAAATATGTAAATGTATAAACACACACAGTGCAGAGCATTGTTGCTAGATGGGATGAAACAGCACAACCGTTTACTTAGTTATCCTACATGGTATGATTATGTGCCCATACATATTCTCACCCTCCATAGCGACCGGTATTTTCCTAGTTGTATGCCGGAGGGGACCATTGTGTAAGTCTATTGCATCTTTTGCATTCAAAAAACTATTAGGTTGTTACGTCTTTTTGCTATCTCTGCGAGCAGCCCTGCTTAGGTTGTACAGTCTGACAACCGTTGGCAGGAAGGACCTGCAAAACCTCTCGGTTGTGCACCTGGGATGATGTAGTCTGCTGCTAAATGAGCTCCTCAGTGCATTCAGTATGTCCTGCATAGGGTGGAACTCGGACTCCAGCAGAGATGACAGTTTAGCCACCGTCCTTCTCTCTCCTATCTCCTCCACTGGATCAAGGCGCTGTCCCAGGACGGAGCTAGCTTTCTTTTTTTTTCCACAATATCTTTATTGAACCTTTTTTTTTTTTTTTAACAAACATGATACAAACAATCAAACACTAACACTAAAGTACTACAAAAAAAAAAAAATGCACTAAAAACACCAACAACCACCAACAAAATCAAATCTTCAACAATGCTCCTCTGTTTAGTCTAGACAATCCAATACATAAGTATACATATCATGTTCACCAGTTTGGAATTTACAAGGTCCACACACATCATTCACCTTCTTCTTCAAGAGTTATGTTTAAATTTTTTACATAATCAATAAAAGGTCTCCATATATTCTCAAACACAATTTCCTTTGATTTTAGTATATATGTTATTCTTTCTAATGGAAGGTTTGTTAACATCTGTCTTAACCACTGAGTCACATCTGGTCTATGAGTCTTTTTCCATAATAGTGCAATACATTTTTTGGCATTAAGCAAACTGAGGTCTATGAATGTTCTTTCACTTTTATTAAAATTATGCTTTTCTGGGTACAGACCCAACAAAAACAGTTTAGGATTCAATATGATTTGTTTTGAGATTATTTTTTCAATTGTTACCCTCACCTCTTCCCAAAACATTCTTATTAATCTACATTCCCATAAACAATGAAATAGGGTTCCTTTACTTTCCATGCATTTTGTGCATGTATCTGGTATATTTTTGTTATATCTATTTAACTCCTCCGGTGTAACATACATCCGCATTAACCATTTGAAATGTATCAATTTAAGGCGTGCATTTATTGATTAGGTTTGAGCTTCTGTACAAGCCAATTCCCATTGTTCCTCTGAAATTTCAATTTGCAGATCTTCTTTCCAGTAGTTTAATCTTTTCAGTGAATTTTCACTTGAAGATAGTGTCAATGAGTTATAAAACTCTGAAATAATACCCTTTCTTTTACTATCTTTCATCATCATTTTTTCCAAGGATGAATAAATAGGTCGAGTGAGAGCTTTATTTTGATTTGATCGAATAAAGTTTCTAAGTTGAAGATATTTAAAAAAATGTGTTCTATTGAGATTAAATTTGATCCTCAGCTCTTCAAAAGACATTATGTTGTCTGCACATGGCAAATATAAATCCTGAATCTTTTGTATCCCTTTTAAATTCCATACTTTAAATACAGCGTCCGCTCTCCCTGGTTTAAAATATTGATTACCCCACATTGGACTAAATTGTGACAATAACTGTGGTTCTTTTAAATAGTTTTTAGCTTCACACCATATTTTGATCATATGCTTTACAAATGGATTTTTAACTTGTTTTTGTAATTTTTTTGCCGAATCTGAGTATATGAATATGGGAAGAGGTAAAGGTAAATTGTATGATTCCATTTCAGTCCAGTGAGGGAGATCATTTGATGAAAAATAATATGTCATAGACCTCAGTTGTGCCGACCAATAATACAACATAAAATTTGGACATTTCAGACCTCCACGATCAAATGGTAAATATAATAAAGACAAACGTAATCTAGCCCTCCTGTTGTTCCATATAAATTCCACTAACTTTTTTTTTATTCTTGAGAATAGATCTAAAGGTGGTGATAAGGGAATGTATTGAAATAAATAAAGTATTTTAGGTAAAATATTACTTTTAAGTATATTGATTCTCCCGATCATCGACATTGGTAGTGACATCCATCTCTGAGTTAACTCACTGATATCTGACATTAAGGCTTCATAGTTGACACTGGCGACTGATTCTAGCTTAGGCATAATTTGGATTCCTAAATATTTAAACTGATTTACAACATTGAATTGATTTACCTCAGGGGCTGGGTAATTTCTCTGGGTCTCATTTAGCATTAATATTGAAGATTTAGTTTTATTTATTTTATATCCTGATATTTCCCCAAAATTCATTATTAAATTCAACAAGGTTGGAATTGATTTTTTTAGATTCGACATAAACAAAATTATATCATCGGCGTACAGGGAGATTTTATGTTCTGTTGGTCCAACTTTAATTCCATATATTTGTGAATGTAAACGTATCGCTATCGCTAAAGGTTCAATTGCCATAGTAAACAGTAAAGGTGAAAGTGGACAGCCTTGTCGACATCCTCTATTGATTTTTATTGGTTTTGAAATATTGTTATTTGTTAGGATTTCTGCTGTAGCATTATTGTATATTATTTGAACCCATTTTATGAAATTATTTCCAAGTCCAAACCTTTGTAGGACTTCAAAAAGAAAGGGCCATTCAACTCTATCAAAGGCCTTTTCGGCGTCCAATGATAGGAGAGCTGTATCCGGTGCTTCTTTATTAAAATAAATAATATTAAATAGTCTTCTTACATTATGGAAGCCTTGTCTACCCTTTATAAAGCCATTCTGATCTCGATTAATAATATTTGGTAAAATTTCTTGTATTCGTCTTGCTAAAATTTTACAGATTATCTTAAGGTCGGCGTTTAATAGGCTTATTGGTCTCATATTTTCACATTTATTAGAGGGCTTACCTGGTTTTGGCAGCAGTATAATTAAGGCATTATTTATGTATGATGGTAAATTATTATTTTGAAATGCTTCTAAAACCATTTCCAAAAAAGGTTTTATTAATTTATTCTTAAATTTTTTATAAAGGTCAACTGGAAGACCATCTGGTCCTGCACTTTTTCCTGATTTCATATTATCAATGGCTAGCCCAACTTCTTCTTGACTAATTTTAGACTCCAATATCTCCCTGTTTTCATTTGGAATACACGGTATAGATAGTTCGTTCAAAAACCCATTTAGTTTTGTTAAATCAGGTTCATTTTTGGTATCATATAATTTTTCATAGTAATCTCTAAAGGCTCTATTAATTTCTAAAGGATCTATAACTACCTGTCCATTACTTATAATACTGGTAATTGGTGTTTTAATTTCCAATTGTTTAATCTGCCATGCTAATAATTTTCCTGATTTTTCACCTTGTTCATAAAAAGATTGTTTCAATCTTAGAAGACTCGAGGCAGCTCTATTCGCTGATTTTTTGTCGTATTCAGCTCTCAAAATCAGTAATTCATTCTCCAACCTTGGGTCACTTCCTGCATACACTTTTTCCTGAAGATTTTTTATTTTATGTTCCAATTTAGCTCTCTCCTCTCGAGTCTTCTTAGATTTTGATCCTGTATAACTAATAATATGTCCCCTAATAAAAGCTTTGAAAGCCTCCCACTTTACACCTGCTGATGTTTGTGTAGTATTGATGTCAAAGAACTCGTCTATCTGTTTTTCTATATACTTGACAAATTCCTCATCCTGAAGCCATTTATGCTGAAATTGCCATCTACCTGATTCCTTTGTCAATTTTTTATCTACATATATTAGACAACAGGGTGCATGATCAGAGATCACGATGTTATCATAAAAGCAGTTTTGAATCTTGGACCTTAATTCTGTGGAAATCAAAAAATAATCAATACGTGAGAATGTCTTGTAGGTACTGGAATAACAAGAATAGGCTTTAACTTGTGGTTTCATTTCTCTCCATATATCTAACAATCTCAATTCTTTCATAAAATGATTAATAGTCATCCTACATCCAATGTGCGTACAATCCAGTCCTGTTGATCTATCCACACCTGGATTCAATGTACAATTAAAATCCCCTGCTATTATATGTTGCCCTGTAAGTGATGATAAGATGAGAAATAAATTAGCAAAGAACTTCTGATCATCTATATTGGGACCATATAAGTTCACAAGATTTATATTTTCTAATAGCAAAGAACCTTGAATGATTACATATCTTCCAAATTTGTCTCCAATTACATTTTTCACTTGAAAAGGAACTGATTTATGTATGAGAGTCATAACTCCCCTGGCTCGGGATGAAAATGAAGAGGTGAATACACTTCCTTGCCATCTACTCCTAATTCTTTTAACATCCTCCTCTATCAGATGAGTTTCTTGTAAAAACACAATTCTTGAACCCATGTCCTTTATTTTATTCATAACTTGTTTAAGTTTTTTTAAATTTTGTAGACCTCTGCAATTCCATGAAGTTAAATTAAGATTAACACTTTGGTCCATGATCAATAGAGAGTTTGGGATTACCTTGCAGTGTAAACATGCTCATACAGAGAAGCAAAAACATGAGTGGTTGAACATTCATCCTACAAACTACACACAAACAAATTTCCCCTTCCCACACTTGTGGCAAACCCCCCAAAATCAAAAGAAAAATTCTGTCTCCCGATATAGCCATCGACCGTTCCACACCCACGGGGAACAGCCTAAGCCACTCCTTCTTCATCCTCCCAATCACCCTAACTCTACTGCTTTTAATGACGTAACATTAACTCTCCTCTGTAGTTTTCCAACTTAACTCCAAAATTTTTAACAACTTTGTACATCATAGTTTTTTTTGTTTGTTTGTTTGTTTTGTTTTTGTTTTTTTTTTAATATATAATACAATCTATATTTTGTAAACTTACTATTTACTTCAAGTCAGTCAGATGCCTGTGCAAATGCTTAATTATTCTACCTTATATTTTGTTCATGCTTAGCTCCCACCAGTCTCTTCTTCTTCTTTGATCTTCTTGATGAACTCCTGCGCCTCCTCTGGGGTCTTGAAGATGTGGGTTCTGCCCTCATACGTGGTCAGCAGTCTCGCAGGATAGATTACACCATGACGAATCCCAAGGTTGCGCAGCTCCTTACGTACGGGATCAAACTGCTTCCTCAATTGCTGGATTCCTGTGGCCAAATCTGGGTAGAACCGCACCTGCTGGTCCTGGTGTTTAATCTCTCCTTTAGCACGTGCAGCGTTGAAGATCTTCATCCTGTCTCTGTTGCTAAGAAACTTCATAATTAAGGTCCTCGGCGGTCCCTTATCTCTCCGTGGGCCAATACGATGTGCTTTTTCCAGAATCACTGCTGATTGCAACTCCTCGCTGCCCAGCACCTCCGGAATCCACTTTTCCAGAAAGGAACATACGTCCCGACCTTCTGATTCCTCTGGAAGACCCACCAGCCTCAAATTATTCTGTCTCGACCGAGATTCCAAATCCAAAATATTATCTTCCAGAGATTTTTTTTTTTTTTTCCAAAGTGCGCACCTTTAATTGAAGACGGGTGACGTCATCTTCAGCACTAGCGAGACGGAGCTCCATCTGCGCCGTTCGTTCTACACAGTCACCCAATTCCTTTCTTATTCCTTCCAACGCTGTCATAATCCCATCAAATCTAGAGGAAAAGTCCGCTCTCATTGAACTCATGGCTGCCATCAGCGCATCTGCGCCATTCCCCGCAGAAATCGCAGCGTTGCCAGCCTCCTCCGCCATATATGGAGTTTTGTTTGCTGCGTCACAGACCTGAAAGTCCGTTAATTTGGACTGTTTCGGCGGCTCGCTTTTTCCTTTTCCTGGTTTTCCAGCCTTAGGCTTCGCCGACATATCCTCGCCCAAATGCTGGGATACGTTCTGTCCCAAATGAGAGAGTTATTTGCCGATTTTTTTCTCCAGGAGCAGAGCAGAGCGAGACACGTCCGTCCTACGTGGCAGCCATAACCGGAAGTCGGAGCTAGCTTTCTTGATCAGTTTGTTCAGTCTCTTCCTATCGGCTGCAGTGATGCCACTGCCCCAGCAGACCACTCCAAAAGTGATGGCTGATGCCACCATCGTGTCATAGAATGTCTTCAGTAGCGCCCCTTGTACACCAAAAGACCTGAGTCTCCTCAGTAGGAACAGCCTGCGCTGTCCCTTCTTGTAGAGTGCGTCAGTATTGTGTGACCAGTCTAGTTTATTGTTCAGATGAACACCCAGGTACTTATAGGATGTCACCATCTCAATGTCTGTTCCCTGTATATTTACTGGTGCTGTGGGGGGTTGTCCTTGCCTGCGGCAGTCCACCACCAGCTCCTTAGTTTTCCTCGCGTTGATCTGGAGGCAGTTCCAATGGCACCAGTCCACGAAGTCCTGGATAAGCCCTCTGTACTCAGCTTCATCTCCATTGGAGATGAGGCCAACGATCGCAGAGTCATCAGAGAACTTCTGTAGATGGCAGTGTGTTGTGTTGTGTGAGAAGTCCGCAGTATAAAGAGTGAACAGGAAGGGAGCCAACACCGTTCCCTGGGAGGCCCCCGTGCTACCGATGATCGTGTCGGACACACAGTCCCGGGTTCTCACAAACTGAGGCCGGTTCGTGAGGTAGTCCAGGATCCATGATGACAGGTGCTGGTCCACCCCTGCGCGCAGCAGCTTGTCCTTCAGGATCATCGGTTGGATGGTGTTGAAAGCACTGGAGAAGTCAAAGAACATGATCCTCACCACATTCCCGGGCTTCTCCAGGTGGGACAGAGAACGGTGAAGGAGGAAGATCACCGCATCCTCCACCCCAATGCCATGCTGGTAGGCGAACTGGAGTGGATCCATCGCTGGTTCCACCAGGGGGCGTAGGTGAGCAAGGAGCAGTCTCTCCAGGGTCTTCATCAAGTGGGACGTCAAGGCCACTGGTCTGTAGCTGTTCAGATCTTTGGGGTGGGAAGTTTTTGGTACAGGTACCACACAAGATGTTTTCCACAGCTGTGGTACCCTCCCCAGCTTCAGGCTCAGGTTGAAGATGTACGTCACAATCCCACACAGCTGGTCTGCACAGGACTTGAGGAGCTTTGCGCTGATGCCGTCCGGTCCCGACGCCTTCCTCGCCTTGATCTTCCTCAGCTCCATCCTCACCTGGGTCCTGGTCAGGGTCAGGATGGGGGGCTGTGTGTTGGGAGTGGGGGGGTGTTGGTGGAGTGGGGAGTGGGCAGCGGGACTTGATGTCTTTAGAGGCAGCAGTGGTTGTTGTGCAGACAGGGGGGAGGGCGGTTGGTCAGACCTATTGAAAAACAGATTCAGATTGTTCGCCCACTCCCTGCCCCCCCGTGGTCTGGGGGGAGGTATTCTGGAGCCCAGAGATGGTTTTGAGGTTTCTCCAGACCCCGCTGATGTCGCTCTGTTGCAGCTTGTCCTCCATCTTCCTCCTGAAGCTGTCCTTGCCTTTTCTGATCTTTCTCCTCAGCTCCCTCTGTACGGACTTCAGCATCTCCCTGTTCCCCGACCTGAAGATCCTCTTCTTCTCTCTCAGAAGTGTTTTTATCTCAGGGTTGATCCAGGGTTTGTTGTTTGAGCAACACCGTATGGTCTTGGTGGGAACGGATTTGTCCACACAGAAGCTGAGGTAGCCCGTGAAGGTGTGAGTGAGGCCATCGATGTCCTCACCATGTGGATCGCAGAGCTGCTTCCAGGCGGTGGCTTCAAAACAGCCCTTTAGAGTGTCCATTGCCTCCTCAGACCATAACATCACTGTGCGCATGGCCGAAGGTTGTCTGTGCACTAGGGGTTTGTACACCGGCCGGAGATGAACCAAGTTGTGATCCGATCTCCCGAGTGGGGGGAGTTGTGATGAGGTGTACGCCTCCTTAGTGTTTGCGTAGAATAAGTCCAGTGTTTTATTGTCTCTAGTGTGGCATGTGACATACTGAGTAAACGTGGGTAGAATGGGAGATAGTGAAACATGGTTGAAATCGCCTGAGATGAGGAGAAGAGCATCTGGGTGTTCTGTCTGCAGCCTGCTGGTTACTGAATGGATGACGTCACACGCTGTCCCAGCGTTCGCCGTCGGATTTGCATAAACAACAATGCAGTTCACGTGTGAGTGTTCTCTCGGGAGATATGTAGGCCGCATGCTAACAGCTAGCAACTCATTGTCTTTGCTGCAGTGACGTTGTTTAACAGTGATATGTCCCGGCCTGCACCAGTTGTTGTTAACATACATTATCACTCCACCGCCCCTTCCTTGCTTTGCCACTGTCTGGTGTTCGGTCTGCCCGTATCATGTGGAAACCCTCCAGCTCAATGTTAGCATCTGCTGCTAGTTTTAGTTCATTCAACAATGTGTGTGATCCTGGTACACAATGAGCACAAAGAATTATATCTTTGTTTTGTTTTTTTTTTCCACAATATTTTTATTGAACCTTTTTACAAACATAACACAAACAATCAGACACTAACACTAAAGTAATAAAAAAAATACTAAAAAAAAACCCACCAACAACCACTAACAAGAACAGGTCTTCAACAATGTTCCTCTGTTTAGTCTAGGCAATCCATTACATAAGTATACATATTATACATTCACCAGTTTGGAATTTACAAGGTCCACACACATCATTCACCTTCTTCTTTAAAAGTTATGTTTAAATTCTTTACATAATCAATGAAAGGTCTCCATATATTCTCAAACACATTTTCCTTTGATTTCAGTATGTATGTTATTCTTTCTAGTGGAAGGTTTGTTAACATCTGTCTTAACCACTGAGTCACATCTGGTCTATGAGTCTTTTTCCACAATAGTGCAATACATTTTTTGGCGTTAAGCAAACTGAGGTCTATGAATGCTCTTTCACTTTTATTAAAATTATGCTTTTCTGGATACAGACCCAACAAAAACAATTTAGGATTCAATATGATTTGTTTTGAAATTATTTTTTCAATTGTTACCCTCACCTCTTCCCAAAACACTCTAATTTTCCTACATTCCCATACACAATGAAATAAGGTTCCTTTACTTTCCATACATTTTGTGCACGTATCTGGTATGTTTTTGTTATATCTATTTAATTCCACCGGTGTAACATACATCTGCATTAACCATTTAAAATGTATCAATTTAAGACGTACATTTATTGATTTGGTTTGAGCTTCTGTACAAGCCAATTCCCATTGTTCCTCTGAAATTTCAATTTGCAGGTCTTCTTTCCAATAATTTAATCTTTTCTGTGAGTTTTCACTTGAAGATAGTGTCAATGAATTATAAAACTCTGAAACAATACCCTTTCTCTTACTATCTTTGGTCAAAATTTTTTCCAAGGATGAATAAATAGGTCGAGTGAGAGCATTGTTTTGATTTGATCGAATAAAGTTCCTAAGCTGAAAATATTTTAAAAAATGTGTTCTATTAAGATTAAATTTGATCCTCAGCTCTTCAAAAGACATTTTGTTATCTGAAC
Source organism: Pholidichthys leucotaenia (assembly GCA_020510985.1). Taxonomy (NCBI): domain Eukaryota; kingdom Metazoa; phylum Chordata; class Actinopteri; order Cichliformes; family Pholidichthyidae; genus Pholidichthys; species Pholidichthys leucotaenia. The sequence goes on along the minus strand of CM035836.1, from coordinate 123,242,555 downwards.
ATGACAGATATAAATCTTGAATCTTTTGAATCCCTTTTAAATTCCATACTTTAAATACAGCATCCGCTCTCCCTGGTTTAAAATATTGATTACCCCATACTGGGCTAAATTGTGACAGTAAATGTGGTTCTTTTAAATATTTTTTAGTTTCACACCACATTTGATCATATGCTTTACAAATGGATTTTTAACTCGTTTCTGTAATTTTTTTTGCCGAGTCTGAGTATATGAATATGGGAAGAGGTAAAGGTAAATTGTATGATTCCATTTCAGTCCAGTGTGGGAGATCATTTGATGAAAAATAATATGTCATAGACCTCAGTTGTGCTGACCAGTAATACAACATAAAGTTTGGACATTTCAGACCTCCACGATCAAATGGTAAATATAGTAAGGACAGACATAATCTAGCCTTCCTGTTGTTCCATATAAATTCCACTAACTTTTTTTTAATTCTTGAGAATAGATCTGAAGGTGGTGACAAAGGAATGTATTGAAATAAATAAAGTATTTTAGGTAAGATATTACTTTTAAGTATATTGATTCTCCTTATCATCGACATTGGTAGTGACATCCATCTCTGAATTAACTCATTAATGTCTGTCATTAAGGCTTCATAGTTGGCACTGGCGACTAATTCTAGCTTAGGCACAATTTGAATTCCTAAATATTTAAACTGATTTACAACATTGAATTGATTTACCTCAGGAGCTGGGTGATTTCTCTGGGTCTCATTTAGCATTAATATTGAAGATTTTGTTTTATTTATTTTATATCCTGATATTTCCCCAAAATTCTTTATTAAATTCAACAAGGTCGGGATAGATTTTTTTAAGATTCGACATAAACAAAATTATGTCATCGGCATACAGGGAGATTTTATGTTCTGTTGGTCCAACTTTAATTCCATATATTTGTGGATGTAAACATACTGCCATCGCTAAAGGTTCAATTGCCATAGTAAACAATAAAGGTGAAAGTGGACAGCCTTGTCGACATCCTCTATTGATCTTTATTGATTTTGAGATATTGCTGTTTGTTAGGATTTCTGCTGTAGCATTATTGTATATTATCTGAACCCATTTTATGAAATTATTTCCAAGTCCAAACCTTTGTAAGACTTCAAAAAGAAAGGGCCATTCGACCCTATCAAAGGCCTTTTCGGCATCCAATGATAGGAGAGCTGTATCCGGTGCTTCTTTATTAGAATAAATAATATGAAATAGTCTTCTTACATTATGGAAGCCTTGTCTTCCCTTTATAAAGCCATTCTGATCTCGGTTAATAATATTTGGTAATATTTCTTGTATTCGTCTTGCTAAAATTTTGCAGATTATCTTAAGGTCAGCATTTAATAGACTTATTGGTCTCATATTTTCACATTTATTAGAGGGTTTACCTGGTTTTGGCAACAGTATAATTAAGGCATTATTCATGTATGGTGGTAAATTACTATTTTGAAATGCTTCTAAAACCATTTCCAAAAAAGGTTTTATTAATTTATTCTTAAATTTTTTATAAAGGTCAACTGGAAGACCATCTGGTCCTGCACTTTTTCCTGATTTCATATTATCAATGACTAGCCCAACTTCTTCTTGACTAATTTTAGACTCCAGTATCTCCCTGTTTTCATTTGGAATACACGGTATAGATAGTCCATCCAAAAACCCATTTAGTTTTGTTAAGTCAGTTTCATTTTTTTGTATCCTATAATTTTTCATAGTAATCTCTAAAGGCTCTATTAATTTCTAAAGGATCTACAACTACCTGTCCATTACTTATAATACTGGTGATTGGTGTTTTAAATTCTAATTGTTTAATCTGCCATGCCAATAATTTTCCTGATTTTTCACCTTGTTCATAAAAAGATTGCTTCAATCTTAGAAGACTCGAGGCAGCTCTATTCGCTGATTTTTTGTCATATTCAGCTCTCAGAATCAGTAATTCGTTCTCTAACTTTGGGTCACTTCCTGCATACACTTTTTCTTGAAGAATTTTTAGTTTATGTTCCAATTGGACTCTCTCCTCTCGAGTCTTCTTTGATTTTGAACCTGTATAACTAATAATATGTCCCCTAATAAAAGCTTTGAAAGCCTCCCACTTTATACATGCTGATGTTTGTGTAGTATTGATATCAAAGAACTCATCTATCTGTTTTTCTATGTACTTAACAAATTCCTCATCCTGAAGCCATTTATGCTGAAATTGCCACCTACCTGGTTCCTTTGTCAATTTCTTATCTACTTATATGAGACAACAGGGTGCATGATCAGAGATCACAATATTATCATAAAAGCAGTTTTGAATCTTGGACCTTAATTCTGTGGAGATCAAAAAATAGTCAATACGTGAGAATGTCTTATAGGTATTAGAATAACAACAGTAGGCTTTAACTTGTGGTTTCATTTCTCTCCATATATCTAGCAATCTCAATTCTTTCATAAAATGCTTAATGATCATCCTGCATCCATTGTGCGTACAGTCCAGTCCTGTTGATCTATCTATATCGGGGTTCAATGTACAATTAAAATCCCCTGCTATTATATGTTGCCCTGTAAGTGATGATAAGATAAGAAATAAATTAGCAAAGAACTTTTGATTATCTATATTGGGACCGTATAAGTTCACCAGATTTATATTTTCTAATAGCAAAGATCCTTGAATAATTAGATATCTTCCAAATTTGTCTTCAATTACATTTTTCACTTGAAATGGGACTTATTTATGTATGAGAGTCATAACTCCCCTGGCTCGGGATGAAAATGATGAGGTGAACACATTTCCCTGCCATCTACTCCTTATTCTCTTTACATCCTCCTCTATTAGATGAGTTTCTTGTAAAAACACAATTTTTGAACCTATGTCTTTTATTTTATTCATAACTTGTTTAAGTTTTTTTAAATTTTGTAGACCTCTGCAATTCCATGAAGTTAAATTAAGATTAACGCTTTGGTCTATGATCAATAGGGAGTTTGGGATTACCTCGCAATATAAACATGCTCATACAGAGAAGCAAAAACATGAGTGGTTGAACATTCATCCTACAAACTACACACAAACAAATTCCTCCTTCACACATTTGTGGTGATCCCCCCAAAATCAAAAAAAAAATTCTGTCTCCCGATATAGCCATCGACCGCTCCACACCCACGAGGATCAGCCAAAGCCACTCCTTCTTCATCCTCCCAATCACCCTAACTCTACTGCTTTAAATGACGTAACATTAACTCTCTTCTGTAGTTTTCCAACTTAACTCCAAAATTTTATCGCAACTTTGTACATCATAGGTTTTTTTTTTTTTAATATGTAATACAATCTATATTTTGTAAACTTGCTATATGCTTCAAATAAGTTAGATGCCTGTGCAAATGCTTAAATATTCTACCTTATATTTTATTCATGCTTAGCTCCCACCAGTCTCTCTTGGATCTTCTTGATGAACTCCTGTGCCTCCTCAGGGGTCTTGAAGATGTGTGTTCCACCCCCATACGTGACCAACAGTCTTGCAGGGTGAATTACTCCATGACGAATCCCAAGGTTGCGCAGCTCTTTACGGACGGGGTCAAACTGCTTCCTCAACCATTGAATTCCTGTGGCCAAATCTGGGTAGAACCACACCTGTTGATCCTGGTATTTAATTTCTCCTTTGGCTCGCGCCGCGTCGGAGATCGTCATCCTGTCTCTAGCTGAGGAACTTCAGAATTAGCGTCCTCGGTGCTGCCTTATTATCTCTCTGTGGTCCAATTCGGTGGGCGCTTTCTAAAACAACTGATGATTGCAGCTCCGCGTTGTTCAGCGCTTCTGGAATCCACTTTTCCAAAAAGGAACACGGGTCCTGACCCTCGGTTCCCTCCAGTAGACCCACCAGCCTCAGGTTGTTCCGTCTTGACCGGGACTCCAAGTCCAGGACATTATCTTCCAGACATTTATTTTTTTTTTTCCAAAGTGCGCACCTTTAATTGAAGGCTGGCGACGTCATCTTCAGCACTGGAAACTCGAAGCTCCACTTGCGCCACTCGTTCCACACAGTCACCCAATTCTTTTCTCATTCCTTCCAACGCTGCCATAATCCCATCAAATTTAGCGGAAAAGTCTGCTCTCATTGAACTAATGGCAGCGAGCCCTGCACCTGTGCCATCGCCCGCAGTCACCGCACTGCTGCTAGCTTCCTCCGCCATATCTGGAGCTTTATTTGCTGCGTCACGGATGTGAAAGTCCGTTAATTTGGACTGTTTCGGCGGTTCAATTTTTCCTCCACTTGATTTCCCAGCCTTAAGCTTCACCGGCATATCCTCGCCCAAACGCTGGGATAGGTTCTGTTCCAAATGAGAGTTATTTGCTGATTTATTTTCTCTAGGAGCAGAGCAGAGTGGTACGTGTCCTTCTACGTAGCCGCCATAACCGGAAGTCCCCAATTATATCTTTGTTAATTCCTGCAGGTCCTGCATCATCAGGATGTTTCCCACAGGAATGTGGAGGCTGAGCATGACACAAAGATATCTGCTGCCTTTTTTTAAGCTCTTTTATGACCTGTTTAACACCTTTTTGAACTTCTAGACGGAGAGGATATTGTCTTTTATAGTTTGGTGTTATAGTGACATATTTTGCTTCCTGTTATTAGACCAATATCTGTTTTATCTTTTTACTATAATGAATTTGGAATTTGAACTTCAAATTTGTTCATCCTCTCTTCTGTTAATGTTAAGATTGGTCATGTAGGGGATTTCTGGGTGTCAATGTGCACAACTTTTTGTGCTGTGGTTGCCCAGTTAAGTGACAATCCATATGTTTCTAATTTAGGAGAATATTTTATTTTAAGGTCAGGTGTTGGCTTCCCATGGATGGCTATATTCCTCAGCAGAGGTGACTAAATGTCCAACATTTTTCCAATCCTTGTGTTTGGGTCTGACCAGTGAGATGTGTGGAACCCCCCCCCCCCCCATTGTTTAAAATGTCTCTTATCCTCATCAGATAAGACAACGGATGCTCCCACATATCCCCTTGGTGACCAGTACAAGTTTTTTATGACCAATCTGGAAGATGAATTTGCAAAAAATGTTTGTTCATAATTTGGATCAGATCCGTTCAATTGCTTATAGTACATGGTACAATGAGATTGATTTGGATCGTCCAGTCCAGTTTTGTTGCAGTGGATGTGGCTCATGGGCTCCTCCCCCTCCCAGCGGCCAGTCTTGCCTTTGGGGACACTCTCTTTGCCAGTGACCCCCTTGTCCACACTGATGCACTCATTTCCACTGTGGGGATGTGTTCCCTTCTCTGCCACGGCCCCTCTTCCTCCACTGCTGTCCTCATCCCCCTCCTTCTCCTCCTCGGCTTCCTTGATAAAAGTCAGATTCATTGGGAGCCCCAGGCCCCCGTGGGTCAGCCATCACATAAATAAGTGCAGGTTTTTCTTTAAATTTTTTATTTTCCTTTCATACCTAGATTCCCAATCTTCAGAAACAGTACACCAATCTGTTAATATCTTGAAATTTAGTACGATGTCGAGCAATATTTACAGGTGATCCAGACCAGTTGAGAGTTTTGTGTAAATAGTTTACTGTTATTCTAAGCCTAGTTTTCACTAAATAACCATATTTTATTTGTCTGAATCAAGTCTAAGAGTTTAATCCCTATGAACTACATTTCATACTTTGATTTAGGTTATAATTAAAAATAATTAAGGATAAGTAAAACATTATCATTTCATCTACTTCCATATCATATCAGATGCAAAAAGATTCTAAACGTCGTTTTTCCAATAACATAAGAACACACTGCTCCATTATTGTGTAGGACAGTGCAGTGAGAAATGTCTTGTCCAGCATGACAGTAATGTTTGGATGATCACTAATTGATCGACTCACATAGGATCAGATGGATATAATTCTGATTTTTATTACTTTGACATGAAGTGTGCACCTTGCTTCTGGGTTAGGGTGCAGAGTTGGGGAAATAGCGGAAAAATAATCTTTATTTCCACACTATACTGTGAATTTTAGCTAGAGTAATTTTTTATTGCTTTTTACACACACATCCTAAACCCAAATTGTTGAAATGTGTCGTAATGCTCTGTGAAGTGGGAGAGTCTCAGCTCAGTGCAATATGGATATGCATAGTTTTAAAAGCAGATCACGGCGCCCATCTGAAATCCAATTTCAGGTGTATTTTAACTAACTACTAACTAACTAACCTGCACTTATATAGCGCTTTTCTAGTCACAAAGACCACTCAAAGCGCTTTCACTAGTACTAACCCTCTATTCTAAGGGCCCATAGGAGACAGATATCTAGGGACAATTTAGAACAACCAATTAACCTAACATAATAATAATAATAATGCATCAGATTTATACAGCGCTTTATCATAGATACTCAAAGACGCTTCACAAGTAGATACATTATTCATTCACTCCAGACAGACAATGGTAGTGGCAAGCTACTACTGTAGCCACAGCTGCCCTGGGGCAGGCTGACGGAAACGTGGCTGCCAATCCGTGCCAACGGCCCCTCCGGCCACCACCGAACATTGAAACATTTTTACACATTCATACCCAGTGTTATGGGCACTGAGGCAATGCGGGTGAAGTGTCTTGCCCAGGGACACAACGGCAGGATATCTGGGGAGAGCGGGATTCGAACCGCCAACCATCGGGTTATTAGACGACCTGCTCTACCTCCTGAGCCACTGCCGCCCCAACATGCATGTCTTTGGATTGTGGGAGGAAACCGGAGCCCCCGGAGTAAACCCACGCAGCACAGGGAGAACATGCAAACTCCACACAGAAAGGTTCCAACCCCTGCCAGCCTGGGGATTCGAACCAGGAACCATCTAGCTGTAAGGCAACAGTGCTAACCACTGCACCACCGTACATTTTTATGCCATAACTGTTTAAAATAATGCAGTTCCAAGACAGTAAAAATGGTTTTTACAACAAAGCATTACATTTAGGCTTATGCTGTTTTCATGTTGGTCGCTGCAGATGAAAACCCTCCTGCCACAACTAATCTGATTTTTTTTTTTTTTTTTTAATTCTCACACACACAGGAGAACTCCAGGCTCGTTTTTTTTTTTTTTCTCTTTCTCTGTCTTACACTTTTAGTGAATGAAACTGCTGGTTAGTTACGGTGAAAAGTGACTTTAACGGTAGTTTTAGGTATCAGTTATGCAGTCTTCAATTCTCGTGAACATGTGCTGACCACAGATGATTCACGAATGCTGTTTACACACGCTTGGAGAACTTATGAGCAGTTTGTTGAATCTGGAGTGGCTTGTTAGTACTAACGCAGCTTCCCGGCAAAATGCGTATGATTTACACAGACTAACACTGAAATGTTCTTGAATGAAATCCAATATTTCAGCTGCTATCGGAAAAGTAAATGGAAAATAACAATATAATGTATTTTACTTATGTGTGGTCGGTTTGATCATCTTTGTCCTGTCTCTTGATGTCCCTTCTTTTTAAAAAAATTCTTTTACTGTAGTCACGGAGGGGGGAGGAGGTCGTTAGGCGATGGCACGGAGGAGATGGCCGCAGCCAATTCAAATGGGTCTCAAGAGGAACTCACACGGTCGGTGGGGTAGGGAGGCGGATCCGACCCAGAACCACAGCCACCACTATTGTCTCGGATTAATGGAGAAACAGACAAACCATTATACAGTGTCTTTTTTTTTCTTTTTTCATTTTCGTCATACTTATTATTTTTTCATCTCACCGTTGCAGTGTCAGTCTCTCATTCTTCCCTTTTTTCTTCCCTTTGGCCAATCCATACTTTTCCCTTATATCCTGCATAAAACTTTCACATTCATTGGCCTTCAGTTCTCCTCTAAAATGAAACTTCCTTCTCCATTTCTGTCCACTCTCGGCATACAAACTTCACTTCACCATACACGCACAACAATAACAATCTCCCAACATTTATTTTTCTTCTTATTTTTTTCCCTTTTTTTCAGTAGTGTTTGAAAATTACCCCTAGTTTTATGTATTCTCAACCAAGGATTTTCACAACAACACATTCCCTTTTATAATTAGGAGTAAATCTACTTATTCTCTCCTCAGCCCAGATTAAAGTTGAACCTCTTTCCTCTCCAGCTGACTGGGGGTAGCCTCTCTATTGCCTCACTGCATCAAACCCACTATTGAGCCAGTGTGGGAGGTCTTTATTTTGCCATGTGCACAGCCTTAAAGCGACAGCTCCCTTTCAGCCAGAAAGATACTAAGGTCTCCAAGATTGTTGGAAAAATTTCATTTAAAGTTAACTTGGAAGCTCGATTTGGAGGTAAATTTATTGAAAAATGCAATTCTTATAGTTGACCACAAGAGGCCGTTCCTTCTGCACTCAAGGAGGAGGAGATACAGTGACGTTGCTTGGAGGCATTTCAAGATGGCGTTTACGCTGCTTAATCTGCACATGCACAGTTCTCATGCAACGGAATGCGTTTCAGTCACGCGCAAATGTGAACGCGAAGTCTGTTGACCACAAACGACATCTTGGGGTTTTTTTGGGGTTTTTTTTGCAAAGAAACTGGAGCACCGTCTCCTTAACTGAGTATTATTCATGCAAGAACAATCTTACAACTTAAACTTTGTGTACAATTCAGCGCTGTTACTTCAAAAAATCTCTCAGTAATTTTTACCATGCTTTAAACACAATCTCAGTTCAATTCAGGCAAGCGGGGGAATTACCCCCCCTTCATGGAAAGAAAAAAAAAAACCTACACAGACTCTACTATGGGGGTAAAAAAGAGTTAGTAGATATTTACAGAGTTATTGTGTGTATTTGTCCCTGCTGTAGAGGAGCTGGAAATGATGAGGCGATTTTGTATTAAAAACAGAGTCTTTAATGAACAGCTCTCCTATCTTGTCTCATCTGGTGCAGAGCTTGGCAGAAGGCAAAGAGGAAGATTTCTGCCCAGCTCGCTGGTTAAATACAGGCACACATCAAAGACATGCAAAACACAAGCCGACATCCCCCGTTATCTTAATCCCCCCATTGTCCTGTTAACTCCTCCCTTCGTCTTGGGAGGTGATGGGAAAACCTCTCCTCGCCTTAGGGGGTGAAGGTGTCAAGTCTGTCGCCGCTGCGTCCTGTGACGTCATTGATCTTCACACGGCGGTGAGATTCCTTTGTCCTTTCGGAGGTGTGAAGTTCCTTTGCATATGTTGTCCCAAACATTTCCACATGCTCTAACATATGCAGGTATGGAATATATGAGTAATATATACCACAGGCCCCCCAAACAACTAGGAAAGGACACAGAAAGATTCACAGTCTAGGGTAATTACTAAGACATACTACGTGTTACAGCTGTTGCCACAGAAGAAACTTTCAAGCAGCCATGCTCCTAAGAGAGTTCAGTGAAAACATAACAGCATAGTATAATCATAAGTCAGTCCTAAACTGTTGCAGCAAAATTTAGCGAAAAATTTCAGAGTGGTGTAATCAGTCCCTGTGCAGTCTGGGTTTTAATCTTCTCCCAAAGCTGCTGTAGGTTGGTTTAGGCGTCCTGCTGGGACCTTCTTGTGAGGAATCTGCAGTGTGGGAAGGAGAGAGATTATTTGTTCCCTGCCTGGGGGCTGAGACTTTTCCCTTGGGGGGTCTACCTCGCCGAGGTGCTCGAGCCAGCTGTGCAGGTTCGTCTCTCAACAAGAAGGCAGGTTTGAGTCTGTCAATGCTGACCGTTTCATTTCTATCCCCATAATCAAGCACAAAGTGTTTGTCACCATTTTCCAGCACTCTATACGGGCCATCGTATACTGGACGTAACGTTGGTTTTAGAGCTTCATGCTTAACAAAAACAAACTCAGCGTTTTTTAAAGTTTGAGGAACAAAAACTCGTGGAAAGGAGTGATGAGCTGGACCGTGGAGAGAGTCCGGTCCGTTACTGCCTAAAAACCTTGGGACTGGGAGGTGCCCTGGTTCCGGGTTTTCTGGTAAAAATTCACCTGGTAGTCTGATAGGCTGAGCAAAGACTAATTCTGCAGGGGAAGCGTCTAAATCCTCTTTAGGTGCCGCACACAACCCCAATAAAACCCAGGGAAGTTTATTTACCCAATTTGTGTCCGTTAATGAGGCTCTGAGGGCGGCCTTTAAGGACCTGTGAAAACGCTCGCATAACCCATTAGCCTGAGGGTGATAAGCGGTGGTACGGTGAATTGTTGCCCCTAAACTGTTGGACATGGCTGACCAGAGCTCTGAGACAAATTGAGGCCCCCTATCTGACGTGATGTCTGATGGGACGCCGAAACGTGCCACCCAATTTGTTAGAAAAACGCGAGCGACTTCCTCCGCTGTAGTTGCTGCTAGAGGGACTGCCTCTGGCCAGCGCGTGGTGCGGTCTATCATTGTTAGCAGGTGTGTGAAACCCTGGGAGGAAGGTAGTGGCCCCACGAGGTCGACATGAATGTGGTCGAACCTTCTAGCAGGGATTGGAAAAGGCTCCAGAGGGGCTTTTGTGTGTCTGTGTATTTTGGCGCGTTGACAAGGAATGCAAGTTTTTGCCCATTCTTTTACGTTTTTGCGCAGGCCTGGCCACACAAACTTTTCGGCAACCATTTTGACCGAGGCGCGCACACCTGGGTGCGCGAGGGAGTGAATTGCGTCGAAAATGCGGCGGCGCCAAGCAGCTGGTACTAACGGGCGAGGTCGGCCGGTTGAAACATCGCATATTAGGGGGGGCACGCCGTCGCGCAACCCTTTTTTCTCCAGCCTTAACCCTGTTGGTCCAGACAGGAGCGCGCGCACGTCTGCATCACTGCTTTGTTCTTCCGCCATGGCTGCATAATCTATCCCTTCATGGATAGGTGCTGCGTATGTGTCTGCGTTAGTGAAGAGTTCCGCTGCTGAGGCAGTGTAATCTGTCTCCTCGCGCTCTGGCGGTGCCACAGTGCGAGAGAGACAGTCCGCTACTACGTTAAGTTTGCCTGCTACGTGTCGAATGTCTGTGGTGAACTCTGAAATCGCAGCTAGCTGTCTTTGTTGTCTGCCCGACCATGGTTCTGAAATTTTAGCCATAGCAAAAGTGAGCGGCTTATGGTCCACAAAAGCCGTGAAACTCCGCCCTTCTAACCAAAACTGGAAGTGGCGGATGGACAAATGAAGCGCCAGCAGCTCTCTGTCAAAAGTGCTGTATTTGCATTCAGTTGGGTTTAGCGATTTGCTAAAGAATGCTAAAGGTTGCCAGACCCCGCTGACAAGTTGTTCTACAACTGCCCCTATGGCCAGGTCTGAAGCATCTGTGGTTAGTGCAATGCGGGCCGCGGGACCTGGGTGGACTAACATTGTGGCGTTAGCTAGGGCGTTTTTTACTTCCGCGAAAGTGCGTTCGCGCTCCGGGGTCCATTCGACCGCGTTTGAAGCTTTCTTTTTTTTAAGCGCGTCATATAGGGGCTGCATGAGCTGAGCTGCATGGGGGAGGAAGCGGTTGTAAAAATTAACCATCCCCAAAAATTCCAGTAGTGATTTGACCGTTTGGGGCCGTGGAAAATCTACTATCGCATGAACTTTGTCTAGAAGCGGAACTGCCCCCTTCGGGGAGACTTTATGTCCCAAAAAATCAATTTGCGATACGCCGAATGTGCATTTGGCTGGATTGATTATTAGTCCATGCTCTTCCAGCCTCTGAAAAACGGTAGTGAGGTGCTGCTCGTGCTCTTCCTCGGACGGGCTGGCTACCAGCATGTCGTCGAGGTAGACGAAAACAAAGGGGAGGTCGCGTAGGACTGCGTCCATCATATGTTGAAAAGTTTGGGCAGCGCCTTTGAGGCCGAAAGGCATTCGCAGGAATTCAAAAAGGCCAAAAGGGGTTATAACCGCTGTTTTAGGAATGTCTTCAGCTCGGACTGGGACTTGGTGATAACCGCGGACTAAGTCTATCTTTGAAAAAATGCGCGCACCCGCTAGATGCAGTGAAAAGTCCTGAATGTGAGGGATTGGGTAGCGGTCATGCGCTGTAGCGTTGTTTAATCTACAGTAATCTCCGCACGGTCTCCAAGAACCGTCGGATTTCGGAACCATGTGAAGTGGTGAAGCCCAGGGGCTCTTCGAACGTCTAACAATGCCCAATTTTTCGAGAGTTGTAAACTCGTCCCGTGCTATGTTGAGCTTGGCCGCGTCTAAGCGGCGAGCTTTGGCAAAAACGGGAGGTCCCGTTGTCGGAATGAAGTGTTTAACTCCGTGTTTAGCCACAGTGGCTGAGAATTTGGGGGTTGTGAGTGCTGGAAATTGGGTGAGGAGTTGCTCAAACTTACCTTCTGCCGTGGTGACGTTGGCCTGCACATGTGGTGGAGAAACTCGAGCTGAGCATGGAATAGAAGCAAAAGAGAGTGCATTAACCAGGCGCCTATTTGCTAGATCCACTAATAACCCGTGTGCACACAGAAAATCTGCGCCTAACAAGTTAAAACTCACCGCCGCTACAACAAATGTCCATCTGTAGCTGCGGCCGTGAATGAGGAGGTGCAGGCTCTTTTCCCCGAACGTGTCGATGTCAGAGCCGTTGGCTGCCACTGCTCCGTTGCCCCGGGTGCCCATGGCTCGATCTGCGTGGGAGGGCATGACGAAACTCAGCTGAGCTCCCGTGTCGATGAGGAACTGCTTGCCTGTGTGTCCATCCGTCACGTATGACAGCTTATTTTTCTCGCTGAGAACCGCTGCTGTTAACGGCCCTTGGTTTTGGCGTTTTCCCGACATCGTGAACTTGCAGGGGGGAACGCATTTGTGGGCTTTCTCGGCGAAGTCAGAATCAGAATCAGAATCAGGTTTATTGCCATTGTTCATGTAGTACACAAACTAGGAATTTGTCTCGGTACAATGCTGCAACATTAAACATGATAAGATAAGAGAAATAAACTATACATGTAATAAAGTGTAGGATAAGATTAAGTGATACTGGTGGTGATAATAACAGACGTCGATCTGTTTGTTACGCCTGGGCCGCGCCGCTGTCACCGTGGGCTGGGTCTGCTCCGTGGGTTGTGGCTCTCCATGGCTCGGGGCGTCAGTTTTGAGGTCCGCGGATGCCGCTGTAGGTGTCCGCTCCTTGCAGGCGTTGACGAGCCGATAAGCCTCGCTGGCCAGTGTGCGGAAGTCTTGGTGGGTGTTGCACTTCGTATTGGCGAGTGTCCCTCTCATGTGTGGTGGAAGCGTGCTGAGGAAAATAAACTGGAAAAGGAAATTGTCGTTGTCCTCCTCCTTAAGCTGCAGCAAATCCTCCATGAGGGCCTTCGGATTGCCCCCTCTGTGGCCGTAGACCGCCAGGATCCTCTCGGCTCTTTCCTCCGCTGGTGGGACATAGTTCGCCACGATGGTCGCCTTGAGCGTCTCATACTTGTCCCGGGCCGGTGGTCGCCGGATCAAGCTCCGCACACACTTCGAAGTGGCGGGGTCGAGTTTGGAGACGATATGGTAGAATTTTGTATCGTCTGCTGTGATGCCCGCCAGTATGAACTGGGCTTCAGCTTGTAGAAACCAAGAGGTGGGGTCTTCTCGCTAGAAGTCTGGCAGCTGGACAGCGACGGCGTTCGTGCACACCATCACTGTTGTGCCCGCCGGGTGAGAGTGCCTTGCCTCGGCTCTCACGGCGGTGCTGGAGCTCGGTTGAGCCCTCTCAATTCCTTCTGCCGGAGGCGACAGCTGTCTGTCTGCTCCCTCGTCTGCGTCGTTGCTGGCGTATGTCAGAGTCGCCACGGATGAGTCGCTTGAAGAACGCCTCCGGTCCATACTCGCGTCAAGGTCACCAGTGTAGAGGAGCTGGAAATGATGAGGCGATTTTGTATTAAAAACAGAGTCTTTAATGAACAGCTCTCCTATCTTGTCTCATCTGGTGCAGAGCTTGGCAGAAGGCAAAGAGGAAGATTTCTGCCCAGCTCGCTGGTTAAATACAGGCACACATCAAAGACATGCAAAACACAAGCCGACATCCCCCGTTATCTTAATCCCCCCATTGTCCTGTTAACTCCTCCCTTTGTCTTGGGAGGTGATGGGAAAACCTCTCCTCGCCTTAGGGGGTGAAGGTGTCAAGTCTGTCGCCGCTGCGTCCTGTGACGTCATTGATCTTCACACGACGGTGAGATTCCTTTGTCCTTTCGGAGGTGTGACGTTCCTTTGCATATGTTGTCCCAAACATTTCCACATGCTCTAACATATGCAGGTATAGAATATATGAGTAATATATACCACACCTGCCACTTAATAAAACCAGCTTAACTATTATGTAGAGGCTATTTACACTGAGTCCAGTCATCAATACCAGTGATAGCTTATCATATAGATTAGTCAATTTTTTAACAAACTGACGGTTACAATTACTGTAACCTCGTAACCATTAACATATGAAAGCCTTGTTTTACATCAAGACTCCCTATGTATCTTTCGGTAACATATAAAAGTCTCAAGACTTTCCATGTATCATTAGTAACATATGAAAGTCCTATTTGCATAAAGACTTTCTATGTATTATTTGTAACATATGAAAGTTTTATTTACATAAAAACTTTCTATGTATCATTAGTAACATAAAAATCTTAAGACTTTCTATGTATCTGTAGCATATGAAAGCTTTATTTTATATTAAAACTCCCTATGTATCTTTAAAAAGCGGCTCATTAATCTGTCCCTAACATGTACAGTGGGGTAAAAAAAGTATTTAGTCAGCCACCAATTGTGCAAGTTCTCCCACTTAAAAGATGAGAGAGGTCTCCAATTTTCATCATAGGTATACCTCAACTATGAGAGACAAAATGAGAAAAAAAAAATCCAGAAAATCACATTGTCTGATTTTTAAAGAATTTATTTGCAAATTATGGTGGACAACAAGTATTTGGTCAATAACAAAAGTTCATCTCACTACTTTGTTATATACCCTTTGTTAGCAATGACAGAGGTCAAACGTTTTCTGTAAGTCTTCACAAGGTTTTCACACACTGTTGCTGGTATTTTGGCCCATTCCTCCATGCAGATCTCCTCTAGAGCAGTGATGTTTTGGGGCTGTCGCTGGGCAACACAGACTTTCAACTCCCTCCAAAGATTTTCTATGGGGTTGAGATCTGGAGACTGGCTAGGCCACTCCAGGACCTTGAAATGCTTCTTACGAAGCCACTCCTTCGTTGCCCGGGCAGTGTGTTTGGGATCATTGTCATGCTGAAAGACCCAGCCACGTTTCATCTTCAATGCCCTTGCTGATGGAAGGAGGTTTTCACTCAAAATCTCACGATGCATGGCCCCATTTATTCTTTCCTTTACATGGATCAGTCATCCTGGTCCCTTTGCAGAAAAACAGCCCCAAAGCATGATGTTTCCACCTCCATGCTTCACAGTAGGTATGGTGTTCTTTCTCCTCCAAACACGACAAGTTGAGTTTTTACCAAAAAGTTCTATTTTGGTTTCATCTGAACATATGACATTCTCCCAATCCTCTTCTGGATCATCCAAATGCTCTCTAGCAAACTTCAGACGGGCCTGGACATGTACTGGCTTAAGCAGGGGGACACGTCTGGCGCTGCAGGATTTGAGTCCCTAACGGTGTAGTGTGTTACTGATGGTAGCCTTTGTTACTTTGGTCCCAGCTCTCTGCAGGTCATTCACCAGGTCCTCCCGGGTGGTTCTTGGATTTTTGCTCACCGTTCTCATGATCATTTTGACCCCATGGGATGAGATCTTGCGTGGAGCCCCAGATCAAGGGAGATTATCAGTGGTCTTGTATGTCTTCCATTTTCTAATAATTGCTCCCACAGTTGATTTCTTCACACCAAGCTGCTTACCTATTGCAGATTCAGTCTTCCCAGCCTGGTACAGGTCTACAATTTTGTTTCTGGTGTCCTTTGACAGCTCTTTGGTCTTGGCCATAGTGGAGTTTTGAGTCTGACTGTTTGAGGTTGTGGACAGGTGTCTTTTATAGTGATAACGAGTTCAAACAGGTGCCATTAATACAGGTAACGAGTGGAGGACAGAGGAGCCTCTTAAAGAAGAAGTTACAGGTCTATGAGAGCCAGAAATCTTGCTTGTTTGTAGGTGACCAAATACTTATTTTCCACCATAATTTGCAAATAAATTCTTTAAAAATCAGACAATGTGATTTTCTGGATTTTTTTCTCATTTTGTCTCTCATAGTTGAGGTATACCTATGATGAAAATTGGAGACCTCTCTCATCTCTTAAGTGGTAGAACTTGCACAATTGGTGGCTGACTAAATGCTTTTTTGCCCACTGTAAATGCATGCATGCTTAAGACTCCCTGCATGTTCTTACAATCATAGAAAATAGCCACAAAATATAACATTATCTTTGCATTAAGTTTTCCAAAAGAATTAAAAAACAGGACCAAAGACTTACTTTGACTGAATGTCACAGACAATCCAACAGAGATTTTTAGAAAAGGTTCTCACCTTCTGATCAGTAGGGGCCCTGGATTGTCCACGACATGCAGACAAAGGCTTTGTCTCCTGATGTCCATCATCAAAGTAGTTGGCAAACTGCCAGCATTCTCCACCAAACATGTAAAAATTAATTTTTGGACAGTTAGCAGAATATTTTCAGTTAACCAACCAATGATCACACAAGAAATACTATTTCTCAGCTTAACTTTTATTGAACCACGCAGGGAGTCAGTGTACATGGCCCGTGGGTCCTCCCAGCTCCTTCTCCTGGAAAGGATTCAGAACAAAGAACCACACAGCTATAAAAAGACTTCCAGTTAGTGGGCATTTCCCAGTAACTTTCCAGCAATACATGTCCATTGTCCAAACTGTCCTCTTAGCATCCAGATGTCTTCCAGGGTGTTTTTATGGTCTCTATCCTGTTGTTTCCTGTCTCTCACCATGCCCATATATGGAGATAGGAACAGAGACTTTCTACTTTGGGGTTTGTATGTGTGTGTGTATGTGTAGAGC
Organism: Pholidichthys leucotaenia; assembly: GCA_020510985.1. NCBI lineage: Eukaryota > Metazoa > Chordata > Actinopteri > Cichliformes > Pholidichthyidae > Pholidichthys > Pholidichthys leucotaenia. The sequence goes on along the minus strand of CM035836.1, from coordinate 123,225,668 downwards.
TAAAGCACTTTTTGGGTGTGTGTGTGTGAGTGTATGTGTGAATGTGTGTGTGAGAGCATTTTGTGTACTAACTAATCTTCACTATTTATTTATTATTATTCTGCGGCACATCCACCAACCACAATGCTCCGCACTGTGTCTATATATATATATATACTGTATATACTGTATATACTGTATGTACATATGTATACTAGCTGCTCTTGTTTTTTTTTTGTTTTTTTTTTTTTTCTTGCCTTCTGATTGTTGCTCTGAGTGTTGCTATCCCCGTGCTGTTGCAATCCTGGAATTTCCCCATTGTGGGACTAATAAAGGCTTATCTTATCTTATCTTATAACAGCCGCCACCGTCGATTTTAGTTCGGTTGTTGTTTCCTTGGTAGTAGAAACATCTGCTGCAACAGCTTGTGGCGTGGAGTTAACTTTTGTAATCTCTGTAAATAAACTTTCCCAACATGGAGATGCTTTTCTCTTCATGTGGGGGGCTGCTCCGGGTAGCCATGTGGCCTGGATTCGTTGCACTTTTCTTCATCGGTATTTGGAGTTTAGCAACTAATTGCAGTTGTCATGTAATGCTCGGGTAACAATAACCATTCCAGTAATATAAAAAATACTGGTAATTTCGAGCCATTCAATAAATTAGTGTATCGCGGAGTGGAGAGTTACTAACCAACAGCCATCTTGGATGATGTCCCCACGTGACTCACAAACTTTACTTTTCTGTTTAAATTAGTTCTAAGGGTTTAAGAAAATGGATAGATGGATAGCTGTGATTTGACCCCCTTTGACTCCCACCGGAGTGGTGGCTCAGTTACCGGAGTGGTGGCTCAGTTGGTAGAGCATCCGCCCCACACCCGGGAAGCAGGGGTTCAAATCCCAGCCGGGTCATGCCGAAGACCATATAAAAGCAGAACTTCCTGCTGTCCAGCTTGGTGCTCAGCAATAATGGAATAGAGGAGGGAAATCTGTGGCGGCACCTTGCATGGCAGCGGCCCTCTGATTCTACATATGGGGTGTATGTGATTAACACTGTAGATAGGAAAAACACAATTTCGTTCTACTGTACATGATTGATTGTATGGTGGAATGACAATAAAGGGTGATTTTTAATTTTAATTTAATTTTTCTCCAGATATTGCATTACTTATGTACTGCAGGATTTTATCACGTAAATAACATGTTCTCAGATCATCTCATGTACTTATATTTGAAAATTTTTTATTTCCTCATTGTTTGATGATTAATTTAGTCATGTAATTGATTTATGTTGTTTTACTATAAGCTATTACACCATAGCTTTGATAAAGAAGCGCTCTGTTGACCTTCTGCAGAAAAGAAGACCTTCATCTCTTGTAATGCTCTCATATAAATGACATGAAATCAGATATTAGGGCATGGAGATTACACCTGTAAACCATAAAACTACAGCCTAGGACTTTATTGCCCAAGTAAACAGCCTGTCATCTATTGCCAGAGCCGTAAAAATAAACAGGACTGGACAGAAGTTTAAACAAAGCTCTGAAACCTGCTCCTCAGTGCTCAGTCAGTGGATTTTTCTTTGTGACTGAGCATTAATTAAAGCACTCAAACAGATGCTCCGTCGCACAGAAGTGGGAGAAAATAAATGGAAAAACCATCATGCAGTTCAGCTCAGGTGTGTTTCTATATATAGCGCCAATAACAAAGTAGTCAGAGGGTGTGTTAATGAGTGAAAATAATCACCCTTACTCCAGTTAATGAGTAGCTCCTACGTTGGTATTTTTCCAGGAGTTTACTGTCCATCTTAAAGCTGTCCTGAACTCTGTCCTCTGTCTTTTGGAAAATCAAAGTTACCTCACATTTAACAACCTTCTCGTGCACTTTAAAGTGCCATTTAAGTGCTCAAATCAGTTTTTTAAATCACTAATTAAAACAGAACCAGTCTGATGACTGTACGAACTAATAGCAAAACCAAAAATATGATTGAAATATTACACAGCAAAATCCTTTTTCACGGTAACTTAAATCAGGAAAGAATAGAATTTGTCTAAGTGTTTGAATTTTTATTTTTTAAATCCGAGAAAGACTGCGGGCTATTTTACAGTGATCTAAAATTCAAATTTGCGCCACAGTTTGCGCTTTCTGTCAATGCTTCTGGTCATTTTTTGTTGGTGCATTGCCCATTTTCATGCCTAGCACCTTTGTCGTCCAAATAACAAATGATTTTGCTTGTGCTTTTCTGTTGTAGGAGTGGTGTCTTCTGAAAGCGGTGCTTTTGACCAACAAAACTCCGGCCTGAAGTCATTGACGCATTATCAATTGCTATTTAAAGGGGTCATTGACTGAAAAATAGTGGTTTTGTAGGTTTTAACCTTCTGAAAGGCATCTATCAGTCACATGACTATCAAAAAAATATATAACACTCACCTCTGTTAAAAAAACAAAAAAACCAAAAAAACACAGCCTTTATACTGGTTTTCAGCCCAAAAAGCAAAATTGACTGTTCCAGATTTGCCACAGCCCAGAGCATCCTTAATATCCACCCGCTGCTCTATTATTGGCCAGCCTAGCTGTCACTCATGTGGACAACAGCTTACCAAGAGTGGTTTATATTATTATTTTCCTTCGATTTCAGTCACCCTAACAGACATCACTGTTTAGACCTGGTTCTCTAATTTACATTTGATAACACTGGTCAACACCAAATTTATTGTCTAAGGTTTTTTTTTAGCTGATTTACCATAATTTTGATGTGCTGAATCCAAAAATCACATTGGTTTTGCTCAGTCAGGTCAACTTTTTTGAACTATGGCCACATGTATTTTATGTTTTTGTTTACATGTACCGGTATTTTCACTTTATATGATGCAAAATTTTTTTTTATTTTTTGAAATTCTCTGAATTTTGAACAATGATGACGTAACATTCAATTTAAATGTACTTGCCTTTATCACTGTCTACTATTCAATTTACAGTACAACTGTACAACTGCTGTACAACTGCTTACAACTTAGCATAAAATCCTGACCTGATCGAGAGAAACTGATGTTATTTTCGGATTCAGTGGTACAAAATTGTCTTAAATCAGTTGAAAAAACACAGACAACTTACAAAAAAAATATTTTTGTTATGTTGTGTAATTATCTCACAGCATTCTGGCTTATCTAATCTTAAATTTTTCCCTTGATGCTACATTGAGCTCCCTTAGCATTAACTTGGCTAGGTGGTCAGTCAGCATTGGTCACATGACTGACAGTCCACCTGGTGTTAGCTTAAAGAAAAGAAGAAGAAGCCAACTCTACTGTCATTCAGTCTATACAGCCAATCATGTACAGTAGAACAAAATTACGTTTCTCCTATCTAAAATGTTAATCACATCTAGAATCAGAGGGGTCGCTGCCATGCAAGGCGCTGCCACAAACAACTTCTCCTTCCCCCATTCTATTACACTGAGCACCAAGCTAGAGGGCAAGAAGTACCATTTTTATATGGTGTTTGGTATGACCCGGCCTGGACTTAAACCCCCATCCTCCCGGTTGTGGGGCGGATGCTCCATCAACTAGGCCACCACTCCAGTAACTGTCAACTGTTGATCTGGTCGGTTCGGATTGCTATAGGGCTGTCTACGCTTACGTCAGCAATTTGTTTTCTATTGTTAGAGTAAGCTGGCGCATCTATCCGGTAGTTAAAAATATCAATAAATGTTGTTTCTGGCCACTCTACTGGATTGTTCTTAAATATAAACACAAACATAAACATAAACACTTGTCAATATCTTAAATTTAAAGTTTTTTTTATCATATCTGATCTGATCTTGCGGTGAAAGCTCATTACAATATTGATATGACATATTGTTTCAATGGTAAACTGCTGGGTTTTATCACCTCTGCGCATTTTCCCACCGGAGCGCACCCAACAAGTACCTGGATATGTAGACAGCTCTTCTGTCTATAAATTCTATTCACCCCCACTAGAATCCTTGTTCATCTACCAACACTTGACCATATACATCATTCTTAGACGTTATTTTGAGTGGCTAGATAAAGCCAGCTAGTTGCTATTGCCGCTAGCTTCCTTGAAGTTAACAATTTAGCCACTCATTCGCAAATGTCTCTGTCACCAACAAATGTAAGGAGTTTTACAGAAATTCTCCGCCCGTGCCATGAAAGATCCTGGGGCCAACCCGATGCGTATTCGGCTCAGGATACATTCAACTCTGAGCTAAAAATGCTAGGAACTAGCCAGTCAATGGTAGCAATATGATGTAAGAGGAAGGGCGGAGTTGAATCCAGTCTGAAGATTTAAAGGTGTAAACATTCAAAATAGACCGTTTTCAGAAAGGCTGAAAAAAAAAACCCAACTAAATAATTAAATAATTAATGAAAATTTCAACACAGTATGTCACAAACATTTTATGAAGACATGTGAGCTGTTAAAATGTAGAAAAAAGTGCATTGACCTCTTTAAGATGGACATTTTAAAAACGTCTGGGTACACATACAGTAGCTCATTCTGGACACAAGGACCCATAAGGACTCACTCGCTGCTTCTTCATCCCACACCTGCTCCACCTCCATTAGGCGGAATGGGGGCTCTTCTGTAAATGGTGTTCTGGTGCATTTTCATTTTGGACACAAGCATGTCCATTTCCAGAAAATAAGTGTGAAATTGCAAGAAAAAAAAATCACAACGTTATGAGAAAAAAACTGCAAATTTTCAAGAAAACGGTCACAAATTTATGAGGAAAAAAAACCTGAAAATGTTAAAAATGTCTGGGTGCACATTGCTCGTTCTGGATGCAGGGACACACGAGGAGTCACTTGCTGCTTTTTCATCCCACACCTGCTCCACCTCCATTAGGCAGAACAGGGACTCTTCTGTAAATGATGTTCTGGTGCATTTTCACTTTGCCCACAAGCATATCCATTTTCAGAAAATGGGTATAAATTTACAAGGGAAAAAAAATCACAAGGTTATAAAAAAAAAAATACTGCAAATTTACAAGAAAACAGTCACGAAGTTATGAGGTTGTTATAGAGGTTATTAGATTTTTTAGTACTGTGGAACTTCTGCTTTTATCTGAGGAAGTGCTGGAGAGTTTTGCCTTGGTTGATGCTGAAACTCTTGGTCGAGTTTTCTCCCAAGTAAATCCAACAACCTGTCTTTTAGATCCCATTCCCACATCACTTTTAAAAACATTTTGTGGACTTTTCCAGGAGGAACTTTTAAATATAATGAATTACTCTCTCCAGATGGGTGTTTTCCCTGCTGCCGTTAAAACGACAGTGGTGAGACCCCTCCTGAAGAAGAGTAATTTAGATCCTGAAATCCTTAATAACTACAGACCAGTATCCAACTTACCATTTTAAAGCAAAATTGCAAAAATGTGTTTGTGTCTATGTGTATGTGTGTGGGGGAGGGGAGGTAAATTGTGTTTTAATGTGTGAAGCACTTTGCATTGCATCTTTTTCTGTGAAAAGTGCTATATAAATAAAGCTTTGATTGATTTATGAGCAAAAAAAGTGGAAATTTAACACAAAATAGGGATGAATTTACAAGAAAAAAAAATGATGAAGCAGGTAAATTGTCAGATTGCTGTCCTTCAATGGGTCCTTTTGCAGGTTTTTGCAAGTCTCCTGTCCTGTTGTTGAACATAGTTTCGGCCTGTAGGTGGCAGCATAGTCAAAGTTCACCTCTTGTGTCCTGACATGGATATCCTGCCTCAGTGGTGTGTGTTGCCGTGAGCGTGTTCCGCCTGTTGATCGTCCATCCTGTTTTTAAGGGCATGGATGGAGTCATCATGCGAGCATATACTTCCACCTGTGACCTCTGACCTGGAAATGTTTGCCAGCCTTCACAGGAAGTGAGAGGGATCAAAGATGATGGTTAGAAACCGGAAGATGAGACGACGAATAAGCTGATGAGTGTAAGATAGCCATGAGATCGATGGAAAAGTGTACACTGGGGGGTTGAAAGGGTGGGACTGTTTCTGTTGAAATGAGGAAAATGTGCATCAAGCAACAGAAGGCAGTCGTTTCAGAGGTGGAGCCTGAGGTTTTGGTGTTGAAGCATTATTGAGACATTTTCCACTGGATACATCAGAATAGAAGAGAATCATGTGAGAGGTGTAAACAGGGGCATTTCTAGCTTTTTTGGGGGGGGGGGGGTTCTATGTAGACTGTGTTGAAGGGCCCCTATTTTTGTAATAGAGAAGAGTTCAAACCCTATAAAACAAAAAAAAACAAAAACAAAAAAACCCCTTCTAACAAAGACTTAAAAAATGAAGTCTGGTCATTGTTTAGATGAACAGAAAATGGAAATTAAACCATTACATAGAATTAAAATTTAATCAGCATGCATGTGAACACTGCAAATGTACAAGATAAAAGTTACAGATTTACAATGGAAAAAAAAACTGAATTCATGTGTAAAAAGTCCCAAATTTTTTAAGAAAAAAAGTCACAAATTTTCAAGAAAAATGTTGCAAATTTATGAGGAAAAAAAGGCCACAATTTATTTTACTGGATAAAAATCCTTAACATTCCTTTAAGAAATGCACATCTTAGATCTTCTTGCATTTGTTTTTTATTGTAGGCCAGAAAAAAGTTTCTTCTTGTTTATCCTTGGCCTCATTTATATAATTGTGTGAATGCTGCATTATTCTAATTTCTTCTACCATTTTTAGTAGCTAGTTAGTTGTGCAGTTTTTATGCTACATACAGTACTTCATTCTGGTATCAAAACATTCAGCTTTTTAAGGGAAATTGTGCTTTCTTTTTCATATTTCTTTCATATTTTTTGCAAAAAAGCTGAATTTTTCATCTCAAAAATTAATGGATTTTAATGAAGAACTGTAAATTCTGCTTCAGCAACTTCTGCTTTTTTTTAAAAAAAAACTTCTGCATACATTCAGCTAGAGAAACCATTCTGTTCTTATTTTATTTCTGAAGTTTCAGCTATTTAACTTCCATTCAGCTTTTTGATAATTTTAATGGTTTTTGAAATTTTGGCATTTAAAGTCAGGTAGGTTTTTGTGCAAAATTTAGTAATTATAATGGGAATCAAGGAGACAGACCCTTCTAAAAGGTTGAAATTCATGCTTAGCATTTTTAAGCTAACTTTGTGTAATGGTGAACTGTTTCCTCTTTTGTGCTAGCGTATTTAATGATTAGCCTATTTGAGCAATCTAGCTGGCATTTTTTGAAGTTACATCTTTTAGCTATTTCTGCTTTTATGCTAATGATTTTAAAGTCACGGCTATGCTGGCAGTGTAGCTAGCATTTTTTGAAGTTTAAGCTTACATTTAGCATTATAAGCTAAGTTCCTGTAACTGCCATTTCTGCTTTTATGTTAATGTTTATAAAGCTTAAGCTATGTTAGCATTTTTTCAAGGTTTAAGTATTTATTTTTACATTTGAAAGCAAATTTTCCATATGTCACACTATATTTTTTTTCTGCTAATGTTTTTAAAGATTAGACTATTTTTGCAAACTAGCTAGCATTTTTTAAAGGTTTCAGGTTATTTTTATACAACACTATTTCCACTTACAGTGGTGTGAAAAAGTGTTTGCCTTGTTGCTGATTTCTTTTTTTTTTTTTGTATGTTTGTCACACTTAAATGTATCAAGATCATCAAATAAATTTAAATATGAGACAAAGATAACACAAGTAAACTCAAAATGCAGTTTTTAAATGAAGGTGTTTATTATTGGGGTAAAAAAATTCCAAACCTACATGGCCATGTGTGAAAAAGTGATCCCCCCCCCCCCCCCGTTAAAACATAAATTAACTGTGGTTTATCACATCTTTGGAAAGCTGAGTTCAATTTCTCCAGCAACACCCAGGCCTGATTACTTCCACACCTGTTCTCAATCAAAAAAATCACTTAAATAGGACCTGCCTGACAAAGTGAAGTTGACCAAAAGACCCTCAAAAGCTAGACATCATGCTGGGATCCAAAGAAATTCAGGAACAAAGTAATTGAGATCTGTCAGTCTGGAAAAGGTTATAAAGCCATTTCTAAAGCTTTGGGACTCCAGCAAACCACAGTGAGAGCAATTATCCACAAATGGCAAAAACATGGAACAGTGGTGAACCTTCCCTGGAGTGGCCGGCTGACCAAAATTACCCCAAGAGCGCAGCGACAACTCATCCAAGAGGCCACAAAAGACCCCACAACAACATCCAAAGAACTGCAGGCCTCACTTGCCTCAGTTAAGGTTAGTGTTCATGACTCCACCATAAGAAAGAAAGGCAAAAATGGCCTGCATGGCAGAGTTCCAAGACAAAAACCACTGCTTAGCAAAAAGAACATCAAAGCTTATCTCAGTTTTGCCAGAAAACATCTTGGTGATCCCCAAGACTTTTGGGAAAATACTCTGTGGACTGACGAGACAAAAGTTGAACTTTTTGGAAGGTGTGTGTCCCATTACATCCTGCGCAAAAGTAACACAGCATTTCAGAAAAGGAACATCATACCAACAATAAAATATGGTGGTGGTAATGTGATGGTCTGGGGCTGTTTTGCTGTTTCAGGACCTGGAAGACTTGCTGTGGTAAATGGAACCATGAATTCTGCTGTCTACCAAAATATCCTGAAGGAGAATGTTCGGCCATCTGTTTGTGACCTCAAACTGAAGCACACTTGGGTTCTGCTGTAGGACAATGATCCAAAACACACTAGCAAGTCCACATCTGAATGACTTAAGAAAAACAAAATGAAGACTTTGGAGTGGCCTAGTCAAAGTCCTGACCTGAATCCGACTGAGACGCCTTAAAAAGGCAGTTCATGCTCGAAAACCCTCCAATGTGGCTGAATTACAACAATTTTGCAAAGATGAGTGGTCCAGAATTCCTCCACAACACTGTAAGAGACTCATTGCTAGTTATCACAATCGCTTGTTTGCAGTTGTTGCTGCTAAGGGTGACCCAACCAGTTATTACATTTAGGGGGTAATCACTTTTTCACACAGGGCCATGTAGGTTTGGATTTTTTTCCCCTTTAATAATAACCTTCATTTAAAAACTGCATTTTGTGCTTACCTGTTATCTTTGTCTAGTATTTAGATTTGTTTGATGATCTGAAACATTTAAGTGTGATAAACAGAGAAAAAAAATGAGAAATCAGGAAGGGGGCAAACACTTTTTCACACTACTGTATGTAATACTTTTTAACAGAGATTACTGTCAAGCAGTGTAGCCTTTTTAAGCATTTCTGGAAGGAATTTTTCAGCAAACAGTATTCACACAGCATTTTTACTAGGAAATATAAATTATTTTTGGTGTTTAATTTGTTCTGCTAATATACTGTAGGATGCACATTTTGTTTTATCATAGCATGGATTGACTGGAAATGTTATGGGTGAATGTCAACTTTTGCTTCCCCTCCTATAAATATGCAATTTTTTTTCTTAATATTATTGTCACTTGTACTATATTCTCGAATAAAAAATTTGAAGAATTGGAGAGAAAGTATACTTGAGGACAGTATGTGGAGTACCATGGAGGCTATGTGATTGGTTCCAGTTGTTTGCCATTTTTTTTTAGTTTGGTTCTGCTGGATGTTTCTTCCTTGTAATGGGACTTCATCCTCACTGTTGCCAAGCAGTTGTTTGGATCATTGGTGTTTGTTCTTTGGTTGTTCTACTTTAAAGTGTCTCTGATATGATATTACATAGATATATCCAACATTTACAGTACATATAGATACACGTTTGGGGTGATTCTGGACAGCCTTAAATGGTTAACACCATGTGGAAAAAAATCTTAATTATGTTCAGTCTTAACCACATAAGTATGAAAGATCCTAGAGCTGCTGGGGGAAAAATATCAGAAAATATAGGGAGGGAAGGATTTTTGGCAGATTGAAATACGAACAAACAAAGGGACTTCAGCGTAGAGCTGTCAGGTTAAACTTCATGATTCTCAATGTTGTTTGCTTTGGCTTCCCTTTGTTTTTGTTTAGTCTTCACCTCCGTGTTCTGTTTCTGTGTGACACTCTGACATGTTTATGTCCCACATCCCTGTCCACTCTTAACCCCCTTAACCTGGCTCATTAATCTGAACTCTGGGGAATGGCCTCCATGTCAGGGGTCACTGTGTCAACCGTTTTAGCTGCTTTTGTTTGGGGACGTACAGCTGGAGTATTGGAGATTTTTGAGACTCAAACACACCTCTGCACAGCTGTCAGAGAGAATCCCCATAGTCGGAAAGAATTTTCCTGCAAAATTTAGTCAATTTATTGGTTGTTACGACAACAGTACAGCACTTTTCTTACTTGGGTTGCAAATTATTTAACTGCAGTCATGTTAATTTGGTGTAATTGTAGCAAAAAGCTGAAACTTTTAGTTAGTTCTAGTTTGGTATATTATTACGACAAAATTTAGTTTAGTAAAATCCAACCCCAAAGAGGCTGTCCTAATGCTCTTAATTATTAAGAGGTGTGTTTGGGGCATAACGTGAAATAAACCAATCACTGTCATTGCTCTCCGCTGATCAATAGGGGTGCCAGATCAAAGGGTTAATACTAATATGACACCGTTTTTGATGGAAGGCCAAATCCGTTTTGCAGTGAGGACAATGTGGGCTCATTCACAAAGTGAAAATGCATTTAAGAGCAAGGAGTTTTTTAACCTTCTCCACAGCAGTGCCTGCTCTGGGAAGACTATCATAGCTACAGGTGCATCTCAATAAATTAGAATGTCATCGAAATGTTGATTCATTTCAATAATTCAGTTAAAAACATGACACTCCTACAATATATAGATTCATTGCACGCAGAGTGATATATTTCAAGTGTTTATTTGGGACGGCAGTGGCTCAGGAGGTAGAGCAGGTCGTCTAATAACCAGATGATTGCGGTTTGAATCCCGCTCTCCCCACATATCCTGCCGTTGTGTCCCTGGGCAAGACACTTTACACCAATTGCTCCTGGTGGGTCTGGACAGTGCCATGTTGGGCAGCGATGCTGCCATCAGTGTGTGAATGGGTGGATAGTAGGATCTGTAAAGCGCTTTGGTCATCTAGAGATGAGAATAAAAGTGCTATATATAAGTGAATGCCATTTACCATTTTATTTCTTTTAATTTTGATGTTTATGGCTTATAGGTCATGAAAACCCCCAGTTCAGTTTCTCAAAAAATTATAGTACTACATAAAATTAATTTTAAAAAATTGATTTTTAATTGAAATATTGACTGGCTGAAAAGTAAGTCCATGTACACACTCAATACTTGGTCAGGGTTCCTTTTGCATGAATTACTGCATCAATGCCGTGTGGCATGAAGGTGATCAGCCTGTGGTACTGCTGAGGTGTTATGGAGGCCCAGGTTGCTTTGATAGTGGCCTTCAGCTTGTCTGCATTGTTGGGTCTGGTGTGTCTCATCTTCCTCTTGACAATACTCCATAGATTCTCTATGGGGTTTAAGTCAGGAGAGTTTGCTAGCCAATCAAGCACAGTGATACCATGGTCACGAAACCAGGTTTTGGTAATTTTGGCAGTGTGTGTGTGTGTGTGTGGGGGGGGGGGGGGGTGCCAGGTCCTGCTGGAAAATGAAATCAGCATCTCCATAAAGCTTGTCAGCAGAGGAAAGGATGAAGTGCTCTAAAATTTCCTGGTAGACAACTGCACTGACTTTAGACTTGATAAAACACAGTGGACAAACACCAGCAGATGACCTTTTTTCAGATGAAAGTCAATTTTGTATTTCATTTGCAAATCAAGGTCCCAGAGTCATGAAGAGGAGTGGAGAGGCACAGAATCCAAGTTTCTTGAGGTCCATTGTGACGTTTCCACAGTCAGGGATGATTTGGTGAGTCATGTCATCTGCTGGTGTTTGCCCACTGTGTTTTATCAAGTCCAAAGTCAGTGCAGCCGTCTACCTGGAAATTTTAGAGCACTTCATGCATCCCTGTGCTGACAAGTTTTATGGAGATGCCAATTTCATTTTCCAGCAGGACTTGGCACCTGCCCACACTGTCAAAAAGTACCAAAACCTGGTTTAATGACCATGGTATCACTGTGCTTGATTGGCCAGCAAACTCTTCTGACCTAAATCTCATAGAGGATCTATGGAGTATTGTCAAGAGGAAGATGAGAGACACCAGACCCAACAATGCAGACAAGCTGAAGGCCACTATTAAAGCAACCTGGGCCTCTATAACACCTCAGCAGCGCCACAGGCTGACTGCCTTCATTCCAAGCCACATTGATGCAGTAAGTCTTGCAAAAGGAACCCAGACCAGTGTGTGTAGGTGGACATACTTTTCAGTTGGCAAACATTTCTATTAAATTTTTTTTACATTAATTTTATGTAATATTCTATTTTTTTGAGAAACTGAATTTGGGGTTTTCATGAGCTATAAGCCGTAATTATCAAAATTAAAATGAGTCTATATAACGTAGGAGTGTCATTTTTTGAACTGAAATTATTGAAATGAATCAACTTTTCAGTGACATTGAAATTTATTGAGATGCACCTGTATGCACAGATGAAAGTTGTAGGTAGGCTACAATTCAGAGGTTATGCCAGTCTTTCTCTTTGTCCATGATTTTGATAGAGTTGTAAAATTTCCTTCAGTTATATTATCATTCAGCCAAACTTCTCTTTAAATTGAGAAAGAGGAGCCTCTCATCTTGGCCAAGGTCTATTAATCTCCTCTGCTGAATGCAAAATTGTTGTTTTGATTTAAAACAATTGTGGGGATATTTTCATTCTGAATTATTCTGTTAACCACTTGCACTCCGGGCAATTTTCCTAAAAATGCCAAAAAATAACGTGCCCAAAGTAAATCGAAAGCTGTTATTCAACCCTTTGCAGCATCTTCATGGGGTTGGTCTCATTTAAAAGAAAACACTTTGAATTTTTTGGCAAAAAAACATAATCTCTCTACGTGCTCCGGCCACTGAGTTACAGTCATCTAAACATACTGAACTTGAAGAAAAAAAAATTGGACACAGTGTTTTTTTGGATACAAATGCTTGTAAATAACACACAGCTGTCCGATCCGGCTGGAAAATCCAACAGAAATGTAGAACCAAGTGTTATCCAGCTGAGATCCAAATTTGGTAACAATACCACAAAAAATGAATATTTTACACAGCTTTGTTCTCAGGCTGTTCCCAGGCGTTTTGGAACTGTGCCAAATTGTGCCAAATGGCACAGTTTGGAAAAACATCTGTAACTTTTGAATAATTCAATGTAGAATCTTCATTTTAGGCTCTAATGAAAGGTCACACTCAGGGCTGTGTCTGTGTGCGTGTGTGTGTGGGCGGGGGGTCGTCCCCCCCCCCGCTACCAAGGACCGAGTTCGGCCCTCGCTACATGACGGATTACACTCCTTGCATGTTTTCACAGCGGCTCCCCCCCCCCTCGCTACTGTGTGTGTATGTGGGGGGGAACCGTGAACGGATCGTGAACGCCCCCCCCCCTCGCTACAGAAGAGGGCCATCGCTACATGATGGAATAGACTCATATGCTTCCCCCCGCAGACCGGGGGGCGTTCGGACCGTGAACGCCCCCCCCCCGCTCCTCTTCTGCAGCGGGGGGGAGGGGCGTTCACGGTCTGAACACGGCAAATGAACCGTTTATCGCGGCGCACGCACTTCGTACTTCGTGCGCAGTACAGTTGTAATTTACCGATCGGTCAAGTCATTTTTGGATTACAGTTTTCAGGGATAAATAATAATTTAGCTTATAACACCTTACCTCTTCAAAGCTGCAGAGTCGTGGCGAACATCTCTTCCCCATTGTCAGACGAACGCGACGCTGCTTCGCTCGTGGATCCCGATCAAAACATAATTCCATTATTGCCGTTTTGGCAAATGATTTACGACTTTTGTCGTCGGCCTCCGTCGGTCTATGACAGGGGTGTCCAACCATGTGCCATGGAGAGCCAAGACCCTGCAGGTTTTACCTCCAACCAGTGTCTTCAACAGCAGATTTCAGTGAACTTCTTCCCACTGATTGCTGATAAGTGAAAACACCTGCTGAAGAGACTGGGTAGAAGAGAAAACCTGCAGGGTCTTGGCTCTCCATGGCACATGGTTGGACACCCCTGGTCTATGATGACGGAAGAGAATCCTAAATGTCTATTCTGCTGGAATGAGTGCAGGTCCCACTTGTAGGTGGTCTCCATGCTGCGGGGTCTGTAGTAGATTCGTCCAGCGTTCTTTGTTTTCATCTGCTGCAGCAGTAAATCTCTCTTCACCCAGCCTGAATTTCTGTGCTTCAATTGGCTCCTGCGTTCACAGTAGGCGGGTCCTCCTTCCTAGATTTTCATTCATTGGCTCTTCAAGGTTTCAGAAACCCAATTCAAGGCTCTTATTAGTCGAATGAGAGGTCAATCAGATGAACTAATCTGTTCGTGGCTGTGACTGCAGCTTTTTTTTTCAGTGGCGCTTGGAGGCCACACCACCTACATCACCACCATCATGCGTCATGCGTCCAAGCGCGCACGAGGGCGCTCTCGTGCGCCCTCGTGCGTCTTAGGACGCAGAGACTTGCCCGCCCGCGGAACAACGGAGTGCAAGTGGTTAAAGAATGACTGTGAATGAGGTAAAAAAAAAATTGTCAAAACATTCATCATTAGATAATGATGAATGAGCTACACAATTTTAAAATAGGCCACTGAAATGGCGCTAAACAATGCGCTTATGACAACGGATGCCCTTTTACTTGATCAAAAGTGCATTGTCACAAAATGCACTTAAATACCGATGTGCATGAGATTGCACCTTGCGCACCTCTTCCACTCCTCCCAGGGCAAAGCCAGTGCACTGTCTACTGGTAATTAGATGGCTTGATGCAAAGCGTAAAAAACAGGCAACGCACTGACAGAAACTAATAAAAGCACTGGTGTAAGGCGGGAAGCGTGGCACAAAGACACACTGTTGAGTGTCACAATAGGGCCCCAAATCGGGAAATGTTTTTGAATTTGTTCTTTTGCCCCAATATAAAAGTCAAAATTTAAACATTACTTACAGACTTTTTATTTTATTGATCTAAGTTGCTTTTTAAAATGCTTTTATGTAGATTACTAAATAAATGTTCTGAACACAATAACCATTATCCTTGAGGCTTATCGTCATACTAAAGATTTTAGTTAGGATATAAATCCAGTCAGCAGTAGGTCAGATGAGAGCTCGGGCAGCTTTGACTGAAATACCCTGACGGTGGATCACCTCTGCTGAGTAGATTTACTCCTCTGTGGTTTCATTCTTCCTCACGTTTCTTCTTCTGTTGTTTTTTCACTCTCCTCTCAGCTCGACTCTCCTATCTGTCCTTTTTATAGATCCTTTATCCTGTCGTTTTAATCCTCCAGCCACTCAGTCACTCCCTCCCTCCTTGCATTAGCTTCCTCCTCCTCTTCCTTCCCTTTTCACTTCCTCTTCGCACCTTTTTTCCTTCTTTCCATCCTCTCCTCCTTACACATTTTATCTGATTTCTATGAACTCCAGAATTTTCATTCCATGTCCCCTTTTTTTGAATAACCTTCCTGAAGGAATTTTAAAATCCTTTCCATTTCTTCAACTTACATTTTTCTTGCTGGTGTAAATGTTTCCTGTCAATCAGCCAGGTTCAGTGGCTCATTAAAGTCTGCAAGGACTCTCTTAACTGCAGACTAATTACCTCCACCAAGGAGGTTATGTTTTTGGCAGCATTGGTTTTGTTACCTCCGCCAACGAGGTAATGTAATCAGGGTGGTCCGTCCGTCTGTCCATTAGCAGGATTATGCAAAAACTACAGTACGGATTTTGATGAAATTTTCACCAGAGGTAGCTCTTGGATCAAGGATGAACCCATTAAATTTTGGTGATGATCTGAGAGTGCATACCTCCACCAAGGACCTTGTTAGTATTTGTGCAGCAGGATTACACAAAAACTACTGCATGGATTTGGATGGAATTGTCACCAGAGGTGGTCCTTGGGCTAGAGAGGAACCCATAACATTTTGGTGATGACCCAGAAATGCATACCTCCACCAAGGCTCTCATCTTCTCACAGTGTGTTAGCAAGAATCCTCCAAAACTACTGGATGGATTTGGAAGAAATTTTTTACCAGAGGTGGTTCTTGGGCTAGAGAGGAACCCATTAAATTTTGGTGATGATCTGAGAACGCATACCTCCACCAAGGTTCTTATCTTCTCACAGTGTGCTAGCAAGAATCCTCCAAAACTACTGGATATACTTTGAAGCCATTTCCACCAGAACTGGCTTGTGGCCTACACACAAACCCATTACATTTTGGAGATAATCCATGAGGAACGGAAGGAGCCTTGGCGGAGGTATGCACTCTGGGAGTGCTTTTCTAGTTAGTTTGTTTGTCTGTCTGTTAGCAACTTTACTCAAAAAGTTATAAACAGATTTGGATGAAATTTTCAGGAAAGGTGTGTAATGGCACGGGACACAGCTGATTAGATTTTGGTGATGATCTGAGATTGCATACCTCCAACAAGAACCTTGTTTGTGTTTGTGCAGCAGGATTACACTAAAACTACTGGATGGATTTGGATGACATTTTCACCAGAGGTGGTCCTTGAGCTAGAAAGGAACCCATTACATTTTGGTGATGATCTGAGAATGCATACCTCCACCAAGGCTCTTATCTTCTCAGAGTGTTAGCAACAATACTCCAAAACTAATGGACAGACTTTGATGCAGTTTTCACAAGACTTGGCTCTTGGTCTACACACAAACCCATTACATTTTGGAGGTGATCCATGAGGGATGGAAAGAACCTTGGTGGAGGTATGCACTCTGAGTGCTTTTCTAGTTTTAAATTTGTTCAAGAATTTGTTTTATTCATGTTACAAGATGATTCCATATTTTTCCTTGAGATTGTATGTTTCAACAATTTTTTTTTCTTCTACTTGATTGGGGAAAAAAATCACAATTCATTACAGCAATTTTAAACACTTTTTTTTAAAGGTACACTACTGTTCAAAAGTTTGGGGTCACCTCAGACAATTTTGTGTTTTCCATGAAAAGTCACACTTTTATTTACCACCATGAGTTTTAAAATGAATAGAAAATATAGTCAAGACATTGACAAGTTGGAAATAATGATTTGTATTTGAAATAATAATTTTTTCCTTCAAACTTTGCTTTCGTCAAAGAATCCTCCATTTGCAGCAATTACAGCATTGCAGACCTAACATGATTGCACAAGGGTTTTCTAATCATCCATTAGCCTTCTGACACAATGAGCAAACACATTGTACTGTTAGAACACTGGAGTGATAGTTGCTGGAAATGGGCCTCTATACACCTATGCAGATATTGCACCAAAAACCAGACATTTGCAGCTAGAATAGTCATTTACCACATTAGCAATGTATAGAGTTTATTTCTGATTAGTTTAAGGTTATCTTCATTGAAAAAAAGTGCTTTTCTTTCAAAAATAAGGAAATTTCTAAGTGACCCCAAACTTTTGAATGGTAGTGTGTTTTAAACAGCTAGAATGTTTAGCTGTCAGATATACAGTGGGGCAAAAAAGTATTTAGTCAGCCACCAATTGTGCAAGTTCTCCCACTTAAAAGATGAGAGAGGGCTCCAATTTTCATCATAGGTATACCTCAACTATGAGAGACAAAATGAGAAAAAAAAAATCCAGAAAATCACATTGAAGGATTTTTAATGAATTAATTGGTAAATTCCTCTGTAAAATAAGTATTTGGTCACCTACAAATAAGCAAGATTTCTGGCTGTCTCAGACATGTAACTTCTTCTTTAAGAGGCTCCTCTGTCCTCCACTCGTTACCTGTATTAATGGCACCTGTTTGAACTCGTTATCAGTATAAAAGACACCTGTCCACAACTTCAAACAGTCAGATTTCAAACTCCACTATGGCCAAGACCAAAGAGCTGTCAAAGGACACCAGAAACAAAATTGTAGACCTGCACCAGGCTGGGAAGACTGAATCTGCAATAGGTAAGCAGCTTGGTGTGAAGAAATCAACTGTGGGAGCTATTATTAGAAAATGGAAGACATACAAGACCACTGATAATCTCCCTCGATCTGGGGATCCACGCAATATCTCACCCTGTGGGGTCAAAATGATCACGAGAATGGTGAGCAAAAATCCCAGAACTACACGGGGGGACCTAGTGAATGACCTGCAGAGAGCTGGGACCAAAGTAACAAAGGCTACCATCAGTAACACACTATGCCGCCAGGGACTCAAATCCTGCAGTGCCAGACGTGTCCCCCTGCTTAAGCCAGTACATGTCCAGGCCCGTCTGAAGTTTGCTAGAGAGCATTTGGATGATCCAGAAGAGGATTGGGAGAATGTCATATGGTCAGATGAAACCAAAATAGAACTTTTTGGTAAAAACTCAACTTGTCGTGTTTGGAGGAGAAAGAACACCATACCTACTGTGAAGCATGGGGGTGGAAACATCATACTTTGGGGCTGTTTTTCTGCAAAGGGACCAGGACGACTGATCCGTGTAAAGGAAAGAATGAACGGGGCCATGTATCGTGAGATTTTGAGTGAAAACCTCCTTCCATCAGCAAGGGCATTGAAGATGAAACATGGCTGGGTCTTTCAGCATGATAATGATCCCAAACACACCGCCCGGGCAACGAAGGAGTGGCTTCGTAAGAAGCATTTCAAGGTCCTGGAGTGGCCTAGCCAGTCTCCAGATCTCAACCCCAAAGAAAATCTTTGGAGGGAGTTGAAAGTCCGTGTTGCCCAGCAACAGCCCCAAAACATCACTGCTCTAGAGAAGATCTGCATGGAGAAATGAACCAAAATACCACCAACAGTGTGTGAAAACCTTGTGAAGACTTACAGAAAACGTTTGACCTCTGTCACTGCCAACAAAGGGTATATAACAAAGTATTGAGACGAACTTTTGTTATTGACCAAATACTTATTTTACCGAGGAATTTACCAATTAATTCATTAAAAATCCTTCAATGTGATTTTCTGGATTTTTTTTTCTCATTTTGTCTCTCATAGTTGAGGTATACCTATAATGAAAATTGGAGACCTCTCTCATCTTTAAAGTGGGAGAACTTGCACAACTGGTGGCTGACTAAATACTTTTTTGCCCCACTGTAGTTTTATGCCACATCTGTGATTGGATTTTTTTCCCCTACACAAATAAAACAGCTGAATGAACAGTCTCAGAGTGGCGAGTCTGTAAGCCCGCCTCCCTATATGCATTTCAAATTGCACATTTTTGAAATTGTAATCCGAAATTTGACATCTAACATTTTACCAGACTGCTCATAATATGTGTCAAAACATGCTGTTTGATTGGAAGAACTGATCATCTATGCCTTGGTTTTTTGATATTGTGAAGACTTTTGAAAATGTTGTCTGAAATGTTCATTTTTCAGCTACTTTTCAAACCCTTGATGTCAAAATGTGCATCTCATTTGGGAGAACTGCATGTGCTCTGACATGCTGTCAGTGTTTCGTTAGAGAATTTTCTAGGAATTGTTATTTTTACTTTCACCAAAAAGGTTATGTTTTTGGGTATGTCCATTTGTGTGCATGTGTGTGTTAACAGAGTAACTCAAGAAGTAATTAACAGATTTTGATGAAATTTCCAATAGAGGTTGATAATGGACCAGTGGTGAATCACTCAGATTTTGTAGGTAATTTGAATCACTATCTAACTCCAGAAAAATTTTAATCAATGCAGTGTCTCATCATATGTTTTGATGGTCTCCAGCAGAGGATGCAGTCTGCTTATGGCTAAAGCTGGATTTATGCTTTGACCATCCACTTGACTGCGAGGTCAGTGTCACATAAATTCTTCCGTCCTCTCCAGTCTGCTGAGATGGTCCCTAGGCCTGGGCAATTAACCAGAATAAAACCAGAACCGATGTTTGGGGTGTAGAACTGACATGATCTTGCTCATGTTGGTTTTTTTGGGGGGGGGGGTTTCATGTGCAGATTCAGGCACATAACTCTGGAAGCAGCACAGTCAGTGCTGCTCAGTTGCAGCAGAACATGGGCAGAGCAGTTCAAGATACCTTGTAACGAAAACAAACATGGTCTCCATCTACATAGCATGTGATGACTGACTCTTTTTTTCATCTGACGATGCCAAGAAAAAGTGAGCGAAGTGCACAGATACTAACACTAAAAGGAACAGAAGCTCAGTCTCTGTTAGCATCTGATGGCTAGCCGCGTCATCTCAACTGTTTCACAGAGGGCATAGACAAGCTAAGGCTGTATTTAAGAACCCAGAAAGAGTCTCATATTCACTATGTGGTGGTAACACAATCATTTGTGCGTAAAGGACTCCCCCAGTGCAGCTAACAAGCTAATTAGCTGCCGTGCACATGACGTGACCCACAAACCCTCAAGAAGTATATGTTGTAAACATTGGGCAATGTTTGTTTTGGGTGTGAAATGACAATAGGCATGCTATTTATTATATTATGCTCATTTACTAACGCACACAGTGATATGATACCACACTCTTGCATAGTATTGCTTAATTATGAGCATTGTCAGTAAGAGGAAGGGAGGAAAAAATGGAAAAAAGCATGAAAAGGTCAATAAATGGTGATGCTGATTGAAGGTGAAATTCCCCAGCCCCAATGATTGACAGCCTTTTTTGCCTCACGGACCACTAACAGCACTGGGGCTGGGAGGTTGGAGAGGACTTTTGTGGTTAGAAAATATCACTCAAACTCTCTGACTTTTTTTTGAATTCATTTTGGCTAGCGAGCTAGCTACACCATTAACTACTGAAATAGTTACATGTCAAGACCACGCAGACATAACAGGCAGGAAATCGGGCACAAAAAGAATATCTGATAATTTTTTAACATTAAAACACTTCGATAGTCCATACAGAGGGACAGAATAAATTATTTTTTTCTCTGTGATCCACTACCAAGTGGTCCTCGACCCACCACTGGGTCACAACCCAGGATCTGCATGGTCACTCCACGGCTGTACGTGTGCAGCCTACAGTTCTGTGACCGTGCTGACTGTGCACGCTGACTGCATACGTGCAAACATCCAACATCCCCGTCAAAAGGTTCCACCACTGACATGTGGTAAAGAAGAAGAAGAAAGTCCATTTATAAACTCCTTCATCCAACAAAAGCAGTACACACAGAAGCTCCTCTTCTTCCATAGGTGCAGTCACCATTTTCATTGCAAAAACGCATGTGGCTCTTAGCTTTTTTTTCTTTTATAATAGACAGTGAGCAAAGTGGTGTGTCAGCACAGTTCCACCACCTATCGGGCTGGGGTGAAACTGTGGATAATGGCTAATGTGCATGCATCCAGCACGTGGTCGACGGGTAGGCGACTGCATGCCCGCTGGCTTTCTCCCAAGTGTACACGAAACACAGACATGCAAAGAATAAACACAGCTGGAAGGAGACATTGAGATATGAGGGAGAAAATTAGCTGTCTTGGAGGAGGTTTGCACTCTCCTAATGTGTTGTAGTCATCCTCTTCTTTCCCTTCTTCCTCCTGTGCTTTTCTTTCCTTCTGTTTCTCCTCTAGCTTTTTTCTCCTCCCCTATTTCTCCTGTGTTTATGTTCTCAAGTCAGCTCCTCCTCCTCCTCCTCTTAATCTAACTCACATCCCAACCCTCCCCTCTCCCTCTCTCCTTCTCTGTTTCTGTCTCACTCATTCAGTTCAGGAGTTGGGATGCTTTGATTTCTCTGATTGGAGTCTGGACGTAACGAAGGTTTTTAGAAAGCTGGAGGACCAACTTTAAAAGAGAATTTAACTAAGAAAAAGTGGCGCCCCAAATCAGGTACAAACTGTGTGTTTATATGGGTGTTTTTTTTGTGTGTGTGTTCAGTGCTCTTTTGCATCTCAGATCTACTATGAGTTTCATGTTTGAATCCTACCATTGTCTAGCTTCTTGAAATCTGAGTTTAAATCCTAATGGGTGCATTTTATTTATCAAAACTGAAGATTTATATTTGGAATCTAACTGGTGCAATTTTTCAAACCTTCTGGGAGCCCTGCTTGCTATTTTGGGGTTTAAGCATCACTTTTTATCACGGCCGTTTTTAGCCTTTTGGGTGTCCTATGCAAGATTGTGTTTGGTGAAGGGGAGTAGTTTTGTAATGGGAGAAGAGTTAAACCCCTTTAAAATAGGGGGAAATCTCTTTCCTTCCAAAGAACAATTACACTGAATTTATTTATTTATTATTTGATGTTTATTTGAAAGGGACAATGCATATTAATGAACATCAGTGTAGATGTAAATATGCCAGACTTGGCAAACTTGCTAAATTACATCCATAGTACCTTGGCAGGTCACAAAAATACACATCAAAACAACATTAAATGAACATTTGTAATCGAAGTTATATAAAATGCATGTGTTAAAATGTGAAAGTAAAAATACCGTTATTTTGTCTGTATACGGCGCATGTGTTGAACAGTCTAAAAACAAACACTCAAATATCCATTACACAAATAAAGTGCAGTGCATGTATACATACGTATATGTACGTACATATGCACTGCACAACAACAACAGACAGTAACGACAATAACAACAACATTGTGCAATAGTGCAAAAGGGATGCATATGTGTGCGACACACGGGCACATACGTACCATATATGTGTACTGCACGGTGGCGCAGTGGTGGGGCTGCACGGTGGCGCAGTGGTTAGCACTGCGGCAGCACAGTTTACCCTTGGCCGGAGGATTGTGGGGATCGTGGGTTCGATCCCAGCCCCCGACCAACAGTGATCTGTGTGGAGTTTGCATGTTCTCCCCGTGTTGCGTGGGTTTACTCCGGGATTTCTCCGGTTTCCTCCCACATGCCAAAAACATGCATGTTAGGTTAATTGGCTGTTCTAAAATTGTCCCTAGATATCTGTTTCCTATAGGCCCTTAGAATAGAGGGTTAGTGTTGATGAAAGCGCTTTGAGTGGTCTTTGTGACTAGAAAAGCGCTATATAAGTACAGGTTAGTTAGTTAGTTAGTGTCCGCATGCCACAGAACATCCCCTAACCATGATTACAGTGTTGATTATTTAAAAGCCAGTTTTTAAGATGAGTTTTGAAAGAGTTTAATGTAGAAAGTTCTCTGATTGTAGGTGGTATGTCGTTCCATATCTTAGTGCCCCTCACTGATAGCATGGATTGAGCAAAAGTGGGGCGTCTGTGGGGGACCTCACAGTCTTTTCTGGTTGTGGCTCTGGTGACTGTACCGGTAACAGTTCTTACTTTGATATATTCTCTCGGGGGTGGGGGGGTGGGGTGCATAGCCATTTAATATTTTATTTATCGAACAAGTGAATTTGAACGTTGTATGGTTTTTTTAAAAGATAAAATTATATTTCTTGAGAATGTGAAAACAGTGATATGAAATGTCTTTCTTATCACTGTTTGATTGTGGTTATGCCATTGAATAACCAACTGGTAAAAACAGTAGTTAATGTGAGAAATGATCATTGCATGCAGGAACATTTTTGCCACCTTGAGTGTCAGTGATGGTCTGATTTGTTTAAAATTTCTTAAATTTGATTATGTTTGGGATTTTTTTTAATGTGATTTTTAGTAGTTAGTGTGGAATCGAGAGTCAGACTGAGATACTTAAATTCAACGACTAGTTCCAACTCCTCCCCTTTTAAAAAAAATAGTTTGTAATTTTTAATGTTTGACAAACAACATACAGTTTTTTTGTGTGTTTAACAGTAGGCATGAATTATCGAGCCAATTATGAATTTGGGTCATCACTGATGTAAGCGGCTTCTTGTGTGTTTTTTGCAGGTGTGAAAATAAGTGTTATCTGCGTCCATTTGTATGTGCATGTTTCTGCATGCATTTGGTAGATTATGTATATGCAAATTAAATCGGTTCAAGTATGGAGTCTTGTGGCACTCCCAATTGACACCTCAAATATGGTGATTTGACACGTTGACCACTACACTCCGTTGTCTGTCTGTTAGATAGAAAAAAATTAAAATTTATGATTGTTGCAAATTTACAAGAAAAAGTATCAAATATATGACAGAAAAGTTAAATTTTGATTAAAAAAGTTAAAAAAAATGAGGAAAAAAGTTGCAAATTTACAAGAGATTAATGTGCAAATTGCAAAGTTAGGAGAAAAAAGTTGAAACTCTACAAAAAGAGTCGAAAATTTATAGGAAAAGTTAGTTTGATGAGAGAGTCAACAGTTTGAGAAGAAAATGTTTGAAATTTTATTAGAAAAAGGTTGAAAATTAAGAAAAAAGTTGCAAATTTATGAGAAAGATGTCAGTTTAGAAGAAAAAAGCTGAAATTATAGGAGAAGAAAAGTCGAAATTTTATGAGAAGAAAGTTTCAAATTTATGAGGAAAAAATTCCAAAGATACAAGAGAAAACATTGCCAATTTACAAAAAAAGTTTAAAATTTAGTCAAAAAGGTCATTATTTTATAAGGAAAAAGTTAAAAGTTTATGAGATAAAAAGTTTCAAATTAACAAGGAAAAGGTTGATTTTTTTTTTTTTTTTTTAAAGTTGCCATTTTACAAGAAAGAGGTTGAAAATTTAGGAGAAAAGTTCATTTATGAGGAAAAAAAATCAAAGTGTTATGAGAAAAAAGTTGCAACTTTGCAAAAAAGAGTTGAAAATTTAGGAAAAGTTGTTCATTTATGAGAAAAAGTCAAAAGTTTTTGAAGAACAAAAGGTACAACTTTACAAGAAAAAAGGCTGAGAAGTTATGAGAAAAAAGTTGAAAATTTAGGAGAAAAGTATTTCATTTATGAGGGGAAAAAGTCAACATTTTTATGAGAAAAAAGTTGCAAATTTATGAGGAAAAAAAGCTGAAAATTTATGAGAAAAAAGTCCAAAATTCAGGAGAAAAAAGTTGCAAATTTAGAAGAAAAAAGTTGAAAATTTGAGAAAATTTTTTTTGCAAATTTACAAGACTAAAGTCACAAACTTATGAGAAAAAAATAGAAAATTTAGGAGAAGCAAGTTGCACATTTACAAGTAAAAAAAGTGGAAAAAATAGGAAAACATTCAAGTTGAAGAGGAAAAAAGTAGCCAATTTACAAGGAAAAAAGAGTTGAAAGTCATTTTAGTGGCTGAGGGGGCCGTAGCTTTTGTGTACGGTGCTTTATAGCTAGAAACAGTTTTACTTTTTGTAAACCATTAATTTTTTCATTTTCACATGGTAAATGGTAGGTAAATGAACATATATTGAAGCTGTTCTCTTGAATGTTAAATCACTTGAAAAATACCTGAGTTTATACTTTTACTTTCTGTCGTCATGGTTGCAGAGAAATGGGAATATTCTTTCAAATTAGGTCCAGATGTGAGGAGGAACAAAATAATCCAGCATTCTGAGCTGCAAGTATTTAATTAAAACTGTATCAGATGATAATAAATCACGTCTGTTTGTATCTGCTCACTGATTTAGCACCTCTGTACGGCTCTGAAGCTTCATGAGAGTGTGTCTGTACGTCTATGATACTGAACAAACAGTCGCACCTTTATCAGAATCACAAATTTATGAAAAAGTCTTAATCCATGATGAGAGAAATTGCAAAATTTACAATAAAAGGTCCAAAAAAGCTACAGATTACTAGAAAAGGTGCAAATTTAGTTGAGTAAAATAAGTTACAAATTTAAATAGAAAAATTGTAAATGTACTTGAAATATATTGCAGTTTTATTAGAAAAAACATTGAAAATGTTGATTTATGAGGAAAAAAGTTGGAAATTTTAAAAAAGTTTCACATTGACTAAAAAAAGGTGCAAAATGTTTTTGAAAATGGATTCATGGTGGAAAAGTTTAAAAATCATGAAAATACTGTGAACTTACAAGAAGTCTCTTAAACCCCAAATACATATATATATATAAAAAAGATCAAATTTACAAGAAAAGAAGCTGTAAATTTATTTTAAAATGTTATATTTATGAGAAAAAGATGAAAATTTACATTATTTAATATTTCACACAAGAAAAAGTTTTCAGTTTCCATCAACCTCACAATTACGTTTACCTGTCCATCAGACAGCTGCAGTTGGTTCAGAACGCTGCAGCTTGAGTCCTCACTAAGACCAAGTAAGTAGAGCATATAACGCCAGTCCTCAGATCTTTACACTGGCTTCCTGCCTGTCAGACAGTAGATTTCAAAATACTGCTGCTGGTTTATAAAGCTCTGAATGGTTTAGGGCCAAAATACATCTCAGATCTGCTGGTCCATTATGAACCACACAGAGCCCTTAGGCTGTCAGGGTCAGGCCTACTATCTGTGCCCAGAGTTAGAACCAAACATGGTGAGGCAGCGTTCAGTTTTTATGCTCCTCACATATGGTATGGAACAAACTCCCACAAAGCATTAGGGCTGCTGAAACTCTCAGCTGCTTTAAATCCAGGTTAAAAACTTTTCTGTTTGCCACGGCCTTTCAATAGAACAATTGTTAGTCTCCCACAATGTACTGTAACTTTTATTTCTTGCATGTTTTCTGTCTTATTCTATTTTAGCTTGTTTTTGTTTCTCTTTAATGTACTTTTTAGTTTACTTTTAAATTCGTATGTATTCTTTTTACAACTTGCTGTAATGTTTTAATGTTTTTATGTAAAGCACTTTGAACTGTCTTGGACACAAAATGTGCTTTACAAATAAACTTGCCTTGCCTTTGAAAAGTTGAAAATTTACAAGAAAAAAGTCCCATACTTACATGAAAACAGGTAAACATTTTTTTAAGAAAATATGCATTTCTCAGGAAAAATGCAAATTTGTGAGGAAAAAAATAATCAAATTTAGAACCATTCAAGCACAAAAGTGTCAAATTGACATGAAAATTTAGCAAGTTTATTTTAAAAAATTTCCAAATTGACAAGAAAAATCCATGAATTTATATGTAAAGCTGCAAAATTACAAGAAAAAAATTATTGAAGAAAATATAGATTTATGAGGGGGATCTTAAATTTACATTAAGTTTTTTTTTCCATCCATCCATCTATCTTCTACCACTTTTCCAGAGGTCTGGGTCACGGAGGCAGCAGTTCAAGCAGAGAAGCCCAGACTTTCCTCTCCCCAGCCACCTGCTCCAGCTCTTCAGAGAGGATACCAAGGCGTTCCCAGACCAACTGGGAGACATAGTCTTTCCAGCAAGTCCTGGGTCTGTCCCGGGGTCTCTTCCCAGTGGGACATGCCCGAAACACCTCAAGTGGGAGGCATCCAGGAGGCATCCTGATCAGATGACCAAACCACCTCACCCTATCTCTAAGGGTGAGTCCAGCAATCCTACAAAGATAGCTCATTTCAGCTGCTTGTATCCGCAATCTCAATCTTTTGGTCATTACCCAAAGCTCGTGACCATAGGTGAGGGTAGAAACGTATATTGACCAGTAAATCAACACCTTTGCCTTAGAGCTTAGCTCCCTCTTCACCACAACGAACTGGTACACCGTCCGGATCACTGCAGATGCTGCCCCGATTCGTCTGTCAATCTCTTGCTCCATTCTCCCCTCACTCGTGAATAAGACCCCAACATACTTAAAGTCCTCCACTTGGGGCAGGAGTTTGTCCCCAACCCGGCAAGGACAATCCACCTTTTTCCGGCTGAGGACCATGGACTTGGACTTGAAAGTGCTGATTCTCATCCCAGCTGCTTCACACTCGGTGACAAACCATCCCAGTAAGACCTGTAGGTCATTGCTGGATGAAGCCAACAGGATAACATCATCTGCAAACAACAGTGATGAGATCCTGTGGTCACCAAGCATGACACCCTCCATTCCCTGGCTGCGCCTAGAAATCCTGTCCATAAAAATTGTGAACAGGATCGATGACAAAGGGCAGTCCTGGCAGAGTCCACCTCTCAATGGGAATGAGTCCAACCGAGTGTTGGCAATACGAACCAAACTCTCATAATGGTCGTATAGAGACAGGATAGCTCGTAACAATAAGCCCGATACCCCATACTCCTGAAGCATGCCCCACAAAAAAACCACGAGGGATGCGGTCAAATGCCTTCTCCAAGTTCACAAAACACATGTAAACTGGTTGGGCAAACTTCCACGAACCCTCAAGAATTCTCGAGAGAGTAAAGAGTTGGTCCGATGTGCCACGACCAGGACAAAAACCACATTGCTACTCCTGAATCCGAGGTTCGACCAACGGCCGGACTCTCCTCTCCACTACCGACCTTCCCAGGGAGGCTGAAGAGTGTGATCCCGCTAAAGATGGAGCACATCCTCTGGTCCCTTTTCTTGAAGAGAGGAACCACCACCCCAGTTTGCCATGCCAAAGGCACTGTCCCCGCCCTCCACACACTGTTGCAGAGGTGTGTCAACCATGACAGCCCTACAACATCCAAGGCCTTGAGGTACTCGGGGCGAATCTCATCCACCCCCGGGCCCCGGCTACCAAGGAGCTTTTTATCCACCTTGGCGACCTCTGCCCCTGCGATGGGCGAGTCATCCTCCTCGTCCACAAACCCTGCTTCCTCTGTGGAAGGTGTATCAGTGGGATTGAGGAGATCCTCTAAGTATTCCTTCCACTGCCCGACGATATCCCCAGTCAAAGTCAGCAGCGTCCCATCCGCACCATACACAGTGTGGACAGGGAGCTGCTTCCCCCTCCTGAGCCGCTGGACAGTTTGCCAGAATCTCTTCGAGGCCGACCGGAAGCCTTGTTCCTTGGCCTCACTGAACTCCTCCCACACCCGAGTTTTTGCTTCAGCAACCACCCAAGCTGCATTCCGGTTGGCCTGCTGGTACCCCTCAGCTGCTTCGGGAGTCCCACAAGCCAACTAAGCTCGATAGGAGTCCTTCTTCAGCTTTATGGCCCCCCTCACCACTGGTGTCCACCACTTGGTTCGGGGGCTGCCACCATAAGATGCATCGATGACCTTGTGGCTACAGCTCTGGGCAGCCGCTTCAACAATGGAGGTGGAGAACATGCCCCATTCAGACTCCATGTCTCCAGACTCCCTCGGAATGTGGTTGAAGTTCTTCCAGAGGTGGGAGTTGAAGATCTCCCGGACAGAGGCCTCAGCCAGGTGTTCCCAGCACAACTTCACTATAGGTTTGGGTCTACCAGGTCTGAATGGCATCTTTCCCTGCCATCGGATCCAACTCACCATCAGGTGGTGATCAGTTGACTGCTCTGCACCTCTCTTTACCCGAGTGTCAAAGATATACGGTCGCAGGTCTGATGACACAATAACAAAATTGATCATTGACCGGACAACCTAGGGTGTTCTGGTGCCAGGTGCACATATGGACACCCTTATGCTTGAACATGGGGTCCGTTATGGACAAACTGTGGTTAGCACAGAAGTCCAATAACTGAACACCACTCAGGTTCAGATTGGGCAGGCCATTCCTCCCAGTCACCCTCCTCCAGGTTTCATTGTTGCTGCCCATAGTGCGCAGTGAAGTTCTCCAGTAGGACAATGGAGTCTCCAAGAGGACCATCCTCCAGCACCCCAGTCAGACACTTCAAAAAGGGTGGGTCCTTTGAGAAAGGACCCATTTCCCAACCGAAGGCGCAGGGAAACAACCCTTTCATACACCGGGGAAAGCTCCAATGTAGAGTCAGCAAGGTGGGGGGATACAAGAATACCCACCCCTGCTCGTTGCCTCTCGCCCGGGACAACTCCAGAATAGGCCAAACTTCCAGCCTCTCTCCAGGAGACTGGTTCCAGAGCCAGAGCTGTGTGTTGAGGTGAGACTGACTATATCTCGCCGGTATCGCTCAGCCTCATGCACCAGCTCAGGCTCCTTCCCCACCAGAGAGTTGACATTCCACGTCCCAAAAGCCAGTTTAGGAAGCGTGGGATCAGGTCGCAAAGGTCTCTGCCTTCAACCGCCACCTGATCCACATAGCACTGGACACCCATTGTCCCTCCTGCAGGTGGTGAGCCCAGTGGAGGACGGACCCATGTAACTCCTTCAGGCTGAGCCCGGCCGGGTCCCGTGGGCAGAAACCCGGCCACCAGGTGCAAGCCATTGAGCCCCTCCACCAGGCCTGGCTCCAGGGTGGGGCCCTAGTAACCCCATACCATGTGGGGTACACTGAATCCTTGCTCTAACATTCATCATGAGAGTCTGTTGGATCGTTCTTAGTCTGGCCTTTCACTCAGGACTAGTTTATCTTGGGTGACCCTACCAGAGGCAAATTGCCCCAGACAACATAGCTCCTGGGATCACGAGGGCATGCAAACCTCCCACCACGATAAGGTGATGATCCATGAGGGGGACATTTTTTTTTAAATCGTGAAAATATCATAACTTACAAAAAAGTCTGTAATTAATAAAATCATATTTATATTAAAAATATCAAACTTACAAGTCAAAAAGTTAATTTATGAGAAAACATGGATCTTTATTTTTCTATTTTTTTGTTTATGGTTTATTTAAAGTGATTTAATCATTTGAATTTTTTATAGATTTATGAGGAAAAAGTAGCACATTTACTCACTTGTGCACACTTACAATTTACACAAATGTCACATTTACTTAATAAAGGGCTAATTTGCTTTTAAAAAAGTGAAAATATACAACAAAAATTACATAAAAATGAGTACAGGTACATTTTTTTAATGGAAAATATTAGATTTATAAGGGGAAACAGTAGCAAATTTATGTTTAAAAAAAAAAAAAAGATGAAAAAATTGCAAACTTGTGAGAAGAAAAGTCTCAAATTTGCAACCAAAACCTCAAATTTGCAGGGAAAGAAGAGGCAGTTTTTTTTTTAAAAAGTCCCAAATGTGCTTCCTCTGCAGTTCCTGCTATTATAAACCAAACTAACTCAGAGCGTAATGTAAAGTGTTAAGCCCTGACTGTGTGTGCAGTAATTTGTCGGTTGAGTCATGACAGCAGGGTTGCTGTGTGGACTCAGGATCTGTGTTTGGTGTCTCAGCCAAAAGCCCGTTAGCTGTGCCAAGGGGCCTATTAGCACTGCCTGTTTATCTGTGTGTGTCTCTTCTCTAACACTACCTTTGCATACTAATGTGGTGTGATGCATTTTTGAGAGCATCCTAATGACGGCAGCCTGTTTTTTTTTTTTTTTTCTTGACTCAGAGAAAACCAGACTGCGGATCTGCATAATATCAGGATAATAATGTTCTCTCATTAGAAAAGGCTCAAATAGCAAATGCAGGAAATGAGAGACTTATTTACATGTTCGTGATGTGAAACACTTAAACTGAATAAAGAGGTTATGTTTGATACATTTGATATATTCAAAGAAACTAAAAACCTCTGACAGTTTGTCCTTTATCATTGTGTTTTTAGTTGATTCAGTTTTGTAGTACGTACAGTCCATCCGGAAAGTATTCACAGCACTTCACTTTTTCCACATTTTGTTATGTTACAGCCTTATTCCAAAATTGATTAAATTCATTTTTCCTCAATATTCTACACACAATAACAATGACAATGTGAAAAAGTTTTTTTTTTAGAGATTTTTGGAAATTTATTAAAAATGAAAAACAAAGAAATCACATGTACATAAGTATTGACAGCCTTTGCTCAGTACTTTGTTGATGCACCTTTGGCAGCAATTACAGCCTCAAGTCTTTTTGAATATGATGCCACAAGCTTGGCACACCTATATTTGGGCAGTTTCGCCCATTCCTCTTTTCAGCACCTCTCAAGCTCCATCAGGTTGGATGGGAATCATCGGTGCGCAGCCATTTTCAGATCTCTCCAGACATGTTCAACTGGATTCAAGTCTGGGCTCTGGCTGGGCCACTCAAGGACATTCACAGAGTTGTCCTGAAGCCACTCCTTTGATATCTTGGTTGTGTGCTTAGGATCGTTGTCCTGCTGAAAGATGAACCGTCGCCCCACTCTGAGGTCAAGAGCGCTCTGGAGCAGGTTTTCATCCAGGATGTCTTTGTACATTGCTGCATTCATCTTTCCCCCTATCCTGACTAGTCTCCCAGTTCCTGCCGCTGAATAACAGCCCCACAGCATGATGCTGCCACCATCATGGCAGCATCATGGCGCCACGAGACGGCTTTTGTTGACGCCACGAGATGGCTTTTGTTGTGATGTGGCGTAGTATAAATAAAGCTGAACTGAAAAATTGAATCGTGCTTCACTGTAGAGATGGTGTTGGCCTGGTAATGAGCGGTGCTTGGTTTCCTCCAAACATGACGCCTGATATTCACACCAAAGAGTTCAATCTTTGTCTCATCAGACTAGATAATTCTGTTTCTCATGGTCTGAGAGTCCTTCAGGTGCCTTTTGACAAACTCCAGGTGGGCTGCCATGTGCCTTTTACTAAGGAGTGGCTTCCGTCTGGCCACTCTACCATACAGGCCTGATTGGTGGATTGCTGCAGAGATGGTTGTCCTTCTGGAAGATTCTCCTCTCTCCACAGAGGAACGCTGGAACTCTGACAGAGTGACCATCGGGTTCTTAGTCGCCTCCCTGACTAAGGCCCTTCTTCCCCGATCGCTCAGTTCAGATGGCTGGCCAGCTCTAGGAAGAGTCCTGGTGGTTCTGAACTTCTTCCATTTATGGATGATGGAGGCCACTGTGCTTATTGGGGCCTTCAAAGCAGCAGAAATGTTTCTGTAACGTTCCCCAGATTTGTGCCTCGAGACAATTCCTTTGACTTCATGCTAGGTTTGTGCCCTGACATGCACTGTCAGCTGTGAGACCTTATATAGACAGGTGTGTGCCTTTCCAAATCATGTCCAATCAACTGAATGTACCACAGGTGGACTCCAGTTAACCTGTAGAAACACCTCAAGGATGATCAGTGGAAACAGGATGCACCTGAGATCAGTTTTGAGCTTCATGGCAAAGGCTGTGAATACTTATGTACATGTGATTTCTTAGTTTTTTTTTTAATTTTTAATAAATTTGCAAAAATCTCACAAAAACTTTTTCATGTTGTCATTATGGGGTATTGTGTATAGAATTTTGAGGAAAAAAAATGAATTTAATCCATTTTGGAATAAGGCTGTAACATAAGAAAAAGTGAAGCGCTGTGAATACTTTCCAGATGCACTGTATATCGTTTGGTGTACTAACAGGGGTCTGCAACCTGTGGCTCCAGAGCTACTTGCAGCTCTTTTCCTCAAAACTCAGTGGCTCCTTGTGGCTTTCTGAAAGGAAATACTTGGTCAGAATACTTAAGGGATTGAATACTATAGCACCATTTTCATGGGTGGATGTTTCATTTCACTATCGGGGGAACAATAAAAGGATAATTTTTCTGCATAGGAAATAATGAGAGGGACACTGTTAGTAGTAGGCCATTTCTAGCTTTTTGCAAGATTGTGTTTGGAGTTCTCAATGAAAATGGAAGAAAAAAAAAATCTCCCTAGCAAAAAAGCATTGTGGCCTGGGTCTGGTGTGAAAAAATCAGATATGTGCTGTTCAGACTGTCGTTAAAAAATCAGATATTAGTCACATTTGTGCAAAAAAATTGGAATTGAGCATTAAAACCTGCAGTGTGAACGTAGCCTTATTGTTTACAGAAAAAATTAAACCATTACAATGAATAAAAATTTAACTAGCAAATTTACAAGAAAAAAGGACAAAAATTTGCAAGAAAAAAAAGTTGCAAATTTAAAGGGCCTGTATCATGCTATTTTAAGCCTTTCAGAGTAAACTATATGCATGTATGTGATAGTATATTACCTTTGGTACACTGGAGAATGAATTTCTTATGAAATATGAGTTATTTTCACGAGCTACTTTTCCAACCCGGAAGTAAGATGCCTCGATCTCTGAGGCTCAGCCTCTCCTTCTTGTGGCTGTCGCCCATTTCATGACGTAACCCCTGAGCCGGCTGCTGCAGCGTGTCACTGGGTTCCACCCACGAAAACTTAGAAGACATTGTCTTACGTACAAAAGCAAACAGTTGTTGTCACTGAGCAGATTAGGTGTGAGAGGAACTACTTCTTCACAGCGTCAATGCTAAAGTGAAAGAGTTTTGCCGATCACCGCTCCGTCAGCTGCGCGGAGAAAGTGGGTGTGTGCGTTAGCCTGGGGGCGGTGCTGGCAGCACAGGCACTTCCTGGGGTGGGCAGCTCACCCATGTTCATACGTATGAACGTGGGGACCCAGTTATTATCAGGGACAGGGCGGAGCTGCAGCTCAGAGAGCAGGGTTGAGGAGGAATACTCAGAGATGCATGAATGGAGCAAAATACCACTTTGGGGGTGTTTTTGGTGAGGAATTAACATTACAACATGCTTAAAAGCTCAAAAAAGTCGATTTTGCATGATATAGCCCTTTAAAATTTATGACCAAAAAATGAGGTATGCTCTGGAGAGAAGAGGAATGAAAGTCAGTAGAAGCAAGATAGAATACATGTGTGTGAATGAGAGGGAGTCAGCTGTAATGGTGAAGATGCAAGGAGTAGAGGTAGTAAAGGTCGATACCTGGGGTCAACCATTTGCAATGAAAAACGCACAAGATAAGATAAGATAAGATAAGATAAGCCTTTATTAGTCCCACAACGGGGAAATTCCAGGATTGCAACAGCACAGGGATAGCAACACTCAGAGCAACAATCAGAAGGCAAGAAAAAAAACAAGCAAGCAAGAGCAGCTAATATACATATGTACATATTACTATAAAATATATATATATACACACACACAGACACACAGTGCAGAGCATTGTAGCTGGATGGAATAAATATATGAATATATAAACACACAGTGCGGAGCATTGTAGCTAGATGGAATAAATATGTAAATATATAAACACTCACAGTACGGAGCATTGCAGCTAGGTGGAATAAATATGTAAATATATAAACACCCACAGTACGGAGCATTGCAGCTAGGTGGAATAAATATGTAAATATATAAACAGAGATATAAAAAGAGAGGTGAAGAAGAGAGTGCAGGCATGCTGGAGTAGGTGGAGACGAGTGTCAGGGATGATTTGTGACAGAAGCATAGCAGCAAGAGTGAAAGGGAATATTTACAAGATGGTAGTGAGACCTGCTATGATGTATGGTTTGGAGATAGTGCTGACAAAAAGGAGGCAGAGCTGAAGGTGGAAGAGTTGAAGATGCTTGGATTCTCATTGAGAGTGATTAGGAAGGACAGGATTAGAAATATGTATATCACAGGGACAGGTCAGGTTGAGCGGTTTGGAGACAAAGTAAGAGAGGCTAGGCTGAGATGGTTTGGACATGTGCAGAGGAGGGACAGTGGCTATATTGGACAAAGAATGGCAAAGGCAGGAGGAAAAGAGGAACACCACAGAGAAGATGCGGGCAGTGCGGTGGCACAGTGGTTAGCACTGTGGCAGCACAGCAACTCACCCTTAGCCATGGGATCCCGGGTTCGATCCCAGCCCCTGACCAACAGTGATCTGTTTGGAGTTTGTATGTTCTCCCCGTGTCTGTGTGGGTTTACTCCGGGATTTCTCCGGTTTCCTCCCACAGGCCAAAAATATGCAGGTTAGGTTAATTGGAGACTCTAAAGTGGCCTAAAAAGTGGCCCTAGGTGTGAAAGTGTGTGTGAATGGTCAAGGGCTAGCGCCGCACCGTGGCTGCTTCATCCATCTAGGTAGATGCCCTCAACTTCCCCTCTGGGGATCAATAAAGTATACAAAATAAATAAATAAATAAATAAAAAGATTCATGGCTGGAGTAGGGTGAGATGAAGGCAAATGATTACCTGTGGCAACCCCTAAACGGAGCAGTTGAGAGGAGAAGATGATTTTTTTTAAAAAGTATACGAAAAATAGTTTATGCTTGGCATTGGTGCTTCAAATACATTTTATTGTTATATAATATGATCTGAAGAGGCTTATGATGATATTAGGAGGACACCATTCTCTCTGGTTCTATAGAGAGCCTAAGTCATGCGCCCTCTACTTCCGCATATGGGACCTTAAATCGGAAAATGTCCCCATTGAAATGAATGGGAAGAGCGAAATTATCTTTTGATCCCTATCAAATTTTGCCACGAATTAAGCTCAGTTCATAGTGGCAAAAACGCGCTGGTATGCAAGTGAGTACAGTTGTTGCATTCGTGCTCAAAACCTACACAGAGGGTGAGTGCTGACTGAGTGCATGCCGGCCAAAAAAAGTGACCACGTGTACAAGAATGCAGTGGATGCAGGGAACTGTACATGTGCCAGGAAACTCCCACCATCCCGGAGGAAGAAATATTGAGCAACCTGACAAAAACGGGGAGAAGACGAAGAAGAACTTTGACCTTTTCACAGACCAAGCAACATGGATGCTGCTAACAATAATGACAACAAAAGCGCTTGGTCGTCCTCATCGTCATCATAATATTTACGTACCTCCGCCACCTCCACCATTTTCTTAAAACCTCCGCTACTGAGGTCTTCTTTTGTGTTTCGATTGCAGCTGTTCAAACGTTTGGTGGCTCTTGGCTGCCGCCGACAGTATGGGCATGTGAACTGCAGATTATTTTCACTACGCATGCATGAAACGCCACTGCTGAATGGTAGCTGCGGTGGCTCAAAAAAACCCCCAAAAAAACAACTCTGAATATTGCCATGTACACAAACGCAGTCTACAGAAAGCAAACGGTTTCCCCTCGGAGGGACTCTGAACAGTCCTTTACACATATGATGTTTTTCAATTTAAAAGATAATCTTCTAGGTAATTAAAGTTGTTGGCTATTGTATAATAACAGAGTAATATTTAGTTTTTGTGAAAATGCTTAGCAGACTACATCTCCCATCATCCCGCTTCACCAAACACGATCATGGTGATTCCCCTCTCAAAGCTCACCTCCTGTTTTCTGACCGACGAAACAAGGATCCAGAGAGGAGAAAAACAACACAAATGTATTGTTTTGTATTTTGAGAGCTGAAGCTGATCCAGAGGACTGTTAGTTACTTCCTCATGGGCACACTTTGAAAACAATGACGTAAGGTATGTGACTGTGTTTGTAGTCTTTTAATTTACATATTTTCACAAGGTTATACCTTAACAGTTAGATGATGACCTACACTGTTATTTACGTGGAAAATTATCTTTTAAGTTGACAGATATCATATGACACACATGATGTTTGTCAGCTCATGGCAAAACTCGATCTGGATCAAAAGATAATTTCGCTCTTGCCTTTCACTTCAATGGAGATTTTTTCCGATTTAAGGTCCAATGTGCGGAAGTAGAGGGGACGTGACTTTGGCTCTCTATACCATCATCCACTCAAACAAAATCAGCAGGATAACATATAAACAGCTGTTAACAGTTTCTTCTGACTTTTCCCTTCGGCCACCCACACTACAAAGACACCCACAAATTTTTGTGGGACTTACTGTAACTGTACTGAGTCTGTCCACCGCTCTTCTCTGCTAACAGGTTCAGCTAGGTGCTCCTACTTCGACACTGCCAGCAGTGTTGAATATGCTACATGTCCTCCTGTTTCCACGAGGCTATTCACATCCAAAACGTTTGCCCCCCCACCCCCCTACATAGAGTCTTAACTGTTCTGCCAGTTTAAAGAGATTCAGTTAAGTTGCCTGTCTTTTGGAAATCCAGTTTACTCCTTGATGGTGACAGCTAGTTTGACACAGTGTGTCACCTGTCTCACCGGCAGGGCTTGACATTAACTTTTTGGCTCACTGGCCACTGTGGCTAGTGATTTTCCAAAGTTACTAGCCACTCAGCCTTTTCACTAGCCACAGTTTTGTGGTTGGAAAATTATGTTTAAGTTATAGTATATAGTTTATTGGTTTGTCAGGGACCATGTACAGAAAAAAAAAAACATTAAACACAGGGTAAAGATGCTGAGTACCAGATTATAGTGTTCTCACTAAATTCCATCTGTAGTCTCTGAGACAGGCAAGAAGAATTTAAAATAAAACCAGCACATATAGAAAGCAATTCAGGTCAGATTTCAGAATCTGTTGTCCCTGAAACAAGCAGGGAGTAAGTTTAATAAGTAAAAAGATAAGACAATATTAATATGATCAAATTTGTTATCACATGCTAAATTTTACTTGAGCTAAATTTACAGCCTTTTTAAATGTAAATGACCTTTATACATGCATAAAAATAGTAAGATAAACACTGTTCAATTATTAGCAGGAGTAAATACTGTAAAGCAGTCGAGAAAAATATTTGCAATATGAAAGTGAAGAACAGGCAGATTTGGGGTCCATCCAAATTCTCATTTGTACCTCTTCCCCTTTGCCTACCCCCACCCCTTGGTCCTTGAAATCAAAGGCCAAGGGGTGGGGTTTGAAAATGACCCCTATGAATTGGGACACCCCTTCAGGGCTGCATGAAGTCATTAGTAATTGCTGATGGATTTAATCTAAATGGACACTCTCTGTTTTTGCTAGAAAAAAAGAAGAAAAAGAAAACTGATGAGAAAAAAGTCTCATCTTAAGGAGAAAAATGTCTCAAATTTACATGAACAATTCTAATCAGTAGAAAAAGTCAGAAATTTACTAGAAAGCTGTAAATTCAGAGAAAAACTTGGACCCCCTGGTGGGCCGTTTTTGGCCCATGGGCCACATGTTTGACACCCCTGAACCAGCACATTAAAAATATATAATTAGAGGTTTGACTTCCATGAAATAGCTGCATATTACATATATCCTAGATAATCACAGATGGACAAAAGTTCACCTCAGAAGAAGCTTCATTTGCTCTTTACAGCAACATAAAGTTTAGTCATTTTTTTTCTCCATCATACGAGAACTTAAATTTGCACAATTGCGGACAGTAAACGGGAACTTCTTGCTCTAAAAATAATCATATTTAACCACAAAGATAGTTGCTAATGTGGGGGGAGGAGCACAGGTTATTCTCACTGCTGGGACAACAGATCAGGGGCAGTTGTCCCTGTGATCTGATCACTGAAAGCGACAGCTGTCTGGTCATCGCCGTTTCTCGACTGGAAAGAAAATGAGCCGACCTGCGGAGCCAGACTCCTGGGCTGCACCCGGCTGACAGTGGATCAGTGAGAATATACTGTGTGTACACAGATAGTGCATATGGGAGTTGTAGTTTTATACTCTCACTTTGCGATATGTTTATTGTTTAGATGTCGTTTGAGAAAACTACAAGCTGCCTAAGTGGCTAGTGGGAGTCGCTGTCGCCACAGCCGAAATATACCCGCCAGGGGTAGGTGCTAATGTCAAGCCCTGCTCACCGGTGTAATTTAGCACATTTTTCAGTGTAAATGTGACTTTTTTTTAATCCTAAATTTGCAACTTTTTTATTCTAAATTTGTGATATTTTTTTTCTTGTGAATTTACAATGTATGTATGGATGCTGGTTAAATTTTGATTTTGTGTAATGGCTGAGTTTTTTTCTGTCCATCTAGACAATGACTGAAGTTTATTTTTTAACGTTTCCCTCAGGAGAGAAATATTTTTTTTCTCTATTCTAAAAGGTTTGAACTCTATCCCATAACAAAGATAGTGCACCCCCAAACACAATCTGTTATAGCCTCCCCCCTCCAAAAAAAGCTAAAAGAAAAACAGCCCTGCTTGTAGCAGCTGTTTTATCTTCATTTTAAATTCAAAAACTTATTTATTTTTTTTTTTTTACATCTCCATGTAACATTTTGGGGATAAAATTTGCTCCCCAAATAGTTTCACTCCCCAGTTAGTCTATCACCCCTGACTTACACTCACTGAGTCAGTTTTACTCACTAAAACTGTATAAAATGGCATACTGATGGGAGAATAAAAGCTCATGAGACACTGGTGATTTATTTTTAGCCTCACATAGAGGCTAGTGAAAGAAGCAGGGGTCAGTTTATTGTTCTGCACCAATGAAGCTGCAAAGCCATCGAGGCAATGTGAAAAGAGACGCAGTGCAGTGTTTAACAGTGAAGTAGCATCCATCAAACGCAGCCTTCCTACTCGGTCTACTTAGATGTTTTTTCATGTGAGACTATCTTTCAAATTTCAGTCATCAAGTCAGGTGAAATGAGGGGAAAAATAAGTCATAACTAGAGGTAGACAGAAATTGGACTTTGGTAAAAGTCGTAGTAGTATTCTCTGTTTGTTGTAACTTAAATTAGATATTCTAATCCCTTTTTTAAATTTAGATTATGATTTATAACTTGCTGAATTAAATGGGACATATTAGGATCTTTTTTCACATGTTGACAGTTTCCAGAGGTCACTGTGAAATGTCTGTGACATGTTTTGGTCAAAGTACTGCAGGGTTTTAACTTCTTCAGTGTCCTGTTTCCATGTCTGTCTCTTTAAATGGTAGCAGTTTACCCTACCCTTGTCACAGTGGAGCCCCTCTGGGGCAGAAAACAGGACCCAAATGCTGGAACTCAGGTTTGCAAAGTTTATTAAGTGAACAAAAAAAGCCCAAGAAAACAGCATGTGGGCTGGAAAACAAGGCTAGGGCTAAAGCAGGTAAAAAATACCAAGGCTAGCGATAACAAGACTAGGCAGAAGCGTGTAATCATGCAAACACTGACAAGGATGCCACATCCAACAGAGACTGAAACAGACAAATACAGTGGTGTGAAAAAGTGTTTGTCTCCTTCCTGATTTCTCTTTTTTTTTGTATGTTTGTCACACTTAAATGTTTCAGATCACCATTTAAAGTGTCTCTGAGTAACCCTAAATAACGTTCAGCTGTTCTAGTAGGCTTTTCCTGACATTTTTGTACTCACATCGTAAAGCACAAGCCATGGTCCGCAGAGAACTTCCAAAGCATCAGAGGGATCTCATTGTTCAAAGGTATCAGTCAGGAGAAGAGTACAAAATAATTTCCAAGGCATTAAATATACCATGGAACACAGTGAAGACAGTCATCATCAAGTGGAGAAAATATGGCACAACAGTGACATTACCAAGAACTGGACGTCCCTCCAAAATTAATGAAAAGACGAGAAGAAAACTGGTCAGGGAGGCTGCCAAGAGGCCAACAGCAACATTGAAGGAGCTGCAGGAATTTCTAGCAAGTACTGGCTGTTTAGTACAGATGACAACAATCTCCCGTCTTCTTCATATGTCTGGGCTATGGTGTAGGGTGGCAAGATGGAAGCCTTATCTTACGAAGAAAAACATCCAAGCCTGGCTGCATTTTACAAAAGCACATTTGAAATCTCCCAAACGCATGTGGGAAAATGTGTTATGGTCTGATGAAACCAAGGTTTAACTTTTTGGCCATAATTCCAAAAGGTATATTTGGAGCAAACTAGTGATGTTGGCATTATCGCATTAATTGCTGGTTAACGCTTTGCCCCCATTAACAGCAACAAATTTTGTGATCGCGATTAACGGCAGAAAGCGTAAACGGTACTTTCTGGCCTAGCGGCTCTCTGTCTATGTTGCCAACTTCAATTCAATTCAACTTTATTTATATAGTGCCATTTCACAACAATAGTCATCTCATAGCACTTTCAACTGTAGGGGAAACCCCCACAGTTGCAGAAACACCCCAGCAAACTTGGCGATTTTTCAGCCCCCCCTCAACAACATTTTTTGTCAAACACGACTAGTGACAAATCTAACAACTTTTCCTGGTGTTATCAAAGACTTTTCTGGTGTTTTGGACACTGACGTAAAAGTGCGCGATTGCTCTGCAGTTATCATCCTCAACAAGTAGTGGGTGGTACTGTGAGGCTCTCCTGTCCCCTTGCCATCCCAAAGCAGCCAATCACAGGCAGTCTCGGTCAGTCTCAGAATCAGAATCAGAATCAGAATCAGAATCAGGTTTATTGCCATTGTTCATGTAGTACACAAACTAGGAATTTGTCTCGGTACAATGCTGCAACATTAAACATGATAAGATAAGAGAAATAAACTATACATGTAATAAAGTGTAGGATAAGATTAAGTGATACTGGTCAACAGTTAAAATATATATTAGCCAGCAGCAGATACTGTGGAGAACTATATAGTGCAGTCGGTAATGCAGGAAGAAAACAGTGATGATTGACATGAGTCTGGTTGAGCTGCTGTACATGGTGCACGAGAGTCACTTAGTGTTCAGCAGTCTAATGGCAGAGGGGAAGAAGCTGTTCATGTGACGGGAGGTTTTAGTCTGGATGGACCGAAGTCTTCTACCAGAGGGGAGGGGGGCAAACAGTACGTGACCAGGGTGTGAGGGATCGGCTATGATCCGGCCAGCACGCCTCCGGGTCCTGGAGATGTACAGATCCTGGAGAGATGGGAGCTTGCAGCCGATCACCTTCTCAGCAGTGCGCACGACGCGCTGCAGCCTTAGTCTGTCCCTGGCAGTGGCTCCTGCGTACCACACGATTATGGAGGTGGTGAGGATGGACTCGATGATGGCTGTGTAGAACTGCACTAACATCTTGGTGGGTAGCTTGAGCTTCCTCAGCTGCCGCAGGAAGAACATCCTCTGCTGGGCTTTTTTGATGAGTGAGCTGATGGTCAGCTCCCATTTGAGGTCCCTGGTGATGGTAGTGCCTAGGAAGCGGAAGGAATCAGCAGTGGTGATGGGAGAGCCTGAGAGGGTGAGGGGGGGCAGAGGAGTAGTGACTTTCCTGAAGTCTACAATCATCTCCACTGTCTTCAGAGCGTTCAGCTGCAGGTTGTTATTGCTGCACCAGGACGCCAGCTGGGCCACCTCTCTCCTGTAGGCGGACTCGTCGCCGTTGGAGATGAGCCCGATGAGGGTGGTGTCGTCCGCAAACTTGATCAACTTGACAGACTGGTGGCTGGAGGTGCAGGAGTTGGTGTAAAGGGAGAAGAGTAGGGGGGAAAGTACACAGCCCTGGGGTGATCCGGTGCTGATGCTAGTATAGTCTGAGACAGTCTTTCCCAGCCGCACATGCTGCCTCCGGTCCGTCAGGACCGGAGGCAGCATGTCTCACAGTAGCCTCACAGTAGCCTCATGCAGCAGCAGTGTTGCAGTTACAGTAAATTAATAGTTTTTTTCAGAACTGCAATGTCTGATACAAAGTGAATGCTGCAGCAGCGGCAAAGTGCTTTAGCCTTCTTCCCAGCAACAGGTTGAAGCCATCCCTTAAATGTACGCAAAACGGTATAACGCCAAGGCAGGGCGATAAAGCTGCTGTGACCGCCCCGGCAGGGTTGCTTGGTTTTCTTACCAGTGTGTGTCATTGCTGCTGGATGCTTCTTTTTTTCCTCCGAGTCCAAACTCATGTTCAAACATAAGCTGAGTGCTGCTGATATGACTGACTGACAGTGGCAGACAGTGAGGAGCAGCCAGCCAGCCCAGGTATGAGCTGATGTGTGGGTGTTCATGTAAATCAAAACACTTTTTTTTTTTTGTGGTGGGGGGGTGCACATGGAAATGCCCAAACTATCGTATATTTGGCCTTTTTAAAAAGTTTGATCGTATATTGTATAGGCCCTAGAACTATCATATATCTAGCAACACAACACTATGCAGCAGTTAGCTTAGCTGCAGTCAGAGAGGAGATCCACACCACTCGGGTCCATATCGCAAATGAATTGCACATGCGTAAACAAACCCCCCGCCAAACCTGCCCTGTTTTACAGAGTGGGATGCAAATGTTTCTTCACTGTCAGTTAGTGATGGCCTGTTTAAATGGCAAAATTAAAACAAACAAGCCAAGAATCAACAGAAGAAAGTTAATTTGCAGTGCTAAACGTATTTAGGGTGTTTTTTACTCACTTTTTGTCTCTCCCGTGACATTATTCTTCTCTACTACAGTGTCCATTACAATTACATGCAAATGACCACTTATGCAAATTAGAGAAATAAACATCAAAGATGCTTTGTTACAAGCAGAAAACTGCAAAAGCAAAATAGATGAAACATCAGTTTCTCTTCTTAACAGTCCTGGTGGCTGAGTGGTCAGAACTTCGTTAGAGGATCCCTCCTGCATCATCAGCAGGTGTCTCAGGGTCATCGGCGTTTCGCCCCTGAACCTGTACGCCTCGCCTGAGTGGGGCAGCAAAGATTAATCTTCACTTGCAGAAGGGTTCCAACCACGGTCTCTTGTGAGCCACAACTACCTTGAACTAGCCTCTGCCACTAAGGCTGTATCCCCAATGGCTTTCCTAAGATGTTTAGGTTCCAGACCTATCTTATATAAAAAATGATACAAAGATGCAGCTGGAAACCCACGACAACCAACCTCAACGGGGAATAAAGTAGTGTGTCACCCTTTAATCCAAGCCTCATCAACCAGGTCCTGATATTTTTCCTGCT
This sequence comes from Pholidichthys leucotaenia, assembly GCA_020510985.1. Taxonomy (NCBI): domain Eukaryota; kingdom Metazoa; phylum Chordata; class Actinopteri; order Cichliformes; family Pholidichthyidae; genus Pholidichthys; species Pholidichthys leucotaenia. The sequence goes on along the minus strand of CM035836.1, from coordinate 123,181,676 downwards.
TGAGTTCGTGAGATATATCCAGCCTCTCCTCCCAAGGCACTGTAAGCTCAACTATTACAATGGATTTTGCACTCCGAGAGCAGAGAATCATGTCCGGGCGGAGAGTGGTTGTTACTACTTCTTCTAGGAAGACGAGCTTCTTTTTTAGATCAACGTGCAACTCCCAATCTGATGTTTTATGCAAAACAGAGGGGCACATTCTGACAGTTGTTTTTTTCTTCTGAGACTTATTTCCTGGCTTTTGAAAGCTAATGACCTGAAATGATGTTGCCTGATGGTTGTTGGCTCTAATCCTTTGAAATTCAACCCACCTTGCCATTTCTGCAAGGACTTTATCATGTCTCCACCGGTAACGCCCTTCTCCCAGTGCTCTAGAGCACCCGGTCAAAATGTGATTCAAAGTACTAGGGGACATACTGCACAGCTTACAAGATGAATCCTCATCTTTGTACCAAAGTTTTAAATTACTTGGTGTTGGTAAAAGATCAGTCACTGCACAGAGAAGAAAAGCCAACTTGCCCTGGTCCATGCCCCAGATATCATTCCAGGACAGTGATTGTTCAAGTGCATGGTTCCACTGCATCCACCGCCCTTGAGAGGCAAGCCCTGCGGCTTTCACACAGCGGTCCTCTTCCACTGCGTCTCTGACCCTCTGTACTATGAATCTTCTCCTGCTTTTGGTGTCAGCTTTGCTCCACCTTTTACCATTGTAATTTCCTAGCCCGAGTCGTCCCCGACAAACTACGCCAACGATTTCGTCATGTCTCCAGTATGCTTCAGCTTCCCTGACAGCTTCCTGGGGTCTCCATTTCCTACCACACTTAATGGCTGTGTTGGAATGCCTGACCTTCTTATCATCAGAATAGAGCAGAGAACAGACGGACCCTGCCTTAGTGGCCTTGAACTCCTCCACCACCGATGAGATTGGTAGGCGAAGCTTGGAAGTCTTACTGTAGAGATTAACTGAACTGAAGGATGGGGGAACTCCTAGCCATCTGCGAATAAATTTGCTACAGAGACTCTCCATTGCTTCTACTCTGGTAACAGCAAAATCATATAGCAGGAATCGCCACTGCAACCTGGGTATGATGCCATACTGAAAGCACCATACCTTAAACCTCCCAAGCAAGTGGCTTCTGTCAATTGCCTTAAGCCAGCTACACAAACTAGCCATGGTCTGCTTTAAATTCCCCCTATCATTTAAGGTACAATCGTAGTACTTTCCCAGGCATCCTACTCCCTGTTCTTGAATTGATGGAATTACAGTCCCTTCGATGCTGAAAATGCTTTCCATCAGCTTTCCTTTCATAATGCTCAGACTCCTAGACTTTCCTGGATTAAACTGCATTCGTGACCAAGCTGCCATCTTCTCCAATGAGCCTAGGATCCAATGCATTCCTTGCACTGACGGAGTCATTACGGTTATATCATCCATAAAGGCTCTACAAGCTGGATGCCTAGTGCCATCATCTGCTTTTGGGCTTCTGCATTGTATCCCTCCTACCTTCAATATCAAATTCATAGCAGCCACAAACAAAGCCACAGATATTGTGCACCCTGCCATGATGCCTTTTTCGAGTCTCTGCCATTCGGTGGTAAAATCTCCAACTGTAAACCTCATCCTCAGGAAATTCATATGGGACATCACAAGCTTAATCACCTCTGATGGTACTTGGTAGTATTCCAGTGCTCTACGGATCAGTTGGTGGGGTACACTTGGATAAGCTTTGGCAAGGTCTAGCCAGACAACAGAGAGGGTGGTGTTATTCTTTTTTGCCTCTTTAATGACTTGGCTAATCACTGACGTATGCTCCAAGCAACCAGAGTATCTCGGGACGCCTCCTTTTTGGACACTTGTGTCAACAAACTTATTAGTAAGTAAATATGATATTAACCGCTTAGTGATTACATCATTTATCGACTTTTGTCAACTTTTAGGACAGCCAATAGTTACTTTCCTTACTGAGGAGGTGGCAACAGTGCTCTCCGTACCAAAGCCATTCTGGCCACAGACACTGTGCATGCCATGCAGACATTGTGAAGTCAAACAAGCTGGATTACAGCCACGGATATCCCCAAAGTGCTGTCACGTTTAAGTTTACAACACTATCTGTCAGAGCTCTCACCTGGATAATTGTTACAGCCTCCTCCAAAACTTTGCCTGGATGTTAGGTTGTTCTTCTTCTGTGGAAGCTGGCTAGCTGGCTAGTAGCTACATGCTAGGTTGTTGCTGACCTCCAGCAGCTGACACGGACAGAAATTTGCCTGTTTTCATCCTCATAGCTTTGGGTGCAACTATCAGTGAGTACCAGTCTAAAAAAAGTTCTCAAGCTGTGTTCATAATGTCCATTCACTCCCCCACCATTTTTGCAGCACAGTGGGGTGTCATCACAGGCAAGATAGTTGTTTGTTTGTTTGCAGTTTTTCTGCTAAAAGAGAAATTATGTCTGTTGTGACACACAAGGTTTTGTGTTGATCAGTGTTGCCAGATGGGAAATGTTGAAGTATCGTACCAGCGGCTTAAAATTATCATATTTTGAGAAAAATTATCGTACACACCCAGTTTACATTCTGATGTGGCTCAGGACCATCAGCTTCAGTAATATTATCACAGATCATGCATATTACAGCCTATAATGCAGTTTTACTTTTACAGTCATGTGAAAAAATTAGGACACCCTGTATAAGCCTGTTTTGTTGTTTTTTTTGTTTTTTTTTTACATATGTGGACATATGGATATTTAATATCAATGTTAAAAATACTGGGAGATTCATGTAATACAACTAAACAATTAAAAATGAATTAAAGTATTTTTTCAAATTTTCTGTAGAATGTAATGCTAAACAAATAATGTGGAATAAATTAGAACACCCCCCATCTTTTTTTAGGACACCCCCACATTCATTCCCACTTAAAATGGCTAAAATAAATTTTAAAAAGTGCAAATAAAAACAAAAACAAGGTTAGAAATGATATGAATTAGATATGTGAACATTTATATTTATATATATTTATATATATTAGATATGTGAACATTTCTTAATAAAAAACTGAATATTTAAAGGGGTGTCCAAATTTTTCACAACTGTAAATAATCTAACAGATAAAGCACCTCTACCTGTGTGGAGTACAGGATGAGCCTGCACTGAACGGTCCAAAATATCAGTCATACCTAACTATCTTCTATTTGCCTTCTGTTGAATCATCATATATCAAGGTCTTGCCTCATAAATATTTTGAGAAGTGCTCTGATTATACATTAAGAATAAACAATCAATCCACCTAAACTACTGCTAAAATGCCTCTGATAACTGAAGCAGAAGCTTGTTTGTTTTATTGAGAACTACAATTCAGTGACATTTTTGCAGACATTTGCACATTGCAGCAGCGACAGAAAACTTTAGTACTAATGCCAACAACAGGTTTGAACCACCCAGTAAAACGGGTCTGTTCACTCCCCCCCCCCATTCGTTTCTCAGCCTGCTCGTGATGTTGCTTACTTGTTGAGTCTGCCGTGCCTGCATTAGCGCTGTAGCATACACGAACGATACTAGTTTTTATGGGTGAACATATTGTACTGAATCACTCACCGGAGCTGTACTGGAAGCCAGGGATCAGCAGCTGAATCCCCCACCTGAGCAGCAAACAAGTCCCGCCCGCTTGGTTCAGCCGACTCTCAGCTCAGTGAGTGGTAGACAGTTGGAGCTCCAGTACAGCACTGAGTGATTCGGTGTACAACTATTTATAATGGATCTTTTTAGCTTGACCCGGCACGTTTCAGTGAACTGTAGATCCCATCACTAACCTCCATACGAGGCTGCCTCTCTCCGATTGCAACATGAGTCTTCCGTCTTCTTTTCCACACAGCCTGCGCACATGAGATGATGCGTAAAAACAAACGTAGTATGTATGCGCAGGATCAGTATTCTGATTGTGCTTGCTCATGTATTAACGTAGCCATGTAATGAAGGGGTCAAATTATTGTACATTAGAGGATTTTTGAAATTATTGATCACACAGAGGGCAAAATTATCGTACAAGTATGATGATTATCATACGTCTGGCAACACTGGTGTTGATCTGCTTGAAAGCGGTGGATGTTTGCTATGGAAGAAAGAGCAAGCTCCTTTTGTGGGTGCTGGCTGGTTGTTGTTCAGTGACGTTATTGTACCCTGGCATTCTGTTGTTTGCACATGCAATCTACTTTTGAGAATTTTCTGGAGAATATTCTGGATAGTTTGTATCATTTTGGATATCTTCAGAGCTTTAATAAACCTTCAGGTGAAGACAGCAAGCATATTTGTCCACTCGCATATTCATAACAGTATGACAAACTTGAAAAATTACCAACTTAAGGTACACTGTATCTGTATGGAAAAAACACGCAATTAACACATTATTAATCGCGATTAAAAATTTTAATCATCCAGCACCACGAGCGCAAACAACACTGCTCATTACCAAAAGAACACCATACCTACAGTGAAGCATGGTGGTGGCAGCATCATGTTTTGGGGCCGTTTTTCTTCAGCTGGAACTGAGGCCTTAGTCAAGATGGAGGGAATTATGAACAGTTCCAAATACCAGTTAGTGTTAGCACAAAACCTTCAGACTTCTGCTAGAAGGCTGAAGAGGAACTTCATCTTTCAGCACGACAATGACCCAAAGCACACATCCAAATCAACAAAAGAATGGCTTCACTGAGTGCTGTAATAAAAGCGAAAGGTGCTGCAACAAAGTATTAGTTCAAGGGTGTGTGTATTTATGCAACCAGGTTATTGTAAGTTTTTTATTTTTCCCCTTAAAAGATTTCAGTTTGTTTTTCAATTGGGTTGTGCAGGTTATAGGTCACATTAATGGTGGAAAAAGGTTTGAAATGATTGATCTTGGTCTCATTTTTTTTACATCAGAAAAACCTGACATTTGAACAGGGGTGTGTAGACTTTTTATATCCACTGTATATAATCAAGTGTGGATTAATGACTTACACAGGAATATGAATGTTTTGTGGGAAGAACAGAATTTATTCACCCCAAGTTACACGTATAGCCATAAAAACCATGGTCGCTCCAAACTTGGCCAGCTAGATGTGCTGTTGGTGTTCAGGGCTGGAACACCTACAGATGACCTACAGTACGTTGGCATATCAGTTGGAGAACTTGTACAGTAGGCTGCATACTGTAGCCGTACATGAAGGCTGAATTTTGAGGCAAGTGTGTGCCGTAAACATTCAGATATCCGTCATGGTAGAATAATAAATATACACATAACGTATATTTATATCTGTCATAATGTGTATAGATTTAGATTCACTGACATGACATTTAGAATAACTATCAGGTCCAGCGCCTGACATTTCATACAGAAAACCAACATCTCCATAGTTTTGTTTACCACTGAACTTCTTTTAGAAAATGTAAATGTCTCTGCAGCCTCACTTTTATCCAGTTTCACCACAGTCCTTTGCATTTAGCATTCAGACAAAGGGAATTTTCTCCAAATCACACTGTGCTGTGTAAGCTGAAACATGAGATTCTCATACATGTGGTTGAACACGTACATACACATTAAAGGTTCGTGTATCTCAGCCATGATGTGGGAAGATTTTTTTCTAGAGTGATAGCAAAGCTTGCAGATCTGGAAATTTCTGAGTTTTAATTCAAAGCACCAAAATTCCCATACAAATGCAAGCATGTATGAATGTGATCTGCGCCTTTAAAACACATGTTGCTTCTTTTGTCAATAACCAGCAACTCCTCATGGCTTTAAGGATTAAAAAAGTACTTAAAAAGCCCATTTACAAGGAAAAAAAGTTGCAAATTAGTGGTGCCAATTTTGATCAGTTAATTTCCATTTAATTTCTGATCCCAGCCCCCGGCCAACAGTGATCTGTGTGGAGTTTGCATGTTCTCCCCGTGTCTGCGTGGGTTTACTCCGGGATTTCTCCGGTTTCCTCCCACATGCCAAAAACATGCAAGTTAGGTTAATTGGCATCAAACTGGGGATTCTAAATTGTCCTTAGGTATGACTGTGAGAGTGAATGGTTGTCTGTCTCTCTGTGTTGGCCCTGTGATGGACTGGCGATCTGTCCAGGGTGTACCCTGCCTCTCGCCCAAAGATGCTGGGATAGGCTCCAGCCCCCCGCGACCCGAAAAGGATTAAGCGGAAGAAGATGAATGAATGAATGAATGAATAATTTCCATTAATTGCATTGATTGAGTTAATGACATTAATTTTATGAAGCACAATCAATACAATTATTTTGCCATTGTCAGAGAACATGTGGCATTAGTTGCACATCATGTGATTAATGCGATTAACATGATTAATCACAATTAAAACTGATGCCACTATTGCAAATATAAGGAAAAAAAGAAAAACATCCATTTACAGGGAAAAATTGCATATTGCATGACAAAAGTTTTACATTTACATGAAAACAATGTCAAAAATTTTCAAGAAAGGTCAAAATTTTATGAGTGAAACAAACACTTTTTTGAAAAATTAAAATTTATGAATGAAGAATAAACCTATTATTTTAAGAAAAGTCTTGTATACAAGAAAAAAATCATGATCGACTTTAAAAGTAGCAAGTTTGAGAGCGTTAGCATAAATTTACAACAAAAACGTCAAAAAGGCTGTTTTTATGAGAGTAAAGTTACAAAATTATAAGGAAAAGGTACAAGTAAAAGAAACTAATTTAGGAGAATAAAGTCAGATTTAGTCAGACAAAATATTCAGATTTGCAGGAAAATATATGTAATTTACAAGGGGAAAATATTCAAATTTACAGTAAAAGTAGCATTAAAAAAACTACAAATTTGCAAAAATATTTACTTGGAAAAAAATTAAAATTTAATAAAGCTATAAGAAAAAGTTGTGGAAATGAACAAAATAATTTTGAAAACCAAAGGAAAGTTGTGAGAAAAAAATTAAAGGAAAAATCATAAATTTTAAAGACGTAAGTTTAAAAGCAACAATTTCCCCCCAGAAGTTAATATTTTATTAGAGTTACAAATTTATGACAAGCAGCAAATTAAAAAATAAAGTAATAATTTAAAGAAAAAAAAACACATTAGCAGGAAATTATGAGAACAAAAGATTTAAATTAATGAGGAAAGTCTCAGTTTTACAAGAATAAAGTTGTAAATGTTTATGAAAAAACTCAACTTTATGAACAAAGAAATCAGCCAGAATTATGAGGAAAAAACAAGAAGAATAAAGTTTTAAAAAATGGGAAAAGTTTCATTTTTAAGGGGGGGAAATGTGACTATTTCTATTGTTGACAGGCCAATTTATTCATTTTATTCAGCTGTTTTACTTTCAGGCCATTTAATGCAATTCTTCAAATGAAAATTAATAAAAATTGTTTTTGCCATATTCATTATATCATATTCATATATTACAAAAAAATACTTTGCAGGCAACAACTCACATGAACATCCGACACCCACCACAAACCAAATGACAACTTAGTGAGATAATTAGTTAATTGGAACATACCAAAATCCCAAGCAAAACAATAAACATTTTCATATTTCCACATACCCAATAATATCTAAAAGAGACATAAATACATAAATAATTTCCCACCTATTTACAAAATAAATACCACACCATAAATAATACAATAAATAGTTTTAAACCCTTATTTACATATTAAATTACCCCTTACTCAACCATCACATGCCTCCTTCCTCCTGGCATCCTTTAAAAGGCACTCAAACTCCTAAGGAGTCTTTTGCCTGGATACCACCAGGAAGCATGCTGGCAAAGGTAGGTGGGCTTATGATTCAATTACCTCACCCAATTAATATAATTAATCCTAACATTTATCTCACAGAAGGAATTCAGTTCAAACAGATCTCCAATTATATGTGCACTTTATCAATACAATCCATGTTAACATTTACAAATTCTACACATATAATTCTCAATTACAGAAGACCATAGCAGTGGTGACACTCCGTTGTCACAATGAACAAAAAAATAATTTTGAAAACCAAAGGAAATTTGTGAGAAAAAAATTAAAGGACAAATCATAAATTTTAAAGAAGTTTAAAAGCAACAATTTCCCCCCAGAAGTTAATATTTTATTAGAAAGTTACAAATTTGACAAAAAGCAGCAAATTTAAAAAACAAAGTAATAATTTGAAGAAAAAAACACATTAGCGGGAAATTATGAGAACAAAAGATTTAAATTGAGGAAAGTCTCAGTTTTACAAGAATAAAGTTGTAAATGTTTATGAAAAAACTCAACTTTATGAAAAAAGAAATCAGCCAGAATTATGAGGAAAAAACAGGAAGAATAAAGTTTTTAAAAATGGGAAAGTTTAATTTTTAAGGGGGAAAATGTGACTATTTCTATTGTTGACAGGCCAATTTATTCATTTTATTCAGCTGTTTTACTTTCAGGCCATTTAATGCAATTCTTAACCCCAGAACACTTTTGCTATAAAAAGTAACACCATCACTTTCGCCGGGTAATTTTTACCCGATATATATCCAACAAAAAGTACTTGTCATAAAAAATAGATCAAAATATGACAACACATAATAAATTAGAGTGGTTTTCTTTTATTTTCAACTGTGGCATGTGTAACAAAATGAGAAAAAATGTCATAGGAGGACCCCCATAAAATGCTCCAAAATTACTGAAAAATTAGGAATTCATGAACAAAAAAATTCCTAAAAAAAAGATACTGTAAACTTGGTCTTTGGTCCACCCATTCCTGGGACATGAGACTTCCCTGGTGAAGGCAGACTCCTTGACACGCGAACAGCTGCAGGAGAGAAGAACAAAAAATGGTATTTTTTGACTGGGTAAAAATGACCAATTGACTAAAATATTTTCACCATATGAATTCCCTTTGAAATCACCACTTTGTGATATTTATTCATAACCACTGCACTAAATAAGGATAGCATGCAAATTCCAGGACCGCTTTTACTGACCTATTCCTTACAAGCAGTCTCACATGTCCCAGGAATGGGTGGACCAAAGACCAATTTTCCAGTATCATTATTTTTTATTTTTAGGAATTTTTTGTTCATGAATTCCTAATTTTTCAGTAAAGCATGTCCTCCTATGACATTTTTTTTTTCATTTTGTTACACATGCCACAGTTGAAAATAAAAGAAAACCACTCTAATTTATCATGTGTTGTCATATTTTGATCTATTTTTTATGACAAGTACTTTTTGTTGGATATATTGGGTAAAAATTACCCGGCGAAAGTGATGGTGTTACTTTTTATAGCGAAAGTGTTCTGATTTTATACACTAACACTATCACGGAGTGAAATCCACCCAAAACGTACTTTACCCTCTTTCACTATTGCCGGGTGAAAATCACCCAAAAGCATGCCTGTTGGAAAACGTGGGCTTTGTATAATATTGTGTGGTTGGGTAGTCTTTATAAGAAGTGGACATCGACACCAGCGTGGATCTCAGAACAAGCCTCATTTTATTCTGTTGTCTTCCAACATCATTCAACACGTATATCTTCTACTAGTGCCACCGTGTGGCAAGACATTACATTACATCCCCCCCTTTTAGATATTTACCATATCCCTTTATATATCTTATTTACTTACATTCTAATAATAAAGAATATGGTCAACCACAAGATAACACAAAGCTACACTGTCACTACTGTGCGCTTACATTTTCAGAACATAACTTTTTCTTTTCATTTTCTTTTCTAACTAGAAGGACAGGGTAGACTACCTGACCCTTCAGGCTCTGCCATAGGGAATTATTCTGCCCTGTTCACTGCAGGCCTCTATACTAGGTTTTACCAGTTCAGTCTTTCTGGTGGACGAGATACTCGCCCCGATCTGGTCACAGTCACATCCGAGCTGGGCTGATCTGGCTCTGGATCAGGCTGATCTGGTTCTGGAAGAGCAGTGAGCTGAGCTCTGTTTCTTCTCAGTGTGCCCGACTCTGTCTCCACGTTGTACGACCTTGGAGTTGATGACGTCGACTAGACTGTCCCGGTGGTCTTTGCTGAGCGGATCCACACTCTCTGACCTGGTTCGAGAACCGGCAGCTCTCTTGCTCTGTGTCTCGCTCCATATGCTTTCTTCTGATTCTCTTTCAATCTTGCGTCTTTCTTTTTAAAAGCATGAAGGTCTGGCCACTTTGGTCTGAGAGTCTGTGGAGGGACCAGAACTGTCGATCGCAATCTTCTCCCCATCAGAAGTTCTGCTGGTGAGGCTCCATGAGCCAATGGGGTTGTCCTGTAAGTCAGGAGAGCTCTTTGGTGATCTTGGTTCTTGCTGAGTATCTGCTTTACTGTTCTCACCGCCCTCTCTGCTTCCCCATTGCTTTGCGGATACCTGGGGCTACTGGTGACATGTTCAAAGTCGTATTCCTGAGCAAATACTTTAAACTCTGAAGAGGCGAACTGTGGCCCGTTGTCCGTCACTAGTACCTCAGGGATACCGAATCTTGCAAAGATGACTTTCAGCCTCTCGACTGTGGTTGCTGTAGTAAGCGTTGGAAGGTTGGCTATTTCAATGTTTCTGGAGAAATAGTCAACTACGACCAGGTAGTGGCTCTTCCCCCACTCGAAGAGGTCCGCCGCTAGCCTTTGCCACGGCCTTGCAGGTAAGGGGGTCGTGAGCAGTGGCTCTGTGCGATAGCTGGAGTACTGGCTGCATACTTCACACCTCTCCACAAGCTCTTTGATGTCCCTTGTCAAGCCTGGCCACCACACAGACTGTTGGGCTCTTGAAATGCACTTTGTCATGCCCAGGTGCCCATGGTGGATTCTCTCCAGCATGTCTCTTCGCATTGGCGCTGGAATGACAAGCCTTTCTCCCTTTAGGAGGATACCGTCAGCCACATGGATGTCAGCTCTGTGCGGCCAGTACTTTAGCAGCCTCTCTGGAACTGCTTGTCTGTGCGAAGGCCATCCTTTGTCTGTGTATGCCCTCAGCTGTTTCATTGTTGTGTCGTTGTTCTGCATGTTTTTAATTTCATCCAATTTTGTTTTTGTTGCAGGTATGTGTTCCATCACAAAGTCGATGTACACCTGACACTCTCTTTCCAGGCTGGCACTCTCCGTGCTGCTCTCTGGTCCCAGTGGCGCTTGTGACAATGCGTCAGCAGCCACCAACTGTTTCCCTGGTACATGAATTATCTTGTAGTTGAATCTCATCATTCTCAGTCTGAATCTGAGTATTCTTGGAGGTAAATCATCCAGTGGCCGGGTACCTAACAGTGATATGAGAGGTTTGTGATCTGTACGCACCGTGAAGTCCATTCCCAGGAGATAGGTGCTCAGGCGCTCGCACGCCCATGTCACGGCGAGAGCTTCTTTCTCGATTTGAGCGTACCGAGACTCTGTGGGTGACAGACTTCTAGATATGTACACCACTGGCCTAAATTCTCCACCTGGCTGTCGCTGCATCAGTACTCCTCCCAGGCCATATGATGAAGCGTCAGCCGACACGAGAGTTTCTCTTTTTGTACTGTACTGAGCCAGTACCGCTGGAGAGCTAAGCTCTTTCTTCACAGCTTCAAAAGCTGTCTTTTGCTGCGCGTCCCATGTCCACTCGCTGTCGCTGCGCAGCAAGTCTCTCAGGGGCTTTGTGAGATTGGAGAGGCGCGAGGAGAACTTGCAGACATAGTTCACCATCCCCATGAAGCGTCTCACCGCTTCAACGTTCTCGGGTTCGGGCATGTTCAAGATTGCTTTAATTTTGCTTGGGTCAGCCTCGATCCCGTCGGCACTGACCATATGCCCTAGGAATTTCACGTCCTTCACACTGAACTCACATTTTTCGTTTAAGGTCAGACCTGCCTCTTCAAGCTTCTTGAGAAGTTCGCACAGCCTGTCGTCATGCTCAGTCTGATCTTTGCCAAACACCAATATGTCGTCGGCATGGCAGAGTGCGCCTGGGGTGCCGTCGACAAGCTGGGAAAGTCTTAGCTGGAAATGTTCCGGCGCAGAAGAAATCCCGAATGGGAGTCTCCTGTAACAATACCTCCCAAATGGTGTAATGAAGGTTGTCAATGGCTCTGATTCCTCATGCAGGGGAACTTGCCAAAACCCTGCTGTGGCATCCAATTTTGAGAAGATGACGGCTCTGTCTAGCTTTGCTAGAGTCTCATCCACAGCTGGGAGTATGTGTCTTTCTCGACGCACGCTCTCATTCAGCCTTGTCAGGTCTGAGCAGATCCGGATTTTTCCATTGGGTTTGGGTGCAACCACCATTCCTGAACACCACTCGGTTGGTTCTTGGATCTTTCGAATCACGCCCATCTCTTCCATCCTCTGGAGCTCTGATTTGACTCTGTCCATTAATGGTAGGGCTACATGTCTAGGGGCTGACGAGGCGTATGGCACAGCTCCCTGAGCTAACTCAATTTTATAGCTACCCTGCAGCTTCCGTAAGCCTGAGAATACTTTCGGGAACATTTTCTTGAATTTTTCATCAGATGCTAGCACTGCAGCTATCTGCTGCAACAGAGGTAGGCTCTGTATAGCTGGGAGCCCTAATAGTGGCATCACTAAATCCTTCACAACAAATACATCCTGCTCTGTTTTCTTTATGCCCTTTTTCAGGCAGGCTGTGAATGTGCCTAGCACCGTCAGTGGCAGGTTGTTGGGGCCACATAACATTCTCTGTGACTTCTTTAGGTCACCATCTCTTGTTTTGCAGTACATGGAGTCTGGTATGGCGGTGACAGCCGCTCCTGTATCCAACTTGAAGTTAATCATTTTTCCATTCATTTCTATGTCATTTCTCCAGACATCCTGTTTATCAGTCTCTATTGCTCCCAAGAAAGCGCTCTCTTCAGTCTCATACACCTCTTCAATAGCCTCGACACGTTGCTCTGTCCTACACACTGCAGCATAGTGTCCTTTTCTTTTACATTTGCGGCACTCTGCCTCTCTCGCTGGGCATTGTTTCCATGCGTGTTGAGGACTGTGGCCACACCTTTTGCACGTGCCTGTACTCTGCGTCGCGTTGGTTTGAGTTCGTTTCGCCATATTGGGTTTCACAGGTTTTTTTCTCACAATAGCATCAACATTGCTTTCCCTAATTTCAGTCTTCTCGCGCCGTATCAATGGCTGTTGCTTTTTCACTTCTTCTCTTTGCCTGACTTGTGTTATTGTACTTTCCAGCGTGAGCTTTGGGTCTAACTGTAATTTCTCTGACAATTTAGCGTCTCTGATCCCAACTACTATCCGATCTCTTATCATCTCTTCAAGTAGAACGCCATATTGGCAATGCTCAGCCAGCTTGTACACGTCTGTGATAAAGTTCTCTGCCGTTTCGCCAGGCTGTTGATATCGGCTGTTAAATCTGGCTCTCTCATAGATAACGTTATGTTTGCCAATAAAATGCTCACCTAAGGCTTTGCACACTTCATCGTATTTCTTCCGTTTGGCTTCCTCCAAAGTTATTGTTGTCATAACGTCGTCACTTTTCTCCCCCATTATGTAGAGCAGTGAGTTGATTTGGTATTCCTCATTCTTCTGTGCTAATCCAGATGCTATTCTGAATCGCTCGAAGCATCGTAGCCACTGAGTCCAGCTACTGGGCTCATCGAAGTTAAAACTTCCTGGCGGTGGTATCGTGAATATTTGATCCATTTTGTCGTTCCTCCCTTCCTTTTCTTAGCGAGTAAACGAGCTAGCAACTTACTTGCTTCTCCGCCGGCGCAGTCACTGACGAGGGAAAAACTTCTTTTTTTTTCCTCTCTCTCCCAACTCTTTCACACAGGCGACCCTCTCTCCTGTCGGATTCTTGTCACCAACTTCTGACACCATGTATAATATTGTGTGGTTGGGTAGTCTTTATAAGAAGTGGACATCGACACCAGCGTGGATCTCAGAACAAGCCTCATTTTATTCTGTTGTCTTCCAACATCATTCAACACGTATATCTTCTACTAGTGCCACCGTGTGGCAAGGCATTACATTACAGGCTTTGGGGTAGGGAAACACCCACACCTTCAAAGATGTCAAAAACAATGGTGAAGCTACCCAGGGACCCATGACACAGAAAAATGCAACATATTGAAAATCATGTAAATACATTTGCTCGGGTGAAAATCACCCGGCGATAGTGCTCTAGGGTTAAAATGAAAATTAATAAAAAATGTTTTTGCCATATTCATCTGATATTACTGGCTTTAATTTTGTCCATTTTGACATTAGTCGATAAATTATAATTCCTTTGTAGTGAATACTGGACCTCTTACCTAACATTTTTTTGTCAGTGTACTGAAGTGATTATTGGAGCAAACCTCCTCATTTTCCAGCTCTTATCTGGCACTTTGTTGAATCTTCATTGATTTTGTCACTGGTTTTTAAATCAGCCCAGAGAGCCAAATTGTGTTGAAAGACCAAAAAAATGAGGGTGGAAACATTCCCCATTCTTCTTCTTGTATTTATGTAACATTATTATAAATTAGTAAAGGTCAGATGTAGCCTCTACAGAAGAACCAAAAAAAATGGTGCATGAACTGTCTGGAGTTTAGAGAATATAAAGTGATCGAGTCTTGGCCCTTGGAGAGAACTGAGTGGATTCAATAATAAGAAACTGTGATCAAGCAAGCTGACTTTTAATCAGGCATTTCTATAATAAACTAGAAAGCATTCAGAGCACACAACCCCATGCCCAAGCAGCAGGTTTTCTCTCAATTAAGCTCTATTATGAGAAAGGTAGAGCAGTATCGATGAATACACAGCACAGATTTAATTTATTTAACGTTAACATTGTTCTGCCGAGACTAGTAGCGCTACACATAAATAAGCATTTCCCAAATGTTTCACATAAATGTTACTAATTGGCACAAATGAGCATTTATAGAATAGAACAGCTTTATGGCCATTTTACACAGAATTCAACATTTGCTATTGTCCACTAGCCGTCGCTTATACATACATGTCCTCTATAGATGGATACTTTATCTCGAACAAAAAAGTATAACAAAACAAATGACAAATGCAATAAAGTAACAGTATACAGTATTCGAAAGGGAGAAGAAAGAAGTGAACACTTAATTCCATCTCCTCTTTTCCATGAATACACCCATGTGAATTATATACAAATTACCACATTTAAGACCCCAAGTTAAACAATTAACTGTATTTTGTACATATCAACATTAACACCCATCCATCCTAGCATACATTGATGTCCATACATCAAAACCAGCCTCAAACAACACGGATATACACAGTGCTGTCCCACCCACCATTCCATAGTGTCCCAGAGTGAGCATAGTGAATCGTACATATAAATACTACCCTTCTAACATATATCCTTTCAGCAAATAATGTTTATACCTCTTTTTGAATTGAATTCTGTTTGTACATAGTTTCATAGATACAAAGGTATCTATACATACCTTTCCAGAGTCTATTGCAGTACTTGCTTTGGTCAAGCAGCCTAGATAGCTAGCTGCATTTTGGATTCCTGGCTGAAGCCACTATTCTATCATCATGCAGCTAGTCCGAGGGGCTGATCAGAATGATAAATCCAACTTCAGATCTCCCACCTTGAGTGCTTTGGGGCACTCATGCTCTGTGGGGGCTGTGGGCTGCCCCAGCGATGGCAGCACTCTTCTACTTTCCAGCGGTTCGTGGGGGGGGGGGGGTGTTGCTGTGGCCTCCTATACCCTCATTTTTCTGTGGGTTTCCTCACAAACCACACACATGCACACACACACACGTGTCTATCTGTTCTCTTTCAGGTGCAAATACCCGGCTTCTGCTGAGATTTTACTTAGCAGCAGCAATTATTTCTTGAGTTTTCTTGCTCAGTGTTCAGTCCTCGGCCCAAGGGTTTCCATTTAATTGTCTTCTATGCTATTGCTGTACCGATCAAGGAGCTGTAATTACAAACTGAACCATCCACTGAAGCGAAATCCTTATTTCCACCAAAAGTGTCCCCCCCCCCTTTTTGTAATTTAGTATTGCTGATTTTTTGACAGGTTTCAGAATCTTAAAAAAACCTTTTATATACAGTATCTCACAAAAGTGAGTACATCCCTCACATTTTTGTAAATATTTTATTATATCTTTTCATGGGACAACACTGAAGATATGACACTTGGATACAATGTAAAGCAGTCAGTGTACAGCTTGTATAACGGTGTAAATTCGTTGTCCCCTCAAAATAACAACACACAGCCATTAATGTCTAAAGTGCTGGCAACAAAAGTGAGTAGTACATCCCTGAGTGAAAATGTCCAAATTGTGCACAAAGTCAATATTTTGTGTGGCCACCATCATTTTCCAGTACTGCCTTCACTCTCTTGGGCATGGAGTTCACTAGAGCTTCACAGGTTGCCACTGGAATCCTCTTCCACTCCTCCATGATGGCATCACAGAGCTGGTGGATGTTAAGAGACCTTGCGCTCCTCCACCTTCCATTTGAGGATGCCCCACAGATGCTCAATAGGGTTTAGGTCTGGAGACATGCTTGGCCAGTCCATCACCTTTACCCTCAGTTTCTTTAGCAAAGCAGTGGTCATCTTGGAGGTGTGTTTGGGGTCGTTATCATGTTGGAATACTGCCCTGCGGCCCAGTTTCCCAAGGGCTGCGTCAGTATGTCACAGTACATGTTGGCATTCATAGTTCCCTCAATAAACTGTAGCTCCCCAGTGCCGGCAGCACTCATGCAGCCCCAAGCCATGACACTCCCACCACCATGCTTGACTGTAGGCAAGACACACTTGTCTTTGTACTCCTCACCTGGTTGCCACCACCACATGCTTGACACCATCTGAACTAAATAAGTTTATGTTGGTCTCATCAGGCCACAGGACATGGTTCCAGTAATCCATGTCCTTAGTCTACTTGTCTTCAGCAAACTGTTTGCCGGCTTTCTTGTGCATCATCTTTAAAAGGGACTTCCTTCTGGGATGACAGCCATGCAGACCAATTTGATGCTGTGTGCAGCGTAGGGTCTGAGCACTGAGATGCTGCCCCCCCCCCCCCAACCTCTGCAGCAATGCTGGCAGCACGTCTGTTTTCAAAACACAACCTCTGGATATGATGCTGAGCACGTGCACTCAACTTCTTTGGTTGACCATGGCAAGGCCTGTTCTGAGTGGAACCTGTCCTGTTAAACCGCTGTATGGTCTTGGCTGCCGTGCTGCAGCTCAGTTTCAGGGTGTTGTCAATCTTCTTGTAGCCTAGGCCATCTTCATGTAGAGCAACAATTCTTTCAGATCCTCAGTGTTCTTTGCCATGAGGTGCCATGTTGAACTTCCAGCGACCAGTATGAGAGAGTATGAGAGCGATAACACCAAATTTAACACACCTCCTCCCCATTCACACTTGAGACCTTGTAACACTAATAAGTCGCATGACACCGGAGAGGGAAAATGGCTAATTGGGCACAATTTGGACATTTTCACTTAGGGGTGTACTCACTTTTGTGAGATACTGTATAATGTCATGAGAAGGTATTATTCCAAATTTATGCTTTAGATGCAATTTCTCCTTTTCGAAAATATTTTAAAGGCAACAGTGATGTTTTCTGATGCTAAAATTTGATAAACTGATAAGTGTTTACTTCACTAAATTTTTCCACATTGTGCCCGACACCTGGGGCTTACATTTGAATGTGTAAAATAGAGTACAAATTTAAACATCAAGAACACCCCATGTGGCTCCATTTAACCACAAAATACAA
Source organism: Pholidichthys leucotaenia (assembly GCA_020510985.1). Classification (NCBI taxonomy): domain Eukaryota; kingdom Metazoa; phylum Chordata; class Actinopteri; order Cichliformes; family Pholidichthyidae; genus Pholidichthys; species Pholidichthys leucotaenia. The sequence goes on along the minus strand of CM035836.1, from coordinate 123,164,009 downwards.
CAATCTGGGGTTCAAATGTAAACTGATCCAGCCTTCCAGTATTTATAAAAAACCTATGAATACAATATTATAAAATACAGCATTAATAAAGCAGAGGAACTGGCCACACCAATGCTTTGTAGGCTGGAGTTGTGTTGGGATCATGGAAGCAAAGTTACGTCTTCCTAATAGCTCCTGAGGATTTCCATATACAATCACACAGCTTGTATATATATATATTAGAGACACATTTTTATGTGACGGGGCCAGTGTTGGGCAAGTTACTAAAAAATAGTAACTAGTTACAGTTACTAGTTACTGCATGATTAAAGTAACTAGTTACTTGGAAAAATAACTTTAACGTTACTTTTAAATGCATAATTAAATCATCTTGCACACACAGCAAGATCAAGCGCCCCTTGTTCTCATCAGAAAAAAGAATAAGAAAACTGATGACAAAGTCATCTTACAGAGAAATGTCTGATTTCCATAAACTATTGTAACCAGTAGAAAGTCAAAAATTTACTAGAAATAAAGCTGGGAATTCAGAGAAAACTTTGGACCCCCTGGTGGGCCGTTTTTGGCCCACGAGCCATACGTTTGACACCCCTGGACCAGCCCATTAAAAATGCATATTCAGAGGATTTACTTCCATGAAACAGTTGCATATCACAACAGCATGTACAGTGGGGCAAAAAAGTATTTAGTCAGCCACCAATTGTGCAAGTTCTCCCACTTAAAAGATGAGAGGTCTCCAATTTTCATCATAGGTATACAGTGATCCCTCACTTATCACGGTTAATGGGTTCCAGAACCGACCGCGAAAAGTGAAAAACCGCGAAGTAGCGTCACCCCTAATGACGTCACCCATAAATAATACGTACGTTCATTCTGTCTCTCTCATATGATACGTGTGTGTGTGTAAGTGTACATACATACGTAGATGTAAATAAAGTGTACATAAATATGTTTTTAGAACTTTTATTCTTATAACAAGATGCGTAACTCAAAATGAAATGAAGATGATTTACTGCACAGGTTAATGAGAGCTTTACTGCTCCTCAGGTGACGCCTCATCGTCAGGTGCTAGAGGCGCAGGATCGTCGAGGGCAGCTTCCGATAGAGCTCGAGAAGCTGCAGGAGGCGGCTTAGTGGCTCGTCGGGAAGACTATTTCGCACAAAAAGGCACAAGAGAACAGCAAAAAGTTCCACGCGGCGAGACTAAGCAACACGAGCGATAAAGAACAATGAATGCGGTCTTCCTTCGCTGGGTATGGGCGCTCGGCAGGGAGAGAAGCTGGGTAAAATGTCTCGGCCAATCAGCTTGCGAGATTCCCAAGCCGAGCCAACACGAGAACAGCGAACAGAGAGGTGGATTTTGAGTTGTGCGGGCTCTCCGTGTTGATACATGATGTTCTAATGTAGTCTCCCTGCCTTCTGCTAGCGCCCGCCCATTTTTTCTCAATTTTGAATTTTTGATGAATATTTTTGAAAAATCCGAGATGCACTGAGGGCGCGAAAGGTGAGGCGCGAAGTAGCGAGGGATCACTGTACCTCAACTGAGACAAAATGAGAAAAAAAAATCCAGAAAATCACATTGAAGGATTTTTAAAGAATTAATTGGTAAATTCCTCGGTAAAATAAGTATTTGGTCACCTACAAACAAGCAAGATTTCTGGCTCTCACAGACCTGTAACTTCTTTAAGAGGCTCCTCTGTCCTCCACTCGTTACCTGTATTAATGGCACCTATTTGAACTCGTTATCAGTATAAAAGACACCTGTCCACAACCTCAAACAGTCAAGACTCCAAACTCCACTATGGCCAAGACCAAAGAGCTGTCAAAGGACACCAGAAACAAAATTGTAGACCTGCACCAAGCTGGGAAGACTGAATCTGCAATAGGTAAGCAGCTTGGTGTGAAGAAATCAACTGTGGGAGCAATTATTAGAAAATGGAAGACATACAAGACCACTGATAATCTCCCTCGATCTGGGGCTCCACGCAAGATCTCACCCCGTGGGGTCAAAATGATAACGAGAACGGTGAGCAAAAATCCCAGAACCACACGGGGGGACCTAGTGAATGACCTGCAGAGAGCTGGGACCAAAGTAACAAAGGCTACATCAGTAACACACTACGCCGCCAGGGACTCAAATCCTGTTGTGCCAGACGTAAAAAAAAATAAAAAATCAGTAACACACTACGCCGCCAGGGACTCAAATCTGCTGTGCCGGACGTGTCCACCTGCTTAAGCCAGTACATGTCCAGGCCCGTCTGAAGTTTGCTAGAGAGCATTTGGGTGATCCAGAAGAGGATTGGGAGAATGTCATATGGTCAGATAAAACCAAAATAGAACTTTTTGGTAAAAACTCAACTTGTCGTGTTTGGAGGAGAAAGAACACCATACCTACTGTGAAGCATGGGGGTGGAAACATCATGCTTTGGGGCTGTTTTTCTGCAAAGGGACCAGGACGACTGATCTGTGTAAAGGAAAGAATGAATGAGGCAATCTATCGTGAGATTTTGAGTGAAAACCTCCTTCCATCAGCAAGGGCATTGAAGATGAAATGTGGCTGGGTCTTTCAGCATGACAATGATCCCAAACACACCACCCGGGCAACGAAGGAGTGGCTTTGTAAGAAGCATTTCAAGGTCCTGGAGTGGCCTAGCCAGTCTCCAGATCTCAACCCCATAGAAAATCTTTGGAGGGAGTTGAAAGTCCGTGTTGCCCAGCGACAGCCCCAAAACATCACTGCTCTAGAGGAGATCTGCATGGAGGAATGGGCCAAAATACCATCAACAGTGTGTGAAAACCTTGTGAAGACTTACAGAAAACGTTTGACCTCTGTCATTGCCAATGAAGGGTATATAACAAAGTATTGAGATGAACTTTTGTTACTGACCAAATACTTATTTTACCGAGGAATTTACCAATTCATTAAAAATCATTCAATGTGATTTTCTGGATTTTTTTTTTGTTCTCATTTTGTCTCTCATAGTTGAGGTATACCTATGATGAAAATTGGAGACCTCATCTTTTAAGTGGGAGAACTTGCACAATTGGTGGCTGACTAAATACTTTTTTGCCCCACTGTAAATGAATGAGATAAAACAGAAAGCACAGATAAATGAAAGTTCACCACTTACAAGAAGCTGTTCTTTACTGCAACAAATCAGTCACTTTTTCTGTGTAAGAAAACTTTAAATCCATTTAATGTGGACATTAAATGCGAGCTTCTTGCTCAAAAAATACTCATGTTTAACCACAGAGGTAGGAGCTGGTAGGGGCTACTCACCGCTGGGACAACAGGTGATTAGGGCTCGATATGAGAAGTCGCCACCGGGTTGCGCGTGAGCTGGGGCAGGACAGGAAACAGACCCGCAGAGACTGACGGCTGCGCCAGCTATGGTAGGGTCAGTTTATTTGCGCTAAAATATCTATCCATATTAATAAAACGAGTAATGCGAGTAACACATCTGATCAAATTTCAGTAACTAATGCAATACTGAATTTTTAAACAGTAGTTTTTTTACACAGCACGTTACTGCAAAAGTAGTGGCGTTACAGTAACGTGTTACTCCCAACACTGGACAGGGCTCAGATCTGTAGTGAGTGTTTGTCTGGATCGTGTTAACCTCTGGTTGCTTCATCCTGCCATCAGACACACTCCCTTTACCTCAACTTCACCTCCTTTTTCTCATTGAGCTTCTGTTGTCATTTAATCTGTCTCCTTCCTCTTTATCCTTATTCACTCTTTCTGTACTTAATTGTTGTTGAGCTGGTAAAAGTAAAATTGTGTATTATTAGAATTTGAAGGCTGCCTTGGGAATGCTTTAGTAGTTGGAAACTGGCTGGGGTCCATTTATAATCCAAACATTGTAAGCCTGTGTTTATGCTGTCTAATTTTCGGTTTAGTCATAAATGGATTTAACACAGCAGAGCCTTGAAGTAAAAACTACATGGTATACTATGTACACTTGTACTTCAGGTGTTCCTATGTGTTTTTCTTTTTATTGCTGTGTCAAATCAACAATCTAAGTTTAATTCCACTTTTTTGAACTTTTGTACATCTATTTGGGTATCTGGAGTGGCTACCAATGGAAAAATTCTGAAAAAAAACACAACCCTGTCACTATGTTGGGGTCAGCCTTTGTCTTGGTAACTTTCTCTGAGTGGTTTTGATTTTGGTCCAGTTGTGACAGGGGAACCGGAGCTTGTTGGCATGATGCCACCCTCCCAGTTTGTGGGGCAGCTAGAATTTAAAGAAAATATAACAAACTGTGGTCGCCAAGCTAACTCCAAAACAGGTTAGCAGCCATAGTAGCTCTGTTGGCGTGGGTTTGGACTTTCACAGGGATCATCCCAGCTTCATCTCCAACAATATCAATGGTGGGAGGATCCCCGTGAACATTCAAACCCACCCTGACAGTGCTACTATGGCTGCTAGCATGCTTCGGTTTCCTAAGGAAGAAGAGTCTTTGCTGGGCTCTCTTCACAAGCTGAGAGGTGTTAGCAGTCCATGTCAGCTGTTTGAAGATGGTGACACCAAGAATGAATGAATGAATCTTTATTTATTTTGGATTGATTTGATTAAAAGATTAAAAGAAAGGAACAGAATAATATAACAAGGGGAAAAAAAATCCAACAAGGTCAAATTAAACTAACTCCTTGGATTATACAAATAAGTTATCCGAAATGGGTGATGGCTGAAGCTTATATTGCCCACCCATGTTCCATCTAAGAATTAAAAAAAAGTGATTACAGATCAAAACAAAGCTAAGACAAAACGTGACACAACAAAACTAAGCAACAGCACAACACAGACTGGATATGGTAATCCTTATGTGATTTTACATGTTTTGTATATATGTTTGGAGTATTTCTTCCTTTAGTTTTTGTTTAAATTGTCCAAGCGTTGTACATGATTTTAATTCGGGTCCAAAAGCGTTCCACAATCTGACTCCTTGCACTGAGACAGTGTTGCTTGGTAGTAGTTCTCACTGAAGGTTTTCGAAATATACATGTTCCTCTGAAATGATATTGTTTCTCCCTTATTTGGAACAACTTTTGGATATTTGATACCTCGACTCCCCAGGGACGTACGCCAGGATCCTGTTTGTCGACTTCAGCTCAGCGTTCAACACCATCATCCCAGGCATTCTTCATCAGAAACTCCTCCAGCTCAAGGTGCCCCCCTCCACCTGCCAGTGGATCTCCAGCTTTCTGACTGACAGGTGGCAACAGGTGAAGCTAGGGAGATTTACATCCAGCTCCCGAAAAATTAGTACTGGCGCCCCCCAAGGATGTGTCCTTTCCCCACTGCTCTTCTCCCTCTACTCCAATGACTGCACCTCAGAGGACCCTTCGGTGAAGCTCCTGAAGTTTGCGGACGACACCACAGTCATCGGTTTGATCCGGGATGATGATGAGTCTGCATACAGGCGGGAGGTGGAGCAGCTGATCCTCTGGTGCAGCCAGAACCATCTTGAACTTAACCCAGCCAAAACGGTGGAGATGACTGTGGATTTCAGGCAACACCCCCCTTCATTCCCCCCACTCACCATCCTCAACAGCACAGTGTCCACTGTGGACTCCTTCAAGTTTCTGGGTACCACAATCTCCCGGAACCTGAAGTGGTCCTCCCATATAGACACTGTCCGGAAAAAGGCCCAGCAGAGGTTGTTTTTTCTGCGTCAGCTCAAGAAGTTTGATTTGCCTCAGGAGCTGCTGGTTGTCTTCTACACCGCCATCATCCAATCTGTCCTCTGCTTTTCCATCACTGTCTGGTTTGGATCTGCGACTAAACAGGACAAGACCAGACTGCAGCGGATCATTAAGTCTGCGGAGAGGATCATTGGTACTGACCTACCCTCCATTGAGAACTTATATCGGTCCATAACCAGAAAACGGGTGGGAAACATCTGTGCTGACCCATCACACCCCGGCCACAAACTGTTTGAACTTCTATCTTCTGGTCGTCGTTACAGATCACTGAAGGTCAAAACCACCCGTCACAGGAACAGTTTTTCCTCAAGCCATCACTCTGATGAACTCCTAACATTCACCTAGTCCTACCTGTTGCTGTACTCATGACTTTTCATCCATTATTACATTGCACATAACTCTCACACTGCTTTTTACTTCATTCACATTATATCACTGAATCTGAGTTCACATTGAAATACTGTGTGACTGTATATTTTTTCATATATTTCTGCAAAGTGTGGTTAGTCTGAGTAAATAACTGCATATATTCCTGTATATATTTGCATCCTTTTATAGAAACGTGGACAGACTGTAATTTACTGTACATACTCTGTTGTCATTGAATCCTTATTTAAATCCTCCACCTGAACAATGAGAGCAAGTTTTTAGCCAAAGTCAAATTCCTTGTATGTGTTGTGCATACTTGGCCAATAAAGCTGATTCTGATATTTATGGGCAGTGATGGTCTTCACTTTAAACATTATTACTGCAGTTTTAAAATCAACCAGATCTTTCAACTTGAGAGCTTTTAAGAAAAAGTGGGTTTGTTGGTTCCCTGCAAGCAGCTTTATTATTCCAATAGCGCTCTTCTGAAGCATAAAGACTGGATATGTTTGTTTTATATGTATTTCCCCATACTTCAGTACAATATTTCATGTATGGGAGAATTAATGAATGATACAAAGTATATAGTGTGGGTTGATTCAGCAAATATTTCACTCTGTGTAGTATTGCAATTGATTTGGATATTTTACCTTTAATATAATTAATATGGGACTTCCAACACATTTAATTATTACTCCAAGGAATTTAATTTTGGATCACCTTTCAATCTTTACACCATTTACACGGAGTTTAGATACGGAGTTGTTGTGATGGTTGTTAAAAATTATAAATTTTGTCTTACTTAAATTGAGCGTTAATTTGTTTGAATCAAACCACAGTTTAAGCTTTCCTAATTCCTTTCCGAGTGTATCCAGAAGTTGTTCCAAATTGCTTCCACTGCATGATAAATTGGTGTCATCTGCAAACAATATTAAATCCATTTTTTCCAAAACTTTACATATATCATTTATATACATATTGAATAACAATGGCCCCAAAACTGAACCCTGTGGGACTCCACAAGTAACCTTCAGTAACTGAGAGTTTTTGCTACCAGCACATACATACTGATATCTGTTCTTTAACTACATAACCAGGACAGTGCTACCCCCCCATACCATAATTTTGTATTTTCTTTAACAATAATTTATGATCCACTGTATCAAATGCTTTTTTAAGATCCAGGAATACCCCAACTGAATAATCTTTATTTTCTACAGCAGTTGATATTTTTTCTATAAATTCCATTAGAGCAAATGCAGTTGTCCTCTTGTGTCTGAACCCATATTGCTGCTCACACAATAAATTCATTATAAAGCCATCAGTTCTCTCATAGAATATTTTTTTGAGCATCTTTGAAAATTGCGGCAATAGTGAAATAGGCCTATAGTTTGAAAATTCCCCTCTGTCACCCATCTTGTATATCGGAATTACTTTGGCTATTTTTATTACATTGGGAAATATACCTGTTTGGAGAGACAGGTTACAGATATGTCAGTGGCTTCACTAAACATTCAATTGTGGTCTATATTAATCATATATCCCATAACCTACATATGTATAAGCATGTGAGAATGTTTGGTGATTACACATGTAAAGCGACTTCACACCTCAGAACAGGCTAAAGAGGTCTCAACCGTCAGCGGAGATCAAAGAGCATCCGAGGCGCTGCGGTGGAGACCAGATCGATCGCCCTGACCTCCCAGGGCCAGGTGGAGGGATACGAAGACAAAGGAGGGGGATTAAGATAATGCGGGATGTCAGCTTGGATATGCATGTCTTTTATGTGTAGGTATAAGTATGTAGAGCTGAATGTGTTCTTCCTCTATTCTACTTCTGCTTCTGCACTGAGATGAGACTTGTTAGGGGAGCGAAGCTGATAATAAACTTTGGTTTATAAGTCACATCGCCTCGTTATTCCAAGCTCTTCTACACTGGTGACCCTGACGCGAGGATGGACCAGAGGCGTTCCCCCGCGATTGACTCATCTGAGGCGACCCAGGCAGACGCCGGCGCCCATGCAGACAGGGGAACGGATGGAAGACGTTCCCCCACGGCAGAAGAGAGGGCTCAACCGAGCACCAGCCCCGCCGTGAGAGCAGAAGAAAGGCGCTCTCACCCGGCGGACACATCAGGGACGGCCTACACAAGCGCCATCACCGTCAAGCTGCCAGAATTCTGGCAAGAAGACCCGAGCTCGTGGTTCCAGCAAGCTGAGGCTCAGTTTGCACTGGCGGGCATAACGGCGGATGAGACGAAGTTTTATCACATCGTCGCCAAACTCGACGCAGCCACGTCAAGATGCGTGCGGAGCATAATCCGACAGCCGCCCGCCTATGACAAATACAGAGAGCTGAAGGCGACCATCGTCAAGAACTTCGTCCCCTCAGCCGAAGAGAGAGCAGAGAAGATCCTGGCGATCTACGGCCACAGAGGATGCAGACCCAAGGCCCTCATGGAGGACATGCTGCAGCTCAAGGAGGAGGACAACTACAACTTCCTCTTCCAACACATCTTCCTCAGCACTCTGCCGCCACACATGAGAGGGACGCTGATCAACATGCGGTGCAGCACCCAGCAGGACTTCCGCGCGCTGGCCCGAGAAGCGCAGCGACTCACCAACGCCTGCAGGGAACAGGTGGCCACAGCAGCATCTGCAGATGCCCGGAGCAACGGAGAACCACAGACAACCGAGCAGAGCCCGCCCACCATGGCGGCAACACGACCAAGACGCAGCAGGCGGAACGACATCTGCTATTACCACCACCATTTCGCCGAGGGGGCGTACAAATGCGTTCCCCCCTGCAAGTTCAAAAGTTCGGGAAAACGCCCAAACCGAGAACCGTTAACGGCTGCGGTTCTCGGCAAAAAAAATAAACTCCTTTATGTGATTGATGGACACACCGGCAAACAGTTCCTAATTGACACTGGAGCTCAACTGAGTTTTATCATGCCCTCCCACGCAGACCGGGCCATGGGCCCCCGGGGCAATGGAGCGATGGCAGCCAACGGCTCCATCATCGACACTTATGGTGAAAGGAATCTGCCCCTCTGTATTCATGGCCACAACTACAGATGGACATTTGTTGTAGCGGCGGTGAGTTTTAACTTGTTGGGCGCGGATTTTTTGTGTGCACATGGGCTATTAGTCGATCTAGCAAATAGACGCTTGGTTAATGCACTGTCATTTGCTTCTATTCCCTGCTCAGCTCGAGTTTCTCCACCACCCGTGCAGGCCAGCGTCACTACAGCAGGAGGTAAGTTTGATCAACTCCTCACCCAATTTCCAGCACTCGCAATTCCCAAATTCTCAGCTACAGTGGCTAAGCACGGGGTTGAACACTTTATTCCCACAACGGGCCCACCCGTATTCGCCAAAGCTCGGCGCTTAGACGCGACCAAGCTCGCCATAGCTCGGGACGAGTTTACCACCCTTGAAAAACTAGGCATTATCAGACGCTCAAAAAGCCCCTGGGCATCACCACTACACATGGTCCCGAAATCCGACGGTTCTTGGAGACCGTGCGGCGATTACCGCAGATTAAACAATGCGACAGCGCATGACCGCTACCCAATTCCTCACATCCAAGATTTTTCACTACATCTGGCGGGTGCGCGCATTTTTTCTAAAATAGACCTGGTCCGTGGCTATCACCAAGTCCCCGTTCGAGCGGAAGACATTCCTAAAACAGCTGTAATAACCCCCTTCGGTCTTTTTGAATTTTTGCGGATGCCTTTTGGCCTCAAAGGCGCTGCTCAAACCTTTCAGCGGATGATGGACGCGGTATTACGCGACCTCCCTTTCGTGTTCGTCTACCTCGACAATATGCTGGTAGCCAGCTCGTCGGAGGAAAAACACGAACAGCATCTCACTATGGTTTTTCAAAGACTAGAAGAGCACGGGTTAATCAGTCCAGCCAAATGCAAATTCGGCGTGCCACAAATTGATTTTTTAGGACAGAGTTTCACCGAAGGGGGCAGTCCCACTGCCAGACAAAGTTCGCGCAGTAAAGTTTTCCACGGCCACAAACGGTCAAATCGCTGCAAGAAATTTTGGGAATGGTTAATTTTTACAACAGTTTGCTCCCCCGTGCAGCTCAACTCATGCAGCCCCTATATGACGCACTCAGAAAACAAAAGCCTTCCAACGCGGTCGAATGGACCCCGGAGCGCGAACGCACCTTCGCGGAAGTAAAAAGTGCCCTAGCTAACGCCACATTGTTGGTTCATCCTGATCCCTCGGCCCGCATTGCGCTAACCACAGATGCTTCAGACCTGGCCATAGGGGCGGTTGTAGAACAACACGTTGGCGGAACCTGGCAACCTTTGGCATTTTTCAGCAAATCGTTAAACCAAACTGAGCGTAAATACAGCACTTTTGACAGGGAGCTGTTAGCGCTTCATTTATCCATCCACCACTTCCAGTTCTGGTTAGAGGGGCGGCGTTTCACAGCTTTTGTAGACCACAAACCGCTCACCTTTGCGATGGCTAAAATTTCAGAACCATGGTCAGGCAGGCAACAAAGACAGCTAGCTGCAATTTCAGAGTTCACCACAGACATTCGACATGTGGCAGGCAAACTTAACGTGATAGCAGACTGCCTCTCTCGCGCTGTGACATCGCCAGAGCGTGAGGAGACAGATTATACTACCTCAGCCGCAGAACTCTTCGCCAACGCGGACACATACGCGGCCCCAATCCACGTAGGGATAGATTACGCAGCCATGGCAGAGGAGCAAAGTAGTGACGCAGACGTGCGCGCACTCCTGTCTGGACCAACAGGGTTAAGGCTGGAGGAAAGGGGTTTACGCGACGGTGTACCCCCACTAATATGCGACATCTCAACCGGCCGTCCTCGCCCGGTAGTCCCAGCTGCATGGCGCCGCCGTATTTTCGACTCAATTCACGCCCTCGCGCACCCGGGTGTGCGCGCCTCGGTTAAAATGGTCGCCGAAAAGTTTGTGTGGCCCGGCCTGCGCAAAAACGTAAAAGAATGGGCAAAAACTTGCATGTCTTGTCAGCGCGCCAAAATACACAAACACACAAAAGCCCCTCTAGAGCCTTTTCGAATCCCAGCTAGAAGGTTCAACCACGTTCATGTCGACCTCGTGGGACCACTACCTTCCTCCCAAGGTTTCACTCATCTGTTAACAATGATAGACCGTACTACGCGCTGGCCTGAGGCGGTCCCTCTGGCGTCAACCACAGCGGAGGAAGTCGCTCGCGTTTTTTTGACAAACTGGGTGGCACGTTTTGGCGTCCCATCGGACATCACGTCCGATAAGGGGCCTCAATTCGTCTCGGAGCTTTGGTCAGCCATGGCCAGCAGCTTAGGGGCGACAATTCACCGCACCACCGCTTATCACCCTCAGGCTAATGGGTTATGCGAGCGTTTTTACAGATCTTTAAAGGCCGCCCTCAGAGCCTCACTAACGGATACAAATTGGGTAAATAAACTTCCCTGGGTTTTATTGGGGTTGCGTGCTGCGCCTAAAGAGGATCTAGACGCCTCCCCAGCAGAATTAGTTTTTGCACAGCCTCTCAGGCTCCCAGGTGAATTTTTACCAGAGAACCCAGAGCCAGGGCATCTTCCAGCCCCGAGGCTTTTAGGCAGCAACGGTCCTGACACTCTCCCCGGACCGGCACATCACTCTTTTCCACGGGTTTTTGTCCCCCAAGCTTTAAAAAACGCTGAATTCGTTTTTGTTAGGCATGAAGCTTTAAAACCAACCCTCCGTCCACCATATGATGGACCTTTCAGAGTGCTGGAACCTGGTGATAAGCATTTTGTGCTTGATTTTGGGGACAGAAAAGAAACAGTCAGCATTGACAGACTTAAACCTGCCTTCTTGTTGAGAGACGAACCTGCACGGTTGGCGAGAGCACCTCGGCGGGGTAGACCCCCCAAGAGAAAAGACTCAGCCCCCCTGCAGGGAACAAATAATCACTCTCCTCCCCAAGCTGCAGATTCCTTACAGGATGGTCCCACCAGGACGCCCAAGCGGACCCACAGCAGATTCGGGAGAAGATTAAAACCCAGACGGCACAGGGACTGATGCAAACTACTCAAAAGTTGTTCACTAATTGTGCTGTAACAGTTTAAGACTGACGTGTGATATTACTACGCTGTTATGATGACCACTGAATTCTCTACAGGAGCATAGCTGCTGGAAAGTTTCTTCCTTGTCAAGAGGTGTAGCAGTTAGTATGTCATAATTATCTTAAACTGTGAATTTTTCTATTGTCCTTTTCTTAGTCGTTTGGGGGGGGGACTGTGGTCTATAATAATCATATATCCCATAACCTACATATGTATAAGCATGTGAGAATGTTTGGTGATTACATATGTAAAGCGACTTCACACCTCAGAACAGGACAAAGAGGTCTCAACCGTCAGCGGAGATCAAAGAGCATCCGAGGCGCTGCGGTGGAGACCAGATCGATCGCCCTGACCTCCCAGGGCCAGGTGGAGGGATACGAAGACAAAGGAGGGGGATTAAGATAATGCGGGATGTCAGCGATAGTTTTGACTAAAAGCATGTCAATACAATCACAATCCATAATGTTTTACTTTTAAATTATTTAGCAATTTCAATGACCCCTCTCTCATCGGTGTTCCTTATGAAGATGGAGTCTTTTAATAAAAGTAAGAAACTTCAGGGATTACACCATCTCCACAATCTGTCCCTGTATGTAGAGTGGAGGGTGTTCCTTGACCTTTGACCTACTAAAGTCAGTAACCAGTTCTTTAGTTTTCACAGTGTTGAGGACCAAGTCATTGTTTTTGCACCACACAATCAGGATGATCCACCTCCCGTCTGTAGTCATCTTAATCTTCATTTTAGATCAGGCCAACAGCTGTCATGTCATCCGCAAAATGTTTTTGGAATTTGACAAGATCGTGGTGCAGTCATGTGTGAAAAGTGTGTAGTAGAGCATTGGGCTCAACACACAGCCTTGTGGGGGTATCTGTATTTTTAAGATGAGTGGAGGAGTGAGTTCCGACTCTGATGCTCTGTGGCCAACCTGTGAGGAAATCCAAAAATTCATGAATACAGAGAGGAGCCAGCTTGTGAGGAATGAACTAGAACTGAAGTTCACAAATGGCATCCTCACATACAGTAGCTGTTCGGCTCCTCTCTAGATAAGCAAGCTTCATAATAGCAGAGTTAGCCTCATGCTCATGCAGGGTTGTTTCTTTGCTCATTGTACACTCAGGACTGATGATATCCTTTTGACAACTCACACCATATGCTCCTGTCCCCAGTAATGCTTTATTTGGGCTTTTTCCTCATTCAGCTATTGGCTAGCTAACAGGTAACCAGCCAGGGTGGCCAGGTGGAAAATGAAGAAATATCTTACTGTTGCTTTAAAATTATTGGATTTTGACCCAAACTATTGTATGTACTAACACAGCTTGAAAATCACACACTAGGACTGTGCATTTAAAAACAAAGCTGTTGTATGTGCATGGAACTGCAATAACCCAAGGAATATTGTACATTTGGCCTTTTTAAAAAGTATTTATCGCATATTGTATAGGCCCTAAAACTATCGTATAAATACAGTAATTATTGTATATCTGGTAACACTGTAACCAGCTAACATTTGCCTCAAATGGCATCTGCCCCGACTCAAATGAATCTTTGGTGATGAAAGAGGGAGGGCTGAACTGGGGCTCATGAACATTTAGTCATTCTGAAGAAGGTTGGTTGTGTATTTTGACCAAAACATGTCACGGATATTTCATTAAGACTTCTGGGAATGGTGTCAATATGTGGAAAAAGTAGTTATTTTTTTTCTGGGGTTGTGCAAGGACTTGTAAAAATAACCAAATTACTTGGGCTATTTAACCTTCCTCATATTCTAATTCATTCTAGGGGGCAGCTGTGGCGCAGGTAGTGTTGCCGGCGACTAATCGGAGGGTCAGTGGATCGATTCCCACTCTGCCTGCAGTCTACATGTCTAAGTGTCCTTGAGCAAGACACTGAACCCCCAGTTACTCTTGGCGGGTCAGGCCAGTGCCGGTGCATGAATGGGTGAATAGCAGGATCTGTAAAGCACTTGATCCTGAGATGAGAAAAAGTGCTATAGAAGTGAACGTAATTTACCATCTAATTATTCAGAATTCACACCTCCAATTCAGGAGACCATCATTACTCTGGGAGTAGATGAAAATTAGCATTATCTCCCGCCAGTCGAAGAGGGATTATGTTATGGGGCAGTCCGTCCATCCATCCGTCCGTCTGTCTAGCCCACTTTGTGAAATCAACTCCTCCTACAGTTCCGATTTCTGTGAAACTTGGTACCAGGGTTTTATATACTCTGATACACATATTACAGTTTGGCTCAGATTGGATGACTTTTGCAGGAATTGTAGCCCCTGACCTATGACCTCCTGTTTCACCTCGGTTCGTAGACGGCAACTGTTTTGTGAAATCAACTCCTCATACAGTTTTGTTCCAAATGTTTTGAAACTTGGTACCAGGCTTTGAATTACACTCATGATGCACATATTGCAATGTGACTCTGATCAGACGACCTTGAGATAAAGGTCAGAGGTCAGTTTTTCCCTAAATCTTGTAAATGCAATAACTACTGAAAAAAGTATGTAGGCTTTTCAAATCGATACAGTAGTTGTGTCTAAGGCGCACCTTGGATGACTTGCACCCTGACCTGACTATGGGTTTGGGGTCAAAGATCAAAGATAACATTCCATTTGCACTATTACTATAAAACGAGTAAAGCTAAGGCCACCAAACCTGGTACACAGGTTCATCTTGGGTTCCTGACCTCTGACAATGGGTTTGGGGTCAAATGGTCAAAGTTAACATTCCCTATGCCGTATTACTGTAAAACTAGTAATGCTAGGGTCACAAAACTTAGTGTACAGGTTCACCCTGTGACCCTGAAGTGTGATTGTTTGGGGATTGCAAGGTTAAAGGTCAACATCAAAATGACTTATAAACTATATCTCAACAAAAAAAGCTTAGGGTCACCAAACCTGGTACACAGGTTCACCTTGGGATCCTGATCTCTATGGGTTTGGGGTCAAAAAGGTCAAACGTCAATGTTAACATTCCCTTTGCATTATTACTGTAGAACAAGTAAAGCTATGGCCACCAAACTTGGTACATAGTTTCACCCTGAGACCATGACCTCTGACTATGGGTTTGGGATCCAAAGGTCAAGGTTAGCATTCCCTCTGCCCTTCTTGCTGTAGAAGCTCTCTAGGTTCACCTTGGGATCCTGACCAACAATGATGGGTCGTATACAACTATTTTTGTTGTATATTCATGGATGATAGGCTTACCATAATTTTGTTCTGCCCCAGTAATTATATGGAAAAGTTGAAAACATGCTTTCCTTCAGTAAAATATTGGGACTTTCAAAGAAAATGGAGGCGGAGGATATTGCACTTGCCTCAGAGTGCCGTTGTGTTAAATATTAGGGCAAATTAAAAGGGGAAAAAATTATTCAAAAATATTGATAGAACTGCTGTCAGTAGTCACAAATTTATGAGAAAAGTTGACATAACTAGATGTTCAGCTTTCACTTTGTTTAAATTTGCACATTTTCTCATAATTTCGGACTTATTCCTAGTAAATCTGTGTGTGTATATATATATATATATTACCCTCTCTCCCCAAGTTTCTTTTAAAAAAATACCAGTGGAAATAAGCCTACGTCTTTTCCTTTTAACCCAGAATAAATGGAGAGAAAAAAATAAATAAATATATATATATATATATATACAGACGTGGACAAAATTGTTGGTACCCCTCTGTTAATGAAAGAAAAACCCACACTGGTCACAGAAATAACTTGAATCGGACAAGTGGTAATAAATATTCTATGAAAATTAACCAATGAAAATCAGACAATGCTTTTGAATTGTGGTTCAACAGAATTATTTTAAAAAACTCATCAAACAGGCCTGGACAAAAATGATGGTACCCTTAACTTAATATTTTGTTGCACAATCTTTTGAGGCAATCACTGCAATCAAACAATTTCTGTAACTGTCAGTGAGACTTATGCACCTCTCAGCAGGTATTTTGGCTCACTCCTCATGAGCAAACTGCTCCAGTTGTCTCAGGTTTGAAGGGTGCCTTCTCCAGACGGCATATTTCAGCTCCTTCCACAGATGTTCAATAGGATTTAGATCAGGGCTTATAGAAGGCCACTTTAGAATGGTCCAATGTTTCACTCTTAGCCATTCTTGGGTGTTTTTAGCTGTGTGTTTTGGGACATTATCCTGTTGCAAGACCCATGACCTGCGACTGAGACCAAGCTGTCTGACACTGGGCAGCACATTTCTCTCTAGAATACCTTGATAGTCTTGAGATTTCATTGTACCCTGCACAGATTCAAGACACCCTGTGCCAGATGCAGAAAAGCAGCCCCAGAACATAACAGAACCTCCATGTTTCACAGTAGGGACAGTGTCCTTTTCTTGGTATGCTTCATTTTTGCGTCTGAACATAGAGCTGATGTGCCTTGCCAAAAAGTTCCAGTTTTGTCTCGTCTGTCCATAGGACATTCTCCCAGAAGCTTTGTGGCTTGTCAACATGCAGTTTGGCAAATTTCAGTCTGGCTTTTTTATGATTTGTTTTCAACAGTGGTGTCCTTCTTGGTCGTCTCCCATGAAGTCCACTTTGGCTCAATCAACGATGGATGGTGCGATCTGACACTGATGTACCTTGACCTTGGAGTTCACCATGAATGTGTTGAGGTTGTTCTGGCCTCTTTTGTTACCATGTGTATTATCCGTCTCCTCCTGCGGCCACGTCCAGGGAGGTTGGCTACAGTCCCGTGGATCTTAAATTTCTGAATATGTGCAACTGTAGTCACAGGAACATCAGGCTCCTTGGAGATGGTCTTATAGCCTTTACCTTTAGAAGAATCAGAATCAGAATCAGGTTTATTGCCATTGTTCATGTAGTACACAAACTAGGAATTTGTCTCGGTACAATGCTGCAACATTAAACATGATAAGATAAGAGAAATAAACTATACATGTAATAAAGTGTAGGATAAGATTAAGTGATACTGGTCAACAGTTAAAATATATATTAGCCAGCAGCAGATACTGTGGAGAACTATATAGTGCAGTCGGTAATGCAGGAAGAAAACAGTGATGATTGACATGAGTCTGGTTGAGCTGCTGTACATGGTGCACGAGAGTCACTTAGTGTTCAGCAGTCTAATGGCAGAGGGGAAGAAGCTGTTCATGTGACGGGAGGTTTTAGTCTGGATGGACCGAAGTCTTCTACCAGAGGGGAGGGGGGCAAACAGTACATGACCAGGGTGTGAGGGATCGGCTATGATCCGGCCAGCACGCCTCCGGGTCCTGGAGATGTACAGATCCTGGAGAGATGGGAGCTTGCAGCCGATCACCTTCTCAGCAGTGCGCACGACGCGCTGCAGCCTTAGTCTGTCCCTGGCAGTGGCTCCTGCGTACCACACGGTTATGGAGGTGGTGAGGATGGACTCGATGATGGCTGTGTAGAACTGCACTAACATCTTGGTGGGTAGCTTGAGCTTCCTCAGCTGCCGCAGGAAGAACATCCTCTGCTGGGCTTTTTTGATGAGTGAGCTGATGGTCAGCTCCCATTTGAGGTCCCTGGTGATGGTAGTGCCTAGGAAGCGGAAGGAATCAGCAGTGGTGATGGGAGAGCCTGAGAGGGTGAGGGGGGGCAGAGGAGTAGTGACTTTCCTGAAGTCTACAATCATCTCCACTGTCTTCAGAGCGTTTAACATGCTTGTCTATAATTTTCTTTCTAATCTCCTGAGACAACTCTCCTTTGCTTCCTCTGGTCCATGTTTAGTGTGGTACATACCATGTCACCAAACAGCACAGTGACTAGTCACCCTTTAAATAGGCCGACTGATTACAAGTTTGTAGACACCTGTGATGTTAGAGGACACATCTTGGTTGAACATGTCCCTATGGTGACATTATTTTCAATCTTTTCTAGGGGTACCATCATTTTTGTCCAGGCCTGTTTCATGCGTTTGTTTTTTAAAATAATTCTGTTGAACCACAATTCAAAAGCATTGTCTGATTTTCATTGGTTAATTTTCATAGAATTTAATTTATTACCACTTTTGTCAAATTCAAGTTATTTCTGTGACCATTGAGTTTTTCTTTCATTAACAGAGGGGTACCAACAATTTTGTCCACGTCTGTGTGTGTATATATGATTTTTTTTTTTCCTGTCCTGACAAATCTTCTCTAAATAAACTGCTCTTACTGTAGGTCTAGTTTATTATTCTACCAAGAGTTCCTAATGTGTCACACTGGTGCGGTTTCCCTTTTAGGAAATACGTTTGTGCCTTAGAATAAACAATTAATTCAGCTTTCATCGCACAGAGCTCCAGGTCAGCAGACAAAAACTACACCACAGGAAGTTTCGGCCAACAATGGGAAGGATAAAAATACACAAATGAGTGCAATTCTGAAACAAAAAGGTATTTTGACAAGGAATAAATATGACAAAAATAGGTAAATAGAGCAACTTATAACTTTTTTGAGAGGTTGAAGTGCTTTTTAATTATAGATGGTATGTAATGAGAAAAATGAACACACAGACTAAACTGAGAGCTTGTGAGCTGCTGCTTTTTATCTGAGTTTTCTTGGTTTTTGCTCTTTTGAAGTTCCAGCCTTTAAGAAGTTGATGGTTGACAATTCCCACTGATTGTAGCTTTTTTAAATTTTCTTTGGGTCAGAAAAAGGGTGCTTGTGATTTAAAAACTCTTGGGTATCCACTGGTCCTTTTTGAAAAGCCCTAAATTCCTGTTCTCTTCGTAGGGTGATCACACGTGGGCGACCATGCTAGGGCAGAGTGTGCGGCTGCAGCCGGTTCCCATCCAGAGTCTGTCGGAGTTGGAGCGAGCCAGACTTCAGGAGGTGGCCCTGTACCACTTGGAGGAGAAAGACCTGGACTTTAAGATCAGCATCCCCAAAGGTCAGCCAAGAGCTACACCTGCTGTACTTCTGTTGAACAATATTGATGTGAATTTTTGTTGGACATGCATACAACCCCAATTCCAGCAAAGTTGTGACATTGTGTAAAGCATAAATTAAAAACAAAATACAATCTTTTAACTTGTATACAAGTGAATACATTACAAATACAAGATATTTAATTTTCAAACTGAAACTTTATTTATTGCAAATATTCACTCATTTTGAATTTGATGCCTGCAACAGATTCCCAAAAAGCTGGGACAGGGGCAAGAAAATACTGGGAAAGTTGAAGAATGCTCAAACACCTTTTTGGAACATTCCTCGGGTGAATAGGTTAATTAGAAATAAGTGAGTGTCGTGATTGGTATAAAAGGAACATCCCCAAAGGGTTCAGTCGTTCACAAGGATGGTGCGGGATTCCCCCACTTGGTGAACAACTGCATGGGCAAATAGTCCAGCAGTTTAAGAACAACATTTTTCAATGTACAATTGCAAGGAATTTAAGGATTTCATCATCTTCAGTGCATAATATCAAAAGTTTCAGAGACTCTGAAGAAATTTCTGCATGTGAGTGGCAAGGCCGAAGACCAACATTGAATACCCGTGACCTTTGAGCCCTCAGGCGGCACTGCATTAAAAATCAACATTCTGTAAAGGATATTACTGTGGGCTTGGGAACACTTCGGAAAACAGTTGTCAGTTAACAGTTTGCCGTTACATCTACAAGTTCAATTAAAACTCTACCATCCAAAGTGAAAGCCATATATCAGCCCAGAAGCATTGCTGGTTGCTCTGTGCCCAAGCTTATTTTACATGGACTGATGAGTCCACATTTCAATTTGTTTCCTGGATGTTGTGTCCTCCACACTGAAGAGGAAAAGGACCATCCAGATTATCAGTGTGATGTTCAAAAGCCAGCATCTGTGATGATATGGGGGTGTGTTAGTGCCCATGTCATGGGCAACTTGCACATCTGTGAATGCACCATTAATTCTGAATGGTACATACAGGTTTTGGAGCAATATATGCTGCCATCCAAGCAACGCCTTTTTCTGGGACGTTCCTGCTTATTTCACCAAGACAATGCCAAGCCACATTGTGCATGTATTATAACGGCATGGCTTCATAGTGTAAGAGTGCAGGTATTAGACTGTTCTGCCTGCAGTCCACACCGGTCTCCCATTGAAAATGTGTGGAACATTATGAAGTGCAAAATATGACAACGGAGCAACTGAAGTCATACATCAAGCAAGAATGGGGGAAGAAATCCACCTACAAAGCTTCAACAATTAGTGTCTTCAGTTCCTAAACATTTATTGAGTGTTGTTAAAAGGAAAAGCGATGTAACACAGTAGTAAACATGCCCCTGTCCTAGCTTTTTTGGAACATGTTGCAGACATCAAATTCAAAATGAGTGAATATTTGCAAACACCCCCCCCCAAACAAAGTTTCAGTTTGAACATTAAATATTTTGTTGTTGTAGTGTATTCAAATGAGTATTGGTTGCAAACTGATTTTTAAATCATTGTATTTTGTTTTTGTTTTACACATCTCGACTTCATTGAAATTGGGGTTGTACAGGGTGTCCATAAAGTCTCTTTACAATTTAAAAAGTATATTACAAAAGTAAATGAATAGACAAATCTGTGGAAATTATTACAAAATGAGGAGTAGATACTGAAGGTTTTTTGCCTCATTTAATACACCTCTATATGGGCACCATTAGTTGTACGAAGCACATCAAGACGGTACTCAATTCCTTGCCATGTTGCTGTAGCATAGCCTCATCAATGGTGATCTTTTGCTTCAGGTTGTTGATGTCCCGTATCTTTGTTCGATACACGATATCTTTAACATTAACCCCATAGAAAGAAGTCCAGGGGAGTGATGTCTGGTGAACGAGGTGGCCAGGGAATTGGGCCATCCCTTCCAATCCACCAGTCTGGAAATGTTTGATTTAGAAACCCACGAACGTTGAAAAACACAAATGCAATGTGATTAAAAACTGAACCACTGAGTACATAGATCAAACCTGATTAACACTCATCAATTGCTTTTGTAATCACGCTATAAAAAGCAAGAAATCTGTCTGTCACGCTTCATAGGAATCATAGGACGGCCTATGAACTCAGGCATCATAGGACACAGACAAATGTCTTTATGATGTCATATAGACCATGAACTCGGGCATGATAGGACGACTGGCGATGCTTATGACGGCACATAGACAAATGTGTCTGTCATATACATCAAGCCTGCCTTCATGTCTTTGTCATATACAGTGACAGACATCAGGCAACATGCCTTTATGATGTCATAAACATCAAGGCTGCCTTCATGTCTTTATGATGTCATATACAGTGAATCCATGCCGGAAAGCCTCTTTTTGCTCAGATCTATTTTCATGATTGTCCATGAACTGGAATTACGAACCACCTATCCCTCGACCAGTGGTCTCAACAAAGAAGACGACCCACCAGATGGAAAGCAATAGAATGACGGCAACTGCTGCACGTCAGAAAAGATGCCATGAAGATGAAACACCTGAGGTTCCGGCAGTACATCGCACCCGTCTGAGACAGGACACCCTTCACCAGCATAGGGTATGACAGACTTTAAAGCACGTTTCTAGGACATCATAGGACGGCCTATGATCTCTGCCTTATCATCATAGCGTGTCCTATGAACTCAGGCATCATAGGATGACTTGCCATGCCTACATGACGGCAAATGTGTAACCTTGATGAATGCCAGTCTATACACTATAAATGTGTAAAATGCCAAGCAAAGCGCTGATATTCTCCGGGTGCTCTGGTTTCTTGGTTTCTGCGGGCATGCACGGGCCTTCCTGAACAGGGTCGAAAGCCACTTTTTCAGGATCATGCCCATGAACTGGAATTACGACGCACCTATCCCTCAACCAGTGGTCTGAACGAAGAAGACCCACCAGATGGAGAGCAATAGAATGAGAACTGCTGCACGTCAGAAAGGATGCCATGAACATGAAACACCTCAGGTTCCACCAGTACGCCAGAGGCATGACTGTGAATAACACAGCTGTCTGAGACAGGAGACCCTTCAGTGGTCTGAACGAAGAAGACCCACCAGATGATGTCTGTATGACGGCACATAGACAGAGCACATGACTCCCTACAAGACGTATTGATGTTTTGCAAGTGACGTCACGCGATTTTTGTTGATACCGCCATATTGGACGACAACTCGGGTGCTGTGTGAGTGCGTTTCAGCATGGCGTCACTTTCTCATCATTTCCAGTCAGTGATTCTTCAGTGTCAGACAGCGACTTGACCTGGGCACGTAAAGCATAAACTTCTTCTTGTAGTGATTGGCACTGCTTCTTGACATCGCAGATTAGAGGGGGCATGCCGTCTTGCAGCACCCTGCTCTCCAGCCTTAACCCTGTTGGTCCAGACTGGAGCGCGCGCACGTCTGCATCGCTAATCTGCTCCGCGGCCATGGCTGCGTAATCTATCTCCACGCAGACCGGGGCCACCACGGCGCGCGAGAGGCAGTCCGCCACTACATTCAGCGTACCCGACACATGCTGAATATCGGTAGTAAACTCTGAGATCGCGGCCAGCTGTCTCTGCTGCCGGCCCGACCACGGTTCTGAAACCTTGGCCATCGCGAATGTTAGCGGCTTGTGGTCCACGAACGCAGTGAAGCTGCGCCCTTCCAGCCAGAACTGGAAGTGGCGAATGGCCAGGTGGAGAGCCAGCAACTCTCTGTCGAACGCGCTGTATTTACGTTCGCTGTCGCACAAAGTTCTGCTGAAAAAGGCGAGCGGCTGCCAAGCCCCAGCGACACGCTGCTCCACGACAGCCCCTATGGCCACGTCTGAAGCGTCGGTGGTGAGCGCTATGCGGGCTGTCGGGTCTGGATGTGCCAGCAGTGCGGCGTTTGCCAGGGCTGCTTTAACTTCCGAGAGCGCCCGCTCTCGCTCCGGGGTCCATTCGACCCTATCCGCGGGTTTCTGATTTATAACCAGGAGTACAGGATTAAAACATGGAGTCATTCAGACTCATGCTTTACCATTTACCAGTGTTTACAATGATATAACATTATATCTATAGACACTGATACATCAGACATACCCGATATAAAATGTTGATTGCATAGCCGCGAGTAAGGCGACGGGGACCAATCTTTCCTCTTCAGCGCTGCCACCCACCTCCTGCGCCTGTCTTCGTCAGCTGGGAACCGGTAAAACTTCAAGTTGGATCCCTTTTTCTGGCGATTTGTACACCCAAAGGCACAGCAGTGAAACACCATAGTCTAATTCAATGCCAACATAAAATAAAACAAAGATGTAGGTTGAAATCAGGTAAATATATCGATCTGGTACACCGCTGAACAGCTGCTGAATGTGCCGTCCACTCGCTTTTGCCGTCCAATATGGCGGCGTAAACAAAAGGATGTGAAAGGATGTGACGTCACAGCAAATGGTCTATATACTGTATAGACACAGGTAAGCAACATAACAGAACAGTGACAGGCAGGAGAAGAAGTAACAAGCAGGGGCAAACAGCCCCAGATGGCAGGGCATATTGTGATTTTTATGTTTTGCTGCATACAAAAGCCATCACATGTGATTGCCTCTTAGTGCTGTGTTGCTTTACCAACTGTCCTGTAACTGGCAAGAATTCTGTTCCAATGCATCCCCTCTACGGGCATGCACGGGTTTCTACGGGTATGCACTAGTTTTTTTTAAATTGTAAAGAGACTTCTGACCTTGTATATTGTCAGAATCATGTAAAGGCGGATTTAAAAAAAAAAGATTACTTAAGTGCAAGGAAATATGTCAAATCTTATTACCATTATTTAATTATGGATGTTTAAAAAGGATCACTGTTACAGAACTTGTGGTGTTCGTTCAAACACGCGTAAATGAATATTTCCCATTAATTCTATTTAGATTTGGAGTGTTTGTCCGTAGTGCTCATTGGCTTCATTGTGATGGGTTAAAATAATGGGGAAAACTGTACCGGTGTTGGATTGTTCATGAAGGTGATGAGTTCTAACCTGTTGTCCTGCTGAAATTATGGGATCAGTGCACAAAATGTGGTTGGCTGGAACAGCTTCACTGAATGTAATGAGATGAACAATGACTGGTTTGTCATGTTTTATAATCAGAACGAATGACTCTGCAAGGGATTTTTAATAATAAATCATTGTCTGATGGAGGTATGTCATTGAGTGTTCAAGAAGTTCGTGACATGATGGGACAAAGGTGTTAGTCTGCCGCCTGTTAACCTGATCTGATGGGATGAACCAGACTTTCCCTCACAAACTCTGAACTGCCCCTGGGTGAGAAAAACAATAAACCACTAAATAAGCCGTAACTCTGTTTGAGAATGCGAGGAATGAAGCAGAGATATTCAGGATGTGGGTATGAAATATTCTCATCGGGAGTATCACCATTGTTGGAAGCAAAGTACTTTAGACTTCACAACTCCTAATGCAGTCATAATTGTGGTTTGATCCATTTGATTCTACTTTTCATATATAAAATATGGCTGTAGTCTTTCAGTCAGGTTTTGCATGTTACTTTACAGTGTCTCTGAACTAACCAGTTTAAACAAGTCCTCCGTCTAACGCACTTCCATACGACCAAAAATATGGAGATGACACAGCATTTCACCATATCACTAGTTTTGTTGCTTCAAAACCACTCATGGCCATGTGGGGGATACTTGATTTCACTGTTGGGTGAGGCGCAAAAAACATTTTTTCAAGAGTGAAGATTGAGGAGGACACTATTGGTGTTATTGTAGTTGGGGCTGTATGCAAGATTGTGTTTAGGGTCTTCAATATTTGTAATGGAGAAGAGTTCAAACCTTTAAAAACAAAAACATTGTAAAAATTTGAACCATTGTCTAGATAAACAAAGAAAATTTAATCAGTTACAGAGTAATAATTAAACCTGCATCCATATGAACTAGTACATACCCGTGCATACCCGTCCATGCCTGTAGAAACCAAGTATAAGAAAGTATTTCTGCATGCCCGTTGCTGAAGGCTCTCCTCCTGTGTGAGATGGCTGTTGTTTAGTCATGCTGCAGGCATCACTGACAGATTTCTTGAATTTATACAGTAGAGTGCCTTCTGCATTACTGAGTGAGATTTCCCGATGTCCTGGTTCGAATGGGTGTGGTTTAAAGTAGTGGGGTGTGATGTACTGCTGGAACCTCAGGTGTTTCATCTTCATGGCATCTTTTTTGACGTGCAGCAGTTGTCGTCATTCTATTGCTCTCCATGTGGTGGTGGTGGTGGTTCTTCTTCCACTGGTTGAGGGATAGGTGCGTCGTAATTCCAGTTCATGGACAGGATCATGAAAAACTTAGACAAATTGTCCTATGATCTGTGATCTTTGACTTCATGGAGACACATTTGTCGTCCTATGATGCCTGAGTTCATAGGCCGTCCTATCAAGTGTGACCCACACAGGGATTTCTTGCTTTTATAAATGATGATTGAGTGATATTGCAAATTTGGAAGAAAAAAGTTGCGGATTTGTCAAAAAGTAGTGAATTTTTTAAGAAAAAATAACAAATTATTTGTTATTTTTGCTCCTGTTCTTCAGGAGCAAGAACAAAAGTGTCAATTTACAAGAAAAAATTGGAAAATTTCTCAGAAAAAAAAATGTGAATTCATGGGAAGTTTTAAATTTGAGGGGAAAAAAGTCAGTTACTATAAAAAAAAAAAAAATTTCAAATTTATGAGAAAAGAGCTTTAAATGAGGGGAAAAAAGTTGCAAATTTACGAGAAAAAGTTGCGGATTTATGAAGTTGCAGATTTACAAGAAAAAGTTGCCAATTTACATGTAAAGAGCTGCAAATTTGAGAAGTTTTAAATGTGCGGGTGGAAAATGTAAATTTACAAGAAAAAGGCTACATAATTAAAGGTGAAAAAGCTGTAAATTTATGAGAAAAAATTGCAGATTTACAAGAAAATAGTTGTAGATCTAAAATTGGTGCCCCAGATGCATTACTCTGTTATGTAAAATGATATTTAAAAAAAAAGTTTACGATGAATTGGGAAGGGGCGCAGTTGTCTATTTTTTTCCAGATTAGGGGTACATTCCCCCCCTTCCCGATTTACACCTATGTTCATGGCACACTCCTGGAGTTTTCCCAGGTTGGATTTTCCCAGTTATTTGCCAGAAGCTGTCGAACACCATGCCCCCTGAAGCTGGATTTCTGGTAACCAGCACCAAACTAAAGCTATAGAAGAGTTGAGGACTTAAAATAACTGCATCCATTAGGGGTGGGGATAAAAATCCATGCATCACAGTACTGGGATGCCTTGTGGTGGTGATGTGGTATTGATTGCGAACACAAGCTTACCTATTTAGACTTAGACTTAACTTTATTAATCCCTTTGGGATGACTCCCTCTGGGAAATTTAAAATTTCCAGCAGCACATAAAAGGAGCATACAGATCAGAAGCAAAAAAGAAAAAAATAAACACTTAACATAATATACACAATATAAATACAAAGCTAAATATGGCTTGTACAAGTATGGTTAAGGTTATTGCACTATGAATGCCCTACTGTCCTCTGTACTCTATGCCCCCCACCCCCAAGTGAGAAGTTATAGAGTGTGATGGCATGGTGGACGAAAGTTCTTGAGCCTGTTAGTCCGACACTTGGGAAGGAGCAGTCTTTCACTAAACAGGCTCCTCTGGTCACTGATGACGGTGTGCAGAGGGTGGCTGACATTGTCCATTATATCCAACAGTTTATCCAGAGTCCTCATCTCTGCCACCATCACCAGGGTGTCCAGCTTCGCGCCGACCAGAGCCGGCCCGCCTGATCAGTTTATCCAGTCTGGACGCATCCTTCTTGGATATACTGCCCCCCCCCCAGCACACCACCGAGTAAAAGAGGACGCTGGCAACCACCGACTGGTAAAACATCCGCAGAAGTTTACTGCAGATGTTGAAGGACCGCAATCTCCTTAGGAAGTACATCCTACTTTGTGTCTTCCCATACAAGTGGCTAATGCATGTTGTCCAATCCAATTTGTCCAACCACAACCTGAGGTATTTGTATGAATCCACAACCTCCACCTCAGCTCCCTCTAACAGGACTGGTTGAGGTCTTGGTCTAGACCTCCCAAAATCAATAACCAGCTCCTTCGTCTTAGAGGTATTGAGCTGTAGGTGGTTAGTGTGGCACCATGCAGCAAAGTCCCCTACCAGTCTCCGATACTCCTCCTCTCTGTCATCCCTGATACACCCAACAATGGCTGTGTCATCGGCATACTTCTGAATATGACACAGCTCCGAGTTGTAGCAGAAGTCCGAGGTGTACAGGGTGAAGAGAAGAGGGGCCAATACTGTGCCCTGGGGGGCTCCGGTGCTGCAGACAACTGTCAGACGTAATGTCCTTCAGCCCGACATACTGTGGTCTGCCAGTGAGGTAGTCGGAGATCCAGTCCACCAGGTGGGAGTCCACTCCCATCTTGCTTAATTTATCCCGAAGCAAGGGGGGGCTAAATGGTATTGAAGGCACTGGAGAAATCCAAAAAGAGAATCCTCACTGTTCCACTTCCCTTATCCAGATGGGAGTGGGCTCGATGAAGCAGGCAGAGGATGGCATCCTCCACACCAACACCTGGTTGGTACGCAAACTGCAAGCGGTCCTGGGCATGTTGCACTTGGGGTCTGAGGAGGCTGAGGAAGAGCCGCTCCAACGTCTTCATCAGATGTGAGGTGAGTGCCTCTGGTTGGTAGTCATTCAGCTCGCTGGGCCGGTTCTTTTTCGGAACTGGAACGATGCGGGATGTCTTCCAAAGAGTGGGCACTCTCCCAATCTGCAGACTGAGGTTGAAGATCCGTTGTAGTGGTTCCCCCAGTTCTGCAGCGCAGGTCTTCAATACTCTTGGACACACTTTGTCCGGGCCTGTAGCTTTCCTGAGTCGGAGCTTCCTCAGCTGCCCTCTGACCTGTTCTGTGGTGATAAATGGCAAAGGTCGTACTGATGTAGAGGAGGGGGGGGTTGCAATGTTTGGGGGGAGGTGTGTAGAGGGGAGGGGGGGTGGCTGTAATGAGGGCGGGGATGGGAGGGGCAAGGGCAAAGGCTGGTTGAACCTGTTGAAAAAATCACTCAGTTCATTTGCCCTCTCTATTGTCCCCTCAACAACTCTGGTCTTTGTGTTGAGACCTGTGATGGTCCTCACACCTTTCCAGACCTCCGTGTTGTTTTCCTTCAGCTTCTGCTCCACCTTTCTCCTATAGCTGTTATTGGCTTCCTTCACACAGTATTTCACCTCCTGCTGTGCTGCCTTCATGGCCCCCCTGTCTCTGCTCCTAAAAGCAGCCTTCTTCTTGTTGAGGACCATCATGACTTCCCGTGTTACCCATGGCTTGTTATTAGGGTAGCAACGGACAGTCTTGACAGGGAAGATCACGTCTGTACAGAAGTTCAGGTAATCCGTCAAACAGTGTGTCAACCCCTCTGTCCTCACCATGCGGGTCCATCAGCACATCCCAGGCTGTGGTGTTAAAACAGTCTCTCAAGGCACTTTCCTTCTCAGGGGACCATCTCCTGACTGATCGAGTTGTCAAAGGTTGCTTTTGGACCAGGGGAATATACAGTGGCTGTAGATAAACCAGGTTGTGATCAGACTTCCCTAGTGGGGGAAGGGGAGTCGCTCTGTATGCATCCCGTACATTAACATACAGATCAATTGTCCTGTTTCTAGTCGGACAGTCTACAACTTGATTAAAAACAGCCAAAGTAGCATCCAAAGTTGCATGGTTAAAGTCCCCAGAGATGATCATGAGTGCCTCAGGGTGCTGTCTGCAGCCTTGCTGTGACTGAATGGATTTTTTCACAGGCAGTGGCTGCATCCGCTCTCGGAGGGATGTAAACACAGACGGTGATCACGTGACTGAACTCTCTCGGCAAGTAATATGGCCGCAGGCTAATGGCTAGCAGCTCAAGATCCCGGCAACATGACTGTCTTTACAGAGATATGACCTGGGTTATACCAGCAATTGTTAACATACATGAGTCCCCCACCCTTTCTTTTCCCGCTAGCCTTAGTGTCTGTCGGCTCTCACAGCAGTGAATCCTAGCAGATCCATGTTAGCATCTGGTACTAGGTGGTTAGATAGATTTGTTTATTTGACAGGGACAGTGCAATAAACATAGACAATTAATCAATGACAATCAATCTGATGTGTTGCACAGAGTGTATAGCTATTAGCTAATTTGCAACTCTTGTCCCTGGATGGGCTTTAGAAAGGAGAAACAAGTAAAAAGAAAAAAAAAAAAGGAAAGAAAAGGAATACACAATAACCACATACATCAATGCAAAAAGCATAAATACATTATAAATACACAATTATAAATATTATAAATACACAAATATAACAACCTGACACACATTTGCCTATTTCAGGCCTCCCTCCCTTCGTCACTCACTATAAACAAACACATTCATTCCTTCCCTTCATTCACTCTCCCCTGCAGACAATCATTTCATACATGGGTACATTCTTGTTTATTTTTCAGCCAGTTTTTAACCTTTTTAGTGAATGTTTTAAAGTCCGTTATTATTTTAATTTCATTTGGCATTGTGTTCCAGATGTGACTGCCCTTTATAGAGAAAGCTGTTTGTCCAAATGTGGTTCTGCGGTGGAATATTTTAGAGTTATTGTTAATAGAACTCCTGGTGGCTCTGCTGCTGTCCTGTCTTTGGATGAAACCAGCAAGTGGCTCAGGTGCTGATTTATGGAAACATTTGAAAGTTAATTTCAGTAAACAGAGGTCAGTGAAACTCTCAAAACTCAATAGGTTGTATTTTTTTAAAATATTAGTGATGCCACCTAATGGGCTTTTTGTCCAAGATTTTTAGGGTTTGATTATATAATGAACCTATATGTCTTATTGTGGAAGGGGCTGCTTGAGCCCAGACTGTCAAACAGTATGATATATGAGAAAAAACCATAGAATGCATATACAGTACAGCAGGTTCGTAAGGTATGTAATATCTAATTAATTTAAAGCAGTTCAGATTTTTTTTTTACTGTTTTTGAAATTTTCTTTATATGAAGATTAAATCTGAGTTGAGGATCTAGTACAACGCCAAGGTATTTGAATTCTGTAACTAAACTGATGTCATGATCATGTATATTAACTTTAAAACATTGCAGGTTATATTTTTTGATTGAAAAGCACATTGAAACTGTTTTCTGAAGGTTCAGCAATAGATGGTTCTGGAGGAGCCACTCTTGGACATCAACCATACTTGTAGACAGCACATCTGCAGCCTGTGCTGGAGTCTTGGTAGCTGTGTAAATAACTGCATCATCTGCATAAAGTTGGCATGTTGCAGCAGAGCAGTGTAGCGGCAAGTCATTAATAAAAATGCTGAAAAATAAAGGACCAAGAATGGACGCTTGTGGGATACCCATACGGTTGTTTAAAAGTGAGGATTTATCCTGGTGAACTTTTACACACTGTTTTCTATTCTGGAGTTCAGCCATGTCTCCGTAAAAATGAACAAGCTGCTCTCCCGGTAAATCCGCTGGTTGTTCAAAGCGGACAACTCATCGATCTTGTTCGGCAATGAGTTCACATTGCCCATGATGACGGAGGGAATCAACGGTTTGAAGCACCTCCGTTTTTTTGCTAGCTCAGCCTTTAGCTTAGCCCCGGCCTTGCAGCCCCGTGGTCTCCTCCTCAGCTCCGCCGGGATAGAATGTCGTATCCCGGCTCGTCCCTTTATTCGCAGAGCCAGCAGTTCCTCCCGTGATTAAGTGAAGAAACTGGCTCTTGGTTGCATTTCAAAGTTATAAGTATCCATACGATATCTAGACGGTCTCTTCGCAAGAAGAGTAAAAAAGTGGGAAACGAGGTTAAGAGATTAAAAAGGAGCTAAATACCGAGCTACTGGAAAGGCAGCCGTCTACACAGCGCGCCTCATGAGGATTACGTCCTTGATTACGTCCTTCGTATCCTCCACACTGGAGGATACAAATAAGGGTCACCAGTGTGGAGGCAAGGATCAAATAAGTGCAGGCGGACACGGCGAACTGAAGGTTAAAGAGGTGCTTTATTCTTCCTCCATCATGAGGCTCACCCAGCGCTGTGGCAGCATGCTGGAGTGAGCCCTGCGTCTCTAGGTGTCAGAATGCGAGTGAGAATGAGGCATATACGGTCAGCTCTTTTATACTGAGCTACAGACAGTGCATGCATGGCATATTAGCATAACAGTCAAGCAGGAATGCATGGACATTTACATGAGTCACACATATCAATAGCAGGATTACTGGCGCCGGAATTCCTCTCTGCTCCGGGGCTGTAGGACACATTTTGGTACCAGAATAATAAACTGTTTTCAGTCCTCTAGGTGGTGTTAAATGTTCACTGTCTGATTAGATCAGCGCAGCAAAGCGGAGACTGCTGAGATCAAACTGGGAGTTGAGCAAGATAAGATCGGGATGGGAAATTGCAATATGAGACCGCAATACTCAGCATATTGCAAGATCGTAATAGTATCACAAGATCATTATAGTACCGCATCATCGCCCAAGTATCTTGGTATGTGTTGTATCGTGCGCCCTCTGGTGACTCCACCACCAGCATCCAGCTTCAACAATAAGTGGAAGCTCAAGTAAAAAGTACTGCATATTGGCACTTCTGAGCGAGAGAGCACAACATAGAGGTTTCAATCTTGGAATTCTGACTTTTTAGAAATGTGCTGGAGCACGTTTATGGTCAGAAACCTGAGTTCAGAGGGTATGCCATTCATAACTTTTGGTGACTGAAAATATAACCTGGGAAAACCTTCGGAACGCTCTATCAAATCTTAGTACAGAAATGGGGGGAGATTGTGTGTGGCACTAAGAATAACGCCAGTGCAGGTGACCTGGGTTCAAATCCCATCATTCACTTAAGTACAATATTTGCAATCACTTCTAGGTTATGATTCACTTCTTTTACCCATTAGTGGTAAATGTAGGTGTAATAGGATTTGCCACTAAAATGTCTTGGTTTTGGCTAGGGTTAAGGAAGCGTGAAGGTCTATTGTAAACAGATGTACACCTCTAACCCTCTCAAATACATAAATATAGGGCATAATTTCTACTCATAAAACATTTTATTAGGTCATTTTTGTATTGAAGGACAAGGTTTTTAGCTCATTCTGGCAAAGCTGAAAGGAGCTAATGAAATTGTACATCCATCTGTAACATTTGGTGACCATTGGGACATTTGTTCCAATGGTCACCAAACTTACTCACCATGATCCTCAAATGTGTCTCCATCCAAGTTGTGCTCAAGGTCAGCAGTCAGGAGATATGGGCGCTTTCAGTATGCAATTTTAGAAAATCAGTACTCCACCTAGGCAATTTCCCCAATATTCAACAAACTCATGCACTATGATCCTCAGGTGGGACTGCATCTAGGCTGTGCTCAAGGTCAAAGATCAAGAAAC
The DNA here is from genome assembly GCA_020510985.1 of Pholidichthys leucotaenia. Classification (NCBI taxonomy): domain Eukaryota; kingdom Metazoa; phylum Chordata; class Actinopteri; order Cichliformes; family Pholidichthyidae; genus Pholidichthys; species Pholidichthys leucotaenia. The sequence goes on along the minus strand of CM035836.1, from coordinate 123,131,491 downwards.
CTGAGCACTCTTAGGGTGATTTCATCAGACTGGAATGAGCTACTGTCATTGATGGTCTGGATTAGGTTTTCCAGTACAATTGCAAAAAATCCCGACTTTGAGCTACTTATTTACCTGTAACTGTCTAGCCAATTGGTATTTGATACTTTAATGCAGTGTTATGTCTTTTGTCCATGTATAACCAATTGACGGGTTAACAGAACTTGGACTGGAGGCAAAACTCAAAAAGAAACCTGAAAGCTTTTGACAACAAAAATCTTATACCAGTACATACAAGTATTTTCTTTGTATAAAGACTGATTTTTGACTCTTTACTATTTATATTAACATTTTTTCAGTTTTTGCTCTGTGACCTGCCTTTTATTGTTTTAACACAATACAGACTACTTGAAATAGGGTTTTGTCATCATCTCCATCTCTGGTTTGATGTCAGTTTAAGATATAACACTTTACAGGGGTGTCCAACCATGTGCCATGGAGAGCCAAGACCCTGCAGGTTTTCTCTTCTACCCAGTCTCTTCACCAGGTGTTTTCACTTATCAGCAATCAGTGGGAAGAAGTTCACAGAAATCTGCTGTTGAAGACACTGGTTGGAGGTAAAACCTGCAGGGTCTTGGCTCTCCATGGCACATGGTTGGACACCCCTGCTTTAACACCTCTTTGCCACCATCTTTTCCTGGATGACCTTTAGTAATAACAGTGTTGCTTTCAATCTTTGGAAACATGGCATAGCCTCTGGCTTTTTAAAAACTTGTCAGTACATGAACTCGTGTTTTCCGCATTGTGCTAACACAGCAAATATCCCATTCCTAAACTTATTTGTTTTTAGAATCCCTGAACTCAAATCCCATGAGAACTGTTTGAAAGACACAATCTGATGAAAAATCTGTTTTTAAAAGAACTTTAATTTGGAAGTCTCGGCAGTCGAGTTTAGGGAAGGGATATTTTTAAGTCATATATATATTGCTTGATTCACACAACTTCACCTTGATTTTATCCATCTCAAAACTGAGGCTCACTCCTTTGTTGGAACTTCTGTTTTTCTTTGATATAACTGATTCCACACTAAACTGAAATTGCCACCACCATTTTCTTGCCAATCAGTTGTTGGTTTATTATGTAATGTGATATATGATCCCTTGAACAAGTGTGCCTTGTTGATGCTTGTCAGCTATTTTCAGGTTCGGGCAGTGAGTAATATTTGTATGGCCAAAGAAAATCAGTCAGCGTGCCAAGGATAGCAGAACAAATCATAATCACATACTGTACATTATGTCCTTAGGTTAGTTTATTCTCAAGCCTCTACTGTTGTTCCTTTATTCTATGGCCCAAATATGTTTTGTGGACAAAAAGTAATGGGACTTTCTATAGTAGAGATTGCCAGCTGTTGGATTAGATACTTTATAGTCATTTAAATTATACACGGGGCATTGCACATTTGAATGAAATTTCTGTGCATCTGACTTACAAGACAATAGGGAAAAATGCTAAAAGCTATAGCAAATTTAAACAGTTACTGGTTGATTGTTTTTAGAGTTTTCTGTCTGTACTGTCTTAGAATACCTTGTTTGAAAGTTGTTCTCTGAACATTTTTTTCCCCGCCAGTGAAGACAGAAGGGGAATTATGTTACTGGGCTGTCGGTCTGTACTCCTTCTACAGTTTTGCACTGATTGTTTTGAAACCTGGTACCAGGGTTTGATATACACTGATGTACATATTGAAATTTGCCTTCAATCAGATGACTTTTGCAGGAGTTTGGGGGCAAAAGGTGAAATGTCAAGGTTGGCCCCAATACTGTAGATCGACTAAAGCTAGGGTCATCGAACTTGCAAAGGTTCACCCTGAGATCCTAAACTGACTATGGGTTTTGAAGTCAAGGTCAAAATGTCATATAAGCTACTGTATATCTCGGCAACAAAAAAGCTAGGGTCACCAAACTTGGTTTGGGACTCTGACCTACATTTATGGGTTTGAGGTCATAAGGTCAATATTAACATTCCCTTTGCACTATTACTATAGAACGAGTAAAGCTACAGTCACCAACATTGGTACTCAGGTTCACCCTGAGCCTATGATCTCTGACTGTGGGTTTCGGGTCAATAAGTCAAATGTCAAGGTTGGCCTTCGCTATGCCCTATTACCATAGGAGTAAAGCTAGAGCCACCAAGCTTGCTATACAGGTTCACCTTGGGATCCTGACCTACAACTAATGGTTGTAATACAGCTATTTTTGTTGTATATTCATGGATGATAGGCTTATAATAGTTTGGTTCTGCCTCAATAAGTATATGGAAAAGTTGAACACTGCTCTTTTTCAGTAACATATTCGGCTCTTCAAAGAAAATAGAGGCAGGGAATATTGCACTTGCCTCAGAGTGCTCTTGTTAGCTCATTACACTAAAAGCGAAGTGTGCTAATGCCATTATGCTACTCCTCCTAGGCAATTGCCAGATGCTCAACAAAATGTGCTCAAGGTCAAGTCACAGGACTTGATTTTGTATTGTTCCAATTGTCAGTAAGCTGGGGCTACATTATGAAGCGCAAAATACAGTACAACAGAGCAACTGAAGTTGTACATCAAGCAAGAATGGGGAAAGAAATCCACCTACAGTGCATATACATGTATATGTATGTATATAAGTATGTGGACAAATTTGTTGGTACTCAAATTTGTTGGTATTTGTTTTTTGCTTTTCTACAAAAAGCAAAAAAAGACCATAACTCTCTGTAAAATAACTTGCAACTGACAAGTTTAATGGGATATCTTATTGTTTATATCTTAAAACAAATCAAACTTTTCTTTTGATGACTGATTACTTGAATAGTTTATATAATTAAACAAATTAAAATGGCATGGATTAAAAAGATGGTACCCTGAAATGAAATATTTTGTGGCACCACCTTTTGCAGCAGACCCTGCCAACAAGCGATCTTAATGAGTATCCCAGGTGTCTTCAAGCTTTTCATCAGCCATTCAGCCTATTTAAAGGGGAGGGAAAAAAACATGCTATTGTGTAGTTTGATATCATTGTGTGCACAACACTGAATATGGACCAGAGAAGGCAAAGAGGAGAACTGTCTGAGGAGCTCAGAAGATTATAGATAACCATGTTAAAGGTAAAGGATGTAAGACAATCTCCAAGCAGCTTCATGTTCCTGTGACCCCAGTTGCCATTATTATTAAAAAGTAGAAGGTTCATGGGACTGTAGCCAACCTCCCTGGGCAGTATGTTTTGCTCCAGGATGTCTTGGTACCCTGCACAGATTCAAGGTTCCCCATTCCAGATGCAGTAATCTTATAACCGTAAATCTTCTGCACAGCATGCACACTGTGAGGGTTTTATCTGATGTTTGTTGAGGCTTGTGGGAGCAGAGGCCACTGCTCCTTTGAGATCCTTCAGCAGTCTACTGAGTCTCTTTTCTCAGACTGTGATACTCTCTCCCATACTTATTCTCTTACTGATCGTTAACCCCAACCTGCTAAACTCTGACAAAGCTTCTGATGGAAGTTAAGAGTTCTCATGGTTTCCAACAAACTGTCAAGCTCAATTGTATCTCGTCAGTCTTGGGGTTTCAGTACCCCTCTGGGAGCAAAACTTCCAGAAAGGGATATGACCAATTTACTGTTTGTGTAGCTTTTCTGAATGTATCCACCAAAGGGAGCCTTAAAGGACCCAGTAAAGAGTTTATGAAAACAAAAATGCTATGGTTGGCTGGATTAATCTAAAAGTAATATTAAAATAGTATAAAGGAAATTGGAGGCAGAAAATTAGTTTTCTGCCTCACTGAACATCAATAGAAATCAGCAGAGATTCCAAAAAAGCAAAAATAACCAGTTAAAGGTGAACAGGACGGTATTTTCATGAGAACAAATACTTAAAAAATGATGCATCAAAAAATATGTAGAAAGGTGCAGGGTTAAAGTCTGTTTTCTTCAAAACGTATATATTAAGAGATATTTTGATCATTTTTACAGGACTGAAATAATATTTATATCTGAGCAGTTGCATGATGAGACTAAGATAACATAGATATGATACCCTAGATAGGACATGGCTAACATTTTTATGGCAAACAGAGGTGCCATATTCTATCGGTAATGGTAGACAACACCTTCAGTATTGTGATAACAGGATACACAAACAGTTGTTCATTGCATTTATTGTAGTCATATACATATGTATATGAAATGTGACTGGCCTAGTGGCTAGCCTTGTTCTATCTAATGTTTACATATCTTTGGCCAGTAAAGATATCACAGCCGGAGACGGCCAATAGCATGACGGGGTTGATGTCACGTGTCTCTACCAACCAGTCAGTGCAAGAGTTAGTGCATCACTTACTGGCCGTAAGGTCAGAAACTCATCACTAGCACCTTTTAATGAAGTAAATGAGTGATTATGTGTGGAAGTCAAACAGTTTCTTTTGTCAGAGGTTTGAAATCAGAATCCAATATTTAGAAACTACACTGCGTTCCAAATTATGCAAATATGTGTCTCTGATTTTCCTAAATAGTCAATGCAAATGACAGTCAGTATAATTTTCAAGTCATCAACTGTTAGAGCATAATTCAGATTTTATTGAAAAACCTCCCAGTGTGATAACTATTTTTTTGCAAAAATAAACTCAAAATGCACTATTCCAAATTATTATGCACAACAGAGTTTCAAAACATTTTATTTGTTGTAAAGAACTGAAAATGGTCATTTGTTGGATTTGCAGCATTAGGAGGTCCTATTTGCTGAAATTGAAAGTCATTTCAATCAAAAACATCTTAACAGGACAAGTTACATGTTAACATATAACCCCTTCTTTGATATAGCCTTCACAGTTCTTGCATCCATTAAACTTGAGTTTTTGGAGAGTTTCTGCTTGAATTTCTTTGCAAGATGTCAGAATAGCCTCCCACAGCTACTGTTTTGATGTGAACTGCCTCCCACCCTCATAGATCTTTTGCTTGAGGATGCTCCAAAGGTTCTCAATAGGGTTTAGGTCAGGGGAGGATGGGGGCCACACCATGAGTCTCTTATGCCCATAGCAGCCAATGACGCAGAGGTATTCTTTACAGCATGAGCTGGTGCATTGTCATGCATGAAGATAATTTTGCTACAGAAGGTACGGTTCTTCTTTTTGTACCATGGAAGAAAGTGGTCAGTCAGAAACTCTATATAGTTTGCCGAGGTCATTTTCAAACCTTCAGGGACCCTAAAGGGGCCTACCAGCTCTCTCCCCATGATTCCGGGCCAAAACATGACTCCGCCACCCCCTTGCTGATGTTGCAGCCTTGTTGGGACATGGTGGCCATCCACCAACCATCCACTATTCCATCCATCTGGGCCATCCAGGGTTGCATGGCAGTAAGCAAGACTGTTTGAAAATTAGTCTTCATGTATTTATTTTTTTCTTTTCCACAATATTTTTATTGAACCTTTTTGTACAAACATAACACAAATAATCAAACACTAACACTAAAGTAATAAAAAAAATGTACTAAAAACACCAACAACCACTAAAAGACAGGTCTTCAACAATGCTCCTCTGTTTAGTCTAGGCAATCCATTACATAAGTATACATATTATACATTCACCAGTTTGGAATTTACAAGGTCCACACACATCATTCATCTTCTTCTTCAAAAGTTATATTTAAATTCTTTACATAATCAATGAAAGGTCTCCATATATTCTCAAACACAAATTCCTTTGATTTCAGTATGTATGTTATTCTTTCTAGTGGAAGGTTTGTTAACATCTGTTTTAACCACTCACTGAGTTACATCTGGTCTGAGTCTTTTTCCACAATAGTGCAATACATTTTTTGACGTTAAGCAAACTGAGGTCTATGAATGCTCTTTCACTTTTATTGAAGTTATGCTTTTCTGGATACAGACCCAACAAAAACAATTTAGGATTCAATATGATTTGTTTTGAAATTATTTTTTCAATTGTTACCCTCACCTCTTCCCAAAACATTCTAATTTTTCTACATTCCCATACACAATGAAATAAGGTTCCTTTACTTTCCATACATTTTGTGCACGTATCTGGTATGTTTTTGTTATATCTATTTAATTCCACTGGTGTAACATGCATCCGCATTAACCATTTAAAATGTATCAATTTAAGACTTACATTTATTGATTTGGTTTGAGCTTCTGCACAAGCCAATTCCCATTGTTCCTCTGAAATTTCAGTTTGCAGGTCTTCTTTCCAATAATTCAATCTTTTCTGTGAGTTTTCACTTGAAGATAGTGTCGATGAGTTATAAAACTCTGAAATAATACCCTTTCTCTTACTATCTTTCATCAAAAATTTTTCCAAGGATGAATAAATAGGTCGAGTGAGAGCATTATTTTGATTTGATCGAATAAAGTTCCTAAGCTGAAGATATTTAAAAAAATGTGTTCTATTAAGATTAAATTTGATCCTCAGCTCTTCAAGACATTATGTTATCTGAACATGACGGATATAAATCTTGAATCTTTTGAATCCCTTTTAAATTCCATACTTTAAATACAGCATCCACTCTCCCTGGTTTAAAATATTGATTACCCCATATTGGGCTAAATTGTGACAATAAGTGTGGTTCTTTTAAATATTTTTTAGTTTCACACCATATTTTGATCATATGCTTAACAAATGAATTTTTAACTTGTTTCTGTAATTTTTTGCCGAGTCTGAGTATATGAATATGGGAAGAGGTAAAGGTAAATTGTATGATTCCATTTCAGTCCAGTGAGGGAGATCATTTGATGAAAAATAATGTCATAGACCTCAGTTGTGCTGACCAGTAATACAACATAAAGTTTGGACATTTCAGACCTCCACGATCAAATGGTAAATATAGTAAGGGCAGACGTAATCTAGCCTTCCTGTTGTTCCATATAAATTCCACTAACTTTTTTTTAATTCTTGAGAATAGATCTGAAGGTGGTGGTAAAGGAATGTATTGAAATAAAGTATTTTAGGTAAGATATTACTTTTAAGTATATTGATTCTCCCTATCATCGACATTGGTAGTGACATCCATCTCTGAATTAACTCATTAATGTCTGTCATTAAGGCTTCATAGTTGGCACTGGCGACTAATTCTAGCTTAGGCACAATTTGAATTCCTAAATATTTAAACTGATTTACAACATTGAATTGATTTACCTCAGGAGCTGGGTGATTTCTCTGGGTCTCATTTAGCATTAATATTGAAGATTTAGTTTTATTTTATATCCTGATATTTCCCCAAAATTCTTTATTAAATTCAACAAGGTCGGAATTGATTTTTTTTAAGATTCGACATAAACAAAATTATGTCATCGGCATACAGGGAGATTTTATGTTCTGTTGGTCCAACTTTAATTCCATATATTTGTGGATGTAAACGTACTGCCATCGCTAAAGGTTCAATTGCCATAGTAAACAGTAAGGGTGAAAGTGGACAGCCTTGTCGACATCCTTTATTGATTTTGAGATATTGCTGTTTGTTAGGATTTCTGCTGTAGCATTATTATGTATTATCTGAACCCATTTTATGAAATTATTTCCAAGTCCAAACCTTTGTAAAACTTCAAAAAGAAAGGGCCATTCGACCCTATCAAAGGCCTTTTCGGCGTCCAATGATAGGAGAGCTGTATCCGGTGCTTCTTTATTAGAATAAATAATATTAAATAGTCTTCTTACATTATAGAAGCCTTGTCTTCCCTTTATAAAGCCATTCTGATCTCTGTTAATATTTGGTAATATTTCTTGTATTCGTCTTGCTAAAATTTTACAGATTATCTTAAGGTCAGCATTTAATAGGCTTATTGGTCTCATATTTTCACATTTATTAGAGGGTTTACCTGGTTTTGGCAACAGTATAATTAAGGCATTATTCATGTATGGTGGTAAATTACTATTTTGAAATGCTTCTAAAACCATTTCCAAAAAAGGTTTTATTAATTCTTAAATTTTTTATAAAGGTCAACTGGAAGACCATCTGGTCCTGCACTTTTTCCTGATTTCATATTCTCAATGGCTAGCCCAACTTCTTCTCGACTAATTTTAGACTCCAGTATCTCCGTTTTCATTTGGAATTACACGGTATAGATAGTCCATCCAAAAACCCATTTAGTTTTAAGTCAGTTTCATTTTTTGTATCATATAATTTTTCATAGTAATCTCTAAAGGCTCTATTAATTTCTAAAGGATCTACAACTACCTGTCCGTTACTAATAATACTGGTGATTGGTGTTTTAAATTCTAATTGTTTAATCTGCCATGCCAATAATTTTCCTGATTTTTCACCTTGTTCATAAAAAGATTGCTTCAATCTTAGAAGACTCGAGGCAGCTCTATTCACTGATTTTTTTCATATTCAGCTCTCAGAATCAGTAATTCATTCTCTAACTTTGGGTCACTTCCTGCATACACTTTTTCTTGAAGAATTTTTAGTTTATGTTCCAATTGGACTCGCTCCTCTCGAGTCTTCTTAGATTTTGAACCTGTATAACTAATATGTCCCCTAATAAAAGCTTTGAAAGCCTCCCACTTTATACATGCTGATGTTTGTGTAGTATTGATATCAAAGAACTCATCTATCTGTTTTTCTATGTACTTAACAAATTCCTCATCCTGAAGCCATTTATGCTGAAATTGCCACCTACCTGGTTCCTTTGTCAATTTCTTATCTACATATATGAGACAACAGGGTGCATGATCAGAGATCACAATATTATCATAAAAGCAGTTTTGAATCTTGGACCTTAATTCTGTGGAGATCAAAAAATAGTCAATACGTGAGAATGTCTTGTAGGTATTGGAATAACAAGAGTAGGCTTTAACTTGTGGTTTCATTTCTCTCCATATATCTAGCAATCTCAATTCTTTCATAAAATGCTTAATGATCATCCTGCATCCATTGTGCATACAGTCCAGTCCTGTTGATCTATCTATACAGGGATTCAATGTACAATTAAAATCCCCTGCTATTATATGTTGCCCTGTAAGTGATAAGATAAGAAATAAATTAGCAAAGAACTTTTGATCATCTATATTGGGACCGTATAAGTTCACCAGATTTATATTTTCTAATAGCAAAGATCCTTGAATAATTAGATATCTTCCAAATTTGTCTCCAATTACATTTTTCACTTGAAATGGGACTGATTTATGTATGAGAGTCATAACTCCCCTGGCTCGGGATGAAAATGAGGTGAATACACTTCCTTGCCATCTACTCCTAATTCTATTTACATCCTCCTCCTATTAGATGAGTTTCTTGTAAAAACACAATTTTTGAACCTATGTCTTTTATTTTATTCATAACTTGTTTAAGTTTTTTTAAATTTTGTAGACCTCAGCAATTCCATGAAGTTAAATTAAGATTAACGCTTTGGTCTATGATCAATAAGGAGTTTGGGATTACCTTGCAATATAAACATGCTCATACAGAGAAGCAAAAACATGAGTGGTTGAACATTCATCCTACAAACTACACACAAATTCCCCCTTCCCACATTTGTGGTAATCCCCCCCCAAAATCAAAAAAAATTCCATCTCCCGCTATAGCCATTGACTGCTCCACACCCACGAGGACCAGCCAAAGCCACTCCCTCTTCATCCTCCCAATCACCCTAACTCTACTGCTTTAAATGACGTAACATTAACTCTCTTCTGTAGTTTTCCAACTTAACTCCAAAATTTTATAGCAACTTTGTACATCATAGTTTTTTTTTTTTAATATGTAATACAATCTATATTTTGTAAACTTGCTATATGCTTCAGATCAGTTAGATGCCTGTGCAAATGCTTAAATATTCTACCTTATATTTTGTTCATGCTTAGCTCCCACCAGTCTTCTTGGATCTTCTTGATGAGCTCCTGCGCCTCCTCAGGGGTCTTGAAGATGTGTTCTGCCCTTATACGTGACCAGCAGTCTTGCAGGATAAATCACTCCATGACGAATCCCAAGGTTGCGCAGCTCTTTACGGACGGGGTCAAACTGTTTCCTTAATTGTTGGATTCCTGTGGCCAAATCTGGGTAGAACCGCACCTGTTGATCCTGGTATTTAATTTCTCCTTTGGCTCGCGCCGCGTTGGAGATCGTCATCCTGTCTCTGTAGCTGAGGAACTTCATAATTGGCGTCCTCGGTGGTCCCTTATTTCTCAGTGGGCCAATTCGGTGGGCGCTTTCTAAAACGACTGATTGCAGCTCCGCGTTGTTCAGCGCTTCTGGAATCCACTTTTCCAAAAAGGAACATGGGTCCCGACCCTCGGTTCCCTCCAGTAGACCCACCAGCCTCAGGTTGTTCCGTCTCGACCGGGACTCCAAGTCCAGGACATCTTCCAGACATTTATTTTTTTTTTCCCAAAGTGCGCACCTTTAATTGAAGGCCGGCGACGTCATCCTCAGCACTGGAAACTCGAAGCTCCACCTGCGCCACTCGTTCCACACAGTCACCCAATTCCTTTCTCATTCCTTCCACCGCTGCTATAATCCCATCAAATTTAGCGGAAGTCTGCTCTCATTGAACTAATGGCAGCAAGCACCGCACCTGTGCCGTCTCCAGCAGTCACCGCACCACCGCTAGCTTCCTCCGCCATATCTGGAGCTTTTTCTGCTGCGTCACGGACGTGAAAGTCCGTTAACTTGGACTGTTTCGGCAGTTCAAATTTCCTCCACCTGATTTCCCAGCCTTAGGCTTCACCGGCATATCCTCGCCCAAACGCTGGGATAGGTTCTGTTCCAAATGAGTTATTTGCCGACTTTTTATCTCTAAGAGCAGAGCAGAGTGAGACGTGTCCTATGTAGCCGCCATAACCGGAAGTGGCCCTTCATGTATTTCTGGGCCCACTGCAACTGTTTCTGCTTGTGAGCATTGGTTAGGGGTTGCTGAATAGTAGGTTTATGCACATCTGCAAACCTCTGGAGGATCCTACATCTTGAGGTTCGTGAGACTCCAGAGGCACCAGCAGCTTCAAATACCTGTTTGCTGCTTTGTAATGGCATTTTAACAGCTGCTCTCTTTATCCAATGAATTTGTCTGGCAGAAACCTTCTTCAGTAAGAACAGTAAGAAAATGACTGTTCCCTTAATATGTTTAAACAGAGCGTGGTTGCTTCATAAGTGGCAGAATAATCCACTCAACCATGCAGGGTTATGCCAGTAGTCTATCCGGCTACCCAGGTTCAAAATAATGGTTTGGTTATGGTGTATGGAACCTCAAGTGATTTATGGTTTTGGGTCGTAGAAGCTAATTTATCATATTGTGCTTTTGGCATCAGGCAAATATGAGTACCATAAGTATTAGCTAAATGGCGTGCTTTGACAGTATGCAGTATTGTACTTTACCTCCATGCATATGCTAGCCACAGCACGGGTAACAATATACTGTAGAATGTGTTCTGCTTTGCTACAACCATGACAGGAGACGGATTCAAAGTTGTTTGTCTAGCCTAGTCCACCTGCATCTGTGCCACACAGAAGGAACACCTGTCAACAGCCAGGCCATATATGTACAGTCATGTGAAAAAATTGGGACACTCTGTATAAGCCTTTTTTTTTTTTACATATTTGGACATATGGATATTTAATATCAATGTTAAAAATACTTGGAGATTCATGTATTACAACTAAACAGTTAAAAATGAATTAGACTTTTTCAAATTTTCTGCAAAATGTAATTCTAAACAAATGGTGAAGAATAAATTAGGACACCCCACATCTTTTTTTAGGACACCCCCACATTCATTCCCACTTAAGGCTAAAATAAATGTTAAAAAATGCAAATAAAAACAAAAACAAGGATAGACATATGTGAATATTTCTTAATAAAGAACTGAATATTTGATGGGGTGTCATATTTTTTCACATTACTGTATGTTAGCTAGCTCTGACTCCCACTGCGCTGTACCTGGTTGTGGTCTTGACGCTACTTTGCAGTATATGGGTCTGGCTATGTGTATGTACTGTGCTAGCTGTAGGCCACCACATCGCCACAACGGTTACCCAGATAAAAGTAAATCAACACCAGTGAGGTTCTGTTTTTTTCCCGGGGGGGGAAATGTGGCATATGGCAATTGGTACCACAGACGCCACGGGTGCAGGGACACATGCACGGGATGACATCATCACTCCGGGACTATAAAGGAGGCCTAACAGCGGGAGTCATCCTCTTTTGGTGCTCCTGTCCAACAGTCAGCTGCGGTGTACCACCCCTCGGTTAGCTTAAGCTATAAATTAGCTTGTTGTAATTATTGGTTTGAATAATAAAGTAACCCTCAACACACGGATGCATCTGTTGGTTTCATTCAGCAAGCACAGACATAACACAGCAAGCTAAGCTAACTCAGTTAATGTGTCTGTTGCTGTGGTTACAGGGCCATCCATTCGAAAACATTAGTAGAAGCCAGAATCATATCTGGAAGTGAGATAGATAATTGTGTGGAATAATGAACTAGCTAGGAACACGGATGTCTAGTGGGATGAGTATGTTAAGAGTAGTCATAAATCTTTCTCCACTAAGATAACTAGGCTAGCAGAGCTGTTTGTACATTGGTTCTGACGTTCACTCCCGCTGTCATTAAAACTGGGTGAAGATAGAAATTACTATTCCTTAAAAACATGACTTTTTTTTTTTTGTTACTTATTTGTACCCGTAGGTAGATTTGGTTTGCAGTCTGGTGACAAGCCACTGGCTGCCAGTCGCTGCGTGCGCGAGCGCCCTATACCTACATGTTTTTGGTATGCGGGAGGAAACCGGAGAAATCCCGGAGTAAACCCACGCAACACGGGGAGAACATGCAAACTCCACACAGCTCACTGTTGGTCGGGGGCTGGGATCGAACCCACGATCTCATGATCCCCGCGGTCCCCCGGCCGAGAGTAAACTGTGCTGCCACAGTGCTGAACCACTGCACCACCGTGCAGCCCTTTTCCCCCTCAGTTTGATATCATTTAACGATTCTACTTTTTTTAATTACAAAAACTACTCCTATACTGTCTGTGGCTTCTTGCAGTGACTGTATTACATTCACTCTTGGGATTCAAGGATGCTGAGTGTGTTTAAACATGTATTGCTCATGTTGTGAGTCATACTTGATGAGTAGCTCAGTCTAAATTAATTTGAGCTTGAGATGAGCAATTCAAGGGAAGCAGCCGTTAAGTGACTGGAGATAAGTTTGTGTCACTGTTTTTCTCCCATGTAAAGCATCCTGAGAGACTCCCTGCTGTGGAAACTTTCAGGAATTCTTTTTTTTTCTGTTTTTTTCCTCCTTTCTTTTCAACAAGTATAAATAAATATACACTGTTATTTCCCCCATCAGGTCAAGTCTTAGTTGAACTAGGAGAAAGATGGGTGATGAATTTCCATGGAAATGAGACAGTCAAGAATAATCAGCCACAATGAATCAGATCTCAGTAGATTTTCCTGTTGTGCGTTATAGTATCATATTAACGTAAAACATCAGACTTCTCAAAAATCCCACATGTATGAAACCATGTGAACTCTATGGAATGTTTTGTGGTCCGTAAATAGTTCCAGCTCTGGTTTGGAGGTTTTTAAACACCAACTTTATGGACGTAAACAGTTTAATCCCAGCCAGAGATGTAAGAAGTGGAGCTCATAAAGAAGCACACACATGCTTTCTGTATTTAAATTACAAGTGATCTTTTTTGAATAATGAACGGTTGTTTTATTTATTAGGTCTTTATTTACAATAACAAAATGGGAACTAAAAACAATCATGTGGAAATTAAACATTTTTTAAGCAGTGGGCATAATTGCTATTAATCGGGATTGATCACAATTCTCTTGGCCTCGTCTCTTTCTCCCCCATATGCTGCCAATGATGGAACTGATTGTGATTAATTGCCATCAATATGATTAATCGCGGGTACTTCGGTTTCCTCCCACAGTCCAAAAGCATGCAGGTTAGGTTAATTCATATCAACTGGGGATTTAACTGGTGATCTGTCCAGGGTGTACCCTGCCTTTTGCCCAAAGACACTGGGATCAACTCCAGCCCCCCCGCGATCCGAAAAGGATTAAGAGGTAGAAGATGGATGACTGGATGGATGATTAATCGCAATTAAGATGATTAATCGCAATTAATGTTATTTAGCAAGATTAATGTGATTAATTGCAATTGACACACCCACCACTTTTTTTTTTTTTTACATCAAATACACAGAATGTGTGTGTGGGGGGAATGGTATCCTCTAGGTGTGGGAATCGCCATATGATATTGTCCTGATAACTTTGGTTACAATACGATGTTATCTTGTTCACATTATGTTGAGTATTACAATATCCTATATTGCGAGCATTTCAAACCATCTAGTGGGCTGAAAAGTGAATTGTTTTTTTATTGCTCTGGTACCCAAAAAGCTGAACTTGTATGTGCAACATTTATTAATACTTTTATTCAAGTATTGCAATACAGGTTTCTCTGATTCAGTACAATATCGTTGACATAAAGTATTGCGATACTACCTGTATTGATTTTTTTTTCCTCTCATTCCTAGTATCCTCTGTATGAGCGTACTTTGGAATTCAAATCACAGCCTATTCACGTGGGTATAAAATTAGTAGCAATAAATAAAAGATATCAACCCAGTTTTGTTTTCATGTGAGAACATACACCCATTTGTGTAACAGCTGTAAAATAACATGAACAAAGAGACAAAGTGTATACCTTATAGTTTTAGCATGTTACAGAAAATGGTCTGGATCGTATTTTCCCAGTGAGTTGCAGGAAGTTGTTGAATGCCACACCACCTTAAGTCTGTAGTATGTTGGGCAGACAGCATCATACCCAAGTTAAAGAGGAGTTAAGGATTCAAAATGACTGCACCTGGTATGGACAATAATCAGAAGTTCAAGTAAAATGTCTTTCAATAACCAACAGATTAAGCACTTGCACTGATTGATGTGAAGTGCAGCTCTAAGACTGCCCCTTTGTCCCCTGAAATGCCCTTTTGGAGAGCCTTTTTTTTTTTTTTTTAAATGTATTATAGGTTTTAATTTTCCCCCACAGAGACACCAACTGCTGATCAAATGTGTCTGAGAACTATATATTTGACATCCAAATAATTCTGTGACCAGTGGTTGAGGCCCAAATTCCTCCCCCGTCCCCCTCTGTTCCATCCGTGGAGCTCGCACCACAGCAGCTGCAGCCTGTTTGTCTCCTCTCCTTCAAGTGTCAGGTTAGTGTTTTAATTGCCCTAAGCCTTGGCATTTTTTGTTGCTGTTGTGAAAGCCCACGCAGTAGGTGATTTTTTTTTTTTTTTTTTAACAATCCGGATGGTGGTTGTGGGAGGATATTAATAAATTTAGCATACAGTGTACAGGTACATCTCAAAAAAGTAGAATATCATGAAAAAGTTCAATATTTTTTGTCACTCATTTCAGAAAGTGAAACCCATATATAGATTCATTACAGAGTGATATATTTCAAGTGTATTTATTTTAATTTTGATGATTATGGCTTACAGCCAATGAAAACCCCAAATTCAGTTTCTCAAAAAAATAGAATATTACATAAAATTAATTTAATTTTTTTTTTTAATAGAAATATTGGCCAACTGAAAAGTATGTCCATGTACACACGCAATACTTGGTCGGGGCTCCTTTTGGATTAATTACTGTATCAGTGTGGTGTGGCATGGAGGTGATCAGCTTGTGGCACTGCTGAGGTGTTATGAAGGTCCAGGTTGCTTTGATAGTGACCTTCAGCTCGTCTGCATTGTTGGATCTGGTGTCTCATCTTCCTCTTGACAATACTCCATAGATTGTCTATGGGGTTTAGGTCAGGAGAGTTTGCTGGCCATTCAGTGATGCCATGGTCATTAAACCAGGTTTTGATACTTGTGGCAGTGTGTGTGTGTGGGGGGTGATGCCAAGTCCTGCTGGAAAATGAAATCGGCTTCTCCATAAAGCTCGTCAGCAGAAGGAAGCATGAAGTGCTCTAAAATTTCCTGGTAGACTGCGGTGACTTGGGTCTTGATAAAACAGTGTGACAAACAGTGGACAAATGTAATTTCAGTACAAATTTACAAGAATGAGGTGCAAAAATATGATAAAAGATGCTAATTTACAATTTAAAATGCCACAAATTTACTTTCAGCAAGTCCCAAATTTGTGAAAGAGGACATTTGTGAGGAAAAAAATGTCCAATTTTTTAAATTCCTAGAAGTCATAAATTTACAACAATAAAGTTGTAAATTTACAAGGAAAAAAATGCCAATTTTCTACATTTGCTTTTTTAAACTTTTTTTCCTCATAAATTTACTGAGTTTTTTTTCTTGTAAACTTTAATTTTTCTTGGAAAGTTTTAACTTTTTTGTGGCAAATTTATTGCTCTTGCAGTAAATGTAGTTTTTTTCCTAAAAAATTGGCATTTGCTACTCTCCTCTCACTCGTATACTAAGTTTCCCTGTATAAATTATCCTTGCAGTCTTTATAGGGATGAAGGGTGGCAGGTTAACAAAAGGGAATGATTTTGGATCATTTTACTGACAAGGGAATGGCCTTATTTTTTTTTTTTGCAAAGATTTAACTATTTAAATGGAGATTTAATTTTTTTATTTATTGAAAAAACATTTTCTGAATTTTGCAAAGATTTACAGTATTTCTTTTGAACAGATATTTTTTTCAATGTAATCTGCCCACTTTTGTCCTGTAAATACATAATTAATGATGACCATGGTCTCTGTGTGAGTTGATAATTTTACAAAAATCTGAGGTATTAAATATGTCCGTGAGTGTACAGGTATTCAAATAATATTGATATACCAAGTATATGTATACAGTAAAATTTGCGCTACTGTGTGTAACTACCCCCTGAAATGTCTGTGCACGTCACTGCAACAGAGTAAGAGCAGTGTATGCCATTTGCCTCTAACTTAGATTGGCACACTGAAAAGACAAGAAGTCCTCCTATTTTTACCTCTTACCTTTTTGCGTTTTTGTGTTTCTGTTTGACTATGGTTCTGTAAAGCACCTTGAGTTGCACATGTGCTTGAAAAGTGCTACTGTGGGTCACCCCCACAGCCTACGGACAAGCAGAGCGCTCAGCTGGGGCAATTAGCAGAACAATGAGATGTGTGTATTGAGATCAATAGGCAGCCTCTCTTTGTCTAGTTCAGGTGCCAGTGTCCTGCTCTTGATATGTGTGACTCAAATGCAGGTGTTCATGGCTTCCTGCTCTGTATTGTGATGCTAATGTGCCTTTCATGTATTGTCTGTAACTGGGTATATAAGCTGACTGAAATTCACATGTTCCCTCTCTCTGACTACTGCTTCTGACACACGCATTCCGTGTCTCCTGACGAGAGCCTGAGAGCTCGCTCCGGCGCGCCTGCACGGCGCTGGAGTGAGTTCTGTGATGGCGGGATGAATGATCAATAAACACCCTTTTAAACTCTCAGTTCGCCACTTATTATTTCATGCCGCCACACTATTGACAATATGCCTATAATGACTAAAGCATGATGTAACCGCTGAAAATTGTGTAAATACATTTATTGGAAGTTTTTTTAAGTTTTTATTTTTTGATATTGAAATTGTAATACTGAATGTTTGTAAATGATGACTCATTTTTATGGTTGCCAAAGTAGGCCGTGAGCAGCTCCCTCAAAATGTGGCTAGAAAATGATTTTCGTGTCACCCAACTGGGAACCACGGGATCTTTGATTTCTATGTAAAAAAAAAAAAAAACCTGCTGAATCCGAAAATCGATGTTCCCACTGTCAAAGGTGTGGATAGCTATGTCAAATTTGCATAAATCCAAGATGTGACTCAAATGCAGGTGTTCATGGCTTCCTGCTCCATACTGTGATGCTAATGTGCCTTTCATGTATTGTCTGTAACTGGGTATATAAGCTGACTGAAATTCACATGTTCTCTCTCTCTCTGACCACTGCTTCTGACACACGCAGTCCGTGTCTCCTGACGAGAGTCTCCAGGCCCGCTCCGGTGCGCCTGCACAGCGCTGGAGTGGGTGTTGTGATGGCGGTATGATTAATAAACTCCCTCAAAAACTCTCAGTTCGCTGCTTATTATTTCATGCCGCCACACTGGTGACCCCGAGAAAGCACACGCTTTGTGCAACACAACCTTCTGGTCTGGTTCGCCACACTGGTGACCCCGAAAGAAAGCACACGCTTTGTGCAACACAACCTTCTGACCTGGACATCCACACTGGAACCGGCCGAGGGACACAAAACGCCTACTCCCTCTCACCGCTCCTACGCATCTGCACGAGCCCGAGGGACAAAGATAGTCTACTTCCTCTCACCGCTCCAACGCACCACGAGCAAATGACGCAACAGCTCAACAGGGATGACCATCGGCACAGACGACGCTGATCTCCATCAAGCTCCCTGACCCTGACTCGCCTCTCAACAGCGGGACACCCACGCACCGAACCCCCACGCGCACACCGGGGGGTTACAAGGACGGCGCACCACGCACGGGACAATAACGGCTCCACAGACCGCCATCGTCCTTCGCCGCTGCACACAGAACCTTCAGGGCTGCTCACACACCTGAAGCACGCACGCAGCTCGCTCACAGGATTTTGTATGGGTCTCAGCCACGGCGCACAAAGGGAATTCAGCCGTCAGCTGTCCCCAAGGGCTTTAGGGCTGCGCGCGCGCACCTAAAGCCAACACGCCAAGTCCCTCACACAGCTGCAGCTCCTTTTTTCTCACAGCCGCTACGCAGCCGTGCAGCTCCTGTTTTTCTTCATAGCCGCGAGAGGAGTCAGAGACAAGTTTTTCTTCTCACAGCCGCTGTGGACCACCACACGTTCAATGGGACGGCCCCTCAACATCGTGGATCCACATGCAATTTTTGCGCGGCCCAGACAACTTTGGCCGGCACTTGCTACCCCCACCCCCCTCCCTCCACCTCCTCGGCACAGAGCCTTCCCCGCAGCTCGCTTCCAAAGCCGGACTATCGAGGCCTCAGCTTCCTGCTGAGCCCTCTGGGGGGGGGGAGTGTGTGGGTCACCCCCACAGCCTACGGACAAGCAGAGCGCTCAGCTGGGGCAATTAGCAGAACAATGAGATGTGTGTATTGAGATCAATAGGCAGCCTCTCTTTGTCTAGTTCAGGCGCCAGTATCCTGTTGATATGTGTGACTCAAATGCAGGTGTTCATGGCTTCCTGCTCTGTACTGTGATGCTAATGTGCCTTTCATGTATTGTCTGTAACTGGGTATATAAGCTGACTGAAATTCACATGTTCTCTCTCTCTCTCTCTCTCTCTCTCTCTCTCTGACCACTGCTTCTGACACACGCATTCCATGTCTCCTGACGAGAGCCTCCGAGAGCTCGCTCCGGCGCGCCTGCACGGCGCTGGGGTGAGTTCTGTGATGGCGGGATGAAATAAAACCCACTTTTAAACCTCAGTTTGCTGCTTATTATTTCATGCCGCCACACTACTATATATAAATGGACTGAACTGAACTGCTAGTACATATAAAAAGGATCTCTGGTTCCTCACCTCAAGGTATGCCCAAGTACCATCATTAACATGCTATGTCAGCAGTAACTTGTCAGGCAGTAATTGGACAAAATGCCTCATTCCACTGGACAGGTTGCTGATTCCTGAATTAAAAAAATGTAACTGGATTAGCACCATCATATTCATTTTAGTCTCAGTAAAAGTGGGAATATTTCTCCTCATCGTCTCTCCCTCTGTGAAATCTCTTCATTTTACTTACTTTTGTACCATCTCATGATCACCACCCCTGTTGTCTCCTTTGAGTCTTTTCGTCTCCACTTTCTCCTTCTCCACATGGATCTTATTTCTTCACATTTCTCTCCCCTCCCAACTGCTGCCTGCTTGCTTTCCTTCCCATCAGCCGTCTACCAGTATGTTTGCACAGACTTTGTTTCAGCTCTTATTTTCATTCTCTGCCCCATGTGTTGGTGTCCCGAGTGTTAACGTGCACAGTTGTATATTTCTTCAGCTTCACTGGAAATTCTGGGTGAAATGTGTCTGTACTTGTGGAACAGATTAGCTCTTATTTGTGGTGATTTAGGGTTTGTTCTCATGCCCCATTCTCTGAGCCACTGCTCTACAGGGACTCAAAGATAACTCCATCTCCTCTTCCTCGAGCAGTCCCCTTTTTACTGGCTTTTTTTTTTTTTTTTGGCTCTTAAGCTCAATCACCATCATTTTAAACCCTCACATTAAAACAGACGAATGCATGTGGTGCTTAATTGCACAATATTTATACATCATACAACTTAAAGCATGCAATATTTAATACACATTTAGTACTTATTGCCATGGCTACACCACTAACATGTATGCTATAGTCATTTCCTATATATGGAGTGGTGGGTGGAGTACCCAGAAATTGCACCTAAGCAAAAATGGCATCATCTTATACTGTAAAATGAGGGGAAAACATCTTGAAAGCAAGGTGTCATACAAGAAACATCTCATGGTGGGCAAAAGCCAAGAGCTCTCATAAGACCTTCACAACCTGATTGTTGCAAAACGCATACAGTGGGGAAAATAAGTATTGAACATGTCATTTTTCTCATTAAACCTATTTCTGATGGAGCCATTGACCTGAGATTTTCACCAGATATCAGTAACAACTCAAGTAATTGGTACATACAGAAGAAATCAAGGCAACTGTGTTCACAAAACAAATTGTAGGAGCATGCTCAAATAACGAGGCTGAGTTTCAGTCATAAACCAGCTTTATTTGACAGAACACAAGCTCCTAGCATTCTCAAAGCAGGAAAGAGAAAGAATCATACTTCAACCCCCTTTTATACATTTCCAGCATCAGAATTCAAGTCACATGGTGTCTTCTGTCAACATACAGTTACAAAGCATCCCTTTGAAGCTTCACCATTGTCTCTCATTTCTTGATGAACCGGAATACCCTCCGGGGCGTCTTCTGTGGGACAAAGAGACAAATCTCACACTTCCTTGTTACCTCCTGTAGATTTGAGTCCTCAGTCCTTGCAGACGTGACACTCCACAATACACATTCCGTTCTGTCTCTGTGGCAGCGTGAGCCCACAATGTGTGTCGGCCACACTACCCCCCCCAAACGTCGAGTAAGGCACAATCTGCATGGCATAACAAAAAGAGAAACACAAAGCACTCCATACATCGCTAATCAATCCACCAACTGCCTAGGTTTTAATCTTCTGCCGAATCTGCTGCAACTTGGCTTGGCTGCCTCTGCAACATCTCTCTGCACCTGTGGATTAAAGCTGTTAGCACCTCTCTGTGAAGACTTTGGAGAATGTCAGGCCTCGCGAGCTGCACCTCCTCGTCAGCCAGAACAAAAGCGGGTTTGAGCCTGTTAATGCAAATCAGCTCCCTTCTGCCCCCTAAATCTAGCAGAAAATGCTTCTGCCCGGTCTCCAGCACTCGAAACGGTCCGTCGTAAAACGGCCGCAAACTTGGACGCTGGGCGTCATGTTTAACAAAAACAAACTCTGCATTTTTTAAAGCCTTGGGCACAAAAACGTGTGGGAAACTGTGATGGACCGGGCCAGGAAGCGTGTTTGTTCCTGAGCCGCTCTGCCACGGCTGAGCGGGGGGGCCATTAGGTGCGGGATTATCAGGAAGAAATTCCCCGGGCAAACGGAGCGGCTGAGCGAAAACTAATTCAGCCGGGGAAGCATGCAAATCTTCCTTAGGTGCAGAACGCAACCCTAATAACACCCATGGAAGTTTGTCTACCCAATTTGTATCCGTTAGCGACGCTCTGAGGGCTGCTTTCAATGACCTGTGAAAGCGTTCGCATAAACCATTGGCCTGGGGGTTATACGCGGTGGTGCGATGAATCTTCACCCCCAAGCTGCGGGCCATCGATGACCATAGCTCGGAAATAAATTGGGGACCCCTGTCGGACGTTATGTCCGACGGTACACCAAAACGCGCAACCCATGCTGTTAAAAATGCTCGCGCAACTTCTTCCGCTGTGGTTGATGTCAGAGGAATCGCCTCTGGCCAGCGCGTGGTGCGGTCTACCATTGTCAAAAGATGTGTGTGCCCGTGTGATAACGGAAGCGGGCCGACCAGGTCAACATGCACGTGATCAAAACGCTTAGCGGGGATGTGGAAAGGTTCTAACGGGGCCTTAGTGTGTCTGTGTATTTTAGCTCGCTGACACGCTACGCAGGCTGCTGCCCATTCCTTGACCTGTTTGCGCAACCCGGGCCAAACAAATTTCTCCCCCACCAATTTGATCGATGCGCGCACCCCCGGGTGCGCGAGAGAATGGACCAAGTCAAAAACACGGCGACGCCACGCGATTGGCACCACAGGGCGGGGCCGTCCCGTGGAGACATCGCAGATTAGCGGGGGCATACCGTTTTGTTGCACCCTGTGCTCCAGCCTTAACCCTGTTGGTCCAGACTGGAGCGCGCGCACGTCCGCGTCGTTAACCTGCTCCGCAGCCATGGCTGCATAATCTAACCCAACACAGACCGGGGCTGCGCGCGCTCCCGCGTCGCTGCCCGGGCCCGCGGCCATGGCTACAGAGTCTGCCCCTATAGGGCTTGGTGGTGCTACTGCACGCGAGAGGCAGTCTGCTACAACATTGTGTTTACCCGCGACATGCTGAATATCAGTAGTAAACTCCGATATTGCGGCTAGTTGCCTTTGTTGCCGGCCTGACCAGGGTTCTGAAATTTTGGCCATCGCAAACGTTAGCGGTTTATGATCCACAAAAGCGGTGAAACGTCGCCCCTCTAACCAGAACTGAAAATGACGGATGGCCAAGTGTAGGGCCAAAAGCTCCCTGTCAAATGCGCTGTATTTCCGTTCACTATCGCGCAAGGTCCTGCTGAAAAACGCGAGGGGTTGCCAGGTACCTGCCACAAACTGTTCAACTACCGCCCCCACCGCTACATCGGAAGCGTCAGTGGTGAGCGCCATGCGGGCCGTTGGAACTGGGTGCGCTAACAAAACTGCGTTTGCCAGGGCTGATTTGACCTGGGCAAAAGCGCGCTCCCGCTCCGGAGACCATTCGACTTTATTTGCGGGCTTTTGTTTTTTTAACGCGGTGTACAATGGCTGCATGAGTCGTGCTGCGCTTGGGAGGAAACGGTTGTAAAAATTAACCATCCCTAGAAACTCCTGAAGCGCCTTAACCGTTTGAGGTTGCGGAAAATCTGTTATGGCACGCACTTTATTTGGAAGGGGAACTGCTCCCTCTGCCGAAACGCGATGTCCCAAAAAATCAATCTGCGCCACCCCAAACTGGCATTTCGCTGGGTTCACTATTAACCCGTGCTCTGCCAACCTCTGGAAAACTGCTGTGAGGTGTTTTTCATGTTCGCCTTCGGACGTGCTGGCTACCAAAATATCGTCCAAATAAACGAACACGAAAGGCAGGTCGCGTAAAACTGCATCCATCATGCGTTGGAAAGTCTGCGCGGCCCCCTTGAGGCCAAAAGGCATGCGCAAGAACTCAAAAAGGCCGAAAGGAGTTATGACCGCTGTTTTGGGTACATCGTGCGCGCGCACTGGAACCTGGTGATAGCCGCGCACCAAGTCTATTTTAGAAAAAATGCGCGCCCCCGCCAAATGAACAGAAAAATCCTGAATGTGCGGAATCGGGTAGCGGTCATGAGCTGAAACGTTGTTCAACCTGCGGAAATCGCCGCAAGGCCGCCACGAGCCGTCAGCCTTTGGGACCATGTGTAACGGCGAAGCCCAAGCGCTCTTGGAGCGTCTAACGATGCCTAGTTTTTCCAGATTAGTGAACTCCTCGCGCGCGATGGCCAGTTTAGCTGGGTCCAAATGCCGAGCCTTTGCAAAAACGGGAGAGCCTGTGGTTGTTATGAAATGTTCTACCCCATGTTTGGCCACCGTTGCTGAAAAAGTGGGGACTGTGAGTGCTGGAAACTGAGCAAGCAGAGTGTGAAACTTACCACCCGCGGCTGAGACGCTGGCATGTGCAGTTGGCGGGGCCACCCGAGCTGTGCAGGGAATAGAATGAAAGGACAGTGCATTAATCAGACGTCTATTAGCAAGATCAACCAATAAACCATGTGAGCACAAAAAATCAGCCCCTAACATGTTGAAACTGACTGCTGCTACAATAAATGTCCACTCAAATGAACGGCCTTGTAAGGACAGAAGCATGGTCCTCTCACCAAACGTTTTAATTGTGGAGCCGTTCGCTGCTGACACTGACACCCAGGGGGCTTTAGAAGGCGACAGCCGTTCCGCGTAGGTGGGCGTGACGAAGCTCAGCTGCGAGCCCGTGTCCACGAGGAACTGTTTCCCCGAGCGTGCATCCGTCAGGTAAAGCAGCCTGTTCTCTTTGCCGAGAGTCGCGGCTGCTACCGGCCCTCGGTCCTGGCGTTTAAAATTGCACGGTGGGACGCACCTGTGCGCTCTCTCTGCAAAACGGCGGTGGTAGAAGCACGAGCCGTTCTCCGCTCCGCGTCGTCTGGCTCCGGTCGCCGCCGTTGTTGGTGTGTCTGGTGCCGCTGGACCCAAGCTGTCTCCGGACGCCGTTCCCGAACTAGCCGCCGCGGCCGAAACCGCGTTCTGCTTGTGGGCGTCGACCAACTTCTGCGCCTCCTTGCTCAACCCATGGTAGTCTCGCTTGGCCAATCGGGGTGACTCTGCCAGGGCCACTCTCACTGCTGGTGGCAGGGTTCGAAGGAATAGGTGGGCGAAAATGAATTCGCCATCCTCGGAGGCTTTGAGCTGCAGCATCTTCACCATCAGGTCCGCAGGTCTATCGTTTTCTGCCTCCGTCAGCGCCAGGAGCCCCTCTGCTCTTTGTTGGACTGAGGGGGTGAAATGGCTGATCAGCGCGTCTTTCAATGCGCTGTACTTGTCGCTGTCTGGTGGATGATTAACCAAATCCTCCACTCTCTGGACCGTGTCGCTGTCCAGTTTCGCTACCACGTGGTAGAATCTTGTGTCGTCGTTGGAGATTCTCCGGAGGTTGAACTGCGCCTCGATTGCGCTAAACCATGAGCGCGGGCTGTGCTGCCAGAAATCGGGCAGCCGGAGCGTGGAGGCGGCCATCAGGCTGGCTTCCACCGAGCCCGGTTCGGAAGAATTCTCATTGCTCATTCTCCGTCGTAGGTCACCAGTGTAGGAGCATGCTCAAATAACGAGGCTGAGTTTCAGTCATAAACCAGCTTTATTTGACAGAACACAAGCTCCTAGCATTCTCAAAGCAGGAAAGAGAGAGAATCATACTTCAACCCCCTTTTATACATTTCCAGCATCAGAATTCAAGTCACATGGTGTCTTCAGTCAACATACAGTTACAAAGCATCCCTTTGAAGCTTCACCATTGTCTCTCATTTCTTGATGAACCGGAATACCCTCCGGGGGCGTCTTCTGTGGGACAAAGAGACAAATCTCACACTTCCTTGTTACCTCCTGTAGATTTGAGTCCTCAGTCCTTGCAGACGTGACACTCCACAATACACATTCCGTTCTGTCTCTGTGGCAGCGTGAGCAACTTGTTTTGTGAACACAGTTGCCTTGATTTCTTCTGTATGTACCAATTACTTGAGTTGTTACTGATATCTGGTGAAAATCTCAGGTCAATGGCTCCATCAGAAATAGGTTTAATGAGAAAAATGACATGTTCAATACTTATTTTCCCCACTGTATGCGTTTTGCAACAATCAGGTTGTGAAGGTCTTATGAGAGCTCTTGGCTTTTGCCCACCATGAGATGTTTCTTGTATGACACCTTGCTTTCAAGATGTTTTCCCCTCATTTTACAGTATAAGATGATGCCATTTTTGCTTAGGTGCAATTTCTGGGTACTCCACCCACCACTCCATATATAGGAAATGACTATAGCATACATGTTAGTGGTGTAGCCATGGCAATAAGTACTAAATGTGTATTAAATATTGCATGCTTCACTGCTCTACAGGGACTCAAAGATAACTCCATCTCCTCTTCCTCGAGCAGTCCCCTTTTTACTGGCTTTTTTTTTTTTTTTGGCTCTTAAGCTCAATCACCATCATTTTAAACCCTCACATTAAAACAGACGAATGCATGTGGTGCTTAATTGCACAATATTTATACATCATACAACTTAAAGCATGCAATATTTAATACACATTTAGTACTTATTGCCATGGCTACACCACTAACATGTATGCTATAGTCATTTCCTATATATGGAGTGGTGGGTGGAGTACCCAGAAATTGCACCTAAGCAAAAATGGCATCATCTTATACTGTAAAATGAGGGGAAAACATCTTGAAAGCAAGGTGTCATACAAGAAACATCTCATGGTGGGCAAAAGCCAAGAGCTCTCATAAGACCTTCACAACCTGATTGTTGCAAAACGCATACAGTGGGGAAAATAAGTATTGAACATGTCATTTTTCTCATTAAACCTATTTCTGATGGAGCCATTGACCTGAGATTTTCACCAGATATCAGTAACAACTCAAGTAATTGGTACATACAGAAGAAATCAAGGCAACTGTGTTCACAAAACAAGTTATATTTAATAAAGGGGAATGACATGGGAATAAGTATTGAACACGCTTGGTGAAATTCATTTAATATTTAGTAGAAAAGCCTTTGTTAGTAATAAGAGCTTCCAGACACCTCCTGTATGGAGAAACTAGGCACATGCATTGCTCAGGAGTGATTTTAGCCCTTTCTTCCACACAAACCGTCTTCAAATCTTGAAGGTTCCGTGGGTGTCTTCTAGGAACTCTGATCTTCAGTTCGTTCCATAGATTTTCAGTTGGATTCAGGTCAGGTGACTGGGCCATTCTAGCAGCTTTATTTTCCTTCTCTGGAGCCTGTTGAGATTCCTTGGCTGTGTTTGGGATTATTGTCTTGCTGAAATGTCCACCCTCGTTTAATCTTCAGCACCTTGTCAGATGGCAACAGATTCTTATCAGGGATGTCTCTGTATACGTGTCCATTCAGCTTTCCTTAAGTTATATGAAGTCTATTTGTACCGTGAGCTGAAAAACACCCCCACACAATGATGCTCCCACTGAGTCTGAGTATATGCATATGGGAAGAGGTAAAGGTAAATTGTATGATTCCATTTCAGTCCAGTGAGGGAGATCATTTGATGAAAAATGTCATAGACCTCAGTTGTGCTGACCAGTAATACAACAAAGTTTGGACATTTCAGACCTCCACGATCAAATGGTAAATATAGTAAGGACAGACGTAATCTAGCCCTCCTATTGTTCCATATAAATTCCACTAACTTTTTTTTAATTCTTGAGAATGGATCTGAAGGTGGTGGTAAAGGAATGTATTGAAATAAAGTATTTTGGGTAAGATATTACTTAAGTATATTAATTCTCCCGATCATCGACATTGGGAGTGACATCCATCTCTGCAGTAATTCAATGTCTGTCATTAAGGCTTCATAGTTGGCACTGGCGACTGATTCTAGCTTAGGCACAATTTGAATTCCTAAATATTTAAACTGATTTACAACATTGAATTGATTTACCTCAGGAGCTGGGTGATTTCTCTGGGTCTCATTTAGCATTAATATTGAAGATTTAGTTTTATTTATTTTATATCCTGATATTTCCCCAAAGTTCTTCATTAAATTTAACAAGGTTGGAATTGATTTAAGATTCAACATAAACAAAATTATGTCATTGGCATACAGGGAGATTTTATGTTCTGTTGGTCCTACTTTTATTCCATATATTTGTGGATGTAAATGTACTGCCATCGCTAAAGGTTCAATTGCCTTAGTAAACAGTAAAGGTGAAAGTGGACAGCCTTGTCGACATCCTCTATTGATTTTTATTGATTTTGAGATATTGCGGTTTGTTAGGATTTCTGCTGTAGCATTATTGTATATTATCTGAACCCATTTTATGAAATTATTTCCAAGTCCAAACCTTTGTAGGATTTCAAAAAGGGCCATTCGACCCTATCAAAGGCCTTTTCGGCGTCCAATGATAGAAGAGCTGTATCCGGTGCTTCTTTATTAGAATAAATAATATTAAATAGTCTTCTTACATTATAGAAGCCTTGTCTTCCCTTTATAAAGCCATTCTGATCTCTGTTAATATTTGGTAATATTTCTTGTATTCGTCTTGCTAAAATTTTACAGATTATCTTAAGGTCAGCATTTAATAGGCTTATTGGTCTCATATTTTCACATTTATTAGAGGGTTTACCTGGTTTTGGCAACAGTATAATTAAGGCATTATTCATGTATGGTGGTAAATTACTATTTTGAAATGCTTCTAAAACCATTTCCAAAAAAGGTTTTATTAATTCTTAAATTTTTTATAAAGGTCAACTGGAAGACCATCTGGTCCTGCACTTTTTCCTGATTTCATATTATCAATGGCTAGCCCAACTTCTTCTTGACTAATTTTAGACTCCAGCATCTCCCCGTTTTCATTTGGAATACATGGTATAGATAATACGTCCAAAAACCCATTTAGTTTTAAGTCGGTTTCATTTTTTGTATCCTATAGTTTTTCATAATAATCTCTAAAGGCACTATTAATTTCTAAAGGATCTACAACTGGCTGTCCGTTACTTATAATACTGGTAATTGGTGTTTTAAATTCTAATTGTTTAATCTGCCATGCCAATAATTTCCCTGATTTTTCACCTTGTTAATAAAAAGATTGCTTCAATCTTAAGACTCGAGGCAGCTCTATTTGCTGATTATTTTTTTTTTCATATTCAGCTCTCAGAATCAGTAATTCGTTCTCTAACTTTGGGTTACTTCTTGCATACACTCTTTCTTGAAGAATTTTTATTTTATGTTCCAATTGGACTCTCTCCTCTCGAGTCTTCTTAGATTTTGAACCTGTATAACTAATAATATGCCCCCTAATAAAAGCTTTGAAAGCCTCCCACTTTATACATGCTGATGTTTGTATAGTATTGATATCAAAGAACTCATCTGTTTTTCTATGTACTTAACAAATTCCTCATCCTGAAGCCATTTATGCTGAAATTGCCACCTACCTGGATCCTTTGTCAATTTCTTATCTACATATATTAGACAGCAGGGTGCATGATCAGAGATCACGATGTTATCATAGAAACAGTTTTGAATCTTGGACCTTAATTCTGTGGAGATCAAAAAATAGTCAATACGTGAGAATGTCTTGTAGGTATTAGAATAACAAGAGTAGGCTTTGACTTGTGGTTTCATTTCTCTCCATATATCTAGCAATCTCAATTCTTTCATAAAATGATTAATGGTCATCCTGCATCCATTGTGTGTACAGTCCAGTCCTGTTGATCTATCTATACCGGGATTCAATATACAATTAAAATCCCCTGCTATTATATGTTGCCCTGTAAGTGATGATAAAATAAGAAATAAATTAGCAAAGAAGTTTTGATCATCTATATTGGGACCGTATAAGTTCACCAGATTTATATTTTCTAATAACAAAGATCCTTGGATGATTTGTCTCCAATTACATTTTTCACTTGAAATGGGACTGTTTTATGTATGAAAGTCATAACTCCCCTGGCTCGGGATGAAAATGATGAGGTGAACACATTTCCCTGCCATCTTCTCCTAATTACCTCCGCCAGGCCGAAAAGGCCAGGAGGAGGTTGTTTTTGCCAGGGTTTGTGTGTTTGTCTGTTTGTCTGTTGGTTAGCAAGATAACTCAAAGTCTTGGACGGATTTGCATGAAACTTTCAGGCGTTGTTGGAAATGGTACAAGGAAGAACTGATTAAATTTTGGGGGTGATCCGGTTCACTGTCTGGATACAGGAATTTTTTTAAAGCATTTTTCAACACTGTGACATAGGGCCATTTTCAACATGTGCGCAGGCGCAATGGAGGCCGCTGGGCGTCGTGTCTGACCAACACAAACTCCGCCTTCATCAACGTTTTAGCCACAAAAGCATGCGGAAAACACTGCTGGCCTCGGACCCCCAGCGTGCCTGTGGCAGCCATAGGCGCTGCGCACATTGCGCTGGTCGTCGTGTCTGACCAACACAAACTCCGCGTTCTTCAACGTTTTAGGCACAAAAGCACGCGGAAAACACTGCTGCCCTGGGCCCGCCAGCGTGCCTGCTTTTGCGCCAGGCTGCAAAACCTGACACGGACACCTGTCCGCCGCCCCATTATTTGCCACAAATTCCCCACCCAGCTATAGGCGCTGCGTTAAAAACGACCTCTCTGCCGGGGAAGACTCTAAATTCTGTTTTGCCGCGGACCGCAACCCCAATATAATATCAAACCCACGGCAACCTGTCTAACCAATCTGCATCCGTCAGTGGAGGAGATGGACACACCAACACTTCAGTTTACCTCCACCAAGGAGGCAATGCTTTTACAACCGTAAAACGGGGCTATAAGGGACGGCGGGGTAATATGGGACACTTTTCTAAATGTAATTCTGCTTTTTTAATTTTGCTTCCGCCTAGATTTGATGAAGGATTCATGGATTTGACAATAACGACACAACTCAGCGTCCTGCTCAAAATAAAAAAAGCAGAATTACATTTAAAACATTTCCCACGAAAGTGTCCCTTATTAACCCGCCGTCCCTTATAGCCCCATTTTACACTACTGAACCACTAATCCTATCACTATCACATTGATTGTCATTCATTAATTGTCTGTTTATTGCACTGTCCATGTCAAATAAACAAATAATCATTGTGAATCCAATTGCTACTCATATCTTTTCATGCTCAGGGAATCTGAAAACGTACACACAAACACTCTATGGGGGGAACTGTGCCGCTTGGCGGAGGTCTGCGCTCTCCGAGTGCTTTTCTAGTTCTTTTTGCATCCTCCTATTAGATGAGTTTCTTGTAAAAACACAATTTTTGAACCTATGACTTTTATTTTATTCATAACTGAGTTTTTTTAGATTTTATAGACCTCTGCAATTCCATGAAGTTAACTTAAGATTAACGCTTTGGTCTATGATCAGTAAGGAGTTTGAGATTACCTCGCAATGTAAACATGCTCATACAGAGAAGCAAAAACATGAGTGGTTGAACATTCGTCCCACAAACTACACACAAATTCCCCCTCCCCACATTCGTGGTAATCCCCCCCCCCAAAAAAAATCAAAAAAATTCCGTCTCCTGCTATAGCCAGTGACTGCTCCACACCCGCGAGGATCAGTCAAACCACTCTTTCTTTCTCCTCTCAATCACCCTGGCTCTACTGCTTTTAATGACATAACATTAACTCTCTTCTGTAGTCTTTCCAACTTCAAAATTTCATAGCAACTTTGTACATCATAGGTTTTTTTTATATAATACAATCTATATTTTGTAAACTTGCTATGTTTCAGATCAGTCAGATGCCTGTGCAAATGCTTAAATATTCTACCTTTATATCTTGTTCATGCTTAGCTCCCACCAGTCTCTCCTTGGATCTGCTTGATAAGCTCCTGCACCTCCTGAGGGGTCTTGAAGATATGGGTTCTCCCTTTATATGTGACCAGCAGTCTTGCTGGATGAATCACTCTGTGACAAATCCCGAGGTTGCGCAGCTCTTTACGGGCGGGGTCAAACTGTTTCCTTAATTGTTGAATTCCTGTGGCCAAATCTGGGTAGAACCGCACCTGTTGATCCTGGTATTTAATTTCTCCTTTAGCTCGCGCCGCGTTGGTGACCGTCATCTTGTCTCTGTAGCTGAGGAACTTCATAATCAGCGTCCTCGGTGGTGTCTTATCTCTCAGTGGGCCGATTCGGTGAGCGCTCTCTAAGACGACCGATGACTGCAGATCCGTGTTGTTCAGCGCTTCTGGAATCCACTTTTCCAAAAAGGAACATGTATCCTGTCCCTCCGTTCCCTCCGGGAGGCCCACCAGCCTCAGATTGTTCCGTCGCGACCGGGATTCTAAGTCCAGGACATTATCTTCCAGACGTCTATTTTTTAATTCCAATGTTTGCACGTTTAATTGTAGGCTGGTGATGTCATCCTCAGCGATGGAGATTCGGAGCTCCGCCTGCGATACTCGTTCCACACAGTCGCTTATTTCCTTTCTCATTCCTTCTATCGCTGCTATAATCCCATCGAATTTAGAGGAAAAGTCTGGTCTCATGGAGCTGATGGCAGCGAGCACCGCACCTGTGCCGTTGCCAGCAGTCACCGCTCCGCCGCTAGCTCCCTCCTCCGTCATTGTCTTTGGCGATTTTTCTGCTTCGTCACAAGTGTGGAAGTCAGTCAGCTTGGACTGTTTCGACGATTCACTTTTTCCTCCGCCTAATTTCCCAGCCTTAGGCTTTACCATATCCGCGCCCAAACGCTGGGATAGGTTTTTGTTCCAGTTGAGAGTTTTAGCCAACTTTTTATTTCTAGGAGCAGAGCAGAGTGAAACACGTCTTCCTACGTGGCCGCCATAACCGGAAGTCACCAGTGTTGGGCAAGTTACTAAAAAATAGTAATTAGTTACTAGCTACTTCTTTTCAAAAGTAACTGAGTTACTGCATGATTAAAGTAACTAGTTACTTGGAAAAGTAACTTTCACGTTACTTTTAAATGCATACATAAATCATCTTGCACACATAGCAAGATCAAGGGCCCCTTCTCATCAGAAAAAAAGAAAATTGAGAAAAGTGTCATCTTGCAAAGTGTCATCTTGCAGAGAAAAAATGTCTGATTTACACAGACTATTGTAATCAGAAAGTCAGAAATTTACTAGAAATAAAGCTGTGAATTCACAGAAAACTTTGGACCCCCTAGTGGGCTGTTTTTGGCCCACGAGCCATATGTTTGACACCCCTGGACCAACCCATTAAAAATGCATATTTAGAGGATTTACTTCCATGAAATAGTTGCATATCACAACAGCATGTAAATGAATGAGAAAACAAAATAGAAAGCACAGATGAATGAAAGTTCACCACTTACAAGAAGCTGTTCTTTACTGCAACAAATCAGTCACTTTTCCTCTGTGCATAAGAAAACTTTAAATGCATTTAATGCGGACATCAAATGTGAGCTTCTTACTCAAAAACTACTCATGTTTAACCAGAGGTAGGAGCTTGTAGGGGCTACTCACCGCTGGGACAACAGGTGATCAGGGCTTGATATGAGAAGTTGCCACTGCCGCTGCATTTCTTCACCGGGTTGTGATGTGACCTGGGGCAGGACAGGAAACGGACCCGCGGAGGAGACTGTGATGGCTGCGTCAGTTACGGTAGGGCCAGTTTATATTTATTTTCTTGCCTTTGCCTTAGGCATGACAACCTCCAGTGGCTTGAGGCTGGTGGTGGCACTGGGGATGGCAGTCCCGCCCATAGCCACTGAAACTGTGTATTCATCCCCAGTTGGCAGCTGATGAGGAGGGTGTCTAGCAACTGCAAGTTGTATGATTGTCTATTTGCACTAAAATATCTATCCATATTAATAAAACGAGTAACGCGAATAACGCATCTGGTCAAATTTCAGTAACTATAATGCATTACTGAATTTTTAAACAGTAATTTCGTTACGCAGCACGTTACTGCAAAAGTAGTGGCGTTACAGAGTAACTTGTTACTCCCAACACTGGCCATAATAGGCTACAATGTGTCATTTTAGAACATTTTTGGTTGGTAGGGTGCTGTGGGATTTTTTTTTTTCTTCAACGTACAAGGGGTGCCATGGCTCAAAAAAGGTTGAAAAACACTGCATTACACCATCATGGGCTACATGCACATCTCAAGACTCCATTATTAAAGAGAATGCATGTTTAAGCTTGCTTAAAGTTTACTAAGCAGCATTTGGACAAATCTATGAAATACTGGGAGAATGTAGTGTGGTCAGATGAGACATAAATAGAACTTCTTGGCTGCCATACAACACACCATGTCTGGAGGAGAAATGGCACTGCACACCACCCAAAAACATGGCTCCAACAGGGAAGTTTGGAGGTGGAACCATCACAGACAGGCTTTATATAAATAAAGGAACAATGAATGGAGCCTTTTACCGCAGGATTCTTGAAAATAGTTTGCTGCCATCCACCAGGATGATGAAGATAAGACAGGGTGAACCATCCTGCTGGACAAAAGAAATCTCATTTAGTTTGCAGCAAAGAAAATTAAGTTGTTGGAATGGTGCAGACAGTAACTTTGCTTAAATCCAACTGAAAATGTGTGTAAAGAACCAAAGATCAGAATTCACAAGAGGGTCCTCTGGAATGTTCAGGATTTAAAGGTAGTCTGTTTAGAAGAATGGACCAAACTCCTGCTTGAGATCTACGGGAGATTAGTGTCTCCATACAGGAAGGGTCCACTAAGTATTAAATTTCAGGTCATATGTGCAATGTTTTTTTTCCCTGTCTTATTCCAGTTTATTGCACAAAAGTTCAGTTATAGACTTAAATGTCTTAATTTCTTTCTATGCATGGATTTCTTGAGTAAATACAAAAGTCTGTTGAAAATTTTGAGTGGCCTCATTGGAAATATATGTATTGGAGAAAAATCCAGATGCATTTAGTACTTAACTTCTTCCATTATAGATGATCCTTCATGTGAACTTTAACCCTCACAGTCTCATCTAGTCGTATCTGTACTTGTCATTCGTGATTCTGAATATAGTCATGGGGTGACAAGTCTGCAGCACTTTTGCATGACAAACGTTACATAAATTATTATTGTATATTTCTTTAGCATTATCATTCTTGGGGAGTGAATGTTTTTAATCCAATTGTTGAAGAGCCCATCACTAGTTTTGCATCAGCTACATCAGCCTTAGATCCAAAACCAACAATCATGCAAAAAATTGCAGGAAAAAGCAGCCAAGGGTCCCATGTTGGATTTGTCTGGCCCATCACCTTACTTCACCTTAGATCACCTCAGATGTGTATTATGCAATCACACACGGAAGTCATGCATGTCTGCACACAAGCACGCGCACACACACATTTGAGCTGGAGGTGGTGTATGTGTCGGGGGTGGGGATGTGCACTTGGAAAATAAACTTTAATTTCCTGCAGTCATGGGAATCTGACCTCTGTATCCCAGCAGCACATTGACATACAAACTTGTTCTTTTTCCCTCCTGATACTTTATTTATTCCCTGTGATTAAAGAGGGAACAAAAGGAAAATAACTCTCATGCTTTTATAGTGCCTTAAATATTTTGGATGGCACAAAGTGCGATAAGGTAACTGGGATTGTTCCTTAATAGGGAAAAGACCCAACCCTGAATTAGGGATTTCTAAACAGCAGCTTTACTAATGCAAACAATGGCTTCTTCCACACAAAGTGGGATGATGTAGTGCTCGTAAAAAATAGGACACGACTCTAAACATAACAGTCACTATAAAAACACACAGGGAGAAGAGCTTCACCTACAGTGCATCTGGAAAGTATTCACAGCGCTTCACTTTTTCCACATTTTGTTACAGCCTTATTCTAAAAGGGATTAAATTCATTTTTTCCCTCAAAACTCTACACACAATACCCCATAATGACGATGTGAAAAAAGTGTTGTTTTTTTTTAATTTTTGCAAATTTATTCAAAATAAAAAACTAAAATCACATGTACATAAGTATTCACAGCCTTTGCTCAATACTTTGCTGATGCACCTTTGGCAGCAATTACAGCCTCAGGTCTTTTGAATATGATGCCACAAGCTTGGCACACCTATCTTTGGGCAGTTTGGCCCATTCCTCTTTGCAGCACCTCTCAAGCTCCATCAGGTTGGATGGGAAGCATCAGTGCACAGCCACTTCAGATCTCTCCAGAGGTGTTCAATTGGATTAAAGTCTGGGCTCTGGCTGGGCCACTCAAGGACATTCACAGTTGCCCTGAAGCCACCCCTTTGATATCTTGGCCGTGTGCTTAGGGTCATTGTCCTGCTGAAAGATGAACCGTCGCCTCAGTCTGAGGTCAAGAGCACTCTGGAGCAGGTTTTCATCCAGGATGTCTCTGTACATTGCTGCATTCATCTTTCCCTCTATCCTGACTAGTCTTCCAGTTCCTGCCGCTGAAAAACATCCCCACAGCATCATGCTGCTACCAACATTGGCATGGTTATGAACGGTGCCTGATTTCCTCCAAATATGATGCCTGGCATTCACTCCAAAGAGTTCAATCTTTCTCATCAGACCAGAGAATTTTATTTCTCATTGTCTGAGAGTCCTTCAGGTGCATTTTGGCAAACTCTGGGCAGGCTGCCATGTGCCTTTTACTAAGGAGTGGCTTCTGTCTGGCCACTCTGCCATACAGGCCTGATTGGTGGATTGCTGCAGAGATGGTTGTCCTTCTGGAAGGTTCTCCTGTCTTCAGAGGAACGCTGGAGCTCTGACAGAGTGACCATCGGGTTCTTGGTCACCTCCCTGACTAAGGCACTTCTCTCCCAATCGCTCAGTTTAGACGGCCAGTCAGCTCAAGGAAGAGTCCTGGTGGTTCCGAACTTCCATTTATGGATGATTCAAGCCACTGTGCTCATTGGGACCTTCAAAGCAGCAGAAATTTTTCTGTACCCTTCCCCAGATTTGTGCCTCAAGACAATCCTGTCTCGGAGGTCTACAGACAATTCCTTTGACTTCTGGTTTAGTTTGTGCTCTGACGTGCACTGTCACCTGTGGGACCTTATATAGACAGGTGTGTGCCTTTCCAAATCATGTCCTATCAACTGAATTTACCACAGGTGGACTCCAATTAAGCTGTAGAAACATCTCAAGGATGATCAGTGGAAACAGGATGCACCTGAGCTCAGTTTTGAGCTTCATGGCAAAGGCTGTGAATACTTATGTACATGTGATTTCTTAAGTTTTTATTTTTAAGAAATTTGCAAAAATCTCCAAAAAAAATTTATTCACATTGTCATTATGGGGTATTGTGTGTAGAATTTTGAGGAAAAAAATGAATTTCATCCCTTTTGGAATAAGGCTGTAACATAACAAAATGTGGAAAAAGTGAAGCACTGTGAAGACTTTCCGGACGCACTGTACATATGTCCACAGTATCGATGAGCAGACTGACCTTTTTCTGCTATTGATCTCCATTGAAAATACATACCTCATGTGCTTACATTGTCTGCCTGCATAGCTTTAATATGCCATATAGTCTACTGTTCCTCTCTGCAATCAATAAACAATGGCAGCAAGTTGATCCAGTGCTCTCCATCTTAGACTTACAGTATGTCCTATATGATTTCTTTATTTCAACATATTTTACAAACCCTTGTACTCCCTTGCATTGTTTAATTTTGTAAAAAAAAGACATGTTACAAAACTTTTAAAAATTCAAAATGCCAACCTTCTGGCTTTAAGAAACATTAAAAATGAAAGAAAATTGTAATCAGTTGCAATTCTTTTATTAGATCAAGCAGATGAAAAAATATGAAATCATTCAATTCTGAGGAAAATATGGAATCACAAAAAAAAACCAGTACACCACTAGTATTTTTCTTTTTTTTGCACGATCTCTGGCTTTTATCACAGCTAGAATTCTGAGGCATGGACGTAGCATTTGACAAAGAATATTCTTCATCAATCCAGCTCCAACTTTTTCTTATTGCTATTGCCAGATCAGTTTTGCAACTTGGAGCCTTGTCGAGACTGATGTCCGAACTATTTGCAGGCCACGGCATTGACATTATGGGCCATATTGCAACAACGTGATTGGTTAGTCAGTTGTCACTGACACAGAATGCATTTATGGGCATTTCCAAGTTCATTTCCATATCACAACAGTGTAGAAATGAACTTTCCTCCAGCACGTGAGAGAGGCGTAAGAGGCTGGTCTAATCATTCAGAGGTGTGTTTTGGATAATTCAATCCAAAGCACTCATGCCCATCCCTTTAATGCAAAGAGGCGCATTATCTAAAGTGAATTCTGATCATGGCGGTTTAAAATGGGTTCTGCGCTGACCAAAGCCTGTGCGTGTGAGCCAAAATGCATGCGATAGTAATGCTGCAATAAGGAAAACATCAATCACAGTTGATGCCCAGTTAGTTATGTTAGAACAAATGGATAAGAATGCTGAGCTGAAAAATCAGCTGAATGGTTTAATGTAGTACGCACTGATGCAACACAGACGTGAATGGGTTTGAAACTTAAGGAAAAGGATGATGCCTGTGCAGTCTTTCATAAATTTTCATTAACAATTGCATGGAAGATGCTCCCGGCTGTGGGGAGATAGTGCTTCCTCTCCTGTTGCTTTTGCCGACCGAGGGTCTCCCCCGTCTCATGTGGGGGTCTGTCAAGGTTTGGGGCCTTCTGTCCCAGTCCCTTCTGGGCAGGAGGGAAGGAGATCTGGCGTGACTTCCCGTCCACCACCGGCCCCGCCATGAAGTGAGCCTGCTCTCAGCAGCCTCTGCCGGGGGCTGACAGGTGGCAGTCGGGGAGCTTGCTGGGGCAGGCAGCCTCGGCCCAGCTGGAAACACAGGGCGTGTGGCCAAGGCAGATGTGGACACATCTCCTGTCACTCTGGGGAGCCTCCGGGCCCACTCCACGAGACTGTGAAATAGCTTTGTTCACCAGGCCATCAGGACCCTGAATTCTGCCCCCCACCCCTGGACCGTAACACACTCACCCACACAATAACTGCCTCAGCCATTTGCATAGAAAGACTTGGAACATCAACAGTAATACATCTGCTGCTGTATGTCCCTGCACCTTACTGCAACCATTTGCACAAATGTCATACCTGCTGCTGTCTGTTATTGAAATATTGATCATGTGCAGCCCAGTCTATCACTGTCTGCACCTCCACTACCACACTGAACTTGCAATTACGGGTATTACGGTTCCACTTTTTCTGTATATTGGCTTGCTGGGTGTTATCATTTATCTTTATTTGCACTACAGGATTGCTGGGTTTTCTTTTATATTTGCACTATGCCTAGCATTACTATACATAAACTGCTGTTTTTCATTCTCATTCCTTCTTTTCTTATATATTGCGCGCACCACTGAGAGAGAAATGACATTTCAATTCTCCTGTATGTCCTGTATATATAGAAGTACTGACAAATAAAAATCTTTGAATCTTTGAAAGTAAAACGCTGCACACTTCTTGTTCGTTCATTTATTCCCCTAAAAACAAACACATCAATGCGTAATAAGTTCGTGATGAAAACAAAAATGTGAATGGAATAAAAAAAATCATCAGACTGACACACGCCCCCCCCCCGCTCTGCATATCACTCAGTTCATTCATTCCCCTAAAAAAAAAATCCTACATTAATGCCTAATCTATAGACTCCAATGGTAAGTCTGCAATTCAAATGAGTGTAGATGGAATAAAAAA
Organism: Pholidichthys leucotaenia; assembly: GCA_020510985.1. Taxonomy (NCBI): domain Eukaryota; kingdom Metazoa; phylum Chordata; class Actinopteri; order Cichliformes; family Pholidichthyidae; genus Pholidichthys; species Pholidichthys leucotaenia. The sequence goes on along the minus strand of CM035836.1, from coordinate 123,092,341 downwards.
ATGGTGTGTGATCATCATATAATTAAAATGACGGGCGATTATGACTGTTACAATTCTCTCTAGTAAAATAAAAGATCCCAGCGCATGCTATTTCCTCGAGCTCTGGAGCTGCGCAATATCAAAACACGCCACTGAAATATCATTAAACAATACACTTCTGATGATAGACCTCCTTTTTCCTGATCAAAAGTGGATTGTCATGACATGCAGTATAATAGTAATGCACGTTAGATTGCGTGCTGCCACACCTCTTTGAAATGAGCCTCCACCTGGCAGCGCATTGCGAGCACAGTCTACTGGTAATTTGATGGTGTGACACAAAGCGTAAAAAACAATGCACTGACAGAAACTGACAAAAATATTGACGTATGGCGGAAAGTCTGGTGGAAAAGTCTGCGGCTGATCGTCCTAATAGGGCCCTATGTCTTTTTGCGCTATGGTAAGATCCATTATAATTCTGGAAAATGATGTCATCATTATAATCAAATATCCTTTCAATTGATGGAATAAGTGCCCAAAATTTCAGTGTAAACTTGTGCTTTTATTGAAGATGTAATGACTGCTACCTCCCCCATACATTTCCCTGACATGCAGCCCCATATCATTGATTGTGGAAATTTGCATATTTCTTTATGCAGTCATCTTGATAATTGGATTGGAACAGCACCAAACAAAAGTTCCAGCATAGTCACCTTGTCCCATGCAGATTTGTGATTCTTCACTGAATATCACTTTCATCCAGTCATACACAGTCCATGATTGCTTTTTTTTTTTTTTTTTTTGCCAACTGTAACTGTTTTTTTTCCTGTTTAGGTGGTAATGATGGCTTTTGTTTTGCTTTTCTGTATGTAAATCCCCTTTCCTTTAGGCAGTTTCTTACACTTTGGTTTCGTTTGGCTCTTTGGTTCGGACTGTGGTTCAGGGGAGGCTTCACATCCAATTTTTTTTTTTTTGTTGTTAGAATCAAACTGAAAAGCTTGAAAGACCAGACCAAACACATTGGGTGTTAAGGCACCTTAAGAACATTTGAGGTGAGAAATAAGAGGTGTAGTTAATTTTGTCACTGTTATTTGACACCAACAACCACCAGTTTAAATGTTAATGTGCTAAATCTCATTTGAGTAAAGTTACAAAAATCCAACTTCATGCAGAACCATTTGACCCACCACACAAGAAACCAAGTGTCTTGGAGTGCAAGACCTATAGCCTCTGAATAGGAAGTGGAGAAGCAACAGATCCATTGGACACCTATGAGCGGAGGAAAAAGAGCATCCCTTACCAAAAATCCCTTCTTTTCAGGTGTACCTATAGTTCCTGCCATGGAAATGGGGCTATTTATAATGATTTAGTATTGAGGAAAACAAAGGGGCATTTGGATATTCACTCTGGACTTCTCCCGGATATTCAAATCCTGAAAACTAGTATTTGGGACAGCCCTACTCCATTTGTCTGTCATGTGTAAAGTCATTATCCAAGTGGACTGTTCAGAGGACTCTCCTCTCTATTATTATTACTGAGGAACAGGAAGGCACAGAAGATCATGAGTAAAAGAGAAGGAAATTAGAGCAGATTACCATTTCTAACTTTAAATCAATGCCACGTTTTTAATAATAAATGTAAAGACTTTGTAAGTAGATTTTTTTTTTGTGAGGATAACCATATTAATAAAGTCCATTTTTCTTTTCTATTTCCCACAGAAATACCCAAACGGAGGAAGTCTCTGCGCAGGAAGTTTGACTCCTTTTCAAAGGAGAAGAAAGAGCGAGGTGAGTTCATGCAGGACACAGTCGTAGATGCGGTTCAGTGTGACACAGTATGTGGCGAAGTGAAAGGGCCTCAGTAAAACGTTAAACACAATGGTCCCCTCTGTCCTCTGAGACAGGATCATCGCCACTGTGGCGTCCAGAGGTTTTAACCACTAATAGTCACACATAGCTGAAATGGCTTTATCTGAATTATGGAGGGTTTGCTGACTCACACTTCTGCCTCATTGTTTCTGCTGCTTTCCTGTCTTTTTACAACACAAACCAAACAATGAATGAACACAAACACCCGGCAGGCTTTTCAGCAGTCACATAATGGACGAATCTTCTGGCTCTGAAAGGTGATGTCTGCTTTCTTACAACACTTCTATAAGCTTTGGTCAGCATAATGTGTTCCCACTACGTAAGATTAGAGAGGAAGGAGGTTACTAAGGAGCAACTTCTTTTTGACAGGTGACCTTTGACCCGACACGCTCCCTGACCTATGTAATTCTCAGGGGATTATCTCTAATGACATGGGGATTAGTGTAGGTATCAAATGTCGATTATAATGGACCTGTGAGATTAGTGCGGGGTATAGAATGTCAATTATAAGTGCTTTAAAATTATCTTTGACCTGTGAGATTAGTGTGAGAATGAAATGTCAATTATATACTGTATGCTTTTAAAAATTAACTTTGGCTGTATGGGTTAGTGCAGGGTATAGAATGTCAATTATGTGCTTTTAAAAATTATCTTTGGGCGTATGGGGTTAGTGTGAGAATGTAATGTTAATTATGGGGGAAACGGCTTTCAAGGATAATCAGTGATACTGTATGTTGGTGCATTCATTTTGATGGTGACCAATTAAGCACCAGAATACACACACACACACACACACACACACACACACACACACACACACACACACACACACACACACACTTGGAGGAGTACATTTCCCTCATCCCTAAATGCTTTAAAAGCACAGCCTCCATGGAAGACATCAACCACCATTGGCAAAACTCTGAAGTATCACCCCAGCAAGCAGCACTGTGAAACAAAGATATCATTTTACTCTGCCTAGACCTGAGTTCCCTCAGGCTAAACACACACATTCGGAGGAGTACATTGCCCTTATCCCTGAATGCTTTAAAGCACAGCCTCTGTGGCAGACATCAACCACCACTGGCAAAACTCTGGAGTATCACAACAGCAAGTGGCACCACAAAACAGATATCATTTTACTCTGCCTAAACCTCTGAGTTCCCTCGGGCTTAACCAACACACACACATAGGGATAAGATAAGATAAGATAAGCCTTTATTAGTCCCACAACGGGGAAATTCCAGGATTGCAACAGCACAGGGATAGCAACACTCAGAGCAACAATCAGAAGGCAAGAAAAAAACAAGCAAGCAAGAGCGGCTAATATACATATGTACATATTACTATAAAATAAATATATACACACACACACACAGACACACAGTGCAGAGCATTGTAGCTGGATGGAATAAATATGAGTATATGAACACACAGTGCAGAGCATTGTAGCTAGATGGAATAAATATGTAAATATATAAACACCCACAGTACGGAGCATTGCAGCTAGGTGGAATAAATATGCAAGTATATAAACACACACAGTGTGGAGCAATGTAGCTAGATGGAATAATATGTAGATATATAAAAACACAGTGCGGAGCATTGTAGCTAGATGGAATAAATATGTAAATATATAAACACACACAGTGCAGAGCATTGTTGCTAGATGGGATGAAACAGCATAACCGTCTACTTAGTTATCCTACATGGTATGATTATGTGCCCATACATATTCTCACCCTCCATAGCGACCGGTATGTTCCTAGTTGTATGCCGGAGGGGACCATTGTGTAAGTCTATTGCATCTTTTGCATTCAAAAAACTATTAGTTTGTTACGTCTTTTTGCTATCTCTGCGAGCAGCCCTGCTTAGGTTGTACAGTCTGACAGCCGTTGGTAGGAAGGACCTACGAAACCTCTCGGTTGTGCACCTGGGATGATGTAGTCTGCTGCTAAATGAGCTCCTCAGTGCATCCAGTATGTCCTGCATAGGGTGGAACTCGGACTCCAGCAGAGATGACAGTTTAGCCACCGTCCTTCTCTCTCCTATCTCCTCCATCGGATCAAGGCGCTGCCCCAGGACAGAGCTAGCTTTCTTAATCAGTTTGTTCAGTCTCTTCCTATCGGCTGCAGTAATGCCACTGCCCCAGCAGACCACTCCAAAAGTGATGGCTGATGCCACCACCGTGTCATAGAATGACTTCAGCAGCGCCCCTTGTACACCAAAAGACCTGAGTCTCCTCAGCAGGAACAGCCTGCGCTGTCCCTTCTTGTAGAGTGCGGCAGTATTGTGTGACCAGTCTAGTTTATTGTTCAGATGAACACCCAGGTACTTATAGGATGTCACCATCTCGATGTCTGTTCCCTGTATATTTACTGGTGCTGTGAGGGGCTGCCCATGCCTGCGGCAGTCCACCACCAGCTCCTTAGTTTTCCCCGCGTTGATCTGGAGGCAGTTCCGATGGCACCAGTCCACGAAGTCCTGGATAAGCCCTCTGTACTCAGCTTCATCTCCATTGGAGATGAGGCCAACGATCGCAGAGTCATCAGAGAACTTCTGTAGATGGCAGTGTGTTGTGTTGTGTGAGAAGTCTGCAGTATAAAGAGTGAACAGGAAGGGAGCCAGCACCGTTCCCTGGGGGGCCCCCGTGCTACTGATGATCGTGTCGGACACACAGTCCCGGGTTCTCACAAACTGAGGCCGGTTCGTGAGGTAGTCCAGGATCCATGATGACAGGTGCTGGTCCACCCCTGCTCGCAGCAGCTTGTCCTTCAGGATCATCGGTTGGATGGTGTTGAAAGCACTGGAGAAGTCAAAGAACATGATCCTCACCATATTCCCGGGCTTCTCCAGGTGGGACAGAGAACGGTGAAGGAGGAAGATCACCGCATCCTCCACCCCAATGCCATGCTGGTAGGCGAACTGGAGTGGATCCATCGCTGGTTCCACCAGGGGGCGGAGGTGAGCAAGGAGCAGTCTCTCCAGGGTCTTCATCAAGTGGGACGTCAAGGCCACCGGTCTGTAGCTGTTCAGGTCTTTGGGGTGGGAAGTTTTTGGTACAGGTACCACACAAGATGTTTTCCACAGCTGTGGTACCCTCCCCAGTTTCAGGCTCATGTTGAAGATATACGTCACAATCCCACACAGCTGGTCTGCACAGGACTTGAGGAGCTTTGCGCTGATGCCGTCCGGTCCCGGCGCCTTCCTCGCTTTGATCTTCCTCAGCTCCGTCCTCACCTGGGTCTCGGTCAGGGTCAGGATGGGGGGCTGTGTGTTGGGAGTGGGGGGGTGTTGGTGGAGTGGGGAGTGGGCAGCAGGACTTGATTTCTTTAGAGGCAGCAGTGGTTGTTGTGCAGACAGGGGGGAGGGCGGTTGGTCAAATCTATTGAAAAACAGATTCAGGTTGTTCGCCCACTCCCTGCCCCCCGTGGCCTGGGGGGAGGTATTCTGGAGCCCTGAGATGGTTTTGAGGTTTCTCCAGACCCCGCTGATGTCGCTCTGTTGCAGCTTGTCCTCCATCTTCTTCCTGAAGCTGTCCTTGCCTTCTCTGATCTTTCTCCTCAGCTCCCTCTGTACGGACTTCAGCATCTCCCTGTTCCCCGACCTGAAGATCCTCTTCTTCTCTCTCAGAAGTGTTTTTATCTCAGGGTTGATCCAGGGTTTGTTGTTTGAGTGACGCCGTATGGTCTTGGTGGGAACGGATTTGTCCACACAGAAGCTGAGGTAGCCCGTGAAGGTGTGAATGAGGCCATCGATGTCCTCACCATGTGGATCGCAGAGCTGCTTCCAGGCGGTGGCTTCAAAACAGTCCTTTAGAGTGTCCATTGTCTCCTCAGACCATAACTCCACAGTGTGCATGGCCGGAGGTTGTCTGTGCACTAGGGGTTTGTACACCGGCCGGAGATGAACCAAGTTGTGATCCGATCTCCCGAGTGGGGGGAGTTGTGATGAGGTGTACGCCTCCTTAGTGTTTGCGTAGAATAAATCCAGTGTTTTATTGTCTCTAGTGTGGCATGTGACATACTGGGTGAACGTGGGTAGAATGGGAGATAGTGAAACATGGTTGAAATCGCCTGAGATGAGGAGAAGAGCATCTGGGTGTTCTGTCTGCAGCCTGCTGGTTACTGAATGGATGACGTCACGCGCTGTCCCAGCGTTCGCCGTCGGATTTGCATAAACAACAATGCAGATCACGTGTGAGTGTTCTCTCGGGAGATATGTAGGCCTCATGCTAACAGCTAGCAACTCAATGTCTTTGCTGCAGTGTCGTTGTTTAACAGTGATATGTCCCGGTCTGCACCAGTTGTTGTTAACATACATTATCACTCCACCGCCCCTAGCTTTGCCACTGTCTGGTGTTCGGTCAGCTCGTATCATGTGAAAACCCTCCAGCTCAATGTTAGCATCTGCTGCTAGTTCAGTTAGCCACGTCTCAGTAAACAAAAGGAGAGAGCACTCCCGGTATGTGCTATCATAACGGGAGATAGCCGCTAGCTCATCTAACTTTCCCAGTATCGACCGTACATTTCCCATGACAACAGATGGAAGGGAGGGTCTGTACCTTATATTTTTTGTCCTCCGCCTTACTCCAGCCCGGCAGCCGCGGTGTTTTCGCCTCAGTTCTCTCGGTATGTCGAGTTTTTCCAATGGGACCGGGTGGCGGTTGAATGCTAGCAGCTCTTCCCTGCTGTATCGTATCCTGCTATAAACAGTGGCTCCGTCCACCGGCTCAGGAGACATTTGGGACGATCTGTGTCCGTGATATAAGTGGGGTGAAAAAAAAAGACGAATCAAGAGAGAGGAAGGGAAAAAGACTCGGAATCGAGCCGCTGTTGCAAAAGGCAGCCTACTCGTGTGGCGCCGAGAGAGAGAAAAAAAAAGAAGAAAAAAAAACAACAAAAAAAACTGCATCTGGATAAACTGCATCGTTCCTGTAGAAAGAAATTTGAGGAGCTGCACCTCTTGTTGTGATTGTGATGACAGATTTGGGGGGAAACAGCTTCACCTCCTTACTCTCTTCTCACACACACACACACACACACACACACACACACACACACACACTGCCCTCACCCTTTCTATCATGACCTCTCTGGCCTCCTCTCCTCTTCTCCTCCACTTAACCACATTGATGACACGTGCAATGTCCTCAGCGGATTGGTTCAGCTGACAGCGTGTCACCTCCCAACTGTCAGGGGGAAACTGATATACCAAATCTGTGGCACCTGCTTTCAGAGATGGGACCGAGCAGATTGGAGGCAACACAGATGGGGAAGGAATTTGAGATTCGAGTGGGAATTCCCCATTGTCTAGTTGTTATAGATTTTCTCTGCTGCCTTTTCTCTGCCGGCCTGCTGGCTTGTACTTGTGGGGGGGGGGGGATACGGTGAAAGTGATAAAAGTTCAGTGCAGCAAGGTTTCATTTATTTTTGTTCCCTCTCAAGCATCGTATTTAATAAACTTCCCTCGGAGATTTGTGTAGTCAGCCAGAACACGAGAGTAAGCTCGCCACAGTCGGGGTCACTATGACAATTCAATATTAATATACTGTATATGTGAGGGGAAAAGTCAAACTTGTCTGGACAACGGTATTGTTTTATCTCTGTATTAACAAATTATGTTTGCATGGTGTTGATACAAACTCTGACTATGAAACCAGTAGTTATATGCACACAAACCTGCTTCATTAGTTTGAAAAGTCTATTCAATATCTGTATACCGGAATTACCATAAAACCTCGCTGATGTCAAAATGTACCTCAATCTTGCCTAAATCCAGATGAAACTGACTTTTTTGAAAAAGGTCAGTTTAATTTATGGTGCATTTCCCGTCTCCTGAGGACGTTGCACATGTCATCAGCGTGGTTAAGTGGCGGAGAAGAGGAGAGGGGAGCCAGATAAGTCATGATGGAAAGGGGGAGGGCAGTGTGTGTGTGAGAGAGAAGGTAGGGGGTGCAAGCTGTTTCCCCCCCAAATCTGTCATCACAAATACAATGAGAGGTGCAGCTCCTCAAAATTCTTTCTACAGGAATGGTGCAGATGTCTGCCTGAAATTCTGCAGTGTATCCCTGTGTGTGTGTGTGTGTGTGTGTGTGTGTGTGTTGGTTAAGCCTGAGGGAACTCAGAGGTTTAGGCAGAGTAAAACGATATCTTTGTTTCGCAGTGCTGCTTGCTGGGGTGATACTCCAAAGTTTTGCCAATGGTGGTTGATGTCTTCATCTGGAGGCTGTGCTTTTAAAGCATTTAGGGGTGAGGGAAATGTACTCCTTCGAAAGTGTGTGTGAGAATTCTGTTGCTTATTTGGTCACTCTGACAAAATGAACGCACTAAAAACATAAAATCAATTATCCTTGAAAGCGGTTTCCCCCATAATAAACATTTTATTCTCATGCTAACTCCATATGCCCAAAGATCATTTTTAAAAGCACACATAATTGACATTCTATACCTCGCACAAACCCATAGGGCCAAAGCTCATTTTTAAGCACATAATTGACATTCTATACCACACTAATCCCCGCATTAATCTCACAGGTCAAAGATCATTTTTAAAAGCATATATGTAATTGACATTCCATTACTAATCTCTCAGGTCAAAGATTTTTTTTAAAGCACTTATAATTGACATTTTATACCCTGCACTAATCCCACAGGTCCATTATAATCTACATTCGATACCTGCACTAATCCCCATGTCATTAGAGATAATCCCCTGAGAATTACATAGGTCAGGTTGGGGGCGTGTCAAGGGGTGTGTTGGGTCAAGTCACCTGTCAAAAAGTTGATCCTTAGTAGCCCCCTTTCTCTCGGATTGTCTGGATTGAGGGTCAGAATGTCATTTCCTCAATGACCACATTCCAGCATTGACCACAGGTGCTAATGCTAACTGCACTAAGCCAGGTTAGCACAATTAGTAATAACAATTGTTCACCTACAACAGCTGAAAACGACATAGGAAGATTTGATTCTAGAATCTCTTGAGGCCTGGCCAAAATTCACAGGGGGCCCCTCCAACTAGTGTTCACCAGCCTTATTGAATAAACTGACAGTCATAAAAATGTGAAATGTAAACTTTTTTTATTTTAAAAGTAAACATCAGTGTCTTTTCAAAAATAAGAACAAACATTAAATAAATTCAACAATAGAATTCTGAAGAGCAGTAGAAGCCAGAACAATAAAAACATCAATTCATTTTGATACAGCCACTCTCACTTGTTTATTTACATAAGATGCACACCAGACCTTGTGAGAGGTGGGGATGGGGCCCCTTTAGGGAGTTCTGCACTGGTCTACCACTGTCATTACAAACTCGCTACATTGTTACTGCTGTAATGATTCAAAATTGGTCAGCCCTCAAAGGAGCCCCCTTCTGGCCTGCGACTCCAAGCATTTGCCTGCCTTGCCTGTCAGCACACAGAGCCTCTGAACATAACACATGGTTTTAAAAAGAATTTTTAAAAAGCAAAATTGTCGAATTTTAACGAAAACAAATGTATTTGGTGCAAATTATTTTAGTGTGCATGATAACCTTAGTGGTCTTGCTTGCTAGCATGACAACATTTAAAGTAGATCTAAGAGGGATGGCTAGTTGACTGTTTTTAATTGTCATTAAAGTGCCCATGGTGTGCCCCTTTTTTCACATGTTAATGCAGATCCCAGACATGTTAAGGAAATGTCTGACGTGCTTTGGTTAGAACACATTGTGATTTAATTACTGCAGTATCATTTTACACACGGAAGGAGCCTCCTTCACAATAGGCTGGTTTGTTGATTTTGCTTTAAATGCTAACCAGCCTCGCGTATTCAATTCAATTCAACTTTATTTATATAGCGCCATTTCACAACAGTCATCTCATAGCACTATCAACTGTAGGGGGAACCCCCACAGTTGCAGAAAGACCCCAGCAATCAGGCGATCCCCTGTGAGCAAGCACTTGGCGACGGTGGAGAGGAAAAACTCCCTTTTAACAGGAAGAAACCTCCAGCAGAACCAGGCTCAGGGAGGGGCAGTCATCTGCTGCGACTGGCTGGGGGGTGAGGGGATAGAGAAGAAGAAAAGAACAGACATGTAGAGAGCAAACAGCACGATGGGGACTCAATCTATGGGAAAGAACAAACAAATGTTAATGACCAGCAAAAAAAAATATTTCATTGAGAGTGAGGAAAGGAGTGAGGCCCAGTGCATTACTGGAGGTCCCCCGGCTGACTAAACCTATTAGCAGCATAACTAAGGGAGGGTTCAGAAACACATGATCCCTCCCTAATTGTAGGCTATATCAAAAAGGTAGGTTTTAGCCCTATTCTTAAAAACGGAGATTGAGTCTGACTCCCGAATCCAGATTGGCAGCTGATTCCACAGGAGAGGAGCTTGATAACTGAAGGCTCTGCCTCCCATTGTACTTTTGGAGATTCTAGGTATTACAAGTAATCCTGCATTTTGGGAGCGTAGTGCTCTGTTAGGATAATACGGTAGTATCAGATCTTTTAAATAAAAAGGAGCGTGATTGTTTAGAGCTTTGTAAGTAAGAAGGATTTTAAACTTAATTCTAAACTCTATGGGAAGCCAATGAAGGGAGGCCAGAACCAGAGAGATATGATCTCTCTTTCTAGTACCTGTTAAAACTCTTGCTGCAGCATTTTGGATCAGCTGAAGACTTTTTAAAGATGTTTTAGGACAGCCTGATAATAAAGAATTACAATAATCTAATCTCGAGCTAACAAAAGCATGGATCAGTTTCTCAGCATCACTGAGACAAGATGCTCCTAATCTTGGCAATATTACGCAAATGATAGAAGGCAGTCTTAGAAACAAATTTAATATGTGAATTGAAGGACAAATCCTGATCAAAAATAACTCCAAGGTTCCTCACAGAGCTATTAAGAGAGTAACCGCATCCAAACTGAAAGTTTGATTTGGAAAGGAATTTCTAAGGTTTTTTGGACCAACAAGAATGACTTCAGTCTTATCTGAATTTAATAGCAGGAAATTACAAATCATCCAAGCTTTGATTTCCTTAAGACAGGCTTCTAACTTGGCTAATTGATTACTATCATCTGGCTTCATTGACAGGTATAATTGTGTGTCATCTGCATAAGATAAGATAAGATAAGATAAGCCTTTATTAGTCCCACAATGGGGAAATTCCAGGATTGCAACAGCATAGGGATAGCAACACTCAGAGCAACAATCAGAAGGCAAGAAAAAACATCTAGTAAACATATGTCCATATTACTATAAATGTATATATATATATATAGACACACAGTGCAGAGCATTATGGCTGGTGAATGTGCAGCAGAAAGTCTAAGCTCTCTCTCCGCGGATGCAGCGGGCCAGCTGGAAGTCTTTGGGCATGATGGTGACCCCCTTAGCGAAGAAGAGACCACCAGGTGGGCCTCGCTGGTCTCCTGCAGAGCCATGACGGCGAAGCTCAGGAAACGCAGGACGGTCTTGAAGTCCTGAGCGATCTCCCTCACCAGGCGCTGGACGGGCAGCTTACGGATGAGCAGCTCCGTGGATTTCTGGCAGCGACAGATCTCTCTCAGAGCCACGGGCCTGTGACGGCGAGGTCTCTTCACTCTGCCGGTGGCCGGAGCGCCTCTCCGAGCAGCCCTGGTGGCTAGCTGTCTCCTGGGGGGGGGGGGCTTCTTCCTCCAGTAGATTTTACGGGCGGTCTGCTTGGTTCTTGCCATCGCTCTTTATTATTCTGTCTTATATTTCTTTCACGCCGCCTAAACTCCAGCCCGGTACCCGCGTCATTTTCGCTACAGCTCCCGGTATGTCGAGTTTCCCATTAGCACCGGGCGGCGGCCAAGTGCTAGCTAGCACTAGCTCCTCCCCGCTGTAACGTCTCCCGCTGCAAACCGTGGCTCCGTCCGCCAACCCGGGAGACCCCCGGGGTGATCCGTGCGTCCGTGATATATATACAGAGTGAAAGGTGTAGAAAGAAGAAGGAAGATTAAAAAAAAGGCTGTTGCAACAGGCAGCCGACTCGTGTGGCGCCGCCGGTCCGGCGGAACCGGAACCGGGAAAAAAAACAAAAAAAAAACAAAAAACAAAAAAAAACAATGAAACAGTATACAGTGCTTTCTAATAATGTTGCCTAACGGAAGCATATATAAACTAAAAAGAGTAGGGCCTAGCACAGATCCCTGTGGAACTCCATGACTAAGCTTTGAGTTGAAAGAAAACTAATTATTTACATGAACAAACTGGAACCTATCAGATAAATAAGATCTAAACCACTGCAAGGAAGTTCCATTAAGTCCAACATAGTGTTCTAATCTATCAAGTAGAATATTATGATCCATAGTATCAAAAGCTGCACTAAGGTCTAAAAGGACAAGTACAGAAACTAGTCCATTATCAGATGCAATGAGGAGGTCGTTAGTGACCTTCGCTAAGGCTGTTTCAGTACTATGATGGATTCTAAACCCAGATTGAAACTCAAGTAAACCATTTTCCTCCAGGTGGTCAAATAATTGCGTAGCAACAACTCTTTCTAAGATTTTTGAAATAAAAGGGAGATTAGAGATTGGTCTATAGTTAGCTAAAGCTCCTGGATCTAGCGTTGGCTTTTTGAGTAAGGGTTTAATTACAGCCGTTTTAAAAGCCTGCGGTACATGGCCTAAAGTTAATGAAGAATTGATTATATGAAGAATAAAGTTACCAATAAGTGGGAAGACTTCTTTAAATAACCTGGTAGGAATAGGGTCTAAGAGACAAGTTGAAGGTTTGGATGAGGAAACTATTTTGTCTAACTCACAAAGGTCGATTGGAGTAAACTCATCAAGACAGACATCAATAGGAGTTGTAGTAGTTACAGTATTTAAGTTAACTGTGGGAAGAATCTGATTGATTTTATCTCTGATGGATGAAATTTTATTATTGAAAAAGTTCATAAAGTCCTGACTAGTAAGCTCTAAGGGAATGCTAGGATTGACAGAGTCCTGACTCTTTGTCAACCTGGCTACAGTACTGAAAAGAAACCTGGGATTATTCTTGTTCTCTTCTATTAATGCAGAGTAATAACTCGTTCTAGCTTTTCTAAGAGATTTTTTATAAATTAAAAGATGATTTCTCCAAGCTAAATACATTTCATCTAAATTAGTGGAGCACCATTTTCTTTCTAATTGACGAGTCTTCTGTTTTAAGCTACGAGTTTCTGTGTTGAACCAAGGAGTTAGAAATCTCTGATTAGACTTTTTCTTTTTGTATGAACCCTCCCCTCCCTTCTTTCATCACTGTTGATCTCTGTGGCTGTGAGGCTAATGTTAGCCACAGGGGCTACTTGGCAAACACATCCTGAACTATGTAATTAATGTATTGGCTGATGGTAAAAGCCCAAATAAAACACTGTTGGATACAGGGGGGTGTGGTGTGGTCAATAGTAAATGGTTCCTGGGGTGTAAAAAGCATAGAACAACCCTGAATGACCGAATGGTTAAGGCTGTGTCCACCAAATGTGTTTTTTTAGCTCTGGGTGGCTATTTTCCATTCATTCTCTATGTAGTCCAGCATTTACAGCGCTGAGCGCCCACAGTGCTGAAACGCTCTCGACAGTGGTCATTTTTTGTCACGGCACTCAGAGTTGAAGAAAGTTCAACTTTTCAGAGACTGCAGCTGAGCTCGTCAGTGTCGGACCTTAAGCAGCCAATCAGAACTGCTGCGTGGGCGGGACATAGGACACCAGTACCAGTCTGTACTCAGACTTCTGCTTTCTGTGTCATCATATTTTACATCCAGAGCTGCTACTAAACGTTTCCTGTCCATTGTTATTTACAGGCTGCTATGAAAATATCTGTAGAAAGTCTGACAATAGGAAAAGCGGGAGTGATGAGCTGAGTGACAAGCTGTTGCTGAAATACAGGGCACAGACTTGTTTTTCCCCAGAGCGCTGCGCACTAACGCTGAAAAAAAATGCTCAGGGCAGTCGGGCAACAAAGAAAGCGTTTGGGCCGTTAGCAGAGTTAGGCTGTATATCCAATCTGCAGGTGTATGCCAACCATTGGGACGCTTAGTCTGGTAGAAAAGTATGCCAGCCATGCAGAATCAAACTGCCAAGCTAACGACAATAATGATGCAGCTTCCCAGGCGATCTCGGCCAGAAAAATGGCTAAATATGGATGTATAGTAGGGTGACTAGATTTGATAAAGAGCCATAAAAAGTCTGGTTAAGCCCATAGTAGCACTGCTGGTTGACGGGTTTAGACCCTCACAAGGATGCTTCCACTGTCTCATGGACGCATCCTTCCTGGAAAATGTGACCTGTGGCTTATATTATTCATATATCCATACCTACATATGTATAGACACAAGAGGAATGTTTAGAGATTGCATATGTGGAATGACCTCACGTCTCAGAGCAGGACAATAGGTCTCAACCACCGGCGAAGATCAACGAGCAGAGGGAGACTCAGCGGAGACCTGAATGGACTTCCTGACGCCCCCCAGGGTCAGGTGGAGGAGAGAGAGGACAATAGAAGGAGAACGCGGATGTGTGATGTCGGCTTTTGTTATGTGATGTATAAGTACGAAGGCCTGACTGCGCTCAGCCTCTTTTCTGCTTCTGCATTGAGATGAGACATGTTAGGGACTGGAAGCCGACAATAAACCTGATTTATAAAATCACTTTGCTTCCTTATTTCAAGCTCCCTACATTGGTGACCAGACATGAGAATGGACGAAAGACGTTCTCCCGCTACAGGCTCGTCAGAGGCGGCCCAAGCAAGCGCCGTCCCCAACCCTGTTGTGAGAACGGAGGAAAGGCGTTCTCGCGCTGCAGACTCGTCAGAGGCGGCCCAAGCAAGCGCCGTAGCCGTCAAACTCCGAGTTCTGGCAAAATAACCCGAACTCGTGGTTCCAGCAGGCTGAGGCTCAGTTTGCACTCGCGGGGGTGACGGCCGACGAGACCAAATTTTACCACATCGTCGCCAGACTCGATGCCGCCACAGCACGATGCGCGCGGAGCGTTATACAACAGCCGCCCGCCAACGACAAATACAAGGAACTGAAGGCGACCCTCATCGAGAGTTTCGTCCCCTCGGCCGAGGAAAGGGCCGGGAGGATACTGGCGATTTACGGCTACGGGGGGCGCAGACCGATGGCCCTCATGGAAGACATGCTGCAGCTGAGGGAGGCAGACAACGACAACTTCCTCTTTCAACACATCTTCCTCAGCACTCTGCCGACGCACATGAGAGGGATCCTGGCCAACATGCGGTGTAAGACCCAGCAGGACTTCCGCGCGCTTGCCCGAGAAGCGCAGCGGCTCATCAACTCCTGCAGCGAGCAGATGGCCACAGCAGCATCGGCAGATCTCGGCGTGGAAGCCCAGAGCATCGGAGAATCACGGGCGACGGAGCAGAACCCGCCCACCATGGCAGCGACGCGACCAAGGCGCAGCAAACGGGATGACCTCTGCTACTACCATCAACGTTTCGCCGAGAGGGCATAAAAATGCGTGCCCCCCTGCAGTTTCAAGAACTCGGGAAACTTCAAAGCCGGGAACCGTTAGCAGCTATGGCTCTCGGCGAGACAAACAAGCTGCTCTACATGACTGACGGACGCTCCGGGAGACAGTTCCTCATCGACACCGGAGCTCAGGTGAGCTTCATCACCCCGTCCTACGCAGACCGGGCAACAGGACCCCGTGGAAACGGAACGATGGCAGCTAACGGCTCGATCATCGACACTTTTGGTGAAAGAAACCTGCCTCTGTCCATTCACGGCCGCAACTATAGGTGGACCTTTATTATAGCGGCGGTGAGTTTTAACTTGTTGGGCGCTGATTTCTTATGTGCACATGGGTTGTTAGTTGACCTTGCAAACAGACGCTTAGTTAATGCACTGTCATTTTCTTCTATCCCCTGTTCAGCTAGTGTGTCCCCACCACCCGTGCAGGCCAGCGTCGCCACAGCAGGAGGTAAGTTTGACCAACTCCTCACCCAATTTCCAGCACTCACAGTTCCCAAATTTTCGGCAACAGTAGCGAAACACGGGGTGGAACACTTCATTCCCACAATGGGCCCACCTGTTTTCGCTAAAGCTCGGCGCTTAGACGCGACCAAGCTCGCCATAGCACGCGACGAGTTTGCCATCCTGGAAAAACTGGGCATTATTCGGCGCTCGAAAAGCCCTTGGGCATCGCCACTGCATATGGTCCCAAAAACCGACGGTTCCTGGAGACCTTGCGGTGATTATTGCAGATTAAACAATGCGACAGCACATGACCGCTACCCAATCCCTCACATTCAGGACTTTTCACTACATCTGGCGGGTGCGTGCATTTTTTCTAAAATAGACCTGGTCCGCGGCTACCACCAAGTTCCGGTTCGACCTGAAGACGTCCCTAAAACGGCTGTAATAACCCCTTTTGGTCTTTTTGAATTTTTGCGAATGCCGTTTGGCCTCAAAGGCGCTGCTCAAACTTTTCAGCATATGATGGACGCAGTATTACGCGACCTCCCCTTCGTGTTCGTCTACCTCGACGATATTCTGGTAGCCAGCACGTCGGAGGAAGAACACGAACAACACCTCACTACGGTTTTTCAGAGGCTAGAAGAGCACGGGTTAATGATTAACCCGGCCAAATGCCGATTCGGCGTGTCACAAATTGATTTTTTGGGACACAGAGTTTCACCAGAAGGGGCAGTTCCATTGCCGGACAAAGTGCGCGCGGTAGCAAATTTCCCCCGACCACAAACGGTCAGATCGCTACAGGAATTTTTAGGAATGGTAAATTTTTACAACAGTTTCCTCCCTCGCGCAGCTCAACTCATGCAGCCCCTATATGCCGCGCTCAGAAAACAAAAGCCCTCCAACGCAGTTGAATGGACCCCGGAGCGGGAACGCGCCTTCGCGGAAGTAAAAAGAGCACTAGTGGATGCCGCATTGTTAGTCCACCCCGATCCCTCGGCCCGCATAGCGCTGACCACAGACGCTTCAGACCTGGCCATAGGGGCGGTTGTGGAACAACATGTCGGCGGAACCTGGCAACTGCTAGTATTTTTTAGCAAATCCTTAAACCAAACCGAGCGCAAATACAGCACTTTTGACAGAGCTGCTAGCGCTTCATTTGTCCATCCGCCATTTCCAGTTCTGGCTGGAAGGGCGGTGTTTCACGGCTTTTGTAGACCACAAACCACTCACTTTTGCGATGGCTAAAATTTCAGAACTGTGGTCGGGCAGGCAACAAAGACAGCTGGCGGCAATTTCAGAGTTTACCACAGATATTCGACACGTGGCAGGCAAACTTAATGTGGTGGCAGATTGCCTCTCCCGTGCCGTGACATCGTCAGGGCACGAGGAAGCAGATTATACTACCACAGCCGCAGAGCTCATGGCCAACGTGGACGCGTACGCGGCCCCAATTCACGTAGGGATAGATTACGCGGCCATGGAAGCGGAACAAAGCAGTGACGCGGACGTGCGCGCGCTCCAGTCTGGACCAACAGGGTTAAGGCTGGAGGAAAGGGGTTTGCGTGACGGTGTGACCCCCCCCCCCCCCCAATCTGCGACGTGTCAACCGGTTGACCTCGCCCAGTAGTCCCAGCCACGTGGCGCCGCCGCGTTTTTGACTCGGTGCACTCCCTCGCGCACCCAGGGGTGCGCGCCTCGGTGAAAATGGTCGCGGAGAAGTTTGTTTGGCCAGGCCTGCGTAAAAGTGTAAATGAGTGGGCGAGGACTTGCATGTCTTGCCAACGCGCCAAAATTCACAAACACACGAAAGCTCCTCTGGAACCCTTCCGAATCCCGGCCAGGAGGTTTGACCACGTACACGTCGACCTCGTGGGCCCACTGCCGTCGTCTCAGGGGTTCACACACCTTTTAACAATGGTAGACCGGACCACACGCTGGCCAGAAGCGGTCCCGCTGGCGTCAACCACGGCCGCGGAAGTCGCTCGCGTTTTTTTAACAACCTGGGTGGCGCGTTTCGGCGTCCCATCGGACATCACGTCCGATAGGGGGCCTCAATTTGTCTCAGAGCTATGGTCAGCCATGGCCAGCAGCTTAGGGGCGACAATTCATCGCATCACCGCGTATCACCCTCAGGCTAACGGGTTATGCAAGCGTTTTCATAGGTCTTTAAAGGCCGCCCTCAGGGCCTCACTGACGGATACAGATTGGGTAAATAAACTTCCCTGGGTTTTATTAGGGTTGCGTTCTGCGCCTAAGGAGGATCTAGACGCCTCCCCGGCAGAATTAGTTTTCGCACAACCTCTCAGGCTCCCGGGTGAGTTCTTACCAGAACATCCAGAGCCCGGGCGCCTCCCAGCCCTGAGGCCCCTAAGCAGCACTGGACCGGACACGCTCCCCGGACCCGTACATCAGTTTTCCGCGGGTTTTTGTTCCCCAAGCTTTGAAAAACGCTGAGTTCGTTTTTATTAGGCACGAAGCTTTAAAACCAACCCTCCGCCCACCATATGATGGACCATATAGAGTGCTGGAACCTGGTGATAAGCATTTTGTGCTTGATTTAGGGGACAGAAAAGAAAGTCAGTATTGACAGACTTAAGCCTGCTTTCATGTTGAGCAACGAACCTGCACGGGTGGCGAGAGCACCTCGACGGGGTAGACCCCCCCAAGAGACGCACCTCAACCCCTCCGCAGGGACCAAATAACCACTCTCATCCCCAAGCTGCAGATTCCTTTCAGGACGGCCCCGCCAGGACGCCAAAGCGGGCCTACAGCAGATTTGGGAGAAGATTGAAACCCAGACGACACATAGACTGATGTAAAATTGACAAGGGGTTGTAAGCTATGCTGTCGAATTTTGCCGTTGCAGAGTTAGGGCTGACATATGACATAGACTATACTGTTGTTGTTACCACTGAATTTTTAACATGAACATGCTGTATAGCTTGAAGGTTAGCATGGCTGCTGAGGATATTTTTCCCTTTTTCCTGTTGATGTGAATAACGGTATATGTCATGGATGTTACCTTAAGCTGTGAACTTAATTTTATTGTCCTTTTCGTAGATGTTTGGGGGGGGGGGGCTGTGGCTTATATTATTCATATATCCATACCTACATATGTATAGACACAAGAGGAATGTTTAGAGATTGCATATGTGGAATGACCTCACGTCTCAGAGCAGGACAATAGGTCTCGACCACCGGCGAAGATCAACGAGCAGACGGAGACTCAGCGGTGGAGACCTGAATGGACTTCCTGACCCCCCCAGGATCAGGTGGAGGAGAGAGAGGACAATAGAAGGAGAACGCGGATGTGTGATGTCGGCATTTGTTATGCGATGTCTTTTGTTATGTGATGTATAAGTACGAAGGTCTGACTGCACTCAGCCTCTTTTCTGCTTCTGCATTGAGATGAGACATGTTAGGGACTGGAAGCCGACAATAAACCTGATTTATAAAATCACTTCGCTTCCTTATTTCAAGCTCCCTACATGACCAACCAAATAAATCAGAAACTACGACATCACAGTTGCAAGTTTCATTAAAAATGTCTTCAGTGCAAGTACTCAAGAAAATTAGTTTGTTTATAATAGAATTACAACAGAAATTACAACTTGTTGTTTGAGCATTTGGGCATTTTAATTCATTTTAACTTTACATATATAGCGCCATTTCACAACAACAGTCGTCTTATAGCACTATCAAATTGTAGGGAGATACCCCACAATTGTAGAAAGACCCCAACAATCAGGCAATCCCCTGTGAGCAAGCACTTGGTGACGGTGGAGAGGAAAAACTCCTTTTTTTGCAGGAAGAAACCTCCAGCAGAACCAGGCTCAGGGAACGGCCGTCATCTGCTGCAACTGGCTGGGGGGTGAGGGGATAAAGAAAAAAAGAACAGGCATGCAGAGAGCAAACAGCACGACAGGGACTCAGTCTATGGGAGAAAACAAACAGATGTTAATGACCAGCAAAAATACTACATTGAGTGAAGAAAGAAGTGAAAGCCCAGTGCATCGTGGGAGGTCCCCCGGCTGTCTAAACCTATTAGCAGCATAACTAAGGGAAGGCTCAGGATCACCTGATCCCACCCTAACTATAGGCTCTGTCAAAAAGGAAGGTTTTAACTCTAGTCTTAAAACAGAGATCAAGTCTGTCTCCAGAATCCAGATTGGCAGCTGGTTCCAAAGGAGAGGAGCCTGATAACTGAAAGCTCTGCCTCCCATTGTACTTTTAGAGATTCTAGGTATTACAAGTAATCCTGCATTTTCTCTGTTAGGATGATAAGGTACTCTCAGATCTTTTAAATAACAAGGGGCCTGGTCATTTAGAGCTTTGCAAGTGAGGAGAAAAGAAGGATTTTAAACTTAATTCTAAATTCTATGGGAAGCCAATGAAGAGAGGCCAAAGCCGGAGAGATGTGCGTGCTTTCTAGTGCCTGTTAAAACTCTAGCTGCAGCATTTTGCTGAATTTGCATTCAGCTGAAGACTTTTTAAGGATGTTTTAGGACAGCTTGATAATAGTTAGAATAATCTAGATCTAATAAAAGCTTTTGTTAGTTCTCTGGCAATATTACATAAATATTATAGAAATGATTAGAAGCAGTCTTTGAAGCAAGTTTAATGTGTGAATTAAAGGACAAATCTTGATTTTTAAAGAATTCTTTACTATAACATTGTGGATAAATTGGAAAACACGGGAAAAACATGCCAAAGGCCCTTTAGTGAGAAATTGGGGCTCATTAAAAACGTACAGCAAATTCTTTGGCCGTAATCGGATTGATAAATGCAATCAGATTGATAAATCTGATTGGCCAATTGATTAATCTGATTGGATAAATCTGATTTGATAAATCTGATTGGTCAATTACTTGAAAAAAGTAAATGAAGGAATTGTTAAACCACTCACCCACATCTGTAACTGACATAACGCACGGCTCAGGAGACGCACACACAGAGGCTCAGAGTAGTTCAAATAGTTTATTAACAACGGGCGTGAATGAGTGCGTGTCTGCGGGGTGTAAATGTGTTGGTGGCGGTGTCCGCTTCAGACACAGAGGCAGGTGACCGTACAGCCGGGCAACCCTATGGAGAAGACACAGGGAGAGGGTGACAGGCATACACCAACACAGGAGGGATTATGGCAAGAGAAGGACTTACTTGGATGACAGGTCAGCTGGCACAGCAAGGGACGAAACCCGGGAGACAGCCACCTGGAGAGCTCGGTGCAACAGCGAGGAATGGGCGTTGGAGAGAAGACGTCCGCCGCCGCCGGGAAATCCACCTGTGCACAGGGGAGCAGACTGGAGAGAGAAGGTAAGGCTTCTTACCCAAATAATTGCGCTGAAGATAGTAGATGACTCACAACGGTGAGGAACGAAGTCTGACGGCTTCAGGCCGAGCCTCCGGGCGAGGCGGCTTTTCTCCTTCGCCGCTGATGAGGATCAGGTGTGTGAGCAGGTGGCGCCGCTGATGAACGGCGCGGCGTGACAGTACTCCCCCCTCTAGCAGCGCCTCCTGGCGATGGCTTATCCGGGTGCGCTCGGTGGAAGTCCGCGATGAGCGATGGGTCCAACACAAACGACGAGGGTACCCACTGTCGATGCTCGGGCCCATAGCCCTCCCAGTCCACCAAGTACTGCAACCCACGACCCCGGCGTCGAGAGTCCAGGATGGAAGCGACAGACCAGGCCGGATGGCCATCAATCATCCGGGGCGCGGGTTGCGCAGCAGGAGGGGGGCAAAGGGGGTCGGTGACCGCCAGCTTCACCTTCGACACGTGGAAGGTGGGATGGATGCGGAGGGAGGGGGGAATAGCCACGCGCACAGCCACCGGGTTGATGATCCGGGTGATGGGATAGGGACCCATGAAGCGCTGTGCCAGCTTTCTCCTCTCACCTTTTAGGGTGACGTCCTGGGTGGAAACGTAGACACGTTGCCCAACTCTGTACGCCGGGGCAGGTCTTCTATGCCGGTCCGCCACAGTCCTGTTGCGCTCCGCTGTGCGTAAAAGCGCCTTGCGCGCGGCAGCCCAGATGGAGCGGAACTGCCTGAGATGTGCTCTAACCGAGGGGACGGTCACCTCACTCTCCTGCTCTGGAAACAGCGGGGGGTCGTAACCCAGGGACGCCTTGAATGGAGACATCCCCGTAGCAGAAGAGCGAGCGGTATTATGAGCATACTCGACCCAGGCGAGATGGTTGCTCCAGGACGTTGGTTTAGATGAGGTCACACAGCGGAGCGCAGCCTCCAGCTCCTGGTTGGTCCGCTCACACTGCCCGTTGGACTGGGGGTGATGGCCGGAGGAGAGGCTCACCTTGGCTCCGATGGCGTTACAGAACGACCTCCAAACCTCGGATGAAAATTGGGGACCCCGGTCCGAGACCACGTCCACCGGAATCCCGTGCAGCCTGACCACGTGTTGGACAAGGAGACCCGCCGTCTCCAGGGCAGTAGGGAGACCTCGCAGGGGGACGAAGTGCGCCGCCTTGGAGAAACGGTCCACGATGGTCAGGATGGAGTCAAAGGAGTTGGAAACGGGGAGACCGGTGACGAAATCCAACGCGATGTGCGACCAGGGCCTGCCAGGAACGGGCAGGGGCTGGAGCACACCCGCTGGAGGGGCGTTTCCCGACTTGCAGGTGGCACAGATAGGGCAAGCCCGGGCGTAGCGGGCCGCGTCCCTCCGCAGGCCTGGCCACCAAAAGGACCGTTGGAGGAGGTTGATCATCCGGGAGGTGCCGGGATGACAGGTGAGCCGGGAGGTGTGGAGCCAGTGGATGACCTCTCCTCGGACCGCAGATGGCACGAACAGTCTTCCCTCCGGTCCGCCGCCAGGATCAGGTTCCACCTCCTGCGCCTTCCGGATCTTGCTCTTGATGTCCCAAGAGATGGCACCCACGACGCACGACCTGGGCAGGATGGTGTGGGGCGTCTCCTCAGCCCCCACGGGGGTAAACTGCCTAGAGAGGGCATCAGGCAGGCCGTTCTTGGAGCCTGGCCTGAAGGTGATGGTAAAATGGAACCTGGCGAAGAACAAAGACCAGCGCGCCTGGCGGGCGTTCAGGCGCTTGGCAGATCGTAAATATTCTAAGTTCTTGTGGTCCGTCAGGACCACGAACGGCAGGTCCGCCCCCTCTAGCCAGTGGCGCCACTCCTGTAAGGCGAGTTTGATGGCCAGGAGCTCCCTGTCCCCCACATCGTAGTTCCTCTCCGCCGGGGACAAGCGCTGGGAGAAGAAGGCACAGGGTCGTTTGGCGCCATCGTCCGGTGACCGCTGGGATAGAACTGCTCCCACTCCCGTGTCCGAGGCATCCACCTCCACTATGCACTGCAGCGCGGGGTCGACCTGGCGAAGAACCCGGGAGGAGGAGAATTCCGCCTTCAGCGCCTTAAAGGCAGCAGCGACCTCCTCTGTCCACCGGAAAGGGACCTTCGGGGACGTGAGGCGGGTCAGCGGTCCGACGATCGAGCTGAAGTTGGGCACAAAGCGGCGGTAGAAATTGGCGAAGCCAACAAATTGTTGCACCTGCTTCCGGGATGCGGGAGTAGGCCACTCCACCACCGCCTTCACCTTCTCTGGGTCTGGAAGCACCTGGTCTTGAGAGATGATAAATCCCAGGAAGGATGTGGTCCTAGCGTAGAATTCGCACTTCTCAGCCTTCACGTAGAGCCGATTCTCCAGCAGTCTTTGGAGGACCCGCCTCACATGGACCTGGTGCTCGTCCCTGGACCTGGAGAAGATAAGGATGTCGTCCAGGTAGACGAACACGAAGAGGCCGATGAAATCCCGGAGGACATCGTTGATGAGGCGCTGAAAGACGGCAGGAGCGTTGGTTAACCCGAACGGCATGACTAGGTATTCAAAGTGGCCGTTCGGGGTACGGAAGGCTGTCTTCCACTCATCTCCCTCCCGGATCCTGACGAGGTGGTAAGCGCTGCGTAGATCCAGCTTGGTAAACCAGGTCGCCCCCTGGAGGGAGTGGAAGGCAGTGTCCATGAGGGGCAGGGTGTAACGGTCCCTCTCAGTGATGTCGTTGAGCGCACGGTAGTCTATGCAGGGGCGGAGGGACCCGTCCTTTTTCCCGACGAAGAAGAACCCTGCCCCCACGGGTGACGACGATGGGCGAATTATCCCAGCGCTCAGTGATTCCTTCAGGTAGGTGTTCATTGTCTCCTTCTCTGGCGCAGACAGGCTGTAGAGCCGACCAGAAGGTAAGGGGGCCCCCTGGCGGAGGTTGATGGCACAGTCATAGGGCCGATGAGGGGGAAGAGACATAGCTTTCGCCTTGCTGAACACCATACCCAGGTCGTGAAATTCCGGAGGCACCAGAGACAGGTCCGGGGGTGCTGCGTCCGCCACAGGGGGGGAAGCGGACGGGGAGCAGGCAGCGGACTGAAGGCAGGTGCCCATACAAAACGTGCTCCATGCCGCTACCCCAGCTGACTTCCAGTCCAGGACAGGGTTGTGGAGGCGTAGCCAGGGATACCCCAGGATGACGGGCGACACAGAGTTGGGCAGGACGTAGAAAACCATCTCCTCCCGGTGGTTCCCTGAGATGATGACCGGGACGGGGACGGTCTGATGTGAGACTCTCCCAAGGGAGGCACGAGAGAGATTGACCAGGGAGATGGGGTTTCTCAGTGCCTGACAGCGGATGCCCAATCGGGTTGCCAGGCTTTGTGAAATGAAGCTGCCTTCTGCGCCCGAATCCACCAGTGCGTGGGTGAGATGCCCAGTGGGGTTGTGGCAGAAACGGATGGGCAGCTTCAATTGGGTGAGGGGATTTGGCCGATTGACGTCCGTGAGGCCCCCTACAGTGACTCGCGGACCCCGCCGTTTGGCTTCAGCGGACAAAGCTCCACCGTGTGCTGATTGTCTCCGCAATACATGCAGAGACCCAACTCACGGCGGCGTTGTCTCTCTGCCGGGGAGAGCTTTGTCCAGCCCGTCACCATCGGCTCTGACTCCTCGGGGCGCGATGGTGGCGGCGTCGCCAGGGGGCGAACTTGGGGCAGGCGCAGCGAGGCTCCCCGAGGGCGAGAAGTAGACGACTTCCGTCCTGAGGAGCGCTCGCGCAGCCTGTTGTCCAAGCTAATGGCTAGTGAGGTTAGCTCCGCTAACGTTCCGGGGACATCCCGTCCAGCCAGTTCATCCCTCAGATCGTCATTGAGGCTGCGGAGGAACAGGCCACAGAGGGAACGTTCGTCCCAGCCCAATTCCTCCGCTGCTACCCGGTAGTCGATAGCATAGTCCGCGGCTGACCGGCTTCCCTGCTGGAGAGCGAGAAGCCGATCGACCTGGACCGTCTCGGTGCGAGAATGGTCGAACACCTCCAGGAAGCGCCTCACGAACTCGGCATAGGTGAGGGTGGCATAACTGGGTCTCGCCATTATAGCGTAGGCCCAGGTTAAAGCGCGCCCCTCCAGAAGGTTACCTATGTAGCCGATTCGGCTGTGATCTGAGGGAAAGTCCCCGGGCACACGGTCGAACACGGACTCACACTGCATCACAAACCCCCGCGCTCCGCCGAGCTTTCCGCTAAAGCGAGCGGGGGTCGGAATTGGTGTGAGACGGGCCGGTGCCACTGGAGCTGGCTGAACGGCCGCAGGAACAGCAGGAGCTGCGCCACCCTGGGGAGCCGGGGGGAACGGCTGCTGGGGGTCCAGACGGTCCAATCGGTTTGTTATTGCAACTAATTGGTTCAGGATCACCTGTTGTTGATAAGCGATCTGATCTACTCGAACCTCGAGAGTGGTAAGACGGTGTGCGAGCCCGCCGTCTGCCGAGCCGCTCTGCTGAAGCCGTACTGACATAACGCACGGCTCAGGAGACGCACACACACAGGCTCAGAGTAGTTCAAATAGTTTATTAACAACGGGCGTGAATGAGTGCGTGTCTGCGGGGTGTAAATGTGTTGGTGGCGGTGTCCGCTTCAGACACAGAGGCAGGTGACCGTACAGCCGGGCAACCCTATGGAGAAGACACAGGGAGAGGGTGACAGGCATACACCAACACAGGAGGGATTATGGCAAGAGAAGGACTTACTTGGATGACAGGTCAGCTGGCACAGCAAGGGACGAAACCCGGGAGACAGCCACCTGGAGAGCTCGGTGCAACAGCGAGGAATGGGCGTTGGAGAGAAGACGTCCGCCGCCGCCGGGAAATCCACCTGTGCACAGGGGAGCAGACTGGAGAGAGAAGGTAAGGCTTCTTACCCAAATAATTGCGCTGAAGATAGTAGATGACTCACAACGGTGAGGAACGAAGTCTGACGGCTTCAGGCCGAGCCTCCGGGCGAGGCGGCTTTTCTCCTTCGCCGCTGATGAGGATCAGGTGTGTGAGCAGGTGGCGCCGCTGATGAACGGCGCGGCGTGACAGTAACCTGTCATTTCAAACTGGTAAATTTCCAAACAAAATGAAAATAACAAAAGTAATACCACTATACAAAATAGGAGACAGTCGTCATTTCACAAATTACAGGCCGGTCTCTTTACTCTCTCAATTCTCCAAAATTCTTGAAAAAATTTTCACTAAACGATTGGATAATTTCATTGAAAAACACAACCTCACAGACGGTCAGTATGGTTTTAGAGAGGACAAATCTTGATCTTTGGCACTGAACTCAGAAGAAATCACTAGCTGTATAGATTAAAAAAAAAAAGTTTGCTGTAGGAGTATTTATAGATTTAAAGAAAGCTTTTGACACCACTGATCATAGAATTTTACTGAGGAAATTGGAAAGGTATGGGATAAGAGGGGTCGGACTGAGTTGGGTGTAAAGTTATTTAAGTAACAGACAACAATTTGTACAAATAGGTGAGCACAAATCACCATTCATGGACATCACTTGTGGTGTGCCCCAGGGGTCAGTTTTGGGACCCAAACTCTTGATCTTGTATATAAATGACACATGCCAAGTATGCAAAGGATGACACAAATATCCTTTGCACTGATGAGAATTTGCTGCAGGTTTTAGAGGTGGTCACAACAGAAATTAAGATTAACGCAGTGGTTCAAAAGTAAATTATCTCTAAATCTGAATAAAAACAAAGATTATGTTGTTTGGAAATTATAAAATAAATCATGAAATAATGGTAATGATAGATGATACCAGAATTAAAATAGTGCAGGAAAATAAGTTTCTGGGGGTGACGCTAGACAATAAAATCTGCTGGAAACCTCACATCACTGGGCTGCACGGTGGCACAGTGGTTAGCACTGCGGCAGCACAGTTTACCCTTGGCCGGGGGATCGTGGGTTCGATCCCAGCCCCGAACCAACAGTGATCTGTGTGGAGTTTGCATGTTCTCCCCGTGTTTGCGTGGGTTTACTCCGGGATTTCTCCGGTTTCCTCCCACATGCCAAAAACATGCAGGTTAGGTTAATTGGAGACTCTAAAGTGGCCCTAGGTGTGAATGAGTGTGTGAATGGTTAAGAGAACGCCGTATTGTGGCTGCTTCATCCATCCAGGTGGTGGATGCCCTCAATTTCCCCTCTGGGGATCAAAGTATACTAAATCTAAAAAAAAAAAAAAAAAAAAAAAAATCAGTCACATCCGGGCCAAGTTGGCAAAATGTATAGGGATACTGGGGAAGACGAGACATTTTGGACTATAAATCATTATTCTTACTGTACAGTTCACTGTTTTTACCATATCTTAACTACTGTGTAGAGGTCTGGGGAAACACCTACATGACCAACCTACAGCCAATATGCACATTACAAAAAAAAACTATTGTGGAGTGTGTAGATGAAGAGGCAGATTCATGACAGACGATTTATTACACACTCACATCTCACAAGCACAGAATGGACTGAATGATTACAGCAAGCTCTCCTCTCTATATCACAAGTCACACTTCACAAGTTTCGTGGCACTTCACCTCACACAGCATGATATTTACACTACACTGCATTCAGCCCCCTCTGTCCTTCCCGGGCATTGTTCTTCCATGCTTATTCCCTGTCTCTGTCTGAGGTGCTAAATAACCTGACTTCCCCAAGGTCCCCCCCCCCCCCCCAAGCATCTAAGACAGACATTAGTCCACATTCGCTTTTGGCTTCAGTCTCCTCCCATATCTGCTGTAACTGGGGTTTACCGCCTCCGTGTCGCTGCTGTGCCGGTGGGGGGCTGCTGGGAGCGTGTCTGACTGCGGGTGAGCCGTGGTGTCGGGGGGGGGGGGGGGACTTCGTTCTGCCCGTGTGGCTGCTCTGGTGAATAGTTTCCCTGGTGAGTTCTCCATGGGGGTCTTCCACGCCGAGGGGCCCCAGCCAACAGCACTTGCTCACCCGCTACTACAAAGGTGGGTTTGAGTCTGTCTATGCCAATTTTCTCCCGTCTACCCCCCAAGTCTAGTACAAAATGCTTATCCCCTGTTTCCAACACTCTGAATGGTCCATCATAGGGTGGGCGCAATGGGGGGCGGTGGGTGTCGTGTCTGACGAACACGAACTGTGCGTTCTTCAAAGTTTTAGGCACGAAGGCACGCGGAAAATTGTGGTGGGCAGGGCCCGGCAGTGTGCCTGTGTTTCCGCTATGCTGCAAAAGCTGAGACGGGCAGCTGCCCGGCACGGGATTATCTGGTAGAAATTCCCCGGGCAGCCGTATGGGCTGCGCAAAAACGAGCTCTGCCGGGGAAGCTTCCAAATCCTCTTTTGGCGTGGAGCGCAACCCCAATAAAACCCACGGCAACCTGTCTACCCAATTTGCATCCATCAGTGAAGCCCTGAGTGTTGCTTTCAGTGATCTATGAAAACGCTCACATAACCCATTGGCCTGTGGGTTGTACGCGGTTGTGCGATGAATTGTAACACCCAGGCTGCGGGCCATCGCGGATCAGAGTTGGGGAAACAAATTGAGGGCCCCTGTCGGACATAATGTCCGACGGGACTCCAAAACGCGCCACCCATGCTGTTAAAAAAGCGCGTGCTACGTCCGCGGACGTGGTTGCCGCCAGCGGGACTGCTTCTGGCCAGCGCGTGGTGCGGTCCACCACTGTCAGGAGGTGCATGCACCCCTGTGATGGCGGGAGGGGGCCCACGAGGTCCATGTGCACATGGTCGAACCTTTTAGCCGGTACCGGAAACGGCTCCAAAGGAGCCTTCGTGTGCCTGTGTACCTTGGCTCGTTGGCACGCCATGCAGGCTGTAGCCCACTCTTTTACTTGTTTGCGTAGGCTCGGCCACACAAACTTCTCTCCCACCATTTTGACTGATGCGCGCACTCCTGGGTGCGCCAGAGTGTGAACCGACTCAAACACACGGCGGCGCCACGCAACCGGGACCACCAGACGCGGGCGTCCCGTGAAGACATCGCAGATTGGGGGGGGGGGGCGCCATCTTGCTGCACCCTGCTCTCCAGCCTTAACCCTGTTGGTCCAGACTGGAGCGCGCGCACGTCTGCATCGCTAATCTGCTCCGCGACCATGGCTGCGTAATCTATCCCCACGTAGACCGGGGCCACCACGGAGCGCGAGAGGCAGTCCGCCACCACATTCAGTTTACCCGACACATGCTGAATATCGGTAGTCAACTCTGAGATCGCGGCCAGCTGTCTCTGCTGCCAGCCCGACCACGGTTCTGAAACCTTGGCCATCGCGAACGTTAGTGGCTTGTGGTGTACGAACGCGGTGAAGCTGCACCCTTCCAGCCAGAACTGGAAGTGGCATATGGCCAGGTGGAGAGCCAGCAACTCTGTCGAACGCGCTGTATTTACGTTCGCTGTTGCGCAAAGTTCTGCTGAAAAAGGTGAGCGGCTGCCAAGCCCCGGCGACGCGCTGCTCTACGACAGCCCCTATGGCCACGTCTGAAGCGTTGGTGGTGAGCGCTATCCGGGTCGTCGGGTCCGGATGCGCCAGCAGTGCGGCGTTTGCCAGGGCTGCTTTAACCTCCGAGAATGCCCGCTCTCGCTCCGGGGTCCATTCGACTCCATCCGCGGGTTTGTCTCTTGAGCACGGCATACAATGGTTGCATGAGCCGCGCTGCGCGGGGAAGGAAACTGTTATAAAAGTTCACCATCCCCAAAAATTCCTGCAGTGCCCTGACCGTCTGAGGCCGGGGAAAATCTGCCATGGCGCGCACTTTGTCGGGCAACGGGATCGCTCCTTCTGGAGAGACGCAGTGCTCCAAAAAAAATCAGTCTCCGTCACGCCGAACTGGCATTTCGCCGGGTTGATTATCAACCCGTGCTCCTCCAGCCTCCGGAAAACCGTCCTGAGGTGGGTTTCGTGTTCGTCTTCGGACGTACTGGCTACCAGGATATCGTCCAGGTAGACGAACACGAACGGGAGATCACGCAGCACCGCATCAATCATGCGCTGGAACGTCTGTGCTGCGCCTTTTAACCCAAATGGCATGCGCAGGAACTCGAATAAACTGAACGGGGTTATTACCGCTGTTTTGGGTACGTCCTCCGCGTGCACTGGGACTTGGTGGTAACCGCGGACCAGGTCTATTTTAGAAAAAATGAGTGCTCCGGCGAGGTGAACGGAAAAATCCTGTATGTGGGGAATTGGGTGGCGTTGTTCAATCTGCGGAAATCACCGCACGGTCGCCACGATCCCTCAGCCTTAGGGACCATGTGTAGCGGGGATGCCCATGGGCTGTTCGAACGCCTGATGATGCCCAGCCTTTCCAGGTTGGTGAACTCCTCGCGCGCTATGGCCAGTTTAGCTGCGTCCAAGCGCCAAGGTCTTGCGAAAACGGGCGGCTCGGTGGTGGTGATAAAGTGCTTTTACCCCGTGTTTAGCGATGGCCACCGAAAACGTCGGGACCGTGAGTGCTGGATACTGAATGAGCAGTGCGTGGAACTTACCGCCTGGAGCTGTGACATTGGCTTGTGCTGTTGGCTGGGTCGCTTGAGCTATACAGGGGAGAGAGTCAAAGGACAGTGCATTAACCAGGCGCCTGTTAGCAACATCAACCAGTAAACCATGTGCACATAGAAAATCAGCCCCCAGGATATGGTAATTCAGTGTTGCTACGACAAAAGTCCACTCGTATGTACGGCCATGTAGAGATAAGATCAGTATCCTCTCACCAAAGGTCTTAATTTCCGAGCCGTTTGCTGCCAACTTCCTGGGGCCGCTAGGTCCTGCCAGCCGGTCAGCGTAGGTCGGCAGGATGATGCTCCTCTGGGCTCTGGTGTCCATGAGGAAACGCCTCCACGAGCGCGCATCCGTCATGTAGAGCAGCTTGTTCTCTTCACTGAGGGTCGCAGCTGCTGCCGACTGCCAGCCTTGGCGTTTTCCCGAGCGCTTGAATTGGCACGGTGGCGCACATCTGCGTGCATTCTCTCTGAAGCGGCGGTGGTAGAAACAGAGCGTGTCTCTCTGGCACTCCTTGGCCCCCGCTGCTGCTACCGTCGGTGGCTCCTCACCTCCTCTGGTCGTCTCGCTGGGCTCCGCCACCGCCACATTGACTGATCGCCCTGGTGGTGAGGATGATCCTGTCTGCCTCCTGGGCTAGCGCACGGTAGTCGCGCGCGGCCAGCAACGGCGAATTGGCCAGAACCGCTCTCGCCTCTGTTGGAAGGTTCCGGAGGAAAAGGTGGGCAAACAAAGTGCCCGTCGTCCGTGCCCATTAACGCCAGCATCTTCTCAATCAGGTCGACGGCCGACCGATCTCCTAACTCGGTCCGCCCCAGGAGCCTCGCCACTCTCACATTCCGAGAGCGTGTAGCGCCGGGTCAGCGCAGCCTTGAGCGCCTCGTATTTGTTGCGGGCTGGTGGCTGATCAAGCAGGCTCGCTACCTGCTGAGCTGTGCGGGAGTCCAGCGCTGCTACCACATGGTAGAACTTGGTGTTGTTTGCCGTTCCTCCCCGGAGGGCGAACTGGGCCTCAGTGTGGTGGAACCAAGAGCGCGGGTTGTGCTGCCAGAAATCCGGTAGCTTGACTGAAACCGCACACGCGTTGCTGGGGGTTCCAGTCCGGGCTGTCTGTGGAATGGCTTCTGCGTCGCTGGGGCTTCCCGACCGGGCCGGCTCCGGGGTTCTCGCCTCGTGTTCCATAATACGTCTTGGGTCACCAGTGTGGAGTGTGTAAATGAAGAGGCAGATTCATGACAGACGATTTATTATACACTCACATCTCACAAGCACAGAATGGACTGAATGGTTACAGCAAGCTCTCCCCTCTATATCCCAAGTCACACTTCACAAGTTTTGTGGCACTTCACCTCACACAGCATGATATTTACACTACACTGCATTCAACCCCCTCTGTCCTTCCCGGGCATTGTTCTCCCATGCTTATTCCCTGTCTCTGTCTGAGGTGCTAAATAACCTGACTTCCCCAAGGTCCCAAACTATAAGGATAATAAGTAATGTTGGATATAGAGACCATACCAACTCATTGTTTTTAAAGTCACATGTGGTAAAGTTCATGGATTTAGTTAAAGTTAAGACAGCACAAGTAATGTACAGGGCAATTAATAATCAACTCCCAACTAATATACAAAAAATATTCAAAAAAGAGACAATGATTATAATTTGAGAGGAGACTTAAACTTTACAAAACCTAAGGTACGAACAACAAAGAAAAATATGTGCATTATCTGTCTGTGGGGTGGATTTGTGGAACAGTCTGGAGCTGGAACTGAAACTGTGTACAAATAGAAATCAATTCAAAATGAAGTATAAACATTATTTGCTAAAAGGATATATGTTAGAGGTGTAGTATTGATATGCAAGATGCATGAAACTCACTCTGGGACACTATGGTATGGTAGGTGGGACGGTACTGTGTATATCTGTTGTTTGGGGCTGGGTATGGATGTATGTAGGGATGGATGGGCGTCAATGTTATGTATAAAATATAGTTGTCTACTTGGGGTTCTTAATTGAGGTAATATGTATATATTTCACATGGGTTGTATTTAGGGGAAAGGAGTTGGTGTAAATAAGTGTTAACTTCTTTTCCCTTTTGAGTACTGTACACTGTCACTTTTATTGCACTTGTCATTTGTTTTTTTTTTGCTTTTTTTGTTCGAAATAAAGTATCTCTCTCCTTATCTCAATTCCTTCTTCTTCTCAATCTTTGTTTTTACCCTGCGTCCAGTCATCCACCAATGTGACTGAACAAGTTATAAGGGCAGTTCTCTATTCTCAGGTGATTATCGCAGTGGGAGAGATTGGAGCCAAAACAACCAACAACGCACACATTCCCTGGCTGCCTGTGCAGCTCTCTAAATCCTGCCTCTAGCCTCTTATACACAGTGACTTAGCTGTAGCTAACCCTGCTAATCAAAACGCAGAACATTGGCTCCTGGCAGCGCTTCCACTGGCCCCGCTCCTCTACTACTGTGTGGCCTTCAGGGGCCGTGTATTTGATCACATGTAATGGGATTACATGGTAATAACTGTAGTCTCTCCTGGGTTTCCGTTAGTGAAACGATACCACAGAAAAAGGCTAGTTTCTCTTTAATTTGCTAATGTTTCGACAATAGCTGTGGGGAATGTGGTTCACACAGAGGACAGCCTGTGCTAAATAAACACCGGTTTTTAAAGTCTAACACCCCAGAGGACCATCATTATCATCCAGCTGCCGGTGTGTTTCAAGAAACCACATGTAAATGCTTTTCCTTCAGTTTTCCACTAACATAATCTGGCCTGAAGAGCAGAAATATTTGAACACATTCCTGAACTTAAAGGCTTCAACACACACACAGCTGTCTTCCTGTCTGAGTGCGAGGGTTTGTTTTGCTGTTAATCCAGCTCCCATCTACAGAGACTCATTCATCAGAATCCGTGAAGGGGGAAAAGCCAGAAACTAAGATGGAGTGAATGTTGGCTGGTAACCTGCCCACAATCAAGTTGTTCCAGTCTTACCAGGATGAGATGTTTTACTGTAGACTGTTCACACAGCAGTTTCTAGCTATAAAGCAGAGTACACAAATGCAATGGGCCCTCTCAGCCACTGGGGACCCCCAAGCTACTGGTACACCCTGAACATTTTTGGGGGAAGATTTAAAATTACCTTCTACTTTTCCTCATGTATTTGCTACACTTTTCTTTTAGATTTGTAACTTTTTTCTTGTAAATTTGTGATTTTTTTTTTCTCTTAAATTTGACTTTCACATAAATTTGACATTTTTCTCATAAATTTACTTCTACAAATTTGCAACTTTTATCCTATAAATGTGAATTTTTTCTTGTAAATTTGCAACTTTTTCTCAAATTTGTGATTTTTTTTTTCTCATAAATTTGACTTTTTCTCAAGTTTACGAGAAAAACTTAAATTTTTGAAATTTCTCATGAATTCGCTAAATTTTTTCTTGCAAATTTGCAATTTTTTTCTTGTAAATTTGACTTATTTCTAATAAATTTGACTGCATAAAATTTTCATAAATTTGCTAAAAAATTTCTTGAAAATTTGCAACTTTTTTCTTGTAAATTTATTTTTTCTAATAAAGGACTTTTTGCATACATTTTTTGAAATTTTTCTCATAAGTTTTCTAAATGTTTTTCTTGTTAATTTGCAACTTTTTCTCAAATTTGACTTTTCTTGTAAATTTAACTTTTTTCCCCACATGAATTTGTAGTATTTTTCTCAAACATGGCATTTTTCTTTTAAATTTGATCTTTTTTTCTCACAAATGTTCAAAATTTCTTATAAATTTGCAACTTCTCTCTTGTAAATTTGCAGCTTTTATTGATGCTGATTAAATTTTTATTCTATGTAGTGATTTACTTTTTTTCTGTTCATCTAGACAATGACCCAAGTTTTTTAAATGTTTTTGTTTGAAGGGGAGAATTTTTTTTCCCATTTGAAAGGATTTAAATGCTTCCCCATTACAAAAATGGGGGTCCCCAAACACAATCTTGTATATAGTGTACTCAAACAGCTATAAACGGCTGAACATAGATGTACATGACTAGTGGGGTTCTGCAGTAAAGTAGGATTGCTAAAACTGCCCTAAATGATGGTTGAATAATTGTTTAAAAATATTCAGATTGAATGAGGACATGCAGTATGTGCAATGAGCATATTTGCATATGCCTATTATTCCATAACAAAAATATTAGATTTGCACACCTACACATTTCTAAAATAACTGAAGGCTTGTTTTGGTACTTGGACAATAGCGCTACACTATCAAAAAAAAAAAAGGACCAGAGGACCAACAATTGTTTCCCTCAACACGAAAAGAAACTTGCATAGTGTGCCTCAACACACAGCTACAAGACTTGCCTCCTGATTTAAACTGCTTAAGTACAAGTAAGAGTACTCACCAAAGAGATACTAGTATGAGTAAGAAAGTATTTACCAAAATAACTATAATATTAAGTAATAACTTTATTCTCACCAACAAGTTTCTTTATTGTCTTTAATAACTTTAAGTGTATATTATGCTGATAATTCAACTTTATTTCAAAGTGGAGAAAATCTGGAACAACTGTTGGATATTGTAGAGAAAGAACTACAAAACACCAAGAAATGGACTGAGATTAACAAGTTATCATTAAACATAAATAAAATTAGTCATATTTTGGAATTGCTCAATGAGTATCTGAAATAAAATGAAATTGATAGTATCAGAAGCTAAACTCTTAGTGATCTTGTTAGGTTACAAATTAAGCTGGAAACCTCATATGACATATTTACATAAAGCCAAAGATCTTGCAAATCAGGATTCACTTTATCTGTTCTGTTAACTTCCAGTCCAATATAAGACATTTGGTGTGGTGGTATGGAGAAACACGAACAAAGCAGTCATCAAGCAATAAGAACTGTATGCAGAGCAAATGATCACAATTCACTAAATCCACTTATCCAGTTAACTACTTTCAAGAAAGTTAGTGAATTAAGAGATTTTAAAAACAAGCTAATTATGTATAAAGTGAAAAATTGTTTTAGTCCTGGAGGTTGGACATATACATTCAGGTGCATTTTGTTCCAAAATGTCCCTCAGTGCTTACTAGAGCACATGCTGTCTCTTCGGTAGTTTGGATTCTTCACTTTCACGAACCAGAGGAAGTGAATATCAATTTTATGATGCAAATTTTCCCCAATTTCCATACTTTTCTAAAGCTTCCTGGTTCAGCGTCGGTAGCATTTCATTCGGAACTGCAGTGGGCACAACTGTTGTGGACTGGTGATGTCCATTTCCTTTTCTTTTCACCTAGCAACAGTTAACTAACACCTAACACACCCGACTGTAGTGTCAAGAATAAGACATGAATGCTGTCTTTTCATCTTTGTCTCCTCTGACAAAGGCTGTGCTGTATAATGGAATTAGCATCTAAGACGGTAAGATCATTGGTAGTCATTACATAATACTATTAGAGAGGTGCTTGATTGTGCCAATCTGGCATTTAGAGTTATAGCATGTCGCAGGGCCCAAAACACCGAGAGCCAGTGCTACCAAGAAGAACAAAAATTGATTGTCGAATCTCTTATTTGACTGAATTTTAATGATTAAGAATGACGAGCAGCAAATTCATGCAAATACTCTACACAACAGCACAATATGTTGTCACAATTACATTTTTTTCACCTAGAAAAAAAACATCAAACCTCTCCAGTGTCTAAAGGAAAACTTTTAACGTGTCATGGCGGGCTATTAAATTGTCAAGTGCTTACTTTAAACAAGCAACACCTTTGTCGTTTTTGGCTTTTAATGCCCGCCAAGTATCAGGAAAGGCTGTTGCTCCTGCCAACAGACGTCAGGACTGACAAATAAGCCTGAGCTTTCCTAAACAGATGACAGCTTTCCAGTCATAGTTAATGGGAAACATTGTGTTTATTTAGATTGTTTGGATACGATCAGTTATAGCTTTAGGATTACAGAAAATGGACTGACAGAAGCAAGCCAGAAAAGTAAGTGAAATTGACAGCGAGGTTGATAAGTGTAGATACACATATGTTTAAACACAGCC
Organism: Pholidichthys leucotaenia; assembly: GCA_020510985.1. Taxonomy (NCBI): domain Eukaryota; kingdom Metazoa; phylum Chordata; class Actinopteri; order Cichliformes; family Pholidichthyidae; genus Pholidichthys; species Pholidichthys leucotaenia. Next base: position 123,055,694 of record CM035836.1, on the reverse strand, counting down.
TAAATTCCTTATACTATCATTTGACGTTGCCTTGGCTTCCATGTAAGGGCTTCTTTCATTCAGTCTCAGTCCTTACAATGCCCAAGTTTTAACTTTTGTTGCAGTCTTAGAGCCCTATATTGACAGTCTTGTCAGAAGTCTATTGTCTGAGATGCAGAGTGCATTTGAGTGTGTCCAAGTCCATTTTTTTTTTATCACGGCAGTGGGAAAACGGTCTCTGCGCTGGGTGAAAAATGTAAAGAAGCTGGTATAATTATTCAGAGGTGTGTTTTGGGTAATCCAATCCAAAGCACTCCTCTACATCCCTTTAATGCACAGAGAAGAAGAAGCCAACTTTGTCATTCAGTCCACACAGCCAATCATGTACAGTAGAACAAAATTGTTTCTCCTATCTACAATGTTTATCACATCTAGAATCAGAGGGGCCGCTGCCATGAAGAGCACCACCACAAACAAGTTTTCCTTCCCCACTCTATTATGCTGAGCACCAAGCTAGAAGGTGTGAAGTATCATTGGCCCAAATGAGCCAAGCCCAGATGATGCAAACATGCATATACTTGTAATTTTATTATGTGGGAAAACTAATGTTAACAGAACCGGAGTGGTAGCCTAGTAAATAAAGCATCTACCCCACAGCTGGGAGACTGTGGGTTCAAACCCCGGCTGGGTCATACCAAGAACCAGATAAAAAAAAAAAAAAAAAAAAAAAAGATACTTGCTGCCTTCAAGCTTGGTGCTCAGCACAACAGAATGGGGGAAGGGAAAATCGTGGTGGCGCCTTGCATGGCAGCAGCCTGTCCAATTGAAGAAATGTAATTTCGTTGAATGACAAACTTGGCTAAATATTAAATTTAAACCTCCCTCTCTGTGCAAATTCAGAAGGTGGGCTGCCTCTGGTGGAGGTTTGTGCTCTCTGGTGCTTCTGGTTCACACAGCAAGTAAACCAGTATAGTAGAGAAACATTTGTCGAAATGGAAGAGAACCTCCAGTAATTTTACAAGTGAACACTGACATTTCCCAACAGTTTTGGACACAGTTGTCTGCTGCAAAATAAGTCACTTTCATTAGTGATGATTGTGCTTTATTTAGCCACGCAGTCTTTATAAATGGGATTAGTTATACTTCTACATGTATGTGTAATAGTGGTAGAGGCGCATAATCTAAGGTGAACTGTGATCATGAAGGCTTGTTAAAGGGTTTTGTGCTACCCAAAGACCGTGAGCGAAAATGTGCACAATAGCAATGCTACTTGGCTTTAAACCAGGCATTAATTAATGCCTGGTTTAAAGCCAATAAATTTCTTCTAAAATAAACTCAATGAGTTTATTTTAGAAGGAAGGGGGGATATGATTGAACAAATGGACTGAACGATCGAGCTGAATTTAAATTAATTTAGGTTTAATGTAGCACCTTGTTGTGCTCCACGCACTGTTTCGTGCCTCTGTGCAGTGAAAAATTCTGTTTCTTCAAATGATTTGGAATTGGCTATATTACAGGATATATGCAAATAGTTTGTATTTATTTGTCCTCGGATTAATACACTTAACAGAAAAAACAACAGCTGAGAGTGTGTGTGATTAACCGGCACAGGACACACACGCAAGATTGGACCCAAGATGGAGGAGATAATGAAGACACCGACCTGATAGATATGTGGACAAAATAGTTCTTGGTCACAGCAGAGAGGGTTGTAGTTTAAAACATTCAGATTGACAGTTACATCCCTCCGTGGGTTGTCGCCTCCGTTCATCTCGGGCTGAGGTGTGTAAATGCCTTCTCTTCTGAATACAAAATTATTGTATTTTAACTCAAAACAGCTGTCGGGATACTTTCATTTTGAGTCATTCTGTTAAAAGAATGACAGTGAATGAGGACAACAAATTAAAAAAAAAAAAAAACTTCATAAATTAGTTAATCTTGGATGTCACTTTACACACACCTGCCTGCTCTCCTCTCGCCACGGTGACAGCTGTTTCCTGGTCCCACAGTGTGACAGCTCAGAAGTCTGGTAGTTAAATTAAAAAAAGTGACCCACATTTTGTTCACTTAAGGAGAGATAAATAAATGAATGCTTAAGAGGAAGCCATCTGTCATTCAGTCCATACAGCCAATCATGTACAGTAGAGCAAAATTACGTTTCTCCTATTTACAATGTAAATCACATGTAGAATCAAAGGGGTCGCTGCCGTGCAAGGCACCACCACAAACAACTTCTGTTTCTCCCATTCTATTATGCTGCGCACCAAGCTAGAAGGCAGGAAGTACCATTTTTATATGGTCTTCGGTATGACCCGGCTGGGACTTGAAACCCCAGCCTCCTGGTTGTGGGGCGGATGCTTTATCAACTAGGCCACCACTCCAGTGTTAATGTGTGCACTCAGCTGCAAGTTTTCATTCCTTCATTCATTCATTTTAACAGTCTGTCTAAATGTGCTATTGAGATAGCTGTTGATAATGTGCTGCTGATTTCAGACCTGCTTTCTGGTAATCAATGGTGCATTGACAGAGTATGCACCTTAACTCTTTGAGTGTGTTTGTCGCGGAATTGCGACATAACCCCCAGTGGTCAAGAGTGGTAAATATTTGTCAATAAAATGGTTGAGATTTCCAAGGCTATAACTTGAAAGTGGTAAGAGATAATGGCTTACCATCAATTAGAAAGATTTAAAATATGATCCATAGTTTCAGATAGGAATAAATGTACGCATCTAATTTGCATAATGTCACGGCACATCTTTAAATTCTATAACTCAGTCAAAACTGGACTTTGGATGTATTTACACAAAGAATGGTTCATTCTTTTGACATCGTTTTTTGTACAGAGGTACCTCATCATATCTTCAAAGTATATGAACAAGAAATCAGTACAATATAAAAAAAAAAAAAACAGAAAATTCTCATTTACTTTTGACAAAGGGGGGCTGGCTGGCGTGGCCGCTGCGTTTTCATCCACCATGGTTATTTTGTGTTCTGTCGGTCATTTTACGCTCTCTACCACATGTACAAAGTCTTATCCCACATAAATTTCGTTTGTATCTCGTGGCTATTTTCCGCATACAAAGCCGATAAGTGACAGTGACTCGCAGACATATTAGCTTTCTGGGCTAAAATGCTAAAAACAGGAAAAGGAAATGAGTTCTTCTTCTTTGGTGTATTACATGTCATCCATTGAGTCCTCAATGGATGTCTGCCACCTTCTGAAACTGGCAAATCAGTACAAATCCCCAATGCAGGCGATCATGTGAGAGTGAGACGACAGGTGCAGTGCCGTGCTCTGCCACTAGGGGCATGCAAATCAAAGGGTTAATATAAACATGCTGAACTTTGTGGCAAGTCTCACCCACTTTAAATGAGTCCACTTCTACAAGCTCAAGGTGCGCACAGTCACTTCCTAATTAGGTGACTAGGACACACAATGGAAAACCAGACAATGCTCTGACAGAAACTAAAGAAAGCACCTGCGCAAGGCACAAAGTGTAGGGCAAAAGCACATTTTAGTTCACTGAAAAACGGCCCTTAATTGTTGTAAATGTTAGGGATTAAACACAAGCTTCAGTCATCATACAATGGTTATCAATATAGTGGCAGAGGTCGCCTTAAACAGTGTCCATCACTGGATTTTTTTTTTTTTTAGCAGTAACAATCTGTTATTTTGACAGATTAGACTGAGGTTAACTGTTCCAGCTGTTAACTGTAATTCCCACCTGTCCACTTTATGGTGCATGTTAAATAAGCCTATTGTCTCTGCTTTTATTTTAGTGTGTAACTTCTTTGACAGTTTTCTCGATCTGTGCACAGCTGCACGCATACAACACTCACAGCAGCTAAGTGTGCCAACCCACCCAGGGAGCCAGGCAGATGGTGCACTGTTACGACAACTAATAACACATCAGTGATGTTTCAAATGCACCTTCGCTCCTGTTTGAGCATCCCTATTCACTCAATCTGAGGAACTGATCCACCCTCTATAGTTATAGTTTATTGGTTTATTTGTCAGGGACCATGTACAGAAAAACATTAAACACATGTTAAAGATGCTCAGTACCAGATTATAGCATTCTCACTAATTTCCATCTGTAGTCCCTGAGGCAGGCAAGAAGATTTTAAAAGAATGAACAGCACTTATAAAAAGCAATTCAGTTCTGATTTCAAATTCTGTTGTCCCTGAAACGAGCAGGAAGTAAGTTGAAAAGATAAGAAAACACACATAAAAACAATGTAAGAGTACAATTTCAAAATCCCATTTAAGGGAGAAAGTCAATGCTGGCAGGTTTGATTAGTTAAAATCTATTTTTTAGTCTCTGTGGAAAAGTCTCTGTAATTTGTTCTGGTCTTCAAAGCAGTGGGGAGCTTGTTCCATTCCGTTATAGCTTTGTATGAGAAGGCTGATTATCCAAAAGCAGTTTTACATATGGGGTGCAACAGTACCACCTAGAGGAAGTCCTTGTTATTCTGGTATTTTGTTCAGAAGGTAACTACACAAGTCTTCAGCGATGGGGGTGCAGAACCATGGATAATTTTAAAAATCAACCATATATTTGCATACCTCATCATATTTTCGAAGGCTAACATCTTGTGTTTGGCAAGTATACCACAATGGTGATACTATCGTGTCTTCTTATCCAGAATTTTGATGGATTGTTTATACAGGGATTCCAAGGGTTTCAGAGTCGTACTATTGGCTTGTGACCAGCATGAGATGCAATAGGAGAAATCATGTGTCAAAATATTGGCATTCAAAAAGGTTTTTGATCCTTCTACAGTAAGTGAGTTTCTGATGCATCGAAAGTTTGCAAGGTTGTAGTTCAGAGTGTAACTCATCTGTTTTGTGCTTTTTAAAGCAAAGCGTGGGATCTGTGATGCCCAAATACTTACTTTGTTACATTTTCTATATTTGCTCCATTTACAGTTATACTCGGATAGTACGTATGATTTTGTTTGTCAGTAAAATACATGGTAGCTGTTTTCCCTACATTCAGAGTGAGGCATGAGTGATTGAGCCATTTTGACACTTTCTCCATTGCTATCATTAACTTGTCAGCCACTTGTTTAGCATCCTTCCCATGTGTGTAGATGACTGTCATTTGCATACATCTGAATTTTTATATCATCTTCACATACTGATGGCAAATCATTAATATACAAAGTAAAAAGCAGTGGGCCTAAAAGTGAATCTTGTGGTACTTACTAGTGCTAGCTAGCACTTGGCCGCCGCCCGGTGCTAATGGGAAACTCGACATACCGGGAGCTGTAGCGAAAAGGACGCGGGTGCCGGGCTGGAGTTTAGGCGGCGTGAAAGAAATATAAGACAGAATAATAAAGAGCGATGGCAAGAACCAAGCAGACCGCCCGTAAAATCTACTGGAGGAAGAAGCCCCCCAGGAGACAGCTAGCCACCAGGGCTGCTCGGAGAGGCGCTCTGGCCACCGGTAGAGTGAAGAGGCCTCGCCGTCACAGGCCCGTGGCTCTGAGAGAGATCCGTCGCTACCAGAAATCCACGGAGCTGCTCATCCGTAAGCTGCCCGTCCAGCGCCTGGTGAGGGAGATCGCTCAGGACTTCAAGACCGTCCTGCGTTTCCTGAGCTTCGCCGTCATGGCTCTGCAGGAGACCAGCGAGGCCCACCTGGTGGGTCTCTTCTTCGCTAAGGGGGTCACCATCATGCCCAAAGACTTCCAGCTGGCCCGCTGCATCCGCGGAGAGAGAGCTTAGACTTTCTGCTGCACATTCACCAGCCATAATGCTCTGCACTGTGTCTATATATATACATTTATAGTAATATGGACATATGTTTACTAGATGTTGTTTTTTCTTGCCTTCTGATTGTTGCTTTGAGTGTTGCTATCCCTATGCTGTTGCAATCCTGGAATTTCCCCATTGTGGGACTAATAAAGGCTTATCTTATCTTATCTTATCTTACTCCCATGGTGCGTGCCTTCGATTGGGATACAGTATTGTTTATGCGCAGACACTGGGAGCGACCAGATAAATGTGATTTTAACCAGCTAAGGGTATTCATGGACAGTTTATATCCTGATAGTTTAGAAAGGACTGAGTGACTGTATTAAAGGCTTTATGTAAGTCTAAAAAGATGGCTCCTACCATGCCCCCTTTGTCCAGATTTTCTTTAATCGTTTCAATAAAGTAATGGCATGCAGTCTCCGTTGAGTGGTTCCTGAAACCAAACTGCATGGGATGCAGCAGCTGGGTAGATTCAAGATGTTCTACCAGTTGGTCTACTACCACCTTTTCAATGGCTTTTGACAAAACAGGAAGTATACTTATCGGCCTATAATTACTAATTTCCTGTTTGTCTTTGTGTATGGAGGTTACAATGGCAGGTTTCAATGCATCAGGAAAGATATTTTCATGTATTGATTCACTTATTAGTTCTGTAATTGGAATTATTAAAGTATCTGTTTTTTCAAGAATACAGTGTTTAGTCCATGAATATCCTTTGTTCTGGAACTTGATAGAGATGATAAAATTTTAAGCTTTACCTCATTTGTGGATTTCAGGTTTAGATCAGTTTCATGACTTATTTTAATTTGGTGCAGGTACTGTGTGTTGGGTAAAATTCAGACACAGTTCTTGTACCGGTTTGATAAAATACTCATTAAAATTGCTATCTCAAGACTTCACAGCCGTCACCCTGTGGTGCTGCTTATCGGTGAAGCTGCGCTATCTGCTGGGATCTGCATGCACCCCGCCTGGACAAAGGAGCGTGCAGTGCCGAATTATGCATCCATCAGTATCTCATTTTATGTCCCGGATGATTCAAAAATCAAACTGTGATGGTAGCGGGATTTATTTGATCTCACCCACTGAACTCCTGGTAGTCTTCCTTTTTTTTCCTGAGTAACCCAAAATTTTGGCAGCATTCAGTTATCTACAGGTGAGGAGCTGAGAGGTGTGCCACCATTTACTGCATCAGTGGGCCCAGCTCTCATGGTGACCCAAAGTCTCTGTTCATCAGTTCACTTAATAAATAAATCCATCATCTGTGTGCTCATCCTGTAAATTCAGTTCAAACTGATGATGCAAATATATTAATAAAAAATAACCTTATAGCTCGAACCACAAAGTGAATGAAAGTGAAAAACAAAAGAATCTGAATTCCAGCTCTTACAATGGAGCTTCTCTTTGATTAAATTAGTGGTTTCACCCTGTCTGAAGACATCCAGATCCAAAACCAGATGGAACAGACTCAAATTTTTGTTCCTGATCCAAACTCTGGCCAACCCGACAAGACAATGGACAGAGTGGGGGGGGGGGGGGAGCTGTCAGCAGCAACATGATATCAAATAATCTGTGATGTGACCACAAAGTCGTCACAGTAATTTTTGAGGCGTCATCGTGAAAACAATTCATCTTTGTCTTGGCAATACAATTCCCTTCTGGTTTGGTCGACAGAGGGATTTTGTGGCATTTTGATTATATGAAAAACTTTGACAAATGACTGACAGTCAACTTCTCAGTGGCTTTGATGTTATGAAAGTGTTGGTGTTTGTTTTCATTTGGGAACTGACACTGCTTGCTTGTCTTGAAGGGAAAACGATAAGAAAATTGTGTGAATATTTTACTATGTGAATATCTCCAGAAAAGTTTTTTTTTTTCCACTCACACAAACTCATGAAAAATGTTTGGCATGTAAGCAAATTGTGAACAAATTAATTATCCTGAAAAATGACAATTTGCTAAGTCTGTCTTTCTAGTGTCTAAAGTAATGGTGTCAGATTCAGTCTTACTGAGGGTCAACAGCAGGGTAATGACTAAAATCAGGAGCCACGTGTTATCATCTTTATTATCTTTATCTTTTTAAATTGAAAACCTATTGTAATTTAAATGGAAAAAAAAATCTAGCATGCATGCAAACATAAAGATTTCAATTTGTGAGAGGAAAAAAAGATGATTAGGGTGGGGAAAAAGTCACAAAAAAGTTGCAAATTTATATGATCCTGGGGAAAATGCTGTGAATTCACAAATCTGTAATGGTCCCAGATTTGTGAGAACGGGGAAGAAGTTGTAATTTTACGAGGTTGAGGAAAAAGTTAAGTCTTGTAAAAAGTCATGAATGTACAGGTCTAAAAGAAAGCATCACAAACTTATGGAAAAGTGAAAATTTATTAGTGGGGCAGATAAAATATGGTGGACTCAGCTGTTTTAGTCTAATTTTAAGGTTCAAATATGTTTTGAGGCTTGCTGCAGAATGTTTTTGTTTTTTTTGCCCAAAATTGCTTAAAGGGGTCACTGACTGAAAAATGTGTTTGTAGGTTTTAATTGACTGAAATGAGTGTACTGGCCACCTAATTATCCCAAAATTTTCAAAACAGTCAGTTCTCCTAAAAAAAAAAAATAAAAAATACACAGCCTTTATCTTGTTTTTCTCTCCCAGAAACGTTTTTGACTTTTTGTGGAAATTAACGTCACGTTTAGAAAAAGCTAACCCACCGCCGTCCTTGACACCAGCCCATTGCTCTATCATTGGCCCGCCTAGCTGTCTGTCATGTATATGGAAGTGGTGCTAAAGGTAGCTTATTAGCCCCTGAGCTATTAGCCCACAAGCTAACATTGGTAACGGGAAGCTCGAACCGAGCGCGGCTTATATTATTTTCTTCAGATCTTAGTCACCCTAATAACTATCCCTTTTACCACCTGGTTCACCGGTCCGCAGTCCACAATGTGCCTCGCATAGCTCCAGCCCGTCTCCCGGTGGTTTTGCAGTGGGTTGCCGGCATGCCAGTCACAGGGAGCTGAGAGCCAGCAGCCCCAGGCAGCATCCCCGGGTTGCTGCAACTACCTGCCCCGGCACCTGGGGCACAGCGCAGGCAGTTACCGTGACCTGGGGATGCTGCCTGGAGCTGCTGGCTCAACTCCCTCACCATTTTCCGGGCATACTCTCACGGGTAGCATGGGGGAGCCGCTTCGTGATGGGACAGATCCTTCCCTGGCTGGCTGTGGGAGAGGAGTAGAGTACCACGGAGCGAGACTTTGCCCTTTGAGATACCGTGGCTCGGCCACCGGCCTTGGTTTGCCGTGATCGGTGGAGCGCGTGGTGCTGGTGATTTAATGTGGCGTCTCGGCAGGGTTGTTGGGGGGTGGGCTGGGATGACGTGAGATGCACAAACGACTGTGGATCAGTGAACCAGCGCTGCTCATCCAAGCTGGAAGGAGCTGGCTAGAAGCGACTCAGCTAATGGCTGACGGGAGAGGGAGGGCAGAGTTGAACAGTTGAAGTCTGTTTCTTAAAGTGACAGGCTAGAAGTCAGTGTTTGAAGAAAGCCAAGAAAATAAAAAACAAATTTGCTTCAATAATTAAAAAATTAAAGAAAATGTGAACAAAATGTCACAAGCATTTCATTAAAACACAAGTGAGGTGTTAAAATGTTTTTTTTTTTTTAAAGTGCAATGATCCCTTTAAATTGACTATTTCCATAATAGAGGTTAATAATAATAATGGATTAGAGTTACAGCCTTGGACAAAATTGTTGGTACCCTTGTTAATGAAAGAAAAACCCACAATGGTCACAGAAATAGCTTGAATCTGACAAAAGTGGTAATAAATAAAAATTCTATGAAAATTAACCAATGAAAATCAGACAATGCTTTTGAATTGTGGTTCAACAGAATTATTTTAAAAAACAAACTCATGAAACGGGCCAGGACAAAAATGATGGTACCCTTAACTTAATAGTTTTGTTGCACAACCTTTTGAGGCAATCACTGCAATCAAACGATTTCTGTAACTGTCAATGAGACTTCTGCACCTCTCAGCAGGTATTTTGGCCCACTCCTCATGAGCAAACTGCTCCAGTTGTCTCAGGTTTGAAGGGTGCCTTCTCTAGACGGCATGTTTCAGCTCCTTCCACAGATGTTCAATAGGATTTAGATCAGGGCTCATAGAAGGCCACTTTAGAATAGTCCAATGTTTCGCTCTTAGCCATTCTTGGGTGTTTTTAGCTGTGTGTTTTGGGTCATTATCCTGTTGCAAGACCCATGTCCTGCGACTGAGACCAAGCTGTCTAACACTGGGCAGCACATTTCTCTCTAGAATACCTTGATAATCTTGAGATTTCATTGTACCCTGCACAGATTCAAGACACCCTGTGCCAGAAGCAGAAAAGCAGCCCCAGAATATAACAGAACCTCCTCCATGTTTCACAGTAGGGACAGTGTTCTTTTCTTGGTATGCTTCATTTTTGCGTCTGAACATAGCGCTGATGTGCCTTGCCAGAAAGTTCCAGTTCTGTCTCGTCTGTTCATAGGACATTCTCCCAGAAGCTTTGTGGCTTGTCAACATGCAGTTTGGCAAATTCCAGTCTGGCTTTTTTATGATTTGTTTTCAACAGTGGTGTCCTCCTTGGTCGTCTCCCATGAAGTCCACTTTGGCTCAAACAACGACGGATGGTGCGATCTGACACTCATGTACCTTGACCTTGGAGTTCACCATGAATGTGTTTAGAGGTTGTTCTGGGCTCTTTTGTTACTATTCGTATTATCCGTCTCTTCCGTTGTTCATCAAGTTTCCTCCTGTGGCCACGTCCAGGGAGGTTGGCTGCAGTCCAGTGGATCTTAAATTTCTGAATAATATGTGCAACTGTAGTCACAGGAACATCAAGCTGCTTGGAGATGGTCTTATAACCTTTACCTTTAACATGCGTGTCTATAATTTTCTAATCTCCTGAGACAACTCTCTCCTTTGCTTCCTCTGGTCCAAGTTTATTGTGGTACACACCATGTCACCAAACAACACAGTGACTACTTGTCACCCGTTAAATAGGCCGACTGACTGATTACAAGTTTGTAGACACCTGTGATGTTAATTAGAGGACACATCTTGGTTGAACATGTCCCTATGGTCACATTATTTTCAATCTTTTTTTAGGGGTACCATCATTTTTGTCCAGGCCCGTTTCGTGAGTGTTTTTTAAAATTGTTGAACCACAATTCGAAAGCATTCTGATTTTCATTGGTTAATTTTTATAGAATTTTTGTTACCACTTTTGTCAGATTCAAGTTATTTCTGTGACCATTGTGGGTTTTTCTTTCATTAACAGAGGGGTACCAACAATTTTGTCCACGTGTATATGGCGCTTTACATGTCAAGTGACATCTCAAAGCGCTTACAGTGAGTCCATTATTCATTCACTCCAGACAGACATTGATAGTGGTAAGCTACTGCTGTAGCCACAGTTGCCCTGGGGCAGACTGATGGAAACGTGGCTGCCAATCCACACAAACGGCCTCTCTGACCATTTATACAGATTCATTGCCCAGGGATACAACAGGAGGATGGCTGGGGAGAGCGGGATTCAAACCACCAACCCTCTGGTTATTAGACGACCCACTCTACCTCCTGAGCCACTGCCGCCCATATTTCCCTCCTCTGTTCCATTTTTGCTGAGCACCAAGCTGGACGGCAGGAAGTTCTATTTTTATGTGGTCTTTGGCATGACCTGACCGGGACTTGAACCCCGACCTCCCGGTTGTGGGGCAGATGCTCTACCCCTAAGCCACCACTCCAGTTACTGACTGCAGAGCTAAAACTTGTTAAATTTTAGTTTAGACTTTTACCTTTTGCGTTAAAGTCCAGTGTTTTGAATTAATTTGAACTGAGGCTTGTTGTATAAACATAAGTGTGTACCTTTACATCCAGTTTTGTATTGGCGCATAGCTACATGAGCTGTTGGCATTTGGCAGCTGGCCAGCAGAGTTCCTGTTAAATGGGTCATTGACTAAAATTTTTGTATTTTTGTAAGTTTTAACCTTCTGAAAATCATCTATTGGTCATGTGATTATCGAAAAAAATATACAAATGCTCACTTGCCTTAAAAAAAAAAAAAAAAAAAAAGCATACAGCCTTTGTATCATTTTTCACTCCAAAAAGCAAAATTGACTGAGTTGCCACGGGATGTCACTTGCATAGTAAACCCAGCCCAGTGCAGCCTTGATACCTGCCCGCTGCTCTTATTGGCTAGCCTAACTGTCAATTATATGGACAACAATAAGCTAGCAAGTTGGCTTACCAAGCGTGGTTTATATCATTTTCTTTAGATTTCAGTCACTTTAATAGACATCATTGTTTCCACTGGATTTACTAATCCACAGTCAATAATATATCTTGAGCCATTGTGGCTTATTTTTTGTATTTTGAGCTCTGTTAGCAACTTGGCTAAGCGGTTGGTCAGCTTTGGTCATGTGACCAACAGACTGCCTAGTGTTAGCTTTACTGTTGAGCCAGTTGGTTTGGATCCCTATTTTCTAAAAATTTTATTCACCCCCCCCCCCCCTTGTTCATCTACAAACACTTGACCATATACATCATTCTTAGATGTAATTTTGAGAGGCTTGCTAATGTCGGCTAGCTAACATTAGCTAGCCGACATTAGCTAGCCACCTTAAAGTGTAGTAGTTTCTCATCTATTTTCCGCCCATGCCATGAAAGATCCCATATTTAGATCAGGATAAATCCGAGCTAAAGGCAAGAGCTAGCTAGTCAATGCTAGCAATATGATGTAAGAAGGAGGGCGGAGCTGAATTCAGTCTAAAGATTTAAAGGTATATAAACTCAAAACGGGCTGTTTTCAGAAAGGCTGGAAAAATAAAAAAAAAAATTGCTGCAGTGATTAAATAATTAAAGAAAATTTTAACAAAATATGTCACATGCTTTAAAGTCCTCGGATGGTGACATTTTTTTATTGAACCAATAAACTGATTGTATGAAAATATTCCATTCTGGCCATTCCCGTGATTTAATGTGTCACCAGCCTCCATAAATGACTTTATTTGGTAATAGCCCATCTTTCACTTAGTGATGCTGCAGTACCGCCATCTGTCGATGGGGGCAGGCAGCAGTGACGTCAGCTCAGGAAGAAGTGAGGGTGATATTGCCTGCCTGTGCTGTGAGCCTCATCAGAGAAACATTCCCATCGGATCACTACAAGGGATTTTACCTACCAAGATTAGATTTGTGAAAAATGATATTTAAATAAAGTTTTGTAAAATCATATATTGAGTTTATTAATGTTCATGTCAATTTTATAATTCTAATATTTCAGCATTCATCAAAGTTGCATGTCATATACATTTGAATAATTTTTCTACCATTTTATGGTATAAAATTCGGGTTCAATTCGGCACTCAATGTGGCAGGAACTCTGGCTTGTACATAGTGCCACTGCTCCCATAAGTGGGTTGGATCAACCAAGGTTTTGTTGAACAGAGTATTCATCAGATCATCCACATATTCTGAAAAAAAATATATTCAATAAAAATTAGACATCCATTTGACTACAGTATGAAATACAAATTTGACCCAAATTAACATAATTTGATAAAAGCTATGAAATGTGAAAGTTGAATGAAGACCAACCCTCCACCCACTGTAAATATCATATACAAGCCTAGAAAATGATACTAATATTTCTTATACTCCCCGAAAGTTCGATTAACTTTCTTTGCTTGCAGTGTATATCTGCCTTTTTTGAATTTTGGGTACCTGATGATGAAGACCGGCTCACCATCACTATTCTGTGCCTGCTTGCGGCCTGCATTTTCATTAAAGCGCATTGCAGCTAAACAAAGTCTGTAATTAGAATATTATCACAATGATTTATTTCTGGACATAAGTGATCTGTCTATCAGCAGAAACTCTATGTAATTGGCACTGTTATTATAATTGCATTTCATATTTTTGGTCACATATTGCATCTCCTCACCTTGTCAACATTCCAAGGAATGAGAAGTGTACACTCTTTGGTGCAAAATGAATAATCAGACTGTGGAAAGCCTCCACATTTGAAGTTTGCTGCCCTGGACTCAGCTTTCGCACATCCCTGAGGACCCGTGTTTTGTTGATCATATCAACAACTTTTTCACAGCCCTTTGTCCCTGAAATAAATAAATTGTAGGTGTGAGATATGTGACCAAAAATGATGAAAATCAATGGGATAATAATTTTTATATATATATAATACATGCACTGTTGTTTCATTGTGTGAAACTGTTTTTTGTGTTAGGTTGCAGTCTCTCAGGAGCTGCGGGATCGTATGTAGTGCTCGCATCTTTGTATTTGTACTACGCAGGTGTGCGCGCAGCTGAAGCCGCTGATGAGCGGCGAGTCGTGACACAAATTGCATCTTATTCTCGAAATCGCTGTCAACGAAATGTCTACTGCACATGTTGGGTGAGTTACTGACATCATTCCAATTTTTTCGCGTTTTCTGAACGAATTTCACCCATGCCGTTCTGATTTTCCCAAGGACGGGAAATTCAAAAACACTCACCGCATGCTCCGCTGGTATAACGTCGCACCCGTAGACAACACAACGCCAAACCATAATTAATTCAATTCCTGAAATCCTAATCTTAATAATCTATTTGTAATCCACAAGTACTCCGAGAAATATCCGTATTCGCCGATTTTAAAACGTAAACAACAAACAATGTCCGCCGAGCGTGTGCGTGTCTCTCCCTGTGATGATGTCAAACAGTCAGGGGCCATCTTAGCCGCTGATCGCTCGGCTGAGTCAGACAGCTCTCAAGGACAGCGTACTTCAAGAGCGCATTGTCACCTTATGCGACATTTGTTGACATCAAAACATGTGCGGTTCAAATTAGCTCGTCTCACACAAAAATTTAAGATATGATTTAGCGATATTGAATTTTCGTCCGGCCGACGCCTTTAAGACATGTGAGCTGTTAAAATGTAGAAAAAATACTTCAGTGACCCAAAGGATTTTATCTGCGTAAGTGGAGGAATACGTGGACGGAGGATGTCCTATTGAAACAACCATAATTGAGGGTTTATAAAGCTTAAAAAATATCTAAGTGCAACAATAAAGTAAGAATCAAATTTTAAAGTTTTGTAGCACTTGTCATCTGGGAAAATTCAGTTAGACTCAATTAACACTGACCTCAGTTACATGGTCACAATCACCCATTGCTGTAAAGCAGTAATGTCAGTAATCAGAGCAAATTTTCCCTATTGATCTTTACATGACTGATGTGTTTCTCTTGGGGAAACTCCCTCATCATGACATTCCCTCCAGGCTGGCTCAGGTCTGTGTCTTTAAGGCTTTACGGGACTCTCTGCCAGTCTGCCCTAACTCTCTGACCTGATCTGACTCACCTGGTGTGACTGAGCACGTGTGAGTGTCGCCATCGTCCACGTGTCTTCATTCAGGCAATCAGCAGGCTTTTCTGTGAATGTGGGAGAGCTAAATGAGGAAACAACTGAGATGGATGCTCCTCCAGCCTGATGGGTTTTCTGATGATGGTGCAGTTTCTGTGTCATTTTATACAGTAGAATTTAATTTTACTGAAGTAAAAGTAGTGTATTATTATAATAATTATTCATAAGAAGAGTTGTCACCAAAGAAATTACTTTAGTGGTGACTAATGACTTTAATCTGGCCAGTTTGAGGTTTTTCTTGAAAACTAGACTTTTTTTTTGTAAACTGACTGCTTTTTTCTTTAAAATTTGTAATTTTCTTGTTTGTTTGTGAAGCCTTTAACCCAAATTTGTGATATTTTTATTGTAAATTTACATGTTTCTTTTTGAAGTTAATTCATTTTTTCTTATAATTTTGCAACTTTTTGTGACTTTCTGAGGGTTTCATCTTATTTTTGCCAGCCATTCATATTTTTTGTCTTTAATTGATAAAATATCAATTTTTTAAAAAGCATTCATGAAAGAAAAATACCATTTACAAAGGTGGGAAAAGGGCAAATTTGTGAGCGGGTGAAAATTTATAAGGGGTGGGGTGGGTGCAAATTTAAGAACATTTTCAGGAAAAAAGTTACAAATTAAGGGGGGAGAAACTGCCAAGTTACAAGATGCTGAAAAAAGAGCCAGAACTTCACAAAATGAGACTGGCGAAAAGTCATATTTAAGGAAAAAGTTGCAAATTTGTAAGACTCAGGGAAGAAAAGTTGCAAATTTACAACACTGGGAGAAGTTTGCAACTTTATGTGACAATTTTGAGAAAAAATTGGAATTTTACAAGAATTGGGGGGGGGGGGGGGGGGAGTCACAAATTTACAGCAGAGCTGAAAAGTTTCAAAAACATTGCGACTAGACCAGAGCAGTGGGGGTGCAAAGTTATGAGATGGGAAAACGGAAGCAAATTCTTGAGGTGAGACTGGTGAAAAGTCAATTTTCTGGAAAACGTTTCATAGCTTTCCCACAGTCTTGCAAATTTGCGAGAGCTGAAAAGTTGCACATTGAGAGAGAAAAAGTTGGAATTTTACAAAAATTGGGAAAAGCCTCAAATTTACAAGAGAGGCAAAAACTTGTCACTAAGAAAGTTGCATATTTCTGAGTGGAACAAAAAGTTTCAAATTTATTAGCAGGCTAGTCAAAGTAATCTGCAGGTCTGTATCTGGCCCCTGGGCCTTGATTTTGATACCTGTGGTCTAAAGAGGAAACAAGAGTATAACATACTGGGGGCTCGTCCAGGATCCCCAAATGTGCTTGAGGAAAAGTATTTTTCTCGTCATAAATGTACTCAAGAGTAAAAAGTTTCCTACAATAAAACCATTCATTAAAATATAGCTTTGTGAAAAAGTTTAGTACTTATAACTGAGTAAATGTAACTATTTCCCCAACCCACCTCTGGTTTTATGGGCTCAGTGTTTAAAGTGAGTCACATTAAACAGGATGTATCAGCCGCACACAGCTCATCCTTCAGTTAGACATTGCAACACCACGCACTCCATGAAGAGCAGCCATGTAACAGATGTGTTGTGTAGTTTATTTCTAAAGGTCTGAGGGTTTAAGAGCAATAAAACATGTCCAGAGTACTGACTGAATGTGAGCCATTTGTGTAGATGGAAACACTGTTCTTTTTGAGTTGCTCTTCATATTTCTATGAAAACAGCACTTCAGTCAAGTGTAATTTTCATTATTTTATTTTTTACTGATTCTCAGAGATTAAACAAGTCACCAAAGAAACTCCTCTGTCTCTTACCTAATGTCCACTGGTCTGTTTTGCTTTTTTTTTTGATGGATGGGATGCACTGTGGCTTGATGCAGATCTTTGCTAAAATGTGTGCAGCTGTAGAAGCAACAGGTTGATAGGTCTTGTCTGTGTGAAATTCAATGCAATAATTAGCCTAATTGGCTGCGATTACCTCTGTATTTATGCTCCATCCACACAGAACAATGGAGCCCTTGACAATCATTCATATTTAGGTCCCTCACACACATCTATACTTGTGTCAGCCAAAATCCAGATGTGTGTGCATGTACAACCTCCTCCCACAGCTTAAAAATACAGTTTTAAACCAGACAAAACCAGTGAGCTGAACTTGAGGAGCAAATGCAGCAATCCAAGGCACGTAACATACTGCCGTCTGGTCAGAGTTGTTGACATTACTATACTTTCACAGATGCAAGCATAGATGGGCAAAAAAGGAAATAATGGATCACTTAAAATTTAAATGTAAAAAATTTGGCAGCTTGCTGAAGCAGTGGTTATCACCATCGCCTCACAACACGAAGGTCATGGGTTTGAATCCAAGAGCTGACCAGCTGGAGACCTACAGTATCTGTGTGGAATTTGCATGTTCTCCATGTGTCTGTGTTTCACTGGGTACTCTGGTTTCCTCCCACAGTACAAAGGCTTGTATCAACTGGGGATTCTAAATTGTCCTCGGGTATGAATGTGAGAGGGAATGGTTGTCTGTCTCTGTGTTGGCCCTGCAGTGGACAGGCGATCTATTCAGGGTGTACCAGGCATCTCCCCCAAAGAAGCTAGGATGGGCTTCAGCCCCCGGTGGCATGAAAAGGATCAAGGTTAAGAAGAAAAATGAATGAAAGTTGCAGATTTACCAGAAAGAAGTTGAATAAGCTTGAGTCATTCTCTTGATGAACAGAAAAAAAATCTAAACCTTTTTATGGAACCAGTATCCGTATTGCAAATTTAAAAGAAAAAGTTGTAAATTTGAGGAAAAGGTTGCAAGTTTAAGAGGAAAAATTTGCAAATTTACAGGGGAAAAAGTTGAAGATGATTTTAACATAAAAGGCCCTATTTTGACAGTCTGCAAAGGGCTTTTGCACAGTGTGCCAGTGCTTTTGTTAGTTTGTCAGCGCATTGTCTGTTTTTCCACGCTTTGAGTCACGCCATCTAATTACCAGTCGATGGTGTGCCTGCTTTGCACTGTGGAGTGGGTTAATTTAAAGGAGGTGTGGCAGCAGCACAATCTGTTTGTCTGCATTTTGGTGCATTTTATGACTATGTGCTATTTCAGCGACGTGTTTTGAAATCGTGCTGCTCCTACTGACAGGAGCACACTGGGGAACATAGGCTGGGATTTTCAGTTATTTTAATGGACAGAGTAGTAACAATTATAATCTAATGAATAAATGAACAGGGAGCGTGTGTGCATTCTGTTGTGGATGCGGCATATGAAGGCGACGTGGAGGATTTACTGTCAGTGTGAAGATTTTGGGTTTACTACAAACCTCTCCTGTGGCAAAGTATTCTGTCCACATACTAATCTATCATGTCTGTCATCATATTGTATCTCGTGTCTGTTTGTGCACTCACATGTCCTGTCCCGGTAAGTATAATACGCACACTCAGCCATGAAATGACAGTTAAATACAAACTATTTGAAGACACGGTAGATAGTTTTTCACTGCACAGAGGAAAAAAAAAGGGGTGTGTGGGTTTTCTTAATTTTTCAAAGGATCATCCTCTTTCCCTTAAGTTTCAAAACCATTCATGTCTGCATATTGCATCCGTGTGCACTACGTTAAACCTATTCAATTCAGCTCAGTTATTCAGTGCAATTGTTAAATCTCTTCTTCTCCATTGTCCTCCATGAGAGAACTACCTGGGCATCGGCTGTGATTAATGCCAAGCTGTGTTTCTACTGCATCCATTTTTGCTGACGTGCATGCCCTTTGGCCAGCACAAAACCCGTTTTAAACAACCTGTCATGATCAGAGTTCATCTTTGATTATGTGCCTCTGTGCATTAAAGGGATGGAAAGGAGTGCTTTAGACCAGCCAATTTGTGCTTTTTGCCTGGCGCAGAGACAATTTTCCCGCTGCCATGATAACAAAATGGACTGGACCACACTTATAAATGCATTCTGCTTCAAAGACAATTGACTTGAGGTCACTTGAGGGTGGTCTTTCTTACTCCAGAAAGTGAAGGTCCTGTTTCATACAGTGGGGAAAATAAGTATTGAACACATCAACATTTTTCTCATTAAACAGATTTCTGAGGGAGCCATTGACCTTAGATTTTCACCAGATATCACTAACAACCCAAGTAATCCATGCATACAAAGAAATCAAGGCAATTGTGTTCACAAAACAAGTTATAATTAATAAAGTGGAATGACACAGGGAATAAGTATTGAACACACGAAGAAAGCGGTGCAAAAAGGCATAGAAAGCCAAGAAACCAGCTGAAATCAATTAGAATTTAGGAAGCCACCCCATCCCCCATCAGTGCAAATTAATTTCAGCTGGTTAAGTCCTGATTGATAGCCTTTAAAAAAGTCTGAATATCAGACTGTCACACCACAAAGAACTCATGATGGGTAGAAGCAAAGAGCTCTCTCTAGACCTTCACAACCTTATTGTTGCAAAACATAATGATGGCATTGGTTACAGGCACATTTCTAAACTGCTGAATGTTCTAGTGAGCACTGTTGGAGCCATCTTTCGGAAGTGGAAAGAACATTTTACCATAAATCAGCCACAACCAGGAGCTCCTTGCAAGATTTTTGACAGAGGAATCAAAAGAATTATCAGAAGAATTATCCAAGAGCCAAAGACCATTCATGGAGAGCTTCAGAAAGACTTAGAGTTAAGAGATACTGCTGTTTCAAAGAAAACAATAATGCACTCTATTGATATGGGCTCTATGCCCACTCACCTCACAAGACTCCATTGCTGAAGAAAAAGCATGTTGAAGCTCATTTAAAGTTTGCTGCACAACATTTGGGCAAGCCAGTAAAATACTGGGAGAATGTAGTTTAGCCAGATGAGAGCAAAATTGAACTTTTTGGATGCCACATGTAGCATCAACGTCTCCTCAGACCAATCCAGAAGATCACTTTCCTCCATTCTACAGGAATTTCACTTTTCTTCTACAGGAATTCCACCTTTCTTCATTCTACAGGAATCTCACTTTTCTTCATATTAAAGCAACCCTCACCCAAGGTCTGACCAAGAATGCTGTGCTTTTCCCAGGACCCCAAACAGTTGCCTCTTGCAGAGATGGTAAGGATCAGAATTTGCTTTTAAAAGCTTAAATGGACCATAAAAACTCCGAGTCCAGATCCCCAATGTGGACAGTTCATGTGGATGGCATCTGCCCTACAGAAAACTAATGCTCTTAAAAGGTCAAACTTCTTAACCAGACAGGTATATATGGCTTTTGACAGATACCAGACCCCTTTCCAGATATCACAGACCTAAAGAAATGATCTACAGCTCAACAGTACCTCCTAGTGGATACCTACGGAATGTTTCATTATGTATAATCTGACTGTCAATTCTTACTAAACATTAAGTTTCTTTAAGCTTATCTCCCCCGGATCCTAAGGACACTGAAAATCATCCTTTTGATCACCGACCAGGGTTTGCAGTAATTCACTAATCCTTGATCTAAATATGGGTGCATGTATTATAACCATGTATAAGAAATGTTTGTTCATGAGTGTTAGTCAAACGAATGTTAATATTAGTAGTAATGGTACAAATGCATGATCACTGAATATTAGCCAAGTCACTTAATTTAGTTAGATCTTATATTGAGCACCTAATTTTATAAAAACTGAATGGGTATTAATGCTTGTCCGCTATCATTCCTGGCCCCCCGGCTTTCTCTCCCTTTCACGGGATAATGCCCTTTTCATTTGATTGGCTGCTCCCAAACAAAGAAATGTTTTCACATTGGACAAAGGCCCGTTCAAACCTCTCTTTATGAAAGTTGATTGGTCTGTCTTGCGACTGGCCTTTTTTGACCCAACGGCACGCTCAGTTAAGAGTGAGGAGCCGCCCTGCATGTTAGAATGAAAAAGAATAAAAAAAGAATAGGAACTAGAAAAGCACTCGGAGAGCGCAGACCTCTGCCAAGCGGCACAGTTCCCCCCATAGAGTGTTTGTGTGTACGTTTTCAGATTCCCTGAGCATGAAAAGATATGAGTAGCAATTGGATTCACAATGATTATTTGTTTATTTGACAGGGACAGTGCAATCAACAGACAATTAATGAATGACAATCAATGTGATAGTGATAGGATTAGTGGTTCAGTAGTGTAAAATGGGGCTATAAGGGACGGCGGGTTAATAAGGGACAGTTTTGTGGGAAATGTTTTAAATGTAATTCTGCTTTTTTTATTTTGAGCAGGACGCTGAGTTGTGGTGTTATTGTCAAATATCCATGAATCCTTCATCAAATCTAGGCGGAAGCAAAATTAAAAAAGCAGAATTACATTTAGAAAAGTGTCCCATATTACCCTGCCGTCCCTTATAGCCCCGTTTTACGGTTGTAAAAGCATTGCCTCCTTGGCGGAGGTAATAAACTGAAGTATTGGTGTGTCCATCTTCTCCACTGACGGATGCAGATTGGTTAGACAGGTTGCCGTGGGTTTTATATTATATTGGGGTTGCGCTCCGCGGCAAAACAGAATTTACAATCTCCCCCGGCAGAGAGGTCGTTTTTACGCAGCGCCTATAGCTGGGCGGGGAATTTGTGGCAAATAATGGGGCGGCGGACAGGTGTCCGTGTCAGGTTTTGCAGCGTGGCGCAAAAGCAGGCACGCTGGCGGGCCCAGGGCAGCAGTGTTTTCCGCGTGCTTTTGTGCCTAAAACGTTGAACGCGGAGTTTGTGTTGGTCAGACATGACGACCAGCGCAATGTGTGCAGCGCCTATGGCTGGCACAGGCACGCTGGGGGTCCGAGGCCAGCAGTGTTTTCCGCATGCTTTTGTGGCTAAAACGTTGAAGAAGGCGGAGTTTGTGTTGGTCAGACACGACGCCCAGCGGCCTCCATTGCGCCTGCGCACATGTTGAAAATGGCCCTATGTCACAGTGTTGAAAAATGCTTTAAAAAAATTCCTGTATCCAGACGGTGAACCGGATCACCCCCAAAATTTAATCAGTTCTTCCTTGTACCATTTCCAACAACGCCTGAAAGTTTCATGCAAATCCGTCCAAGACTTTTTGAGTTATCTTGCTAACCAACAGACAGACAGACAAACAAACACACAAACCCTGGCAAAAACATAACCTCCTCCTGGCCTTTTCGGCCTGGCGGAGGTAATAAAGGAGAATAGAGAAGAAATGAGAAGTTTAAGATTAAAGAAGCAGAATAGCGATCTAGATCTCAAAGAAAAGTTTTTGTTTCACTTCAAAGTTCCTTGCAGTTTTCTTTTATCTAAATTGTTCTGTGTGAAGTTTGTCAAATCCTGCATTAGTTTTCTCTTTTTTTCTGGTTACTGAGGAGAAACCATCTTTTTCGAGCTTGTCTTAAAGAGTCAAACTCTCAAAATAATTTTTCCTTCATCTCAGAAGCCATTCTTATCCTAGTGAATGTTCTTCTTAGATTTTCTGACTTTTCACACCGTTAAAATGGACCTTTAATTTTCCTAATTTAAAGTGAACAGAGATTGTGTTTTTGGACTTTCTTTCCGGACTCATACCCGTCTGACTGAGAAGTTTCTTCAGTTTTATTGGTCTATCCCGCGGCCAGAGACCTCACAAATTCGGACTCGTTGCCAAGGACCTTTCACGCCGCTCTGAGACAACTCTCCACTGCTGCCACTGTCCTGTACGAGCCCCCAGCTGAGTCTGCACTTACGATTGGTTGCGAACATCAAGGAGCCTTGCAGTGGTCGCTTCATCTCTGGGTCCCAATGGTCAAAACCCAGCCGTCACTGACCCGCTGAACACGTGGACCTACAGCTGTTCATAAGTGAGACTCCCATTTTCCTATCTGCTGGGTTAAACGTGATGTCTTAACATTCAAATTACAATTGAACATAACCAGTATTTCATGGTACAATTAGTCTCTCAGCCATAGGATAAAGCTATAAACTGAAGGAAGATGCTTAGTCAGTTTTAAGTAACTTCCCTTCATTTTTGTAGATTAATCCAGAAGTTCATTTTTAGATAATCAGCTTATGAATTTTCCCCATAAAAATGGGTTCTGTTTTGTTAGACATTTCAGCCTTCATTTACTGTTGAACATAAGTCTGGTTTCTCCTTGGTCCTACAAAGGTTAACGCTAGATTTTATGTTCAGGAATCCACTAACAGTTGATGTGATATTAGACACCTGTTATCAGATGAAGCTGTTTATCCATCATTTGAATGTCATATCATGTAACCTGAATGAGTTTAATAAAAGGGTGAATGAGAGAAGTTGAAGCGTTTTCCTTTCACATATGTTTCTTAGATCACGGCAGGAAAATAACTCCCTTAAATGTTGAGACTGATCCATTAAGTAATTGAAGGTACAAAATTAATTAAAACTAAGCTTAATATGTGTCCTTTAGGACTGGTGCCCCTTTTTACGAGTGCTTATTTATTTTATTTAGCGAGTGTAGGAGTGATGGTTTAACGCTGTCCCCTTGCACACCCACTATTAAATAATAAATAATTAATTCCTGTACTTTATCACACAATATTTTATTAAATATCCCTACACACAACTCACAGCATGTTTGGAGGAGAAATGGTACTGCACGCCCCAAAACACCATACCAATAGTGAAGTTTGGAGGTGGGAGCATCATGGTGTGGGTGTTTTTCAGCACATGGTACAGGCAGACTTCATATAATTGAAGGAAAGATGAATGGACAAATGTACAGAGACATCCTTGATAAGAACCTGTTGCCATCATCCAAGCTGCTGAAGATGAAATAAGGGTGGACATTTCAGCAAGACAATGATCCCAAACACGCAGCCAAGGAAACTCTCAACTGGTTCCAGAGAAGGAAAATCAAGCTGCTAGAATGGCCCAGTCAGTCACCTGACCTGGATCCAATTGAAAATCTGGAACGAACTGAAGATCAGAGTTCATAGAAGACACCCACAGAACCTTCAAGATTTGAAGACGGTCTGTATGGAAGATTAGGCTAAAATCACTCCTGAGCAATGTCTGCGCCTAGTTTCTCCATACAGGAGGCATCGGGAAGCTGTTATTACCAACAAAGGCTTTTCTACTAAATATTAAATGAATTTCACCAAGTGTGTTCAATACTTATTCCCTGTGTCATTCCACTTTATTAAATATAACTTGTTTTGTGAACACAGTTGCCTTGATTTTTTTGGTATGTATGGATTACTTGGATTGTTACTGATATTTGGTGAAAATCTGAAGTCAATGGCTCCATCAGAAATGTTTAATGAGAAAAATGTTGACATATTCAATACTTATTTTCTCCGCTGTAAGCTCAAGTGTTGATAGATGTTACAGACTGCAGAAAAAGGTCAATGTTTATCCTGTAGCTTGAAAGTGCTCAGACAGATCTGACAGTTCACATTATGCGTACAAGTATGTGTATATAGCTCTCTGTGTGTGTATACGCTGCAGGCAGCAGCAGAGCTCTCTGTACGCTGCAAATACATCATTATATGGTAGCTGTAAGTTAGAAACCTGTTCAGTAAGCTACACATGGGTTCAAAGAGCGTTACTCATATGTTAGAAATGATTTTGGGGTATGCTAGACATTAATCTTGACGTATTTCAACTTCGTAGAAACAGACTGCTTACCTTTGTGTTAAACAACGGTTTTCTGGTCGTTCACCCAGAATATTTGAGGCGGCTGGACCCATCCATTGGTGAATTGAACATGAGCCTCTAATGATTTAGTTTTTAAATTGCTCATGGGTTTATGCACGCACCCCACAAACCAAGTAGGTAAACACATCTGACAGCGTGACACGAGGCAGTTGGTTGAGATCTGTGGTCCATTTCTTGTGCTCATATCGCTCTATCCCATTTATTTCTTAAATTTTTTAGAGGTAGCACTCCTTTGCTTCCTTATTCTCTGAATAAGGAATTTTAATTTTCTGTTTGCTGCATTCCATCAAACGTATGTCTGTCCACGTTAGCAGCTGCCTAGACTACAGGTAAACAAAGAAGCTGGACCATGATGATGGCGACAACGGCTCAGAATGCAGCGTGGCATGACATCAATGCCCATTCTCTATACTTATTTTCCTCGCTGTTTTTATTCCAGCTATTCACTAATCCAGCTGATTCTGATGGGCACAGCTATCAAAGGTAGAAGTAATGATCTCATCTACCTGGCTGTACAGCTGTGCATATCAGAATCAGCTGTGTGAGTGAGTCATTCCTGACCAACTTATAAACATGATACTGTGTATTATCTTGCATTGTTTAACATGTATACCCTGATAAAAGATATGACAGTATGAGGGGGGAAAAAATCAATGTGGCCGCCATGAAGCTGCATTGAGGTCACTGACCTGCCGGCACTGCGGCCTGTATCAGTCTGAGTGTGATGTCTGCTCAAACTGGATTATCCTACTCTCCGCGTTCCGTCTATTCTTATGCCGCTTGTCTGCTTGAACTGCTAATCCCCTCAGTGAGGAGCCGTGTGATTACCATGTTAACGAGTTCCATTTCATCATCATGTATTAACGGACATCAATCTTCACTCGCTTATCGGCTTTAATGACCCTTATCTGTGCACTTTTGATCTGTATCTACCCTCTAATCTATGGAAATGCAGGTTTTCACATTGCTGCTCCATACCCAGGTGTTTTATTAATGACTGCCGTGCAACGTGGCAGGTAGAGTTGTTTGTCTTTTTGGGGGCTCTGTGCAAGATTGTGCTTGAGGGCCGCTATTTTAATGTGGAAGAGCTCCAACCTCTTGCATAACCTTTTGTAGTTCGACCGGGTTCTTTTTTCTTTGTACTGAAGCTAAAAGTCTGATCTTACTCTTCTTTAGTTCTGGTCATATCTACTCACAGGAATGTGTTCAGCAAATAAAACTGGACTCACTCCATGTCCCAGTCTGTTCCAAACACTGATTTATAACTTCTGCCTATAAAGCAGAGTATGCAAATGCTATAGACCCAAGGGCCTCCAAGCTACAAGTTCAGCTTCAGTTTATTTGGAGGTGAATCAAAATAAATTTATTTTCTCATAAATTTGAAGCATTTTTCTCATGATTTTTTTTTTTACTTTGGTCTTCTAAATTTACAAATTTTCTGACATGAATATGCTTTTTTTTTTGTAAATGTGAAACCTTTGTTGGTAAATTTGCAACTTTTTTTCCTCAAAGGTCATAGAGTGCCTTTAAGGTTCCCAAAATGTGAAAATCAAAGATACCGTCACTAGCATATTTATTTACAATTACTATTCTATAATCGCAATACCTAATGGTGTATTCAGATCAAACTATTACATAGATTTGATGAAAGGACTAGCTGTTACAGTCCCTGCTGTTTGCACCAGTAGACACAGTATAAAGTCAATGTAAAGACACGAATACATGCAAGTTTGTGTCCAAGCGAGATGTACAGCCTTGTAGAGGGGCAGGGTTGCCTTCATAACTTCTGCAGCTGCTTTCTACCTGCTGTGGAAATCCCAACAATGCCATCATGTTAAGGTTTACGTTATCCAGCGGGGCACATAGCTGGGAAAACGTCACTGCATCCTCCAGAAACTGCACCCCGATGATGGTTGTTTACAGTGCCAGCCTGCTGGTCCTCATTAGCACATCAGTAGTAGTATGTGGGTGGATACAAACTACAGGCATTCCATTTCAGCTGCAGAACTCTGGTCCATCTGTCTGCAGGTGACTCCACAGGCAATTCCCATTTTTAGAGTAGTTTACTCTCCAGTGTTGATACTTTTACTCCGGTGACACTAGAATCTCAAGGCTGATTAGCTTTCATGAGCAACTTGCTCATTCGTGTCCATACTCACAATTTTGTATTTGTTTTTACATTGACTTTATATGTATTTGCACCACGCAAAAAATTCCCTTAAAGTAGAACTGAACTGAACGGCATTGAACGGCACTGGGTGATAGTACATACAATTATAAAGATAATTTATTATTGGCACCCCCTCCACAAATCCCGGAATCTTGGAGAAAATCGCGATTTTGAATTTCCCGCCCTGAAAAATCAGACAAATCCGCCGAAGTGCAGCCGGAGTTCCACGTGACGTCACGAGTGTGACACAGTCCTCCATGTTTACCATTGCGAGCACGTCGACACTGGTTGTTTTTGGTGCATTTTGTCGTGATAGTCGACTACAAAACACTTCCAACACCTGGGAAGATCTGTTCAGTGGCCAAGGAAAGCCGTCATGGCGACGAAAGAAAAGAAAGGGGGAGGAAAAGCGACCGGGAAGCGATGCGTTTCTAGATATACAGTGATCCCTCACTTATCACGTTTAATGGGGACCAGAACCGACCGCGAAAAGTGAAAAACCGCGAAGTAGCGTCACCCCCCCCCCAGGGCGTCACAAGCACCATTTTGCACAAAAAGGCACAAGAGAACAGCAAAAAGTGCCACTAAGCAACACGAGCGATAAAGAACAATGAATGCGGTCTTCCTTCGCTGGGTAAAACGTCTCGGCCAATCAGCTTGCGAGGTAAAACATCTCGGCCAATCAGCTTGCGAGATTCCCGAGCGGTGAAGAGGTGGGCGGAGAGGAGTGGAGCGGTGGTCAGAGAGGTGTATTTTGAGTTGTGCGGGCTCTCCGTGTTGATACCTGATGTTCTAATGTAGTCTCCCTGCCTTCTCCCTGCCTTCTACATTAGAACATCAGGTATCAACACGGAGAGCCCGCACAACTCAAAATACACCTCTCTGACCACCGCTCCACTCCTCTCTGCCCACCTCTTCACCGCTCGGGAATCTTGCAAGCTGATTGGCCGAGATGTTTTACCTCGCAAGCTGATTGGCCGAGACGTTTTACCCAGCTTCGCTCCCTGCCGAGCGCCTATACCCAGCGAAGGAAGACCGCATTCATTGTTCTTTATCGCTCGTGTTGCTTAGTGGCACTTTTCGCTGTTCTCTTGTGCCTTTTTGTGCAAAATAGTGCTTGTGACGCCCTTGGGGGGGGGGGGGTGACGCTACTTCGCGGTTTTTCACTTTTCGCGGTCGGTTCTGGTCCCCATTAAACGCGATAGGTGAGGGATCACTGTAATAAGTTGGAAAAATGCTGATGTTTTTTTTTCCCCTTTCTTTTTTATTGTTAATTTTCCTTATCCTGACACCCCAAACATGCCAAAGTAAAGACTCACCATTCTGTATTCAATAAGCGACTCTCCTCCCCATCACTGCTGCGGTCTGAGTCGGTGCTGGAATCCCCCGAAAATTCTGGCTCTAATCTGTACGGTTCGATGCCTCCCTCGCTATCTTCCTGTTCACTTGACACTCCTGCATCCTCCTCTGTCTTGTCACCGATCCTGAATGCCTCTTCACTCTGAAAACTCTGGTGTTCTTGACTGCTGGAACTGCTATCATCTGCCATTGTTGTTTTGTTTAGAGATCACACTCGTGACGTCACGCAGCGTCGTCTGCACTACTTCCGGTTTGTTTGGCACTGCCAGCCAGAGGCAAAAGTTTATTGGCTTATAGCTTGGCCATCGCACGGCCTAAAAATTTCTTTCATATGTTGAAAAATACAATAGGTAATAAGGAATTAATCTGCTATTCTACTTTTTTGGCAAAAAGGTGAGTTCAGTTCTACTTTAATATTTGGTCTGAACATACCTTTAGCCTATAATGGCTTTTCAAAATAAAACCCCTCTTATTGAATTAGCTTGTTTATTCCTTTGACATTTGGTGGCTTATAACACTATCATTTTATATGATAGCAACGTCAAACCTTTATTGGACTCACAACAGGATGTTACACTGACTTTCTAAATAAAGCCCCCAAAATGTAATTCAGTTTAAATTACTTTGATGTGCCGAGTAGATTTGGACTCATTCATGACAGGATATTATCTAGACTTGAACTGATTTTATTTTTTCATTAGGTTCTCACAGCTTAAAACCGTGATGACGGGCCGTAGCACTGGTACGCCCTCAAGCTACGTGTCCACCTTGTCGGCCTCCGTCGGTCTATGATGAC
This sequence comes from Pholidichthys leucotaenia, assembly GCA_020510985.1. Classification (NCBI taxonomy): domain Eukaryota; kingdom Metazoa; phylum Chordata; class Actinopteri; order Cichliformes; family Pholidichthyidae; genus Pholidichthys; species Pholidichthys leucotaenia. Next base: position 123,026,600 of record CM035836.1, on the reverse strand, counting down.
CATGGAAGAGAATCCTAAACGTCTACTCTGCTGGAACAGCACCGCCTGTGGCTGAACAGGCCGATGCGCACCGGTGTTCTACCTTCCAGCGTTGGGCGTTGGTAGGATTCAAGCCTGGGCAGGAAGATATGGAGGACAAGATGTTACCCATGCAGCATGTCCCCCCTCTCCACGTCACTGATGAATCCAAAGGAACAGCAGGGTTGCTATAGTTTGGCACCAGCGCCGTCGCAGGAGCTGCCAGAACGATGTTGAGCACAACAGAACTGCCTTAGGGGCTCCGACTCTGGATTTTTCCTCAGGGTTGACTCCCGAAGCCTTTCCCGTGACCGGATGTGCTGCAAGGCAGCGGAGGTTTGAAATCAGGGTTTACCTTCCCCTAGATGGGCTACCTTCCCAGGTTGACGAGCCACCATCTACCCGAAGCATCTGGTTTTAAGGCGCCAGAGATCCGCCCTCGCCCCTTCTCCTATTAGTAAAAGCAGTTCCGCCGGGCTTAGAGACTAAACCACAAGGGCAGGCTAGGAGCTGGACTTAGTTGTCAGAGGCTTTTCGAGACGCACGCCGTAAGGAGCATTTTATGAGCACTGGGAGCTTAACCCCAGTGCCGCTCCTGGCTATGACAACCTTGGAACCACGTGTCCACCTAGGCTTGCATTTTCACGCTTCCCATTCATTGTGGATGTAGCACGTCCCGCATGCACTCTGGTAGTGTGGCATCAAGAAACCCGAGCTGTCGCTTGGAAGTGCTTGCTCCCCCACCTCAACAATCCCCTCTTAGATCCATAATACGCAAATGAGGAGCAGGCCGATGGAACCGATCGCTTCCCGGAGGTAAACACATATTTGGCAACTACACAATTTTTTCTCACCTCAGCAGTTTTCAGAAAAATGTTTCGCTTTTTACTTTCGAAGATGTAGGCAAAAGTTTAACGTCCAGAAGTGTCATGAACAGACCAGAGGAGCCCATCCACCGGGAGTTGCGGTGACCAATCACATACAAGCTTTACAGGTCAGGGACAGCAGAGCGGGTTGGGGTAGAAAGAAAAAGCTCATCAGACTGCACTTTTGTAACCAAAAATACTGCTTGAAAACTGGCCGAAGTTCTCTGACCAGACAGTGATACTCTCCCTGCAGTTTGCGGCTACAGAGTATTGGGCTTGTGACTTTTTCCTGGTTAAGCTGGATTCATGTTGCACCTCCACTGTCCGCGTACGCGCAACCCAAAAGCTTGTGTGACAAAATTTGTCATCGCCTCCAGTCCACTAGTGTCCGCAGAGCTCTTCTGCGGACGACCACGTGCAGCCCAGATTTTGACCGCACGGCCTGCCTATGACCTGACCGCATTGACAGCACATGCGCAAGACTGAACGTCCCATTTACAAGGTGGTGCCATCGACACAGCATACAAAGTCAAAGCAGACGAAGACGACGAAGAGGTACTGAATTCCCCGTTTGTGGCCCGGTTCTCATTCAGTGGTCGCATGCTATACCTTCTTTTTTTTTTTTGTAATTCTGCCGCCAGATATAGTAACAGCAGCTCCTTTTGCTCTCGGTGATGGTTAAACAACATCAACAACGGTTGTTGCTGATATGCGTTACTCTTGCGTTGCTCTCATATTTCTTCGCTGTAGTTGGTGAAAAACCTGGCGCGTCAGTGCATTGGCGCTACCTATAGGGTGGGGGTGAAACTACAAATGATGTGCGCATGCGTCAACCGATTGGCCTGGGTAGACAAAAAAAAGTGAACATGTACAGCGCCGCATGCGTGCCAGGCTCGTCCAAAGCGGACGTGGACCAAAGCGGACCAGAGGGGAAATGCAGCATGAAACCAGCTTAATGCCCCTCCACGCTCCTGATGGATCCCAAGGTAGAGGAGGTGCAGGGAGCTTCCGTCAACAGACACCTAGGTGGACACGTAGCTTCATAGTTTCTGCTGGGAATTTTCTGGTCTAATCCTATACTCTCAATTCAGTCCAACTGGAAAAATAACATAATTCTGTAAGTATTGTGAGCAAATCTGTCTTCATAAATCTGCATCTTTATTAATCTAAGGCCATATTTGTCTGGCTCCAGAAGGAATAGCCCAGGAGGGACTATTCCTTTGGGGGACTTGCCCAGGGGGAAGATCCCTGACACGATATGTGCTCTTTGTGATAATTTATTTTGACCGCTGCTAGAAGAGATTTTGATGCATCTTACTTGAATATTCTAGTTCATTAAATTAACTGATCTTCTCTCTCATCTCCTTTTCTGTTCATGATTTCAGAATCGGCTCCCAAAGCCTTTGGCATCCTGCTCTCCCAGGTCATCGCCAACGACCGGGCCTACAAGAGGCAGCAGGATGCCCTGAAGGAGAGCAGGCGTGACTGCCTGGACCTGGAGGCCAGCGTGCTGCGGTTCAGGGCGGAGAAGCGGCAGTTCTTCAACGGGAGCAAACCCCTGGGCAGCTCCTCGTCGATGACGGGAGGAAGCCCGGGCTCACCATCCTCAAACTCTGTGGCACCGGCACCGATTTTTGAAACCCAGAACAAACCGCTGTCACCCACGTTCCTGGATAACAGCGGCAGGGGACAGAGGAGGGTAAGGCAGTTTTGGGATGCACCAGTAACGACTTTTTGAATGACTACTTCAGTTTTGGCACTCACAAGTATTGATGTTGGTATCAGGACCTGGAGGAAGTTTATTTTTTAATGTTTTTGTTGGAAGGAGCAAGGTTTATTCTTCCATTTTATTAACTGGCTTTTACTTGTCTTTTTAGGTTGAAGTGCAACCTCAAACATGGAAATGTCTTTGCTGTTTTAGCCACAATTCCTCAGTTAATTATTCAACGTTTGACTGATTTATGTTAGAGCTGGTTTCTGTTAGGTGAAGGAATCTGTGTTTGTGATGTAATGACAGCCTCCACACGGCCGTTAGCATCTAATCCGCCTGCATCTCCAGCTGTAAACATTTTCCCAGCCAGCTCTCCTGTTTGTTTCCACAGTCGTGTGTTAGTACGGGGGAGTGTGCGTTCACTGTTCGCAGCCAAGATGCTCTGCAGTTTGTCTTCACGCTGCCATGTAACCAGTTGTTATGTAAAGCTGGTAATGAGCATCATCACGGCTGCGGAGAACAGTAATCGATGGTGAACCAGGTCACAACAGCCGGCTATACCGAGGACACACAGTCAGACATAAATCAACCGGGGGGGGGGGGGAGGGGCAGTATCCAGAACCATCATGAACCTTGTTATACAACAGTTAGTTCTGACTGCGTAATCTGATTGGACAATAGGTAGGAGTGACTATATTGGCCAATAATCACACTTGGACGTTTATCACTGCTTCAGCTGTGTTCTAATCTTTAAATAACAGTAGCTATCAATGTCTTCTATAATATTGTATATAAACACTGACTTCTGTTCTGGACAATATTTAATTTGTTTACATGTGAAATGAAAATAGGCCTGTTCTTTTCTATGTTATGCTTGTTGAGTTGCTTAGCAACAGTCACTGTAACTAGGTACATTCCGAAGGGACTGTTTTTCTTGACAGAGCAAAATAACCAGTTAAACAAACAAAAATCATAATCTTTTCCCACGCCAACGACGAGGTGGTGTGGTTAGAATGGTCAGTGCCGTCTGCAGCCAGCTGACCAGCTATGTCTGTGCGCTAACTCAACACGGAATGAAGCTAAGGCCACCAAACTTGGTACACGGGTTGATCTTGGAATTAGCACCTATGGCTATACTTTTAGGGTCAAAACATCAAAAGTCAAGGTCAGAATGCCATATAAACTATATCACAGCAACACAGACAGCTAGGGCCACCAAGCTTGGTACACAGGTTCATCCTGACCTCTGAGCATGGGTTTTGGGTCCAAAGGTCAAGTTAAGCATTCCCTATGTCCTATTACTATAGAACTAGTAAAGCTAGGGTTACCAAACTTGGTGCACAGGTTTACTTTTGGGGTCCTCAACTGTGACTATGGGTTTTGGATCACAAGGTCAAAGGTCAAGGTCAAAATGCCATATAAACTACTACATCTTTCTTGAGATACTTGTATATCAAGAAAAATGAAAGCTAGGGTCACCAAACTTGGGACACAGGTTCACCCTGACCTCTGACTATGCATTTGGGGTTAAAGGGTCAAAGGTCAAGGTTTTAAATCTATGGGCTGTTGAGTGTATTCTAGTTTGTCCTCCAGGATTGCTGTCACTTAAACTGTGCTTGTGAAGCTGTTGTATAAAAGTAATATTACACTCAAGGTTATGCGGTATCATGAAGATATCACTGCAATGATTTCTTTGGCCTTCCGCTTCAAGTTTCCAACATCAGCGATTGCCAAGATTGCTCAGTGATTTGCCAATGATCTCCATGGTCTCCACAGCTGAGAGATTATTTTGACTCATTCTAGAGCAGGCTCTCAATGATCTCCAAAAGGAAGTGGTCTCTCAACGATCTTTCAATGACTGTTCAATGATCTCACTGATCTCCCAGTGTTCCCTCACTTATCTCTCAGCCATCTCTACCTTTGAGGGGGATTTGGCATTCCTTGAAAGATTGCTGAGAGATCACTGAGATCGATGAGATTGTTGAGCAGTCAAGGAGCGCTCAAGGAGCACTCAAGGATCTCCTTGATTTCCCAATCTTTTCAATGAATGGGAAATTTTTCCACTCCGAAGGTAGAAATGGCTGCAAGATCAGTGAGGGATCGCTGAGTGTTTGATGAAAGACAACTAGAGTTAAATGAAAGATTGCTGGGAGATCAATAGGAGGTTGATGAGATCTTTGCGTGCTCGTTGAAAAATTTGTGGACAGATTGTTGAGAGATCACTTCCCTTTGAAGATTGAGGTTGTTTTGGAATGAGTCAAAACTTTGAGGACTGTGGAGATCACTGAAGATCACTGAGTGATTATTGAGAGATATTGGTGGTCACTGAGATTCACTGAACAATCGTTTGGAGATCTGGCCATTTTGTCAACACTCAGCAATCTCTCAACGATCTCCACCCCTGTGTAAAGGGGGTATAAGGTGTTTTCATCAAAGCAAACAGAAATTTCATTAAGACCTGTGAGAACTGTGTCAACATGTGGGGAAAAGGGGCAGAACATGTTCTCTTTAAACCCAGTCACAAGGGAAGTCAAGACAAGTTTTTAGTATGTTCTTCAAGACATTTTAATTGCATCAATCTCTGTATGTTTATACGAGTTTACTGAACTCAGCAGCATCTCCGTAGTACAAAAACCAGAGTCCAGCATGGAGCGGCTCAGAGAACGTGGTCTGGACTCTGTGGATTAGCGTCATGGTGTCTGATATGCTGTAGAAGGACAGGATACCCACGTCGTGATCCAGGTACACTCCTATTCTGAAGGACCGTGACCCGGGTAAGACTGTTTGGACCTTGTTGTGCCACTGTCTGTATCGCACAGGAATGCCCAGGATTTGTCATTCCTCCCAAACACGCAGTCGTCAGAGGCTCCTTCTCTGCTGATGCTCTTATATGCCACAGCTAGGATGGCGGCGTCTCCACTCCACTCCACCTCCCAGTAGCAGCGTCCGGTCAGACTCTCTCTACTCAGGACCTGGTAGTAGGAGATGAATCTGTCAGGATGATCGGGATGCGGCTGCGGGTCTTCCACCACCGTCGCTTTCCTGTTCCCCTCGGACAGTAACAGATCTGCGTGTGCGGTGTTCGGGTCCAGCGTGATCTCACAGGAATATTTTAAGAATTCGTCTCTGGATTTCGGCTCTTGTTGCATCACAGTCTCGAGGTCCTTGTGCTTCTCGGCCATCTGTGCTGCAGCGGGTGTCCGTTTCTAGGCCTTTATGTTCATCCGTTGTACTAAAGTGACAGATACTTCCCTGATCAAAATGACTGAAAATCTTTAATGCTTCGTGACGACAACTGAAGATCTCCTCTCTCTTCAGCTGTAAGAAATGTGAGACTTTTTAAGATGTTTTATAAGGGCACTTCATCACGTTTAAAATCTTACATCTGTTTAATGGCAAAAAAGTACCCACTTTTTACTGAAATAAACAGCTGAAATCTTTAGCAGTGGTTGAGTGCTGTCAGCCACTGCCACTTTTTCTAGTGCCCTCACCTTGAAACCTTTGGCCCGGTGGCTTGGCAACATAACATCAAGTGCCATCATGCTGCAAAGGCTTATGGGAGTCACCATATTGTGCAGCCAGTGTGTTGTTTACTCAAATTGTTAAACATGTACCCATCTCACATAATACTGCATTGGCTCCAATGACCACGTGAATCACAATGAAACTTGCATCTTACTTTCAGTTATCATGTGGCTTATTTTATTCATAACTTATGTGCGCAGCCCAGATAGCATCATGCAGTGTACTTATTGTTTTACATCTCTTACCATATATTTACCCATTCTTAATACCACTGCATAGACTCTAATGAAACAAACTGAAACATACTGTATGTTGCAGTCTCAATTGTTATGTGGCTTCTTTTATTGTTAACTTATGTGTGCATCTGTCGGCAGTAGGCAATTTGTTCATTTTTATCAAGGAGGGTGGTGGTGGGGGTATTCAAAACTTTAGCATAAGGTACAAACCTATGAACGTAAATTAAAGTTTGCAAGAATAAAGGTGCAAAAATATGATTAAATATGCCAATTCACAAAAAAGTCAAATTTGTGAGCAAAAAGTAGAAAATGTATGGGAAAAGGCTGCAAAATTATGAGGAACAAGTAGCAAATTTATGAGAAAAGTCAAATTTAAGAGAAAAAGTTCCAGATTTACAAGAGAATCAGAATGAATCGGAATGAGATTTATTGCCATTGTTCATGTAGTACACAAACTAGGAATTTGTCTCGATGCAATGCTGCAACATTAAACATGGAGTAACACTAAAGATAAAAAAAAAAACTATGCATGCAATAAAAGGTAGAATAAGAATAAGTAAAACTAATCTATGCAATTTTTAAATATATTAACAAGCAGCAGATATTGTGGAGTTCCACATAGTGCAGTCGGTAGTGCAAAAAGAAAGCAAGTGATAGTTGTCATGAGTTCGGTTGAGCTGCTGTACATAGTGCATGAGAGTCTAATAAGTCACTTAGTGTTCAGCAGTCTGAGGGGAAAAAGCTGTTCATGTAGCGGGAAGTTTTAGTCTGAATGGACCGAAATCTTCTGCCTGAGCGGAGGGGGCCAAACAATGCGTGTCCAGGGTGTGAAGGGTCGGCTATGATCTGACCTGCACGCCTCCGGGTCCTGGAGATGTACAGGTCCTGGAGGGATGGGAGCTTGCAGCCGATCACCTTCTCAGCAGCGCGTACAATGCGCTGCAGTCTTAGTCTGTCCCTGGCGGTGGCTCCTGCGTACCACACGGTGATGGAGGTGGTGAGGATGGACTCGATGATGGCCGTGTAGAACTGCACCAACATCTTGGTGGGCAGCTTGAGCTTTCTCAGCTGCCGCAGGAAGAACATCCTCTGCTGGGCCTTTCTGATGAGGGAGCTGATGGTCGGCTCCCACTTGAGGTCCCGGGTGATGGTGGTGCCCAGGAAGCGGAAGGAATCCGCAGTGGTGATGGGAGAGTCTGAGGGTAAGGGGGGGCAGAGGGGCTGTGACTTTTCTGAAGTCCACGATCATCTCCACTGTCTTCAGAGCGTTCAGCTGCAGGTTGTTGTGGCTGCACCAGGACGCCAGCCGGGCCACCTCTCTCCTGTAGATGGACTCGTCGCCATTGGAGATGAGCCCGATGAGGGTGGTGTCGTCCGCAAACTTGATCAGCTTGACAGACTGGTGGCTGGAGGTGCAGGAGTTGGTGTACAGGGAGAAGAGCAGGGGGGAAAGTACACAGCCCTGGGGTGATCCGGTGCTGATGCTTACAGAGTCCGAGACAGTCTTTCCCAGCCGCACATGCTGCCTCCGGTCCATCAGGAAGTCGGTGATCCACCTGCAGAGGAAGTCAGGCACGTTGAGCAGGGACAGCTTGTCCTGGAGCAGAGCGGGGCGGATGGTATTGAATGCAGAGCTGAAGTCCACAAACAGGATCCTGACGTAGGTTCCCGGGGAGTCCAGGTGCTGCAGGATGGAGTGGAGGGCCAGGTTGACTGCGTCGTCCACAGACCTGTTGGCTCTGTAGGCGAACTGCAGCGGGTCTAGGAGGGGAGTGGTGATGGTCTTGAGGTGGGGCAGGACCAGGCGCTCAAAGGACTTCATGACTACAGAGGTGAGCGCTACAGGTCTGTAGTCGTTAAGTCCAGTGATCCGTGGCTTCTTGGAGACAGGGACGATGGTAGAGATTTTGAGGCAGGCCGGCACGTGGCATGACTTCAGGGAGGTGTTAAAAATGTCTGTGAAGACAGGAGTCAGCTCCTCCGCACAATGTCTCAGGGTGGAGGGAGACACGCCGTCTGGACCGGGGGCCTTGCATGGGTTCAGTCTGGAGAACTGTCTGTGCACGTCCTGCTCACTGATGGCAAGGGCAGGGGGGGAGGAGGGGGGGGCGCCTTTGAAGTGGGGACCATGGAGGCAGTGACGCTGGGGGGAGGGGGGGAGTTGGACACAGCTGACGAGGTGTCAAAACGGACATAGTGTTGGGACAGTCTTTGACAAAGGGCTTTGTCATCCTGACCTTTAGAAGCCTGAGGCCGATAGTTGGTGATTTGCCTCAGTCCTCCCCACACAGAAGCAGAGTCGTTAGCAGTGAACTGCTGCTGGAGTCTCTCAGAATACACAGATTTAGCTGTCCTCAGCTCTCTGCTAAACCGGTATTTGGCCTCCCTGTAGCAGTCCCTGTCTCCACTTTTCAACGCTACTTCCTTTTCCTTCCTGATCTGTCTGAGCTTAGCTGTGAACCAGGGCTTGTCGTTGGAGTAACTCACCCTGGTGCGCGATGGAAGAATGCTCTCCTCACAAAAGTGGATATATGAGGTCACAGTGTCCGTGTACTCATCCAGATCATGCGTAGCTCCTTTAAACATGTCCCAGTCAGTTATTTCCAAGCACGTGCGCAGCTCCTCCACAGCTTCACTGGTCCATTTCCTCGTAGTGCTCACAACAGGTTTTGTGAGCTTCAGTCTCTGTATGTGGGGATCAGGTGGACCATCACGTGATCAGATAGTCCGAGCGCAAGAGAGTGACATTCACGAGAAAGTTGCAGATTTACTAAAAAAAATAGCACATTTATGAGGAAAAACAGTTGCCAAATTGAGAAAAATGCCATAAATTTCTGAGAATTTTTTTTTTTTTACGAGAAATATAAATTTGAGAGGTTGTAAATGTATGAAAAAAATAATATACCCATCTAAAAAAAAGTTGACATTTAGGAGAAAGAAGTTGCAAATTTACGAAAGAAAATTTATAAGGATTTTCTTGTAAAATGTTTTTCTTGAAAATGAATAACTTTTTTCTGGAAAATGTGCAACTTTTCTAACAAAATTAGTTCTTTTTTGGCTTATAAATGTGCCACTTTTGTGATAAATGTGTCACCCTGTTTTATCTGCACACATTTACAACTATATACTCATAAATTTAAACTTTTTATATTAAATTTGCAACTTTTTTCATATAAACTTTCCATATTTTTCTAGCACATTTGCAACTCTGACATTCTTTTGTACTATCCTTACACTCTTTGTGGGCATGGGGGGGGGGGGGGGGGCAGGTGAACAAAGGGGATGGTTTTTGGTCATTTTGCCCCCTCAAACTGCCTATGGCCTATCGGTTGTTGCCATTAGCATTAGCTGGCTTGCTCTTTTTGGGCCTCTGCCATCTTCCGTTTTCAGTCCACGGCTGTCTCGAGGTTCTTTTCCAGCATCTGTCAGGAACTTATCTGCACGACAGCAAGGGCGGGCTCAGCCTGTGGTGCACCTAGGCCCCTGAGAGCACTATTGGAGGCAACCAAAGAGACTCACCAGCTGGGGCAGGAGACCCTCGATGGGTGGAAGGCAACAATAAATTGCAGGGGAGCCAGCCCGCTGCCGACAGAGGTGCGGTTAGCCATTAGTGTGGATTCTGCTGGCAGAGAGGCAGAGACAGTCGGTGTTAGGTGTGGCCAAGCTTCAGTTTTCTTTTGGTTTTGGAGCAGGACTCTAGAGTGGCATCCAGTGGTGGATAACAATCCTGAGTCGCAGTTTAATGGGGGGGAAAAGTAGCAAAAATTATTAGAAAAATGTTATAAATCTGAGAAAGCAAAAAAAAAAAAACCCAAAAAACCCCAATACACATTTATAGGTGTTGCAGTTATGAGAGTCTCAGAAAGTAATGAGGAAAATGTTTCAAATTTATAAAAAAGAAAAGCTGTCTTCAGCTCCCCCATAACTCTGCCAGTGTTTTTCACCAGAACACATATCGGTGTGAAAGTTTGTCTGCACTGAGGCCAGCTGTGGATTCCTCCTCCTCCTCTTCATGCCCGTGGGTTTAAACGCAGCTCCTGCAGTAGCTATGAACACAGGGAGTCGTTATCTGATGCCAGAGTTCAGCAAGAGTTTCACTGACGCTAACCCTTCACCTCTGATCACAGCTGGGTATGGCACTCAGATATTATGCTCAAGAAAAAGTAGCACTACTTTATGACATTATTTACTCAAGTACATAAAAGCTACTCAGTAAAGAGGAATTATGTTTAAAACAAAAGTTAGTTGAATTTGAGTAAATGTGCCTAGTTCCTACCCACCTCTGCTCTGGATCTGTGGAAGAAGAGGAACCAGGAAGTAAAGCGTGCTGTTGGAGAGAAAAGGGGCGGGGCTTAGTCGGGGCAGCAACATTTATTCCCCTCGGTTACAAATTGGACTGTAGCACCATGACTATCTGATTTAAAATTTGAAAGACTGAGTTTGACATAAATGGGGGGAAAAAAGCAGTAAAGTCTCAGTAGAAAACAGAAGTTACATTTACTCAAGTACATGAACTCAAAAAAAATGCAGTTTTGTGAGTAGTTTTATTGCAGGATACTTGGTACGTTTACTTGTTATTGAAGAAATAACTTTTACAAATTAGGTCACTACTAATTTGACTTGAGTAATTAATATCATAACGTAAGACTACTTTTAATTGTACTTGAGTAGTTTCTGGATACTCTGGATACCCACCTCTGCTTATGTTATTTACTTCAGTATAAGTAAGAGTCGTAAAAAAAATCACTTGAGCAACAATAAGACAGTATCTATTCACAAAGTTTCCCAAGTAGTAATAACTTCCAAGTTGATTTTTTTTTTAAATAAAATAGCTTTTTTCTCATTGACGGTTATAAATTTGCAATTGGCTTGTTTTTCTTTTCCCATCTAAATTTTTTACTTTTTTCTAAAAAAATAAATATCCAGCTTTCTCATAGATTTGTTTGTTTTTTTACACAAATTTGCCATTTTCTCTTGGATTTGTGTGCAAAATGGTCACACTTACAAGAAAATGGTTGCAAATTTACGAGAAATAGTCACAGATTTACAGTTTTTAAAGCTGGCATTTTAAGCTAACTTTCCACTTGTATGGTAATGTTGCACAAATTTAATTTGGTCAATTAAACTTTATTTATATCATGCCTAATCACAACACAAAGTTGTCTCAAGGTGCTAGATTCGTTAGGCACAAATCAAAAGTAATTCTGACAGAACCCAAACAATTAAGCGATCCCATATGAGCAGACAGTGGGAAGGAAAAACTCCCTTCTGGAATTTCCCAGATTGGGATCAGTAAAGTCCATCCATCTTTCTTATAGGAAGAAACTTCTGGCAGAACCAGGCCATTTTAGCTTTTAAGTTAGTGTTAGCCTAACATTTATCAGGGTTAACATAAAAATGTTAAAAGTTTAACTTGCTTCAATTTTAAGTTGTTTGAGCTTTTAAGCAAACAGTGCTAAGCTAACATTGATCAGTTTTCAGCTATTTCATCTTGAAAACTAACTTAGACCAGCTTTAAGGAAGGCTTTATTTTAGGAAAGCATTTTCAGCTTACAGCTTTCACACTGTACTTTCTTTGGGAAATGCAAATTTTCTTCTTTGATAAAATTTGCCAAACAGTGCAGCACATGAAGCATTTTCCTCAGGACAAAACTATAACACAGTTTGCTATAATTGTTTTTTATGTATTTCTGTGTGCTGTTGAACCTTTTCACACATTTCAGATGGACCAAAACTCTAATTTCTCAGAAGCAGTTTGTCCCTGGACCGCTGCTCCCATTTACAGTTTCTTGATGTTCCTCCAGAAAATGATTTACGTTGCTGTGGTGTTCTGATATTTATTGGATGGTAACGTCAGTATGAGTGATAGAAACTGACTCATCATCCATCACCAAATGTACTTTTCCATTTTCTACCATCGGCGTCCTTTTGTCTGCGCTCCTGAGCCCACTTTGTCATCTGGTCTAAACATTTTTGACCTGTTTTATATCCCGTCACATTTTTTGCAAGTATTGGAAGTATGCAATTTGATATTTGCCATTTGTAGGAGAGTTGAACAAAATGTTTTCACATTGGATAATGGATCATCCCCTTGTCTGTATTGTGTTGAACCACCTTTTGATTTAATTACAGCTTTTAGTCTCTACCAGCTATGCACATATTTGCTTATACCGCCTTTACACAGGGGTGGAGTTCATTGCGAGATTGTTGAGGGATCTGGACAATTTTTGATCTCGCAATGATTTGCAGTGTTCTCCACAGTCACCACGGTCTCCTCAAAGTTTTGACTTGGTCCAAAACACGCCAGGATCTCTCAAACAATTCCAAAGATCAAAAATTGGCCCAATCTCTCAATGATCTCTGTACTAGTCGAGTTCAGAAAAATTTGATGGTGACTGTTAGTGAACAGCAGTCTCCAAGTCGTTGCACAGATTTTCATTGGGGTTTAAGTCTGGGTTCTTCTCATTTCTAGCAGATGGCAGCAGTATGTTTTCCTCAAGAATTTGACAGTATTTTGCCCCATCCATTTTCAGCTCATTCCGGCGAAGCAGAATGGAACTAATGCAATGACTGTATTACGTACGGCATCCGTAGTCCGTCCATCTGCCAGTATATCCATCCATCCACAATTATGGAAATGCGATGCCCCTATGCTCACCAAATTCACCCCGCATTCATTCCCACTTAAAATGGCTAAAATAAATGTTAAAAAATGCAAATTAAAACAAAAACAAGGTTAGACATAGATATGTGAACATTTCTTAATAAAGAACTGAATATTTAATGGGGTGTCCTAATTTTTTCACATGACTGTAGGTCTGCTTCTAGGTCAAGGTCAAAGATCAGGAGATCTGGGCATTTATACTTTCACGAAAAATGTTACTCCTCCTAGGCCATTGACCTTAACCTTAAGCACATCCTAGATGGGTCTGCATCTAGGATGTGCTTAAGGTCGATGGTCAGGAGATCTGAGCAGCCTCTAGGTGAATTTATCAGGCCGGAATGAGCTACTCCATCATTGACAGTCTGGTTTCTTCTATCCTGAGAAGTACTCCAGTCCCTGCTGTAGAGAAACACCCTTACATCATATTACCACCTCCATGCTTTACTGATAGGAATGGTGTAATTTGGATGGTGAGCTGGATTGGCCTTCCAATAGACATATCATTTGGTTTTAAAGCCAGATAGTTCAATTTCAGTTTCATCAAACCATAACACATTTTTTCCACTTGACCTTAGAATCTTCAAGGTGTGTTTTGGGTGGTCTTTAAGGAGTGACTTTTTCTTGCAATCCTTGCATACAAGCCAGGTCTGTGGAGAATTTGTAATACTGTTGTCATACAGAATGGCAACAGTGCATGGCCTACAGTAGGCCTCTTGGTAGCCTCTCTGACCAATTTTTGTCCTTGGTCGACGTTCTGATCCAGGGACGTCTCAGCTGTACCAAACACCTTACACTTCTTTAATAACAGACTTCACTGTTCTCCTAGAGATTGATAAAGCCTTTTGGTTTTTTGTATCAGTCTCCTGATTTGTTCCTGTCCACAACTTAATCCCAGAGATCGTTTGACATTGCATCAGTTTCATGACCAAGGACTGAAATTCTCCAGATCTAACTCTTCCTATGCTAAGAAATTGAGACAGTGGTTAACTACCTGATAGAGTTGAGCAGTTATAGCTATGGCATTGATTTAATGTGGAAGTACAAGTTGGGAATCCTCCGTCTCTGTTTCCTGCAGGGCGGTCTCTCCGTGGACTCCATCTCCGACCTAGTGGAGAGTCAGTCCCGTCTGCTGGAGGCCCTGCAGCTCTCTCACCCAGCCGAGTTGGACCTCATCAAGTCTCCCGGCGGTTCGTCGGAAGGGAAGACTCAGACCAAACTGAGTCTCAACCCCATCTACAGACAAGTGCCCCGGATGCTGGAGCGATGCTGCAGTCACATCGAGAACTATGGTGGGGCTTAGTTTTGGATTCCCTGAATTTATCCTTTTGAAGCCTGAAAACTACATATGGACTGGGGGTGATAGCTTCATTTTGGACTAATTTGTTTTGATGGATGAATGAATCTTTGTCGCACCATTCTGCATCCCTAGGCCTTCAGACTGTGGGTATTTTCAGAGTTGGGAGCTCTAAGAAGAGAGTGAGACAGGTGAGGAGACACTTTCAGATTATGAAAGATTTGTTTAAAGATGACTAAATGTTCCCTTTCCAGCTTCCCTTTTCTGTTAATGACTAACACCTTCCACGGGGACTGTAGTCCCCGTCCTTAGGCATGAAAAGTTTTTTTTTTTTTTTCTTTTTACAGATACATTCTCTATGTAAGTAATGGCAGTAAGCAATTTATTTTTAAGAAGGGGATGTGGGGCATTCACTAATTTAGCATGAGGTACAAATGTATAAATGTAAATTAGGTCACAAATTTGCAAGAATAAAGGTGCAAAGATATGATAAGATGACATTTTAAGTTAAAAACTGTGTAAATTACAATTACACAGAATAATCATTTACCCAGCATCCAGAGGAACGTTGCAAAATTTACAAGAAAAGTATTGCAAATTTTTGAGAAAGTAAAAATTTTATAAGAAGTCACAAGTTCATGAGAAAAAGTTGCAAGTTTGAGAAAAAATTTGCAATATTTTTGAGAACAAAGTTGCAAGCTTATGGAAAAAGTTGAAAATCTATAAAAGTATATTTATAAGAAAAGTCACAATTTTTTAAGAAAAAAATGCAAATTTATGAGAATAAGTTTTGAATTTGAGAAAGTTGCAAAATTTTGAGGAAAAGTTGCAAATCTACAACAAAAAAGCTGCAGATTTATGTGAAAAAAGTTGAACATTTATCAGAAAAAGTTACAAATTTGCTAAGTCACAATTTTTTTAAGAAAAAAGTTGCAGATTGACAAGAAAAGTGCAAATTTATGAGTAAAAAGTCACTAATTTTTGAGAAAAGGTTGCAAATTTACAAGAAAAACATTGCAAATCTGAGGGAAAAGTTCCACATTTTTTAGAAGAAAGTTTCATATTTATGAGAGAGTTAAAAAAAAAAATTGAGAAAAATGTTGCAGATCTTTGAGTGACACCCCCCCCCCCCCACCGTGCCGTTTAAGGGTTTAGGGCCAACAGTTTTAAAGCTGGAGGACCTCGGTGTGAACTGTCCCAGTATTTCCTGCCCATCTCTGGTGGATGCGGGAATATTAAAAATAATCCTTGAGTGAAAACCTGATGACGCCTGATATCCTGTTTTTGAGAAATCGTGTCCATCAGGGGAACACGGCCCAGTCACGACCCCGGCGTGAGATTCCGGGTCATCTGTTCCCGTGCGTGAATGAATCTGTGAAGGTTTCTGTGCACTTCTCAGCTCTACACATGTTTGCTCCTCAGCTGCGGGAAGACTTCGACATGGGCGTGGATGTCCAGTTGGATGAGGAGCACAGCGTCCACGATGTGGCCGCGCTGCTTAAAGAGTTTTTGAGGGATATGCCCGACCCGCTGCTGCCCAGAGAGCTCTACCCCGCCTTCCTGCACGCCAACTGTACGTACACACACTCCCCAGCCACACAGTGATGGCAAATTCTGTGATTATTCTTCCAGGGGTTGGCAACCTGAGGCTCCGGAGCCACATGTTCATGGCAAATTTGTGAGATTTTAGCATACATTTGTAAGTTTTTAAATTTGAGGGGGATTTTTTTTTACATAAATTTGTGACTTTATCATAAATTTTCATCTTCTTTAAGGTTTTTTTTTTAGATTTACAAATTTATGAGGATGAAAGCTGCAATTCTGTGCTGTCAGGTGAAAACCTCGTATCTCCATTTTTGGTCTTTTTGTTTGTTTTTTGTGTAAAACCATTTTATTCGTCACCCTTTATATCTTTGGATGTTTTTACTCCTATCAAACCAAAGAGAAACATTAGAAAAACCATGTGAATAAATCTAATCACAGCTAAATGATCAGAAAATAGAGTTTTTGTCCTTTTCTGAAATCTCTGTTTTGGACATATGAGATTTGGGCTGGACAGTGATGAAATATAGACTGGGGGAAAAAAATCGGCAAACTTGCGAGGTAAAATCATAGACGTATGATAAAGTCTCAAACTTCTGAGGAAAAAAGCATCAAATTTATAAGGAAAAGAATTGTAATTTATGAGAAAGTTAAGTTCACAAAAAATTAAGTTACAAGAAAAAAAATTGTAAGAAATAACGTTGCATTTAAGTGAAAAAAAGTCTTATAATTATGAGGAAAAATTACAAAAAAAGGAAAAATCTGTAAATATTTTACAGAAACTGTTAGTGTTCAAGTTTCATGTTATTCCAAAGGAAGAACATGGTCTGTTATATGTACTTGAAAGCTGCCTGTTTTACCTTCATTTTAATGCTTAAATATGTTTTGCAGCTCCATGTAGATTTTTTGGGGGGGAAAGTAGAGAATGGCCGTTTCCATAGTTGAGGTGTCGGACTCCTGTTTTAAGCATTACTGGGACATTAATCATAGAAAGTTCTCACCACTGCAGTAATGTAGCGTCATGGGTAACAAACCTCCTCCTCCATGTCTCCTGCAGTGCTGAGAGGAGCAGACCAACTCCAGTACCTCCAGCATCTCCTCTACCTGCTCCCTCCCTGTAACTGCGACACGCTGCTGCGCCTCCTCACCTTGTTACACACGGTGCAGAGCTTCGCCCAGGACAGCATCGGGACCAACGACGAGGAGGTAGGTCCCACAGTTAAGACTTAATGGTCCAGTTGACTTAAACATGGTGTGTTTGTGGGGTTTAATCTTCTGAAATACTTTCTTGGGTCCTGTTACTACAGTAAGAATGTTAAAATCTCTCTTTACTCAGAAATAATTATATTTTAATATTTTGGCAGAATGGGCAGAAGCCGGTTTTGCTCTTCTGGTCTTCAGTTACAACCATCTCTGTGCTATTAGCCGTGATGATTCAGTCCCCACCCAAATGAATGTTGAGCCCAAGGCATTAGCTTCAGAGCTAACAGTACTACTAGGGTGCTAGCTTACCAAGTGCAGTTTATATTATTTTCTTTAAATTTTAGTCACCTTAACAGATGCCTAAAAGTCACCTGGTTCACTAACCCACTGCTGATGATATACCTTGTCATTCTGGTTTATATTTTTGCTGTGATGCTACATCAGACTGTTAGCATTAGCTTGACTAGGTGGTTAGTTGGTCAGTGTAACAACAGTTTTTTTTTTTTTTTAATTCTATCCACCCCTTTTGAATCCTTGTTCATCTACCAACTCCTGGCCATATACAGTGTCTTAGATGATATTTTAGCTTAGTTTACTGTAATTTATTTTCTGTAACTGAGACTGATGCTAGCAGTTTAGCCATTCACTCATTCAGAAATGTTTGTGCTTATTGCACTCCAGGGACCGGTCATATCTTATCGACCACAGGAACCACACACTCCTGTCTGCCACTGATGTTATATTCCATTCATTCTTTAAGATAAATTTACAATCGTTGGCTCTGGCTCACTACTCAAGCTAGCCAGCTAAAATTAGCAAGTGTGATAAAAGAGGGAGGGCGGAGTTAACTGCCGCTCCGATATTTAAAGAAACATGCAGTGAAACGAGTTGTTCTGAGGAAGGCTGAGAAAGACGATTCACAATGATGCTGCAGTAACTAAAGTCAATTTGGCTACAGTATGCCCCAAACATTTCATTAAAACATGTGGGATAAGTGCAGTAAATGGGACCTTCAAGACTGACGTGTCTTTCTTCACTCTTAACACTGGCCCTCCTCTTTGACTCAGATCCCTGGTAATAAGATGACAGCTGCTAACCTGGCCGTGATCTTCGGGCCAAACCTGCTCCAGAGGGAGCAAGGAGACACAAGTCCGCACGCCATGGGTATCGAGGACAGCTCAGCCATCATCAGCGTCACTCTGGTGCTCATACAGAACTACAGGAGGCTGTTCACGGTACGGAAACACATCTAGATGTTTTATCTACACAGGTATTTTTAAAACCATAGATTTTTTTTTTATCCACATGCAAACAGTTTTTGGGCACTAAAAGCTGACTTTGAAAAACTGCTTCCAGGGTGAATCTACTAAATGGAGAAGGAAAAGCCCCTTTTCAAGAATTTTCATGTAGTGTGGACTAATAAGTCTCAGTTGCAAGTGAAAAAGTGGTAAAGGAACTGTATGGGACTTTTAAAACAGATTTAGGTGACATCTTATGGTGGATAAGTGAACTGCAGCCCCATTAACTCCATTCAACCTTTGGACAGCTGATTTATTAGAGTTTTTGACCTGTAGTCTGAGCCGTTTCTGGCTATAATGCAGAGTATGTATATGCAATGAGAGCACACGAGCTTCAAGATGACCCTCAAACTTCCAGGGGATAAAATTACCTTAAACTTTGTTTCCTTGTAAATTTGTAACTTTTCTCTTCTAAACTTGCAACTTTTCCTCATAAATTTGCTACTTTTTTCTTGTAAATGTGCAACCTTGTTTTTCCTCATAATTTTTTTTGACCTTTTTCTCATATTGAGGTGATTTGGAGAGTTTTTGACCTGTGATTTTACGGTAAATGGAATAACGAGACCTACAGTTATATGGGTGGATAAATTTCTGTTAATTATCCTCAGTAGGTGATTATTTTTTTTTTTTAACAAGAGGGAATGGGGTATTCACCAATTTAGTATAATGTATGAATGTAAATTAAGTATAAATTTGCAAGAATAAAGGTGCAAAGATGATAAAAGATGTCAATTTAAAAAATTTAAACCGTTGCAATTTACAATTTGACAAGAAAAAAAATTTTGAATTAAAAAAAAGCAAATTTTTGAGAAGTTGCATTTTTTTAGAATTGCAAATTTGAGAAAAAGATGCAAATTTACAGGGAAAAAGTTGCAAATCTACAGGAGAAATATTGCAAACTTATGAGAAAAAGTTACAAATTTTTAAGAAAAAAGTTGCAAATTTATGAGAAGTTGAAAATTTACAGAAAGAAGTTGAAAATTTACAAGAAAAAAATTGAAAATTTGAGTCACATTTTTGAGGAAAAAAGTTGCAAATCTACAAGGAAAAAAAGCAAATTTATGAAGGAAAAAAGTCAATTTTAAGAAAAAAGTTGTAAATTTATGGGAAAAGTCGCAATTTTTGTGTAAAACGTGAATCTGAGGAAAAAAGTTCAAAATATACAGGAAAATAGTCACAAATTTATAAGAAAAAAGTTGCACATTTATGTGAAGAAAAGTTGTAAATTTATGAGAAACTAACATTTACAGGAAAAAATCTGCAAATTTCTGAAGTCAATTTTTTTTTTTAAAAAGTTGCAAATTTGTAAGAAAAGTCACAAATTTTTGAGAAGTTGCACACTATAATAAAAAGTTAAAATTGATTTATTTATCATTTCTGTTGGTCAGTCATCTTATTCAGTTCCTTCTGTCTACTACTGTGCTGTGGGGCCGCCCTCACCTCAGTTTTAATTTCACTGCAGACCCTGAGGGCTCGGGCGGATGGGAGCTCTGCTGCCCATAGCAGTGGGTAGCGATGCCCTATCACTTGCACTAGCACTTTGGTAGTTCACACACCTGCACCCAATGACGCCACACAAATAACACGCACCCATCACGATTTACACATGAGGGGTGGGGGGATGGGGGTCTTCCTCCACCACTGCTGCCCTCCTTCTGCCGGTGACCTGGGGCCCGTCATGCTGTCGTCATCCCAGGGCGCTACCACAAGTGAATCGGTGCAAGCAAGGGAGTAAGAGAGGGAGAGGGAGAGGGTGTGAGTGAATGATGAGTAGTGATGGTGGGTTGGATTTGTGTGGTGCTTTGCATGTCAGGTGGCATCTCTGGGTGCTTGCGGTGGTTCCACTGGTCGTTCGCTCCGGGCGGGCATTGGTAGCAGTGGGCTGCTTCTGTGGCCACAGATGCCCTGGGGCGGGTTGGCGGGGGTGTGGCTGCTGGTCCGTGCCGGCGGCCTCCCCGGCTGCTGCTGGGCATTGGTGCACATTCGTGCCCACTGCATCTGCGCCGTGGCTGCCCCAAGTGTTAAGGGTGAATAAGTGTGAGTGTGTAAGAAAGAGCACGAGTAAATGTGAGTCAGAGCGTGAATGAGTGTATATGAGTGAGCGTGAATGGAAGGAAGCATGTGTGAGTGCGAGCAACTGTGAGGGCAAGTGGGAATGGAAGCGAGACTGAACAAGTATGAGAGTGGGTGAGAGTGAATGAGTCCGAGTGTGGCAGTGGGAGTGCAAGACTGTGTGAAGGAGAGTGAGTGAGAGTGCGTGTGAGTACGAATGAGTGCATGGGGATGTGAGTACATGAGAGTGAGTGTATGTACTGGTGGGGGGTGCTGGAGTGAGGGGATGGCACCTCCTGGTACTTCCTGACAGCGTGGGCTCCCTTGGACTGGGGGGGGGGGGGGGGGGCTGGCCCTCTGTGGGGCTCCCCGCACCTTTCTGCTGCCTTCCCTGGGCCTGGGGGCTCCCAGGGCGTGGGTGAGAGGTGCTGGGGTGGGTGTAGGCCTGTGGGTTGCTTTCCAGCTGGGGTGGGGGGGGGGGGGTCTTCTGGGGCCCGGGGGCTGGTGTTGGCCCCACTGTTGGGGCAGGCTGTGCTGGGGGCATGCCACGCCGGCCGCTTCTCTTATTGTGCAAAACATATTTTACTTTGCCAAAAGGAGCTTTATAGAGTACATATGTATGTACTGTATATTGTTTATAACTCCTAATAACTTTTAATACTTTATTTGTTTTACCCATGAAGGACCCGACACGGGGGGAATGGGAAAAGGAGGGGTGGAGAGGGGGAAAGAAAAGGGAGAGGACCAGACAAAGAAGACAGACTGACACAACTGAAACAAACTGAATACAAACTGTTTCTTCCACTGAAGAGGTCTCAACACAAGTCTGGTATCTGCACCTGTTAAGGGACAGACATATGTGTGTGAGCATACGTGTGCGCTTGTATGAGAGCATGCACAAAATAAGTGTGTGCATGTGAGCCGGTTACAGCAGCGCCCCACCCCCGGGAAACCCTGAGCAAGCAGGACAATGCCACCAACCCCAACAGAGCACAAATGTCCCGAAGCCAACAAGCCCCAGGACAGCCAGGCATTTGCCCCAGGAGGGACAGCCGAGGGAGGCCGAACACATATGTTCTTTTACAGGTGCAGATACCAGACTCATGAGACCTTTTCAGACGAAGGAACAGGTTGTCTTCTGTTTCAGTTGTCAGCTTGTTTGTTTTTTTCTTTCTTCCTCTTTTCTTCCCCCTCCCTCCCTTCCCCACTCCCCCGCTGTCAGGTCTCTCATAGGTAAAACAATTTAAACAAAGTATTAAGTTATTATATATGTACTGTATATTATTTATAGACTCCTGTTGTATGTACTGTATAAAGCTCCTTTTTGCAAAGTAAATCTGTTTGGCACAATAAGGGAAGCAGATTTCTGTTCTGCTTACCTAGCTGGTTGGCAGGACAAGGGTAAAAAAGTCATGTTATTCAGTTATATATGGGGGGACAGTTCTCTCTCCTTTTCCAGGTTGGGAAGGGCAATGTTCTCCTGCCGCCCCCCCCCCCCGGATTTTTACACCTATGAATGGGGAAAGGAATGAGGGGATGGCAGGCTAATAAGGAGGATGATTTGGGGTCATTTTGCTGACAGTCGGGATGGCATCCTCCCCTCTAATCGCCCCTGTTAATTATCCTGACATGTTCTATTGCAGGTGTCTGCAGAGCTGCAGCAGGAAGTCCTGATGAGTCTGATCCAGACCGACCCGGACATCATAGACTATCTACTGCGGAGGAAACTCAGGTGAACATTCCAATCCCTACCTGGGAAAGTCTTCCATTTCTTTCCAGTGGCATGTAAAAACATCAACAACTGATAATTTGGTGTTTTTCTGTTTTGCCATAGCAGCAGTCACATGACGGTGGAAAACAGTGGTGAGTCAGGGGGTCGTCGGGACACAGGGGCATCTCTGGACTCCATGGGGGCTTCCAGCGGGAGTCTGTCCCCGCTGGAGCCACCATCGCCGCTTTTCCCCCCGGATGGGAGCGGCGGGGAAGGCAGCCTGACGAGCGAGGTGTTCCTCAACGTCCTCAAACTGAACCAGAACAGGAAGAGGCAGGAGACTAGAAATGGTAATCGTCTGTTCGTGCTGTCTGAACTAAAAATATTGAAACATTTTGAGCTCCTAAAGAACTTGAGAATAAATGAATGTTTAAAGAGGAAATTCAACTAGAGATGGAAACATTAATACAGGTATCTTAGTTATTTTAAAAATTTCCAGTGACATTATGAAAGACCACATTTGGGACTAAACCACAATTTTTGTTTTAACTTTAAAAATCTACATTTAAACCCCAAAATGTAACAGGATTTTTAAAGTTGGGGGGGAAAATGACAAACTGTCCCTCGTGAATGAGCTGTTTTCAATCAAGATATGTTTTCAGATGAACAACGTAGACTTCTACATTTGTGCTATTTACTTTCAATAGAAACATGAATTTTGCTCTTTTTTTCATGATGGGAAAATCTGGGTTATGCACCTGAAAATGGGTTTAAAATTAAATTTGTTAGGAGACATGTATTCAAGATTCAAAGGCTTTATTATCATGTGCACAGTTAAGAAATGCTACATTTCCTGAGCAATGAAATTCTTACTTTGCTCTCTGAACGAATGCCAAGGCAAAGGTACAGAAACAACAATTCTAATAGGTCATGACACACTAACACAGTAACTCAATCCTAGTACTGATGGATGCTAAGACACATACACCAACACACAGTTAGGCAGTAGAGGAATGAAAATGAAGTCACCGGATGACTAAAGTAGATAGTGGTATATTGATATCAGATGATGTGAACCTGAGATGGCATGAATCTATGTACAGTGTGCAAATGAGCAGTGTGCAGCAAGCAATATATAATTACAAATTATTGGTAAGTAGCAGCAGCGATGTTATGGACATCAGACAGGTAATACTATATCTACTGTACAGGTGAGCAGTGTGCAAATTTAGCAGCCAGTGTGTGGTCAGTAGTTTATTTTTTTATTATCAATGAATTAGTAGTATTTTTTTTAATTTTAATTAATCTTTAAATCCAGGACATTACAGCTTTTGTTGTTGCAGCTAACGAATATGTTGGGATGAGAATTATCCCAACACATTGCTGCTGTCTCAATTATAATTGAGACAGCTGCACCATCTAGTGGTAAATGGTGGCACTGCTGCCTGGAAAACCAAGAACTTATTTTTTGGGATTTTTTTTTTTTATTTGTTTGCTGCTTGAATTGGATGAATATGGTTTGAAATTTTTTCAAAAATTATTCAGGTTATTTTTTATTAATTTGTTTTTTTTTTTTTTCAGGATTAAAACTTGGCCTCACTGGCTTCCCAGACTGATTAACAATAATAGAGGGTCTGTTTGTAAGAGTTTAAATTTAGGGGGAAAAAAATCCCTTCAAGGTATATTCAGAACAAAAAAAAGCCTGTGATTCAGTTGTGATTAATCATGCATTAACTGTGGGAGGGGGTGCAATTAATTATGATGAAATATTCTAATCACTTATCACCACTAGGTATTACACTATAATCATATTTTTAAACAGTTTTCAAATCATCCATCCATCCATGATGGACCGCTTATCTGGGGATCTGGGTCGCAGAAGCAGAAGTCTTTGTAAAGAAACCCAGACTCCCCCCCCCCCCCCCCCCCCCCCCCAGCCACCTCATCCAGCAATTCAGAGGGGACACCAAAGCATTCTCAGGCCAGCTGCCAGATAGTCTCTCCAGCATGTCCTGGGTCTGCCCCGTGGTCTCCTCCCAGTGGGATGTGCCCAAAACACTGTAAGTGGGAGGTGCCCAGGAGGCATCCTCATTAGATGCTCAAACCAGCTCATCTGGCTCCTTTCAATGTGAAGGAGCAGCAGTTCTACTCTGAGCCTCTCCTGGATGACTGAGCTCTTCACCCTACTGTATCTCTAACAGTGAGTCCAGCCAACATACGGAGAAAGCTCATTTCAGCCGCTTGTATCCGCAATCTCATTCTTTTAGTCATTACCAAAAGCTCATGACCATAGGTGAGGGTCAGCATAGATTGAGCAGTAAATCGACAGCTTTGCTTTAGAACTCAGCTCCCTCTTCACCACGACAGACCGGTACAACGTCTGCATCACTGCAGATGCGCCGATCCATCTGTCAATCCCATGCTCCATTCTCCTCTCACTCGTCAATAAGACCCCAAAATACTTGACTTCCGCTTGGGGCAGGACCTCCTCCTGAGCTGGAGAGGACAATCCACCCTTTTCCGGCTGAGGACCATGGACTCTGACTTTGAGGTACTGATTCTCATTTCAGCCACTTCACACTCAATAGCAAACTGTCCCAGTAAGACCTGTAGGTCATTGCTCGAAGAAGCCAGCATCATCTGTGAACAGCAGAGATGAGATCCTGTGGTCAACAAGCATGACACCCTCCGTTCCTTGGCTGTGCTGAGAAATCCTGTCTATAAATATTATGAACAGGATTGGTTACAAAGGGCAGCTCTGGAGTCCAACTCTCGCTGGGATTGAGTTAGACTGATTGTTGGCAATACAAACCAAACTCTCACAAGTGTCGGCTAGAGACCGGACCACTCATAGCAACAAACCCCATACTCCTGCAGCCCCCCTCCTCACAAGAGACCACGAGGGACACAGTTGAATGCTTTGTCCAGGTTGGACAAACTCGCATGAACCCTCGAGGATTCTCAAGAGGGTAAAGAGCTGGCCCGATGTACCACGGCCAGGATGAAAACCACATTGCTCCTCCTGAATCCAAGGTTCGACCAACAGCTGGACTCTCCTCTGCAGTACCCTGGCATAGACTTTCCCAAGGAGGCTGAGGAGTGTGATCCCCCTAAAGTTGGAACACACCCTCTGGTCCCCCTTCTAAAAAAGAGAAACCACTACCCCAGTTCGCCATGCCAAAGACACTGTCCCCAACTTCCACGCAATGTTGCAGAGGCGTGTCAGCCATGACGGCACCTACAACATCCAGAGCCTTGAGGTACTCAGGGCAAATCTCATCCACCCCTGGGGCCTGGCCACCAAAGAGTTTTTTATAACAACTTGAGCCCCTGTGATGGGCGAGTTGTCCCCCTCGTCCTCAGGCTCTGCTTCCACTATGGAAGACACATCAATGGGATTGAGGAGATGGTCTTAAGTATTCCTTCCACCGTCCGACAATATCCCCAGTCAGTCAGCAGCTCCATCCGCACCATACACAGTGTGGACAGAGAGCTGTCTCCCCCTCCTGAGCGCTGGACAGTTTGCCAGAATCTCTTTGAGGTCAAATGTAAAAGATTTAAATCAGTGAAAATAAGTTACTTAAAGAAATCTACTTGAGTAAAAGTTTTTTTTTCTGATTGAAAAGAATCCTAAAATAAATCTACTCACAAGTACAATTTTGTGAGTTACTAGAGTACATAAACTTGAATAAATGTAACTAGTTACTCCCCGCCTCTGAAAGTCTGTCTCACTGTTTCAGCCAGATTCTGTTTTCCGTCCTCCAGGTGATGCCCCACGCAGCAAATCCATCCGCCACATGCGTCAGTTCCACTCCCACCACAACCTCCTCAGCCTGGGCCAGCCGTCGTCCTCTTCTCCCTCATCGTCTGCCTCCAGGGTCCACAGTCACGACACGGACCACCAGGACCGCCGCAGCCTCCGGGGCTCCAGCCTGAGCTTCAACCTGGGCGGAGGGAGCTGCTCCAGCCTGAGCAGCTCCACCGAGAGCAGCATCTGGGTGAGGCAGGCATCGCAGGAGGAGAGCAAGACATCGCCGGGCGTCAATTTCTGGGACTTCTTCACGGGGAAAGGGTCGAGCTCCGAGACGATGGTATGATGGACGGGAGAAGGAAGAGGACAGAAATCTGCCAAAAAATCTGGTGTTTAAAGGATGGTTGGAGCAAACTTTTTATAAGATTGGATCTGTAAAAATGGATGATGTTCTGCTCTTTTTGACCTACAGTATATGAATCTTAAATATTCCAACAATCTTTTTTTTTTTTTGTTTTTCCTTGTTGGAAGCTAAAATTTCTCACAAGTTTTTGCACCTGGACAACAGCATGGACACGATCGCAGCACAGAAATCTGATAAAAGCTGAAACGACAGGGAATCATTGGCGATTTCTTCAAGCACAAATGAAGGATGATGAGATTACCTGGAAGAGGATGCAGTAATATTTCCCATGTACATAACATATATAGGATGTATTCACACCAGTACTCCTTGCTCAGACCTGTATCTCACTGTAGCTGCATGGACTCGACTAACTCTGTGTATCTATAGTTAAACCACAGCAGACTTCCTCTGGTTTCTGATGGGTTTTTTCTGTAACCTGCAACAAGCTGCATTCAGTGTAAATGTTCAACAATCGATGAGAATCTGAAACATCAGTAAAAGATTCATCTTGGTTACAGCTGGATTTTCATTATGTTGGAATCATGCTTTATCATGTCATCCTTTCCCATTTAACCTTGTGGTGGAAAAAAACATGAATTTGTTTATGGGGAGAGGTGAAATAACGAAATTCCATTCAAAGTTGTTTTTAATTTTTGCAAAGACGACAAATTGATGAGGCTGCTATCCTAGCTTAGCTGCAGGTCCACATCTGTTTTTGTCTGTTTTATTTAGGGCGGTGCATTGCTTAAAGTTTTAAATTAATTAATTGTGCATTTTTCATTTCATATTTCCCCTATTATTTTGAAACAGTCAGAGAGGAAGTCAGTACTTCCACTTAAGGTTACTTTTCTAATTATCTCAGCATGTGAAAGTACAGACGGACTTTCAGCAAGCATGAAGTAAGCCTGGCCTTAATGATGAGTTAGATGTTTTTATTCAGTTTATATCAGTGAGTCATCTGTTGGAGTCATTTTCCTCTGCTCACTCTGACAGAAACTCTACCTCTCCTCATACTACTACTACTACTGTGTGAGCAGCGGCAACCAGTGAGCAGTACATCAGGTCTGTGGGTGTGAAGCGGAGTGTGTGCACAGGATGAGGTAGCACACTTACAGTGCACCAAGTGCCCAGGAGGATCAGTGTAGTGTCAACTTTGCAAATTTAAACCCTGAAAAACAACTCCTAGTCGTCTTTTAAGCTGAGCCAGCTGCTGAGGAAAAACCAGCCACCACTGCCAACACCACTTCAGGAAGTGAACTGACAGCATCAGTCTTTTAAATGCATTAATTAGCTCACATTGATCAAAAAAGTTAACGTGTTAAATATTCCACCCCTAATTTTACATATACAGTATGTTTTATACAACTAGTTCTGACCAAGCAATTTGATTGGACAGTAGGGATTCCAGGAGTTACTGTTTTCCCCAATAACTGCACTGACATTCCACTTCTAAGGTGTTCTAGTAACCATTAATTACTAACCATTATTTACTGTCAACTCTGAACTCTATCAATGCTTCTTATAGGTATGTCAGAACTATAATACTGTGTTGGGTACCTTAATTTCTACAGTGAGGCGCTGTCTGAAAAGAAATTCTCCGTGACCCGGAAGTCCTACCCTTGTAAACATCTGCAAGATATTTCATGTCAGGTAAAAAAAAAAGACAGGCTAGAGTTGGATTTATTGTCTCAATTAGCAAACCACAATGCCTTTGTGGTGATGGACTCTTTATTTCATCTGAAAATGTGACCGAAGTGTGCCGAAGCCAAATTGCTAGCATGCTAACTAGCCACTGGCATGGTGTCACACTGATCACAAACCCTACTCAACCAGTATTATTACACTGACTTTTGCACTGGACAATATTTAATTTGTTTACATGTGTATGAAATGACAGTGGGCCTATTCTTTCTATAGTATGCTCATTGAGGTGCTTAGCAACAGTTAACTGGGTACATTTAGAAGGGACTACTTTTCTCAATGGAACAAAATAACTGGTTAAACAAATATTTTTTTTTCCTGTATTGCTGTCATTTAAGCTGCTTGTGGAACTGTCGTATAAAATGTTACACTCAAGGTCATGTGGTACCATGACTATGGTAACTGTAGTGACAGATCACTGCAGTTACTATATTCAATGATACCACACTCAACTTGGTGTAATATTGCTATAATATACATCCTCATTAGACGTCCGTCTTCCCAACTGGACTGTCTACCAACCCTTGACCCTATATTTCATTAACAGATAATATTTTATCATATTTACTCTTTAATACCAACTACTTAACATTAGCTTCAAATAATATGGTGGTGTTGTCAACACACAGACCTCGTGGAGCTAATTATGATTTAAAGCAAAAAGCCATAAAACAACCCATTGTGATAGAAAAAAAAATCCTTCAACTTTGTGTAAAATGGTGCTGCATTATTTAAACCCTGAGGTGTTTTGACCAAAGCATGTTAGTCATTTTATTAACCCCTGTGGAAACTGCATCGACATGGTGGGAAAGTGCAAAACAAAGCCGTTTTAAGCTCAGACCTACAGAGGAAAGACCTACAGAGAGAATAATGGTACTTTGAAAGGACTGAAGAGGGGAAAAAAGTTTGAGAACCACCTTAATTTGGCAATATGCGTCTGTGCCCAACAGGGGGCGATGTTCACTGCTTCACTGATGACTTAAGATGACTTAGAGCCTCTCCTGCAGACTATGGCCTGCCTGAGGAATTTTAGGTTTGTGGGTGGTGTCAAGCAACTATCAACCCTGCAGATGTTTACTACTTTTCCTCTGCAGCTGAATGTCTTATTCATTCCTTGATTAAGAGGAGACATGTTCTTTTTTTTTTTCCCTGCAACACCTTTTTTAATTCCCTACATGCAAAAAGTGCTGCTTTGAGGGCTTCAGTTTAGAATCAGAATCAGTTGCAGCCTGCTATTTATGCCCTCTGAATGTAAGCAAGTGGGTTTTTTAAAGGAATTATTAGGACTGGAAAGTGCATCAGCATGACCTCAGACCATCCAGCTGTAAGCCAATATCGCATCAGGATCCATGGACCCCAACATTTTTGGTCATTCACCCCTTAATAAGAAGCACACTGAAAAACTAAAGCTCTAGAAAGGAAACCTAATTGCTGGTTGTGGCAGCTCAGAGGAGATGAGTTCAGTGTTGCTGAACCGCAGGGGAAGTTTGGAGCTCTTGTTTTCAATATTTTATAAGGAAAGGCGGAAATTATTTCCAATTTTTCTTCAAATTAATATTTAAACCCTGGATATAATGCACTGAATTCATGTACTACTGTGAAATGAAAATAAGGAATATTTAGGGCTATTGTACAAATATTTTGGAATCTTTTTTTCCCCCTTTGGGGGGGTGACACCTGGTGGTTATAAAGTGAATTGCAGCACCATTAACCTACAGCTTAACTCACAAAAACAAATTTGCAAAAGCTCCATACAGACTGATTACAGTGACTTATAATGCATTACGTCTGTTGGACTGCAGCATACAGGATGATGTTGATTTTAACTTTACGAGATACAAGTCTCCCATGCCTTTTGGGGTAATTACTAAGTGCCATTTACTCCCTTTTATATTTGTCAAAGTCTAACGTGTGATTGTCTACATATAGGCTACACCTCTGTATTCCACTTTCAAACACAGCCTACATTTGGACCTGTAAAGCCTGACTGGGATACCCGTTTCACACAGGAATACTTGCGTTCTGCAGGCAATGCACTAGTATGGTAAATTTGCCACTTTTCTTGACGATGTTTTCACTTGTCTTGAAAATCTGGGTGGTGTTCTTGTAAATTTGCAACTTTCATCATAAATACATGATTTTTTTCATGTATATTTGCTACTACTTACTATATTTGTAATATTTTATATAATAAATTCATGAGTGTCTTTGTCTGAAACTTTTTCCTGAAAATTGTGGACTTTTTCCGCATTTTCACCAGATTTCAAAATTTTCTTATAAATTGACATTTTATTTGCAACTGTGCAACATTTCTCTTGAAACTTTGCTATTTTTAATCATAGATTTGCAGTTTTTATGGTAAATCTACAGCTTTTCACATAAATTTGTAATATTTTTGATTTTTTTTTGTCTCCTTTTATATATAAATTTGTTAGGTTGATTTCAATGTTTGTTTTTGCTAATTTTTAAGATTTTTTTTTAAATTGTACACACTCAAAAAAACTAGAAAAGTACTCAGTGCACACCTCCACCAAGGCTCCTTCCTTCCCTACTTTGTCCATCCATCTGTCCATACTTCCCTGCCTCCATCTCACCATACATTGCAAGATAGGGCCTTGGTAGAGGTATGCGCTCGTAGATCAGCTCCAAAATCTAATGGGTTCATCTGTAACTCAAGGACCTCCTCTGGTGAAAATTTCATCAAAATCCATCTTAGTTTTTGTGTAATCCTGCTAAACCACTGCTAGAAGATTGAGGCTTGGCGGAGGTATGTACTCTCACATCACCAAAATCTAACCATCTGTTCCCTATGCCATTACACACCTTTCCTGAAAATTTCATCAAAATCCGTTCATAACTTTTTGAGTTATGTTGCTAACAGGCAGACAAACGCTGGCAAAAACATTACCTCCTTGGCAGAGGTAATAATGAAGGCGGCTCTTCTTCTGTTGTTCAACTCTTATAAACGTCCCTTGTGCCTGTGTGACAACCTTTGAGTGAAGGACACTGAGGAATCATCATAGCAGTCTGTTGGGGGTGACAATGACTTTCATTTAGGTCTGATCAGATTCCTCCACGCAGCTCTGTAATTCGCCTTCCGCTGCCAGGAACTCCTGACCTTGTTAACCCGGGCAACGTCCGAGCCGGTATGAGTTGCTCTCTGACTGACCATTTCATGAAACTGCTTGCAAAGCATTTGAGTACTGCTAGCTTTTGATTTTGATTTTGTATACTTTATTGATCCCCAGAGGAGAAATTGAGGGCATCCACCTGGTTGGATGAAGCAGCCACAGTACGGCGCTATCCCTTTACCATTCACACACACATTCATACCTAGGGCCACTTTTAGAGTCTCCAATTAACCTAACCTGCATGTTTTTGGCCTGTGGGAGGAAACCGGAGAAATCCCGGAGTAAACCCACGCAGATACGGGGAGAACATGCAAACTCCACACAGATCACTGGTCAGGGGCTGGGATCGAACCAGGGATCCCATGGCCAAGGGTGAGTTGCTGTGCTGGTGCAGTGCTAACCACTGCGCCACCGCACTGCCCGGACTTTTGCTGGACTAGCGACACATTCTTGGCAGAGGTATTATCAGTGGCAAGGACAGGCCAAGACAAACTGACTCCAGTATCTGTTGCAGTGACTGACCAGATGATAGGTTTGTTTATTTCTGCTCTTTGTGTAGTGCATGTCACGATGCACCGACTGGCAAAAGTCCACCACAGACCTTGCGACAGATGTGCTTATCTGCCAGGATGTCCAGTCTCACCCCGTGTAACTGGGGAGTGGTCCACCACAGACCTGGTTTTACCCACAAGGTATTTGTGAGAGAGAAACATACATAGTCGGACAGAAGACAGCTCATACAATTCCATCTTCAAAACCAGTTTGTTTTATTTCAAACCGTTAGGACACCATCAGAACCAGCCGTCATTTCCAAACCTTCACTGCATCTACACGAATGAACTTCAGACAGCAGCAGCCCCACAGGAACCACCAGCAGGCAGTGGACTCCAGTTCTTCATTAGGATTAGTTGTAGAAGCCTTAATGCAGCTTAATTTAAGGTCAGTTCTGTCTACCACAACATCCAAAGGGAAACAAATCCTTCTGCTTTTGCTACCGGCTCAGTCAGTGACGGCCATTTGCTGGCGGTGTGTGTGGGGCTGCTGTACTACTACAATACTGTAGTTTCAATGACACGTTCAGTTACTTCACGCCCATCACATATGTTCAAAAGATCTGCAATCTTGGTGAGTCTGCAAAATAAAGGGGAGTGATGTGAACGACTGGAGCTCTGAAGCTTGTTAACGAAAAACAAAATCCACCTTCATATCCTACATTTCCCATAAGGCCTCCAAAAGACTTGTTTTTACTGTTTCTCAAGGCTGATGAATAAACTAAACGGTGATAGACTGTAGGTAATTATGGAGATCTCTTTTTTTCCTGACATCTGTAGAACACAAGTGAACTGCAGCTGAATGGATAACATAAGGAGCTTTTAACACTTGACAAGATGTGACTGAAATACAAATCTGGAAGCATTCTGAAAAAGCAGTTTTTATCCACTCTGGTATATCTTCAGCCTAAACATTAAAAAGAATCTTTTTTTTTTTTCCTTCAGTAATATTCAGTTAATATTTAGGCTTTAGAAAGAGTCGCCCTCTTTGCTGATGATACTTGATTTTTTTTTTTTTTTTTTTTTTTAAATCAAGAATCATCCAAACTACTCTCAGAGAATTGTGAGTTTCTTTTTCCTGGTGAATTTATCAGTATAATCAAATATGGTCAACCTACTAAACCAAAAATTCTAATTCACACATGATGGAAATTATAGGTAGTTAATGCCGAAGGGTGCTGGAAGAATTTCACACCAGATAAGTCAAATTCTTCTCCATTTTGTTTTCTTGGTCACCAGTACACGAGATCAACTGTAAGGCTATTTCAGTGATTTTATAAACCACTATGACTTAACAGTGAATTTGGCATACATTATATAATCTAGAGATATGACATGTATCTCCCAAAAAAATCTAATTTGAAAACAGCAATGATGCTACAAAGGTAATATCAGCTCAATTATTAGCATGTGCCATTCATGCCACAGCCAACAAAAGGGTCCTATTCACCTGTATCAACACTTGTTAATGCCACACCCTTAAACTGGTCACATTAGTCCAACCCCCAAATTATTTTTGATGTTGGTAACTGAAAATTAACATCGAACATTTTAGCCTTGACATGAAGTTATTTTAAGTGTGTGGTAGTTCCCACACCCATCTTTTGTTGTCACTGCCATCTGTTAACTTTCATTTTCACTTCCAGTTTTGCAATTACACTCCTTTAGGTATTAAATGCACATTTTTTAGATGGTTTAGCTTAGGTAAATGGTAAAAGTCAGGAAAAGATTAGGGTCTATTTAACACGCATTACAACTTCTGCCATGACACTTCATGTAATTATTAACGACCACTAGAGGGCCGCATATTCTCAAAATGTACATGTACAGTGTGTTGTAATATCAGACAAAAAAAAACATTGGGGGGAGGTTCTGTTGGGAGTGAATATACTGCAGTTCACCTATTGGCCACAGGTGTCACTAAAAACCAAATATCAATCACTGTTTTTTGAATCCGTATGAACAACTCAAAATTAAGTTAAATGATGAAAACAAAAGCCTCAAAGTGGATTTTTTTCTTTAACAATGCTCACAGAACCATTTTGGTCAATTTCTGCACAGCAGGAAAACTTCAAGTAAAAACTTCTTCATGAATTCAGTTTAACTGTGATTACATACATGTTTTTTGGGGGAGCTGTTTGGTTTCGGCCTTTGGACTGTTTAAAAGTCATTTCACTACCAGAATAGATACTTCCGGACAAAATGTCCACTAATATGTTTTCCCTTTCTTTTAAAATCTATGTTTGCAGATTAATTTGAGCAAGCATTATTTATACTCCAATAATATCTGTATTCATTTATTTACACATCAACACCTCTTATCGCACACTCCCAAATTTCAACCAAAATACGCTCTTTAATTTCCATCAGACCTGCCTACACATAAATGGCAGACTGATAAAATTAGTAAAATATATCAACAAGTGAAACATCAAAGGAAACAGTTAACAGGAACATTCATGATGATGATAATAATAATAAAATTTAAAAAAGAGCCTTGTTTCATCTTTGTTCAGCCAAAAAGAATCAAACACTTATGAGGATTTTCTTCAAAATAAAGAGCCCCTTGTGCGGACGTTCATCTCCCAACCATGAGCTTTGTGCTTGTCGTTTGTGTACACATGAAAGCAAAATATTTGGTAGGCGTCTGTTTCAAGTCATAACAAAAAAAATCTGAAACGCTGAAATGGTAAAACTGTTGGAAACAAAGTGAAACGGCCTCCACACCACCCTGCCACATGTTTAAATCCATCAGACGCTGTGAGTTCCTTACTTGGTTAAAGAGCAGCACAGACAGGAAGGTGAGTTTAGTGTTCTCCAGATTTGAAGCCTTGGTACAATAAATGAAGCATCATCGAAAACGTCTCTGAGTGAAGTCGGAAGATCTTGCATTTGTTTTTGTGCTTTACATAAAATAAGAAAATGGGTCCCATTAACCCGCCAGCTCAGCATTAATTAGACTGTCAATTATTGCTGGAAAATACTTGGTTTTCCATGATGAAAGAAAGCTTTTATGATAATGTATGGAGCTTTTTCTCTGACATTTTTGTGATAAATTTGTAACTTTTTATCATACATATGTTTTTTCATGCATATTTGCAATATTTTACTCAAATTTGCATATTTTTTCTGATGAATTTGTGACCTTATTGTAATTTTTGGATTCTTTTGTATATTTGTCACTTTTGTAAATTTTTGAATTTCCTCAAAAATCTACAACTTTTTTCTTTTTAATTTGTGACCTTCTCCTAAATTTGCAACTTTATTTTTTATAAATTTGAGATTTTTTTCGTTTGTAGCTTTTTTTCTTGTAAAATTGCATATTTTTTCTTATAAATGTGGAACTTTTTCATGTAAATCTGCAGCTTTTTCCTGTAAATGTGCATCGTTGTTGTGAAATTGTGAATTTTCTCAAAAAATTCTTGTAACTGCACTTTTTTTCTTTTGAATTTGTGACTTTTTTTGGGGGGGGGGAAATTTGCACATTTTCCTATAAATCTGCAACTTTTTTCTTTTAAACTTGTGATTTTTCCCATGTAAAATTGTGACATTTTTCCTCTCAAATTTGCAGCTTTATTTATTGTTAATTTGCAATTTTTTCTTGCAAATTTGTGACTTCTTTCATGTAAAATTTTGACTTTTTCTCCTAAATTTCCAATTTTTTGTTTTGTAAATTTTAAATTTTTTTTCTTATGAATTCAAGATTTTTTTTCTTGTGCATATATAATGCAAAAAGGAGAGGGCCCAATATTGAGCCCTGTGGGACTCCACAGGCTAGATTTAGTTTTTCACATACATTTTCAGCATTTTCCTGTAAATGTGCATAATTTTTCTTTTTTCCACATAAATTTGTAACATTTTTCTTGTAGATTTGCAACTTCTTATTCATAAATTTACAATCTCTTGAGTGTTTTTCCCCTCTTCGATAAGTTAGACTACAATACAAACTAGTCATATGTGTCCTCTAATAGTATACAAATCATAAATGGAAACAGTAATAAATCAAATATTTCTGGGGTGAAATCAAAAGTTTCTGAGTATGCCCAAATGTAATAAATAAAATTAAAGTCTATTTTTATTTACTATGTGCAATGTTTGATAGGTGATATTATATTGTAGTCCCAATAATTAAACAAATCATTGAAATGCAGCAAATTTTGACAGTGGAGATGGTGAAAAACATCATCATCCAAATGAGTGCTAATCTCTACTGACCCCTATGAGTCACCACTAAATGAGAATTTGACTGAATACTGAGGAGAGAAAGCCATTCTTAAGCTGTATTAAACAGAGGGGACCACATCAGCAGACCATGTGCGTCACTGAGGGCTGCAATTTATGATTTTTGTGAGTGAACCAAAAACAACAAGTTATATAAAAAGATCTGAGTGTTTGCCAGAGCTGCAGCTGCAGGAGAAACATTTAATTCACCAGTGTGTGGATGAAATTATGGGGGGAAAAAACCCACCAAAACAACTGCAAAAAAACCCAAAATATGTACGTACGGAGATGTAGGGTTAACAGTCCACAATCATGAGATACAGGGAAAAAAACAAAACACTGAACTTGCATGTAATGTGGCTGTTTAGTTATTAAAGTGGAGCAAAATGGATTTTAAAATCAAGCCAAAAGAGAATAACTCTGCTGCCAAAACCACTAAAAACTTAGCTTATGCTGAAATAAATACTTCCATTTTATATTCAGTTTGTTCTTGGCTGAGTTTTCTTCTCATAGTGGCACCAATCACGGCTCTGAATGGCACAGCACCCCATCACATTCAAACCCCAAATCATCCCACCATCAGCCACATTAACCGCTCAGCCCGGCGGACTCTGGCACCTAAAGCAGGACTGTTCGGTTCAGGATTTGTTCATTACTGACTTTAAGAATAGAAAATTCTGAGGAAATGTTTGAGTAAACTTCCGATTTAAATGATAATATATTCACAGGAAAAATGGTGCCAATTTTTTTCCCATAAATTTGTGACTTCTTGCTCATAAATTTTCAACTTTTTTCTTTTATTCATGATTTTTTCTTGTAAATTTGCAACTCTTTCAATAAATTTGAGACTTTTTGGCTCATAAATTTGTGACTCTTTGCTCATAAATTTGCAACTTTTTTGCTCACAATATGCAACTTTTCTTCTTATAAATTTGTTTTTTTTTTTCTTGTAACTTTGCGACTGTTTGGCTCATAAATTTCTGACTTTTTACCCATAAATTAGCAACTTTTTCCCCCATAAATCTGACTTTTGCTCATAAATTTGTGATTTTTTTCCCCAAGTAAATTTTTGACTTCTTGTTCATAAATTTGTGACTGTTATAAATTCATTACTTTTTTCTTGTAAATTTGCAGCTCTTTTCCTATAAATTTGTGACTTTTTGCTCATAGATTTGCAAGTTTTTGCTCATCAATTTGTGACTTTTTGCCTTTAAAATCTGAAACTTTTTCCCCATAAAATTGCTACTTTTTCAATCATAAATTTGCAGCTTTTCTCATAAATTTACCACATTTTTCATGTGTATATGCATTTTTTCCCTTGTACACATTTTCTCCCTAAATTTGCAGCTTTTGTTTTATTTTGTCATGCAAATTTGAATCTTTTTCTTATATATTTGCAAATTTATTTATGTATATTTGTGACTTCTCTGGTAAATTTTGTGACATTAACATCAATTTGCCACTTTTTTCATGTAAACATGATTTCTTTTTCTTGTAAATTTGCAGGGGTTTTTTGTGAATTTGTAATATTTCATTTGTAAAAATGTGACTGTCCAAAAACACCAATGTTATAAACAGATATCTGGACAATTTAATATTTGGGCACAGCTCTACACTACTCATTTTTCCTCAAAAACATACAACTTTTATGTTAAAAATGTCCAACTTCGCTCATAAATTTGTAACATTTTCCCATAAATATTTTCTCATAATTTTGCAAATATTTCCTTGAAAATTTGCAACAATTTTCCTGGAAATCTGGTATTTTTTCGTGTAAATCTGTAGATTTTTTTCCTCCATAAATTGGCCATTTTTATTAACAAACTTGCAACCTATTTCTGTAACTGTGCACCTTTTTTCACATAAATCTGTAATTTTTTTAATTATAAAATAACTTTTTTTTTTAGTTACCCGCTTTTTTCACAAAAATGTCAGTTTCATGGAAATTTACTTTTTATGATCAAATTAACTCATTTTGTTGTGTCAACTTGTGTACTTTCTTTTATTCCTCAAACTTTCCTCTTCTAACGTTTTTCTTATATTCTCTCATAATTTTCTTTTTTTCCTTAAAAATTTGCAACATTTTTCCTGTAACTGTGCTATTTTTAATGTAAATCTGTAGCAATTTTTTGAATTATAAAATATACGTTTTTACAGGTATTTGCTACTTTTTTCAAAAAATGTCACTTTTTCATGGAAACTGGATACTTTTGATTCATAAATTTACTAATTTTGTTGTGTCAATTTGTGGATTTTTTCCCCCTTCATTTCTCAAAAATGTTCAACTTTTTTTCTGTTAAATTTTTCACATGGAGCACAACTATTCTTGTAAATTGATAACACTTTTCAAAAATATATTCTCGTACGTTTCCCTCACAATTCTCAAATATATTTGCTACTTTTTCCATGTAAATCTGTAGCTTGTTACCCATAAATTGGGTATTTTTATCCCTTAAAGTTGCAACTTTTTCCCTTAATTTTGCACCCTTTATCTATATAAATCAACATTTTTTAATAAAAATGACAACTACTTTTTTCTCAAAAATTTGCAGATTTTTAACTTGTACATTTACAAATTTCAATCTTGTCAGTTTGCAAAGGTTTTTGCAAAGGAGTGACTGGTTACGGGTAAAAGAGCTGCAAATTGTGACTGATAAACCCCTCTTTGGCGGCTGCCATTAACACTGTATTTTTGATTGTTGGCAAAAAATAAGAGGATTCAAACACTGCAAACTGGCATCAAAGCAAACATTCAAGCCGTTCAACAAAGGTAGTGTCAGTGTTTTGTTTCTGGGACGTGGAACTACGTGCTGTCAGACATTAGCTAATAAAGCCTTGAAACACGTCCTTATTTTGGTAGAATATGTACAAATACACATAAATAACAGAAAATATGAAGACTGTGATGATCCAAAACCGCCG
The DNA here is from genome assembly GCA_020510985.1 of Pholidichthys leucotaenia. Taxonomy (NCBI): domain Eukaryota; kingdom Metazoa; phylum Chordata; class Actinopteri; order Cichliformes; family Pholidichthyidae; genus Pholidichthys; species Pholidichthys leucotaenia. Next base: position 122,987,797 of record CM035836.1, on the reverse strand, counting down.
ACTGGTGACTCCGCATCGCCCCAAACTGCACCCTCCTCCACATGTCAGCTTCTTGGATTGGTCGGTCTCCAAGGTGGACGCCACGGGGCAAAGAGAGTGTTACGGGGGTTTCTGATTGGTTATAAGGTGCTGCTGTTAATCCAGGAGGCTGCCATGCCACCGACACACTCACACACAGGTCACATCGGAACCCGTCCAAGCAGCCTCCAGTGCAAAGCTCCGCCTGCAGGGATTAAAGCCTGGATACTTATAGTGAGTAGACTGGGTGGAGCATGAGGCTGCCGTAAGCCCCTCCCCCGCTGCTGTGTGACAGTCTGTGGGTTGTTTTTTTTTTTTTAATTGGTTTATTCGGTTTTCCCACTAGCTGGTTGAGTCTCTGGACTGGTAGAACAGGATGTATCCCGACTCAGAGTTCTTGGAAATGTCCGACGTCAGACCGTAGAACTCCTCAATCGCCTGAGCGTCGATTTTCTACACGAAAAGAAGAAAAGGACGGCAGTTGGGTGTTAGATATGATGAGGAAAATTTGTTTTTTGTTCACAGTTCTGGGAAAGACATTTGACTTCTGTCTTAGAGACACACTCCGGTGGACAGTGCATGTCTGTTTGAGCACAATTTGTCCTTAGAACACTACAACTGATTTTTATGTTTCCTTTCCGTGTGCTCCAAAACTACAACTTCAGAAAAAAAACAAAACAATGAAGTGTTTAGTGGACAGCGATGGTTGACAGAATTGGGTCGGGACTATTAACAGGAAAGATTCTGTTCCCAATAACAACAGCAAAATGATTAGCCTGCAGCTGCCTAGCTTACCAGTAATGTTTTTAACACTGCTCAGCTAGCCAACATTCTCTCCATGGGCTGCGGTGGTTGCTACGCGTCGGGCATTAGATGTTTCACACCCGCAGCTACTATATTCATTGACACCGTACTCCCTCTTGTGTAATATTGCTTAAATATTTCTACCTATGTGGAAAAACTTGATGACTGATAATGTGAGTTTTGTTCAGCAAGGGAAAAAAAAGACACTTTCATCAGTTACATATCGCTGTGAAGAACTTTCTCTGAGGTGAGTTTCCATTTTATTATACAGCTAGTCGTGGTCATAAGTTTACATACCCTGGTGGAATTTGTAATTTTTGACCATTTTTCAGAGAATATGAATGATAATACAAAAACCTTTCTTTCACTCATACACTACTCACAGAAAGTTAGGGATATTCGGCTTTTGGGTGAAATTTCAGGATGCACCTAAAATGCACTGTAACCTTTACAGGTGAATTTAATTTGACCTTCTCTAACCTTTTGAATGCTCATGTCCAACTGTTCAATGTTTCCCTACTTTTTGCATAACCTGCTGTTCTCTAACAAGGTGCTTAATAGCAAAATTCACAACAGGTATTTGACCCATGAATTGACCAATAAATGTTCGGGTTCAATTACAATTGGCATTTAAACAGTCCTCTTCATCATGGTGTTCACATTTTGACATCATGAGACCAAGACAACACCTAGCAACTGTACCTCGCCAATGTGAGGCTTCAAACAGGATGTTCTCAGAGGAAAATGGCCACTGAGCTTAGAGTGTCACAGACTGCCATCAGCAGGTTGTAACAGCGATACAGAGAGACTGGAAGAGTCACAGAAAGGCACAGAAGTGGACGTCCTTTTCCACGCTGATGACCGCTTCATTGTGAATAGTGCCCTGCAGAACTGGATGATGAATGCCACTCAACTCCAGGCACATTTAAGGGAGGTGAGAAGCACTCAAGTGTCACATCAGACCATTCGAAACTGTTTATATCAGCGTGGTCTGCGTGCTAGATGACCTGCAAGTGTACTTGACCACACCACCAGGCACAGGCATCATCATCTTGCATGGAGGGAGCATTTATGCTGGACAAGGGACCAGTGGGCCTCAGTGCTGTTCTCTGATGAAAGCTGATTCACAGTGAGCAGAAATGATGGCCGCCAACAACGTTGGAGACGTCAAGGAAAGCACTATGCATCAGCCATTGTTGTCACCAGACCAGCCTTTGGTGGTGGTGGTGTTACAGTCTGGGCAGGTGTGTCTAGTCAATACAGAACTGCCCTACACCTTGTGAATGGTACAGTGACAAGCTGATACTACCTGAATAACATCATTAATCCAGTCATTATGCCCCTGCATGAACAACACAGGCCTAATTTCATCTTCATGGATGACAATGCTCCAGCTCACCAAGGTCGCATCATTAGGGAACGGCTGCTGGAGGCTGGGGTACCTCAAATGGAGTGGCCTGCACTTTCTCCAGACCTGAATCCCATAGAAAACCTATGGGATCAGCTGAGTCGCCGTGTAGAGGCTCGTAGCCCTACACCCCACAACCTCAATGACCTGAGGACCACCCTTCAAGAAGAGTGGAATGCCATGCCTCAGCTGACAATAAGTTGACTTGTGAACAGCATGAGACGTCGTTATCAACCTGTAATTGATGCTCAAGGGCACATGACAAGTTATTGAGACACTGAGATTTTTTGTTGTGGTATACCCATCACTGTTGTTGGCTTTTGTGTCAATAAATTGTTTGAGATGAGGAAATCACCATTGCATGTTTCTACTTAAGTGCCCTACTTTCATGATATAATATCACTGTAGCGTGAACTTTTTACACTTTCCATAAATTTCACCTGAAAGCCAAATATCCCTAACTTTTTGTGAGCAGTGTATATCATCATATTGCACAGCCCTATTGGGATATAGAGAAATTTTTTCACAATACTTTTTTTGCTACATTGTTCAGCTCTAGACTGAACTAAGTGTAAACACAGTTGATAATGTCCATATTATTTTAAATTAAAACACTGACAACCTTTTGAAAAGATTAATATTTCTTCACTAATGTGGATACTAAAAGCGATTTCAGTGACATGAAACAGTTTAGTTATGCAGTAATATTACGAGAAATTACATAAAAGGGAGAAATTTAGCTGTCATGGCAAAGGTTTGCTCTCTCTCCAAGTACTTCTTGTTTATTTTCTGTTACTGTAGAGAAACTTTTGGGTTTTAGAAAAAGGAAGAAGCTTCATTACTTCGATCCAAATAACTTATCACCAAAGGAACTGAGCCAAGAATAAAGAGCAGTGAGGAAAGCAGAGCAAGTAAATTTCCACAAACCATGAAAAATGATAAGTTGGCTTTGGGTTTTACTCTGCATGCTCAGCAGAATCCTCCAGACCAGATGTCTGAACAGGCCTCCGTCCCACACTCAGTGGAAAAATACAACTGTGATGTCCCTGAGGAGAGACCGAGCTGTTGTTTCTGTATTTAAACAGTGGGGTGACATCTCCCACTGTTAAGAGATTGAGCCTAAAACAAACCATTTTAACGAGAAAAAGTGGAAAAGAAAACCAGCTGATGTGTATATTTGATATTTAATAAAGAGAACTGGACTGCAGTTAATGAGAATCTGAGACTATAAGTTTGCAAATTCCTAAAAATTTACTGCCACATTTTCCATGTTAAGACAACTACATCAAAACCTTGTCAAAAACTAAACATTACGGCATCATAAAAGACGACTCCATGTTAACCACGTGTGTTAACTATGGACACCATGCCATTATATAAACTGGTGTTGCAGGCTGACATTTTATCCCACCGTGAGATGAGGACGAGCCACAGCAGGGAGGAGATTTCGATGACTAATCATACAACACGTATGATTAGTCATCGAAAAGTAAAAAGTCATGAAGAGTAAATCGAGGCTGAATAATCAGCATCAAAGGATCAAACAGGTGGGGCGGTGTTAAGTTTAACGGCACTAGTTTGGAGGAGAGAAAGTCAAAAGCAGAATGAGGAGCTGTCCCACCTCTACAATGTCATCATCAAACAGCAGCCAGAAGCCGTGACTCTTGACGATGGTGATGTAGTGTCCACGGTTTGGACCACTGCAGAAAGACGAGAGGCGCGTTATGAAGAATAACACCAGAGAGATTAAAAAAAAAAAGGACTCATGATTAAAGTAAAGTCAACAATCTAGCAGCAAATATGATGCCTGAGGAAAGATCTGGCTGTTGAGGTTACATCACATTCATCTGCACATAAAAGACGGTCATAAATATGCAACTTTTTTCTTTCAAATTCACACATTTTTTTCTTGCTATTCTGCAACTTTTTTCGTCATGAATTTGCAACTTTCTACTTGTAAATAGGCGGCTTCTCCTCAATGTTCAACTTTTTTATTGCAATTTTGCAACCTTTTCTCATAAATTTGCAACTTTTTCTTGTATATTTGCCACTTTTTCTTGTAATTTTGCAATTTTTCCCATAAAATTGTTTTTTTTGACAATTTGCATCCTTTTCTCATAAATTTGCAATTTTCTTCTCATAATTTTTTTCTTTTATATTTGCAACTTTTTTCTTGCAATTTTGCAACCTTTTCTCATAAATCTGTAGCTTTTTTTTTCGCATATGTGCATCTGTTCTCTTAAAATTTTGCATGACTTTTGTCATAGATTCCCAACTTTCATCTTGCAAATTCCTTGTATATTTGCCATTTATTTTCTTGTGATTTGGTGTCTTTTTTCTTGCATATTTGCAACTTTTTCTTATTTGCGACATCATTCCTGTATATTTGCAACTTTCTCATAAATCTACAACATTACTCTTGTAAATCTGCAACTTTGCTCTTGTAAATCTGTAAGGTTTTATTTTCTGAGATGGCCAATCACCAGTATTTGTATAAACTGAACTCTTGAGTCAGCCACAACATCCATCTATAAATGCACCAAATCTCTGCTTGCATCTGTGTCTGTCTGTTCCTCAGATATTTCTCAAACTGTTCGTCAGACTGACCTCAGGTTTTATAAGTGCTTTGCTGAGATTACGAGGGTGTGCATCCCCGAGCATGGAGTTGCTCAGTCAAAATATGTAATTTTTTATCAATAAAAGTTTAGCCACCGCTCGGTTTCCTCATGCTCAGACTTCTAGAAGTGTGGGCGGGACTTCAGATTGACTCAGTACTGATTGGATAATACGCAGCATCATGATCAGTTACCACAGTGCTTTGTGAACAAAACAAGGAAGTGAAAAGCGACAAATTTGACCAGAAAAAGATAATACTGAAGATTTAATGCTTAAAAAATTATACTACAATGTTGCCATGATTGCGTAGCTCTAAAGGATAATTCAGCATATGTGGAGAACACGAGGTGCGTGGGTGCGCTGGGATGGGGAGGTGCAGCAGCCGGACAGCCTTACCGCAGTGCTTCGTCGGGAGCCAAGCCCAGCCTGCCCACTTAACGGGAGTCTCGGCTGCTGCTTCACCCATGTGCCACCGCTGTCCTTTGGACACCGTGGGATCAACATGGCGCTCCTCCCGGTGCTGGTGTGCTCACACGGCTATCTAAAAATTAAAAATTAATAATAATACTGCCATGATTGTGGAGCAGAATGGCCAGATCAATTACATATCATATGCGGACACATATGCACGCTTTCACTAAATGACGACCGTGACCAAGCACACAAAAACGCCCAAATAACGAAATAAATCATTTTTTATTTACTGACAAATGAGCAACACTGATGCAACAGTTGCAGCCAAACAGGTCATTATGCTGTGTATAATAATGTTGGATGTTTTGTACTTATATTGCTAAAACCACTACAATGGGTCTCAAATATTTGTAAACGTGTTCTGTTGTAGTACTGCATGAGTTTATCGACGATAGACTATAAACTACACATATAAACTAAAACAATTATAATGATGACTGAACAACTCCCATTCCTCAAAGTGCAAGATACACTTATGAATATAAGTCATAAAAGCTCACACAAATAAGTCTGACAAACAAACAAGGGTTCTTAAACAGTCGCTAATATTGGATGTTCCATTCATTTTCAATAATTCTGTAATTAATATTCACACAATCAAATAAGTCTTAGTGGGTCCCTTTTACTATATTTGTCAAAGTCTAACATGTGGGACTGCCTACACCTACAAGCTACACCTCTTTGTATTCCACTTTCAGACACAGCCTACATTTGGGCCTGTAAAGCCTAACTGGCCTACCTGTTTTCAGACAAGAATACCTGCGTTTTACAGGCATGCAGTATTTGAGTTGTAAAAAGGAGAAACCGTAACCCGAATGAGTGTGTCGCCACCTACCTGCCACAGTGCACAACAACAGCCACCAGATCGTACATGCGGTCGGGGTTGGTGGCGTCCCCGGACGTGTTGAAGAGGCGGAGCTCCAGCGGGAAGACGACGCGATAGGACAGTTTGGTGTAGCGGTGCAGCTGGTCCATGTATTTGAAGCGTTTCAGGTGAAGTGCCAGGATCATGGGCAGCTTCTTCACCCTCATCCTGACACAAACACGGAGACAAAAATAGTGTTACCCTATGATATTAATACCTCAAATAAGAATAGTGGGCAAATAAATTACATCCTTTCCTCTTTCTCTTAAATTTGTGAGCACTCCCATACATTGTTTTTTTTTCTCTCTTAATAAATCTCAGATTTTTTTTAACTTGTAAATTTGCTATTTTCTAAAGAAAAGAAAGATAAATTTATGACATTTTTCTTGTACAGTTACACTCTTTATCCACATAAATTTGTACAGCTGATAAATGTACCTAGTTCCTGATTAACTTGCAATTTTATTTTAAAAATGCTGGATGTGGAGCGTCACCTCTCTGGTGGGAAAGGAGCCTAAGCTGGTGCACAGGACACGAGGTTGAGCGATGCCGGCTACATATGTATATAGTTTGGTTCACTTCAACGCACAGCTTGGGTTCTGGAACCAGTATCCTAGAGAAGGGTTGGATCTTGGCCTTTTCTGGAGTTGTCCCGGGTGAGAGGTGGCGGGCAGGGGTGGATATTCTCATATCCCCCCGTGTGCTCTGCTCTGCTCAATATTTGGGTTCTCCTCAGTGGACGAAAGGGTTGTTTCCCTGCACCTCTGGGTTGGGAAACGGGTCCAGACCATCATTTGTGCCTATTTGCCAAATGATATTTCAGAGTACACATTTTGGGAGTCTCTGACTGCAGTAATGGAAAATGCTCCTCTTGGAGACTCCATTGCCTTACTGGGGGGGACTTCAATGCAGGCAATGACAGTGAAACCTGGAGGGCTGTCACTGGGAGGAACGGCCTGCTCGATCTGAAACTGAGTGGTGTTCAGTTATTGAACTTCTGTGCCAACTACAGTCTGTCAATAACGAACACAATGTTCAAGCATAAGGATGTCATTATGTGCACCTGACACCACACCATCCTAGGTCGGAGGTCGATGATCGATTTTGTTATCGTGTCATCAGACCTGCGACCGTATGTCTTGGACACTCGGGTGAAGAGAGGTGCAGAGCTGTCAACTGATCCCTACCTGGTGGTGAGCTGGGTCCGATGGCAGGGGAGGATGCCATTCAGACCCGGTAGCCCCAAATGTATAGTGAGGGTGTGCTGAAAATGTCTGGCTAAGGCCACTGTCCGAGAGGTCTTCAACTGCCACCTCCAGAAAGAACTTCGACCACATCTAGAAGGAGACTGGAGACATGGAATCTGAATGGGCCATGTTTTTCACCTCTATTGCTGAAGCGGCTGCTCAGCAGAGCAGCTAGCCAGCGATAACTAGCCAATCAAAATAACATTTAAGAACAACGTATATGGTCAAGTGTTCTTAGATGAACAAGCACTCCAGTGGGGGTGAATAGAATTTATAGAAAATAGCAATCCAAACCGATCAGATCAACAGTAAAGTTAACGCTAGGCGGTCTGTCGGTCACATGACCAATGTTGACTGACTGTCTAGCCAAGTTAATGCTAACAAAGCTCAATGTAACACCATGATGAAAATATAACAAAATAAGCCAGAATGGCAGGAGATATATTATCAGCTGTAGATAAGTGAACCAGGTCTAAACAGTGATGTCCATTAGGGTGACTGAAATCTAAAGAAAATAATAACATAAACCATGCTTGGTAAGCTAACTTGTTAGCTTGCTGTTGTTCACATGAGTGAAAGCTAATAGAGTAGCGGACGGGCATCAAAGATGTGCTGGGTTGGGTTTACTATGCAAGTGATGCTCAGTGGCAAATTTGGAACGGTAAATTTTGCTTTTTGGAGTTAAAAAAACGATAAAAACGTGTGGTAGGAAGTGTGGTACTATATGAGAAAGTCAGGAGTGGCAAAGAAATATGCGAGAGTGGTGTAGGACATGTATGAGGACAGCGACACGGTGGTGAGGTATGCTGTAGGAGTGACAGATGGGTCCAAGGTGGGGGTTGGGTTACATCAGGGATCGGGTCTGAGCCCCTTATTGTTTGCCATGATGATGGACAGGCTGACAGATGAGGTCAGGCAGGAGTCTCTGTGTACCATGATGTTTGCAGACAATATTGTGATCTGTACCGAGAGTAGGGAGCAGGTGGAAGAGAACCTGGAGAGGTGGAGTTATGCTCTGGGGAGAAGAGGAATGAAAGTCAGTAGAAGCAAGACAGAATACATGTGTGTGAATGAGAAGGAGGCAGGTGTAACAGTGAAGATGGAAGGAGTGGAGGCAGTGAAAGTAGATGAGTTTAAATACCTGGGGTCAACCATCCAAAGCGATGGAAAATGCACAAGAGAGGTGAAGAGAGTGCAGACAGGGTGGAGTGGGTGGAGACGAGTGCCAGGGGTGATTTGTGACAGAAGCGTAGCACCAAGAGTGAAAGGGAAGATTTACAAGGCGGTAATGAAACCTGCGATGAAATATGGTTTGGAGATGGTAGCGCTGACAAAAAGACAGGAAATGGCGCTGGAGGTGGCAGAGTTGAAGATGCTAAGATTTTCACTGAGAGTGACTAGGAGGGACAAGATTAGGAGTATATCAGAGGGACATCTCAGGTTGAACAGTTTGGAGACAAAGTAAGAGAGGCAAGGCTGAGATGTTTTGGACATGTTAGGGATGTGATTTGGGGTTGGGGAAATTATCTCAAAATTTAGCAGGGGGTCTGAGGGATGCAGTCCCCCAGCGGGGTCCGGGGCAGAGCCCCGATGGGGGGGCAAGGGGAGGCGAAGCCCCCCGAAGCTCCTGGGTTTTTATGATTTTTAAGTACCAGAACTGTGCTTAGATGACATAAAACAAACAGCTGAATGTCACTTATTACTGTATAATATTGACTTATGTTCCAAGAAGATAGCATTCCTAAAATATTCCAACAAGCATTATCCATCACATGTGTGGCGTTAAAAATATTTTTTAAATAAAGTCCAAAACATCTTCAGCAGGCAAGGTGAAGAAAAGTGAAAAGTGAACTCCTGTGGCAGATGGAAAGGTCTACATTTAACCATGAGAAACTCCAGGTTAGCTGAGCAGCGTCTCCCAACAGTGACAGAGTTCGTGCACCAAGCCTTGTTAATATAAATGCATACTCCCCCACCTCTGGTCTTACCGGAGTCATCAGCTGCTCTGTCTGCCCACAGAGTGTGCCGTCCGGCCAGCTCGACAGCACCGTCAAGTACTCCACTATGTAGCCATGTTTCCGTGAAAATCATGATATTGCAGTTCATAAGTTTCTTATTGTTGGTGATCCGAAGCCGTAGCTCATCCATTCTGTTTGCCACTGACCGTACATTAGCGAGGAAAATGCTGGGTAGAGAAAGCCGGTGCGGTGTTAGCTTTAGCTTAGCTCTAAGCCCTCCGTGCTTCCCCCGCCTTTGTTTACGGTCTCTACGCCGCCTGCGAGCACTTCCGGTTGGCCGGGTAGCTTACCTAGCGTCGGGTGTTCTCCAGAGCTCAGGGATGAAACGTAAGTTGCTGATAAAAAGGTCGTTATTTTGTAATCCAATGTCCAAAAGTTCATTTCGGGTGTAGGATGTAAAAGCAAAGCTGTTCTGAACGAACAGACCCGAAATGAGTAGAAATATCGCTGCTAATCCACAAAATCTGAAGACACGCTGAGCCTCGCGTTGTGCACGCGCTGCCATCTGGTCTGAAAATTTTTGGAAGATAAAAAAAGCGGAATTCCGCGAATTAGCGGAAAAATCACATCCCTAACATGTGCAGAGGAGCGATAGCGGATATACTGGACAAAGGATGTTGAAGATGGAGCTGCCAGGCAGGAGGAAAAGAGGAAGACGACAGAGAAGATTCATGGATGTAGTGAAGGAGGACATGGAGAGGGTTGATGTTACAGAGGAAGATGCAAGGGATAGGGTGAGATGGAGGTAGATGATCCTCTGTGGTGACCCCTAAAGGGAGCAGCTGGAGGAGGAGGAGGAGGAGGAGGAGGAAGAGGAAGAAGAGGAAGAGGAAGAAGAAGAAGATACAAAGGCTGTGTTTTTTTTTTAAAGAGAAGTGAGCGTTTTGATATTTTTTCTGATAAAAAAGGCAATAGATGCCTTTCAGAAGGTTAAAACCTACAAAAATACAATTTTTCAGTCAATGACCCTTTTAACATTTTTTTTTAAATTGTGAGGGGGAAAAAACTTAAATTTACAAGAAAAGTTGTGAATATAAGAGGAAAATGGCATGTTTGAGTAGAAGATCGAAAAGGTATAAATTAACATGAAATAAAAATTGCAAAGAAAAAGTTCTAAATTTATCAGAAAATTCACAAATTTGAATGAAGAACTAAATTACTGCCAAATATTCAGTATGTAGAGCCCTCAAACAGTGTTAATATTAAAATAATGAGATAAACTAAAGAGTTTTTTTGGCCTTCTTAATATGGCCAAACCTTTGCCTTGTGCTCAAACACTACTCTGTTCCATGTTAATGCGGCATGGGCCTTTCACGCTAATGCATGTTACTCTGAGCGCTTAGCCGGGGCTACTGAAAAAGTGTGGCCTGCATAGGTGTAACTCGGGGGGGGGGGGGGGGTGACAGTGGAGGTATGTCCTCCCCACAACCTGGAAAAAAAAACACAGTAGCCCCCCCACCCCCCCAAAAAATATCATCATAAACCTTTAATATCATGTTACATACATACATTACATAAAATGTAAAAAAAAAAAAAAAAAGCTTGCAAATTTGGAACATCTTTCTTTTAAATGTGCAACTTTTTTCTCATAAATTCACTACTTTTTTGTTGTGAAGTTGCAACTTCTTAAAATCAAATTGTGACTTTTTTCTTTTAAATTTTCAACTTTTTCTCATAAATTTGCAACTTTTTTTCTTTTAAATTTGCAAATTTTTTTGTTGTAAAGTTGCAACCGTTTTAATCAAATTGTGACTTTTTGTTGTAAATTTGCTACTTTTTCACACAAATTTGCCATTTTTTCTCATAAATTCATTGTTTTTCATCATAAATCTGCAACTTTTTTGTTGTAAATTTGTGACTTTTTTTCCTTTGAATTTGCAACATTCATATAAATGCTGGTTAAGTTTTTATTCTGTGTAATGCCTTAAATTTTCTCTCTTCATCTAGAAAATGACTCAAGTTTGTTTCTATAAAGTTTTTGTTTTAAAGGGATTGAACTTTTCCCTATTACAAAAATCGGGCCCCCTAAACACAAAATAACACCTATACTATCCCCTCAATCTTTACTCTGGAGAAAATATTCTGTATACCCCCCCCGTGACATGAAATATCTGCCCATAGTGGCCCACATTGTCCGGTATCACCAACTTTAGTTTATAATAGCTTTCGTGAATAATAAAGAGGATTACAGACCAACACCCATCATGTAGTTCTCAGAAGAGTGGTTGCTATAGCAACATGAGATGTGGTTTCAGGGGCTTTTTCTAATGGAACAAATGTGTCCACGGTGACAGCCACCACACAGAGAGGTACAGTAGTTATTCTTATTAGTGCCATTTACAGTTGAGATCAAAATTAGAGAACAATGTATTAATACTTGATTTATTCTAACATGTTATTCTTCATTGTTCACAATTTTACAGAATATCAGCAGTGGCTATACCACGATTGTACCAGCATGTCTTTTTTTAAAATAACCAAGGCACTTCAATACATTTATTTTGTTAAAAAAAAAAGTGAGCAAAATTAGAAAACAGGAATCACTGTGTCAGAAGAGAAGATTTATACAATGTTTTTTAAGGGCTGTAGGATTAAAAAATTAATAGGAAGTGTAGAGGCCCGTGCTTTGAATGACTTCAGCACATCTGTACCCACAGGACATCACTAGTTTCTCACTCTGCTCTGGTTTGGGGACAGGATTATGTGAAGGACTCTCAATGGGGAATCGGTTCAACACTGCAGCTGGAATTACTCGCCAGTTCACTGCTGAATAGGACAAGGACTTGCCTCGGCACACAGTGTCTGTCCGTTTAAGACAATTTGGACTCAAATCTCACTCTGCAGTGACCAAACCGCTCATCAGCAGAAAGAATAAAAAGGCAAGACTTGCCTTTGCTGAGGAGCATGTTGTGTGGACAGAGGAGAACTGGTCCAGCGTGCACTTCAGTGATGTGATGAGAAATGATATTTATGGAAAAATTCTATGTTACACTGAGTTATATGAATTTTTATGAATATGAATTTTTTTATAAAGCTTAATGTGTATACCTACTCAGGAAATCCTGTTACCATATTTGGAGTTGTTGAGTAGTGGATAAAATGCAGATAGAAGGATGCTGATGTGACTGTTAGTTTATCACTGTGAATGTTCAGTTTTATCACTAGTGTTAACCGGTTTTCTTCATGAACTCAGCAGACACAACCTTATCACACTGAGTCATGAATGAACTAATCAAAAAGCGACCCCACCCCGATGGTCCCTTCGGTATACATAAGGCAGAATCACTCTGTTAGTCAATGCAATACACTGACAGATTGTGAGAACTGTACTCTGTATTGTGTTCCACTGATCAGCGCTCTCATTAAATTTGCTGAAACTTTGATCCTTCCTGATCATTGACTGAGCATCTTATATCCTAACGGAATTTTTCTAACAGATATGTTTGGCGTCCAGCTGGGTAAAGACTGAACCCAAAATGTGGAAAGACGTCAGTTAAATTTGGAGGAGTGTCATAGTTTGGGGGATGTTTTCTGCAGCAGGAGTTGGGCCTCTTGTACAGCTACATGGCAGGGTGAATGCAAACATTTATGTGAACCTCCTTCGGCAATGTGCAATTCCTTCACTGCAATTGCCTCTCAATCAGCCAGCATTTTCATGCAAGACAGTGCCCCGTCACACTGCAAAACGGGTTAAACCAGGGGTGTCCAATCATGTGCCATGGAGGGCCAAGACCCTGCAGGCTTTACCTCCAACCAGTGTCTTCAACAGCACATTCCACTGAATTTCTTCCCACTAATTGCTGATATGCAAAAACACCTGCTGAAGAGACTAGGTAGAAGAGAAAACCTGCAGGGTCTTGGCCCTCCATGGCACATGATTGGACACCCCTGGGTGAAACAGTTCCTTGAATCTAACAATACTGAAACAATGAAATGGCCAGCCCAGAGTCCAGATCTAAACCCCACTGTATACTGTTACTTTATTGCATTTGTCATTTGTTTTGTTTTACTTTTTTGTTCGAAATAAAGTATGTATCCATAGAGAATCACTGGAAAATCCTTGGTGACAAAGTAATGGCTAAGAACCCCAGTACAGTTACTGAACTGTGGAAGAGACTGCAAGAAGAATGGACCAAGATCAAACCAGAGCAGTGTGAGAAACTAGTGATGTCCTGTGGGTGCAGAAGTGCTGAAGTCAGTCAAAGCAAGGGCCTCTACACTTCTTATTAATTTTTTAATCCTATAACCCTAAAAAAAAGCATTGTTTAAATCTTGTCTTCTGACACAGTGATTACTGTTCTCTAATTTTGCTCACTGTTTTCTTCATAAAATAAATGTTTGTGTTGAAGTGCTTTGGTTATTAAGAAAACAACAACATGCTAGTACAGTAGGTGGTATAGCCACAGCTGACATTTTGTAAAATTCCAAACAATGAAGAATACCAAATGTTAGAATAAATCAAGTATTAATACATTGTTCTCTAATTTTGATCTCCACTGTAGACATGCTGCCTATTTGAGTTAGATATCCCTTATAACAAGGAGCCTGATGACAGCAATGACGTCACTCACCTTTTCTGGGCCTCCTGTTTGCTGCGACACTGCTCGCAGTAATACTTGTATTCACTACATAACGTCTCCGTGTTGCTGAAGCCCCTGTTGAGTAGAAACGCACAACTCAATGCCATAACCCAGCATCATTTAAAAACCTTTCTTTGCCTATCAAGTGGAAACGGTGCTTCTTTTTTTTTAGGATCTATAAACAGGTGTACCTCAGACAGTGCGTGATTGAGGTGTTCTGCTCCACGTCCACAGAGAGATCCAGGAAGTCCTCGTCTTTGCTGCTCACCTGCAAACAACCAAAAGACATAAAAACCTGCGACTGCAAATTATGGTCGTTTTCGTCGCTATCTCCTTCTGCATGCCCTACACTAGAAAACTTCATTCTGATACCATTCTGTTCAGCTTTTTAAGGATATTTATGGTTCCATTTTTCTACTTTTCAACTTTCATACTTTGGATAATATTTACACTTTTTCAGCTAAAAATAGAGGTGAAACTTTGGCAGCTTTTTAGACAAAAAACTTCTACAGTTGTGAAAAAATTAGGACACCCCATTAAATATTTAGTTCTTTATTAAGAAATGTTCACATATCTATGTCTAACCTTGTTTTTGTTTTTATTTGCATTTTTTAACATTTATTTTAGCCATTTTAAGTGGGAATGAATGTGGGGGTGTCCTAAAAAGATGGGGGGGGGTCCTCATTTACTCCTCACTATTTGTTTAGAATTATATTTTACAGAAAATGTGAAAACGTCTTTAATTGATTTTTAATTGTTTAGTTGTATTACATGAATCTCCCAGTATTTTTAACAGTGACCCTGTTTGCATGGTCATGAGTAAATGGATTACTGAAGTAAACCGATAACAGTAGTAAATGGCTTATGGTGTTTACATGCACTGAGTTTAACGGTTTATTGGGCAAATACACTAGGTGTGTTAATCAGCTTTCTCATAAACTGATAATGGCCTTTAACGGATAAAGGTAATTGGATTACTCTGTTTACATGACAGTTTGAATAATCAGGTAACTCCAGAAATCTGATTATAATCGGTTTACTCATGACCACGTAAACATATCAATGAACATGGTCATTGATATTAAATATCCATATGTCCAAATATGTTTAAAAAAAAAACCCACAGGCTTATACAGGGTGTCCTAATTTTTTTCACATGACTATACACTTTCAGTTAGAAAAAACTGAATATGCTAAACAATTTCTGCTTCTCTAATAACACTGTTCAGCCATTTTAGCTTTTAAGCTAGCATTTAAAGCTTATTTTCTTCAACTTTAAACTATCTCTCTTTTATGCTATTATATAAGGTTAGCCCGTTTTAGCATTTATGCTAGCATTTTTTTAGCTTTACATTTTTATTTAGCATTTTTAAGCTAATGTTCTTCAGCTTTAAGCCATGTCAGCTTTCAAGATAAGACTGTACAGCTTTAAGCCAGTTTAGTTTTTAGGCTAGCATTTTTAAGCTAACATTCGTCAACTTAAATAACTTCCACTTGTATGCTTATGTTATGCAGACTTTGGCTATTTTAGCTTGTAAGCTAGCATTTATCAGTCTTAAAATTTTATTTAGCCTTTTAAGCTAACTTTCTTCAACTTTAAGCTATTTCAAGTTTTAAGATAATAGTATTCAGCTTCCAGCCATTTCCGCTTTTAAGCTAACATGGGTTAGCTTTAAACAAATTATTCAGTTTCAATTCATTTTGCGTATCCGATATATTCTTCAGCTTTAAGCAATTATAGCTTTTAGGCCAGAACATTTGTCTTCTTTAGCCTTTCAAGACAGCATTTTCAGCCAACAGCCTTCACACTGCATTTCCCCCCCAAGAAGCACACAGGCCACTTACAGCTTCACAGTTGAGGCAGCGAGTCTCATTGGTCAGTGTTCCCTGGAAGATCTCATGGACCCAAGTCTGCTGCGTCTCCTTTCCTCCCTTATTTTCTCCGCCTCCTCCTTCGCTGCTTCCTCCTCCTCCCCCTCCTCCCCCTCCGTTCTGGACCAGTCTCCCGTTCTGCTGGCGCTCCTGGCTCTTCTCCTCCTGGAGCAGATCTGCGATGGTGTTGAGGAGGTAGTTGAGGAATTCGTGGGCGTCCTGCTGCATGTAGTTGTCGAACAGCTCTGAGGGACAAAGGGACAAAGACGAAGTGAGACGGTATAGAGGAGAGTATGGACAGATGTTGAGGAAAGAGGGAGCAGAAAATAAATGTGTCAGCGTGCATCTGCAAGGAGAAGTGCAGCTAATTAGGAGCTTGTTTACTTTTTCATCTGTTTTCCGCTCCGTGATTTGGCTGACAATTTCACTTCCACAGCTGTGACATCAACCCCTCAGCTGAAACAGCCCCACTTTTGTCCCCTTCTTCTTATCTCAAGCTGCTTCAAACAAGTGACTCATGAGATTTGGATTTTACTTTTTTGTGCGCGCTCATGTTTAAGCAACAGCTGTGAAGTGAAAGGGTTTGGCGCCTGTGAATACTTCACATTCAAACGCTACCATTTTCCTTTCTCAGCCGCGAGATGAACTTCTTGGGGGGAATGACGCCGACTTTCTTCTTCTGCGTGGCAATGCTGTTGAACAGGTCGGCCAGACAGGTGAGGAGGGACTCCTTGCGGCGTGGCTGCACCTGGGAGAGGCAGAAGGGCGTTTCTGTCATTTCATAAAGACTTTAACAACCTTTTTTTTTTATCACTGTGGCTTTACACGGGTGAGAAGAGGCGACGTCCACCCGCGTTGAACTTCAGTATTTTATCTAATCTCCGAAGGCCATACGACAAAAGTACAGCTGACACACGTACAACGCTGATGAATAAACATGATCTGCTGCTCCTCCACACAATTTTCCATACTGAAGGAATGGAAAACCTTCCATGTCACAGCCATATTAAAAAAAATGACAGGATCCCCTAAATCACAGAATTCTATAACAAGGGTGAGATGAGAGAAATTTGAAAAATATTTATTACAACTCATTAACCATAGTGAAAGGACACTGAAGAAGCCAAAGAAACAACGGTGCAAAAATATGATAAAAGATGCCAATTTAAAAATTCAAAAAGTTGCAAATTACAGTTTAATTACAATTGGAATAAAATTTAACCAGCATGCATGAGCATTGCAAATTTACAAAAAAGTTGAAAATTTACAAGAAAAAAAGTTGAAAATTTAAAAGAAAAAAAGTAGAAAATATGCAAGAAAAAGGTAGCTAATTTATAAGAAAAAAGTTGCAATCTACAAGAACAAATGGTAAATTTATGAGAAAAAATTGCAAAGGTAAAAAAATAATTAGCAAATTTATGAGAAGAGTTAGAGACTTACAGAAAAAAATTCAAATCTACAAGAAGAAAAATGAGAGCTTATTAGAAAAAAGTCACATTTTTAAGAAAAGTCGCAAATCTATAAGAAAAAGTTGAATTTTTACAGTACAAAGTCACAATTTTATGAAGAAAAAAAAGTTGCAGATTTATGTGAAAAAAGTTAAATATTTACAGGGGAAAAAGTGCAAATTTACAAGAAAAAATTTGCAAATTTACAAGAAAAAAGTCACAAAATTTTAAGAAAAAAGTTGCAAAATTATGTGAAAAAAGTTGCAAACTTATGACAAAAAGTCAAATTTTTTGAAGAAAACGTTGCAAATTTGTAAGAAAAAAGTTGCAAATGCACAAGAAAAAATTAGTAATTTTTTTTAGAAAAAAGTTAAGTTTTTAAGAAAAAAGTTGCAAATTTATGAGAAAAAAGTTGCAGATTTATGATACAAAAAGTTACAAATTTTTGAAAGAAGTTACAAATTTATGAGATAAAAGTTGCAAATGTACAAGAAAAAAATTAGCTTTTTTTAGAAAAAAGTCACATTTTTTAAAAAAAAGTCAAATTTGTGAGAAAAAAGTCGCAAATTTATGAGAAAAAATGTCAATTCTTATTAGAAAAGGGTTGCAAATCTATGAGAAAAATGTTTAAATTTACGAGGTAAAAAGTCATACATTTTTAAGAAAAAAGTTGCAAATTTATGAGGAAAAAAGTCACAAATTTTTGAAAAAGTTACAAATCTAAAAGAAAAAATACGAAAATTTATGAGAAAAAAGTCAGAAATTTTTCAGAAAAAAGTTGCAAATTTATGAGCAGAAAGCCTCAATTTTTTTGAGAAAAATGTTACAAATTTATGAAAAATAAGTCCCAATTTTTTGAGGAAAAAAAGCTACAAATCCATGAGAAAAAAGGTTGCAAATTTATGAGAAAAAAGGCACAATCTTTTTTAAAGTTGCAAATCTATAAGAAAAAATATGCAAATTTAAGATAAGATAAGATAAGATAAGATAAGCCTTTATTAGTCCCACAACGGGGAAATTCCAGGATTGCAACAGCACAGGGATAGCAACACTCAGAGCAACAATCAGAAGGCAAGAAAAAAAACAAGCAAGCAAGAGCAGCTAATAAACATATGTACGTATTACTATAAAATATATATATATACACACACACACAGACACACAGTGCAGAGCATTGTAGCTGGATGGAATAAATATATGAATATATGAACACACAGTGCAGAGCATTGTAGCTAGATGGAATAAATATGTAAATATATAAACACCCACAGTACGGAGCATTGCAGCTAGGTGGAATAAATATGCAAGTATATAAACACACACAGTGCGGAGCAATGTAGCTAGATGGAATAATATGTAGATATATAAATATATAAACACACCCAGTGCTGAGCATTGTAGCTAGATGGAATAAATATGCAAATATATAAACACACACAGTGAAGGGGATGATAAAATAAAGGCAGCGTTGGATTTTTAAATAGCTTTATTATCACCCGCCTTCATCAGAACTCGGCTCCAGCCCATAGTGTGAGCAGGCTGAAACCTCGTTCCTCCAGCTCTCAGATAGGAGACAGTGTGTGTGTCTCGCAGCAGATGCAAAATCAGAATGAGTGAATGAGAGGAAGCTTAACAGCACAGTGCAGCTTATATACTCAACTCAAACAATAGATCAAAGGCATTCACAGCAGTCAATCTGGGCATTTGCATATCAGAGGTACAGACAGGATGCATGAACACAATGCATGGGTGGCACGTTAACCTCACAGCTGTAAACGCAGCATGCAGCGGACATGCACGGTGGTGAAATTTGTCAACAAAGTCACATTATTAATAAAAAGGTTGGAAATTTATGAGGGGAAAAAAAAGGTCAATTATTTTTGAGAAAAAAAAGTTGCAATGCTACAAGAATCACAAAATTTACAATAAGATGTTGCCAGCATGTATCCAGAGGCTGTCTGAAAAGAAAACCTGTCAGTATGAACTCGGAGGTGAGTGTATGGTCACAAAAAACAAAGCCAGAACAAAAGTAAAACCAAGATGTGTATCACTGTATGGAGTCACTTTATGGAATGAATTAGAAATGAAAATGAAAGAATGTAATACATACTATAGATTTAAAAAACTATTAAAATATCAGATGATTCTGAATTATAATTCTAAGGTATGCATATTGAAATATTAAGTTTCCTGGGCAGGATATAGGTCTGTACAATGTATATGTATTGCACATATACAGTGGTGTGAAAAAGCATTTGTACCCTTCCTGATTTCTCATTTTTTTTTATGTTTGTCACACATACAGTAAATGTTTCAGGTCATCAAACAAATTTAAATATTAGACAAAGATAACACAAGTAAACACAAAATGCAGTTTTTAAATGAAGGTGTTTATTATTAAGGGTAAAAAAAAGAAATCCAAACCTGCAGGGCCCTGTGTGAAAAAGTGACTGCCCCCCTGTTAAAACATAAATTAACTGAGGTTTATCACATCTTTGGAAAGCTGAGTTAAATTTCTCTAGCTGCACCCAGGCCTGCCACACCTGTTCTCAATTAAGAAATCACTTAAATAGGACCTACCCAGCAAAGTGAAGTTGACCAAAAGATCCTCAAAAGCTAGACATCATGCTGCGATCCAAAGAAACTCAGGAACAAATGAGAAACAAAGTAACTGAGATCTATCAGTCTGGAAAAGGTTATAAAGCCATTTCTAAAGCTTTGGGACTCCATTGAACCACAGTGAGAGCAATTATCCACAAATGGCGAAAACATGGAACAGTGGTCAACCTTCCCAGGAGTGGCCGGCCGACCAAAATTACCACAAAAGCACAACAACGACTCATCCAAGAAGTCACAAAAGACCCCACAACAACATCCAAAGAACTGCAGGCCTCACTTGCCTCAGTTAAGGTCAGTGTTCATGACTCCACCATAAGAAAGAGACTGGGCAAAAATGACCTGTATGATAATAATAATAATGCATCAGATTTATATAGCGCTTTATCATAGACACTCAAAGACGCTTTTACAAATAGATACATTATTCATTCACTCCAGACAGACAATGGTAGTGGCAAGCTACTACTGTAGCCACAGCTGCCCTGGGGCAGGCTGATGGAAATGTGGTTGCCAATCCACGTCAACGACCTCTCCGGCCACCACCGAACATTTACACACATTCACACCCAGTGTTATGGACACTGGAGGCAAGATGGGTAAAGTGTCTTGCCCAGGGACACATTGGCAGGATATCTGTGGAGAGCGGGATTTGAACCGCCAATCATCCGGTTATTGGACAACCTGTTCTACCTCCTGGGCCACTGCCGCCTCTCTGTATGGCAGAGTTCCAAGATGAAAACTACTGCTGAGCAAAAAGAAGATAAAGGCTCATCTCAATTTTGCCAGAAAACATCTTGATAATCCCCAAGACTTTTGGGAAAATACGCTGTGGACTGACAAAGCAAAAGTTTAACTTTTTGGAAGGTGTGTGTCTCATTACATTTGTCGTAAAAGTAACAGCATTTCAAAAAAGGAACATCATACCAACAGTAAAATATGGTGGTGGTAGTGTGACAGTCTGGGGATATGTTGCTGCTTCAGGACCTAGAAGACTTGCTGTGGTAAATGGAACCATGAATTCTGCTGTCGACCAAAAAATCCTGAAGGAGAATGTCCGGCCATCTGTTCATGACCTCAGGCTGAAGCACACTTGGGTTCTGCAGCAGGACAATGATCCAAAACACACCAGCAAGTCCACCTCTGAATGGCTTAAGAAAAACAAAATGAAGACTGTGGAGTGGCCTAGTCAAAGTCCTGACCTGAATCCAATTGAAATGCTGTGGCATGACCATAAAAAGGCAGTTCATGCTTGAAAACCCTCCCCCTCCAATGTGGCTGAATTACAACAATTCTGCAAAGATGAGTGGGCCAGAGTTCCTCCACAGCGCTGTAAAAGACTCATTGCCAGTTATCGCAAACGCTTGATTGCAGTTGTTGCTGCTGAGGGTGGCCCAACCAGTTATTAGGTTTAGGGGGCAATCACTTTTTCACACAGAGCCATGTAGGTTTGGATTTTTTTTCCCCCGTAATAATAAACACCTTCATTTAAAAACTGCATTTTGTGTTTACTTGTGTTATCTTTGTCTAATATTTAAATTTGTTTGATGATCTGAAACATTTAAGTGTGACAAACATACAAAAAAATGAGAAATCAGGAAGGGGGCAAACTTTTTCACACCACTGTATTTTGTGTGTGTGTGTGTACAGAATGTATGTATGTATTTAGGCATACATTAAGGTCTGTTACTCTTCTGTATAAATTTATATTGAATTGATAATGTTTAATGTAAAAGGGTAGACAACATAAGCTATAGCTTCAGTCTACACCAGGGGTGTCCAACCATGTGCCATGGAGAGCCAAGACCCTGCAGGTTTTACCTCCAACCAGTGTCTTCAACAGCAGATTTCTGTGAACTTCTTCCCACTGATTGCTGATAAGTGAAAACACCTGCTGAAGAGACTGGGTAGAAGAGAAAACCTGCAGGGTCTTGGCTCTCCATGGCACCTGGTTGGACACCCCTGGTCTACACCTTTTAGGTCCCGTTTCATTTACCTGTATTTTTTTGTTTTTGTTTTTCTGTGGAGCTCACAGTTCCCTAGGAGGAGCACATGGAAGAGGCCAACAAACGCAAATGGCCCAAATACCAAGAACTGGTATGTAGAACAGTCCCAGAGAAATGGTTGGAGAGCAAATTGTGAGTCCATAGAGGTGGGATGTCGAGGCTTTGTTGCCCGCTCCCTGTGCAAAATTTACACTCCCCTTCACATCAAAGGAGCTGCTAAGAGGAAGGCCACCAAAT
The DNA here is from genome assembly GCA_020510985.1 of Pholidichthys leucotaenia. Classification (NCBI taxonomy): domain Eukaryota; kingdom Metazoa; phylum Chordata; class Actinopteri; order Cichliformes; family Pholidichthyidae; genus Pholidichthys; species Pholidichthys leucotaenia. The sequence goes on along the minus strand of CM035836.1, from coordinate 122,965,588 downwards.
GTGCTCCCGAGGCTGCAAAAAGAGCCTCTCAGTGGCTATGGATTAAGAGGTCTGAATCGTGGGCCAATGCCGCTGGGACACAAGTCATGGTCTGATCAACCCTGGCTGGGTCACCTGATTGAGGGTGTCTAATGTTGTGAGACCCGAAACACCCGATGACGTCAGGAAACATCACTGATGATGTGTCCTGGCACATCCATGGATTCACCTGGTTTAAATGCCAGGAAGGCATAACTTTTTGTTTTGTGTACTGTTTTTAACCAGTTTTCTTCGAAGCTGGAAAACGACCGAAATAAACTAAACTAAATTTAAAAGTTCAAGTCAAGTTATGTAACACGATATGAAAAGATTCATGATGATATTGGGGAGACAATTCTCTCTTTATGCCAGGTTGCCCCCCCCCACCCCCAATTTACACCTTTGAGTGGGGATGGCAGGTTAACAAGGAGGATAGCACCCCCCCTCATATCACCTACTGGATACAATTACAGGGTTTCTCCCACCACTTACCTTGTATGCCAGTACTTTCTCCCTGAATGGTCGACAGAAGTACAGAGCCTGCAGCACTGAGTTACAGTAGCAGGTGTTTCCAAACTAGAAAAATATAATCAGCATTAGTTTAAGAGTCTGGCTACAAGAGTCTAGATACAAGAGCTACAGCAGGTAACGTGTTGTAATTGGACACTTACGTTGACCAGTCCGAAGTAGTGTTCATTTACGGGAAACTGTTCCGGTCCAATCTCCTTTTCCAAGGCAGAGGCATTGGCGCCCTGGGACAGAAGAACAAAGAAATGTTTAACTGCTTTCACACCATTCAGGATGTTAACAGACAACAAAAACTGCATGATCATACGCTCTCCTTCCTTTGATAATTCAGCAAATGTTTTCGCTCCTTTGTCCTTGACTTCCTCTTCTTTGTTTTTGTTTTTCCCCCTCACTCCGCCCAAGTGTCTACATCTACGTGCTGCAGCTGTGTTACTTTCTGCATTTTGGCCTCCATTTCTGCTTTTGACCTGGACATGTTTAAAGCCAAGCAAACTTTTTAGTCACGTGCCTCCAGAAAGTTTTCACACACTTTCAGATTTTCCACAGCTTATTTGTAAACATTAGTGCATACCCGAAGAAAGCAAGTATTCCTGTCTGAAACAGGTAGTCCAGTCAGGCTTTACAGGCCCAAATGTAGGCTGTGTTTGAAAGTGGAATACAGAGGTGCAGCCTATACAGTGGTGTGAAAAAGTGTTTGCCCCCTTCCTGATTTCTCATTTTTTTTTGTATGTTTGTCACTTAAATGTTTCAGATCATCAAACAAATTTAAATATTAGACAAAGATAACACAAATAAACACAAAATGCAGTTTTTAAATGAAGGTGTTTATTATTAAGGGGAAAAAAAATCCAAACCTACATGGTCCTGTGTGAAAAAGTGATTGTCCTCTAAACCTAATAACTGGTTGGGCCACCCTTAAGCCTGCTTCATGCTACACCTCTGCTGTCCGCGTACGTGTAACCAGAAACCTCGTGTGACAAAATTTACGTCATCGTCTCCACTCCGCTAGTGTCCGGAGTGCTCGACCGCGTGCAGCCCAAATTTTGTGACCATGCCACCAGCCCACGACCTGAACGCATTGAAAACTAGATGCGCAAGACTGAACGTCCCATTCACGAGGTGGCAATTTCGACACAGCATACATCAGTAGACGAAGAACACAACGAGGAGGCAGAAAACAAGAATAAAAACATACATTAATCACACATACATACATACATACATACATACTTTTTTCACAGCGGCAGCAGCATCTTCGTGGAAAAGGAGTGAAAACCAGGAAGTCAAACAGCAGAAACAGACTATATTTGAAGAGAAACTTTGTGAAGAAGTACGCTGTTTCTTCATTGGTGAAAATCCTGGCGCTTCAGCACCTTGGCGCTACCTATCGGGCAGGAGTGAAACTACAAATGATGGTTGTGCGCATGCGTCAACCGCTCGGCCTGGGTAGATGAAAAAAGTGAGCATGTACAGCACCGCGTGTATGCCGGGCTCGTCCAAAGCATACTCGGACCAAGGCGGACTAGAGGGGAAATGCAGCATGAAGCAGGCTTCAGCAGCAACAACTGCAATCAAGCATTTGCAGTAAATGGCAATGAGTCTTTTCAAACGCTGTGGAGGAATTTTGGCCCACTCATCTTTGCACAATTGTTGTAATTCAACCACATTAGAGGGTTTTTGAGCATGAACCGCCTTTTTGAGGTCATGCCACACCATCTCAATCGGATTCAGGTCAGGACTTTGACTAGGCCACTCCACAGTCTTCATTTTGTTTTTCTTAAGCCATTCAGAGATGGACTTGCCGGTGTGTTTTGGATCACTGTCCTGCTGGAGAACCCAAGTGCGCTTCAGCTTCAGGTCAAGAACAGATGGCCAGACATTCTCCTTCAGGATTTTTTTGGTAGACAGCAGAATTCATGGATCAATTTACCACAGCAAGTCTTCCAGGTCCTGAAGCAGCAAAACAGCCCCAGACCATCCCACTACCACCACCATTTTTTACTGCTGGTATGATGTGCTGTGTTACTTTTATGTCGGCTGTAATGGGACACACACCTTCCAAAAGTTCAATTTTTGTCTCGTCAGTCCATAGAGTATTTTTCCAAAAGTCTTGGAGATCATCAAGATGCTTTCTGGCAAAACTGAGATGAGCCTTTATCTACTTTTTGCTCAGCAGTAGTTTTCCTCTTGGAACTCTGCCACACAGGTCATTTTTGCCCAGTCTCTTTCTTATTGTGGAGTCATGAACACTGACCTTAACTGAGGCCTGCAGTTCTTTGGATGTTGTTGTGAGGTTTTTGTGACATCTTGGATGAGTCATCGCTGTACTCTTGGGGTAATTTTGGTTGGCCAGCCACTCCTGGGAAGGTTCACCACTGTTCCATGTTTTCGCCATTTGTGGATAATGACTCTCACTGTGGTTCGCTGGAGTCCCAAAGCTTTAGGAGTGGCTTTATAACTTTTTCCAAACTGATAGATCTCAATTACTTTGCTTCTCATTTGTTCCTGAATTTCTTTGGATCGCATCATAATGTCTAGCTTTTGAGGATCTTTTGGTCAACTTCACTTTGTCAGGCAGGTCCTATTTAAGTGATTTCCTGATTGAGAACAGGTGTGGCAGTAATCAGGCCTAGGTGCGGCTAGAGAAATTGAACTCAGCTTTCCAAAGGTGTGATAAAATATAAATTAACTGTGGTTTAACGGGGGGGGGGGTCACTTTTTCCACACAGGGCCATGTAGGTACGGATTTTTTATCCCCTTAATAATAAACACCTTCATGTAAAAACTGCATGTTGTGTTTACTTGTGTTATCTTTGTCTAATATTTAAATTTGTTTGATGATCTGAAACATTTAAGTGTGACAAACATACAAAAAAATGAGAAATCATGAAGGGGCAAACACTTTTTCACACCACTGTATGTAGGCAATCACACATGTTAAGACTTTGACAAATATGAAAGGGACTGAACTAAGATTTATTTGATTGTGTGAATATTAATTACAGAATAATTGAAAATGAATGTGACATCCAATATTAGCCACTGTTTAAGAACCGCTCGTTTATTTTTTTTGTCAGATCACTTATTTGTGTGATCTTTTAAGACTTATATTCATAAATGTTGTATCTTGCACTTTGGGGAATGGGAGTTGTGCAGCCATCATTATAATTTAGTTTATATGTGTAGTTTATAGTCCATCCTCAATAAACTCATGCAGTACTATAACAGGACACATTTACAAATATTTCAGACTCATTGTAGTGCATCCTTTTATATTTGAGCAATATTATAAGTACAAAACACCAAACATTATTATTTTTTTGCATTTGTATCTTGTATACTTTACTGATCCCCAGAGGGAAATTCAGAGCACCCATGTACGGCGCCGATCCCTTCACCACTCACTCACTCACTCACTCACTCACTCACTCACTCACTCACTCACTCACTCACTCACTCACTCACACACACACACACACACAGAGCAGAATGACCTGTTTGGCTGCAACTTTTGCTTCAGTGTTGCCCATTTGTCTGTAAATATTTGAATAAAAATGACTTATTTTGCTATTTGGACATTTTTGCGTCTTGTCATTTTGTCAAAGCGTGCATGTGTCCGCATATGATATGCAGTTGATCGGGCCATTCTGCTCCACAAAGAAGCAGCAGTCCAGACTGTCGTCTACCACCGACCGGGCAGGCTGAGCGTGCCTCCCCACGACCAGTCAGACACCAGTGGTGGAGAAGCAGCAGCTGAACCGGCGGATCGCAGTCCTTCGCAGGGAGCCAAGCCCAGCCTGCCTGGTTAATGGGAGTCTCGGCTGCTGCTTTACCCGTGTGCCAGTGATGTCCTTTGCAGCACCAAGAGCTCCCCCCCACCCCCGTGTTCTCCATGCAGAATTATCCATTAGACCTACACAATCACAGCAACTTTATGGTATATATTTTGACTGAGTGACTCCACACTCGGGGATGCACACCCTCATGACCTCAGCAAAGCACTTATAAAATCTATGGACTGACAATCTGTCCAGGGTGTACCCTGCCTCCTGCCCAAAGATGCTGGGATAGGCTCCAGTCCTCCCGTGACCCAAAAAGGATTAAGCGGAAGAAGATGGATGGATGGCTCTACAGTGGTTGGAGAGAAATTATAGGAATAATGCAATCATTGCTTCAGATAGCTGGATAGCTCTCAAGAGTGTTCAGTCACTGCATTCATGTAGGCAGGACCTAATTGTAGAAATCCACTCCTTAATTTACAACCTCTACAGTAAAGGTCAGTTTTTCATCAAATAACACACCTAAATACCGAACTACCTGTTCTAAAGCCCACCAGTTTGCCAATTATTCAACTTGGTCTATTGTTGCCTGCATTTTCCTCCAAATGTACACAAGATTACATCCCCTTACCCCCGCCCTTCCGAGGGCGTGAAGGGTGAAACTGGGCATCCTGGCAGAAGTAAAAATAATATCTGTCACAGGTCTGTGGTGGACCACTCCCAGTTACATGGGGTGAGACTGGACATCCTGGCAGATAAGCACATCTGTCCAAAGGTCTGTGGTGGACTTTTGCCAGTCGGTGCATCGTGACATGCACTACACAAAGTGCAGAGATAAACAAACCTATCATCTGGTCAGTCACTGCAACAGATACTGGAGTCAGTTTGTCTTGGCCTGTCCTTGCCACTGATAATACCTCTATCTGCCAAGAATGTGCTACTAGTCCAGCAAAAGCTAGCGGTACTCAAATACTTTGCAAGCAGTTTTATGAAATGGTCAGTCAGAAAGCAACTCATACCGACTCGGACGTCGCCCAGGTTAACAAGGTCAGGAGTTCCTGGTAGCGGAGGGCGAAGGACAGAGCTGTGTGAAAGGAATCTGATCAGACCTAAATGAAACAGTCATTGTCGCCCCCAACAGACTGCTATGAAGAGAAGAAGAAGACTCCATATTCAGGGATGCACACCCTTTTAACCTCAGTAAAGCTTGTTTAAAATCTTAGGCCAGTATGATGAACGTTTTGAGAGATATCTGAGGAACACACACACACACATACACACACAAACAGACAGAGATATGCTGCATTTATCGATAGATATTGTCTAATTTTTATTTTTCTCTAAATAAAGATTAGATATTTTGGTATTTTACAAAAAATAAACTCTTAGACTTCCGGTCTGGACGCCATGGCGACTGCAGCTTAACACTGAAGTTCTCAGACCCAATCCAGGATAACACCTTGAAAATCAAACTTAACGGATTTTTGGAGGAGTGAAAATCAAAAGACAAAATCATCATGTCTAAAGGAAAACAGAAGAAACTGAAATTCTCCAGGCCAGGACACGTATCGGCCGGAGAATCCGAACTGGAAGATCTCCGTTCAGAAGACGAGGAACTGGTGATAGCTAACAAAAGGGTTAGCCTGAAATCACTATTTGAGGAGCTACGACGATTTCGCCGAGATGTTACGGCCGAATTTCGGGAATTCAGAGAAGAATTGAAAAGGACAAACAGCAGAGTGGACCAGGCCGAGAACCGAATCTTGGAAACAGAGGATCGAATAAAAGTGCTCGAAGATTCTGTGCTAGACCTACGCAAAAGACAAGCAGCTATAGAGGCTAAGCTAACCGACCAAGAAGGAAAACAAAGAAGAGACAACATAAGAATTCATGGTCTGATAGAAGGAACCGAAAATGGTTTTAACTCAATGGCAGAATGCGTGGAATCCTTACTAAGAGAGAAATTGGATATTCCACAAACCATCGACTTGAAGATAGAAAAGGCACATCGTTCATTAGCCGCTAGGCCGGCGGCGGAAGCGCCCCCACGTTCGGTGTTGGTAAGATTTTCCAATTTCAAAATAAAACAAGAGGTTGTAAGACTGGCCTGGCAGAAAAAAGGATTTATGCACCAGGAGAGAAAAGTCTACGTGGAACACGATTACGCCCCGGAGGTCCTTAAAAAGCGCAGGGAATACAATGACGCGAAAAAGGTGTTAAGAGAGAAGAAATTGCGCTTTCAGACACCATTTCCTGCGAAGTTAAGGGTCTTCTACGGCGATGAAACGTGTCTCTATAATTCGGCGGAAGAAGCAACAGCTGACATGGCGAAAAGAGGCCTCCCGGTAACGGTATTTAAACCCCCAGCAGACCCGAGTGAGAAGATCAAAGCGCAAACATGGACAACACAAAGACCTTCAAAATCCACGGACCAGCAGCGGGAAACCCAGCACCAGAGCGTCGCGGATAAACTATCCGTTTTCAGGTTGGAATAGCGACCTTTTTTTTTTTTTTTTTCTCTTGAATCAATCCGCACATCCAACCCCCCTCATACAAGGTAACAAACATTAAAGGAGATGCATATTCAGCATGTGGTAAAACATTTCATGGAACAATCATATTATTTGAAACAAATAAGTCTTTGTAATAAAAAAAAAAAACTTGTTAAAATAGAAATGTGACAATAATCCACATGTTCTCCTCATACTAACAAATACTGTTTTTGCGTGAATGTTTGATGTGATGGGGGTGGGAGGGTGCACACAATTTCACAGGGTTTAGGCATAAAAGGAAAAAAAAAAAAAAATCATTACAAGTTTGGATTGGGTTCTGAAACTCACGTTAAAAGCATGGGACTACTTTCAGTGGTAAGAGAGGGCCCTCAACACGTAACAGAGTTTGAGGAATTTCCCTCAGAGCCTTCACTCCATCAAGGCTCTTACAGGGTCTTTAAAAAGACCTCAGCTCAGGAAGTTCTTATGACAGCTTTTTGTTTTAAAGTTTTTTACACTATGTTCTTAATGTTTTTCTTGTTTTTAATGTTCTTTCAGTTTCTGAGTAGCACAAAAGAGGGCCACCACACAGTTATACTAAACAAAACAACACAATGGAGAAACAGGGTGTAACCAAAATAATTTCATATAATGTAAAAGGAATCCTGAATCCAGTTAAAAGATCCAAGATTCTAGGCAAAATGAAAAAAGACAAAGCAGGAATAATACTTTTACAAGAAACCCACCTAACAGACGTGGAACACAATAAACTCAGTAGACAAGGGTTTAAAATGATCTCTTCATCTTCATAGAAATCAGGGAGGAGGAGGGGAGTAGCGACATTGATATCAACCAAAATTACATTTGAAAAAAAATCAGAACACAAAGATAAAGAAGGGAGATACAGTTTGGTAACTGGGCGGCTAGAGGGAGAAGATATCACCCTGCTGAATGTGTATGCTCCCCCAGGGGCTAACTGGAAATTTTATAAAAATGTATTCGACCTAATGATAACTAAAGCTCAAGGTTTAGTGATATGTGGTGGGGACTTCAATCTTAGACTGAATCCATACTGGGATGCTTCTGGTAATTCCCCACATCAAAATAACACCCAAAACAGGAAGACTCGGATGCTACTAAAAGAATTGGGAATCTGTGACGTGTGGAGGGAACTCAACCCCAGTGTAAAAGACTATACATTTTACTCAACTCCACATTCATCTTACTCAAGGATTGACTATTTTTTTTATGTTTAATAGAGACATTGGAAGAGTAAAAACATGTAAAATAGGACTGATGGATCTCTCCGACCACAGTCCGATCTACATGGACTTAAATATCCAAAAATACACAAATAATACATTTTCTTGGAGGTTAAATTCAAATGTCCTGAAAGGACCATTGAAAGATGAATTGGAATCAGATATTCTCAGATATTTGGAAGATAACGATAATGGAGAAGTATCCCCTTTAATACTGTGGGATGCATGTAAAGCTGTAATAAGAGGAAAGATTATTGCAAAACTGGCAACCCAAAAGAAACTAAGACAAGAAAAACTATCCACATTAGAGTCAGAACTTAGGAACCTAGAAAAAGAACACAAAGGCAACACTCATTCTACTGACTCGCTCAAGATTAAGGAAATTAAAAACCAAATAAATGAGATCTACACAATAGAAATCCAGAAGAAACTTACATTTCTGAAACAAAAATACTATGAAGCAGGCAGTAAATCGGCAAAATTGCTAGCCTATAAATTGAGGAAACATCAAACAGAAAGAGCAATCTACAAAATCAGAGACCCAGTATCAAAGGAAATAAAATTCAGAATTCAGGATATTCTTAAAAACTTCGAGAATTACTATAAGAACTTATACTCCCACAAAAAACATAAAAACGCATCCGAGGCATTCCTAAACACATTAAACCTTCCCCAACTTACGGAGTCACAAAATAAAACACTACTGTCAGAAATACATCCTAAAGAATTGGAAAAAGCAATTATGAAACTTAAAGCTAACAAATCCCCAGGAGCTGATGGCTATACAGCAGAGTGGTACAAAACCTTTAAACAGCAACTATCTCCTCTCCTCCTGAAAACATTTAATTATGTCCTCCACACAGGGGAAATCCCCCCCTCCTGGAGAGAAGGGGTCATTGCAGTTATACCTAAACCTGAAAAGGATAAACTAGAGTGCTCCAACTACAGACCAATCAGTGTACTAAATCAGGACTATAAGCTTTTTACCATTATCCTTGCCAAAAGGTTAGAAAATATACTGACAGACCTAATTCATTTAGACCAAACAGGTTTTATAAGACAAAGACAGACACAAGACAACATTCGACGCACTTTACACATAATTCATCATATAAAAAAATATAACTTAAATGCAGTCATATTGGGATTAGATGCTGAAAAAGCATTCGATTCGGTTGACTGGTCTTTTCTATATAGAATCTTATCCAGTTTCAATTTTCATAACAACTTCATTAGAACTATACAGGCATTATATAAAAAACCAACAGCTAAAATAAGGATTAACGGTAATTTATCATCATCTTTTGAACTGGAAAGAGGATGTCGTCAGGGCTGCCCCCTGTCTCCACTGCTCTTTGCAATCTTCATAGAACCTCTGAGCCAATGGATAAGACAAAACCAAAAAATTCAAGGTATTACACTTGGTCAGAAGGAACATAAAATAGCACTCTTTGCTGATGACATTTTAATATACCTAGGGCAGCCGGACACTTCTTTACCAGAACTAACCTCAGTTTTTTCAGAGTATGGAGATTTATCGGGGTACAAATTAAATATGCATAAAACCCAAGTTTTAACATTCAACTATGACCCAAATCATTATTCACTAAGCAAACTCAAAACTAACTGGGAGTCGGAATCTATGAAATATCTGGGGGTCAATATCCCGAAACAACTCAACAAAATTATATCACTAAACTATGATCCACTGGTGACAAAAATAAAATCTGACCTAGCAAGATGGAATATGATACCATTCTTGGGTACTGCACAAAGAATTGAAGCAGTCAAAATGAATATACTTCCACGTCTTCTATATCTTTTCCAAACAATACCGGTAGAACCTCCCAAAAAAACATGGCAGGAGCTGGACAGAAGGATCTCAAGATTCATATGGCAGGGCAAGAGACCTAGAATCAGATATAGAACCCTACAGCTAAACAAAGACAAAGGTGGGCTCGCGCTGCCAAATATCAGGGACTACTTTAAAGCCGCACAAATTAAAACTTTAGTAGAGATATGTAACCCAGTCTACACTGCACAATGGAAGGAGATCGAATGCCAAATAACAAGTGACATCCCCCTACAGGCGATAATAGGGAACAATGTCTTACCTAAGCTTTTGAATAACACTAACCCGTGGATAGAGACCCCGCTAAAAATTTGGTTTAAGATAGTCAGAGAGAATCAAACTAAAGAGCCCTATCGACTTCTGCAATGGATCACCTATGATCAGGACTTTACTCCTAATAAAACAGACACCAGATTTAAAAAGTGGAAGGAGAAAGGGCTGATAAAATATTACGATTTTTTTAAAGGGCAAATCTTAAGAAGTTTTGAAGATTTGAAAAAACAAGGCCTAATAAATCAAGACCTTTACAGGTTCTTCCAGCTTAGACACCACATAAACAATATACTTAAAAAGGAGGTTTTGGAAAGGGCCCAGTCAGGTGTTCTGAAGGTCTTCTTAATGGCATATAAAGGGATCCCAGGGATCAGATACATTTCTAAAATATACCAAGGTCTTCAAGACTTAAAAGGAGACAACACATCATATATAAAAGAGAGATGGGAAAAAGAGGGGAATTTCACTTTACAACTGGAAATATGGGAAAAGCTAAATAAACAGCAATGGAAAAGTACCTCATCCCTGCAGTGGAGAGAATTTGGATGGAAAAACTTGGCAAGATTTTTCAGAACACCTGCACAAAACAAATTTACCCATAAGGGATTGAACTGTTGGCGCTTGTGTGGTGAAAAGACTGCAAATCATTTTCATGTGTTTTGGTCATGCCCAGTTATCCACCAATATTGGACCAAGGTACAGACAATATTGGGGAAAATATTCAAAATTACAGTTCCCTTTTCTTTTGTAACTTTGTATTTGGGTTTACTACCGGACTCACTGGAAAGACGAGGAGAAAAATACTTATTCAATGTTTTAATATTGGCAAGCAAAAAAGCTCTAACTAAAAAATGGATGTTGAAGGACTGTCCTACACCTGAAGATTGGACTAACGTGATCCAAGACATTTACTCGATGGAAAAGTTGACATTCGCACTGAGATAGGACATGGATGTGTTCATGAACTTTTGGCAACCCTGGACCGCATATGTGTCTTCCATTAGATCTAATCTTTGACAAATACCATTTCAATAATGGTTCTGCTCTTTGTTCCAACACTACTCAGATGCTCTTTTATCTTTATTTACTTACTTTTTCTTTTTGTTTGTTTTTTACTGGTTTGTTTTGTTTTTTTTTGTTATTTGTTTCTTGTTTTTTTTCTCTTTAATTTCACTTTTTCTTTCACTTTAAAAAAAAAAAAAAAGGGGTGTTGTAAGAATTAATCTTCCAATGTTGTCAGATATCAGAAAATAAGGGAACATGTGATGAAAATGTAAACACTGCATTGCTGTAACGACCTGTATACCCTTTACAAAAACTTAAATAAAAAAAAAAAATAAAAAAATAAACTTTTAGTACAACACCTAAAATTTATTAACTTTTTCCTCATAAATGTGCTACTTTTTCCTTGTCTTTTTCATCTAAATTTTGCAACTGTTTTTTTAGTCAACCAATTTTTTTCCACATAAATGCACAACTTTTTTTTAATTTAAAATTTGGTACTTTTGTCTCATAAATGTGCGACCTTTTCAACTAACTTTTCAAATGTGCTTCTTTTTCACTCATAAATTTGTTAATTTATCATATCAATTTAGCAAATTTCTAATTTGATTGTGGGTTTTTTCCACAAACATAAGCAACTTCTTCATATAAAATTTGGTATTTTTGTTCCATAAATTTGCAATGTTTTTCTTGAAAATAGGTATTTTTTTTCCTCCAAAATTTTATCTTTTTCCTCATAAATTTGCTACTTTTTCCTGGTAAATTTGATACTTAACCTAATAAATTTGTCACTTGTTTCTCTTAAATTTGCATTTTTTTTCTCATATATTTAATAGTTCCATCTCATAAATTTACTACTTTTTCCTCATATATTTGCTCATTTTTTCTCATAAATTTACTACTTTTCCTCATAAATTTGACATTTTCCCTCATAAATCTGCAACTTTTTTGATGAAAATTTGTCATTTTTTTCTCTTAAATTTACATTTTTTTTCTCAAAACTGTCCTTTTTTTCAAAATTTGGTACTTTTTTGGAAAAATTTGCAACTTTTTTCCTTGCAAAAATTTTTCGTGAAAAACTCTCCAAAATTTGCAACTTTTACGGGGTAAATTTGTTACTTTTTCTCCTATATTTACAATTTTTTCTCATAAATTTGCTATGTTTTCTATTGTGTATGTTACTTTTCCCTTGTAAATTTGATACTTTTCTCATAAACTTTTCTCATTTTTTTGTTTTCCCGGTTCCGGTTCCGCCGGATCGGCGGCGCCAAACGAGTTGGCTGCCCTTTGCAACTGCCTTTTTCTTATCTTCCTTCTTCTTTCTACACCTTACACTCTATATATATATCACGGACACACAGATCGCCCCAAGGGTCTCCCGAGTCGGCGGACGGAGCCACTGTTTGCAGCGGGGACGATACAGCAGGGAAGAGCTAGCTAGCTGGCTAGCTAGCGCCAACTGCCACCCGGTGCTAACGGAGAAGCTCGACATGCCGAGGAACTGTGGCGAAAATGACGCGGGTGCCGGGCTGGAGTTTAGGCGGCGTGCAAGAAATATAAGACAGAATAATAAAGAGCGATGGCAAGAACCAAGAAGACCGCCCGTAAATATACTGGAGGAAAATGCCCCCCAGGAAGCAGCTAGCCACCAAGGCTGCTCAAAAAAGCGCTCCGGCCACCGGCAAAGTGACGAAGCCTCACCGTTACAGGCCCGGTACCGTGGCTCTGAGAGAGATCCGTCGCTACCAGAAATCCACGGAGCTGCTCATCCGTAGGCTGCCCTTCCAGCGCCTGGTGAGGGAGATCGCTCAGGACTTCAAGACCGACCTGTGCTTCCAGAGCTCCGCCGTCATGACTCTGCAGGAGGCCAGCGAGGCCTACCTGGTGGGTCTCTTTGTGGACACCAACCTGTGTGCCATCCACGCCAAGAGGGTCACCACCATCATGCCCAAAGACATCCAGCTGGCCCGCCGCACCCGCAGAGGGAGAGAGAGCTTAGACTTTCTGCTGCACATTCACCAACCACAATGCTCCGCACTGTGTGTCTATATATATATATATATATATATATATATATATATATATATATATATATATATATATTTATAGTAATATGTACATACAGTGGGGCAAAAAAGTATTTAGTCAGCCACCAATTGTGCAAGTTCTCCCACTTAAAAGACGAGAGAGGTCTCCAGTTTTCATCATAGGTATACCTCAACTATGAGAGACAAAATGAGAAAAAAAATCCAGAAAATCACATTGAAAGATTTTTAATGAATTAATTGGTAAATTCCTTGGTAAAATAAGTATTTGGTCACCTACAAACAAGCAAGTTTCTGGCTCTCACAGACCTGTAACTTCTTCTTTAAGAGGCTCCTCTGTCCTCCACTCGTTACCTGTATTAATGGCACCTGTTTGAACTCGTTATCAGTATAAAAGACACCTGTCCACAACCTCAAACAGTCAGACTCCAAACTCCACTATGGCCAAGACCAAAGAGCTGTCAAAGGACACCAGAAACAAAATTGTAGACCTGCACCAGGCTGGGAAGACTGAATCTGCAATAGGTAAACAGCTTGGTGTGAAGAAATCAACTGTGGGAGCAATTATTAGAAAATGGAAGACATACAAGACCACTGATAATCTCCCTCAATCTGGGGCTCCACGCAAGATCTCACCCCGTGGGGTCAAAATGATCACGAGAACGGTGAGCAAAAATCCCAGAACCACAAGGGGGGACCTAGTGAATGACCTGCAGAGAGCTGGGACCAAAGTAACAAAGGCTACATCAGTAACACACTATGCCGCCAGGGACTCAAATCCTGCAGTGCCAGACGTGTCCCCCTGCTTAAGCCAGTACATGTCCAGGCCCGTCTGAAGTTTGCTAGAGAGCATTTGGATGATCCAGAAGAGGATTGGGAGAATGTCATATGGTCAGATGAAACCAAAACAGAACTTTTTGGTAAAAACTCAACTTGTCGTGTTTGGAGGAGAAAGAACACCATACCTACTGTGAAGCATGGGGGTGAAAACATCATACTTTGGGGGTGTTTTTCTGCAAAGGGACCAGGACGACTGATCCGTGTAAAGGAAAGAATGAATGGGGCCATGTATCGTGAGATTTTGAGTGAAAACCTCCTTCCATCAGCAAGGGCATTGAAGATGAAACGTGGCTGGGTCTTTCAGCATGACAATAATCCCAAACACACTGCCCGGGCAACGAAGCTGTGGCTTCGTAAGAATCATTTCAAGGTCCTGGAGTGGCCTAGCCAGTCTCTAGATCTCAACCCCATAGAAAATCTTTGGAGGGAGTTGAAAGTCCGTGTTGCCCAGCGACAGCCCCAAAACATCACTGCTCTAGAGGAGATCTGCATGGAGGAATGGGCCAAAATACCAGCAACAGTGTGTGAAAACCTTGTGAAGACTTACAGAAAACATTTGACCTCTGTCATTGCCAACAAAGGGTATATAACAAAGTATTGAGATGAACTTTTGTTATTGACCAAATACTTATTTTACCGAGGAATTTACCAATTAATTCATTAAAAATCCTTCAATGTGACTTTCTGGATTTTTTTTTTTTTCATTTTGTCTCTCATAGTTGAGGTATACCTATGATGAAAATTGGAGACCTCGCTCATCTTTTAAGTGGGAGAACTTGCACAATTGGTGGCTGACTAAATACTTATTTTCCCCACTGTATGTATACTAACCTGCACTTATATAGCGCTTTTCTAGTCACAAAGACCACTCAAAGCGCTTTCATTAATACTAACCCTCTATTCTAAGGGCCTATAGGAAACAGATATCTAGGGACAATTTAGAACAGCCAATTAACCTAACATGCATGTTTTTGGCATGTGGGAGGAAACCGGAGAAATCCCGGAGTAAACCCACGCAACACGGGGAGAACATGCAAACTCCACACAGATCACTGTTGGTCGGGGGCTGGGATACTAGCTGTTCTTGTTTTATTTCTTGCCTTCTGATTGTTGTTCTGAGTGTTGCTATCCCTGTGCTGTTGCAATCCTGGAATTTCCCCATTGTGGGACTAATAAAGGCTTATCTTATCTTATAAATTTGCTAGTTTTCTTCTCATAAATTTCCTACTTTATCCTTATAATTTGCTATTTTTCCTCATAAATTTCCCATTTTTTGTTGAAAATTTGTGATTTTTTTTTCTCTTAAATTTAGTTTTTCCCCTTAAATGTACTTTTTTAAAGTTCATACTTTTTCCTTGTTAATTTATAAAATAAATAAACACCCTCTCTCATATTTTAAGCATATACAGTACATGTATAATAAAGTTCAAATGGGGCAAAAAAGTATTTAGTCAGCCACCAATTGTGCAAGTTCTCCCACTTAAAAGATGAGAGAGGTCTCCAATTTTCATCATAGGTTTACCTCAACTATGAGAGACAAAATGAGAAAAAAAAAATCCAGAAAATCACATTGAAGGATTTTTAATGAATTAATTGGTAAATTCCTCGGTAAAATAAGTATTTGGTCACCTACAAACAAGCAAGATTTCTGGCTCTCACAGACCTGTAACAACTTCTTTAAGAGGCTCCTCTGTCCTCCACTCGTTACCTGTATTAATGGCACCTGTTTGAACTCGTTATCAGTATAAAAGACACCTGTCCACAACCTCAAACAGTCAGACTCCAAACTCCACTATGGCCAAGACCAAAGAGCTGTCAAAGGACACCAGAAACAAAATTGTAGACCTGCACCAGGCTGGGAAGACTGAATCTGCAATAGGTAAGCAGCTTGGTGTGAAGAAATCAACTGTGGGAGCAATTATTAGAAAATGGAAGACATACAAGTCCACTGATAATCTCCCTCAATCTGGGGCGCCACGCAAGATCTCACCCCGTGGGGTCAAAACGATCACGAGAACGGTGAGCAAAAATCCCAGAACCACATGGGGGGACCTAGTGAATGACCTGCAGAGAACTGGGACCAAAGTAACAAAGGCTACCATCAGTAACACACTACGCTGCCAGGGACTCAAATCCTGCAGTGCCAGACGTGTCCCCCTGCTTAAGCAAGTACACATCCAGGCCCGTCTGAAGTTTGCTAGAGAGCATTTGGATGATCCAGAAGAGGATTGGGAGAATGTCACATGGTCAGATGAAACCAAAATAGAACTTTTTGGTAAAAACTCAACTTGTGGTGTTTGGAGGAGAAAGAACGCTGAGTTGCATCCAAAGAACACCATACCTACTGTGAAGCATGGGGGTGGAAACATCATGCTTTGGGGCTGTTTTTCTGCAAAGGGACCAGGACGACTGATCCGTGTAAAGGAAAGAATGAATGGGGCCATGTATCGTGAGATTTTGAGTGAAAACCTCCTTCCATCAGCAAGGGCATTGAAGATGAAACGTGGCTGGGTCTTTCAGCATGACAATGATCCCAAACACACCGCCCGGGCAACGAAGGAGTGGCTTCTGAAGAAGCATTTCAAGGTCCTGGAGTGGCCTAGCCAGTCTCCAGATCTCAACCCCATAGAAAATCTTTGGAAGGAGTTGAAAGTCCGTGTTGCCCAGCGACAGCCCCAAAACATCACTGCTCTAGAGGAGATCTGCATGGAGGAATGGGCCAAAATACCAGCAACAGTGTGTGAAAACCTTGTGAAGACTTACAGAAAACATTTGACCTCTGTCATTGCCAACAAAGGGTATATAACAAAGTATTGAGATGAACTTTTGTTATTGACCAAATATTTATTTTCCACCATAATTTGCAAATAAATTCTTTAAAAATCAGACAATGTGATTTTCTGGATTTTTTTTTCTCATTTTGTCTCTCATAGTTGAGGTATACCTATGATGAAAATTGGAGACCTCTCTCATCTTTTAAGTGGGAGAACTTGCACAATTGGTGGCTGACTAAATACTTTTTTGCCCCACCGTATCTTCATGCCTAAATGAAACAAAACCAAATGTTTTCTGATAAAAGGAAATGACTAAGTTGGCTGTGTAAAAATAAAACCTGCATGCTATGACTACCCGGTGAGTCAAAAAGTTAATTTCAGAAATGGCACAGTTGTACTTTTTAAAGGTCACTTCCCATCAGCCTTTGCAGCAGATAAAAAAAGGCCCTGAACATCACAATATTTCCTACCGTGATTCAGCTGTGGACTGAGTCAAGATTAAAAACAACATCCAGATCAGAGAAGTGTATCCACAGGTGTCAGGAAGTTAAATTCTTCACTGGATCACATTTAAGACCTTACATTTGTGAAATGGTGACATCTTTCCGAGGACTAGGGCTGCATGATATACCAAAACGTGACGACGTTGAATACTGTGAAAACAATGTGACTTGTAATTTCTAAAGAAATATTTCTCACAGATGTGATTATTTTTTCCTCTTCAATGTGCAACATTTCAACATAAAATTTGCAACTTATCATAAATTCATGACTTTTCTCATATAAAACCTGCTTTTGCTCATAAATTTGAAACTTCACAAAAATTTTTGTCATTAATTTGTGACTCCCTCCACATACTAAATATGCAACTTTTCACATGAAATTTGCTGCCATTTCCACTTATAAATCTATGCCTTTTTTGCCAAGTAAATTTTACAACATTTTTCAAATACTGTATATCTGGATTTTTTTCCATATAATCATGTAACTTTTTTATATAAAATTTGGTACCTCTGTCCCATAAATCTATTACTTTTCAGCATAAAATTGGCAACTTTTTCCTGATAAATTTGTGATTTTCTCTACATAAATATGAAACTTTAACATAAAACTTGCTGCTTTTTTCCCCTCATAAATTTGTGGCTTTTCCAAATAAATCTGCAGCTTTTTCATATAAAATTTGCTACTTTTTCCAATAAATTTGTGACTCTTTTCTAGGGCTGCAACGATTACTCAAAATAATTCGATTACAAAAATTTCTCAATTCAAAATTTATGCTTCGACGTGTCGTTTAATGTAGCACTTCCGGTCTATATAACCTTCTTCCGGTCTGGTTTGGTTCCAAGGTTGTCATAGCCAGGAGCGGCACTGGGGTTAAGCTCCCAGTGCTCATAAAATGCTCCTTATGGCGTGCGTCTCGAAAAGCCTCTGACAACTAAGTCCAACTCCTAGCCTGCCCGTGTGGTTTAGTCTCTAAGCCCAGCGGAACTGCTTTTACTAATAGGAGAAGGGGCGAGGGCGGATCTCTGGCGCATTAAAACCAGTTGCTTCGGGTAGATGGTGGCTCGTCAACCTGGGAAGGTAGCCCATCTAGGGGAAGGTAAACCCTGATTTCAAACCTCCGCTGCCTTGCGGCACACCCGGTCACGGGAAAGGATTCGGGAGTCAACCCTGAGGAAAAATCCGGAGTCGGAGCCCCTAAGGCAGTTCTCTGTTGTGCTCAACATCATTCTGGCAGCTCCTGCGACAGCGCTGGTGCCAAACTGTAGCAGCCCTGCTGTTCCTTTGGATTCATCAGTGACGTGGAGAGGGGGGACATGCTGCATGGGCAACATCTTGTCCTCCATATCTTCCTGCCCAGGCTTGTATCCTACCAACGCCCAACGCTGGAAGGTAGAACACCGGATCACTGGAGAGGACACTCCAGCTTCGCCTTTGGCGTAGACAAAACATGGGGAATGACAGTTACCGGTTATAAGCCACCGCTCAATTGGCGTAGAGCGCGGCGCCAGGGGTTGTTCCCGACGGTGGGAGGGATCATCGGATCTCACTGGACAGCTACCGCCCACCTCAAGCTGGGCAGCCCCCAGCCAATAAGGTGTTGTCCCGCCACAGCTTGCTTTCCTCATTGGGTGCATGGGGATGAGGAGAAGTCCGAACAGCAGGCTGAGAACCTTCGCACCAGGCAAGACAAAAAAACAAAAGAGACCAACTCTAAAACTGGGAACTTGGAACATCCACACTATGATGACAGGACTCGCTGCTAACCTCAAGGACATCAACGACACCAGGAAGACTGCCATCATCAATAATGAGCTGAAGAGACTGGGAGTGGATATCGCCACTCTCCAGGAAACACGGTTGGCTGACGCAGGCACACTGAGAGAGAAGGACTACACGTTCTACTGGCAGGGAAAGGGCAGTGACGAACACAGGGAACACGGAGTGGGCTTCGCAGTGAAGAACACCTTGCTGAAGATGGTGAAACCAGGCAGCAATGGCTCTGCACGACTCCTCACTCTCCGCCTCAACACCACTCAAGGCCCAGTCACCCTCGTCAGTGTGTATGCCCCAACACTGACAGCCACACCAGACGCAAAAGACGAGTTCTACGAGAATCTCGCAACAACTGTCAGGATCATCCCCAACTCTGAACAACTCATTCTCCTTGGAGACTTCAATGCCAGAGTGGGTGCTGACCACAACTCCTGGCCCTCCTGTCTTGGACCATTTGGTGTGGGCAGAATGAACGACAACGGACAGCGGCTGCTCGAGTTCTGCACATATCACGATCTGTGCATCACAAACTCATTCTTCAAGACCAAGCCCCAACACAAGGTTTCCTGGCGACATCCGCGCTCAAAGCACTGGCACCAGCTGGACTTGATTCTGACCAGGTGCACCTCACTGAAGAACCTGCTAATCACCCGTTCGTTCCAGAGTGCAGATTGCGACACAGACCATTCATTGGTGTGTTGCAAGGTCAAGCTGCAGCTGAAGAAATTCCATTGTGCTAGACAGCCTGGAAAGGCACGGACTGACACCAGCAAAATGGCCCAACCAGAACTTGTTGAGCAGTTTGCCTCCACCTTTAAGAAGGAACTTGGTGTAACACAAGAAGGAGAATCTGCAAAGCAGAAGTGGGAAGAGCTGCGAAACACTATCCACCGCACAGCCTTGGCTACCTTTGGGAGGAAGACCTCGAAGTCACAGGACTGGTTTGATGCCAAGTTGACCGAGATGACCCCCGCCATTGAAGCCAAGCGCTCAGCACTTGCTGAGTACAAGAAGTACCCAAACGAGAAGAATCTCTAGATTCTCAGGGCTGCAAGAAGCAAAGTTCAGCAGACTGCTCGGCGCTGCGCCAACGAGTACTGGACTCAGCTCAGCCAAGACATTCAAACCGCTGCCATAACAGGGAACATCTGTGGTATGTACGATGGCATCAAGAAAGCACTTGGTCCGGCTCAGAGCAAGACGGCCCCCCTCAAATCCTCCACTGGGGAGATGATCACAGAAAAGAACAAGCAGATGGAGAGATGGGTGGAACACTACTCCGACCTCTACTCCAGACAGAACACCGTGACACCGTCAGCCCTTGATGCCATCGACTGCCTGCCATCCATGGACGAACTTGATGCCGAGCCATCCATCGACGAACTCAGCAAGGCCATTGATAGCTTGGCCGCTGGCAAGGCACCTGGCAACAATGGCATACCCCCCGACCTGATCAAGCACTGCAAGACCGCCCTACTGCTGCCATTGCATGACGTCCTCTGCCAGTGCTGGAAGGAAGGTGCCGTACCACAGGACATGAGGGACGCCAAGATCATCACCCTCTACAAAAACAAAGGGGAGAGAAGCGACTGTAACAACTACAGGGGCATCTCCCTCCTCAGCGTCGTTGGCAAAGTCTACGCACGAGCTGTTCTCGTTCGTCTACAGAAGCTTGCCGAATGTGTCTACCCCGAGTCTCAGTGTGGCTTCCGCGCTGAGCGATCGACGGTAGACATGATATTCTCCATCCGCCAACTCCAGGAGAAATGCAGAGAACAGAACATGCCCCTATACGTCGCCTTCATCGACCTCACCAAAGCGTTCGATCTGGTCAGCAGAGAGGGCCTTTTCAAGATCCTGCCAAAGATAGGATGCCCACCAAAGTTGCAAAGCCTCATCGAATCGTTTCACACCAACATGCAGGGGATAGTGCAGCACAACGGCAACGTCTCAGAGCCATTCAACATACGCAGTGGAGTGAAACAGGGCTGTGTACTTGCGCCAACTCTCTTTGGGATTTTCTTTGCTATGCTCCTGAGGCATGCCTTCAGCACAGCAACAGCGGGAATCTACCTGCACACAAGATCTGACGGCAGGCTTTTCAACTTTGCCCGCCTGAAAGCCAGAACCAAAGTACACGAGGCTCTAATCAGAGACATGCTGTTCGCAGATGACGCTGCAGTCGCAACCCACACACAGCAGGAGCTTCAGACCCAGATGGACCGCTTCTCCCAGGCATGCAAAGACTTCGGGCTTACCATCAGCCTGAAGAAGACTAACGTCTTGGCGCAAGGCACAGAAGCACCACCAACCATCACCATCGACGACTACGAGCTGGAGGTCGTGAATCAGTTCACGTACCTGGGGTCCACGATCAGCAACAACCTCTCCCTTGATACAGAGATTGACAAGAGAATTGGAAAATCAGCCTTCACACTCGCTCGCCTCACCACACGAGTGTGGGAGAATCCCAAACTCTCTGTCAAGACGAAGATGGCAGTGTACAACGCCTGCGTCATCAGCACACTGCTCTATGGGAGTGAGACGTGGACAACATACGCCCGGCAGGAAAAGAGACTGAACTCCTTCCACTTGCGCTGCATTCGCCACATCCTGGACATATCCTGGCAGGACAAAGTGCCCAACACAGAAGTTCTGTCCTGCGCCGGCCTTCCCTCCATGTTCACTCTACTCAGGCAGCGCAGGCTCCGCTGGCTAGGCCACGTTCACCGTATGGAGAATGGCAGAATCCCCAAAGAGGTCCTTTACAGAGAACTGGCGACTGGCAGGAGAGACGTTGACCGCCCACAGCTGCGCTTTAGAGATGTCTGCAAGAGAGACATGAAGGCCCTGGAGCTCAACACAGAGCGCTGGGAGGACCTTGCAACGGACCGCTCCAAATGGAGAGGCACCCTGACCAGACAGCTCAAGGCGGGTGAAGAGAGACTGACTGCTGCAGCAGATGAAAAAAGGACCCGCAGGAAGAACCACTACAGACCCAGCAGCACGGAGACCACCCACAAGTGCGACCTGTGTGACAGGGACTGCCATTCGCGCATCGGCCTGTTCAGCCACAGGCGGTGCTGTTCCAGTAGAGTAGACGTTTAGGATTCTCTTCCATGGTCATCATAGACCGACGGAGGCCGACGACGACGACGAACCTTCTTCCGGTCACACTTCCTGAACAAAACGCAGATTTGTTTAATGGCATCATGTCAGAGCGGCATAGTGACGGGCCAGCAAAGAGGAAGAAAATTTAAAAACAAAAAAAAACAAAAGTATCTCAAGTCTGGGATCATTTCAAGCTCAAATTGAAGGAAAACATTGTGCAGTGTGTATATGGTAAAGCCCAGCGGCGAGCTAGCATCCTACAACATCGGATGTTACAGTGCCTCGGCAGAAAGCATCCCACATCATGCACAGCCAGCACACCCGAGACAAGGTACGTGATTGAGATTTTAAATTAAGATGAATAGAATGTAGTCAGCTATGCTAATTATGCTTATATGACCAAAAACTATATAGCCACTGCCGTTAGCATCAGCTAGCAGCTAGCACTAGCAGATGCTAATGGCTAGCGAGCGGAACTTTATAGCGTAACGACGTTTACAGTTACGTTCTATGCAATAAACATTGCAATAAATGTGTACCTGTGTTATTGAGTGTTTGGTACAATTACTACTACTCTTTAGGAAAGAAAGTTCTGCAAATGTTGGTCAATGCAAGTTTCTTTTAAAAAAAGTATCCGATTACTCGAGTAATCTGCGATTAGAGTGGACAATTACCTGAGCTGTAAAACAGTCGTTAGCTGCAGCCCGACTCTTTTCCCACAAATGTATCATTAGTGCTGCTTTTAGTACCCATATTTTTTCTTGTAAATTTGCAGAGGTTTTTTTCCCACACATACGTATGTGTGACTTTTTTCCTCATAAATTTGATATTTTCTCATACTAATTTTGCTACTTTTTTCCTCATAAATTTGTTACTTCGTTCCTCATAAATTTGTGGCTTTTCCAAATAAATCTGCAGCTTTTTTTATATAAATTTGCTACTTTTTACAATAAATTTGTGACTCTTTTCCCACAAATGTATCATTACTGCTGGTTTTAGTACATAAATTTTTTTCTCATAAATTTGCTACCTTTTTCCTCATAAATTTGACATTTTTTCTTATTAAATTCACCACTTTTTTCTCTTAAATGTCCAATTTTTTCTCATAAATTTGCAACTTTTTTCTAAGAAATTTGCTACATGTTTATCATAAATTTGCCCCTTTTGTCTCATAATTTTGCTACCTTTCCCCTCATAAATTTTCTAGTTTTTCCTCATAAATTTGCCATTTTTTTCTCTTAAACACAATTTTTTCTCATAAATTTGCAATTTTTTTTCCTCATACATTTGCTACTTTTCCCCTCATAAATTTGACATTTTTTCTTATTAAATTTGCCACTTTTTTCTCTTAAATGTACAATTTTTCACATAAATTTGCAGTTTTTTTCCTCATAAATTTGCTACTTTTTCCAATAAATTATTGACTCCGTTCCCACAAACGCTTCATTACTGCTGGTTTTAGTACGCATATTTTTTTTTCTTGTAAATTTGCAGTTTTTTCACATGAATCTGTGACATTTTTCTTTTAAAAAACCCCACATTTTTCTTGTACACTGGAAACTTTTTGTGTAAATCTGCAGGTTTTTTTCTCCTCCATGTTTTTTAAATTTGCACTGTTTTCCATATACAGTTCTGGAAGAACTTTGGAAACTAAAGGGACCACTGCAAAATGATCACTTTATCTGGTTTTACTATTTATATGAATGTGTTTGAGTAAAACTGACAACTTTGTTTTATTCTCTAACCTACTGAAAACAACTCACCCAAATTCCAAGTCAAAATATTGTCATTTAGAGCATTTATTGACAGAAAATGACAACTGTCCAACACAATAAAAAAGATGTTGCTTGTAGATGTGCTTTTAGATCAAATAATGCAAAGAAGACAAGTTAATGTTCATTCTTAAGCACTACAATACTGAACTCAGAAATCTGTATTTGTGTAATAACTCTGATTTTTAGTCACAGCTTTCATCGTCTTACCATGCTTAGATGATCACCTAATCAGTACCTCCTTAAGTAAACTGAGGTGTCCTTGTGTTGGAATTCAACAGATACCCAAACTGTATAGCTGCCATACATGTAGAGATGCTAATTTAGGAAAGATTTTACAATGGTTTCTTTTTTTTTTTTTTTCCCAGAGCGAGATAAAATAACGAAGGAAATTATACTCGACCTGCAGTCTATTGTACAAAAGTCTTCCTACCTGCTGAGATCTGCATTTCCACAAGAACAGATGAAAAAATATTCAGCCTACATAAAAGGTTTTAAAATTTCTATGGAATTATTTTATTATGCTGCTAATGTTTCACCTCCAACAGATGAGCCAGTGCACAGTTAAAGTTGAAGTAGCCTACCTGTATGTATTTTATACAATTTTCTATGCAGATTTTGTATCCCAAATAGTGCAGTAAGTCATAAGACAGACATTTTTTCCAGTATATTGCAAGCATTATTTAGCTTTACGTTAGAGATAGAAACATACTGAGAAAATCAAACACGGTAACACCTAATTTCAGCAGTGGCTCTCTGTGGTTTGTGCAGCCTCGTCATGCAACTTTCGTGGCTCCACCAGCCAAATCGATCTTCCGTAAAAAAAACAAAACAAAAAAAAAAACAAAAGCCTTCCTGGTAGCAGCTGGTCAGCCGCCAAGGCGGCAAACGCGCTGCATGAGCTCGCCAGCCTCCTGCTAGCGTTCAGCCCTGTGCGTTTTCTGTCTGGTCGGGTGTTGGTCAGTGATACAGCCCTCTATGTAATAAATGGGGTTAAACGGCCTGGAGCGCAGTCTACAAAGCAGCAGCCAACCAATTAAAGGAGCGGAGCAGAGCTCTGTGTAACGTACGTGTCTGTCAGCAGGTACAAGCTGGATGATTTACAGTCAGAAGATAATCCTCCACCTCTGAGCTACACCGTCTGTCTCAGCAGAGACCGAGCTGTCACATTAAGAGCAAATAAAGCAGAGTTACAGACTGACCTCTTCACTTCACTATCAGCCTGACAAACAAACAAACAAAGCGCTCTTCATCAGCAAGCTAACAAACATGAGAAGCACCGTTAGGTAGCGACCTCTGAACTACTCTTATCAAATAAAAAGAGTTTTGTGTGATTAAATGCTTTTTAACTATGATAAGCACAGAGATAAAACAGCACTGGAAATCAGGAAATTTACAGTGCATCCAGAAAGTATTCACAGCATTTCCCTTTTTCCACATTTTGTTATGTTACAGCCTTATTCCAAAATGGATTAAATTCATTTTTTCCCCTCAAAATTCTACACACAATACCCCATAATGACAACGTGAAAAAAGGTTTTTTTAGATGTTTGCAAATTTATTAAAAAAACAACTAAGAAATCACATGTACATAAGTATTCACAGCCTTTGCCATGAAACTCAAAACTGATCTCAAGTGCATCCTGTTTCCACTGATCATCCTTGAGATGTTTCTACAGCTTAACTGGAGTCCACCTGTGGTAAATTCAGTTGATTGGACATGATTTGGAAAGGCACACACCTGTCTATATAAGGTCCCACAGTTGACAGTGCATGTCGGAGCACAGACCAAGCATGAAGTCAAAGGAATTGTCTGTAGACCTCCGAGACAGGACTGTCTCGAGGCACAAATTTGGGGAATTTTACAGAAAAATTTCTGCTGCTTTGAAGGTCCCAATGAGCACAGTGGCCTCCATCATCCATAAACAGAAGAACTTCAGAACCACCAGGACCCTTCCTAGAGCTGGCTGGCCGTCTAAACTGAGCAATCAGGGGAGAAGGGCCTTAGTCAGGGAGGTGACCAAGAACCTGATGGTCACTCTGTCAGAGCTCCAGCGTTCCTCTGTGGAAAGAGGAGAACCTTCCAGAAGGACAACCATCCCTGCAGCAATCCACCAGTCAGGCCTGTATGATAGAGTGGCCAGACGGAAGCCACTCCTTAGTAAAAGGCACATGGCAGCCTGCCTGGAGTTTGCCAAAAGGCACCTGAAGGACTCTCAGACCCATCCATCCATTCATCCATCCATCTTCTACTGCTTAATCCTTTCGGGTCGCGGGGGGGGCTGGAGCCTATCCCAGCATCTTTGGGCGAGAGGCAGGGTACACCCTGGACAGATCGCCAGTCCATCGCAGGGCCAACACAGAGAGACAGACAACCATTCACTCTCACATCCATACCTAAGGACAATTTAGAATCCCCAGTTTTTGATGCCAATTAACCTAACTTGCATGTTTTTGGCATGTGGGAGGAAACCGGAGTGCCCGGAGTAAACCCACGCAGACACGGGGAGAACATGCAAACTCCACACAGAAGGGTCACCGATGGTCTGGGGGTGGGATCGAACCCACGATGGTCAAGGGTGGAATCGATCCCATGACCTTCTTGCTGTGCTGCCACTGTGCTAACCACTGCGCCACCGTGCTGCCCACACAGTTGATTTCTTCACACCAAGCTGCTTACCTATTGCAGATTCAGTCTTCCCAGCCTGGTGAAGGTCTAAAATTTTGTTTCTGGTGTCCTTTGACAGCTCTTTGGTCTTGGCCATAGTGGAGTTTGGAGTCTGACTGTTTGAGGTTGTGGACAGGTGTCTTTTATACTGATAACGAGTTCAAACAGGTGCCATTAATACAGGTAACAAGTGGAGGACAGAGGAGCCTCTTAAAGAAGAAGTTACAGGTCTGTGAGAGCCAGAAATCTTGCTTGTTTGTAGGTGACCAAATACTTATTTTCCACCATAATTTGCAAATAAATTCTTTAAAAATCAGACAATGTGATTTTCTGGATTTTTTTTCCTCATTTTGTCTCTCATAGTTGAGGTATACTGTACCTATGATGAAAATTGGAGACCTCTCTCATCTTTCAAGCGGGAGAACTTGCACAATTGGTGGCTGACTAAATACTTTTTTACCCCACTGTATCCTGGGGTCACTGGGTGGGTTGGTGGGTCGGTCGGACTATAAGCAACATTATTCCAAAAGTTATGAATGGATTTTGATGAAATTTTCAGGAAAGGTGTGCAATGGTACGGGGAACAGATAATTAGATTTTAGTGGTGAGCTGGATCACGATCTGGATCCAAGAATTTTTAAAACATTATTTATATTGCGCTTTTCATGTACTGCCCCTTTAAGACATGTCCACGGTTATGGTGGCGTTATGTGCGTGGCCACGCACCTCCGCAACCCAGAGGCAGTGCATGCTTACCACCAAACACTGCTGAAAAAGAAAAATGACTTAACGAAAAGGAATGTGGTCTCCATCCACACAGTATGTGATGACTGACATTATTTTATCTGAAGATGCCAAGAAAAAGCAAGAAAATGTGAGGTTTAAGATGGGGTTTGGAGTGCACGCGGCCTTAACTCCGGCCGGCAGACAAGGATGCGAGCCACATGACCCACACGGGATGTAAACACAGTCAACTTCAGCACTGGACAATGTTTAATTTTTTTTGTTTGTGAAATCACGATAGGCCTGTTCTATTATGCTAGTTTACTACGCACCGCAGTGATATGCACTGCACCGCACTGTTGTGTAATATTGCTTAATAATTATGAACCTTGTCAGTAAACTGTAAGGGAGCAGAGAGGAGGGAAAAAAATGCTCTGAAAAATTCAATAAACCATGATGTTGATTTAAGGTGGAATTGCCCAGCCCCAATGTATGGTCAATACAATTAAGATAAGATAAGATAAGATAAGATAAGCCTTTATTAGTCCCACAATGGGGAAATTCCAGGATTGCAACAGCACAGGGATAGCAACACTCAGAGCAACAATCAGAAGGCAAGAAAAAAAACAAGCAAGCAAGAGCAGCTAATATACATATGTACATATTACTATAAAATACTGTATATATATACACACACACAGAGACACAGTGCAGAGCATTGTAGCTGGATGGAATAAATATATGAATATATGAACACACAGTGCAGAGCATTGTAGCTAGATGGAATAAATATGTAAATATATAAACACCCACAGTACGGAGCATTGCAGCTAGGTGGAATAAATATGCAAGTATATAAACACACACAGTGCGGAGCAATGTAGCTAGATGGAATAATATGTAGATATATAAAAACACAGTGCGGAGCATTGTAGCTAGATGGAATAAATATATGGATATATAAATATAAACACACCCAGTGCTGAGCATTGTAGCTAGATGGAATAAATATGTAAATATATAAACACACACAGTGCAGAGCATTGTTGCTAGATGGAATGAAACAGCATAACCGTCTACTTAGTTATCCTACATGGTATGATTATGTGCCCATACATATTCTCACCCTCCATAGCGACCGGTATGTTCCTAGTTGTATGCCGGAGGGGACCATTGTGTAAGTCTATTGCATCTTTTGCATTCCAAAAAACTATTAGTTTGTTACGTCTTTTTGCTATCTCTGCGAGCAGCCCTGCTTAGGTTGTACAGTCTGACAGCCGTTGGTAGGAAGGACCTACGAAACCTCTCGGTTGTGCACCTGGGATGATGTAGTCTGCTGCTAAATGAGCTCCTCAGTGCATCCAGTATGTCCTGCATAGGGTGGAACTCGGACTCCAGCAGAGATGACAGTTTAGCCACCGTCCTTCTCTCTCCTATCTCCTCCATCGGATCAAGGCGCTGCCCCAGGACAGAGCTAGCTTTCTTAATCAGTTTGTTCAGTCTCTTCCTATCGGCTGCAGTAATGCCACTGCCCCAGCAGACCACTCCAAAAGTGATGGCTGATGCCACCACCGTGTCATAGAATGACTTCAGCAGCGCCCCTTGTACACCAAAAGACCTGAGTCTCCTCAGCAGGAACAGTCTGCGCTGTCCCTTCTTGTAGAGTGCGTCAGTATTGTGTGACCAGTCTAGTTTATTGTTCAGATGAATACCCAGGTACTTATAGGATGTCACCATCTCGATGTCTGTTCCCTGTATATTTACTGGTGCTGTGAGGGGTTGCCCATGCCTGCGGCAGTCCACCACCAGCTCCTTAGTTTTCCTCGCGTTGATCTGGAGGCAGTTCCGATGGCACCAGTCCACGAAGTCCTGGATAAGCCCTCTGTACTCAGCTTCATCTCCGTTGGAGATGAGACCAACGATCGCAGAGTCATCAGAGAACTTCTGTAGATGGCAGTGTGTTGTGTTGTGTGAGAAGTCCGCAGTATAAAGAGTGAACAGGAAGGGAGCCAGCACCGTTCCCTGGGGGGCCCCCGTGCTACTGATGATCGTGTCGGAAACACAGTCCCGGGTTCTCACAAACTGAGGCCGGTTTGTGAGGTAGTCCAGGATCCATGATGACAGGTGCTGGTCCACCCCTGCGCGCAGCAGCTTGTCCTTCAGGATCATCGGTTGGATGGTGTTGAAAGCACTGGAGAAGTCAAAGAACATGATCCTCACCATATTCCCGGGCTTCTCCAGGTGGGACAGAGAATGGTGAAGGAGGAAGATCACCGCATCCTCCACCCCAATGCCATGCTGGTAGGCGAACTGGAGTGGATCCATCGCTGGTTCCACCAGGGGGCGGAGATGAGCAAGGAGCAGTCTCTCCAGGGTCTTCATCAAGTGGGACGTCAAGGCCACCGGTCTGTAGCTGTTCAGGTCTTTGGGGTGGGAAGTTTTTGGTACAGGTACCACACAAGATGTTTTCCACAGCTGTGGTACCCTCCCCAGTTTCAGGCTCATGTTGAAGATATACGTCACAATCCCACACAGCTGGTCTGCACAGGACTTGAGGAGCTTTGCGCTGATGCCGTCCGGTCCCGACGCCTTCCTCGCCTTGATCTTCCTCAGCTCCGTCCTCACCTGGGTCTTGGTCAGGGTCAGGATGGGGGGCTGTGTGTTGGGAGTGGGGGGGGGGGTGTCGGTGGAGTGGGGAGTGGGCAGCAGGACTTGATTTCTTAGAGGCAGCAGTGGTTGTTGTGCAGACAGGGGGGAGGGCGGTTGGTCAAATCTATTGAAAAACAGATTCAGGTTGTTCGCCCACTCCCTGCCCCCCGTGGCCTGAGGGGAGGTATTCTGGAGCCCCGAGATGGTTTTGAGGTTTCTCCAGACCCCGCTGATGTCGCTCTGTTGCAGCTTGTCCTCCATCTTCTTCCTGAAGCTGTCCTTGCCTTCTCTGATCTTTCTCCTCAGCTCCCTCTGCACGGACTTCAGCATCTCCCTGTTCCCCGACCTGAAGATCCTCTTCTTCTCTCTCAGAAGTGTTTTTATCTCAGGGTTGATCCAGGGTTTGTTGTTTGAGTGACGCCGTATGGTCTTGGTGGGAACGGATTTGTCCACACAGAAGCTGAGGTAGCCCGTGAAGGTGTGAATGAGGCCATCGATGTCCTCACCATGTGGATCGCAGAGCTGCTTCCAGGCGGTGGCTTCAAAACAGTCCTTTAGAGTGTCCATTGTCTCCTCAGACCATAACTCCACAGTGTGCATGGCCGGAGGTTGTCTGTGCACTAGGGGTTTGTACACCGGCCGGAGATGAACCAAGTTGTGATCCGATCTCCCAAGTGGGGGGAGTTGTAATGAGGTGTACGCCTCCTTAGTGTTTGCGTAGAATAAATCCAGTGTTTTATTGTCTCTAGTGTGGCATGTGACATATTGGGTGAAAGTGGGCAGAATGGGAGACAGTGAAACGTGGTTGAAATCGCCTGAGATGAGGAGAAGAGCATCTGGGTGTTCTGTCTGCAGCCTGCTGGTTACTGAATGGATGACGTCACGCGCTGTCCCAGCGTTCGCCGTCGGATTTGCATAAACAACAATGCAGATCACGTGTGAGTGTTCTCTCGGGAGATATGTAGGCCGCATGCTAACAGCTAGCAACTCAATGTCTTTGCTGCAGTGTCGTTGTTTAACAGTGATATGTCCCGGTCTGCACCAGTTGTTGTTAACATACATTATCACTCCACCGCCCCTTGCTTTGCCACTGTCTGGTGTTCGGTCAGCTCGTATCATGTGAAAACCCTCCAGCTCAATGTTAGCATCTGCTGCTAGTTCAGTTAGCCACGTCTCAGTAAACAAAAGGAGAGAGCATTCCCGGTAAGTGCTATCATAACGGGAGATAGCCGCTAGCTCATCTAACTTTCCCAGTATCGACCGTACATTTCCCATGACAACAGATGGAAGGGAGGGTCTGTACCTTATATTTTTTGTCCTCCGCCTTACTCCAGCCCGGCAGCCGCGACGCTTTCGCCTCAATTCTCTCGGTATGTCGAGTTTTTCCAATGGGACCGGGTGGCGGTTAAATGCTAGCAGCTCTTTCCTGTTGTATCGTATCCTGCTATAAACAGTGGCTCCGTCCACCGGCTCAGGAGACATTTGGGACGATCTGTGTGTCCGTGATATAAGTGGGGTGAAAAAAAAAGTGATCAAAAGAGAGAGGAAGGGAAAAAAACTCGGAATCGAGCCGCTGTTGCAAAAGGCAGCCTACTGGTGTGGCGCCGAGAGGAAGATTATTATAAGATAATAAGATAATTATAAGAGTCTTGTTATTATAATGTATCATATTGTTTTTGCTGCCGTTTCTCTGTCTGTTAGCAGGATCATGCAAAAACCCCTAGATGGATTTGGACGCTTTCACCAGAGGTGACCCTTGGTCCAAAGATGAACTCATTAGATGTTGGAGGTGATCTGTGAGTGCATACTTCCGCCAAGGCCCTATCTCACAATGTACAGATGCATGGCGATATGGATGGACAAAGGGACGGAGGGGAGGACAAAGGGAGGGATGGACAGAGCCTTGGCGGAGGTATGTGCTCTCTGAGTGCCCTCTAGTTTGCTGATGTATTCTGTGAATGAAAAAAATACATATATTCATAACTTGATCCACACAGCAATTCAGTGTTTTTCCTTTCATAAATTACAATAACGAATGCTGAAATCTAAAAAAAAATTACACCACTTTTTTAAATGACGATGCA
This sequence comes from Pholidichthys leucotaenia, assembly GCA_020510985.1. Classification (NCBI taxonomy): domain Eukaryota; kingdom Metazoa; phylum Chordata; class Actinopteri; order Cichliformes; family Pholidichthyidae; genus Pholidichthys; species Pholidichthys leucotaenia. The sequence continues at coordinate 122,933,439 of CM035836.1, read as the reverse complement.
ACAGATGCATCATGAATTGTTTTACATTTGAATCATTAATGCGTGAATCCTAATTGAACTGTGAGACCATTGAAGATTCACACCTCTAGAATCTGAAGGAACCGAGGGTCAGCACTCATGTGGACAGAATAAGGCTGGACTCAAAATTGATAAAACAAAACTGATATTTGACCGAAATAGCAATAACAGAAATGAGTTGATGGACTGTTTTATTGATTGTGGTTTTTAACAGTTTACTTTGCAAGCCGTAACAAGCTAAATAGGAACATTGCATGTTTACTGTTAATAAACCCAGCCGCCACTGGGGGTGCACAAGCCAGTGTACGCCTAGTGCTGCTGTTAATAGAAAACATACAGTATTTCAATAAAGTAGCTTTTTGAAGAAGTTAATGTCTGTTTTGCAAGACAATTCAGTAAGTGTTCACTCAGGCAGAGTGAACCGTTTCAAACCATTCTGATTTAATATTGATGATTATGATTATAGTTTTAAAGTTAAATTATAAATCATGCTATTGATTGATTGATTCAGTATGAACCTCTTTACTGGTCTTGCAGTCATCAGTATTAACCATTGCTGAGCAACTTTGATATGATTGAGGCCTTTGCATCAAGGAAAACAAGAAAGGTCACTCTTTAGATTGCAGTTTGTTTGTTTGTTTGTTGGGGGGGGGCAGGGAGACGGTCCACCCAGGGCGTCATACAAACCAGGACCGCCTCTGTTTCGTCAGGTCTTCGACGATTGCAAGCTGACTACCTCATGACAGGAAACGCCTCCAAGTTAAAGATTAGAGAGATAACTGTCAGCTGACCAAGTTGTTTACATGTACTCCCGTCCGGCTGTCTACTGGGTTTTTTATGTCAATTTTATTTATATAAACTCAGCAGCTGAAATGCAAATAAAAAGCCAAACTTCTCATCTTATAGCCAAAAACTTTCAACAAGCAAACCCAGAGAGGGTGTTAGGCTAGCAGGCTAAGCTAGCTTGGTCCACCCTGCCCTTCGCACGTAAACAAACCGACCCTGGCTGCCGAAAACGGACACGCGAGAGCTGCAAACCGGCCTGTTATTAACCAGAACTAAAGTACAAGCTCCTTCTAACGTGCTGTACAACTTTACAACAACGTTATCATGTTTCTGAGTCTGTGAGGTTAGCGAACAGGCCAGCAGAGTGCCTACTAGCTTAGCGCCCTGGCTCATCACCAGCAGCAGCAGTCCGAGGACCGGACACTCTCACAGGAACACACCCGGGGAAGAAGAGCCCCATCTCGTCCACTTACCATCGTACAAATCGACGCGATCTTTCGGACTGTCATCAGTATTTCCATCCGTAAGCCGCCATGTTGGACCGAACCCCGACGGTGAAATAAGGAGAGCCGATGAGGCTACAGAGTTTCCGGGGAGAACCTTCAGTCCTCCACACGCAGACCAGACCCGACTACTACTGACGTTGTCAAGGTAACATAGGGGCAGGCTTTACTTCCGGTTTAATGTTTCAAAATAAAATCTTCTTCTAGATTTGATTGGCGGTTGGCAACCAGTTTACAGGTGCATTACCGACACTGACTTCACACAAACGTGAACTTGCAAACTTTCTACTAAATTTGCTACTTTTTATATTTTTTTTCTTCTTAAATTTGTGACTTTTTTCCTCATAAATTTGCAACTTTTTTCTCGCAATTTTTCATCTTTTTTTCTCAAATTTGCAATTTTATTCCTCAAATTGTGTTTTTTGTCTTGTGACCTTTTGTTCCAACTTTTTTGAGGTGAGCATTAAAATTGCTTTCAACTTTTTTCTCATAAATTTGCAACTTTTTTCTTATAAACGTGAAAAGCTGCTTTCATAAATTTGCTGTTTGTAAGTGTTCAGCCTTTTTTCCTCATAGTTTTGTAACTTTTTTCTCATAAATTGACATTTTTTTCTTGTAAATTTGCTATTTTGTTCCCCAAATTGGGAGTTTTTTCTCATAAACTTTTTTCAGCTTTTTAAAGATGAGAATTAAAATTGTCTTCAACTTTTTTCTCATAAATTTGTATTTTTTTTTCATATAAATGTAAAAGTTGCTCTCATAAATTTGCTACTTTTTTTGCAAAATTTGCAGATTTTTTTTCATAAATTTGTACCAAATTTTCTTGTAGATTCTCAACTTTTTTTCCTTGTAAAAATTGTAATTGTATTCCCCAAAATGTGAGGTTTTTCACTTAAATTTGCAGTTTTTTCCAACTTTTTTCAAATAAATTTGCAACTTTTTACTCAAATTTGCAAATTTTCTCATAATTTTGCATTGCTTTTCTTCTGTAATTTGAACTAGAATTGCATTCAACAAAGATGAAGACTCACACAACACTTACACTGACCTTTGTTCTTCTGGCCTCAAAATTATTACATGCATAGAACACTGCATTTACGACTGCTGCACTGAGTTTGTGGTTGATTCTTTATAAACAGTTATTAGGATGTCAATAAAACTTTGCCCCTTGGCTCGCCAAGTAGGTTGGCTCTTTTTGCGACACAAGCGTGCATGACTCAGATTTGAAAGACTGAGGGTTTTTGTTCCCCTCAGTCACTAGTGATTCCTGTTTTAGAGCTCCGAAAACCAGAGAAACACTTGGTGACACTGGGACCTTGATCTCTAACCGTTTAGCCTCAAAATAAAGGTACTTCTATGGCTTTTCGTGTACTATTCCTGTACTAAGTTTGGCTTTGATATAGGCCGTCGTTCTTGAGAAAATATAACAAAATAAGCCTGTGAATTAGTGAACCAGGTGGAAGCCATGATGTATATTAGAGTGAGTGAAATCTAAAGAAAATAATATATAATATATAATATAAACCACGCTTGGTGAGGTGATACGATATAAATGCTGTGTGTTTTAAGAGAAGTGAGTGTAATGTTCTCCTGGAACATGTAATGACGAGGCGCACACACCGGGTGTCAGTTAGGACTTTTTACTTGTCACTTCAAGTGCAACTAACAACTAACCACCTAGTGGCACATGTACATCTCCTTTTATAGTCAGGTCATGGCCGGGGTCATACTGCCCTCTAGTGGTGACTCCATATGAACTTCACATATCAATACATCTCCCTTTTTTTTCAAGTAAGGTCATGTCCAACTATAAACTTTTTCTCAAATTTCTATATACAAAATAAACTCCATTTCTATTTACATTTTTTTTTCAACCTTGTACACTGAATCACAAGTTCAATTTTTTCTCTGTTTACAATTCAACATCAACACATTTTTTTCCTCTGTTTACAATTCAATATCAACACTTTTTTTTTTTTTTTTTTTCATTTCAGTACTCCTTACATTTCCTCAATCAATCTTTTCGGTTTCACAATTTGCCTTTGTGATCTTCTGATTTGTGTCACCTCAGTCTGTTCGTTATTGTCTGTCTCTAAGTTTTGGTTCTCAGCCATTTCTGGTTGTTCGGTTTGACTGGAAATTAGCATGTCGCTTATTTCACTGTCTGTGACTCTCATTTTTGTCTGAGGCACTTTCAGTAAGTGACGTCGGTTTCGCCTCATTGTTTTTCCATGCTCTGTGATGACTTCATATGATCTGGGAGTTGTTTCCTTGACCACTTTTGCCAGCGGTCCCCATTCTCCATCACATCTCACTCGCACTATGTCCTCATGTGCAAGTGGTCTCAGAGGTCGTGCTGTTCTGTTGTACAGTTCAGTTTGCCTCTCATCCCGCCTCACATCTCTCTTTTCCATCACTTGAGATGCTGATGGAAGTCGCGTTCTGAGTTTTCTGTTCATGAGCATTTCTGCTGGGGACAGTCCATTCTCCAGTGGTGATGCTCGGTAATTCAGGATCGCCAGATGTGGGTCTTCTGCATTGTCTGCAGCCTTTTTCAGTATGCGCTTCACAATTTGCACCCCTTTCTCTGCTAACCCATTTGACTGTGGGTACAGAGGGCTTGAGGTCACGTGCTTGAACCCATATGTGTCTGCAAAGTCTTTGAAGCACTGACTCGTGAATTGTGGTCCGTTATCACTTACAACAGTCATTGGAATTCCATGGCGTGCGAACATTGTCTTTGTATGTGCAATCACCTTTTCTGCTGTTGTGTCACTCAACCCTGCAAACTCTGGGTAGGTGGAATGATAGTCCATGACTAACAGATAGTCCTTGCCCTTAAGCTGAAATAGATCCATGCCCACTTTTCTCCATGGCCCTTGAGGCTTCTCATGGGGCCTCATAGGCTCCTTTGGCTGTTGATACCTGTGGCGCTGGCAAATGTCACAGCGCTGCACATATGCCTCAATGTCCTTGTGCATGTTGGGCCAATACAAAACATCACGTGCACGTCTTTTGCACTTTTCAATACCCAAATGCCCCTCATGCACTAATTTAACCATTTCTGATCTCATGGAGGTAGGTATGACTATCCTTGTACCTTTTAACAGAACCCCATCTAACACAGACAGTTCACCTTTAAAGTGTTGGTAAGGCTTGTCAATCATAACCTGTCCTGGCTGATGTATCTGTTCCATTACTCTTTTTAGTTTCTCATCTTTTTGTGTTTCTTTCACTATCTTCGTCCATTTTGCATCTGACACTGGCATGTGTGCCTTAATAGAGTCTACATGTATTTGCACAGCTTCCTCTGTTGTGCTGCTGGTGTTGCTCAAGCTAGCCCTACTCAGCGCATCGGCTACAATTAGTTGCTTGCCTGGTGTAAACTCAAATTTCAAGTCATATTTCTGTAATCTTAACATTAGACGCTGGATGCGCGGTGGTGCGTCACCCAGTGGCTTCTGTGAGATCGCAATCAGTGGTTTGTGGTCTGTTTCTAGTATTACTGACCTTCCATACACATATTCATGAAACTTTTCACATCCAAACACTGCACCTAGAGTCTCTTTCTCTATTTGCGCGTAATTTTTCTCTGCGCTTGTCATGGTGCGCGATGCGTATGCGACTGGATACCACTCTGTGTCATGTTTTTGCAATAGCACAGCTCCTAGGCCGGCTTTGGACGCATCTATGGACACTTTTAGCAGTTTGTCCTGATCATAGAATTTTAACACTGGCTCCTGTATTAGACTGCTTTTGAGCCACTCCCATTCTCTGGCATGCTCTGCCATCCACTGCCACATTGTATTGGTCTCTAACAAGCTTCTAAGAGCTATTGTGTTAGCTGACAAATTTGGGATAAATTTTCCCATGTAATTGACTAGCCCTAGGGCTCTTTGCAAGTCATTTTTGTTCTGCGGTACTGGCAGCTCTGCTATGGCCCGCACTTTTTCCGGATCTGGTTGCACGCCTGCCCCAGATAATTTCTCTCCCAGGTATGTAATCTCCCGTACCCCGAATTGGCACTTACTCTTATTCAGTTTCATACCTGACTTTTGCGCCTGTGTGAGAACTCTAGCCAACCTTTCGTCGTGCTCCTCTTTTGTTTTTCCCCAGACTACCACATCATCAAGAAAAACTCCCACCCCTTCTATTCCGTCAAACAATTGCTGCACAGTTCTATGGAAAATTTCAGGGGCTGAGCTAATCCCGAACGGCATTCGTAGAAAGCAATGCCTTCCGAATGGCGTATTAAATGTGCACAATTTAGCGCTTTTGTCGTCGAGCACTATTTGGTAAAACCCAGATTTGGCATCTAATTTTGTGAAGTAACTTGCTCCACTCATTGTGCTGGTTATGTCAGATTTTGTTGGTAGCCTGTAATGCTCCCGCTGTATTACTTTATTTAGATCTTTTGGATCTATGCACAATCTCAAATCTCCATTTGGCTTCTCCACTATAACTAGTGAGTTAACCCATTCAGTTGGTTCTTCTATTTTTCTGACCACTCCGTCTGCTATCAATGAGTCTAGTGTTTCTCTCAGCCTCTTTTTAAGAGCTATTGGCACTTTTCTTGCTGCATGTATGACTGGCTCTGCATTCTCTTTCAGCCTAATTTTTTGTTTGCCTGGTAGGCGGCCTATTCCTTTGAACACCTCTTTGTATTCTTTCACCCAGTCAGTGTGTTTGTGCTTACTTGTTGTAGCCTCTGTATTTTCTCGTGTTGTCACTTTGTCTGTATCAATGACATTCACCCTTTTGATCAGACCTAGCTGATTGCATGTTTTTAAACCCAAAATTGCTTGTCTATTTCCATCAACAAGTACAAACAATGCATTCACTGTTTTACCTTTGTTTGACAGTGTAACCCTGCACATTCCTTTAGTGGGTATTGGCTTATCGTCATATGTTCTCAGATTAATCTTTTTATTTCTTATTTTCGGCTTGTTTTTCAGTCTTTTAAAATCTTTCATTGGCAGGATGTTTACCTGCGCACCTGTGTCGAGCTTCAGTGACATGTCCGTGCCATTCATCTCCAGGCACACTATCCATTCGTCAGCGCTCGTCTCTCCCTCGATGGCGTCCACGTAAAACTGATCCTCCTCGCTGTCGCTCTTTTTCTCCACGAGTTGCACCCTCCTCTTTGAGAAGCAGGTCTTTGCGAAGTGATTTTTTCCGCCACACTTGCGACATTCCTTCCCGAATGCTGGACACTGTTTCAGCGCGTGTTGCCTTCCACACCGCTCACAGTTCCCGCGCGCGCGCTCTGGGTTTGCCTCCCTTTTTCTTGCCTGCAACGTTCCTTTCGGCTTCGCGCGCTGCACTGCATCGACCTCAGCAGTCTCTTTTTCCTTGCTGCTAAAAGTCTTTAATTGTGCCTTTATACTCTCAGACGCTTGGCAAATCTGTATCGCTTTCTCCAGCGTTAAGTTAGTCTCTTTCAATAATTGCATCCGCAATTTGTTGTCTTGGACCCCTATTACAGTTTGGTCCCGTATCATTGACTCACTCACTGTTCCAAAGTTGCATGACTGACATTTCATCCGTAGGTCTGTGACATACAGCTCGATGGACTCTGACTCTTTCTGAAGTCTTTTTCTGAACACATACCTCTCGTACGTTTCATTCTTTCTCGGTGTGCAATAATCGTCAAATTTCTTCATCACGGCGTCGAAGTTGCCTTTTTCTTCTTCCGTGAAGATGAATGTGTTAAACACATTTAGCGCCGCTCGCCCTGCTACTGTTAGCAGTAATGCTATTTTCCTCTCCTCGTCACGGAGACCGATAGCAAGCGAATAAAGTTCAAAACTCTGTTTGAATACTTTCCAGTTCTCGTTGACGTTACCGGTCAACTTTAACTCGTCCGGCTGTCGAAGAGCGTTCATCTTCGTCGTCGGTTCGTAGTTTTATATCCTGGTATCATGTAATTTACTCCTGGTACCATGTAATGTTCTCCTGGAACATGTAATGACGAGGCGCACACACCGGGTGTCAGTTAGGACTTTTTACTTGTCACTTCAAGTGCAACTAACAACTAACCACCTAGTGGCACATGTACATCTCCTTTTATAGTCAGGTCATGGCCGGGGTCATACTGCCCTCTAGTGGTGACTCCATATGAACTTCACATATCAATACAGTGAGTGTTCTATTTTTTCAACAATCACGTGATCAATAGACACCTTTCCAGAGGTTAAAACCTACAGAAACACTGTTTTTCAGTCAGTGGCCCCTTTAAAAATCCAGATGATCTAGTCACATATTAAAATAAATAGCTGCTTTTTAATATTTTATCTACATGTTGCAACATGTCTTTATTATAGGGTGGCCTTATTTTTATTATGAAATGTACAAACACTGGTTTCAAAACAGGTAAAATTATATAAATCTGTGGACAGACTCGTCTCTGTGGATCACCACCTTATGGTGGCGGAGGGCTTTGCGTGGCCTAACGATCCCAGGAGCTGTGTTGTCGGGGGCAGTTTTTCCCCTGGCATGGATCTCCCAAGACAAACTGGTCCTGGGTGAAGGGCCAGGCCAAGAGCAGTCCAGTGGATGTCCGTGAAGTACAGTAGGCCGGCTCTGCAGTGGGCTCCCCGCCTGCAGGAGCGATCACGGGAATCATGGGTGCGGCCTGGCTTCTTTGTTGGGGCTACTGCCCCTGCTGATCCGGATCCCTGGACCAATGGTGGAAGATGGATGGACGTGTGGCTGTGGACCGACTCCAGGGGTGTTTTATTTTGAAGGTGCAACACTGAGTTTCCTGCTATCGAGCTAATTTATCAGCCTGATGCAGCTGTTCTGCCTTCATACTGTCCAATTCACGATTGGAGGAACAATTAAACAATCAAATCTATAGTCTCAGCAACGGATTGTGATGTTTTTGTGTGTTTTTCCTCCTTTCTTTTAACTTAAAGAGGCGGGTAACTGGCTTTGATTTTACAAAGCATGAACTTCTTTAAAAGCAGCAGTCCCCCACAAAAAAGACATCAGAAAATGTTGGAGCACTTCTCCTTTGCCCAGATTATCCATCCACCTGTCAAGAGTGACATGCTATAACATTGCTTCTAGCCCCTACACACCTAGATTACTTATTATAGGATAATTCAGTGTGAAATACTGAGAGCGAAAATTTGTGAATGGAACCTAAATCAGACTAGAGGAGGGTGTAGTAAAAATAATGCTACCCGATGATATTAATTACTGAAGTACAAATCGGAGTTGCCACCAAAAGTTACTTGAGTAACTATTGATAGTTTACTCTCAGTAATGGTGTTTTTCCCATAAATTTATGACTTTTTTTTCCTCAAAAATTTAATAATAAATTTACTAATTTGTGAAGCTTTTCTGATCAGTTTTTCCTCAGCTTTTTGAGGGTACACTTAAAATTGCCTTCAACGCTTTCCCCGCTTAAATTTGTAGCTTTTTCTTGTAAATTTGCAGTTTTTTTCTCCCCAAATTGTGTTTTTTTTTATTTTGTGATTTTTTTTCATTTTTTTGTTGAGAATTAAAATTGCCTTCAGCTTTTTTTTTCATAATTTTTTTCCTGTAAATTTTGAACCCCTTTTCTCAAAATTAATAATTTTTTTTTCTTGTAAATTTGAAACTTTTTCTCCTAAATTTGTGACTTCAACCTCCACCGAGGAGGCCATGTTTTCATGTTTCTCTGTCTCTGGTTGCAAAATTAAAAAAAAAAAAAAAAAAAAAAAAAAAATATATATATATATATATATACTGTATATATATATATATATATATATCTCAACATTACAGAAAAAACTCTGGGCTACAGATGAACGTCTTTTTTTTTTTTTTTTTCCATGATCCAGTTCAGGATGCGGATTCTGGCTCATTTTTTCCCACCTTCTTTAATGTTGCGAGATGGGGGTCTTGGCGGAGGTATGCGCTCAGACACCTAATAAAGGCTGGAAACCGGATCCAGATCAGACCAGGAGTCCCACGAGAATATTTTAAAGAGGGACGGATCAAAGTCCACATCCCTCCCCCTCCAAAAGCTCTCCGCTCGTAGAAGTGTCTGGAATCATTGCCGATCGGAATATTTTCCTTTTTTTTTATTGGGAAACACGTCAACTTTAAGGTAAAGACTGTTTTGTTTACTGGCTCAGCAAACTCGGTCTAACTGGATACTCGGGGAGTCGCTTAACATGAGCGGGAGTATTATGGGAGCAGAGGAGTGATTTCCCCCCGGGATGATGAGCAGGGATCTGTTGTTGTGGCCCGAGCCGCTCTGAGGGCACAAGTGGCGCTAAATGCGGCTGACCGGAGGAGACCCTGCACCGGGAACCATGAACAGCGGCGGCGGCGGCGGGGCCGGCAACTTTCTGCTGGTGCCCATACCGGAGTATCCCCTGCTGGACAAGACGGTCAAGATCGTGGTGCTGGGGGCGAGCAACGTCGGGAAAACCGGTAGGGGTGGATGGATGGGGTGGAGGGATGTTTACAGAAGGATGTGCACGAGTCTTCAGGAAATGGAAAGTGTTGGGAATAAGTTCCGCATGATATTAAAACCAGTTAAAGCAGCATATAACAATGAATAGGCTACTTTATTTATTAGAATAGAAACACAGCTGCCTGTGTGTTAGAAACAAACATTATTTGATGCCTTTTATGGGCGTCAGGGGGCGACAAACTGCATTTTAAGAAATTTTTATTATTTATTTTTTTTTTTTTTAACGACGTGTCTATTTTTAACGACACCATGCTAGCTAGGGCCGTCAGAAACGTTTAAACAACTGGGGTGGTGGGGGTTAAACTTGCAGCAAAAAGTGGCATACTTATAAGGAAAGCATGCAGACTTACAAGAAGAAATGCTGGCAAATGTAGCCTGTGAGGGGAAAAAAGTGCCAAACCTACAGCAAAAAGTGACAGTTAATTTAAGTTGCATATTTATGAGAAAAAGTGGCACACTTAAGGAAAAGGTGACAAATTTATGAGGAAAAAGTGGTAAAATTGCAACATAAAAATTGCAGAATTACAACAAAAGTGGAAAACCTATGAGGGGGAAAAAGTGGTAAATGTAGTGGAGCTTGAAATAACGAGGCGATGTGATTCATAAACCAAAGTTTATTATCAGCTCCTCTAACAAGTCTCATCTAGGTGCAGCAGCAGAAGAAGGAAGAGCGCGAACACCTTCAGCTCTACGAACTTATACTCGCACATAACAAAAGACATGCATATCAAAAGCTGACATCCCTCACTATCTTAATCCCCTCTTTTGTCTCCGTACCCCTCCACCTGGCCCTGGTGGGTCAGGGCAACCCATCTGGTCTCCACCGCAGCGCCTCGGATGCTCTTTGATCTTCACTGGCGGTTGAGACCCTTTGTCCTGTTCTGAGGTGTGAAGTCGCTTTACATATGTAATCACCAAACATTCTCACATGCTTAAACATATGTAGGTTATGGGATATATGATTAATATAGACCACAGCCCCCCCAAACGACTAAGAACAGGACAATAGAAAAATTCACAGTTTAAGATAATTATTATGACATACTAACTGCTACACCTCTTGACACAGAAGAAACTTTCCAGCAGCCATGCTCCTAAGAGAGTTCAGTGGTAATCATAACAGCATAGTAATATCACAAGTCAGACACAGAAGAAACTTTCCAGCAGCTATGCTCCTAAGAGAGTTCAGTGGTAATCATAACAGCATAGTAATATCACAAGTCAGTCCTAAACTGTTACAGCACAATTAGTGAACAACTGTTGAGTAGTTTGCATCAGTCCCTGTGCTGTCTGGGTTTTAATCTTCTCCCGAATCTGCTGTGGGTCCGCTTGGGCGTCCTGGTGGGACCTTCCTGTAAGGAATCTGCAGCTTGGGGAGGAGAGTGGTTAATTGTTCCCTGCAGGGAGGCTGAGTCTTTTCTCTTGGGGGGTCTACCCCGCCGAGGTGCTCTCGCCAACCGTGCAGGCTCGTCTCTCAACAAGAAGGCAGGTTTAAGTCTGTCAATGCTGACTGTTTCTTTTCTATCCCCAAAATCAAGCACAAAATGCTTATCACCAGGTTCCAGCACTCTGAATGGTCCATCGTATGATGGGCGGAAGGTTGGTTTTAAAGCTTCATGCCTAACAAAAACGAATTCAGCGTTTTTTAAAGCTTGGAGGACAAAAACCCGTGGAAAAGAGTGATGTGCCGGTCCGGGGAGAGAGTCCGGTCCGTTGCTGCCTAAAAACCTCGGGGCTGGAAGATGCCCTGACTCTGGGTTCTCTGGTAAAAATTCACCTGGGAGCCTGAGAGGTTGTGCAAAAACTAATTCTGCTGGGGAGGCGTCTAGATCCTCTTTGGGCGCAGCACGCAACCCCAATAAAACCCAGGGAAGTTTATTTACCCAATTTGTATCCGTTAGTGAGGCTCTGAGGGCGGCCTTTAAAGATCTGTGAAAACGCTCGCATAACCCATTAGTCTGAGGGTGATAAGCGGTGGTGCGGTGAATTGTCGCCCCTAAGCTGCTGGACATGGCTGACCAAAGCTCCAAGACAAATTGAGGCCCCCTATCGGACGTGATGTCCGATGGGACGCCGAAACGTGCCACCCAGTTTGTCAGAAAAACACGAGCGACTTCCTCCGCTGTGGTTGACGCCAGAGGGACTGCCTCTGGCCAGCGCGTGGTGCGGTCTATCATTGTTAACAGATGTGTGAAACCTTGGGAGGAAGGTAGCGGCCCCACGAGGTCGACATGAACGTGGTCGAACCTTCTAGCAGGGATTCGAAAAGGCTCCAGAGGGGCTTTTGTGTGTTTGTGTACTTTGGCGCGCTGACAAGAAATGCAAGTCTTTGCCCATTCTTTTACGTTTTTGCGCAGGCCAGGCCACACAAACTTTTCGGCGACGATTTTAACTGAAGCGCGCACACCTGGGTGCGCGAGGGAGTGAATCGAGTCGAAAATACGGCGGCGCCATGCAGCTGGAACTAACGGGTGAGGTCGGCCGGTTGAGATGTCGCATATTAGGGGGGGCACACCGTCGCGTAAACCCCTTTTCTCCAGCCTTAACCCTGTTGGTCCAGACAGGAGTGCGCGCACGTCCGCGTCACTACTTTGCTCCTCTGCCATGGCTGCATAATCTATCCCTGCGTGGATTGGTGCTGCGTATGTGTCCGCGTTGGCGAAGAGTTCTGCGGCTGAGGTAGTATAATCTGTCTCCTCGCGCTCTGGCGATGTCACAGCGCGAGAGAGGCAGTCTGCTACCACGTTAAGTTTGCCTGCCACATGTCGAATGTCTGTGGTGAACTCTGAAATCGCAGCTAGCTGTCTTTGTTGCCTGCCTGACCATGGTTCGGTAATTTTAGCCATAGCAAAGGTGAGCGGTTTGTGGTCTACAAAAGCTGTAAAACGCCGCCCTTCTAACCAGAACTGGAAGTGGCGGATGGATAAATGGAGCGCTAGCAGCTCTCTGTCGAAAGTGCTGTATTTACGCTCAGTTTGGTTTAGCGATTTGCTGAAGAATGCCAAAGGTTGTCAGATTCCGCCGACGTGTTGTTCTACAACTGCCCCTATGGCCAGGTCTGAAGCGTCTGTGGTTAGCGCAATGCGGGCCGAGGGATCGGGGTGAACCAACAATGTGGCATTAGCTAGGGCGCTTTTTACTTCCGCGAAGGCGCGTTCGCGCTCCGTGGTCCATTTGACCGCGTTGGAAGGTTTTTGTTTTCTGAGCGCGTCATATAGGGGCTGCATGAGCTGAGCTGCGTGGGGGAGGAAACGGTTGTAAAAATTAACCATGCCCAAAAATTCCTGCAGCGATTTGACCGTTTGTGGCCGTGGGAAACTTTTTACTGCGTGAATTTTGTCTGGCAGTGGGACTGCCCCCTTCGGAGTAACTCTGTGTCCTAAAAAATCAATTTGTGACACGCCGAATTTGCATTTGGCTGGATTGATTATGTTATGGAGAATTATCTATCTGGTTCTGTATAGTTGTGATCGCGGAGTGGGCATCGGTTAGAATGCCAAGAACTGGGCTGGATGAATTCTTTATGGTCTTTATTCAGACTTGCTTCAACACTTGTTCCAATATGTGTGGGTGTGTGTGTGTGTGTGTGGTTCTGTCTCATGGACGCACACTCTAATAAAAAGGACAACTAAAGGGACATATGCAACCATCAACGATACTCGGGGCAAACTAATGAACAGTGTAATAAGTTCCTTCCTCACAAAATGGCCGCACCCCCAGTGGTCAGTCTGAGAACTGCAACCAAACCTGTAATATCTTTAATCACAGTCCTGCCTTCATAACACAGCCGCCCCCAAACTTGCTCCGGCAAGTTTGAAGACTGTTCACTGTCCATCTTGGTCTGGTACAGCTGGGAGGCGAATGAGGCGACTCACAGGTCTCACATAGGTGCGGTCCTTAACCTTGACTTCAGCCGATCGGATTAAGCCATCAGGTCCTGGAAAAACTTTACTGATCTCACCAACTGGCCAGGATGCTCTTGGAAGTTGGGGGTCCACTATCAGTACAACTGTGCCAACTTGAATGGGGGAGGTGTCCCTTTGCCATTTGGACCTGGTCTGGAGAGTTGGTAGGTAGTGGCGTAAAAACTGCGTCCAAAACCGGTCACTCAATACTTGACAAGTTCTCCAGTGACGGCGTCCAATAAGCTCAGAATCATGATACAACACTTGGGGAAGTGAGGGATCCAGCCGCCCCATCAGCAACATGTTTGGGGTGACGGGGTCTGGATCGGCCAGGTCTGACGAGACGTACCCCAATGGTTTTGAGTTGAGGATTCCTTCTATCTCGATCAGCACCGTTTGGAGTACTTCAGCGTTTACAACTTGAGAGCCCAGAGTGGATGTTAAAGCAGCCTTAATGGATCTAATCTCTCGCTCCCAAGACCCGCCAAAATGAGGAGCGCTGGGAGGGTTAAAGCGAAACTTGAGCTGGTACTCTGCAAGTTGAGCCTGCAGGGAAGGATGCAGGGCATTGAAGGCTTCTTGAAGTTCACGATTTCCACCTCGGAAATTAGTGCCTTGGTCACAAAGTATTTCAGCAGGTTTCCCACGGCGAGAAATAAACTTACATAGTGCCATCAGGAAGGAGTCGGTACTGATGCTGGACAATATTTCAATGTGAACAGCTCTAGTTGTCAAGCATTTAAAAAGCAGGCCCCAGCGTTTTTCGTTACGGCGACCCACTTTTACTAAATGGGGCCGAAGCAGTCAATGACTGCACGGTGGCGCAGTGGTTTAGCACTGTGGCAGCACAGTTTTACCCTCGGCCGGGGGATCGCGGGGATCATGAGATCGTGGGTTCGATCCCAGCCCCCGACCAACAGTGAGCTGTGTGGAGTTTGCATGTTCTCCCCGTGTTGCGCGGGTTTACTCCGGGATTTCTCCGGTTTCCTCCCGCACACCAAAAACATGTAGGTTTAGGGCGCTCGCGCATGCAGCGACCAGCAGCCGGTGGCTTGTCACCAGACTGCAAACCAAGTCTACCTACGGGTACAAATAAGTAACAAAAAAAAAAAAAAAAAAAAAAAGAATGCCAGTGGAGAAGAAGGCTGGCTGCTGTAACCTGAGACGAGACACAGGAAGGTCAGACATCTTTGGGTTCACTGGTTGGGCTCTCCACCTTTGGCACTCTGGACAGGAACGCTGCTCGCTCTTTATGGCTTCACGGCCTCGCAGAATCCATACTTTCCTCCTCAGTTCCGCAAACAACCTCTCAGTCCCTGGATGCTTCAGGTCACGGTCAGTCTGCCGGATGAGTAACCTGGTTACAGGATGCTTGGGATCCAGGACAACAGGATGTTTAACATCAGCTTCCAGATTAGGGCAGCGTCTGAGCCTCCCGCCTACCCTGATGAGCTTAAGTGACTGATCAAATTCAGGGGCGAGTGTGTAGAGGCGGCTTGAGGTAGGTATTGGTTTTGCTGCTGAAAGACACCGGACTTCGTCAGGAAAACTGTCTCTTTGAGCAGATCTTAGAATGCGGAGCTCAGCCTCCTTGAAATCGTCTGCCGATGGGCTCCCTCCTGATGTACTGGCCGCCCCATGAAGGCGGGTTGCAGTTTCCTTTAGTAGGTCATTGAAGCTGTCATAATTTGTTGCATCGGGTATAGAGTCGGTGGTCACGGATGTAGCCAGACATGTCATGGCTTTGCGCTGCTCCTCTGTGAAGTCCTCACAAGGGGGAAGTGGATGCTCTGGCCATTGCTGTGGGGGGAGCAACAAGAAGGGAGGTCCACATGCCCAGCGGGACTGACTTGTGAGCTCTTGTAATCTTCTACCTCTGGTGAGGTCATCGGCGGGGTTGTCCATTATTGTCACCAACTTCATGATTTCCGTTTCATAGGCTTTAGCCTTCTCAGGGTCTCGGCTCAAGCGTTCTTCAGTGCCTCGCAGGCTGGGGAGGACTGCTTCGGGTGGCACGGACAGAGTAGGCATGTTATTGACACGCAAAAGAGGGGTTGTATATCTCTGAGTGCCTTCCACCCTCACCCTGATTGTCTTTGTTTCCAGACGGTCCATAGCCTGTTGCTCTCTCAGGGACCGTGTAACCAGCCTTTCATTCCTGTATGGCAGAACATCAAGTTGCCATAGCTTCTCTACATGACTGAAGAGCTCTGCTGAAAGGGAAGCTGTGGACAAGAACAGACATTGTTTGGGCTGATAGTTCAGGCAAGAAGAGTTGACAGGTCCTTGTAGTGTCCAACCCAACCTGGTCTTAACTGCAGCAGGGCCTCCAGGTGGACCTAAACGTACAGGTTGGATGGGAGTAACCAGATGGGGACAGTCAGAGCCAATCAGCAGCAATGGCTGGGCATTTGTGAACGACTCCAATGGTAGCTTCTTCAAGTGTCTGTACTTCTGCTGAAGTGATTTCACAGGGTATGAATGCTCAGCCAGCCCTAGATCATCTGCGGTGAAGGCCTTATTAATGGTGAAGGTCTTCGATGGGTGGTTCACAGGCGAAACTTTAACCGTCACTGATGCCCCATGCAGTGTTCTCAGTCCTTGTCTCACAGTCCGCAGGGAGAGACTCTCTGGGGTTTCCTTTAACTTCAGCTTCTGGGTAGCCTCTGGTAGCAGGATAGTCCTCTCAGATCCGTCATCAAGTATAGCGAATGTCTCCAGCGTATGCTCACCATTTCGCAGCAGAACTTTACTGATCTTTAGAAGGACCTGGTTGCACCCTGCTCGACGATCTAGGTAGAGAACATCTGCGGATGATTTATTCTCTGGCTCTGAGGTTGCTGGGTTAATTGGTTTAGATGCAACCGCACGCAGATTCACTTCATGCAGGGCTTCCAGATGCTTCCCTTTGCATATTATACATTGCATTTTAAGTTGGCATTGGGCCGCTTGGTGGCGCCGACCACAACGCCAGCAGCAGTTGTTAGACTTAATCCAGTTAATCTTCTGATCCTTTGTCAGTTGCTTGAAGTTAGCACACTGATCCAGAAAATGTAGGGTATTACTGCAGTAGGGGCAGTATGCTTTGGGCTTGTCCTGTGCATCTGAGGTGTGATGAGTTTGAGCTGGAGACTCTTTTGATTCACTATCTTGCGTTGCGCCAAGGAGGACCGTTGCAGCTCTCTTAGCAGCTTTTATCTCTCTTTGAACTACCGCTGTCTCTCTTGTTATCTCTGTCCGCTTCATCACCGCCCTCTTGGATGACCAACTCATATTCCAGCCACTCTGCAAAGTCTCTTAATGATGGCACTCCACTATTTTGTGGGTAGAGGTAGCGGCGGAAGGCAGCTCGGAGGTCTTGAGGTAGCTTCCTTGTGAGTCTAGCCACATGAGACTCGCACTTTAGCTCTACTTGTCAATCTTCTCCAAGCTGCTCAAGCATCCCAACTAATGCTCGAACTCTGAGAGCAAAACTTCTGAAGCCTGCCGTGTCACTGGGACGAATATTGGGCTCATCCATCAGCTCTGCTATTCTTTGTAGGGACAGGTGGTGTGGCTGACCATAGTGCTTAATGAGAGAAGCCATTGTGTCTGTGTATGGACAAAGAGAGTTACTGTATGAGTCCGCAAGAAGAAGAGCATCCTCAAATTTAAGGTGATCACAGAGCACTTGATACTTAAATCTCTCTGTTGCGTCAGTTGGGAGGATGTTGTCCAAAGCCAGTCTTAGCCGGGCAAACTGCCTAGGATCAGCCTGGGTGAATTCTGGGATTGAGGGCTTTGGGCCTCTGTAGATCTTCTCCTTCGGAATGAGAGACTGAGTGGGAGTAGACACTCGCTCTGGAGACAGAATGTTGCCCTCCAAAGGGCCAAGAGTTTGAGATGCCAGGGCAGACTGCTGCATACGGGTCTGAGTGTCTGTATTTGTAGTTACTGCCGCCGCATCTTGCTGCACTCGTAACTCTGGTAGACGCTGGTTAAGCTCTTGGACAATGCCTGGTGGTTGCTGGGGTAGAGCAACTTGCACATGTGGAAGATCAGGATGATCGCTAGGGAAATAAACTGGTGGTGGAGGTTGTGGCCACTCCTCTTCCTCTTGTGCACCTCCTGTTGCTGCAGGTAGGGCATCTTGATGTAGAGAGGCTTGGGTGGGCGTATCTGTGTAGAGCCACAAACCATTAGCCGAGCCGTTAGTGCTTCCTGGTTCCACAGGTTGCAGATTTGTAGCAGCCAGTGTAGTAGTACCACGGTCTATCTGTCTACTCAGATCTGTAAACATCATCTGCAGACGCCTGTTGTCCTCCTGCAGCTGCTGTACTATGTTCATAAAGCCGTGGGGGGCACCGGATAATACTGGTCCGGTGAAGGGGGTTCCAAGATAGCCAGGAGATGGGTCACTGATCTGTCCTGGGTGTTGCGGGAGGGGCGTCATCTCGGCGTATCCCTCTGTGGCCCTGTACTGCTCTTGTGGGGCAGGTGGCAGCGTGTATCCCTCATAATCGTTCATCCATCCTGGTGGTCGCACTGCCCTTCTTGGACGGGCACCACCTCTCTGCGGACCATACTCCATCTTCACTCCGTAATCACCAGATCCCGGGTTTCGGCACCAAAACTTTGTTATGGAGAATTATCTATCTGGTTCTGTATAGTTGTGATCGCGGAGTGGGCATCGGTTAGAATGCCAAGAACTGGGCTGGATGAATTCTTTATGGTCTTTATTCAGACTTGCTTCAACACTTGTTCCAACATGTGTGTGTGTGTGTGTGTGTGTGTGTGTGTGTGTGTGTGTGTGTGGTTCTGTCTCATGGACGCACACTCTAATAAAAAGGACAACTATAGGGACATATGCAACCATCAACGATACTCAGGGCAAACTAATGAACAGTGTAATAAGTTCCTTCCTCACAAAACGGTCGCACCCCCAGTGGTCAGTCTGAGAACTGCAACCAAACCTGTAATATCTTTAATCACAGTCCTGCCTTCATAACAGATTATTAACCCGTGCTCTTCTAGTCTCTGAAAAACCATAGTGAGATGCCGCTCGTGTTCCTCCTCAGACGAGCTGGCTACCAGCATATCGTCGAGGTAGACGAACACGAAAGGGAGGTCGCGTAATACTGCGTCCATCATCCGCTGAAAGGTTTGAGCAGCGCCTTTGAGGCCGAAAGGCATCCGCAAAAATTCAAAAAGACCGAAGGGGGTTATTACAGCTGTTTTAGGAATGTCCTCTGCTCGAACTGGGACTTGATGATAACCGCGGACCAGGTCTATTTTTGAAAAAATGCGCGCACCCGCCAGATGTAGTGAAAAGTCTTGAATGTGAGGAATTGGGTAGCGGTCATGCGCTGTCGCATTGTTTAATCTGCGGTAATCGCCGCACGGTCTCCAAGAACCGTCGGATTTCGGGACCATGTGAAGTGGTGACGCCCAGGGGCTTTTCGAGCGTCTGACAATGCCTAATTTTTCAAGGGTGGTAAACTCGTCCCAAGCTATGGCGAGCTTGGTCGCGTCTAAACGCAGAGCTTTGGCGAATACGGGTGGGCCCGTTGTGGGAATAAAGTGTTCGACCCCGTGTTTAGCCACTGTGGCTGAGAATTTGGGAATTGTGAGTGCTGGAAATTGGGTGAGGAGTTGATCAAACTTACCTCCTGCTGTGGTGACGCTGGCCTGCACAGGTGGTGGAGAAACTCGGGCTGAGCAGGGAATAGAAGCAAAGGACAGTGCATTAACCAAGCGTCTGTTCGCTAGATCAACTAATAACCCATGTGCACACAAAAAATCTGCGCCCAACAAGTTAAAACTCACCGCCGCTACAACAAATGTCCATCTGTAGTTGCGGCCGTGGATGCAGAGGGGCAGGCTCTTTTCGCCAAAAGTGTCGATGATGGAGCCGTTGGCTGCCACCGCTCCATTGCCCCGGGGGCCCATGGCCCGGTCTGCTTGGGAGGGCATGACAAAACTTAGTTGAGCTCCCGTGTCGATAAGGAACTGCTTGCCGGTGTGTCCGTCCGTTACATATAAAAGCTTGCTTTTTTTCGCCGAGAACCGCCGCTGTTAACGGCTCTCGGCTTCGGCGTTTTCCCGAAATCGTGAATTTGCAGGGGGGAACGCATTTGTAAGCCTTCTCGGCGAAGCGGTGGTGGTAATAACAAACGTCGCTCCGTCTGTTGCGTCCTGGCCGTGTCGCTGTCACCGCGGGCTGATTCTGCTCAGTGATTTGTGGCTCCTCGTGGCTCCGGACGTCAGCGTTGAGGTCTGCGGATGCTGCTGTGAGTGTCTGCTCCTTGCAGGCGTTGACGAGCCGTTGAGCTTCGTGAGCCAGCGTGCGGAAGTCTTGCTGGGTGCCGCATCGCATGTTGGCAAGCGTCCCTCTCATGTGTGGCGGCAGCGTACTGAGGAATATGAATTGTAAGAGGAAGTTGTCATTGTCCTCTTCTTTAAGTTGCAGCAAGTCCTCCATGAGGGCCTTGGGTCTGCATCCTCTGTGGCCGTAGACCGCCAGGATCCTCTCGGCTCTCTCCTCGGCTGAGGGGACGTAATTTGCCACGATGGTTGCTTTCAGTTCTTTATATTTGTCCTGGGCCGGCGGCCGCTGGATTATGCTCCGCGCACATCTCGAAGTGGCGGCGTCGAGTTTGGCGACGATGTGATAGAACTTTGTATCGTCAGCCGTGATGCCCGCAAGTGCAAACTGGGCTTCAGCTTGCTGAAACCATGAGGCGGGGTCTTCCTGCCAGAAGTCCGGCAGCTTGACGGTGACGGCGTTTGTGTGGACCGTCACTGATGTGTCCGCAGGGTGAGAGTGCCTTGCTTCGGCTCTCTCCGCGGCGCTGGTGCTCGGTTGAGCCCTCTCTATCACTTCTGCCGTGGGGGAACGTCGTCCATCTGTTCCCCTGTCTGCATGGGCGCCGGCGTCTGCCTGGGTCGCCACAGATGAGTCGATCGCGGGGGAACGCCTCTGGTCCATTCTCGCGTCAGGGTCACCAGTGTAGTGGAGCTTGAAATAACGAGGCAATGTGATTCATAAACCAAAGTTTATTATCAGCTCCTCTAACAAGTCTCATCTAGGTGCAGCAGCAGAAGAAGGAAGAGCGCGAACACCTTCGGCTCTACGAACTTATACTCGCACATAACAAAAGACATGCATATCAAAAGCTGACATCCCTCACTATCTTAATTCCCTCTTTTGTCTCCGTACTCCTCCACCTGGCCCTGGGGGGTGAGGGCAGCTCCTCCGGTCTCCACCGCAGCACCTCGGATGCTCTTTGATCTTCACTGGCGGTTGAGACCCTTTGTCCTGTTCTGAGGTGTGAAGTCGCTTTACATATGTAATCACCAAACATTATCACATGCTTAAACATATGTAGGTTATGGGATATATGATTCATATAGACCACAGTAAAATTACAAGAAAAAAGTGGCAAACTTATGAGGAAAAAAGCTGCAAAATTACAAGAAAAAAGTGACACATTTTTAAGAAAAAAAAAAGTGGTAAAATTACAAGAAAAAAGTGACACATTTTTAAGAAAAAAAAAGTGGTAAAATTACAAGAAAAAAGTGACGAAATTTTAAGAAATTGTGAAAAGCTTACTAGAACAATAAAAAAGGCAAATTAATGAGGGGAAAAAATGTAAAATTTTCACGAAAAAGTGATCATCTTATGAGAAAATGTGGTAAAATTACAAGAGAAAGTGGCAAATTTGCAATACAAAAATTGCAAATTTATGACAGAAAGAAAGTTGATAATTTACAAAAAAAAATCTATGGCAAAATTATGTGGAAAATAAAAAATTTTGAGACAAAAGAGGCAAACTCACAAGAAAAGTGTCAACTTTAGAAGAAAAACTCGCACATTTATGAAAAAAAAAAATGGCAAACTTACAAGAAGTAAAAGCTGGCAACTGTATGAGGGGAAAAAAGTGCCAAATGTACAAGGAAAAAAGTCAAATTTACCATAAAAATGTGATAAAATTATGAGGGGAAAAAAGCGGCAAATCTACAACCAAAGTGAGTTTATGTGAAAAGTATGGCAAACTTGCAAGAATAAAAAATGGTAGATTCAGGACAGAAAAGTTAGGCAAATTTATAAGGAAGTAGTGGTAAAATTGTCAGGAAAACTGGCCAATTTACAAGGAAAAAGTGGCAAATTCAAAAGAATTAAAATGAAAAAAAATATGTTTCTGTCAAATTTATGAGGAACAAAGTGTCTTAATAGGAAAAAACTGAACCTATCTTACAAAAACGTGGCAAATTTATGGGAAAACCCCCAAATTTGCAAAGAAAAAGTCTTAATATTATAAAATTGATTTTAAAAAAATCAAATTCATGAGAAGAGTCACAGGTTTAGGAGATCTCCCTTACCAAAAAAAAGGGGGAAGTATAAAGTCAATACTCGCTCAAGTAAATATTATAGGACACTTTATCTTTTTATTGAAGGTTTCAAGCATCACCCAAAACATTCCCAAACATACAAACCACAATTTCCCCATTTTAAAAACATTTTAAACTTTGAACTGAAAAGTCAGATAAATGATGGATTTTAGCTGGATTATAAAATCAATTAATCAATCATATCAACACGATTATTTGCTTATTGCCACAACTGAACTGACAGAACTATCTGTTTATGGGAGGATCTTTTCCGGTAGAAGTGACCCCATTTCAGATCAGTCCAAGTGAAGTCTGTCCATAAATAAACATTTCGTCCAGATGTTCCGTTAGAAGCATTTTTCCTGTCGAGGATTTTGAAAGTCTCCATTAGACATTGTGGGGTTAAAAAGCAAAAATACGGATTTTTAACAGATCTGTCAGACAGACTAAACACAGCTGTAAAAGAGGATAATTTGTCTCACTGGACACAGGAGAGGGAGGTAAAATTCATAATTAACCTCGGGAAGCTGTAACGTCCAACACACAGTGAAGGCAACGAAAACCTTCTCGTTTGGTGTTAAATGTAGAAGCAGCAGTGGTGATTCACCCTAATGATGTCATTATGAAGTCACCAAGACAATTAGATTCTACAAAACATCTGGAAGAAGTTGAGTTTTAAAGGTACCGGGGATCTGCAACTGAAAAAAGCTTCAAATCTGTAAAAACACAGGGGAAAAAAACAAAATAAATGTAGTTTGTACAATAACATATAATTCCACCAATACAATTTTACTTCTTGGCTTCGTCTTTATCTGCCATATTACTAATTCTGTTCTTTCTTTTTTAGCCTTGATTGTCCGTTTTCTAACCAAAAGGTTCATCGGGGATTATGAAGCGAACACAGGTGAGTCTCCATTTCCCTTCCATAAAACCCCACTGCTGTAGAAATCAAACACCATCGATCCGTTCATCAATCCTTCTGAATCATTTTCTCCCAACAGGAGCGCTCTACTCCAGAAAGGTCACACTGGAAGGGGAGGAAGTGTCACTTCAGATCCAGGATACCCCCTGCGTCGCTCTCCAGGTAACTGTAGAAACAAAAAGACCCTAGTAGTGTTAGTGCCTCAGAGTTTTATTTGTTTGTTTGTTTT
Organism: Pholidichthys leucotaenia; assembly: GCA_020510985.1. NCBI lineage: Eukaryota > Metazoa > Chordata > Actinopteri > Cichliformes > Pholidichthyidae > Pholidichthys > Pholidichthys leucotaenia. The sequence goes on along the minus strand of CM035836.1, from coordinate 122,910,236 downwards.
TCTTGTATTGAAAACATAAAGGGCTTTATTATGACAGTCTATTCAATAGTTAATTGTTTTTGACACAGAACACATTTATGGGTGTGTCAAAGTCCATTTTGTTATTGCAGCATTGGAAAAATGGTCTCTGTGCCGGGCGAAAAGTGCAAAGAGGCTGGTCTAATTATTCAGAGGTGAATTTTGGATAATCCAATCCAAAGTGCTCCTACCCTTCCCTTTAATGCACAGAGGTGCATAATCAAAGGTGAACTCTGATCATGATGGCTTGTTTAAGACGAGTTTTGCAGTGGCCAAAGGGTGTGTGTGTGTGTGTGAGCAAAAATGCACTCAATAGTAAAGCTGTTTTGCATTTAGCCAGGCATTATTCACAGTTGATGCTGTTACACACCCCTCCATAAGGAATTGGTCAGTGGTGCAGTCCCTGACACCTTAGGGTACACCTCTACCACTAGCCAAGTGCTAGAGAGGAATTCCTCTTTGGCTCAGCGGTAGAGTAAGAGGTTTTCAGATCACAGTGTCATGAGTTTTAATCTCGGCCTGGGAGATTAGGGGGTGTATGTCTACCTTGCCTAAGGGCGAAAGTGACTTCAGAGGTGCATGTCTACCTTAACTGAGGGTGAAAGTGACTATCGTGCGTTTTTTTTGTGGAGGGTGCTTCGGGAGAATGGGGTATCAGGCTTGTTGTCACATGCTATCCAGTCTCTATACGACCGTTGTGAGAGTTTGGTTCGTATTGCCAATGTTCGGTCGAACTCATTCCCAGTGAGAGTTGGACGCTGCCATTGCTGCCCTTTGTCACCGATCCTGTTCATAATTTTTATGGACAGGATTTCAAGGCGCAGCCAGGGAATAGAGGGTGTCATGCTTGATGACCACAAGATTTCATCTCTGTTGTTTGCAGATGATGTTGTCCTGTTGGCTTCATCCAGCAATGACCTATAGGTCTTACTGGGACAGTTTGCCGCTGAGTGTGAAGTGGCTGGGATGAGAATCAGCACCTCCAAGTCCGAGTCCATGGTCCTCAGCCAAAAAAAGGTGGATTGTCCTCTCTGGTTGGGGACAAACTCCTGCCCCAAGTGGAGGAGTTTAAGTGTCTAGGGGTCTTATTCACTAGTGAGGGGAGACTGGAGCAAAAGATTGACAGACGGATCGGAGCAGCATCTGCAGTGATGCGGACATTGTACTGGTCCGTTGTGGTGAAGAGGGAGCTAAGCTGTAAGGCAAAGCTGTCAATTTACTGGTTAATCTATGTTCCTACCCTCACCTATGGTCAAGAGCTTTGGGTAATGACTGAAAGAATGAGATTGCGGATACAAGCGGCTGAAATGAGCTTTCTTCATAGGATTGCTGGACTCACCCATAGAGAGAGTGAGGAACCCAGTCATCCGGGAGAGGCTCAGAGTAGAACCGCTGCTCCTCCACATTGAAAGGAGCCAGTTGATATGGTTTGGTCATCTGATCAGGATGCCTCCTGGACACCTCCCACTTGAGGTGTTTCAGGCACGTCCCACTGGGAGGAGACTCCGGGGCAGACCCAGGACTTGCTGGAGAGACTATGTCTCCCAGTTGGTCTGGGAACGCCTTTCGTATCCTCTCTGAAATGCTGGAGCAGGTGGCTGGGGAGAGGGAAGTCTGGGCTTCTCTGCTTGAACTGCTGCCTCCGTGACCCGGACCTCTGGAAAAGCAGTAGAAGATGGATGGATGGATGATTAAAGGTACTGTAGCATTGTGGTTGCTAAGGTAACTATGGTAAGGTTACAGCTGTGGGGTATGTGAGTCCAGCTTGTAGTTCACAGAAAATAAAGGACATTTATTCTGAAAATGTAACTTTTTCAGTGTTTTCCCATGAGTTTCCATATCAAGAGTGACTACTAAGGACTTCCGGTTATGGCGGCCACGTAGGAAGATGTGTTTCGCCCTGCTCTGCTCCTAAAGATAAAAAGTCGGCAAATAACTCTGTCATTTGGAACAAAGCCTATCCCAGCGTTTGGGCGCGGATATGCCGGTAAAGCCTAAGGCTGGGAAATCAGGTGGAGGAAAAAGTGAACCACCGAAACAGTCCAAGTTAACGGACTTTCACGTTCGTGACGAAGCAGAAAAATCTTCAGATATGGCGGAGCAAGCTAGTGGCGGAGCGGTGACTGCTGGCGACGGCACAGGTGCGGTGCTCGCTGCCATTAGCTCAATGAGAGCAGACTTTTCCGCTAAATTTGATGGGATTATAGCAGCGATAGAAGGAATGAGAAAGGAGATAAGCGACTGTATGGAACGAGTAACGCAGATGGAGCTCCGAATTTCCAGCGCTGAGGATGACGTCACCAGCCTACAATTAAAGGTGCGCACATTGGAATTAAAAAATAAACGTCTGGAAGATAATGTCCTGGACTTAGAATCCCGGTCGAGACGGAACAACCTGAGGCTGGTGGGCCTCCCAGAGGGAACCGAGGGTCGGGACCCATGTTCCTTTTTGGAAAAGTGGATTCCAGATGCGCTGAACAACGCGGAGCTGCAGTCATCAGTCGTTTTAGAGAGCGCCCATCGAATTGGCCCACCGAGCGATGATAAGGCACCACCGAGGACGCTGATTATGAAGTTTCTCAGCTACAGAGACAAGATGACGATTTCCAATGTGGCGCGAGCCAAAGGAGAAATCAAATACCAGGATCAACAGGTGCGGTTCTACCCAGATTTGGCCACAGGAATCCAACAATTAAGGAAACAGTTTGACCCCGCCCGTAAAGTGCTGCGCAGCCTCGGGATTCGTCATGGAGTGATTCATCCTGCAAGATTGCTGGTCACATATAAGGGCAGAACTCACACCTTCAAGACCCCTGAGGAGGCGCAGGAGCTCATCAAGCAGATCCAAGTGGAGACTGGTGGGAGCTAAGCATGAAGCATGAACAAAATATAAGGTAGAATATTTAAGCATTTGCACAGGCATCTGACTGATCTGAAGCATATAGCAAGTTTACGAAATATAGATTGTATTATATATTAAAAAAAAAAAAAACCTATGATGTACAAAGTTGCTATAAAATTTTGGAGTTAAGTTGGAAAACTACAGAAGAGAGTTAATGTTACGTCATTAAAAGCAGTAGAGTCAGGGTGATTGAGAGGATAAAGAAGAGTGGCTTTGGCTGGTCCTCGCGGGTGTGGAGCAGTCAATTGCTATAGCGGGAGACAGAATTTTTTTTTGATTTTGGGGGGATTACCACGAATGTGGGAAGGGGGAATTTGTTTGTGTGTAGTTTGTAGGATGAATGTTCAACCACTCATGTTTTTGCTTCTCTGTATGAGCATGTTTACATTGCTAGGTAATCTCAAACTCCTTATTGATCATAGACCAAAGCGTTAATCTTAATTTAACTTCATGGAATTGCAAAGGTCTACAAAATTTTAAAAAACTTAAACAAGTTATGAATAAAATAAAAGACATAGGTTCAAAAATTGTGTTTTTACAAGAAACTCATCTAATAGAGGAGGATGTAAAAAGAATTAGAAGATGGCAAGGAAGTGTATTCACCTCATCATTTTCATCCCGAGCCAGGGGAGTTATGACTCTCATACATAAATCAGTCCCATTTCAAGTGAAAAATGTAATTGGAGACAAATTTGGAAGATATCTAATCATTCAAGGATCTTTGTTATTAGAAAATATAAATCTGGTGAACTTATACGGTCCCAATATAGATGATCAAAATTTCTTTGCTAATTTATTCCTTATTTTATCATCACTTACAGGGCAACATATAATAGCAGGGGATTTTAATTGTACATTGAATCCCAGTATAGATAGATCAACAGGACTGGACTGTACGCACAATGGATGCAGGATGATCATTAATCATTTTATGAAAGAACTGAGATTGCTAGATATATGGAGAGAAATGAAACCACAAGTTAAAGCCTACTCTTGTTATTCCAATACCTACAAGACATTCTCATGTATTGACTATTTTTTGATCTCCACGGAATTAAGGTCCAAGATTCAAAACTGCTTCTATGATAATATTGTGATCTCTGATCATGCACCCTGCTGTTTAATATATGTAGATAAGAAATTGACAAAGGAACCAGGTAGGTGGCAATTTCAGCATAAATGGCTTCAGGATGAGGAATTTGTTAAGTACATAGAAAAACAGGTAGATGAGTTCTTTGATATCAATACTACACAAACATCAGCATGTATAAAGTGGGAGGCTTTCAAAGCTTTTATTAGGGGGCATATTATTAGTTATACAGGTTCAAAATCAAAGAAGACTCGAGAGGAGAGAGTCCAATTGGAACATAAACTAAAATTCTTCAAGAAAAAGTGTATGCAGGAAGTGACCCAAAGTTAGAGAACGAATTACTGATTCTGAGAGCTGAATATGACAAAAAATCAGTGAATAGAGCTGCCTCGAGTCTTCTAAGATTGAAGCAATCTTTTTATGAACAAGGTGAAAAATCAGGAAAATTATTGGCGTGGCAGATTAAACAATTAGAATTTAAAACACCAATTACCAGTATTATAAGTAACGGACAGGCAGTTGTAGATCCTTTAGAAATTAATAGTGCCTTTAGAGATTACTATGAAAAATTATATGATACAAAAAATGAAATTGACTTAACAAAACTAAATGGGTTTTTGGACGGATTATCTATACCGTGTATTCCAAATGAAAACGGGGAGATACTGGAGTCTAAAATTAGTCAAGAAGAAGCTGGGCTAGCCATTGATAATATGAAATCAGGAAAAAGTGCAGGACCAGATGGTCTTCCAGTTGACCTCTATAAAAAATTTAAGAATAAATTAATAAAACCATTTTTGGAAATGGTTTTAGAAGCATTTCAAAATGGTAATTTACCACCATACATGAATAATGCCTTAATTATACTGTTGCCAAAACCAGGTAAACCCTCTAATAAATGTGAAAATATGAGACCAATAAGCCTATTAAATGCTGACCTTAAGATAATCTGTAAAATTTTAGCAAGACGACTACGAGAAATATTACCAAATATTATTAACCGAGATCAGAATGGCTTTATAAAGGGAAGACAAGGCTTCCATAATGTAAGAAGACTATTTAATATTATCTATTCTAATAAAGAAGCACCGGATACAGCTCTCCTATCATTGGACGCCGAAAAGGCCTTTGATAGGGTCGAATGGCCCTTTCTTTTTGAAGTCTTACAAAGGTTTGGACTTGGAAATAATTTCATAAAATGGGTACAGATAATATACAATAATGCTACAGCAGAAATCCTAACAAACAGCAATATTTCAAAATCAATAAATATCAATAGAGGATGTCGACAAGGCTGTCCACTTTCACCTTTACTGTTTACTATGGCAATTGAACCTTTAGCGATGGCAGTACGTTTACATCCACAATTATATGGAATTAAAGTAGGACCAACAGAACATAAAATCTCCCTGTATGCCAATGACATAATTTTGTTTATGTCGAATCTTAAAAAATCAATTCCGACCTTGTTGAATTTAATAAAGAATTTTGGGGAAATATCAGGCTATAAAATAAATAAATCTAAATCTTCAATATTAATGCTAAATGAGACCCAGAGAAATCATCCAGCTCCTGAGGTAAATCAATTCAATGTTGTAAATCAGTTTAAATATTTAGGAATTCAAATTGTGCCTAAGCTAGAATTAGTCGCCAGTGCCAATTATGAAGCCTTAATGACAGACATTAATGAGTTACTTCAGAGATGGATGTCACTACCAATGTCGATGATTGGGAGAATCAATATACTTAAAAGTAATATCTTACCCAAAATACTTTATTTATTTCAATACATTCCTTTACCACCACCTTCAGATCTATTCTCAAGAATTAAAAAAAAGTTAGTGGAATTTATATGGAACAACAGGAAGGCTAGATTACGTCTGTCCTTAATATATTTACCATTTGATCGTGGAGGTCTGAAATGTCCAAACTTTATGTTGTATTGCTGGTCAGCACATCTGAGGTCTATGACATATTATTTTTCATCAAATGATCTCCCTCACTGGACTGAAATGGAATCATACAATTTACCTTTACCTCTTCCCATATTCATATACTCAGACTCGGCAAAAAAAATTACAGAAACAAGTTAAAAATCCATTTGTAAAGCATATGATCAAAATATGGTGTGAAACCAAAAAATATTTAAAAGAACCATACTTATTGTCACAATTTAGCCCAATATGGGGTAATCAATATTTTAAACCAGGGAGAGCGGATGCTGTATTTAAAGTATGGAATTTAAAAGGGATTCAAAAGATTCAAGACTTATATCTGTCATGTTCAGATAACATAATGTCTTTTGAAGAACTGAGGATCAAATTTAATCTTAATAGAACACATTTTTTAAAATATCTTCAGCTTAGGAACTTTATTCGATCAAATCAAAATAATGCTCTCACCCGACCTACTTATTCATCCTTGGAAAAAATTTTGACGAAAGATGGTAAGAGAAAGGGTATTATTTCAGAGTTTTATAACTCATTGACACTATCCTCAAGTGAAAACTCACAGAAAAGATTGAATTATTGGAAAGAAGACCTGCAAACTGAAATTTCAGAGGAACAATGGGAATTGGCTTGTACAGAAGCTCAAACCAAATCAATAAATGTACGTCTTAAATTGATACATTTTAAATGGTTAATGCGGATATATGTTACACCGGTGGAGTTAAATAGATATAACAAAAACATACCAGATACGTGCACAAAATGTATGGAAAGTAAAGGAACCTTATTTCATTGTTTATGGGAATGTAGAAAAATTAGAATGTTTTGGGAAGAGGTGAGGGTAACGATTGAAAAAATAATTTCAAAGCAATTCATATTGAATCCTAAATTGTTTTTGTTGGGTCTGCATCCAGAAAAGCATAACTTTAATAAAAGTGAAACCATTCAGATTTGCCTCTAACTGACGTAACAACCAGAGCTCATCAGAATAACACACATTTGGACATGTCATATCCCTGTGAGCTTCCAACGCCACACATGATATCCCAGAGACCCATCATATACCATTGACCACTCAAACCATGCAACCCTGTCCCTGATTGTAGTGGCAAAAATTAAATTTGTGTATTTGTGGAGAGATGAAATAAACGGAGATCCAAACTCGGAAGTCTTTTGTTTCTTTGCAAAGAGATCAGCGTGCACAGAAACCAGAGATGGGCCATGCAGTGGCCGGCCCAGTCTGATACAGAATCATGGGAGTACACAGCATAAATACTCTGTCCTTGAGTCGGGTGAGAAACAGTTGCAACTTTCCTACTAAGAACCGGCTGAAACGGGTCTGAACTCAGCAAAATGAAACAGTCAGAACAGATTGCACGTACATGGTGTGAAAAAAATAAAGACTATCTACATATGTCAATGTTTTTTTTCTTTTGACACTAGTGGATTGAACTGATTTACAGATTTTTATTTGCATCTTTAACAGATAAATTCCTTTGTGAGTTCAAAAGTCTTTATCTCATTTGCTGCATCACTGATATCTAATGTGTTCTTTTCCCCATAGTCCCTGATTTAGAACAATCAAAAATATCTTAAAGGAATTTTAGGAATGTATTTGAAGTAGAAGGAAGTGACCTTAGGGTGATCTCACTGAAGCAACGTGCCCTGCTGCACACCCTGCCCGACAACGACAAGTCTGTTTATGAAACCAGACCTCAGAGGTGCTCATTTCCTACACCAGGAAAGATAATGGAGGATGAATAAGACACTTAAAATTTGACTGAAGTTGCTCACATCAAAGCAGAACAGGAACAAACACTGGTGAATTGAATTGTTGAAAATCTGCATTTGAATTTAATGGAACTTTTGAGTTACTTTTGAGTTAACTTTTGATGTTAACGTGTCTGTTTCTGCAGGACGATGCTGAAGGCCTCTACTGTCAGGAGCAGATCAACAGGTGAGACATGAAACCACAGAAATACAAATCTGAAAAAAAAAAAACCCTTACTTCACTCAGCTTATTTTCCTGTAATCACTGGACTTCCAGGTCGATCTACTGGGCAGACGGATATGTGCTGGTTTTCTCCATCACTGACCACAACAGCTACAGGACCATCCAGCCGCTCTACCAGCACGTCAGACGAATTCACCCCTCAGGAAACATACCGGTTATACTGGTCAGTGTGGCCTCTGGTCATCTGAGCAAAGTATTTTCCTGTAAACTTAGACAAAGTATATTACACTAACAGGCCACAGTGAAGCAATAGTGCATGAGAGGGAGCGTGGTGTCAACGACTCTAGCACTGCAGTGATTCAATCATGGGTTCAACACAACCTCTTGTGTAATATTGCTTTTATAAAATAGTTCCACACAATTTATGATAGTAATGACCCCAACAGCATACACACATTGGGCCAATGTCAGTAAGTTTACATTGGGAATACAGCTTATCGAAGTTGTTTGGACATTGGCAAGACATGGGCTTAATGTCGGCAGTAGGGTGAAACTTGGTAAACTTGGTACGTTGGGCCGATGTTGGTGTGATGTATGTGTGCTGTTGGGGGAACAACAATAGATTATGATTTGTTTGTTTATTTAATATTCTACCGTTCCATCAAGACTAGTAGCACTTCATGAAAGCGAGTAGTTCCCAGCTGCTACTCTTGGATGTTGCTAAGTACCACAAACACTGGACATAATATAGAGTACAATAGCTTTATTGTCATTTTACACATATTAAAGGAAAGTGGTTATTGTTCACCAGTCATCATTTAAACTCCTTCATCCTGGATGAAGGCCACACTGCAACCTAAGAAATCAGTCAGAACATTGATGGTCTTTGCAGGGTTTTGGCGAGATCTTCAGGAGCGTATTAAGAATGTTCTAGGATCCCTATTACACGTGATAAGAGTGTGGAGACTTTTGAACATGCACGAAATTTCTGTAGTGAGGTCCTTACACTACAGAAATGTAAAGGCCTTTCCAGACCTTTCCATTGCTACAGAAAGTAGATCATATAACTCCAGTTCTCAAATCTTTACACTGGCTTCCTGTCTGTCAAAGAATAGACTTCAAAATACTGCTGTTGGTTTATAAAGCTCTGAATGGTATAGGGCCAAAATACATTTCAGATCTGCTAGTCCATTATGAACCACCCAGAGCTCTCAGATCATCAGGGTCGGGGCTACTATCTATGCCCAGAGTTGGAACCAAACATGGTGAGACAGCATTTAGTTTTTATGCCCCTCACATATGGAACAAACTCCCAGAAAGCATCAGAGCTGCTGAAACTCTCAGCTGCTTTAAATACAGGTTAAAAACTCTCCTATTTGCTGTGACCTTTCAGTAGAACAATTGTTAATCTCCTACAATGCACTGTAAATTTTTATTTCTGTCATATTCTATTTTAGCCTGCTTTTGTTTTTCTTTAATGTACTTTTGAGTTTGCTTTTTAATTCTTATACATTCCTTTTGCAACTTGCTCTAATGCTTTAATGTTTTTATGAAAAGCACTTTGAATTGTCTTGTACACGAAATGTGCTATACAAATAAACTTGCCTTGCCTTACAGTCACCTTGGTTGAACAGCCTGCTAGCCCTCAATAGCTGTGTTCAGCATTCCTGGATGAACTTGACTTATTGACTTAACGCCTTGGATTCCATGTGGAACATACAGTAGGGCCTCAACAACAGTCCTTCACTGCGATTTGTTTTCGGCAACTTTCTTTAGTTCTCTGCATGACCAGCTGCAGTTCTTCATCTCTTCTTCACCGAATCTTAATCCAGGTGGTCATTGGGCGGCCAAGTTGTCTCTTTCCTTGTGGGTTCCACTGTAGGGTTTGTCGTCTGGTATCTTCTGCTGGTTTTTTGAGGGTGTGTCCAGTCCACCTCTACATTCACTGACCTTTTGCTGGCTGACAGATTCTTCTTTAGCCTTCTGACAAAGGTCCTCATTTCTAATCCTGACCATTCATCTGTTGCTGGGGATGCTACGGATGTAGCTATTGATGAAGGTCTGGAGTTTTTCCTGGATGAAGCCACTTTTTAATTATCATCATCATATTAGTACAAAGGACTGATCAGGATGATGAATCCAATCTCAGCTCATCTATCCTGTTGAACCTCCTGTTTGTAACAAAACTACTGGAAAGTAATGATCTGTAAAAGCTAGCCCTGGTTGTCACAAATTTATGAAGTTTCTAAAAAATTATAGCTCAGCTCTCTTACTTTCATTTTAAGGCTCACATAGTTTTTTTTAATTGCTGCGTGCAGATTTATTTATTTATTTATTTATTTATTTATTTTTTTGCCTAAAATTTCTCAAAACAACTGCACCGTGTTTACCAAGATTTCAGAGTAAAACAAAACTATCTCTGAAAATTGCAGTTCTAGATGGTGGAGTCCTTTTGAGGCATGAAGAACTCGCCAGAGAAGCAGCTGATAATTGCTGAAATGTATTGTTTCATAGTAATCAGTCTACCTCAACAAATGTAATGTTATTCCACTGGAAAAAATGTAATAAGTAAAAACAAAAAAATGGCATTTAATGGTACATTATTATTTCGGTCAGCAGTGTGAAAGTCTGTTTTACGTCATAGCAGAGCAGACAAAACACTACCCCATACCTACTAACCCTAATCCTATAATCTACTCTGTTTTCTAATCCCCGATCTGCTGTAGGTTGGTAACAAGAGTGACCTGCTCCGAGCCAGGCAAGTGCCTGCAGACGAAGGCGAGACGTTAGCAGCTTCACTAGGTGGGGTGCCTTTTCATTACCTCATTCTTCCTCTAGCTTTGTTTCTACTTTGGTGCCACACATACTTATTGTATAGGTTTGTTTTTTTCCCTAAAGTCTTTCATTAAAGATGCAATGATTTGGGGATTAGTTAAACAGATCAAGGCTTCACAATGGCAGTTTAGTTTGAGAAGTGGTTTTGGTTGGGTGATTATTTGAAAATGTGATGCTCAGGCATGTGTTAATATGCCATGGTGGTGGGTCCATTTCTCCATCCGTCCGTAATCTATCTGTAACATCCAGAATCCAGGAGAATCTCTAGTCCCTGTAGGCAATTGCCCAGATGCTTGCCAAACTCACACGCAATGATCCTCAGGTGGGTCTGCATCCAGGTCAAAGTCAAGGGCACATGTCATGAGATTTCCTTTATAGTCACAGCATCATCACATGTCTCATTAATTGCTAACCTTAGTTTAGTTTAAAGAGCCTCCAGTATTTTTGGGGAGGCTTCCTTTGGATTATAGTGCATTATGTAGAGTTTATGTAACATTATATGGCCTGCAAGTCCACCTGCACAGGAGTTCTCCTCTCCCACAGAAACCAGGACTACAACTCTGCCTGAAATGCCTCATTTGGATTGACTGTTCTCTTCTATGAGGTTATCAAAACATTACATAACAAACCTGAACAGACCTTCCTCCTGGCTAGTCTGGCAAGCCCTCTCTCATAGAAGTAGAGGAAGGTTCCCACTGAGCTTAGGAACTCTAAAATTTACAGAGAGGAGGTCTAAAAACCACAGTTAAGCCACTAGCTAACGCTTGCTAGCTAAGCTATTTGCACTGTAGCTATTAGTCACCCCACTTGACATTCCTGATCCTAGCTCATTGATTAATCCACATTCGACAATATATCATGTCATTCAGGGCAAATTTATTGTGTTTTCTGGAACCATTAGCACTGCCAGCTTTCCAACATGAACCAGCGTGACCCTGAATATTATGGCTCTTTTTTGAAAATTGTAATCCAGTGACTTATTTATCTTGGCCATTAACGTTAACTGGTCTGAGCAGCCAGAGCAGGGATTTCCTGATTTCAAGGTCTATCTGCTAGGTACAAACTGAGAGGAGCCAGTTTGCCTAGATGTCTTTTTTTTCAATATGTTCTGTCCATTCCCACTACACACTCATTTCCGCAGCTGAACTACCAACCCTTGACCATATATTTTATTCAAAGATGTTTTGGTTTTTTTACCTTATTTTATTATAGTTTATTGTACTCTGGCCTGGACATCTCCTAGATTAGCAATGGTTAGCTGCCATTAGCAGAGTTAGCCATTCACTCATTTAGGGTCATTTCTGTGCTTATTACATCTTAGGGACCTATGCTTTCAACCACTCAAACCAAACACTGCTGCTTCCAGTAATACATTATGTGGGCTTTCAAACACCCACATTCAGCCAGTATGTTTAGTATGTTACTTAGTCTAACAGCCGAAGCTCAAAGCTAACTTTAGCCTCAAACATGGTGTCGCCATCAAAACAGAGATCTTGGGGAAATTTTTTTAAAAAGAGGTTGGGTGGGGTGAGCATTTAATGTCATTAGCATTTAAAGCAGTATGCCATAAAACAGCCTATTTTGAGGAGAGCTCCTTCCCCATCTGTAAAATGGCACTGCAATAATTAAACCTTGAATTGCTTTGAACAAAGTAGGTCAGACATTTTATTAACATCCAGTAGCTGTGTCAACATGTGGAAAAAGAGCACAATGTGTCGTTCTTTAATCCCCTCCGCCTGTAGCTCCAGGGGAGAACTGACATGAAGGAGGAGATGGAAAAACATGGAGGAAAGGGTCAACCTAAACATTCGTCTGGGCACTGACCCATGAACTGAAAACTAGTAGCTAATGAAAGCAATTACATTAGCGTCACAGGCTACCATAAATATTGATTTATCTCAGGTATTGCCAGTAGGCGATTCGTTATTTTTTAACAAGGGAGATGGGGGATGTTCACCAGTTTAGCATGAGGTACAAATGTATGAATGTAAATTAGGTAAAAAAAAATTGCAAGAACAAAGGTGCAAAAATAAAAGATACCAATTTAAGAATAACCCAGATGAGCATTGCAAATTTAAAAAGTAGAAAATTTACAGGAAAAAGGTTTCAATTTTTTAGAAAAAGTTACAACTCTGAGGGAAAAAGTTTCAAATTTATGAGAAAAAATGTTTAAAATTTAGCCAGCTTATTCCTAGCCACCGTGATACCTTGGGTGAATTTTGGGCGCAGCTTCTGGTACTAGTTTAGAAAGTGGGGTTGTCACTGAAACGTGACACTTTTCCTTGTTAAAAAAAACAATGACTTCGGCATCACAAATGCAGGAACACGGCCTTTTACACCTTAAAAAGAATAATATAATCATACCACTTCCCACAACAATCGAGGGATGGGAAAATGACCTTAAAAAGTGGCCTGGCAGACAGTAGCTGCGTTTGTTAGCGCCACTGCTAAGATGCTAACTGTTATGTCTATAAATAATGGAGTCGGAGTCAGTCATCATGCAGCATAGAACTCTCTCTTATTATAGCGAACTTGGGTATTTATACACAGTGGGCTGTGCCCGCCTGACGTTACCGTGTGGGTGAGCACGGCATCACATGCTCACACATTCCCATACACAACATTCTCCCCCCCTTTAGAAAAATGCAAAGCCACATACACACATCATTGAAAACCTCCCAAATTTAGAACCCGAATCACGCACTAAGGACATGGGGAATACTAAACTGCAATAAAACAACCTATCACATTCACACAAAGAACAACTAAAATGGACCATGTCTCTATAAAATGTATAAAATAATCCCATATTATTCACACTCACTCACATGCACACCAGCATAAAATATATACACAAAATGCATGTATTCAAATATATACACACAGATATTTACACAAGAGATGTATTCTCAGGTAACACCAATGTCTCTGGGCAGCCACCATTTTTCACACCGCCACAGAGGCCCAGGGCAGCCCCACGGCATCCGCACACCTGGCCGCTGTCCACCCCCTGGGTCAAAGCCCCCCTCCCTAGTGAAAATGTCTTTTCCCGCCATAAGGCGCTTCTTTCCTCTCGGCTTGCAGTGCCGGTTTCTCGTGCACCGTCTCTTCGCGCCCGCAGAACTGTTCCCGACTGCTGTCTTCACCACCATCATGGCCCTAGATACTCCAGCCCCCAGTGGCCGCGCTTCGGGAAGAACCAAAGCCTGCTCTTCGGCGTCGTCCGCTGCCTCAGGCACCTCGTCACGGCACCCAGCACCCTCCTCCAGGGCGCTCCGCTGCACTGCCTCTGCACCCAGCTGCTGCTGCTCACCACCGGTGTTCACCACGCCGCCCTCGCCAATGTCGTTCTCCAACTCGGGCATCTCGCCGCTGCCTCCAGCATTCATGTACCAGGCGCCTTGCTGTGTTGTCACCGTACCTGGCTGCGGCTGCTGTCCCTCGGGGCTCTCGGTGACACTCCCGTCGGCTCTATCCTCTGACCCAGGCATCTCATCACTGCTCTCGGCACCCTCACTCCAGGTGTCCCGCTGCGTCGCCTCTGCGTCCTGCAGCTGCTGCTCTTCCTCGGGGCCCTCAGCCTGCATGGTCTGGCTCCCCCACTGCTTAGCCTCCCGCTGCTTAGCTTGTAGCAGCGGGGCTATTCCTGTTGCACTCCCTCTCCGCCGTCCTCACACACTGCGCCGTCCGACCCGTCAGCGCCATGGTCCTGTGCCAAGTTGAACTTCATGGCTGGCTCACTGTCTTCAGTGACCGGGGACTCTTCTACCTGTGGTCCTGGTTCTTCCTCAAGGTCCAGCTTGCCGCTCACTGCCAGGTTTTGGCACAAAGGTAGCTCCTCAGCTAGCCCGTCCATAGACTTAGAATGGGCCATTAGCTTCCTGAGGCAAACTAGCTCAGATGCTCCTGGCACCATTATTTCCAGCACCTACAGCTTCACAGACCACATATGCTCTTCAAAGTATTCGTCCAGTCGCTCGACGGCATCCTCATAACACTCTGTTGCCCCCAGAGCACCGAGGATTCTCCGGCCCTCTGCGCCAAGGTTGTGAGCCAGGAGTGCCGCCGCCGTCTCCCATCCAGCCCATGCAGGCCCAGCGCCCTAATGTAATCCTTGAACTCAGCCCTCCATTTCGGCCACAGGTTCACCGGCTCTGCAGCTCATTGCAGAAACAGCAGCAGTGGCGGAGGTAGTCAGCACGCTTCCATTTGTCTCCTCATCACCGTTGTAAGATAAGATAAGATAAGCCTTTATTAGTCCCACAATGGGGAAATTCCAGGATTGCAACAGCACAGGGATAGCAACACTCAGAGCAACAATCAGAAGGCAAGAAAAAAACAAAACAAAGACAAGAGCAGCTAATATACATATGTACATATTACTATAAATATATATATACACAGACACACAGTGCAGAGCATTGTAGCTGGATGGAATAAATATATGAGAATATAAACACACAGCGCGGAGCATTGTAGCTAGATGGAATAAATATGTAGATATATAAACACCCACAGTACGGAGTATTGCAGCTAGGTGGAATAAATATGTAAATATATAAACACACACAGTGTGGAGCATTGTAGCTAGATGGAATAATATGTAGATATATAAACACACAGTGCGGAGCATTGTAGCTAGATGGAATAAATATATAGATATATAAACACACCCAGTGCGGAGCATTGTAGCTAGATGGAATAAATATGTAAATATACAGTATAAACACACACAGTGCAGAGCATTGTTGCTAGATGGAATGAAACAGCACAACTGTCTACTTAGTTATCCTACATGGTATGATTATGTACCCATACATATTCTCACCCTCCATAGCGACCGGTATTTTCCTAGTTGTATGCCGGACGGGACCTTTGTGTAAGTCTATTGGATCTTTTGCATTCAAAACTATTAGGTTGTTACGTCTTTTTGCTATCTCTGCGAGCAGCCCTGCTTAGGTTGTACAGTCTGACAGCCGTTGGTAGGAAGGACCTGCGAAACCTCTCGGTTGTGCACCTGGGATGATGTAGTCTGCTGCTAAATGAGCTCCTCAGTGCATTCAGTATGTCCTGCATAGGGTGGAACTCGGACTCCAGCAGAGAGGACAGTTTAGCCACCGTCCTTCTCTCTCCTATCTCCTCCACTGGGTCAAGGCGCTGCCCCAGGACAGAGCTAGCTTTCTTGATCAGTTTGTTCAGTCTCTTCCTATCGGCTGCGGTAATGCCACTGCCCCAGCAGACCACTCCAAAAGTGATGGCTGATGCCACCACCGTGTCATAGAATGTCTTCAGCAGTGCCCCTTGTACACCAAAAGACCTGAGTCTCCTCAGTAGGAACAGCCTGCGCTGTCCCTTCTTGTAGAGTGCGTCAGTATTGTGTGACCAGTCTAGTTTATTGTTCAGATGAACACCCAGGTACTTGTAGGATGTCACCATCTCGATGTCTGTTCCCTGTATATTTACTGGTGCTGTGAGGGGTTGTCCTTGCCTGCGGCAGTCCACCACCAGCTTCTTAGTTTTCCTCGCGTTGATCTGGAGGCAGTTCCGATGGCACCAGTCCACGAAGTCCTGGATAAGCCCTCTGCACTCAGCTTCATCTCCATTGGAGATGAGGCCAACGATCGCAGAGTCATCAGAGAACTTCTGTAGATGGCAGTGTGTTGTGTTGTGTGAGAAGTCCGCAGTATAAAGGGTGAACAGGAAGGGAGCCAAAACCGTTCCCTGGGGGGCCCCCGTGCTACCGATGATCGTGTCGGACACACAGTCCCGGGTTCTCACAAACTGAGGCCAGTTCATGAGGTAGTCCAGGATCCATGATGACAGGTGCTGGTCCACCCTTGCGCACAGCAGCTTGTCCTTCAGGATCATCGGTTGGATGGTGTTGAAAGCACTGGAGAAGTCAAAGAACATGATCCTCACCGCATTCCCGGGCTTCTCCAGGTGGGACAGAGAACGGTGAAGGAGGAAGATCACCGCATCCTCCACCCCAATGCCATGCTGGTAGGCGAACTGGAGTGGATCCATCGCTGGTCCCACCAGGGGACGTAGGTGAGCAAGGAGCAGTCTCTCCAGGGTCTTCATCATGTGGGACGTCAAGGCCACCGGTCTGTAGCTGTTCAGGTCTTTGGGGTGGGAAGTTTTTGGTACAGGTACCACACAAGATGTTTTCCACAGCTGTGGTACCCTCCACAGCTTCAGGCTCAGGTTGAAGATGTACGCCACAATCCCACACAGCTGGTCTGCACAGGACTTGAGGAGCTTTGCGCTGATGCCGTCCGGTCCCGACGCCTTCCTCGCTTTGATCTTCCTCAGCTCCGTCCTCACCTGGGTCTTGGTCAGGGTCAGGTTGGGGGGCTGTGTGTTGGGAGTGGGGGGGTGTTGGTGGAGTGGGGAGTGGGCAGCAGGACTTGATGTCTTCAGAGGCAGCAGTGGTTGTTGTGCAGTCAGGGGTGAGGGCGGTTGGTCAAACCTATTGAAAAACAGATTCAGATTGTTCTGAATCTGTGGCGGTAATGCACCTGTAAGCTGGTTGCCAACTGACAATCAAATCTGAAGAAGGAGAAGGAAGAGAAGGAGAAGGAGAAGAAGAAGAGAGAGTTCTATGCTGCATGAAGACTGACTCCGACTCCATTATTTATAGACATAACAAAAAATATAAGGTACAGACCCTCCCTTCCATCTATTGTCATGGGGAATGTACGGTGACATTCCCCATTGTCATGGGGAATGTACGGGAATGTATGAATCAGGGCCCACTCCCTGCCCCCCGTGGCCTGGGGGGAGGTATTCTGGAGCCCAGAGATGGTTTTAAGGTTTCTCCAGACCCCGCTGATGTCGCTCTGTTGCAGCTTGTCCTCCATCTTCTTCCTGAAGCTGTCCTTGCCTTCTCTGATCTTTCTCCTCAGCTCCCTCTGTACGGACTTCAGCATCTCCCTGTTCCCCGACCTGAAGATCCTCTTCTTCTCTCTCAGAAGTGTTTTTATCTCAGGGTTGATCCAGGGTTTGTTGTTTGAGCAACACCGTATGGTTTTGGTGGGAACGGTGTCGTCCACGCAGAAGCTGAGGTAGTCCGTGATGGTGTGAGTGAGGCCATCGATGTCCTCACCATGTGGATCGCAGAGCTGCTCCCAGGCGGTGGTTTCAAAACAGCCCTTTAGAGTGTCCATTGCCTCCTCAGACCATAACTTCACTGTGCCCATGGCCGGAGGTTGTCTGTGCACTAGGGGTTTGTACACTGGCCGGAGATGAACCAAGTTGTGATCCGATCTCCCGAGTGGGGGGAGTTGTAATGAGGTGTACGCCTCCTTAGTGTTTGCGTAGAATAAGTCCAGTGTTTTATTGTCTCTAGTGTGGCATGTGACAAACTGGGTAAACGTGGGTAGAATGGGAGATAGTGAAACATGGTTGAAATCGCCTGAGATGAGGAGAAGACCATCTGGGTGTTCTGTCTGCAGCCTGCCGGTTACTGAATGGATGACGTCACGCGCTGTCCCAGCGTTCGCCGTCGGATTTGCATAAACAACAATGCAGATCACGTGTGAGTATTCCCTCGGGAGACATGTAGGCCGCATGCTAACAGCTAGCAACTCAATGTCTTTGCTGCAGTGTCGTTGTTTAACAGTTATTTATTTATTTAGCGAATGCAAAGTCCTTAAGCCAAGCAGTTGCCTCCTGGTTTGCTGTATGGAGGGTGTGTAATCCTCCTTCCAGTCTTTGGAGCGGGCAAGCCTCTATGATGTGTTCCATTGTTTGCTCCTCTCCACATGCGCACAGAGGGCTAGGGCTACTGCCCCATCTGTAAAGGCTGGCCAAGCAGGGGCCATGTCCAGTCCTGAAGCGATTGAGTGTAGACCACTGTCTCCTTGGGAGGTTGGTGCCCGGGACCTGTTGGTTGGGGTTTATCACCAGCTGTTTGTTTGGGACCTCCTTGGTCTCCCATTCCTCTTGCCAAGCTGTCTGGATGGTAAAGTCAGCTGGGGGAGGGTTTTTCCAAATCGGCCGTCTGGATGAAAGTCGGGCAGTGGGTGGAGTGTAGATATCTGCATGGATTGGTAAGTGAGGAGAATCTTTAACTTTTTGGAGCATCCTTTGAGTTAATGCTGCTCGCCGGATGTGTGGAGGGGCTATGTTTGACAGTACAGAGAGCCAGGGGAGTGGTGTTGAGCGGATTGTTCCAGTTATAGTTCTCATGGTTGTGTTGAGCTGGGTGTCTACATGGTGTGTGTAAGATGACCTGGACCAGACAGGGGCACAATATTCTGCTACAGAGTATGAAAGGGCCAGTGCTGAGGTGCGCAGGGTGGAGACTGCCGCCCCCCATTTTGCACCAGCGAGCTTGCAGAGCAGGTTGTTTCGTACCTTCACCTTAGCAGCCGTCCCCTTTAGATGTTCCTTGAAGGATAAGGTCCTATCAAGGGTCACTCCAAGATAAGTTGGATTTGGGGCATGCTTAAGCTTGAGTCCGCTCAGGTGGATGTTTAGTTCTCTGGCAGCTTTTGCATTGTGGAGATGGAATACACTGGAGACGGTTTTTGCTGGGCTTGGTTTTAGACGCCAGATTTTGCAGAACTGGTCCAGTTTGGCAAGATCTTCCGTGAGCACCCGTTCCAGTGGTTCAAAGTCTGGTGCTTGGAATGCCAAACAGATGTCGTCTGCATAGGTGAATTTGCGGGATTTTGTAGTAGGCAGGTCGTTTATGTAGAGGTTGAACAGAGTTGGAGCTAGAACTGAGCCTTGTGGGAGTCCGTTTTTCTGCATTCTCCATGCACTTGTCTTCTGACTGAGGTGGACTCTGAACCTTCGGTTGGTCAGCAGGGTTTTTATAATTGCTGTTGCCCAAGCAGGGATCGCCTTTATAAGTTTCAGGAGGAGGCCTTTGTGCCAGACCGTATCATAGGCGGCTGTAAGGTCGAGAAACACAGCCCCTGTCTTCAGTCTGCTCTCGAAGCCATTTTCGATGAAGGTGGTTAGGGCCAGTACTTGTTCTCCTGTACTGCGGTCCTTGCGGAAACCTGCTTGATCCACACTTAGAATATCCTCTACCTCTGGGGAAATGCGTTGCAGAATTAGGCGCTCCATGATTTTGTAAGGAACGCTGAGTAGGGAGATTGGGCGGTAGCTTGCTGGTAATTTGTGGTCTTTGCCAGGTTTTGGGATGGCAATGACCTTTGCTGTCCGCCATTTCTTTGGGATCGAGTTTGTTTGTGTGATCCTTGTGTAGAATTGTGTCAACCAGGTTAGGGCTCGGGGGCCAAGATTTTTCATGAATTCTGGGAAGATGTTATCGTATCCTGCTGCCTTTCCACATTTCAGGCTCTGTAGGACTTTCTCCAGTTCAGCAGCCTCGAAGGGTTCAGGGTTCGTTTCCTCTACAGGCATTTTTTGGTGTTTTTTTAGCTCAGTTGTAACTGCTCTTTTGGTGTCTTTGTCTTGGGGTGCTTTGGCGATAGTCAGTAGGTGGGATGCAACTTGGTTGGGTGTGACGGATGCTCGGCTTTGGCTAGGGGGCTTCTGTGCAGCTCCTAGGCGACGGATGAGGCTCCAACATTTCCTGCTAGAGTGGGTAAAGCTCCGGTCAGCAACTGTCTCCTCCCATTTCTTTCGCCGAGCTGTATTTAGCGATTCAATGAGATGGTCTGCTATCTCTGGGTCCCCTGATGTTTGATAGGATTGTAGGAGGGCAGCACTTTCTCCGTCCAAACATGGGACATAGAGGGGTCGGTAGCCTCGTGGGATTGCAGTATGGGCAGCCTTGAAGATTGCGCTGCAGAAGCGGTTGTATGCTTCATCTACAGTGATGGTGTGGAGTGGGATGGTAACAACGCTCCGGTCCAGAGTTTCACTGAATTTCTTCCAGTTGGCTTTGCGGAAGTTCCAGCGCATCTTCCTTGGGCTGTATATGACTGGAAGTTGTAGGCCAATGTGTACAAGCAGGGGCCGGTGTTGGCTGTGTGGAAAATCATCAAGAATGAGGATCTGTGTAGGATATGGCTCCCCATTCAAAGAGCTGACCCAACACAGGTCAGGAGAATAGTCCTTCTTCCACCTAGCAGAGTGGAAGGTTCCTCTTTGTTTGGGGTCGTATATCAAAGCAAGGTCATTTCTGGATGCCCAGTCTGAAAGTGCCTTCCCATCACTGTCCACTGCTGGGTACCCCCAGTCAGGGTGATGGCTGTTAAAGTCCCCCACATAGATGGCAGGGTGGGGTAGGGTGGGTAAGACCTGCAGATCCCAGTTGGCATTAGGGGGCTTGTACACATTGACAATATGGAAGCCACCAATGATTATGGTGTCTGAGAAATGTGTTGTTATCAGGTGATTTGCTTCAACTATGTCAGAACGCACATAGGTGGCACGTCCATGTTTAGCATGTAGAACATAGCACAGGAGGTCAAAGCCTTTGATGGTGAAGCGGCCAGCTTCCTCTGTGCCAATATGAGTCTCTTGGAGGCAGATTACGTCAATCGAATGTTGGAAGGTGAGGACTTCGATAAGGCTTCGCTTGGCTGCAGATAGGCCTTCAACGTTTAGTTGTAATATGCGAAGGGCCGATCCTACCACAAAGTGCTCTTGGGGCTGTTTGCTTTCGGCTTTAGGACTGTGACTAGGATTCTTCTTTGACTTGGCACAGAGGCGTCGTCTCTTCGAATTTAGTCTGCTGGTAGGATCATTAGCTTCCCCAGGCGAGCCCGGGTACTGGCGGAGGGCGCGACGAGAACGCTGATCCATTGCCCCCCTGTCCCCCTGACATATCACTGTTTAACAGTGATATGTCCCGGTCTGCACCAGTTGTTGTTAACATACATTATCACTCCACCGCCCCTTGCTTTGCCACTGTCTGGTGTTCAGTCTGCCCGTATCGTGTGGAAACCCTCCAGCTCAATGTTAGCATCTGCTGCTAGTTCAGTTAGCCACGTCTCGGAAAACAAAAGGAGAGAGCATTCCCGGTATATGCTATCATAGCGGGAGATAGCCGCTAGCTCATCTACCTTTCCCAGTAACGACCTTACATTCCCCATGACAATAGATGGAAGGGAGGGTCTGTACCTTATATTTTTTGTTATGTCTATAAATAATGGAGTCGGAGTCAGTTTTCATGCAGCATAGAACTCTCTCTTCTTCTTCTCCTTCTCCTTCTCCTTCTCTTCCTTCTCCTTCTTCAGATTTGATTGGCAGTTGGCAACCAGCTTACAGGTGCATTACCGCCACTGACTTGATTATCATCACTCTGTCTTTGTATAAGGAGTTCTGAACAACTCCTTATGTGTGCTCTCTCTTATTATAGCGAACTTGGGTATTTATACACACACATTCCCATGCACAACACTAACGCTGTAAACAAATAAAAGCTCTGCGATATATCAATGTTTCCACTGCAATAAAGTCTGGTGAATTTTGTTAAATTATGTTGAACATAGTCAAATTTACCTCAGAGCAGACGTAGAGTCTAGTCAGAGCCACAAAGAACCACAACACCGTGCTTGGCCGTTTTAAATTTGGGGTAAAACCTCAGATCTGTGACATTCATACAAGTGAAAACATACCTGGTGCTGCTGTGTCTGTTCCACCAATCACACAAACAATCCTTTAGTTTTCAGTGCATGATCTACTTATTGCTGACGGAGCCACAGATTTAGCTGTGCTTATCTGTGAGGAGCCTCACACCATGAACAGCAGCAAGTACCAGAACTACACAAAAACATTCAAAAATACAAAAAACTAGAAGTGCTGAAATTATCAGCCACTTGACTGTAAAACGGGTATGTGGACTATACATTAAAACAAATTGGAAACACTTTTAAAAATGCTATTTTCAATGCCCACCTCCTCTATTCTTGCTGATTGATTTAACAGTACTTCAGCTGAAAAAAAGATGAAAATTTACAAGAAAAAAAACCCTGCAAATTTTCAAGAAAAAAATTGCAAATCTATGAGAGAAAAGTTGCAGTTTTGGGGAAAAAAGTCACAAATTTATGAGAAGTTGCAGATTCATTAGAAAAAAAGATGGAAATATTTCAGGAAAAAAACTTGCAAATTTACAAGAAAAAAATTCCAAACTTATGAGAACAGAGTTGCAGATTTATCAGGTAAAATATTACAAATCTACAAGAGAAACCTTAAAATTTATAAGATTTTTTTTTTTTTCCATTTCTGCAACGTACGCCTTTCCCCTCCTCTTGATTTACACCTATGAATGAGGGATGGGGGAATGGCAGGTTAACAAAGGAGATATGTTTTGGTCATTTTGCTAACATAACCCTCTCAAATCACCTGCTGGGTATTGCATTGAAATCATCAGCACGGCCGGTGTGTGATCTTGCCGTGTGGCCCAATCCTGCATGTGTGCATTTGAAGGATTATAATGTTCAAAATCTGTTGAAATTGTGTTTTTGTGTGTGGCTCCCCCGTGTCTTTAAAATCAGAGAACATCGTCCAGTGTTCTAGTCGGCTTTAGAGAACTGGGTTAATGTGTCTGTGAAGTCTGCCTTCTCCTGTGTATGTGAGCTATATCCTGCATGCTGCCTAATGAGTGAGGAATGCTGCTGTTATCATGAAGATAAGAGTCTGAAGGCCATCTCTGCTCACAGGAGGAGTTTACTTCGAGGCCTCGGCCAGAGAAAACCACGAGGGAGTCCAGACGGCCTTCTTTCATCTCTGCCAGGAGGTGGGATCTTTTTTTTGTTTATTTGTTTTTAATTTCTGTTTGTCTATGAGTCAAAAATGCTGAGTCAGTTAGATTTTTATGCCGTTTCCCACTGATAAGCAGGAAAATTAGGCGTCTGCTTGTTTTGTGGCTCAGAATGGCTTGGTTGTGTGTATTTGCTTTTCTGGTGGAGTAATTCTGCCAGGCGGCTCATAGCAGTTTGGTGTGTTTGGACTTCCTTTTTCCTTATATGGTGCTGCAGGGAGCAGATTCCTAAAGATTGGATGTTTATCTTGTCCAAGAGATTGTCAAACGACCAGAAGGGTGGGTAGAGCAGTCGGAAATTATACTAAAGTAAAAGTAGCACTATATTATGATATATTAATTATTAACAACAAATAAGTTTTGGGGGTTTTTCCCCAATAAAACTAACTTTTTCTTGCAAGTTGACTCCTTTTTCCTGACAAATTTGGGACTTTTTTCTTATAAATTAATAATTTTCACACCAATTTGGTAAGTTTTTATTATGAATTTGTGGATTTTTCTTGCAAATTTACAAAATTTCCCCTTCATTTTGCAACTTTTGTGCAACTTTTTTCCCCCCTCACAAATTGACCATTTTTTCTTATACGTTTTTTTCATAAGTTAGCAATTTTATTACCAATGTGGAGGTTTTCTGTTAAAACTTGTAAATTTTTCTTGCAAGTTTACTTCTTATAAATGTACAACTTTTTTTTCTTGCAAATTTATGACTTTTCTTTTTCGATTTCTATTGCTAATTTGTGAGGGGTTTTTTTTCTCATAAACGTGACTTTTTTTCTTGTAAATGTACATCTTGTTGATTTACTTGTAAATTTACAATTTTTTTTCTTATACATTTGGGACTTCTCCTCAGAAAGGAGCGATTGTCTCAACTGATGAGGGTTTCCTAAACTTTCAATAATCTATAAACCTTGTGTCCTGCAGCTCAAAACAACACTCAAAAAGTTGAATTAATTAACTGTAGTTCAGCATAAAAAATCTCAAATAATTTAAAGCATTGTCTAGGTTAACCACTCTACAATTTGTCAAATATTTTTGTTTTGCAGAGCACATAAAACACACAATGTTACATAAAATTGGAAAAGAACTTGGGAGTAATATGGCATTCATGTTAAAAATGAAATGTAGATTTGATTGATGTCTTCATATTTACTGTGCTGTGAAAAAGTATTTGCCCCTTCCTGATTTCTTATATTTTTGCATATTTGTCACTTAAATGTTTCAGATCATCAAACAATTTGTAATATTAGACAGAGATAACCTTAGTAAATACAAAATGCAGCTTTTGACTGAGTGGTGGCCTAGTGGTAGAGCATCCGCCCCACAGCCGGGAGGTCGTGGGTTCAAGCCCTGGCCGTTTCATACCAAAGACCATACTTCCCACCTTCTAGCTTTGTACTCAGCATAATAGAATCTGGGAAAGAAAAGTTGTTTGTGGTGGCACCTTGCATGGCAGCGACCCCTCTGATTCTAGATGTGACTGACATTGTAGACAGGAGAAATGTAATTTCATTCTACTGTACATGATTGGCTGTATGGATTGAATGACAAAGTTGGCTTCTTTTAAATTATTATTTCATTTATTAAGGGGAAAGTGCTATCCAACCCTACCTGGCCATGTGTGAGAAAGTAATTGCCACCCTTGTTACATCATGAATTAACTGTGACTAGTGCATTGCCCGTAGAACGCAAGTATTCCTGTCTGAAACAGGTATCCCAATTAGGCTTTCCAGGCCCAAATGTAGGCTGTGTCTGAAAGTGGAATACAAAGAGGTGTAGCCTATATGTAGGTAATCACATGTTAGACTTTGACAAATATAAAAGGGACTAAATGGCACTAAGATTTATTTGATTGTGTGAATATTAATTACAGAATACCTAAATATTGAAAATGAATGGGACATCCAATATTAGCGACTGTTTCAGATCCCTTTTTGTTTGTCAGATCACTTATTTGTCTGATCTTTTATCACTTATATTCATAATAGTGTATCTTGCACTTGAGGGAATGGGAGTTGTTCAGTCACCATTACACCTATTTTTAGTGTATATCACTGTTCAGTGATGGAGTTCAGTGTAATATTGAATTTCTTCTGTGTATCATGAATGAATGAATGAATGAATGAATGAATCTTTGTTTCGGATAGATTAGATTAAAAGATTAAAAGAAAGGAACAGAATAATATAACAAAGGGGGGAAAAAATCCAACAAGGTCAAATTAAAGAATAACTCCTCGGATTATACAATTCAACATAAATTATCCGAAATGGGTGATGGCTGAAGCCGCAACTTATATCGCCCGCCCATGTTCCATCTAAGAATTCAAAAATAAAATAAAATAAGTGATTACAAATCAGAACAAAGCTAAGACAAAATGTGACAAAAAACTAAGCAACAGTACAACACACACTGGAAATGATAATCCTTACATGATTTTACATATCGTTTTGTATACATGTTTGGAGTATTTCTTCCTTTAGTTTTTGTTTAAATTGTCCAAGCGTTGTACATGATTTTAATTCAGGTCCAAAAGCATTCCACAATCTGACTCCCCGCACTGAGACACAGTGTTGCTTGGTGGTAGTTCTCACTGAAGGTTTTTGAAATATACATGTTCCTCTGAAATTATATTGTTTCTCCCTTATTTGGAACAATTTTTGGATATTTGCAGGCAGTGATCGATTCTTCACTTTAAACATTATTACTGCAGTTTTAAAGTCAACCAGATCTTTCAACTTGAGAGCTTTTAATTTAAGAAAAAGTGAGTTTGTTGGTTCCCTGTAAGCAGCTTTGTTTATTATTCTAATAGCTCTCTTCTGAAGCATAAAGACTGGATATATGTTTGTTTTATATGTATTTCCCCATACTTCAGTACAATATGTCATGTATGGGAATATTAATGAATGATACAAAGTATATAATGTGGGCTGATTCAGCAAATATTTCACTCTGTGTAGTATTGCGATTGATTTGGATATTTTACCTTTAACCCCTTGCACTCTGGTCAATTTCCTTAAAAATGCCTAAAAATAACGTACCCAAAGTAAATCAAAAGCTGTTCTTCAGCCCTTTGCAGCATCTTCATGGGGTTGGTCTCATTTAAAAGAAAACACTTTGAATTTTTTGGCAAAACAGTCATAATCTCTCTA
Organism: Pholidichthys leucotaenia; assembly: GCA_020510985.1. Classification (NCBI taxonomy): domain Eukaryota; kingdom Metazoa; phylum Chordata; class Actinopteri; order Cichliformes; family Pholidichthyidae; genus Pholidichthys; species Pholidichthys leucotaenia. Next base: position 122,883,653 of record CM035836.1, on the reverse strand, counting down.
AGTGCTCCTGCCACTGAGTAACAGTCATCTAAACACACTGAACTTGAAGAAAATAAAGTTCGCCTGGGTGCTTTTTTGGATACAAATGCTTGCAAATAACACACAGCTGTCAGATCCGGGCTGGAAAATGCAACAGAAATGTAGAACCAAGTGTTATCCAGCTGAGGTCAAAATTTTGTAACAATACCACAAAAAATGAATATATTACACAGCTTTCTTCACAGGTTGTTCCCAGGCATTTTTGAACTGTGCCAAATTGTGCCAAATGGCACAGTTTGGAAGAACGTCTATAACTTTTGAATGATTCAATATACGTAGAAGCTTGATGTTGGGCTCTAATGAAAGGTGACACTCAGGGCTGTGTGTGTGTGTGTGGGGGGGGGTTTGTTTGTTCATTCATTCATGAATGAATGAACAAACAAGCCCCCACACACAAAGAAGCATGCCACGTAAAAATGTGTGGCCTTTTTTACAAGAAAAAATAACCTACAGTGCACTAAAAATTATACTAAAATATCTGTAATGTAGAAGATAACAACTCCCACCCACCCCCCCGCTACAGAGGACGGACATCGCCCATCGCTACATGACGGACCGCAGGGACGGTGCGCCGCGGTCTACTACGCACAGTTGTACTAAAATATCTGCAATAATATCTGCAATCTGCTGCAGAAGAGTAGTGGGAGGGGGGGGGGGGCGTTCACGGTCCGGACGCGGCGCATGGACCGGTCCGTCATGTTGCGATGACGCACAGTTGTAATTTACCAATCGGTCAAAAGTCATTTTGATTACAATTTTCAGGGATAAAGAATAATTTAGCTTATAACACTTACCTGTCCACAACAGCAGTGTCGCTGGCGAACTTCTCTTCCTCGTTGTCAGACGAACATGACGCTGGTCTGCTTGTTACGGACTCGTGGTTCTGGTCACGCGATCCGGTCAAACCATGATTCCATTATTGCGGTTTTGCGCTTCCATTATTGCGGTTTTGGCGAACGATTTTTCAAAACAAATAAGAACAGTAGTAAGAAAAAAAGACTGGCAAACGTGTGTGTGTCACCCAGCGGCTTAGACAAAACAGATTTTACGCACAGGACGTACGCTTTCAATTGTCGAAGTTCTCTGCTTCAATTGGCTGGCTGTGTTCGCAGCTGTTGGTAGGCCGGTCTTTCTTGCTAGGTTTTCAGTCATTGGTTCTTCAAGGTTTCAGAAACCCAATTCAAGGCTCTTATTAGTCGAATGAGAGGTCAATCAAATCTAAACCAATCAAAGCACTCCTTTGGCTTTCTGTTCGCGGCTGTGTCTGCAGCTTTTTTTTTTTTTCAGTGCGCCCTAGGACGCAGAGACGTGACCGCCCGCGGTATCCCGGAGTGGAAGAGATTAATATAATTAATGTGACTTCCAACACAGTTCATTATCAATTATTACTCCAAGAAATTTAATTTTGGATACCCTTTCAATCTGTACACCATTTACACTGAGTTTAGATACTGAGTTGTTGTGATGGTTGTTAAAAATTATAAATTTTGTCTTACTTAAATTGAGCGTTAATTTGTTTGAATCAAACCACAGTTTAAGCTTTCCTAATTCCTTTCCGAGTGTATCCAAAAGTTGTTCCAAATTGCTTCCACTGCATTATAAATTAGTGTCATCTGCAAACAATATTAAATCAATTTTTTCCGAAACTTTACATGTATCATTTATATACATATTGAATAACAATGGCCCCAAAACTGAACCCTGTGGGACTCCACAAGTAACCTTCACTAATAAACTCATGCAGTACTATAACAGGACACGTTTACATATATTTGAGACCTATTGTAGTGCATCAGTTTATATTTTAGCAATATTTTGTTATTAAAAGGTTTTTTAAAACTGTAATCAACCGAATTAACTACAAAATGCCCAACATCAATAAAGTACATCTATCTATTATTATACAGAGCAGAAGAACCCGTTTGACTACAATCGTTACATCATTGTTGCCCATTTGTCAGTAAATATTTAACTAAAAATGATTTATTTCATTATTTGGGCATTTTTGTGTCCTGCATTTGGTTGTTAAGTCATTCCAGCCATTCCGCTCCACAATCATGGTGGTATTATTATTATTAAGTTTTTAATTTTTAGATACTGGGAGGGGGACTTGCAGTCCTGCAAAGTACAGTGGTACCACACGGGTGAAGCAAAAGCAGGGACTCTCGTCTACTACTGACTGGGCAGGCTAGGTATGCCTCCCCGCGAAGGACCGTGGTCTGCCCGGTCGGGCTGCTGCTTATCCAGGCATGTTCTGTGTTGGATACACCGGTGTTCTTTGTCAGACCTGGGTCTCCGCTGGCACTCCGCCTAGTCTGCTTGCACGCCTCGTGTTCTCCACATATGCCAAATTATCCTTTAGACCTACACAGTCACGGCAACTTTATGGTATAATTTTTTTAAGCATCAAATCTTCAGTATTATCTTTTTGTAGTCAAATTTATCATTTTTCATTTCCTTGTTTTGTTCAGTGAAGTGGTGACTGACTGGTCGTGATGCTGCCTATTATGTATTATTCAATCAGCATGGTTGCGATGCCACGTATTATCCAGTCAGCACGGAGTCGATCCGAAACCCCACCCACACTTCCTGAAGCCAGGGCATGAAGAGACGGAGTGCAGGCTAAACTTTTATTGATAAAAATTACATATTTTGACTGAGCGACTCCATACTCATGGATACACACCCTCGCAACCTCAGCAAAGAATTTGTAAAATCTGAGGCCAATCTGAAGGGTTTGGGAGATACCTGAGGAAAACACACACAGATTTGGTTTATTTTTAGGTAGACTAACCACATTTTTTTTTGAAAAGCTGAATTCATTTTCACTCAACACACGCAGGCCTGATTGCTGCCAGCCCTTTTGAATCAAGAAATCCCTTAAATAGAACCTGTCTGACAAAGTGAAGTCAGCTAAAAGATCTCAAAAAGCAACACATCACGCTGCAATCTAAAGAAATTCAAGAACAGATGAGAAGCAAAAACGGAGAAGAACATCTAAAGATCTGCAGGCCTCTTTTGCACTGGTCCATGATTCAACAATAAGAAGGAGACTGAGCTAAAATGGTATCCATGGAGAGCAACAAGGTGAAAACCACTGCTGACCAAAAAGGACACAAAAACATTTTGATTATCCCCAAGACTTTTGGGAAAATATTCTGTAGACTAACGAGACAAAGGCTGAACTTTTTGGAAGGCGTTTGTCTCGTTACATCTGCCATAAAACTAATATAACATTTCATAAAAAGAACGTCATACCACCAGTCAAACGTGGTGGTAGTGTGATGGTCTGGGGCTGCTTTGCTGCTTCAGGACCTGAATGACTTGTCATAATTGATGGAACCATAAATTCTGCTTTCTCACAGAAAATCCCGAAGGAGAATATCCGTCCATCAGTTCATGACCTCAAGCTCAAGCCCTCTAATGTGGCTGAATTAAAATAATTCTGCAAAGAGGAGTGGGCCAAAATTCCTCAACAGCGATGTAAAAGACTCATTGCCAGTTATCACAAAAGCTTGACTGCATTTGTTTCCGCCAAGGCTGGCACAACCAGTTATTAGGTTTAAGGGGCATTTACTTTTTCGCATAGGCCCAGGTAGGTTTGGATAGCTTTTTTTCCCCCTGAATAAAGGAAACTGGATTTGTGTGTGTGATTTTATTTTGGCAAGTCTGTTTCTGTCTTTTGCCGTCCAGGTGATCCGGGCCTTAGGAGGAGGGAACGGAGAGAAACGGAGAGGAGGCCTTCACCTGGCCAGGCCCAAGTCTCCCAACATGCAGGAGCTGAAGAGGAGGTTCAGGCAGGTCCTCTCCTCCAAAGTCAAATCAACCACGACCATCTGATCACAACAGATGGAAAACAAAACAAAAACTCTAACATGAGGAGGTATTGTAATATTGAAAGGATGTAGTCTTCTGAATTGGGGATCTGAAGCTGCTGAAGCATGAAAGGGAGCGGCCAAAATTCCCTGATGTGAGGATTCGTCATCAAATCGGTGGATGAAGCCTGAAGGGAGACTTGGGGTCAGTCTGACTTTTCAAATACAAGAGGACAGAGTGCCCAACGAACACTCAAACGAGCAGAAACACACCGGGACAATTTATGTCCACATCAAAGTTTCTGAATACGCTAAGATATCAAGACTTTAGAGCCTTATTTTGTTTGACCCATTTCTCAGTTTAGCTCCAAACTGTTCCATGTTTTTTTAACTTGCTGAGAGGAATAAATCTTTTTTTGATATATGTCAAGGGGTTCTTTTTTTTCATCCCATCAAAGTCAGTATATTCTAGTACAAAATGCAAACTGTGCTTCTGCTCTTTCTGGTGGAGACCTTTCAATCAAAACAGGAAATGACCCCAGAATCCAAGGCTATACACCAAGACAAATGCTGACATTTAACACCAGGAAGGAATTCCCTTCAGAATAAAATAACCCAAGGACAAACTTCAGATGTATGGAGGACCATTGCTGCTTAAATTATTGAAGTGCAAATATTTACAATCAATTTAATCAAATTAGTTTTGTTTAGCTCATGACCTCCACCAAGGGGGGGTAATTTTTCACCTGCTGTGACAAATTCTGAGTAAATATTCGAAGATGGAAATTACAATGCGACTGGCCAGCAGTCTGTCCATTCTGAGCTACTGTAGAAACAAGGAGGTGCAAGATGGCAGCCCCCATGTGAGGGGCTCCACTCCCCATGTAGATATAAAAAGTTTATTCTAAGGCAAAGATAAGCCACCAATTTAAAAAAAAAAAATAAATGGTTAGACACTATTGAAAATGTGCTTATTAATAATTTTCTTATTTTTTGCAGAAATACCCTCCAAAATTTTCACCACTTTTACTTTAAAGTGACACTCCAGTGAAAAACATTTTTTTTTCTCGTTATGTCTGTAACATGTTTTTATGACTCAAAATGCATATCAACAGCGAATCCCTGTTATGTCTTATCTGTGCTTTTCTGCTGTGAAAGTTCAGTTAAGCACCCCCCCCCTTCAAAAAGGCAAGTTTAGATGGACTGTTTTTGTGACGTCACAATGGCATGGAACCAATCAAGACTAAGCACTGGGTATCGTCTCGAAAGAAGAGAGCAGAACTAAATAGTCAGCTTAGCCTTCAGTGCCAGTTAGCATTTTTGGACAGCAGCTTAGAAAACTTGACTCAAATTAAAATGGGTTTTATCATTAAACTGCTTTTAAGGACCGATGCAGTTTCAGCTATTATCCTGGGCCACTGTGCATACAAGTGAGCATATTGTTCAACTGGTAAGCCTGTATTTTATCATGGGATTTATTCTGTTTGTGTAATGTATTACATTAGCCTTTTAATGTGACTGATATGGTAGGTAGCCTGCTAGCAGTACGGTTTTATATACAGTAAATGTAAAAGTCTTATGTCAAATAGCTAATGTGCTAAAGAGAAAATGATCCACAAATATCCAGTTAAGCCTGGATATATTTAGATGTTACACATGTTGATTTGTTTGTTCAGACTTTTTTGAAGACATGCTGCTGCACTTTAAAGACAGGAGGAGAAAAGAGATGCAGCGCGGAAAAGCAAAATACTTTTGGAGACCATGCACAGATGATTGTGCATGGAATGAATGTGTAGGGTTGTTTGAATACTGAGAAGTGCTGAGAGGCTCTTCGCTATATTCTGTGCTGCCCTGGTGCATGTGTGGCTGCATGTGATATACAGTCGATCTGGTCGTTCCTCTAAACAGTCATGGTGATGTGAATTTTTAAAGCTATGAATATTATAGGCGTATGAGCACAAGTGGGGACTGGCCGTCTGCTTTTGGGCAGCTGTTTGTAGCTCGTGTCCTGGCAGAGGACGGCAGTGGCGGCAGGAGTGCACCCCATGCCACTTTGCTGTGGTGCTTGTGTGTGCCGCAGATTTGTTTGGACCTGTTGCAGTCCTGGCAGCACAGTTTTGTAAATTTTTAAACATTAAATCTTCAATAGTTTTCTCGTCAAATATGCCAGCTTGCAGACTTCTCTGTGTTTGGGCGGGATGTGGCTGGGCCAAATTAGAATATTCATAGATCCTGGCGTTTGAAGGAGGAGGAAAAGGGAAAAAGATTTTCACAAGCAATTGTAAGACCTTGAAGGGTTTCTTTGTGGGAACAAAGGGCATAAGATACCATTTTAGACAAGGTAGATTTGTTTTTAAGGGGATTTATATCCACCGCAGTGCAGCTTAAAAAAATATCTTAATTTGTTGAATGCACTGAATAGCCCAAATCTCATGGTGCGTTGCCAAAACTCAAAATGCCTATGACTCCCATTTTCAGTCCCTATTATGTGATTTAATGTCACACAGTAAAATTTTCCGCCGTAGCTCACAATAACACAAACTGGACGTGTGATTGCACCTTTAGTGGCTCTCTGTGTGGAAACTGTTTAACTCCTACTACCTTTAAAGGAAGGCTGGAGTGTTATGTGGGGTAAATGCTGCTCCATAAACTTTTTCTGTCCCATCAAGAAGGAATTTCTGGGCCAGGCAAAGTATTGTGGCACCAAAGGAGACAATTATATTAAACAAAGAACTGGTCCTCTTTCTGTTAATGTGTTAAAGAGTCCCTATTATAATTTTTGGGGAGGGTTACCATTTATTTTACTGCATTATGTACGATTTCTGTGACTTTATATGGTTTGCAAAGCCAAACAGCCCAAAGTTCTCAAGCACAGGAGTTTTCCTCGCAGAGAAACTAGGACTACAAATGTCTGAAATGTCTCGTTTGGATCTGTTGTTCACTTCCGTGAGGCTATCACGTCATTACTTAACGGACCTGATACAGACCTGCCTCCTAGATAGTCTGGAAAACCCTCTCACTGGAGGAGAAGCAGAAGTCTCCCACTGAGTCTCGGAGTGCACATCTACCATGCAGCTAGCTATCTTAGCTACCAAGCTAGCTAGCAGCACAATCTGCAAATTTTAGCCATGCCACTAGACATCTGTGGTCCAAGCTTGCTCATTAATCCACAGTCAATAATCTATTATAGGTCATTCCGGCCTAGTTTGTTGTTTTTTTTAACCAGAATAATCTGGGAACTGACACCATTAGCATTGCTAGCTTTGTGATGGAAATCAACACGAATGGGGATTTTGAGGCTCTTTTTTTGTAAATTGTAGTCACCTTACTGGAACAACTTATTCATTAATCCACAATCGATAATGTTATGTATGGAAAATACTTTGGCCAAGGATGAGGCAAGATGAGTTAGCGAACACAGCTTTATTAAAGATGAAGGGCAGCAGCATACAGCATGGCATGTAGTGTGGGCATCGGGCATAAGAGAGCCTAAGATGGATGCCCCCTGCCTTACATAGGCCAGTGCAGTGATGTGACAGGACGTCCGCGTCACTGCACTTCACAAGAAAGTGCCCTTTATTTATTGATAACATTTCCTCCCCCTTTAGAAAAGTCTAAAACCACACACACAATTGAAACCACCCCAATTTGGAACCCGAATCACGCACTAAAATGAAAACCAATGTACTAAACTGGCTTCACATATTCGCACAAAATAACCTAAGATAGGGCTGATGGGTGGACTACCGTGCAGCCCGCACGGCACAGTGGATTATTCTGCCACTGGTGAACTAAAAGACTTTATTCAACTAAAAATTTGCTGTGCTCCTAAGCTGAAAGAAAAACACATAAAACAACCTCATGCGGCGGCATGAAATAAAGCTGCGTTGGTGAAGGTTTTAAGCAGGTTTATTAAATCATACCGCCGTCACGAAGCTCGCCCAATGGGCGGCTCGGAGGCTCTCCAGCAAAGAGACACAGCGTGTGTGTGTCCAGCAGCAGCAGTAGAAGTGACAGCAATGAGAGAATGAACATGGAAATCAGACAGCTTATATACTCAGCTCAGACAATACATCAAAGACATTCACAGCAGTCGATCTGGGCATTTGCATATGAGAGGCACAGACAGTACAGGATGCATGAACACAATGCATGAGTGGGACATTAACATCACAGCAGTGAAACCATGCATGAATGGCAGATTACTTCACAGCATGCAGCGGAAAAAATCAGAAGAGCGAGCTGTCTGTCCCAGTCTGTTGTGGGGGTTGCCACACCCATACCATAACATACATGCAAAAACAACAGAACTATAAACAACCCATTATTTACAGTACAGTCTCTTGAATGGGAGAGGTATTACCGGCATCGGGGAAAAAACAGTTCAGTCAGGGGAATTTTGAGGCGACCCCGTGGCAGCCTCCTCACTGGAGCCCTGAAGCAGCCCCCCACCCCCCACCTCCAGAGATTTGAAACGGGCTCTTGGTGGCCTCCTTCCAGGAGCTTTGAAGCAGGCCCACAGCGGTCCCCCCCTCCTTCCCCGGAGTTTTGAAACAAGCTCTTGGTGGCCTCCTCCCAGGTCCCAGGAGCTTTTGGACCCACAGGGCCAATCTTCCTGATGCCGGAGCCTGGGTCCCACACTGTGGTGGCCGAACTCCGCGGAGCCCCTCCACCCGGAGCCGCCGCCCAGACGCATCGCAGCTTGTTCACATGCCACCGTTCACATGCCACAGTCCATCAGCTGAACACGCGCTGTTCCCAGTTTCTCCCCACTCCTCAGCGGCGCCCATTGTTCTACTGGCTGCGGTCAGATCAGTAGCCTTTCCGGCCTCCCGCTGGCACAAACATGAACCCCGTCCATGACTTGTAATGGTGTTTTACCAGGTTCAATGTGCCACTGTGCGCTCGCCAGCTCTGCGTTCTCCTTCAGTCTGGCACCTTCGTTACACTGTGGCAGTTCAGCAGTCACTATTGTTGCAGTGGACCCCTCATTCGTTGCTGGTTGAAACTCAACCTGAGCGCTGAAGGCGTCTGGTGCTTCCCTGGTGTTGCTCCTCAGAACGGACCCTCCACCCGCCAACTCGGTCGCTCCCACTGCATCCAGTCAAGTGCGGGCATCGAAGTTGTCCGGTTCCTCCACCAAGCCATCCAAAGTGCTCTGCTGCGCCATGCGCTGTCTGAGTTCGTCTGCTGTCGCTGTGCGTTGTTGTCCCCTGCATGCTTGGGGCCCCCCTTCCAGGCAGCTCTCCCCCTGAGAGCATGGAGCAGACGTCCCGGTGTCAGCGATGTCCATAAAACCCTCGTCAGTGTTGGTCTCGCCTAACTCGGGCTCTCTCTCCTCCAACTCCGGTTCTGGCTGCACAAGGGGTGGAGGTGATCCCGGTCTCTGTCCTTCCTCCATTTCGTCTTCACTGCCCGTGCCATATCTACTGTCTGCGTTACACTGACTGTCCACACTGTGCTCTTTGGCCGCACCCACATCCGTAAAGCCTAGGCAAACTGGGCCTGGGCCGCTGATGACGGTTTGCCCACCGATTGTGAAAGTAAACCGCAGCCCACTGAATAAATCCCACCCCGTAACATTTCTGCCCCAGCGTGTCCCCTGGAACCGGAATGCTGGAATCACTTTTTCGCCATACTGCACTGCAAGTGTGACGTTCTTGCTGGCACCAGAGCTCCCATCATCCGGTAGTTCCACGGCATCAGGGTGCTGGGGGGTGACCCTCCGAACCATGGCCTCACTCACTATGGACTGCGAGGCGGTGGTGGCTATCATCACGGGCACACTCAGGCCGTCTAGTTTCACAACACGTTGCAGTCCTGACCAACCTTCGGGGATCGCAGTTTTTATGCCATCTCCGTAGGGTGTGGGGTTAGCTAGCTTAGCTTTTTGTCGACGGTGGTGGGTTTTTGCACGCTGCGCCACGTTTTCAGGCTTAGCAAAGTAGCTAGTTAGCATCTAAATAGCCTCTTCATAATAGTCCGTTGGGCCAAGCATTTGAAAAACTCTGACCTTCTGAGCCTAGGAAGTGGGCAAGCAGCGCTCGCTTCTTCACTCCATCCAGCTTCCCCAGATCCGGAGCCCTGATGTAGGTTTTGAAGGCCCCCAACCGGGCCATGGCTCAGTTGGGGGCTCACCGGGAAGCTCCAGAAAAGGCTTTAGTGGTGTAAAGCACGCCTCCATTTAAGTTAATCCTCGAGTTAATCCTCGATCGCCAAATGTTATGTATGGAAAATACCTTGGCCAAAGATGAGGCAAGATGAGTTGGCAAGCACAGCTTTATTGAAGATGATGGGCAGCAGCGTACAGCACGGAATGGTAGTGTGGGCATCGGGCATAAGAGAGTCTAAGATGGATGCCCCCTGCCTTACATAGGCCACTGCACTGACGTGACAGGACGTCCATGTCACTACACTGCACTTCACAATAAAGTGCCCTTTATTTATATATAACAGATAACACACCTTACCTCATTCTAGCCTATTTTTGTTTTTTCTCAGAATAACCCAGGGACCGATCCTATTAACACTGCTAACTTTGTGATGTGAATTAGATTTTTCAGCTCTTTTCTTATAAATTGAAAAACCTTACTGGGCCAGCTCATTCATTAGTCTACAATTGATTATATATCCCATGTTAGTTTTGCTTATTTTGTTATATTTTGGATGTTATAGCAGGGCATATTGGGCTGCTACCATTAGCTGGTTTGAGCAGCTACACCCAGGATTTCGGAGTGATTTCAAAGTTGATTTGCCAGGTACAAACTGGGAGAGAAGTCCACTAGCCTAGCCAGTAGACATCCGTTTATGTCTGTTGTACAGTGGATATAAAAAGTCTACACAATCCTGTTCAAATGCCAGGTTTTTGTGATGTAAAAAAATGAGAAAAAGATAAACCATTTCAAAACTTTTTCCACCATTAATGTGACCTATAACCTGTACAACCCAATTGAAAAACAATCTGAAATCTTTTAAGGGGGAAATAAAAAACTGGAAATAAAGAATTTCCAAGGCATTAAATATACCATGAAACACAGTGAAGACAGTCATCGTCAAGTGAAGAAAATATGGCACAACAGTGACATTATCAAGAACTGGACGTCCTTCCAAAAATGATGAAAAGATGAGAAGAAAACTGGTCAGAGAGGCTGACGGCAACATTGAAGGAGCTGCAGGAATTTCTGGCAAATATTGGCTGTTTAGTACATGTGACGACAATCTCCTGTCTGGTGTCAAGGACGGAAGCCTTATGCTTACAAAGAAAAACATCCAAACCTGGCTACATTTTGCAGAAACACATTTGAAATCTCCCAAACGCTTGTGGGAAAATGTGTTATGGTCTGATGAAACCAAGGTTGAACTTTTTGGCCATAATTCCAAAAGGTATATTTGGTGCAAACACAACACTGCTCATCACCAAAAGAACACCATGCCTACAGTGAAGCATAGTGGTGGCAGCATCATGCTTTGGGGCGGTTTTTCTTCTGCTGGAACTGGAGCCTTAGTCAAGGTGGAGGGAATTATGAACAGTTCCAAATACCAGTCAGTGTTGGCACAAAACCTTCAGGCTTCTGCTAGAAAGCTGAAGAGGAACTTTATCTTTCACCACGACAATGACCCAAAGCACACATCCAAATCAACAAAAGAATGGCTCCACCAGAAGAAGATTAAAGTTTTGGAATGGCCCAGCCAGAGTCCAGACCTGAATCCGATCGAACATCTGTGGGGGGATCTGAAAAGGCCTGTGCACAGGAGATGCCTTCACAATTTGACAGATTTGGGGCATTTTTGCCAAGAAGAGTGGGCAAATATTGTCACATTAAGATGTGTCATGCTGATAGACTCCTACCCAAAAAGACTGCATGCTGTAATAAAAGCCAAAGGTGCTGCAACAAAGTATTAATTTAAGGGTGTGCATATTTATGCAATCAGGTTATTGTAAGGGGTTTTTTTATTTTTATTTTTCCCCTTAAAAGATTTCAGTTTGTTTTTCAATTGGGTTGTGCAGGTTATAGGTCACATTAATGGTGGAAAAAGTTTAGAAATGATTTATCTTGGTCTTGAACAGGGGTGTGGAGACTTTTATATTCATTGTATATTATCTATCCCTACTAGACACCCAGTTTCATCAGATCTACCAACCTTTGACTATGTTGTAGTCAAAGTTATTACCAGAATGGTGACCTAGTTGGTAGAGTGCCCACCCCACAAACAAGAGGTCGTGGGTTCAAATCCTGGCTGCGTCATACCAAAGACCATATAAAAAACTGGCTACATGGCACCCCCCTCAGTTAGATGTGTTTGCTCATTCCATTCTTGAATACCGACTTTTTCTCCTTTTTTGCATGTTTGCTGCTCTTTCTACAGTGCATAAAGGTCATGTACTGCTAACATACGACTGACGGACATTACTGGACATCGCCAAGACAAGCAGTCATACGGAATTTACTGGCTTCATACCAGCCAATCTACAATGCATTTTGCGACCACGCAGTGATAAGCCCCACCCCCAGGAAGGCCCTGAAGCACTGAGCCCACATGAGCATGCTGACTCCAAGAGACCACGTCGGAAGTGGCGCAAGTGAGGTAAGAGAGGGGGGCTACATGCTAGGCTAAAAGCTCATGCTAGCCGCCGACAGCTACCTAGCCTCCTGCTAGCTAACGTACAGTCTCTGGAAAAGAAGCTAGACGAACGGAGTAAGGATTGAAGACCAGCGCGAGATGAGAGAGTGCTGTGCCCTAATTTTCTGTGAGACCTGGCTCTCAGAGTCCCTGAGTGTGCCATTCAACTACAGACTCACTCAGCACATGGGGTGGACCGGACTCGGGTAAGACGGGGGGGTGGTGGTGTTTATAAACAACTCGTGATGTGGAGATGTACAGACTGTTTACAAGCACTGTTCGCCTGGTGTGGAGTTTTTACTGCTGAAATGCCATCCCTATTATCTACCAAGGGAATTCACTGCTGTGTTTTTGGCCGCTGTTTACATCTGCCCGTGAAGCAACTACGCAGCAGCGCTAAGCAAACTCCATGACGTTGTTAGCGCAGTAGAGATGACCCATCCTAATGCTGTTTTTATTGTTGCTGGTGACTTTAACCAGTGCAATTTAAGGACTGTACTTCCCAAAATTTACTAGCATGTGGATATTCTCACCTGCGATAAGAACACACTGGATCATGTTTACACAAACATACGCGATGCATACAGAGCGGCATCCTGCCCCAACTTCAGACAGTCGGATCACATCTCCCTGTTTATGTACCCAGCCTACAGACAAAAGTTGAAACAAACAAACCCTGTTATTAAACAAATTAAACGCTGGACTCCAGAGGCTGAGAGCACCCTCCACGACTGTTATGCCTGTACAGACTGGGATGTGTTTAAAGCTGCAGCCACTCGGGAGGACTCTTCTGTAAACATACAGGACTATGCTGAGTATGTGACTGGGTACATCATCACATGTGTTGATACCATCATACCCACCATACAAGTCAGGAAGTTCCCCAACCAGAAGCCCTGGATCAACAGTCAGGTACATCAGATGCTGTGTGCTCACTCTCTTGCATTTAAATCAGGCAGTGAGGTCGAGTACAAAGCTGCAAAGTATGTACTGAGGAAGGCTATAACAACAGCCAAGAGGCAGTACAGGGAAAAGCAGGACCAACAGCAACACCACTATCTCCACAGACAGCCTGCCGGATGATCTCAACATCTTTTACACCCGCTTTGAGACCTCCAGCTACAGTGCAGAGAGGAGACCCCCCACCCCACACATACACACACTAAATGTCTCATCAGGCCAGGTATACAGACCACTGAGGAATATCAACCCCCACAAGGCAGCAGGACCAGACAACATCCCTGGACGGGCTCTCAGAGCATGCACTGCCGAGCTGACTGACATTCTCACATCCACCTTCAACCTCTTCCTCAACTCGGACATAGTCCCCTCCTGCTTCAAAACCACAACCATCATCCCCCTCCCCAAAAAGAGCCCGCCGACTTGTCTGAATGATTACAGACCGGTAGCACTCACTCAATCATCATGAAGTGCTTTGAGAGAGTGATGCTGCACCTCATTCAGGACAGCATACTGGATACCCTGGACCCCAAGCAGTATGCCTACCGGCCCAACAGGTCCACCTCAGATGCCATTGCTGCAGCACTCCATTATTCTCTCTCCCACCTGGAAGATAAAGACCCCTACATCAGGATGCTTTTTGTTGACTACAGCTCCACCTTCAACACAGTCATCCCCCACAAACTCACCGACAAACTGTCTTCATTTGGCCTGCACCCCATCCTCTGTGACTGGCTACTGGACTTTCTGACGGGCAGGCCCCAGTCTGTCAGGATGGGTAACAGGACTTCAGCCAGCATCATCACGAACACAGGTGTCCCACAGGGTTGTGTTCTCAGCCCCATCCTCTACAGCCTCTTCATCCATGACTGTGTTGCCTCCCACAAGGACAATATCATCTTAAAATTCACAGATGACACGGCAGTGATAGGACGCATCACTGGTGGTGATTAAGCATCCTACAGGAGGGAGGTGGCCAGCCTGGTATCATGGTGTGAGGACAACAACCTCACCCTCAACACGGACAAGATAAGATAAGATAAGATAAGATAAGCCTTTATTAGTCCCACAATGGGGAAATTCCAGGATTGCAACAGCACAGGGATAGCAACACTCAGAGCAATAATCAGAAGGCAAGAAAAAAAAAACAAGAACATCTAGTAAACATATGTACATATTACTATAAATGTGTATATATATATAGACACACAGTGCGGAGCATTATGGTTGGTGAATGTGCAGCAGAAGAAGATGAAGGAGATAATAGCGGACATGAGGAAGGGGAGGAGGAGACCCCATCGGCCACTGTTCATCCGGAAGCTTGAGGTGGAGAGGGTGAGCAGCTTTAAGTATCTGGGCATCCACATCAGTGAGGACCTTACGTGTGCACTCAACACAACAGAGCTGGTTAAGAGAGCTCAACAGCAGCTGTACTTTCTGAGGAGGCTGAAGAAGTTTGGCATGTCCCCCAAGATCCTCAATAATTTCTACAGCTGCATCATCGAGAGCATCTTGACCAACTGCATCACTGTGTGGTATGGCAGCACTACTGCCCTGGACTGCAAACACCTGCAGAGAGTGGTGAAAACAGTGGAGAAGATCATCAGGACTCCACCCCCCTCTCTGCAGAGCATCTACCACCGCAGAGTCCAAAGGAGAGCTGCCACCATCCTCCAGGACCCCACCCACCCCCAGCACAGAATGTTCACACTTCTACCCTCAGGCTGGAGGTACAGAAGTGTGAAATGCAGGACATCCAGACTAAACTCCTTCTTTCCCACTGCCATCAGACTCCTGACCAAATAACAAACTCCGGTACAGCTTTGCAAATAGGAACTTACACACTGGTTGCTAAATTTGCACATTGCTCACTTGCACAGTGTACATAGTCTCACCCCGTCTCATGTCCATATCATCTCTGCTGCTAAGTTATCATTGTACAGTCTACTGGGTATTATCATTACAGAGAAATTCTCACACTGGGTGCCAATTTGTACATTGCTCATTTGCACATTGCTCATTTGCACACTGTACATAGGCTTATGCTGTCTCAGGTTCATATCATCTCTGATATTAATATACCATTGTCCATTAGTCATCCAGTGAATTTTCAATTTTCATTCTTCTTGTTTTTCTAGTTTAACTGCTTTAACTGTCCTAATTGCCTAATGTGTTTATTAGTATTCATTAGTATTAGTACTTAGTATTAAGGTGTGTTTAAGGTGTCCTAATTGCCTAATGTGTGTTATTAGTGTGTTAGTATTAATTAGTATTAGGTGTGTTATTACCTTATTAGTATTGATGTATATCTATTACCTTGGCATTCGTTCGGAGAGCAGAGTAAGAATTTCATTGCTCAGGAAATGTTGCATTTCTTAATTGCGCACGTGATAATAAAGCCTTTGAATCTTAATCTGAAAAATGGTACTTTCCGCCTTCTAGCTTGATCTTCAGCATAATGGGATGGGGAAAGGAAAGTTAACACAGAGCTACCCGACGACTGACCCCCTACTTTAGCTTTCACTACTCGCAGTAGCTGTATGGCCTAGGGTCAGTGAAATGGAGATAGGCACCGCCCCATACACCACATGGTGTGGAAGGGATTAACTTAGTCAAAGATATTATTTTGGCTTATTTTTCATACTTTTAGCATACTCTGGACTGGATGCTTCCTAGATTAGTCGCGGTTAGCTACTCTTGAGCAGAGTTATTGTTTTGGGGTTGCCTCTGTGCTTACTACAACCCATGGACCAGTCATACTATCAACCACTTGAACCACACACCCTTGTCTCCATTAATGCTTTGTGTGGGCTTTAAACACTCAAAATCAGCCAGTATTTGTTAGTATGTTGCTTAGTCCAACAACTAGGTTAGGCCAAAACATGGTGTTGATATCAAAATGAAGATCTCAAATAAATTATGAAAGAGGCAGGATGGGGTGAACTGGGGCTCTTTACCATTTACACCAATATGCCATAAAACAGCCACTTTTAAGGAGAGCTCCTTCCTCATCTCTAAAATTATACTGTAATGATTAAACACTGAGGTAGTATGACCAAATTATTCTACAGACATTTCATTAACACCTCTGGGAGATGGATCAACATGTGGAAAAGGAGCATAATAGGTTCTTTAACAAATTAAAAGAAGTGGGTGCTTTAAAATATTATTCATGCTCTTAGGAATGGATCCAAATTTTTGGAAGGATGTAGGGTTGTGTGTTTGTGTGTGTGTGCTTCTGTGTTTCCTGCCGTTCTCATGACCTCTCCCACTCACAAAAAATGCTCACAGTCAAAATTCCCAGTAAAGACAAATTCCTCTGCATCTGGAGTTTTTTTGTTGGTTGCTGAACCAACGGTCCAACCCATTGGCACCACACACACAGAAACCAAAATTGTCCGCTGACCCCAGCTCCTGGCTTTTTGGCCTTTGACTTTTTAAAGCAGCAGGATTCTGTCAGATGAAGCTAGTCGTTTCACTTGCAGTTTATGTAGAATCTAGAGATGTGATGAATGCAATCAGGGCTGTTTCTAGCTTTTTGGGACCCCAGTGTAAGACTGTTCAGGGGGAGAAAAGCTGCAAATTGAGGGGAAAAAAGTTATGAAAAAAGTTGCAAATTTACCAAAGTGAAAAAAAAAAATTACTGGCAAAAGTTGCAATTTTACAAGGAAAAAGTTGGAAAAAAGTAGTAGTTAGAAAAAAAGTTGAACATTTACAAGAAAATGCTTCAAATTTACAAGAAAAAAAAATCTCAAACTTATCAGAAAAGTATTAAGGATGAACTTGTAGCTTGGCTGCCACCTAGTGGCTGGAGGATCATTGCGTACTTCGCTTTATACCCAGAAATGGCTCTGTCCCTACTGTCCAATCAAATTGCACAGTCAAAGCTAACTGTCGTATAAATGTCCCTAAGGACATCATAACTTAAAGGTTCCATTTGCTCAAAGATGGTATATTTGTGGGTTTTAGCCTTCTAAAATGCTTTCTGGGGTCATTCTTCAGTTACCATCAGTGTGCTATTGGCTTACCCACTCTTTAAATTCCAGTCACCCACTAGACATCCCTGTTCCCACTTGGTTCACTAATCCACAGTCAATAATATATCTTGTAATTCTGGCTTATTTTGTTATAGTTTCACTGTGACTGTAGATGTACCATTAGTATTAGCTTGGCTAGGTGGTTGTAAGGATAAGCCATCTTTGTCATTCAAATCCATACAGCCAATCATGTACAGTAGAACGAAATTATGTTTCTCTATCTACAGTGTTAATCACACACACATATATAGAATCAGAGGGGCCGCTGCCATGCAAGGTGCTGCCACAAATTTCCCTCCTCTGTTCCATTATTGCTGAGCACTGGACGGCAGGAAGTTCCGCTTTTATATGGTCTTCGGCATGACCCGGCCGGGATTTGAACCTCGGCCTACCGGGTGTGGAGCAGGTGCTCTACTAACTGAGCCACCACTCCGGTTGTCAGTTGTAGTCAATCTACCTATCATTAGCTTAACTGATTGACATAGCTGGTTTTGACTGCTATTTTCTACAAATTCTATCCAGCCCCACATATACAGTATGTAATTCTATGCCATTATTTTAGCTTATTTTACTCTGAACGGGACTAAAGATGACTAGCGGCTGTTTAACGGTTTCCCATTCACTCATTCAGGGTCGTGTCTGTGTTTATTGTACTAAAGGGACCAGTCATATCTTATCAACCACTGAAACCACACACCCCATCATCATTCTTAATGATGAATTTACAATAGAGAATGGGCATTGATGTCATGTCGCGCTGCATTCTGGACCGTTGTCATCATTATGGTCTGGCTTCTTTGCCTTTACCTGTAGTCTAGGCAACTGCTAACAGGAACAGACATACTGTATGTGCAATGGAACAGAGCAAACAGAAGATTAAAATTCCTTATTCAGAGAAGCTGAATAAGGAAGCAAAGGAGCACTACCTCCAAAAGATTTAAGAAATAAACGGGATCGATCAATATGAGCACAAGAAATGGACCACAGATCTCGACCAACTGCCTAGAGTCACGCTGTCAGATGTGTTTGCCTACTTGGTTTGTGGGGTGAGCGCATAAACCCATGAGCAATTTAAAAACTGTAAATCATTGGAGGCTCATGTTCAATTCACCAAAGAATGGGTCCAGCCACCTCAAATCTTCCAGGTGAATGACCAGAAAGCCATCGTTTGCACAAAGGTAAGCAGTCATTGTTTCTACAGAGTTTTCTGCACTAGCATGTGTTTCTGCAACTACAGATTAAGTCCCAGCAGTGAAATGTTGGATTTGTGTTCAAATTTGTCATGATGCTTGATAAGTATATACACATTACCAGCAGGACATGAAATACCAGCAATGTGATAAACCCAACGCTTGTGTTGGCGCCCCGAAAAAAATTACTGGTATAATTAGCCGCTATAAGAACATACGAATTCAGGACAGTGACATTTTTATAGTCACCTGAAAGACACTTTTCCCACAATTCCTTGCGGTTTTTCAGTCGGGTGACGTCACACATCCATTCTTCTACATCAATAGTTGGCTCAGGCTTGTGGTGCTTGGACTTGCTGACTTGTCGTAGGTGGCGTGATGACGTGGCGAGCTCGCTGTGCGCCATATGGCATCAGTCTTCAGTACATAGTTGTGTGTTGAATGAAGAAGAGTACGGTCGACATTTGCTGTCTGTGCCTCATTCTTAAACATAACAAATGCCGACGAGGATAAGCCCTAATAACTCATGACATGAAATCGTGCTTGGTACCCCCACAGCCATTTCTCGCTTTGCCAGGTGAGCTGACGATCCCCTGGCACTGCTGGCATGAAATGTTCCAGAGGTATATCACTGCTGCCAGCTTAGATGATGCTAACAATGAGAAGCTAAAGGGGATACTAACCTACTATCTCGGCCCCAAAGGACAGCATATGCGTCACTCTCTGAGCCCTATGGACACATACAAAGACTGTGTGGCCCCAATGAACAAGCCTTACGCTGACAAAAGCACTGTAATGACACGGAGAGTGATTTTCAACTGGCGATGCCAGTGTGAGGGTGAGTCAGTCTGGCATTATGCAGCAGACCTCCAGGACCTAGCAAGCACCTGTGATTATGGCGGATTGATGGAAGAGATAATATGCGATAAGCTAGCGGAGAATACTAACAACATGAGGCTGCGGAGTAAGCTGTTTTCAACAGCAGACAAGCTAACACTGGACGAGACTGTGCGATTGGCATCCAAATGGAGGCAGAGGACGAGCTATTATCGCAGCTAATGCCGCCTAGTCAACAATCGCCTTGTCCGAGCCCATGAACACAGGTCATCCCTGACGTGCCGGCCCCGCTTTTCCCCACCACAACTGGAAAAAGAAGGGTAGGAAGC
This sequence comes from Pholidichthys leucotaenia, assembly GCA_020510985.1. Classification (NCBI taxonomy): domain Eukaryota; kingdom Metazoa; phylum Chordata; class Actinopteri; order Cichliformes; family Pholidichthyidae; genus Pholidichthys; species Pholidichthys leucotaenia. The sequence goes on along the minus strand of CM035836.1, from coordinate 122,863,824 downwards.
GGGATGACACAGGCGAGCACCCGCCATGCAATGGCTGTGGTTCATCTTGGCACCAAATCCAATCTGCCGCCTGTCCAGCCAAAGGGATGAAATTCTACCGCTGTAAGGAATTGAACCATTTTGCTAGAGTCTGTTGCTCAACCATCACGGATACAATGGCCCGCTCACCCAGCTCAGCCACCATTCACTCAGTTGGCGTGAAAAAACTGGCCATTTAGGTGGCGCAAAGTGGAACTGGATGGCATCGATGTGCCGCTGCTGCTGGACACGGTGGCCTCAAGGTCCCTCCTGAGCATGTCTACGGTCAGGAAACTGTGCCCTAGAAAGACAATCACTGCAGACGGGGAGGACTTATTTGGTTATGGCAACACCAAAATAGGTATGGTGGGGATGGTCAGTTTTACTATGCTATACGGCTCCAAGGCCGTTCCTTCGTTCACTTTCCAGGTGACGTGCAAGGGGGTCGATCTGCTGGGCATCGATTTGATCAACGAGCTGAGTTTCTCCATCACCGACCCAATGGGTGCCGCCGTTCTGACAGTCGCCTCATCCTGGCATCACTGTTGGCCAGCACTTTTCACGGGGCTGGACTGCCTCACCTCTTTCAACCACCGACTCCTCATTGACCTGACGGTGTCCCCAAAACTTCAGCCTCTCTGCTGGTTGCTCCTTGCACTACTGGACAATGTCACAGCCGAGCTGTAGAAACTGTTAGACACTGGCATCATCGAACGGGTCGATGCATCTCCCTGGATCTCAAACTTGGTGGTGGAAAAGAAGAAGATGGGCAGCCTACGACCATGTATTGACCTCAGAACAGTGAACAAGGCGGTGATCCCCGACAAATATCCCCTGCCCACAACGAGGAGCTGATGGTGGTGTTTCATGGTTCGAAGATTTTTCCAAACTGGACTTCCGCCAGGACTACCTACAGGATCCCCTTCACCCAGACAGCTGCAGCCTAACAACCGTCATCATGCACATGGGAGTATTCAGGTACACCAATTCAAAACATTGTCCCTCTGTAAGAGCTCCAGGCGGTGTCCGACCAAGACCCAACTCTGACCCAACTGCATGCTTTTATTTGGAGGGCTGGCCTTCTGACGTGCCGGGGGAACTGGCACCCTTCCACAGAGTCAGGGACGATTTGCCATGCTGGAATGACGTCTGTGTAGCAAGAGGCCACTGCACGGTGATTCTAGAAGACCTAAGGGGCCGCATCCTGACCATGGTATACAAAGGCCACCTGGGTGTCGTCAGAGTCAAACAACGGTGTAGAGGTTCGCTCTGGTGGCCAGGCATTGACAAGGACATGGAGAACATGGTGAAGGACTGTATGCCCTGCCTGGCTAGCGGGAAAACTGGCAGTCCACCACTGCCACTCCTGCAACCATTACCGTGGCCATGGAAACATATCCAATTGGACATATGCGGTGAGCTACATAGTGCCCCCAGCACCAACGCTTCCTATTAGTGGCATACCACCTTCACTTGAAATGGCCCAAGGTGTTGCCCACCGGTTCAGTTACCACAGACGTAGTCACTGAGTTCCTCAACTCCCTCTTCACCCACTGGGGTGTGCTGGATGCCACTACAATGGACAATGGACCACAATTCACCTTGGCGGATTTTGAGACATTCATGAGAGAAAGGAGCATCAAGCACATCAAAACAGCCTTCTACCACCCACAGGCGAATGGGGGTGGGGAATTCAATCAGACCCGCAAGAACGGTCTCAGGGCACACCTGGTGGTTCCCCTTCTCAGCCACATTATAGAGCACCCTGCTACATTACAGAGCAATGCCTCACGCCATGACGGGATGCTCCCCAGCCCTACTAATGCTAGGACATGAAATGTGTCTTCCCCTGAACTGACTACGCTCCCCATCAGAGGCCATCCCGACAGAAAGCCCATCACCTAGGGGGAGGGTGGTTGAACAGCAACGTTGAATGAAACAGAGGTTTGACAAGAAATGCCAGGCGAAGCGACCTGGACTCACGGTGCTGGATTGGGTTCAGATCTGATGCCCCAACCACACCCACAAGCTGCAGTCATTTTGGACAACACCGATGCAGATCATAGCGCAGCTGGGCCCGGCCACCTTTTGCCTCGCTGATGGGTCACAGAAGCACGTCAACCACCTCAGGAAAGTGGTGCCGACAGTGGCCCTGGATCAGGAGATGGCTGCAGACACGATGAGACCAGGATGGGATTTTGGCGAGAACGGCATGTTCGGCAGAGAACCCTCCACCTGAAGGACTTTGTGATGAACTTTTGAGTGTAGCCAGAACTTGACCGACAACAGTGGCAGAATAACCCACTTGGTCATGCGAGCATACCGGTAGTCTACCTGGGTGCCCAGGTAGCTGTACAAAGTTCTTTAGGGTTTCGGCGGGGGGGGGGGGGTTATTTGGACTTGCTGACTTGCCGTAGGTGGCGTGATGACGTGGCGAGCTCGCCCTGCGCCATATGGCGCCAATCTTCTATACGTATTTTAGTTATGTGTTGAATAAAGGACAGTACGGTCGACATTCGCTGTCCACGCCTCATTCATAAACCATAACGAAGCTGTGTTAGCTACCCAAGCTAGAAGCTAGCCAGTGACATTAGCAATGCCCTTAGTGAAGTAAGAGGGAGGGTGTGGTTAATTGGGGCTTGTGAGCATTTTGGGATTGAAGCGAGCTGTTCTGAGGAAGGCTGCTACAGTATGACATGATTTCACTTAATTTTACAGCAGGTCTGTTGTCACTTTCAAAAATATCCTCATTCCCCTCATCTAAAACTGTTAAGTCTCTTATTACGAGATCAACAAACTCATCCATCCATCCATCCATCTTCTTCCGCTTAATCCTTTTCGGGTCGCGGGGGGACTGGAGCCTATCCCAGCATCTTTGGGCGAGAGGCAGGGTACAACCTGGACAGATCGCCAGTCCATCGTAGGGCCAACACAGAGAGACAGACAACCATTCACTCTCACAGTCATACCTAAGGACAATTTAGGATCCCCAGTTTGATGCCAATTAACCTAACTTGCATGTTTTTGGGATGTGGGAGGAAACCGGAGAAATCCCGGAGTAAACCCACGCAGACACGGGGAGAACATGCAAACGCCACACAAATCACTGTTGGCCGGGGGCTGGGATCGAACCCAGGATCCCCCGGCCAAGAGTGAGTTGCTGTGCTGCTGCAGTGCTAACCAGCCCATCAACAAACTCAGATCATCTCAAAGATCTCCTTCTTGTGCTCCTCTACTGCAACCACCCTCCAAACTCAGTTGAACGCACCAACCCCCCCCCTTTTTTTTCGCCCTTGAAGTCAGTAATGGATTCTAACATGGACTTTAAATGTGAGCTTATATGTGATGGATGGGGAGTTAAAGTGACATTTATGAGGCCAGATTTAGAAAAGTGAACCACTGCTAACTGTTTCCTTTTTGGGTAAGGGCACAGGGAAAGCTTCTGCGTCAAAATAAGAATTATCTCAATAACACTGATGTTGCAGCTAAATGTTTAACTCTGCAGCATAATCTATAATACTATAAAGCATGATGACATAAAGTTTAAGCTACTTTTTTGTCTTTGGAAGCCTTAAAGCCAATCTAACAGCTTACTATATACAGTACGTATAATGTCAGAGTACAGTTATGTGCAAATAAAAAAGAAATAAGGGTCTGCGCAGAAATAATGGGGAAAAATGCAACTTTATGAGATTAAAAGCATAAATCAAGACAAAAAAAAGTAGATTTGGTTGCTACAAATCGGGATTAATAGGCTACTTTAGGCTTTCCTTTTCCTGGAATATTGTCTTAACTCCCCATGCTCTTAATTTTTCTAGTGATCCTAATAAAGGTCACTTCGTACTTAAATGAGTTAATCTTCACACAAGGATAGAAAAAAAAAGTGTTTTGGCCCCTGTTGACCCTCACTATAGCCTAGAGGAAGTAATGATTCAATGACAGAAACCCTGATTGGGGAAAAAAAAATGCTGCTGCAAGTGTTACTGAAAACTTGTAATTTTGTGTGTTGACGAAAGAGCCTCATTGCAACCAAAAAGCATCACGACACAACCAATTCTGCTGACCACATTTGTAGAGGGGTATTCTTATTAGTTTGAGTTGGCATACTTAAAAGTTTCCACAGAAACATTATATACAGTAGGAGAATTTAAGGCATACTCTTTTTCAAGAATGTAAAGAAGTCATCCATCTTTTCAAAGAGAGACTGAGTATACTGGACCATCCTTGAGTCTTGTGAGTTTGTGTTGGAAAAAGGCATCAAATTATACATGTGTGTTTTCTTTTACCTCCTCCGAGCCTCACATTGCAGTTTTAAAATGGCTTCACTTTGCTGCTAGCTGTTGGCACAACCAGCAGCTGGATCAGTGGATGAAAAATGAGAACCAGAACTAATCAGTGGCTGTACATTTAGAGCTCTTACTGTGCATCTTACAAGTTCTGAATCGAGGGGGGAAAAAAAAAACTCTGTTAAGTGTGGTGATTTTGGACTGACTCTGGAACCAGAACTGTGACTGAAGCATAACAAAGGCAAAGTACATTAGTTTTGTTTAGAATATTATCATTTGCATATAGCTGCATATAAAGGTAATGGTTTATATAGTTACAGTATGTGTAACTGGGGTGGAATTAATCATTTCATTCAGATCAGAGTGAATATAGACCAAGATTTTAAGGGGTCAAGACCAAATTAAGACCAAGCCAGGTAGAGATCATGTTGACTTTGTCTTGACTCCTTATAGTATTCTTAGTTGTGTCTGGTCTTGGGAGACTCTGGTCTTGGGCTGGTCTTGACATGCTCTTGACTATAACACCGTGGAGAAAATTTAGGGTAGGCTACCCCTACTGGTGAGAAAACACACAACAAAGTGCCCAGTTCAGTATTCCTCTAATGATGATGTGCTCATCTACTGGAAATTTCCTCACATTCTAAAGCATGTTCCTACATGATGTAGGGGAAACCTTAGAGGTGTTCTTTGCCCCTACTCTTCAAAAAGTCAGAGTCCATCCCATGGGCAGTACTGTGTGTACAATCAAACCAAAATGTACAAAACAGAAATGGTCATAAAGAGAACTTTTTTTTACTCTACTATAGCCCTCTTGAACAATTTAGAGTAACGTACTTCCGCGTTCCAGTCTGCCCACAGTTCCAGTTCCGCTTCCATTATATTTTCCCATTCCCTGGTGCTTTCTCATCAATAAATCAATTTTATCACTTTCACTTATCATTGTACCTAATGGTATGCGGGCAGATTGTTTTTTCTTTATAAAGTTTGTGCTTCACATTTTGATCGTTTTTGTAACCATACTGAGCCGTTTAATAGTTCACCCAGTTAAAACAAGTGTAGTATGTATGCATAGGATCAGTATCCTGAATGTGTTTGCTAATGTAGCCAAGGGGTCAAATTATTGTTCATAATGGGATTTTTGGAATTATCGATCGTACATCATACAGAGGGCAAACCTAGGTTCAGGTTCAGGTTACTTTATTTGTACCCGTAGGTAGATTTGTTTTGCAGTCTGGTGACATCCATATTTACAAGCCACAATTACTTTCAACATAGACACAAACACAGGCATACATGAAGCTGACTATAAACATGATAAAAATACTCAAGGCTACATCAATCAGGGTATAAAGACAAAGAGATGAGAGAAAAACCAGAGGTAAGAGAGAAGGGTCATATTAAAAAGTTAAAAACTAGTCAAAGAGGTTAAAAACTCAAAGGTCTAAAACCCAATAAAATATTTAGAACCCAAATAACATCCTACAAAAATAAGTAAATATAAAATGGAGTTAATAAATAGGTACCTAAATTATGTGCAATATATTGTTACAACTTGTTCAACTCTTTGACAGCAGCAGGAACAAAGCTGTTTTTGTAGCGCTGGGTTTTACTTTTTGGGACAGCAAACCTCCGTCTTGAGGGAAGAAGCTGAAAGTTGCAGTGCAAAGGGTGGGAGTTGAGGCAGATGATAAAATAAGGCAGTGACCTGGTAGTTTTAAGGAAGTTTATTAAATCATACCGCCGTCACGAGCTCCGCTCCCGGCGCCGTGCATGCGCGCCGGGAGCGAGCCCAGCGGCTCTCGGAGAAGAGGAGACACACGGTGTGTGTGTCCAGCAGTAGCAGGAATCAGATTGAGAGTGAGAGAGGGTTTGAGTTACAGAGTTGCAGCATACTGTATATACCCAACTACAACAATACATCAAAGAGCATTCCCCAGCAGTTGGTATGATCAAAGAGATAACAGAACAGGCATGAGACATTTGCATTTGAGAGACATATTGATCTCGGTCCCTAGGTCACAGTAAGGACAGGACGCATGAACACAATGCATGAAAGGCAACATTAACATCACAGAAGTGAGCCAGAAGAAGCGGGGCTGCCTGTAGACATTAATACACATTTCACTGTTCTGTTAATTGCTCTAGCCGAGTGCTGTGTCTGTCCAGTCTGTTTGTGGGGGTTTACACCAAACCGCCACACGCTCCCCCCCAGAGGGCACGGCAGGGGGCCGAGACCTCGATAATCCATCTATGGGAGCGAGCTGTGGGAGAAGCTCGCTGCAGGCGGAGGGGGAGGGAGGAGGAGGGGGGTAGTACGTGCCGACCGGGATGGTGAAATCATCCGAGCCGCGCAAAAATTGCTTGCTGTTCCACGACGTCGAGGGGCTGTCCCGTTGCGCGTGCGGAGGTCCGCAAGAAGAAAAATTAGTCTCTGACTCCTCTCGTGGCCATGAAGAAAAGCAGGAGCGGCTGTAAGAAAAAAATAAAAGCAGAGGGACTGGCGTGTTGACTTTAGGGCAGGCGCAACCCTAAAGCCTCGGGAACCGCAGACAGCTGAATTCCCCTTGTGTGCCGTGGCTAAGACCATAAAATCCAGTGAGCAAGCTGCGGGCCTCAGGTGTACAAGCAAGCCTGAAGGGCCAGTGTGCAGCAGAAGGAAGGCGGTCAGTGGAGCCGTTATTGTCCCGTGCATGGTGTGCCGTCCTCGTAACTCCCCGGTGTGTGCGCCGGGGCTCGTGCGTGGGTGGGCCAGCTGGAGAGGCGAGTCAGGGTGCAGAATCTTGGTGGAGATCAGCGCAGACGGCGCTGTTAAACATCTATGATGGGCTGTGGCTGCAGATTAGTCATGGTGCGTTGGAGCGTTGAGGGGAGATAGACGATCTTTGTCCCTCAGGCTCGGGTAGATGAGTAGGATCGCTGAGAGGGAGGAGTAGCGGTGAGAGGGAGAAAACGTTCTGTGTCCCTCAGCCGGTCCAGCGTGGACGTCCCAATCTCAGGCGAGGGTCGCGCCATGACGTTTTCTGCAGTTTTCCCGGTCGTGGGTGATGCTGGGAGAGTAGCTCGCCTGTGTTGGCTCCGCGTCAAGGTCTCCCTGAAGCAGAAGGGAGGGCGGATCGTTTGAATCAGGCTGCTGTGTTCACTGGCAGCGTGTTTTTTTTCAGCGTCGAGTCGCCAGCGTGGCCGTCCAGACCAGAAGGTTGCGTCGCACAAAGCGTGTTCGTCTGCGGGGTCACCAGTGAGGCAGATGATAAAATTAGGCAGTGACCTGGTAGTTTTAAGGAAGTTTATTAAATCATACCGCCGTCACGAGCTCCGCTCCTGGCACCATGCATGCGCGCCGAGAGCGAGCCCAGCGGCTCTCAGAGAAGAGGAGACACACGGTGTGTGTGTCCAGCAGTAGCAGGAATCAGATTGAGAGTGAGAGAGGGTTTGAGTAACAGAGTTGCAGCATATATACCCAACTACAACAATACATCAAAGAGCATTCCCCAGCAATTGGTATGATCAAAGAGATAACAGAACAGGCATGAGACATTTGCATTTGAGAGACATATTGATCTCGGTCCCTAGGTCACAGTAAGGACAGGACGCACGAACACAATGCATGAAAGGCAACATTAACATCACAGAAGTGAGCCAGAAGAAGCGGGGCTGCCTGTAGACATTAATACACATTTCACTGTTCTGTTAATTGCTCTAGCCGAGCGCTGTGTCTGTCCAGTCTGTTTGTGGGGGTTTACACCAAACCGCCACAGGAGTCATCATTTAAAATGGAGGTAGCCATCCTCTGTACTTGTCTGGTGTACAGGGATGTCAGGCTTAGCTGTGACTCACCAAGCAAACGACTGTACCATCTAACTACCTGATCCAAGGATTTCCTCGGTTTCAGTTTTATCTGACCAAACCATGACACTAAAGAAAAGGATAAAACAGATTCAATAAAAGCCCGATAAAACATTGTCATTATGGTTCAGTCAATTTGGAAGCGTGCAAGTTTTCTCAAGCAATGCAAATGTTGCTGACCCTTTTTGCACACCCTTTCACAATTCTCTTCAAAGTTTAAATTACTATCAATAATCGTCCCAAGATACTTGTAGGATTGTACACATTCGGTGGTCTGGCCTTTTAGTACGGTGACTTTGTGCCTGGGAGTTTTCCTCCTAAAGTCAATAATCATGTCTTTAGTTTTTGTCGTATTCAGCTGCAGGTAGGAATCCTCACACCAGTGAACAAAATCATCAACTACTGGGCTGTGGCCACTCTCACCATCCTGGAGGAGACTGACAATAACTGAGTCATCAGCATACTTTATAATGTGTCTGTTGTCATGTCTGCTCCGACACATGTTTGTGTACAGGATGAAGAGTAGTGGTGACAACACACACCCCTGAGGAGAGCCAGTAGAAGAGCACTTTAGGTCAGACAATGTACCATTGACCCTTACTCTCTGCGTCCTGTTGGTTAAGAAATCCAGAATCCAACCCACCAGATTATTGCTCAAATCAAATTGTTGCAGGAGCCTTTCAACTAAAATATGAGGTTGGATTGTATTAAAGGCGGAGGAAAAGTCCACAACTAAAAGCCTGGCGTGTGTCCCATTAAAATCCAGATGTTTAAAAAGCATGTTAAACAGAGTGACAGTGGCGTCCTCCACTCCTCTGTGAGGCCTATAGGCAAACTGCAGAGGATCCAATGCATGCTCAGTCTGCTTTAGGACCTCACATCTGACCAGTTTTTCAAAAATTTTCATTAAAATTGAAGTCAAAGCAACTGGTCTAAAGTCGTTTACCGTTTTAGGACAGCTGGATTTTGGAACGGGAACAACCACGGCTTCTTTCCAGATCTTAGGCACATGTTGTGTCTGTAAGGACTTATTGAAAATGTAATGAAATATAGGACTCAGTTCATGTGCACAGGACTTTACCAAGCGCCCACATATATTATCAGGGCCCGGACTTTTGTTCACTTTTACAGCGCAGAACTCCCTTTTGATATCCTGCACCTCAATATTAAAGTGCTGATTGTCTTTAAGTTTCTGTTTCAAATCTTGGGTTTCAGTGCTAAAATCAAAGGAGTCAAAACGACCATAAAAACAATTAAGAGCATTAGCCAGCTCTGTGTCTGAATTAAAACCGTCTAAAAACACACGATTACTGCGTTCTGTGCTCTGAAGGCCTGCAATAGTTTTCATACTGGCCCAGGCTGAACCATGTTTCTTTGTTGCCATCTTGCTTTCCAACTCTGATTTATAATTCTGTTTTGCTCTTAAAATTTCGGACTTCAGCTCTTTTGTGGCAACCTGTAGCTCAGAAACAGACCCCTGTTTAAAGGCAAGTGCTTTCCTCTGTAAGCAGGATTTAACTGATTTTGTAACCCATGGCTTGTTGTTGGGATATATTTTGACACGTTTATGTGGAACGATCGTATTTTTACAGAAAGCCATGTATGAGCATGTGACGTCCACCAAAGAGTCCAAATCATCAACGTAGGACAGTGTGAACATCTCCCAGTTTGTACAGTTAAAGCATTCCTGGAGGCTGTGCACTGAATCTTCTGTCCACACATCAATGTCTCTGGTCTCCACCTTGCCTCTTCTGAGAGCAGTTTTATACGTGGGCAGCAAATGTACACAGTTGTGATCTGAGGATCCTAAAGGAGGAAGGGGAAGTGATTTATAGGCCCTCTCAATATATCCATAGCACAGGTCCAATGTCTTTTTTCGCCTGGTTGGGCAGGAGACATACTGATAAAAGAGACATACTGATAAACCTATTGTAAAAATATGATAATTATCGCACATCTGGCAGCACTGACAAGAAAGCAACAGGGAATGGGAAAATATAATGGAAGCAGAACTGGAACTGTGGGCGGACTGGAATGCGGAAGTACATAACTCTACATTGTGCAAGAGGTCCATTGATGTATAATGTTATGTCCACAAACCTGACACAAAAGGAGACGGACGAGAGGTTGCACTGGAACGGTACTTTATTATATAACTGGTTGCAGAACAGCACTGTGTGGGGCTGTCCGTGCAAGAGGAGCCCCAAATGATGTACGCCCCTACTTATAGGGTGGTGTGACGGTGCACCCAGAAGGTGGCGTCATCACACCACACTTCACAATAAAACCCATCATCACATTCTCCCCTCCCCTTTATAAAGTAGAAAAAACACACCTAATTAAAACCCACCCAAATTTAGTAGATAAAACCCCCAATGAACACATTAAACAACAACACAAACAATAAACACTAGAACTAGGGGCGGTGGGTGGAATGCCACACGGCCTACACAGCCATGTGGTTTATTCTGCCACTTTTACCGATAGACCGGCCGTGCTACTAGCTAAAGAGTCCTCTGTCTCTTCCTCACTGTCTCCCTTGACAAGGGAGAGTCTGCCAGGGGGTCCCCATGGCGGACGCACCCTTGGAGGTGGCAGACCCTCAGGACAAGGGTCGATCTTCAAAACACAAGAGTTCGGGTCTCCCACCACCTTTGTTGACTCCTGCATAGCCCCATCACTTAGAACGTCCACCTGGACACGCCACAGTTGGTTTGTGTGTCAGATTGAGCCATCTGCCAGCCGGAAACATGCCACTCCCAACTTCGCCACAATCCTCAACAGCACCCGATGTCCCACCGGCTGCGATCCAGCCAGTCATCGCTCCAGTCTCTCCTTGGCACGAACCCGAACCCAGTCCATGACCTGGAGCGGCACCTTGCTTGGTTTGATATGCTGTTGTAGTTTCGGCAGCTCCATGACTTTCTCCCATTTCATGCCGTTATAACACCGTGGCGGCACAGCAGCCACCGCCGTCGCAGCAGACCCCTCATCCGTCGTCATCCGAAGATTGATTTTAGCACTGAAAACAGCTGATGCTTCCCCGGTGACACTCATCGGAACGGACCTTTCGCTTGCTAACTCGGTCACTCCCATAATAGCCGGCCAAGCACGGGCACTGGAGTCGTCCGGTTCCTCCATTGAGCAGCTGTCTTCTTGAGAGTCAGAAACGTGTGCTTCGGTTCTGGCACCGCCAGCGGGTACCTCATCCCACACTACGACGTCATCCACCAGGTCCAGTGATCTCCACCATCCACAGCCGAACCACTTGAATCCAGCACTGTCCTTAATGGCAAAACCCAGTCTGTAGAACAGGTCACATCCCATCCTTGTTGCCAAATGTTATGTCCACAAACCTGGCACAAAAGGAGACAGACGAGAGGTTGCACTGGAACGCTACTTTATTATATAACTGGTTGCAGAACAGCAGGTGCTACACTGTGTGGGGTTGTCCGGGCAAGAGGAGCCCCAAATGGTGGATGCCCCTATTTATAGGGCGGTGTGATGACGCACCCAGAAGGCGGCGTCATCGCACCGCACTTCACAATAAAACCCATCATCACACATAAGTGTAGCCATCTTGAATTTTAGTCACCATGTACAAGTTCGCCCAGATTTTGGAGCTGAAAATTTGACTTCCTATCTAACTGTGGAATTTCTCCAAGTCCAACTTGCATCTTCAAATGTATTAACTGTTTTTGGGTTTACCCCATTAGCTGTTAGCATAACTTTAACCATGACAAAATAAAGGAACTTCTAAATCCTAACCAATTTTAAAATGGTGTGAACATATCTTTATTAGACAGATACAGCGGGGAAAATAAGAATTGAACATGTCAACATTTTTCTCATTAAACATATTTCTGATGGAGCCATGACCTGAAATTTTCACCAGAGATTAGAAAAACCCAAGTAATCCATACATACAAAGAAATCAAAGCAACTATGCTCACAAAACAAGTTAAATTTAATAAAGTGGAATGACACAGGGAATAAGTATTGAACACGCTTGGTGAAATTCATCTAATATTTAGTTAAAAAGCCTTTGTTGGTAATAATAGCTTCCAGATGCCTCCTGTATGGAGAAACTGAGCACAAACATTGCTCAGGAGTGATTTAAGATAAGATAAGATAAGATAAGCCTTTATTAGTCCCACAACGGGGAAATTCCAGGATTGCAACAGCACAGGGATAGCAACACTCAGAGCAACAATCAGAAGGCAAGAAAAAAAAAACAAGCAAGCAAGAGCAGCTAATATACATATGTACATATTACTATAAAATATATATATACACACACAGAGACACACAGTGCAGATCATTGTAGCTGGATGGAATGAATATATGAATATATAAACACACAGTGCGGAGCATTGTAGCTAGATGGAATAAATATGTAAATATATAAACACCCACAGTACGGAGCATTGCAGCTAGGTGGAATAAATATGTAAATATATAAACACACACAGTGCGGCGCAATGTAGCTAGATGGAATAATATGTAGATATATAAACACACAGTGCGGAGCATTGTAGCTAGATGGAATAAATATATAGATATATAAATATAAACACACCCAGTGCGGAGCATTGTAGCTAGATGGAATAAATATGTAAATATATAAACACACACAGTGCAGAGCATTGTTGCTGGATGGGATGAAACAGCACAACCGTCTACTTAGTTATCCTACATGGTATGATTATGTGCCCATACATATTCTCACTCTCCATAGCGACAGGTATTTTCCTAGTTGTATGCCGGAGGGGACCATTGTGTAAGTCTATTGCATCTTTTGCATTCAAAAAAACTATTAGTTTGTTACGTCTTTTTGCTATCTCTGCGAGCAGCCCTGCTTAGGTTGTACAGTCTGACAGCCGTTGGTAGGAAGGACCTGCGAAACCTCTCGGTTGTGCACCTGGGATGATGTAGTCTGCTGCTAAATGAGCTCCTCAGTGCATTCAGTATGTCCTGCATAGGGTGGAACTCGGACTCCAGTAGAGATGACAGTTTAGCCACCGTCCTTCTCTCTCCTATCTCCTCCACCGGATCAAGGCGCTGCCCCAGGACAGAGCTAGCTTTCTTGATCAGTTTGTTCAGTCTCTTCCTATCGGCTGCAGTAATGCCACTGCCCCAGCAGACCACTCCAAAAGTGATGGCTGATGCCACCACCGTGTCATAGAATGTCTTCAGCAGTGCCCCTTGTACACCAAAAGACCTGAGTCTCCTCAGCAGGAACAGCCTGCGCTGTCCCTTCTTGTAGAGTGCGTCAGTATTGTGTGACCAGTCTAGTTTATTGTTCAGATGAACACCCAGGTACTTATAGGATGTCACCATCTCAATGTCTGTTCCCTGTATATTTACTGGTGCTGTGAGGGGTTGTCCTTGCCTGCGGCAGTCCACCACCAGCTCCTTAGTTTTCCTCGCATTGATCTGGAGGCAGTTCCGATGCACCAGTCCACGAAGTCCTGGATAAGCCCTCTGTACTCAGCTTCATCTCCATTGGAGATGAGGCCAACGATCGCAGAGTCATCAGAGAACTTCTGTAGATGGCAGTGTGTTGTGTTGTGTGAGAAGTCCGCAGTATAACGAGTGAACAGGAAGGGAGCCAGCACCGTTCCCTGGGGGGCCCCCGTGCTACTGATGATCGTGTCGGACACACAGTCCCGGGTTCTCACAAACTGAGGCCGGTTCGTGAGGTAGTCCAGGATCCATGATGACAGGTGCTGGTCCACCCTTGCGCGCAGCAGCTTGTCCTTCAGGATCATCGGTTGGATGGTGTTGAAAGCACTGGAGAAGTCAAAGAACATGATCCTCACCATATTCCCGGGCTTCTCCAGGTGGGACAGAGAACAGTGAAGGAGGAAGATCACCGCATCCTCCACCCCAATGCCATGCTGGTAGGCGAACTGGAGTGGATCCATCGCTGGTTCCACCAGGGGGCGGAGGTGGGCAAGGAGCAGTCTCTCCAGGGTCTTCATCAAGTGGGACGTCAAGGCCACCGGTCTGTAGCTGTTCAGGTCTTTGGGGTGGGAAGTTTTTGGTACAGGTACCACACAAGATGTTTTCCACAGCTGTGGTACCCTCCCCAGTTTCAGGCTCAGGTTGAAGATATACGTCACAATCCCACACAGCTGGTCTGCACAGGACTTGAGGAGCTTTGCGCTGATGCCGTCCGGTCCCGACGCCTTCCTCGCCTTGATCTTCCTCAGCTCCGTCCTCACCTGGGTCCTGGTCAGGGTCAGGATGGGGGGCTGTGTGTTGGGAGTGGGGGGGTGTTGGTGGAGTGGGGAGTGGGCAGCAGGACTTGATTTCTTTAGAGGCAGCAGTGGTTGTTGTGCAGTCAGGGGGGAGGGCGGTTGGTCAAACCTATTGAAAAACAGATTCAGGTTGTTCGCCCACTCCCTGCCCCCCGTGGCCTGGGGGGAAGTATTCTGGAGCCCAGAGATGGTTTTGAGGTTTCTCCAGACCCCGCTGATGTCGCTCTGTTGCAGCTTGTCCTCCATCTTCTTCCTGAAGCTGTCCTTGCCTACTCTGATCTTTCTCCTCAGCTCCCTCTGTACGGACTTCAGCATCTCCCTATTCCCCGACCTGAAGATCCTCTTCTTCTCTCTCAGAAGTGTTTTTATCTCAGGGTTGATCCAGGGTTTGTTGTTTGAGTGACGCCGTATGGTCTTGGTGGGAACGGATTTGTCCACACAGAAGCTGAGGTAGTCCGTGAAGGTGTGAGTGAGGCCATCGATGTCCTCACCATGTGGATCGCAGAGCTGCTTCCAGGTGGTGGCTTCAAAACAGCCCTTTAGAGTGTCCATTGTCTCCTCAGACCATAACTCCACAGTGTGCATGGCCGGAGGTTGTCTGTGCACTAGGGGTTTGTACACCGGCCGGAGATGAACCAAGTTGTGATCCGATCTCCCGAGTGGGGGGAGTTGTGATGCGGTGTACGCCTCCTTAGTGTTTGCGTAGAATAAGTCCAGTGTTCTATTGTCTCTAGTGTGGCATGTGACATACTGGGTGAACGTGGGTAGAATGGGAGATAGTGAAACATGGTTGAAATCGCCTGAGATGAGGAGAAGAGCATCTGGGTGTTCTGTCTGCAGCCTGCTGGTTACTGAATGGATGACGTCACGCGCTGTCCCAGCGTTCGCCGTTGGATTTGCATAAACAACAATGCAGATCACGTGTGAGTGTTCTCTCGGGAGATATATAGGCCTCATGCTAACAGCTAGCAACTCAGTGTCTTTGCTGCAGTGTCGTTGTTTAACAGTGATATGTCCCGGTCTGCACCAGTTGTTGTTAACATACATTATCACTCCACCGCCCCTTGCTTTGCCACTGTCTGGTGTTCGGTCTGCCCGTATCATGTGAAAACCCTCCAGCTCAATGTTAGCATCTGCTGCTAGTTCAGTTAGCCACGTCTCAGAAAACAAAAGGAGAGAGCACTCCCGATATGTGCTATCGTAACGGGAGATAGCCGCTAGCTCATCTACCTTTCCCAGTAACGACCGTACATTTCCCATGACAACAGATGGAAGCGAGGGTCTGTACCTTATATTTTTTGTCCTCCGCCTTACTCCAGCTCGGCAGCCGCGGCGTTTTCGCCTCAGTTCTCTCGGTATGTCGAGTTTTTCCAATGGGACCGGGTGCCGGTTGAATGCTAGCAGCTCTTCCCTGCTGTATCGTATCCTGCTATAAACAGTGGCTCCGTCCACCGGCTCAGGAGACATTTGGGACGATCTGTGTGTCCGTGATATAAGTGGAGTGAAAAAGACGGATCAAAAAGATAGAGGAAGGGAAAAAGACTCGGAATCGAGCCGCTGTTGCAAAGGGCAGCCTACTGGTGTGGCGCCGGGGGGACAAAAACCCATTTTAACCCATTGTTCCACACAAACTGTCTTCAAATTTTGAAGGATCCTTGGGTGTCTTCTATGAATTCTGATCTTCCGTTTGTTCCATAGATTTTTCAATTGGATTCAGGTTGGGTAACTAACTGTGCCATTCTAGCAGCTTTATTTTCCTTCTCTGGAGCCATTTGAGAGTTTTCTTGCCTGTGTGCTTGAGAGCATTGTCTTGCTGAAATGTCCACCATCGTTTCATCTTCAGCATCTTGGCAGATGGCAACACATTCTTATCAAGGATGTCTGTACATCTGTCCATTCATCTTTCCTTCAGTTATATGAAGTCTATCTGTAACATGTGCTGAAAAACACCCCCACACCATCATGTTCCCACCTCCAAACTTCACTGTTTGTGTGGTGTTTTTGGACTGATGTGCAGTGCCATTTGCCCTCCAAATATGCTGTGTGTTGTGGCATCTAAAAAGTTCAAATTTGGTCTCATCTGACCAGACTATATTCTCCCAGTATTTTACTGGCTTGAACAAATGTTGTGCAGCAAACTTTAAATGAGCTTCAACATGCTTTTTCTTCAGCAATGGAGTCTTGCAAGGTGAGCAGACATAGAGCCCATGTCGGTTGAGTGCATAACTTATTGTTTTCTTTGAAACAGCAGTACCTGGTAATGCCATGTCTTTCTGGGGCTCTCCATGGGTGGTCTTTGTCTCTTGAATAACTCTTCTGATAATTCTTTTGACTCCTCTGTCAGAAATCTTGTGAAGAGCTAGTGGTTGTGGCCAATTTATGGTAAAATGATGTTCTTTCCACTTCCAAATGATGGCTCCAACAGTGTTCATCGGAACATTTAGCAGTATAGAAATGCACCTGTAACCAATGCCATCATTATGTTTTGCAACAATAAGGTCACGAAGGTCTAGAAAGAG
This sequence comes from Pholidichthys leucotaenia, assembly GCA_020510985.1. Lineage (NCBI taxonomy): Eukaryota > Metazoa > Chordata > Actinopteri > Cichliformes > Pholidichthyidae > Pholidichthys > Pholidichthys leucotaenia. The sequence continues at coordinate 122,846,895 of CM035836.1, read as the reverse complement.
CTCTTTGGTTCTACCCATCATGAGTTCTTTGTGGTGTGACAATCTGATATTCACAGACTTTTTTAAAGGCTATCAGTCAGGACTTAACCAGCTGAGATTAATTTGCACTGATGGGGGTTGGGATGGCTTCCTAAATTGTGATGGATTTCAGCTGGTTTCTTGGCTTTCAATGCCTTTTTGCACCTCTTTTTCATCATGTGTTCAATACTGATTCCCTGTGTCATTCCACTTTATTAAATATAACTTGTCTTGTGAACACAGTTGCCTTGATTTCTTTGTATGCATGGATTACTTGGATTGTCACTGATATCTGGTGAAAATCTCAGGTCAGCGGCTCCCTCAGAAATATGTTTAATGAGAATATGTTAATGAAATATGTTTAATGAGAAAAATGTTGACGTGTTCAATATTTATTTTCCAACCCAGCCACAGGGGTTGCACAAGCCAGTGTACTCCTCCTGCCAGTTCCAAGCCCAGGTAAATGGGGAGGGTTGTGTCAGGAAGGGCATCCGACGTAAAACCTTTGCCAAATCAAACATGCAGATCATGATGAATGAGACTTTCATACCGGATCAGTTGAGGCCTGGGTTAACAACGACCACCACCGGTGCTGTTAACTGACAAGGTGCCGGTGGAAATTGGGCTACTGTTGGTCGAAGATCAAAGAGGAGGAGAGGGGGAAGGCGTGTTAGGAGGGAGAAAGAGAAAAGGAAAGGTAGAAGTGTGGAGGTAAGAGTAGGGATGTGGGACTTCCGGTTATGGGGGCCGCCTAGAAGGTCACGTATCACTCTGCTCTGCTCCTGGAAATAAAGATTCGGCAAATAACTCTCTCATTTGGAACAGAACTTTTCCCAGCGTTTGGGTGAGGATATGCCGGTGAAGACTAAGGCTGGGAAATCAGGAGGGGGAAAAATTGAATCGCCGAAGCAGTCCAAATTAACGGACTTTAAAGTTTGTGGCGCAGTAGAAAAAGCTGCGGATATGGCGGATGAAACTAGCGGTGGTGCGGCAACTGCTGACGATGGCGGCACAGATGCAGTGCTGGCTGCCATTAGCTCAATGAGAGCAGACTTTTCAGCTAAACTTGATGGGATTATGGCAGCGTTGGATGCAATGAGAAAGGAGTTGGGTGACTGCGTGGAGCGAGTGACGCAGGCGGAGCTTCGTGTTTCAAGTGCGGAGGATGAAATCAGCGGACTTCAAATAAAGGTGCGCACTTTGGAAAAAAAAAAATAAAGATCTGGAAAATAGCGTTTTGGACTTGGAATCCCGGTCCAGACGGAATAACCTGAGGCTGGTGGGTTTACCGGAGGGAGCCGAAGGTCGTGATTCATGCTCCTTTTTGGAGGGGTGGATCCCGGAGGCGCTGAACAACGCGGAGCTAAAATCATCAGTCGTCTTGGAAAGCTCCCACCGAATTGGCCCACCGAGAGGTAACATGGCAGCACCGAGGACGCTAATTATGAAGTTTCTCAGCTACAGAGATAGGATGACGATCTCCAACGCGGTGCGGGCCAAAGGAGAAATTAAATACCAAGATCAGCAGGTGCGGTTCTACCCAGATTTGGCCTCAGGAATCCAACAATTAAGGAAGCAGTTTGACCCCATCCGCAAAGAACTGCGCAACCTTGAGATTCGTCATGGAGTGATTCACCCTGCAAGACTTCTGGTCACATATGAGGGCAGAACACACATCTTCAAGACCCCCGAGGAGGCGCAGGAGCTCATCAAGAAGATCCAGGAAGAGACTGGTGGGAGCTAAGCATGAACAGAATATAGGGTAGAATATTTGAGTATTTAACTGATTAGAAGCATATAACAAGATTACAAAATATAGATTGTATTACATATTAAAAAAAAAAAAGTACAAAATTGCTAAAAAATTTTGGAGTTAAATTGGAAAATTACAGAAGAGAGTTAATGTTACGTTATTAAAAGCAGTAGAGTTAGGGTGATTGGGAGGATGAAGAAGGAGTGGCTTTGGCTGATCCTCGTGGGTGTGGAACGGTCGATGGCTATATCGGGAGACGGAATTTTTCTTTTGTTTTTGGGGGGATTGCCACAAATGTGGGAAGGGGGAATTTGTTTGTGTGTAGTTTGTAGGGTGAATGTTCAACCACTCATTTTTTTTGCTTTTCTGTTTGAGCATGTTTACACTGCAAGGTAATCCCAAACTCCCTATTGATCATAAATCAAAGCGTTAATCTTAATTTAACTTCATGGAATTGCAGAGGTCTACAAAATTTAAAAAAACTTAAACAAGTTATGAATAAAATAAAAGACATGGGTTCAAAAATTGTGTTTTTACAAGAAACTCATCTAATAGAGGAAGATGTAAAAAGAATTAGGAGTAGATGGCAAGGAAATGTTTTCACCTCATCATTTTCATCCCGAGCCAGGGGAGTTATGACTCTCATACATAAATCAGTCCCATTTCAAGTGAAAAATGTAATTGGAGACAAATTTGGAAGATATGTAATCATTCAAGGATCTTTGCTATTAGAAAACATAAATTTGGTGAACTTATATGGTCCCAATATAGATGATCAAAAGTTCTTTGCTAATTTATTTCTTATCTTATCATCACTTACAGGGCAACATATAATAGCAGGGGATTTTAATTGTACATTGAATCCTGGTATAGATAGATCAACAGGACTGGACTGTACGCACAATGGATGTAGGATGACCATTAATCATTTTATGAAAGAATTGAAATTGATAGATATATGGAGAGAAATGAAACCACAAGTTAAAGCATACTCTTGTTATTCCAATACCTACAAGACATTCTCACGTATAGATTATTTTTTGATCTCCACAGAATTAAGGTCCAAGATTCAAAACTGTTTTTATGATAACATCGTGATCTCTGATCATGCACCCTGCTGTCTAATGTATGTAGATAAGAAACTGACAAAGGAACCAGGTAGATGGCAATTTCAGCATAAATGGCTTCAGGATGAGGAATTTGTTAAGTATATAGAAAAACAGATAGATGAGTTCTTTGATATCAATACTACACAAACATCAGCATGTGTAAAGTGGGAGGCTTTCAAAGCTTTTATTAGGGGACATATTATTAGTTATACAGGTTCAAAATCTAAGAAGACTCGAGAGGAGAGAGCCCAATTGGAACATAAAATAAAAATTCTTCAAGAAAGAGTATATGCAGGAAGAGATCCAAGGTTGGAGAACGAATTACTGATTTTGAGAGCTGAATATGACAAAAAATCAGCGAATAGAGCTGCCTCGAGTCTTCTAAGATTGAAACAATCTTTTTATGAACAAGGTGAAAAATCAGGAAAGTTATTGGCATGGCAGATTAAACAATTAGAATCTAAAACACCAATTACCAGTATTATAAGTAACGGACAGGTAGTTATAGATCCTTTAGAAATTAATAGAGCCTTTAGAGATTACTATGAAAAATTATATGATACCAAAAATGAATCTGACTTAACAAAACTACATGGGTTTTTGAACGAACTATTTATACCGTGTATTCCAAATGAAAATAGGGAGATACTGGAGTCTAAAATTAGTCAAGAAGAAGTTGGGCTAGCCATTGATAATATGAAATCAGGAAAAAGTGCAGGACCAGATGGTCTTCCAGTTGACCTTTATAAAAAATTTAAGAATAAATTAACAAAACCTTTTTTGGAAATGGTTTTAGAAGCATTTCAAAATAGTAATTTACCATCATATATGAATAATGCCTTAATTATACTGTTGCCAAAACCAGGTAAGCCCTCTAATAAATGTGAAAATATGAGACCAATAAGCCTATTAAATGCCGACCTTAAGATAATCTGTAAAATTTTAGCAAGACGAATACAAGAAATTTTACCAAATATAATTAATCGAGATCAGAATGGCTTTATAAAGGGAAGACAAGGCTTCCATAATGTAAGAAGACTATTTAATATTATTTATTCTAATAAAGAAGCACCGGATACAGCTCTCTTATCACTGGATGCCGAAAAAGCCTTTGATAGAGTTGAATGGCCCTTTCTTTTTGAAGTCTTACAAAGGTTTGGACTTGGAAATAATTTCATAAAATGGGTTCAGATAATATATAATAATGCTACTGCAGAAATCCTAACAAATAACAATATTTCAAAATCAATAAAAATCAATAGAGGATGTCGACAAGGCTGTCCACTTTCACCTTTACTGTTTACTATGGCAATTGAACCTTTAGCGATGGCGATACGTCTACAGTCACAAATATATGGAATTAAAGTTGGACCAACAGAACATAAAATCTCCCTGTATGCCGATGACATAATTTTGTTTATGTCGAATCTTAAAAAATCAATTCCGACCTTGTTGAATTTAATAAAGAATTTTGGGGAAATATCAGGATATAAAATAAATAAAACTAAATCTTCAATATTAATGCTAAATGAGACCCAGAGAAATTACCCAGCCCCTGAGGTAAATCAATTCAATGTTGTAAATCAGTTTAAATATTTAGGAATCCAAATTGTGCCTAAGCTAGAATCAATCGCCAGTGTCAATTATGAAGCCTTAATGACAGATATTGATGAGTTACTTCAGAGATGGATGTCACTACCAATGTCGATGATCGGGAGAATTAATATACTTAAAAGTAATATCTTACCTAAAATACTTTATTTATTTCAATACATTGCCTTACCACCACCTTTAGATTTATTCTCAAGAATTAAAAAAAAGTTAGTGGAATTTATATGGAACAACAGGAGGGCTAGATTACGTCTGTCTTTATTATATTTACCATTTGATCGTGGAGGTCTGAAATGTCCAAATTTTATGTTGTATTATTGGTCGGCACAACTGAGGTCTATGACATATTATTTTTCATCAAATGATCTCCCTCACTGGACTGAAATGGAATCATACAATTTACCTTTACCTCTTCCCATATTCATATACTCAGATTCGGCAAAAAAATTACAAAAACAAGTTAAAAATCCATTTGTAAAGCATATGATCAAAATATGGTGTGAAGCTAAAAACTATTTAAAAGAACCACAGTTATTGTCACAATTTAGTCCAATATGGGGTAATCAATATTTTAAACCAGGGAGAGCGGACGCTGTATTTAAAGTATGGAATTTAAAAGGGATACAAAAGATTCAGGATTTATATTTGCCATGTGCAGAAAACATAATGTCTTTTGAAGAGCTGAGGATCAAATTTAATCTCAATAGAACACATTTTTTTAAATATCTTCAACTTAGAAACTTTATTCGATCAAATCAAAATAATGCTCTCACTCGACCTATTTACTCATCCTTGGAAAAAATGTTGATGAAAGATAGTAAAAGAAAGGGTATTATTTCAGAGTTTTATAACTCATTGACACTATTTTCAAGTGAAAATTCACTGAAAAGATTAAACTACTGGAAAGAAGATCTGCAAACTGAAATTTCAGAGGAACAATGGGAATTGGCTTGTACAGAAGCTCAAACCAAATCAATAAATGTTCGCCTTAAATTGATACATTTCAAATGGTTAATGCGGATGTATGTTACACCGGAGGAATTAAATAGATATAACAAAAACATACCAGATACATGCACAAAGTGCATGGAAAGTAAAGGAACTCTATTTCATTGTGTATGGGAATGTAGATTAATAAGAATGTTTTGGGAAGAGGTGAGGGTAACAATTGAAAAAATAATCTCAAAACAAATCATATTGAATCCTAAACTGTTTTTGTTGGGTCTGTACCCAGAAAAGCATAATTTTAATAAAAGTGAAAGAACATTCATAGACCTCAGTTTGCTTAATGCCAAAAAATGTATTGCACTATTTTGGAAAAAGACTCATAGACCAGATGTGACTCAGTGGTTAAGACAGATGTTAACAAACGTTCCATTAGAAAGAATAACATACTGTATATACTGAAATCAAAGGAAATTGTGTTTGAGAATATATGGAGACCTTTTATTGATTATGTAAAAAATTTAAACATAACTCTTGAAGAAGAAGGTGAATGATGTGTGTGGACCTTGTAAATTCCAAACTGGTGAACATAATATGTATACTTATGTATTGGATTGTCTAGACTAAACAGAGGAGCATTGTTGAAGATTTGATTTTGTTGGTGGTTGTTGGTGTTTTTTAGTGCATTTTTTTTTTTTTGGTAGTACTTTAGTGTTAGTGTTTGATTGTTTGTATTATGTTTGTTAAAAAAAAAAGGTTCAATAAAGATATTGTGGAAAAAAAAAAGAGTAGGGATGTTAAATGTAGGGACTATGACTGGTAAAGGCAGAGAGTTGGCTGACATGATGGAGAGAAGAAAGGTAGCTATACTGTGTGTTCAAGAAACCACATGGAAGAGAAGCAAGGCTAGGAGCATTGGAGGTGGATTTAAACTGTTCTACCATGGTGCAGCTGGGAAGAGAAATGGAGTAGGAGTAATGTTGAAGGAAGAGTATGTAAAGAGTGTTCAGGGGAAAAAAAAAGTGTTCAGGAGGTAAAGAGGGAGTCGGACAGAATCATGAGTTTGAAGCTAGAAGTCAAAGGTGTGATGTTGAATGTTGTCAGTGCGTATGCCCCACAAGTTGGCTGTCAGGTAGAAGAGAGAGGAATTCTTGAGTAAGCTGGATGAAGTGGTAGAGAGTATTCCCAGGGGGGAGAGAGTGGTGATTGGAGCGGACTTTAATGGGCATGTGGGTGAAGGGAACAGAGGTGATGAGGAAGTTCTGGGTAGGTCTGGTCTTAAGGAGAGAAATGTGGAAGGACAGATGATTGTGGATTTTGCTAAAAGGATGGAAATGTCTGTGATGAACACATACTTTAAGAAGAGAGAGTAACATAAGGTGACTTCCAAGAGTGTAGGAAGGTGCACACAGGTGGACTACATCTTATGCAGAAGGAGAAATCTGAAAGAGATGGGAGACTGCAAGGTGGTGCCAGGGGAGAATGTATCTAGACAGCATCGGATGGTAGTCTGTAGGATAACTTTGGAACGCAAGAAGAGGAAGAGAGTAAAGGCAGAGCCAAAGATTAAGTGAAGGAAGTTACAGAAAGAAGAAGGTCACACAGAGTTTAGGAAGGAGTTGATACAAGCTCTGGGTGGTCGGGAATAATTACCAGATGACTGGGAAAGTACAGCAAAAATATTGAGGGGAAACAGGTAAAAAGGTATGTGGCGTATCCAGAGGACAGAGGAAGGAAGACGAGGAGACTTGGTGGTGGAAAGAGGAGGTACAGGAAGGTATTCAAAGGAAGAGGTTAGCAGAGAGAAAGTGGAATAGTCAGGGTGATGAAGAAACAGGAGTATTTAGAATCTAGGCACAAGGCAAAGGAAAAGGCATATATTGAGTTGGAGGCTAAACACTAAGGAAGGAGAAAAGGACTTGTATCGATTGACTAGACAGAGAGATTGAGCTGGAAAGGATGTACAGTAGGTTAGGTTGATTAAGGACAGAAATGGTAATGTACTAACAAATGACGAGAGCATGTTGAAGGTGGAAGGAGTACTTTGAAGAGCTGATGAATAAAGAAAATGAGAGAGAGATTAGGATGGATGAAGGAAAGATAGTGAACAAGGAAGTCCCGAGGATTAGCAAGGCAGAAGTGAGGGCAGCTTTGAAGAGAATGAGGAATGGAAAGGCGGTTGGTCCAGATGACACACCTGTGGAGGTATGGAGATGTTTTGGAGAGATGGCAGTGTTCTTTTTAACCAGATTGTTTAACACAATCTTGGAGAGTGAGAGGATGCTTGAGGGATGGAAAAAGTGTTTTGGTACCAATTTTAAAGAATAAAGGTGATGCTCAAAGCTGTAGTAACTACAGAGGCATAAAGGCTAGGGTCCCGCTGCAGGTTTTAATGCTCCATTCCGATTTTTTTTTTTTTTTGCACAAATGTGACCCTGATCTGACTTTTTTTTTTTTTTTTTTTTTGACAGTCTGAACAACACATATCCGATTTTTTCTTTATTTATTTATTTTTACACCAAACCCAGGCCACTTTCATATGTGGTCCTAATCTGGATACGTATCTATTTTCCAAAGCGACCTCCATCTGAACGGTCATGTCGCATTTCATCCAACTTTTTCCTCACTGAAGTGAGACCGACGCTACAATTCTGAGGTTGAGGATGCAGCCAGCATGGGAGACGCAGCTGATTTGTGCTCTCTTTTTAATCAGTCTCCTTCCCTTTATCACTGGATTGTAATTCTGTTGGCTCCGACTGCACAATAACTTCAAAAAAAATTTTTTTTTGGGGGGGGGGGGGGTTCGGGGCTGAAACTGTCAGACATTACAGGTGCACAGTAATGGCACATTTAAAGGCTGTTTAATCGATCAGTTCTGTTAAAGAAGAGCTGATCACAGCGGTCATCTGGCCAGTAGAGGAATGAAGCTGGTCTCATATTTATGATTTTATCATTTTATTGTGCTGCGCTGCATCAGGGTTAAGAAGTTCTGCCCCCCCCCCTCCCCAGTCATTCTACAACACTGTGTCTGACATTACATTTTCTTCTGTGCATGCGGGTCACTTCATAGCTGTAGACAGTTCACACTGGAGTCTGATGAGGGTCGCATTTAAGTTGTAATGTGAATGCCCACACAAAAAAATTGGATCGCATCAAAAAAATCAGAATTGAGCATCAAGACCTACAGTGTGATCATCGCCAAAGTTGATCAGCCACACTATGAAGATATGGGAAAGAGTTGTTGAAGCCAGGTTAAGAGGAGAGGTGACAATCAGTGAGCAGCTGTATGGTTTCATGTCAAGAAAGAGCACTACAGATGCAATGTTTGCTCTAAGAGTGCTTATGGAGAAGGATAGAGAAGGTCAGAAGGAGTTGCACTGTGTCTTTGTGGATCCAGAAAAAGCATGTGATAGGGTGCCAAGAGAGGACGTGTGGTATTGTATGAGAAAGTCAGGAGTGGTAGAGAAATATGTGAGGGTGGTGCAGGACATGTATGAGGACAGCGAGACGGTGGTGAGGTGTGCTGTAGGAGTGGCAGATGGGTTCAAGGTGGGGGTGGGGTTACATCAGGGATCAGCTCTGAGCCCCTTCTTGTTTGCCATGGTGATGTACAGGCTGACAGATGAGGTCAGGCAGGAGTCTCCGTGGATCATGATGTTTGCAGACAACATTGTGATCTGTGGTGACAGTAGAGAGCAGGTGGTAGAGAACCTGGAGAGGTGGAGGTCTGCTCTGGAGACAAGAGGAATGAAAGTCAGTAGAAGCAAGACAGAATACATGAGTGTGAATGAGAGGGAGACAGGTGTAACGGGGAAAATGGAAGGAGTAGAGGTAGTGAAAGTAGATGAGTTTAAATACCTGGGGTCAACCATCCATAGCAATGGAAAATGTGCAATAGAGGTGAAGAAGAGTGCAGGCAGGGTGGAGTGGGTGGAGACGAGTGCCAGGGGTGATTTGTGACAAAAGGGTTGCAGCAAGAGTGAAAGGGAAGATTTACAAGACGGTAGTAAGACCGGTGATGATGTATGGTTTGGAGACAGTGGTGCTGACAAAAAGACAGGAGACGGCGCTGGAGGTGGCCAAGTTGAAGACGCTAAGATTTTCATTTGGAGTGACTAGGAGGGACAAGATTAGAAATAAGTATATCAGAGGGACAGCTCAGGTTGAGCGGTTTGGAGACAAAGTAAGATGCAAGGCTGAGAGTGTTTGGACATGTGCAGAAGAGGGATAGTAGATATACTGGACAAAGGCTGTTGAAGATGGAACTGCCAGGCAGGAGGAAAAGAGGAAGACCACAGAGAAGATTCATGGATGTAGTGAAGGAGGACATGGAGAGGGTTGGTGTTGCAGAGGAAGATGCAAGGGATAGGGTGAGATGGAGGCAGATGATGCACTGTGGCAACCCCGAAAGGGAGCAAGAAGAACAAGAGTCCAATACTTATTTTCCCCACTGTATAGCCATGCATCATAGTAACTCATTAAAGCTAATGCTCGTTTAGATGTTACTGTCACTTATTTAAGGCATTAAGGCAACAGCCACTGCTGTTGTTGTTTTTCCAGCCTTATTCCTTTTTTTTTTATTGCACACACCACTGAAGAGAGAGAAACGCCATTTCAATTCTCCTGTATGTCCTCTACGTATAGTAGTACAGTATTGATAAATAAAATCTTTGAATCTTAGCCTTAACTTAGCTGACATTTGGGCAGTTGCAGTGTAATTGGGAAACAGAGGAAGCATTCTGGCATAAAAATGGGTAATGAGACCTGTTGGTGCAATATCACAATTTAGAAATTAGATAAACTACTTCTGCTACATTTTCTGTACATTTGGGCTTTCTAATCAGAACATCATGGGACAACTTCTCTGCTGATTGGCCATCCCTGTGGCATTTAGCCAGCCAACTCCAAGGCGCATGTCTGGTATCAGATGTTACATAGTTGCTTGGTTTTATTACGGTGTATGTTGATTGCTGTTGAACTGAACATCAGCAGTTCAATGAAATCTGGAATGAGCCTTTCAAAGGTCCCTCCCTCCAAGCTTGAACTTTTCCAGAAAACTGAAAAAAATGTCACCAAATGCTGGAAATACTTCTTTACTTATCACTAAGTAGAAACAGCAGTGAAGTAGAAGTATGAGAAACAGTGTCATTTCATTTAGTTGTAAAAAGAAACCAGAGGAAGAAAGTGACGCAGATAAGATAAATGATGTCAGCTAAACCCTCCACCCAAATGATCTAAACACAAATATGTGGGTGTTCTTGTTCTGTTACCGCTGTGGGAGACCACTCCATTAACAGCAGCATGGAGGATATAAACCAGCTGTGTGAGCTGATTGTGTTACTGTATCTTTAGGAAGCAGTGAGAAGTTGAGGTCGTGTCTGGAATGAACTCAAGACCCTCGAGGCAAAAAGAGCATTTACACGAGACAATATAGAAGGTAGAGAAATTAGGGAGAACTAGGGAGTAAAATGCTATAAGCAGCCTATGATTAAATCTGGAAACACAGCGATATAAAAGACAAAGTTTAAAGTATTTAGGACTGCTGACAGGATGATAGACACAAGATGTCAACTGCTGAAGGAAGGCAGATTCTAGTAGATAAAGGTGAGGCAGAAAAAGAACAGACATTTGCTCATTTCTTCAACAAGATGTAAACATGTCAGCTGTCCTCACGAGACAAAATACAAATATCCAGTTCACTATTAATGAACTACAGCTAAATATCACAATGAAGCAAACTCTGCTAATACTGGGCGGGTACTAGCAGGCTTATTAACTGGCCTATTACAGCCAAAATATGTCATAATGGCACAAAATATATTATTGACTGTGTATTAGAGAACCAGGTGGGAGCAGGGATGTCTAGTAAGGGTAGAGAGAATATGTGCTTCAAGACCCTGCAGCTTGCCTAGCGCTAGCTGGGGTCATCTGTCGGCTTCTCCTGTAGAGGTAAGCTCTGAGGCACAGACTGCCCCAACCTAGTCCGGTTAGTCATGATGCTAACTATCCGATATGCCAACTTGTTAAGTCCAAAATATAACAAAATAAGTCAGAATGATGCAAAAAGTATTATCAACTATGGATTAATGAATCAGACGTGAAGACTGATGTCTAATGAGGGTTGGGAGACTATATAGAAAAGACCTTTTGTCGCGTCTCAGGTTAGTGCACATGTTCTCACCTCAGTCTCCATTACTGATTACTTGTTCATGTCTAGCTGCTCTAATTAACCTCCTGCTTCTCATCACCCACAGCCTTCTTAAGAGGGTTAGTTCATGTTCCTCCTCACGGGAATGTTGGATTCTGCATGCTAGCAGTTTGGTGTCTCTCCTCAAACTCTCATGTGCCTACCTGTAGCACTCTTGTGCCTATCACCTCCACCTTCTCCCAACGCTGGAATCTGTAAGACAGACATTTATACTAACCTTATCCTCTGTCTTCAAACTCTCTCAGGACCTTCATTATACCTACCCTTCCTGGTGCATTTGGACTCCTCTCCCAAGCGGAACCGTAATCTGGAAATCCTCCTACTCACCCAAGTAAGTCAGAACTCATATTCTAAAAATCTCCCCCCAAGTCTGTGGGCCCGGGGCACCCTCTCCTACCTTCTTCAGACTCCCAACTTACCAAAGTCAGAACAGGATTGATCTCCATCTGGTGAAGAGCGGCAGCCCACCGGTAATATACTCACCGTTCCTCGCAGCCTCTTCACCTGTAAGAATGACTAATGCAGTTATATACATTCAGTATATCACCATTCACTATACTCACCTTTTTCTCTCTTCTCATTCTCTGCAGGGCTGCCAGTTCTCCTCTTTTGCATATTCATTATTAATAAAGTCATTTGTTCAAACTTTCTTAAATGGTCTTCTCTCACTGTCTGTATTTTGGGTCCATTCATACCAAATATGCCAACTTTAAGACCCAACTGCGCTCTGAGATAACCTAGCGCTAAGTTAGCTGTGAGTTCGTTGAGATATTTGATTGATTGTTGATTAGTGAGCAAAGTGGAAACAGGAGTGTCTACTGAGGTGAATAGAATGTACAGAAAATAGCACTATAAACTACAGTCACCAAGTCACCAAACTCCGTAACAGGCTAGAAGCCATAGTAGCCCTGTTGGTGAGGGTTTGGACATTCACTGGGATCATCCCATCATTAAGATTGGTAAAGATAAGCTGGGAAGGTGGTATCATTACAGTGAGCTGCTGTCCTGATGTCATTACCAGAGCAAAATCAAAGCGGCTTATTTAGAGAGAGTACCAAGACAAAGGCTGACCTTAACAAAGTGGCAAGGTTGTGTTTCTCCTGTGAGTACCCACTGAAGATACTCCAGAAATGCATGTGCAAAAGCACTGAAAAAGTAAAATTTTCATCATATGTTCCCTTTCATCCCCTTCTGTCAGTCTGATCTTTGAACTTTTCTCTTAAATGTGCAATTTTTTATCATATATCTGGCATTCCCCCTCTAAATCTGCAACTTCTTATGAATTTACAACTTTTTCACTGGAAATTGACAACTTTTTTCATCATACATTTGTTTTCTAGACTAAAACAGCCACTGATTAAGGACAAAAGAACTGTATAGTTCTGGAGCTACAGGTCGCAGACCTCTGATGTAGATGTGGTCTTTTCAAAATGGCCTCCAGACACAGAGTTATGTCATCTGACTGGTCTGAATCCAGCTGCCATGGAATGTGAAAACTTGTTTCATCCCATTTGAGGCCTCGTCAAAGGTCCCTCCTGCCCATCAAACCTGGTGCCGGTCAGTCGTGAGAAAAGAAGGCCTCCCTGTAGCTGACTGCTAAGTGGCCGTTTCATAAAGATAAGTGCCATTCAGAAAAGAAAGGGCTCGCGATTAATTCAAAGAGTTCCCTATGGCAGAGACTGTCAGCGCCTGAATATAAGGAGTCCATTAGGATGGTGGGGTAGCCCGTGGTTGAACTCTACTATAGAGGCAAAACAAATACCAAAGGAGACAGAAAGTCTTGCCTGAGCTCTATATTAAAACAAAAAAAGTTAATAATCATATAGAGACTGAATCATATGCACGACACGGAGTGAAAATAAAAAATGCTGAATGACAAGTCCTACTTGTATGCTATTTGTTCCTACTTTATGAATATAACCATATGTGTCAAGATGGTGATGTCATCATGTTTTTCCACAGAGTAATAGTCGTGTAAAGGGCCCATGTTATGCAAAGTGGTGTTTTTGTGGATTTTAACCTCATAAAAGACTGCCACAGGTCACATACTTTTAAAATATTAGAATGCTCACTTAAAATACACACTGTCTTTATTTAGTAAAATCCATAAAGAATCCAGCAGTTTACATTTCCTGGTTTTTATGAGTAAGCCAGGGCTTGGACCACCAGGGTCTCTGCCTTTGACTGTCGGCCAATCCACCATTGGCCGTTGTTCGAACCTTAGATTCAGGAGGAGCAATGTGGTTTTCGTCCTGGTCACCAACTCTTCACCCTCTCAAGGATCCTCGAGGGTTTGTGGGAGTTTGCCCAGTCTACATGTGTTTTGTGGACTTGGAGAAAGCATTTGACTGTGTCCCTCATGGTTTCTTGTCGGGGGTGCTTCTGGAGTATGGGGTATGAGCATGGAGTATTGCTATGAACTGTCCTGTCTCTATACAACCGTTGTGAGAGTTTAGTTCCTATTGCCAATCACACAAACTCAATCCCAATGGAGTTGGACTTTGCAAAGGCTTCCCTTAGTCACCGATCCTGTTCAAAATATTTATAGACAGGATTTCTAGGTGCAACCAAGGAACAGAGGATGTCATGTTTGTTGACCACATGGTCTTGTCTCTGTTGTTCGCAGATGATCTTGTCCTGTTGGCTTCATCAAGCAATGACCTACAGGTCTTACTGGAGCAGTTTGCTGTGAGTGTGAAGTGGCCTGGATGCAAATCAGTCCCTCCAAGGATGAGTCCATGTTGCTCAGTCAGAAAAGGGTGGGTTGTCCGGGTTGGGGGCAAGGTCCTGCCTCAAGTGGAGGAGTTCAAGTATCTTGAGGTCTTATTCACGAGTGAAGGGAAAATGGAGGGGAAGATTGACAGGTGAATCGGAGCATCTGCAGTGATGCAGATGTTGTATCGGTCTGTCATGGTGAAGACGGAGCTGAGCTCTAAAGCAAAGCTGTTGATTTACCACTAAATCAAACTCCTACTCTCACCTATGGTCATGAACTTTGGGTAATGACAGAAAGAATGAGGTCATAGATGCAAGTGGCTGAAGTGAGCTTTCTCCATAGGGTGGTTAGACCTACCCTTAGAGATAGGGTGAGGAGTTCAGTTATCCAGGAGAGGCTCAGAGTGGAGTTGCTACTCCTCCACATTGAAAAGGGCCAGTTGAAGTGGTTTGGCCATCTGTTCAGGATGCCTCCTGGGCGCTGCCCACTTGAGGTATTTTGGGCACATCCCACTCTGAGGAGACACCAGGGCTGACCCAGGACACGCGGGAGAGACTATGTCTCCCAGCTGGTCTGGGAATGCTTTGGTGTCCCCTCTGAAGAGCTGGAGGAGGTGACTGGGGAGAGGAAAGTCTGAGCTTCTACTTGGATTGCTGCCTCTGCGATCCAAATCCCCGGAAAAGTGGTAGAAAATGGAAGGATGGATGGGTTTTTATGATGTCACAAACAAACAAGCCCTGTCTTCAATACTCTAACTTAGCAAAACAAAAACATCCTGACTGCTTTCTTACTCATGACTGGCCCACTCAAAAACCTTAACCCAATCAGAATAAGGCCACATTAATATTAATGATGAGCAGGCTGAAAACTATTTCAGACAGAGCTTTACAGCCAGCTTTTTGTGGAGCTGAAAAACAACACATATTATTTTCACTCTATAAAATTACTTATAGACACCCTTGAGAAGGTCAAAGCTTATCAGTTACTGGAAAATGCACAACATGGGATCTTGAATCTGTGTGTCCACAAAGAGCCTTTTCTTCTGCCAGGAACATCTAGTATGTTGCACTGATTTTCTATAGGATGAAGTCAAGCATTTAGTTCTTGGTGCAAAAATGATTTTGGCAGTCAGCAGTTATTATTTCTGCAGCCAGATGGCTAAGAGTTGAAAATAGTTCAACTTTTGGAAAGCTGCATCGCTCATCAGCAGCACACCTCCATAAGCAGCCAATCAGAATTAGGTTAAAAGAATACCATAATCAAAACTGAAAGCAAAAAGTCAGAGGGATTTTTTTTTGTTTTTTTTTTTGTTACTTATTTGTACCCGTAGGTAGACTTGGTTTGCAGTCTGGTGACAAGCCACCGGCTGCTGGTCGCTGCGTGCGCGAGCGCCCTAAACCTACATGTTTTTGGTGTGCAGGAGGAAACCGGAGAAATCCCGGAGTAAACCCGCGCAACACGGGGAGAACATGCAAACTCCACACAGCTCACTGTTGGTCGGGGGCTGGGATCGAACCCACGATCTCATGATCCCCGCGATCCCCCGACCGAGGGTAAACTGTGCTGCCACAGTGCTAAACCACTGCGCCACCGTGCAGCCAGAGGGATGTACATTTTCTTACCAGTTTGTTGTGGTATAGTGGAGTAAGAGTATTTCAATGTGAAACACAGAGGCCCCAAGCTGTGAGTGACAGGTCAAGCCGTTGCTAGGATACAGAGTAGAGACCTTTTTTAAAAGTGTCTATGAAGCACCCTAAAAAATAGGTTCAGAATGCTTCCAGTGGGTGAAAAAATGCTTTCTGTGTACACATAGAGGGTGGCTTCTGCTTGTCAGTCACCAGAAACTGTCAGTGCCACACCCGAAGGTGGATTTCTGACTATGCAAGTTGGATAGCCAACACCAAGTAATTAAGAAATCACAAAGACTGTGCTCAGCATCAACAATAGCAGCTTTCAAGAAGGTGTCTGTCTCGGATTTTCCGACTTTGTTGTGCTGGAACACATAAACTCTCAGAAATGAGACTTTGGGGAGTCAACAAGACCACACATCTCATTGCTAAGAAGGAGATGATTCATAACCTGCAGTGAAACGGGAGCACGCAGCATTATTTTTTGTGGGATTTTTCATTTGTTTTTTTTGGCAGCTTGTGGGAACTGACTGGGAAAATCCAACATAGGACAAGTCCTGGAACAAGCTATGGACCCCAGTCACGTGATGTCACCGCTCCTATGATTTTGTTTATTCAACCATTTTGGGTATCATGCTACAGGAGGTGCCTGGTAACGTCATGTAGGTGGCGTGTCCATACATATACTCTAGCCTGTTTTCTTGGGTGCTTCAGAGGTGCTCTTCAAAAAGGTCTCCACCCTGTTTCCTAGCAACAGCTTGACCTGTCACTCAAAACTTGCCATTGGGGTTTCTACTAATTGAACTAAACAGTGATTGAACAAGTAAGAAAACATGCATCCCTCCAAGCTTTTGCTGTTAAATATTAGCTTAAATGGGTGCACTTACCAGATATGAAATGTTGACGACAAATTCTTGAGTGCTCAGTGGGTATGCAATTCTCATGTTAGACAGCATCCTTTCAACATCCTTGGAAAAGTGATAAAATGAAATTCCCTGAGTGCCAGAATGATAGAGCAGCCTACAGCAACACAAGACATGATAATAACGTAAACATGTTACAAAAAGTCACAAATCAGCCTAGTTTAGCATTATTTATCACATACACAGCTTATCACATGATAGCCAAAATAGATAGATAGATAGATGTATATTATTGATCCCAAACTGGGAAATTACAGACAAAATAGCAGCGACTGTAGCTTGACCTTTGACTTGGGGTGCTACAGTACATGGGCCATAAGCCCCATTCACTCCAATCAGTACTGAGAAGTGACCACAAGGAGTCAGTAAAACTTCCATAGCTGATGTCAAGACTCATGACATATGAAAAAAAATTCTCTGAGGAGTCCAAAAATACCCAAACTCGTTGTTCTATTAGCTTTCTCCTGCAGCTTTTACCCATATGGGCTTCATCAGCAGCTGTAGGTCTCAATGACAAGTGAACAATCTCCAGAGGACGGAGTTTATCCAAATATCAGGTTTCATTTTTGTTCCATGGATACACAGGGTGTATGCACATGTTTCAGTGTGTTCAAGAGTCAGAAGGTTTGTCTGGCAGATCAGCAGGCCTTCACATCTGGGCTGATTTGTCTCAGTTTGGACAGAATTAGGCTTTGTGAACAGTTAAAACTGCTGTAGTCTTTGTTACTGAAACTAAAAGCACAAAGCAGCACTGTGTATCTGATCCAGGGTGTGGCAATCTCTACCATGAAAAGAGTTGTTTTTGGCAATTTTAGTTAAAAAAAAAAAAAAGCATAATGCTGAAAAATATAACTGAGCCTTAAAATGAAGATAAAACTAGCTTGTCAACATTAGAAAGTTCATTATTGAAAATCTGTGATTGTTTCATCTTTAGTTTGCAACTTCGCTCTTTTATATGTATACATTTTACTTCTTGTAAAGCTGCTGTTTTTTTCATGTACAGTAGTGTGAAAAAGTGTTTGCCCCTTCCTGATTTCTCATTCTTTTGTATATTTGTCACACTTAAATGTTTCAGATCATCAAACAAATTTAAATATTAGACAAAGATAACACAAGTAAACACAAAATGCAGTTTTTAAATGAAGGTGTTTATTATTAAGGGGGAAAAAAAATTCCAAACCTACATGGCCCTGTGTGAAAAAGTGATTGTCCCCTAAACCTAATAACTGGTTGGGCCGCCCTTAGCAGCAACAACTACAATCAAGCATTTGTGATAACTGGCAATGAGTCTTTTACAGTGCTGTGGAGGAATTTTGGCCCTCTCATCTTTGCAGAATTCTTGTAATTCAGACACATTGGAGGGTTTTCAAGCATGAACCACATTTTTAAGGTCATGCCACAGCATCTCAATCGGATTCAGGTCAGGACTTTGATTAGACCACTCCAAAGTCTTCATTTTGTTTTTCTTAAGCCATTCAGAGATGGACTTGTTGATGTGTTTTGGATCACTGTCCTGCTGCAGAACCCAAGTGCGCTTCAGCTTGAGGTCATGAACAGATGGCCGGACATTCTCCTTCAGGATCTTTTGGTAGACAACAAAATTCATGGTTCCATTTACTACAGCAAGTCTTTCAGGTCCTGAAGCAGCAAAACAGCCCCAGACCATCACACTACCACCACCATATTTTACTGTTGGTATGATGTTCCTTTTCTGAAATGCTGTGTTACTTTTATGCCAGATGTAATGGGGCACACACCTTCCAAAAAGTTCAGCTTTTGTCTTTTCAGCCCACAGAGTATTTTCCTAAAAGTCTTTGGGATCATCAAGATGTTTTCTGGCAAAACTGAGACGAGGGTTTATGTTCTTTTTGCTCAGCAGTGGTTGTCGTCTTGGAACTCTGCCATGTAGGCCATTTTTGCTCAGTCTCTTTCTTATGGTGGAGTCATGAACACTGACCTTAACTGAGGCAAGTGAGGCCTGCAGTTCTTTGGATGTTGTTGTGGGGTCTTTTGTGACCTCTTGGATGAGTTGTTGCTGTTGGATGAGTTGTTGCTGCACTTTCACTTCCGCCTCCCAAAGAGAGCAGACGCTTTTTCCTTCTCTCCAGCTCTGACTTTTCATCTCCTTCCTCCTCTAACTAACTGGATCCCAGCTTGCTATCGTCTGTCTGCGTGTCTCTACTGCTGATTATCGAACGAAATTATGGATTTAATAAGCTGGGCTTTGAACGCAATTGACACTATTTTTTCAACGAGGAAAAGTGCCCCGGGGGAGGTTGTTTGCCCCGCAGGAACGACTGCTGCAGGCTATTTGAGGGACACAAGTAATTGGAAACTCTTGTGCCTGTCTGATCTTTCCATCGAAGATGTCGAAGATTTGTACGTCTTCGTAGTAATGGTCATCGGGATCGTTCTGATTGGATCTGGGATTGTCCTGGTGTACCGTAAATTGATGAAGATGGACATAGCCTATCAAAATGCTGGCCAGGCGAGGCTTAACCATCAAATTGAAAAAATGGAGAGGACTCTGACAGCAGCAAATGGAGAACTGTCTAGGAAAATGGATTACATCATGATCACGCTGAGAGCCGTCCATGAAGGATTCAACGTCCAGCACTGAAGGATTAAGTACTGAATCTGTAAGAGGATATAAAGTTTCTTTCTCTGGGATCAGTACTATTCGACTAATCTGAACCCCTCACACAAGTCCTCCAGATTATCTGCAGTTTTTTGTTTTCAAAACATTTGAGCTGCATTGACTCCACGGACAGTCAGCTGCATGGCTCAAGGACAAATGCCAGCAGCTAAGACAAAACATCTCCTGCCAAAGAGACTTTGTTGTTCTTAACTGATACAAACACCTACACTCAACACTACACCCACACTGACTCAAAAACTGATGAAAAAGATCACTCACTCACTGCTCTCTTTGTGTCCTTGTGTACATTCTTGTCTGCTAACTGTGCATTGAGGGCTTTTTTTCTTGTAATCATAATATTGATCATATATGACCGGTATTCTGACAATCAATGGTTTTTTTGCTCTTTCCTATTGTGTTATCCTTTTCCTCCCTATGCATCCTGTACCCATCTGATGACAGGCGCGTTTTTCAGACGCTGCCGCGTCACCGGAAATGCAGGTCGTTTTCTGTGTCAAGTCAAATCCCTCGTATGTTATCAGTTGTTTACTGTTAATGTACTTGGCAATAAATCTTTTCTGAGTTCTGAGTTCACTCTTGGGGTAATTTTGGTCAGCCAGCCGCTCCTGGGAAGGTTCACCACTGTTCTATGTTTTCGCCATTTGTGGATAATAGCTCTCACTGTGGTTCGCTGGAGTCCCAATGCTTTAGAAATGGCTAGAAAAGTGAACTCAGCTTTCCAAAGATGTGATAAACCACAGTTAATTTATGTTTTAATGGGGGGCAATCACTTTTTCACACAGGGCCATGTAGGTTTGGATTTTTTTTTTACCTTTAATAATAAACACCTGTAGCGGTTTGAATTCAACCCCCACAACACAGAGACACAACACAGAGACAGTCAGCTCGCACTCCTGGGTTTTTTCCGCTGCATGCTGCGTTTACAGCTGTGAGGTTAAAGCGTCATCCATGCATTGTGTTCATGCATCCTGTCTGTACCTCCATCCATCCATCCATCTTCTACCGCTTTTCCGGAGGTCCGGGTCGCGGAGGCAGCAATTCAAGCAGAGAAGCCCAGACTTCCCTCTCCCCAGCCACCTGCTCCAGCTCTTCAGAGGGGATACCAAGGCGTTCCCAGGCTAGCTAGGAGACATAGTCTCTCCACCGAGTCCTGGGTCTGCCCCGGGGTCTCCTCCCAGTGGGACGTACCTGAAACACCTCAAGTGGGAGGCGTCCTCCTCATGGATCGTCACCTTATCGTGGTGGGGGGGGTTTGCGTGCCCCAGTGATCCCAGGAGCTATGTTGTCCGGGGGCAATTTGCCTGTGATAGGGTCTCCCAAGACAAACTGGTTCTGGGTGAAGGGCCAGACTAAGAACGATCCAACAGACTCTCATGATAAATTGTATATCAAGGATTCAGTGTACCCCGCCCGGTATGGGGTTACTGGGGCCCCACCCTGGAGCCAGGCCTGGGGGAGGGGCTCGAAGGCTAGCGTCTGGTGGCCGGGTTTCCACCCATGGGACCCGGCCGGGCTCAGCCCGAAGGAGTTACATGGGTCCGCCCTCCAGTGGGTTCACCACCTGCAGGAGGGATCATGGGGGTCCGGTGCTATGTGGATTAGGTGGCGGTCAAAGGCGGAGACCTTGGCGGACTGATCCCAAGCTTTCTAAACTGGCTTTTGGTACTGTCTGTATCTCTGATATGCAAATGCCCAGATTGACTGCTGTGAATGTCTTTGATCTATTGTTTGAGTTGAGTATACAGTATAAGCTGCACTGTGCTGTTAATCTGCCTCTCAATCTCACTTCTGCAACTACAGCTGCTGGACACAGACATTGTGCCCTCCTTCTCTGAGAGCCAGAGGATCCCGCTCCGGCCTGCACACACTTGGGCCGGGGCGGGGATCCTGTGACGGCGGTATGATTAATAAAACTCTACTTAAAACCTTCTACAACGCTGCATTATTTCATGCCGCCGCACACCTTCAATTAAAAACTGCATTTTGTGTTTACTTGTGTTATCTTTGTCTAATATTTAAATTTGTTTGATGATCTGAAACCTTTAAATGTGACAAACATACAAAAAAAATGAGAAATCAGGAAGGGGCAAACACTTTTTCACACCACTGTAAATTTGGAACTTTTTCTCTCATGAATATGCAAGTTCTATTTGACATGTTTAGCAATAATGGACCCAATATGCAGACACAGAATGGACATCCAGGCTGTGAAAAGGGAAGTAGTTTTATTGTTTAATAAGTGAAGCAAGAGCGGTTGGTGCTGGCACCCTTGTGGAGACGAAAAAGGAGAACGGTGAGTTTCAGGCAGCTTAACAAGCCTGAAAACTTAATTAAAGCTGTTCTTACTTTTACAGGTACTGATATGAGTGGTAAGTATTCTTGCTTGTTCCAGTCTGACTTTAGCGGTGATGATTGGTGGTGGATATTGGAGGTTGGCTGCAGGTGAGAGGAGAGTTTCCCCAGGCCCGGGGACCTGAGGTGAGAATAATGTTTTAATATTGCTCAAGACTTAAAGTTGGGAGAGATGAGGTTCCAGGTAAGTATGGTGACCTGGCAGTGTAAGTTTGGAATCCGCCCCCAGGAATCCAGAGCCTGCCTTGGGGGAAAGTCCAGGTGAGAAATTCGGGGAGGAAACTAGGAGGTGATGATATTGTGTAGCAGAGGATATAATGGAGCTTTCTTGTTTCCCACGGGGGAAAGGAGAGGGAAAGGCACAACATTGCAGGTGAGCGCACTCTAGGAAGCAGTTCTGCTGACAGCGTGGAAAGAATTCCAACAGTCCCATGAGGAGTGAGAGAAATGGCTCTGTATTTAAAGGCAAGAAATGATGAGGTGCAGGTGGAGGCAATCATTGCAGCTGAGGAGCGTCAGGTAGTAATCAATAGCCATGTTTACATGGACACAAGTAACTGGATTAAAAGCCTGATCAGAATAAAAATGTTTCATGTAAACACACCAATCTGAATATTCTGACCTGATCACACTCATCTGGATCAAAATTTCCTTCCTATTGAGACGGGTGGGTTATAAGATAAGATAAGATAAGCCTTTATTAGTCCCACAATGGGGAAATTCCAGGATTGCAACAGCACAGGGATAGCAACACTCAAAGCAACAATCAGAAGGCAGAAAAAAAAACAAAAGCAGCGAGTATACATATGTACATATAAACATAAATATATACGTAGACACACAGTGCAGAGCCATGCCAATTGTTAATCCGATTGGTGCGCATATGAACACTTATTCCGAAGTTTGGGTAGAAAATATGTTTACTGCGCATGTCTGTACGTCAGCCACACGTCGACGTGATGTATTTCCGCCTTTACAGTAGCTAGCGGAAGACATGGCGGGGATAAAACAAAACTGGTCTGTATCGTCCTGCTGTCCCCCTTTGTTAGCCATATGCAGAAGTATGTACTGCTGGGCGTGTAGCTTCATTACGGAGACCAGCAGAAGCAAAAGTACAGTCTGAATAACACAATACAGGACCATTTCAAAAAGAGAAGGACACGAAGCGGGGTTTGTTTACAAGTTGCTTCTTCTATTATTTCCGGAATGTCAGATAATTGTGTGCATGTCAAAATGATTTAGTCTGTTCAAACAAGTGACACATGGAAACGCACGTCCTAATCAGATCATCTTTTTCAGGATCCATGTAAACAGTAAAGTTCTGATCTGAATTGTAATCAGATTGAAGAAATTTTGCACATGTAACCGTGGCTATTTTGGCAATAATGAGTGTGCATAAACCGGGAACGCAACACTCTTGTGGATTTGACCTTTTATTTCTTGAATTTTTCCCTTTTAGTTTTTTACACCTTTTCACAGTATTTAAGGATTTCCTTAATCTCTATAATTTACTGCTTTTTTGTATTAAATTCACAACTTATCTCACTAATTTGTGACCATTTTGTTATATATTTACAAATTTTTTCGTTGTAATTTGAATCTTTGTATTTTTTATTCATAAATTTGAGGAACATTTAGATTTTAAAATTTACCTACAAAAAGTAAGCATGTAACATTGTTTTTGCAAATTTGTGGGGGTATAAATTTGAAGTTTTCTTCTTGTGAAAGTGTCATGGTTCGAGCGCCGATCCCATCCGCGCTTGAGCCATGCACTATCCTCGCCCATTTAACAGCTGTGTGCCCCTTTTGGCTCCCCGAGCCTTTATTGTGACAGCGCTCGGAGGGGCTTCTGGCTGTCAGGTTTGACAGCTGAGCCGCATTTCGTCTCATCAGCGGCTCTCCACTGAAGAGGGCAGCTGGGAACGAAAAGACGTGGCAGTCTCGTCAAAAACTTTTCCATTGTCTGACGCATCGAGCATCCCTCGGCTCAGACGTTGTCTACTCATCCTCTACGTTCGTAAGTTTATTCCCTTGTGAACCTGTTTACATTGTGGTGTGTTTTAGCCCCCCATGGCTTGTTATTTTGTGTTCCTTTTCTGTTCATTAATAAACTGTGCGAACTCACTGGCGATTTGTGGCGTCTTATGATGGCTCGCGAGGGCCATCCATGACAGTAGACTGCCGCCAAACTGAGACGCCTGTCGCCATGAGTTTGCCGTGGTTTGGAGTTTTTTCCCTTCGCTTGGGCTTGTGAACAGGATGTCCGCCCTCGAGCGTGGGTTTTGCCTGGAGTGGTTTGAAGAGATCAACGGCCATCTGGCTAAAGCCCATCGTCTCATGCCCACTCCAGCGGCAGGTGACTACTTGTTCCTCGCCCAGCGGGCCTTATTGAGATACCACCTCACCTCCTTTCCGGAAGGAAAGGAGAGGGTAACATGGATTATGGCACAGCAAGTGTTAATTGAAAAGGCGGCCCAGGAACCTTCTCCTTCCCCCTCGAGTATGGCATCCCCGGCGAGAGTGGAGATCCGTAGACTGGAGGGAAATCCCTGTAGGAGGCCGACAGAGAGGCATCCCCGCTCCATTTTTCGGAATTCAGCTCCTGTCGCCCGTCCAGCCCCGGCGCCATGTGCTCCTGGTCCCCTCGCCTCACCATCCGTCAGTAAGCACCGCTGCCGTGTCACAGCGGGGCACCAGCGAGAATCCCATCTGGATCCAGCTCCGGGTCGTCGGAGGAACCCAGCCTCCCAGTCAGCTGCATCTCCCACGTCACGACAGGAGGGAATCCCCGCAGTCGCTTCCCCCGGGTCATCTGTCCCAGCTGTCCTGTCAGCTTCTCGTGCCCGGACCGCCTCGGCTGTGGCCCCCTCCTCCTCGACGTCATCTCCGGCTGCTGTGAGTGCTGTGAGTCATGCTTCGGCAAGGCCCGTCTGCAATCCACCATGAGCGGCCCCTCCTTGTCTTCCCGAGGGGCCTGCCGTCACCATCCGGAGTGGAAAAGAGAAGAACTCCACCCGCTGCAGCAGGCACCATCTCTCCTCCGGGAAACAGGCAAGTGCAAGTTCATTCTTCTCCTCATAGCTGTGATTTGCCTTGTCTGACTCCTGGGGGCGGAGTTCAGGGTTTGCAGTCCCCCGAGCTCCCACCACCTGCTGTGGCTTCTGTCATTAAACCTGCTGCCTCTGTGTCTCCCTCCGCTGAGCAGTCCATGATGCCAGGCCTACGTCACCGGACGAGGAGGAGGCCTGTGGTTCTGGAGAGCCTGGTTCCAGCCCCGCAGCCACACCATGGGCAGAGGAGGACAGCGGACTGCAGCATGGAGCCTGCGCCGACGATGAAGCGTCCCCAGGTCTCCACAGATGAGCAGTTCGATCCAGCGGGTTGAGGGTCCCCTGCCACCACGCCATGCGGGTCGTCAGCATGGACGTTGGCGCCGGTGGGTCCTCAGGCTGCGGAAACCATCATGCCGGCTGCAGAACCCGCAGTAGCTGAGTGGGAGCCAGACGACGACCTTCTTTGTCCTGAATCTGGATTGTCGAAGTCCTAGACGGCGACAGAACCCGAGTGCAGGCAAGTGCTCTACTTTGTTTTCCTTCTTTCAGTTTTGGAGCATTTTTGCCTGTCTCTCAGGGAGACGAGTCAGGGGCAGCCGTCCGCTGCACCCGAGCTCATCTCGCTGGGCTCTGTCGCTACCGGTGATTCTGATCCCGGTTCTTTCCTTTCTTCTGAGCCTTCTCCCAGGGTCATTGGTGCGGAGCCAATTCCGGCCACTGTACTGGAGGTTCCGGGTTCGGGGTTGGAGGTCGTCACTGGTGCTGCGCCGACCCAATCGGGGTCCATCGCGGGTGCAGCCGTGACCCAATCGGGGTCCATCGCGGGTGCAGCCGTGACCCAATCGGGGTCCGATGTGGGTGCAGCCGAGACCCAATCGGGGTCTGACGTGGGTGCAGCCGAGATCCAATCGGGGTCCGATGTGGGTGCAGCACCGGTATGGTTCAAGGTCGGTGAAGGAGCTGCAGACCCTCTGCCACCTGACATTGTGCTGGCTCATCGTCATCTTCATCCCCCTCATCATCGTCCTCATCGTCATCATCCCAGCTCACCGCCACCGGGGGCCGTTGGGGGTCTCTACGTTCGGCCCGGCTCTCCCACGTCTTACCCTCGCCGGGGAGGCCGTTGCCAATTTTTTCCCCACGGTTCTGGTGGCTGAGGGATGCGGGTCAGCCACCTGAGGAACTTTTTCGCCGGGTCAGCACCCTGGGTCGGCCACCCGACGTACTGTGTTTTCAACTGGGCGACCTGATCAGCTGCCGGAGGTTCTGACTTTCCGGGCCTGGGACTGGGGTAGGCCGCCCGAACATTTCCTCCTCCCTTTAATCACCCTTTGGCCATTGGACGCAGGGAGACCGCTGGAACTGTTCCTGATTTTTGGACTCTGCCTGTCGTCATCCTCACGTGTTGTGTGGTCCCACTGAGGTATAAGGCCATTCTGTGTAATGTTCTGATCAGTGAATTTGTCATTGTTAGCATGTTTTTTTCTCCTCTCCCCTCTCCTGTCTGAGGGATGAAACGTGCCTAACTCGTGGTTGTTGTTTTTTTTTTCTCCTGTCCTGTTCTAATTATCATTGTGTGTTATGGAGTGTTGTGTTTTCCTTTTGACCTTACTCTGTAAATTGCCTCATTTGTTCCCTGTCTCCGTGGTGGTTGTTTTTTTTCCTGCCCTGTTCTAATTATCATGGTGCGTTATGGAGTATTGTGTTTTTCTTTTAACCTTACTCTGTAATTACTACATGTGTTCCCGGTCATTGTAATGGTGTTTTTTTTCCCCCTCTCTTTTGCTGGTTCTCACCCTCCAGGCCTGTTCCCCCATCCGCCCACCCTGGGGGGGGGGGGGGGGCTTGGGTGTCACCGGGCGCTCGAAGCTCGCCCTTGGGGGGGAGGTACTGTCATGGTTCGAGCGCCGACGGGATCGGCGCTCGAGCCATGCACTATCCTTGCCCATATGACGGCTGTGTGCCCCTTGTGGCTTCCCGAGCCTTTATTGTGACAGCGCTCGGAGGGGCTTCCGGTTGTCAGGTTTGACAGCTGAGCCGCATTTCGTCTCATCAGCGGCTCTCCACTTAAGAGGGCAGCTGGGAATGAAAAGACGCGGCAGTCTCGTCAAAAACTTTCCCATTGTCTGACGCATCGTGCATCCCTCGGCTCAGACGTTGTCTACTCATCCTCTACGTTCATACAGTGGGGCAAAAAAGTATTTAGTCAGCCACCAATTGTGCAAGTTCTCCCACTTAAAAGATGAGAGAGGTCTCCAATTTTCATCATAGGTATACCTCAACTATGAGAGACAAAATGAGAAAAAAAAAAAATCCAGAAAATCGCATTGAAGGATTTTTAATGAATTAATTGGTAAATTCCTTGGTAAAATAAGTATTTGGTCACCTACAAACAAGCAAGATTTCTGGCTCTCACAGACCTGTAACTTCTTCTTTAAAAGGCTCCTCTGTCCTCCACTCGTTACCTGTATTAATGGCACCTGTTTGAACTCATTATCAGTATAAAAGACACCTGTCCACAACCTCAAACAGTCAGACTCCAAACTCCACTATGGCCAAGACCAAAGAGCTGTCAAAGGACACCAGAAACAAAATTGTAGACCTGCACCAGGCTGGGAAGACTGAATCTGCAATAGGTAAGCAGCTTGGTGTGAAGAAATCAACTGTGGGAGCAATTATTAGTAAATGGAAGACATACAAGACCACTGATAATCTCCCTCGATCTGGGGATCCAGACAAGATCTCACCCCGTGAGGTCAAAATGATCACGAGAACGGTGAACAAAAATCCCAGAACCACACGGGGGGACCTAGTGAATGACCTGCAGAGAGCTGGGACCAAAGTAACAAAGGCTACATCAGTAACACACTACGCCGCCAGGGACTCAAATCCTGCAGTGCCAGACGTGTCCTCCTGCTTAAGCCAGCACATGTCCAGGCCCGTCTGAAGTTTGCTAGAGAGCATTTGGATGATCCAGAAGAGGATTGGCAGAATGTCATATGGTCAGATGAAACCAAAATAGAACTTTTTGGTAAAAACTCAACTTGTCGTGTTTGGAGGAGAAAGAACACCATACCTACTGTGAAGCATGGGGGTGAAAACATTATACTTTGAGGCTGTTTTTCTGCAAAGGGACCAGGACGACTGATCCGTGTAAAGGAAAGAATGAATGGGGCCATGTATTGTGAGATTTTG
This sequence comes from Pholidichthys leucotaenia, assembly GCA_020510985.1. NCBI lineage: Eukaryota > Metazoa > Chordata > Actinopteri > Cichliformes > Pholidichthyidae > Pholidichthys > Pholidichthys leucotaenia. The sequence goes on along the minus strand of CM035836.1, from coordinate 122,818,725 downwards.
AGTGAAAACCTCCTTCCATCAGTAAGGCATTGAAGATGAAACGTGGCTGGGTCTTTCAGCATGACAATGATCCCAAACACACTGCCCGGGCAACGAAGGAGTGGCTTCGTAAGAAGCATTTCAAGGTCCTGGAGTGGCCTAGCCAGTCTCCAGATCTCAACCCCATAGAAAATCTTTGGAGGGAGTTGAAAGTCCGTGTTGCCCAGCGACAGCCCCAAAACATCACTGCTCTAGAGGAGATCTGCATGGAGGAATGGGCCAAAATACCAGCAACAGTGTGTGAAAACCTTGTGAAAACTTACAGAAAACGTTTGACCTCTGTCATTACCAACAAAGGGTATCTAACAAAGTATTGAGATGAACTTTTGTTATTGACCAAATACTTATTTTACCGAGGAATTTACCAATTAATTCATTAAAAATCCTTCAATGTGATTTTCTGGATTTTTTTTTTCATCATTTTGTCTCTCATAGTTGAGGTATACCTATGATGAAAATTGGAGACCTCTCTCATCTTTTAAGTGGGAGAACTTGCACAATTGGTGGCTGACTAAATACTTTTTTACCCCACTGTAAGTTTATTTCTTTAACCTGTTTTCATTGTAGTGTGTTTTAGCCCCCCGTGGCTTGTTATTTTGTGTTCCTTTTCTGTTCATTAATAAACTGTGCGAACTCACTGGCAATTTGTGGCGTCTTATAATGGCTCGCGAGGGCCATCCATGACAAGAAGAGGAAGTTTATTCCCATAAATTTACATCTTTCTTCTTTTGAATTTGTTTTTATTTTTCCCTATAACTTGTGTAACTTTTCTGCTGAAATTTGCAGTTTCTCTAATTGTAAATTTAAAAATTGTCTCGTAATGTTACTGCACAGAAATTTCCAACTTCTTTTTCTGAAAAATTTGAGACTTTAAAGACGTAAATCAAAGACTTTTTACTCAGAACCATCCATCCACCCATCTTCTACCGCTTCTCCGGAGGTCCGGGTGGTGGAGGCAGCAGTTCAAGCAGAGAAGCCCAGACTTCCCTCTCCCCAGCCACCTGCTCCAGCTCTTCAGAGAGGATACCAAGGCGTTCCCAGACCAGCTGGGAGACAAAGTCTCTCCAGCGAGTCCTGGGTCTGCCCCGGGGTCTCCTTCCAGTGGGATGTGCCCGAAACACCTCAAGTGGGAGCCGTCCAGGAGGCATCTTGATCAGATGCCCATACCACCTCAACTGGCTCCTTTCAATGTGGAGGAGCAGCGGTTCTACTCTGAGCCTCTCCCGGATGACTGAGCTCCTCACCCTGTCTCTGAGGGTGAGTCCAGCAATCCTACGAAGAAAGCTCATTTCAGCCGCTTGTATTGCTTGTAAGTGAGGGTAGGAACGTAGATTGGTAAATCGACAGCTTTGCCTTAGAGCTCAGCTCTCTTTTCACCACAACAGACGGGTACAACATCCGCATCACTGCAGATGCTGCTCCGATCCGTCTGTCAACCTCTTGTTCCATTCTCCCCTCACTCATGAATAAGACCCCAAGACACTTAAACACGTCCACTTGGGGCAGGAGCCTGTCCCCAACCCAGAGAGGGCAATCCACCTTTTTCCGGCTGAGGACCATGGACTCGGACTTGGAGGTGCTGATTCTCATCCCAGCTGCTTTACACTCAGCAGCAAACCATCCCAGTAAGACCTGTAGGTCATTGCTGGATAAAGCCAGCAGGACAACATCATCTGCAAACAATAGAGATGAGATCCTGTGGTCACCAAGCATGACACCCTCCATTCCCTGGCTGCGCCTAGAAATTCTGTCGATAAAAATTATGAACAGGATCAGTGACAAAGGGCAGCCCTGGCAGAGTCCAACTCTCACTGGGAATGAGTCCGACCGAGTGTTGGCAATATGAACCAAGCTCTCACAACGGTCGTACAGAGTCTGAATAACTCGTAACAACAAGCCCGATACCCCATACTCCCGAAGCACCCCCCACAAAAAACTACGAGGGACACGGTCGAATGCCTTCTCCAAGTCCACAAAACACATATAAACTGTTGGGCAAACTCCCACAAACCCTCGAGCATTCTCGAGAGGGTAAAGAGCTGGTCCGATGTGCCACGACCAGGACAAAAACCACATTGCTCCTCCTGAATCCGAGGTTCAACCAACGGCCGGACTCTCCTCTCCAGTACCTTGGCATAGACCTTCCCAGGGAGGCTGAGGAGTGTGATCCCTCTAAAGTTGGAGCACACCCTCCGGTCCCCCTTTTTGAAGAGAGGAACCACCACCCCAGTTTGCGATGCCAAAGGCACTGCCCCCAAACTCCACACAATGTTGCAGAGGCGTGTCAACCATGACAGCCCTACAACATCCAGGGCCTTTTAGGTACTCAGGGCGAATCTCATCCACCCCCGGGGCCCGGCCACCAAGGAGATTTTTAACCACCTTGGTGACCTCAGCCCTGTGATAGGCGAGTCGTCCCCCTCGTCCACAAGCCCTGCTTCCTCTGTGGAAGGCGTATCAGTGGGATTGAAGAGATCCTCGACGTATTCCTTCCACCGCCGGACGATATTACCAGTCGAAGTCAGCAGCACCCCATCCGCACCATACACAGTGTGGACAGGGAGCTGCTTCCCCCTCCTGAGCCACTGGACAGTTTGCCAGAATATGTTCAAGGCTGACCGAAAGTCTTGTTCCACAGCCTCACCAAACTCCTCCCATACCCGAGTTTTTGCTTTAGCAACCACCCGAGCTGCCACTCCGCTTGGCCTGCCGGTACACCTCAGTCCCACAAGCCAACCAAGCTTGATAAGACTCCTTCTTCAGGTTGATGGCCCCCTCATCACCAGTATCCACCACTTGGTTCAGGGGTTGCCACCACAAGATGCCCTGACGACCTTGCGGCCACAGCTCTGAGTAGCTGCTTCAACAATGGAGGCGGAGAACATGACCCATTCAGACTCCATGTCTCCAGACTCCCTCAGAATGTGGCTGAAATTCTTCCGGAGGTGGGAGTTGAAGACCTCCGGGACAGGGGCCTCAGCCAGATGTTCCCAGCACACCCTCACTATACATTTGGGTCTACCAGGTCTGAATGGCATCCTCCCCTGCCATCGGACCCAACTCACCACCAGGTGGTGATCAATTGACAGCTCTGCACCTCTCTTTACCCGAGTGTCCAAGACATACGGTCGCAGGTCTGATGACACGATAACAAAATCGATCATCGACCTGCGACCTAGGGTGTCCTGGTGCCAGGTGCACATATGGACACCCTTATGCTTGAACGTGGTGTTTGTTATGGACAGACTGTGGTTAGCACAGAAGTCCAATAACTGAACACCACTAGGGTTCAGATCTACCTACGGGTACAAATAAAGTAACCTGAACCTGAACCTGAACCTGAGATCAGGCAGGCCGTTCCTCCCAGTCACTCCCCTCCAGGTTTCACTGACATTGCCCACGTGTGCATTGAAGTCCCCCAGAAGGACAATGGAGTCTCCAAGAGGAGCACCCTCCAGCACCCTGGTCAGAGACTCCAAAAAGGGTGGGTACTCTGAACCATCATTTGATGCATAGGCACAAATGATGGTCAGGACCCGTTTCCCAACTCGAAGGCACAGGGAAACAATCATTTTGTCCACCAGGAAAAACTCCAATATAGAAGCAGCAAGGTGGGGGGATACAAGAATACCCACCCCTTCTCGTCGCCTCTCACCCAGGGCAACTCCAGAGTAGGCCAAGCTCCAACCCCTCTCCAGGAGACTGGTTCTGGAACCGGAGCTGTGTGTTGAGGTGGGGCCGACTATATCTAGCCGGTATCTCTCAGCCTCATGCACCAGCTCAGGCTCCTTTCCCACCAGAGAGATGACATTCCACGTCCCAAAAGCCAGTTTAGGAAGCCTGGGATCACACCGCCAAGGTCTCCGCCTTTGACCGCCACCTGATCCACACAGCACCGGACCTCCATGGACCCCCATTTTTATTATTGCTCATAAATTTGCTACTTAAAGGTGAATATAGAAGATTTTTATGAAAACAAAGATTTTTTAAAATAATAATACACCAACAAAGCATTTAGAAATGTGCACAATGTAAGTCTTAATGTTCTTCTAAAAATTAGTATATTGATGAAAAAAAAATTTGTAATTTTGGGCGGGTCGACAATAATATAAACATTTACATCCAGTAGCTGGAGTAAGACAAACACGGAAGTCCAGTGAGGCTGTCACAGCCAATAGCATCGCTAGCTTGATGTAACATGCCATGTCTCGTTTTGGGTTGTTGGGTTGCCAAGTAGTGAATTATTCAGCTAAATACCTTAGCCTCAAGGTAAACGTCAGTTCCCAATCGTTCTCAAGTAAGGCATGACAAAGGAGCAGGATAAATATGGGTTCTGCTTTTGATGACTAATGTCTGCCGAAGAGTCTCAAAGGGCTGAAAAGTCACGCAGAGGTGACCTTTTTTCTTCTGACAGGTAAGCTAACCAGTACTAGCTATGATGCTAACTAGCACATTCATCTTCTGTTGTTAATCTGGTGGTTTGGGGCACGGGGGGGGGGGGGGAGACTAAAGTCAATGTAACCAACTAAATTTTATTTTTTGACATGTTCACATTATAAATATGAGTGTATAATAATATCAGCCAATATGTGGCTTGGAATAGACCCCACTAACTGCTCCTTACCAAGTTGACACGTATGACAGGTTCATGATATGATCAACATTTGCATCTATAAATGTAACAGCACATACTAATTGTGCAGCAGTCATGTTTTACATAAATATATATATTTTTTAAATTATCAGCTTTGATGTGTAGCTGCTCATTCTAATAATTTGGTGTACAGTGAAAAAAGTTAGTTGTTTATTGTTGTTACAGATTAAGATAATAATGTTAAACTTTATTGATCACCATGGTGGAAATTGAGGTTAAAAATAGTTTAAGTTCTAATAGTAGAATAAACGGGCCCTAATTTATTTTCTTACTAATGTTACTGCACAGCATTAGCCACAGGATTTCTTGAGTCCCTGAAGTAGCTGTAATTATGTATGTAGAAATTTATGTCAGATTTTTGACTATCAAGTAATAAACCATAAAATTTTTTCACCCTCTGTAAAGACTTCCTCCATCATGAGGTGAATAAGTACAGATGGGTGTTTGGACAATGTCATCATGATACAGCAGAGAAGAGCTCCACCAAACAGTGACTGGAGAGAGGGTCAGCAGCTTCTGGAGCCTTCATTGATGTTAAGGACAGAACATCAATATCTGACCTTTAGGTGAGTGTGATGTAAAGTTTTACATGTAGAAAGTCACAAAAAGAACTATTTATATGACTGTGTTCTCATAGATCAACATTTAAAAAAACACATTCTGATAATGTTAGCAGAAGCTTCTCCTCCACCTCATCTGTGTACGAGGCCTGGACTCCATTAGCAGTTCAGGACAACAACTACCAGAGGGATCGTCCAGTGAGGAAGACAGTCGGCAGCACACCAATGTAAGTTTAGTCTGATCAAAATACTTTACACACAGTAATATATTAAGCCAAATCCTTTATTTTGAATTTTTAAATGTTTGTTTAGGAGATGTTTTAACTGTTTTTGAATGTTAAGAAGTGGTTTTTTTTTTTTTAATATTTAGTGAGTAACCTGGTCAAACCAATCATATTTATGGATTATTTTGCCAGAAGTAGATGCAACAGATATTTTTTTCTTTCTTCTTTGAATAACTTCTCAAAACAATAGTCAAAATTTGGCAGCTAAAATGTCTTGGATGTTTCATTTTTATTAAAACCACAACCTGCCTGTGCACTTGGTGTTCCAAGAATGTGTAATTAGAAAAAATGTTCCTCTTCTTTAATCAGGTCCAGTCCTGCAGCATGAATGAATATATAACACAGACATCCATCCATCTTCTACAGCTTTTCTGGGGGTCCAGGTTGTGGAGGGAGCAGTCTAATCAGAGAAGCCCTGACTTCCCTCTCCCCAGCCACCTCCTCCAGGTCTTCAGAGAGGACACCAAGACATTCTCAGACCAGCTGGGAGACATAGTCTCTCTAATGTGTCCTGGGTCTGCCCCGGGGTCTCCTCCCACCTCCCACAACACACGCATAAAAAGTAATTCCATTTCTGTACCTGCTCTTTCCTTCACCTATAGTATATTGTCATTCACATTATGTAGACCAAGCAAACTCATTGCATCACTACTGTAGTCCTAAAACTGTCTAGTAGTTCACATACTGTCATGTTTTAATACTGTTAATCTGTGATGACACTTTCTTAGAGACTGTCCTTTTTTACATCAACAAATTGTACCTGACTATAGTAACACAAGTCAACACTAACTGGGGACAACAAAAGCTTTCAAGTGTCCTAATCCTGATTTAATTAATTTCTCTATTGCTCTCCCAGATCTGCCCCATGGACCCTGCATCTGGACTGTTTATTTTTTAATAAATATCTCCCCCCAAATAAATTCCTGTTTGTTGTATGTTGACTGATTTGATTTGAGGTTGATTTTCTTTTACATTCTACTCATTCACCTCCAAAAGTTGAATATTGTGGTGAATTTATTTTTAGAAATAACTCAAATCTAAAAAGTAAAACTTTCATATTTTACAATAATCCCATATAAATTTAGCCATTTTAAGATTTTTTTTTTTGTTGTTTGAAATTTGGATGAATATGTCTGAGCTATTTGATATAGATCTGAATGGTGATGTGCTCATTTTTGGAGATGCAGTTCTCTTTTTAGACAATTTTATTTGAAAAAGATTATTATGCCACCATAAATTATTTCCAACTTCACTAAGGATTATTGATTACAACGTTATGAATATATCTAATATGTACAGTGTATTTTAGGTTCTTGTTTATCACTACGTTATAAAAAGGCTGAAAATACTTTCGTTTTGCAGAGGTGAGGTAAACCATTACTTTGTGAATCTGTCACACTGAATAAACAATAGATTTCATCTTCTACAGTAACTGAAAGGTGCAATCCATTACTTTTTGACCTCCTGCCCAGTAGGTGTCGCACTCACTGTTGCCATGTAGAAACAGAAACGGTGTTGGAAACAACAGGCTGCAGCAGACTGTATGGAAATCAGTTTCTTTGTGATTACGAGCCAGTGAAATCATCTCAAGCGATGAATCTTTTGTGGTATAGTGCTCAATGATTTTTACTGAGTCTTCTTTGATGTTTATCTCCATTCGACAACTTTTTTATTCATATAATTATTAATAATTTATGGTAATGCTAGCTGTAGAATATGTATGTGTAGTTGCCCTGGCAACGCATACGAGGCGACGTGACGTACTGGGTGCCGCTGGGGATCTCGCGGTATTCTGGCTACAGCTTGGGGAAGTAGCGGCACGCCTCTGGAGATATACCTAAATAAAGCTCGTACTTTAGACCTTACGTGAATTCCTGTGCATCATTGACACTTCTACATGGTGTCAGAAGTCAGCCTCTGTCCAGCATGTTGCAGAACCTTCGACGGATTGATCCGCTCGTCTTTGACGAAAACATCGCAGATAACTGGGACAAGTTCAAGCGGGAATGGCGCGTTTACAGCATCGCGGGGCTAACATCGGCTAGCAAAAAGGTGCAAGTGTACACACTCCTCAACCTCGCCGGTCCCGATGCGTTGGACAAGTACGACACATTCACCTTTGAACAAGGCGAAGATCCCGACACACTGGTAAAGAAATTTGATGAAATCTGCCTTCCTGTAAAAAACGTCATTATGGACAGACATGCATTCAATACTACAGGCCAGAAACCACACCAGTCTATCCAGTCGTATGTAGCCACGTTAAGGTCTCTGGCCAAGAAATGTGAGTTCGGCCCGTTACATGATGAACTGATTAGAGACAGGTTGGTGTGTGGTGTCCGCGATGACACCCTCCGCACCCAGCTACTGAAGAAAAGAAATTGACGCTAGATGCAGCCAGTGAGATGTGTGTGCTACACGAGCAGTCTGAGAAGGGCAACATGGAACTAAAGAGAGGAAAAGGACGACAAAGAAATGAAAAAGGAAGGAGATCTGTGTGCAGTGCAATTCAACTTGTGCTCAAACTGTAGTGGGCAACACCCACCCAATCGCAGCAGCTGCCCAGCTTTCAATAAATGCTGCAACTCGTGCGGAAAATGGAACCACTTCTCCAAATGCTGCAGATCGAGCGGGGAGCGTAAACCCAGCGCACAGCGTGGGTAGCAGCCGAGCAGACCACCCCACACCCCATGCAGAGGAGGATACGCGCACAAAATAAGCGAACTGGACACAGAGACCGCACATGACCCAGCCGAACTCTTCTACTGTGAAAGCGTGGAAATGGCTACAGACAAGGGCGAGATATTCACCATGCTGTCATCCTCCACCACCGGAAAACAACTGAAAGTAAAGATTGACACTGGGGCTCGGTGCAATGTGATCTCCAAAGCCACTCTTAACCACACCGACCCCAATGCGGACATCGACCACAGCCATATAATCAACCTTGTGGCCTACGGAGGACAGGTAATAAGAACAACGGGCATGGCTACCGTACATCTCACATGCAGGACGTTACACTTTCACGTTGTTGACAGTCATGTGAAACCTCTTCTCGGTCTCATTGATAGTGTAAAACTGGGCTTTGTGAAACTGGGACCAAATGTGCATGCACTCCAACAGGGGGCGCCAGAACTGACAGAATACAGAGACTTATTTGACAACAGCACTGTAGGCAAGCTTCCGGTGGTGTACCACATGCGTCTGGACGACACAGTGCACCCCACAATCTGTGCTCCCAGGCGGGTACCACTAGCAATGAAGGACAAGATCATTCAGGAGCTCAACAGAATGACCAAGCTGGAAATCATCAAACCAGTCCACGAACCCACAGAATGGGTATCTGCAATGGTGGCTGCCTGCAAGAAGGATGGCAGCATCCGGCTGTGCATCGATCCAGTCCATCTCAACAAAGCACTTCTCAGGCAACACCATCCCATGAAAACAGTCGAACAAGTGATAGCTGACATGCCGGGCGCCAAAGTGTTCAGCATCCTAGACGCAAAATGTGGATTCTGGCAGGTGCCACTCAGCAGCGGGTCCTCCAAACTGACCACATTCATGACACCAGTGGGCCGGTATACTTTCCTCTGAATGCCCTGTGGGATATCGACGTTGAGTGAGGTGTTCCAGAGGTGCATGGAGCAACTCTTTGAAGGGCAGCCATGTGCAATTATCGTCGACGACATCCTTGTCTGGGGCAGCACTACAGAGGAGTATGACGCGCGTCTACGTCAGGTCATGGAGAGCGTGCGTGCCGTCAACCTTAAGCTCAACCCAGACAAATGCCGCTTCAGGGTGTCTGCAGTCTCATACGTGGGGCACCTGCTCACCGACCAGGGGATCAAACCGGATCCTGCCAAGACTGCCGCGGTTCGCCTGATGCCCCCCCCAGAGGACAAGCAGGGGGTCCAGAGATTCCTCGGCATGACAAACTACCTATCAAAGTTCATTCCAGGCTACAGCGAAGTCACAGCACCCCTGCGTCAGCTCCTCCTTCAAGATGTGGACTGGGTCTGGCAGGAGCATCACACAGCGGCCTTCAACAAACTCAAGGACCTTCTCACTAGCCCCCCAGTCCTCCAGTATTTTGATGTACACCAGCCAGTGGTGCTGTCTGCTGATGCCTCTCAGCATGGTCTAGGGGCTGTCTGCCTACAAAACAACAAACCTGTGGTGTTTGCCTCCAGAGCCCTCATGGAGACAGAGGGACGCTACGCACAAATAGAAAAGGAGCTCCTGGCTCTAGTCTACGCCTGTCAAAAATTCCACGACTACATATATGGCCGTCCTGTGACAGTGGAGACCGATCATCAGCCCCTCATCACCATACTGCAAAAGCCCCTCCACTCTGCATCCGCTCACCTCCAGAGGATGATGCTGAAGCTACAGCGTTACAACCTTCAGGTTACCTACAAAAGAGGCAAAGAACTGAGAGATACGTCAAAGGGGCTGCACGGTGGCGCAGTGGTTTAGCACTGTGGCAACACAGTTTTACCCTTGGCCGGGGGATCGCGGGGATCATGAGATCGTGGGTTCGATTCCAGCCCCTGACCAACAGTGAGCTGTGTGGAGTTTGCATGTTCTCCCCGTGTTGCGTGGGTTTACTCCGGGATTTCTCCGGTTTCCTCCTGCATACCAAAAACATGTAGGTTTAGGGCGCTCGCGCACGCAGCGACCAGCAGCCGGTGGCTTGTCACCAGACTGCAAACCAAGTCTACCTACGGGTACAAATAAGTAACAAAAAAAAACAAAACAAAAAAAAAAAAAAACAGCTGCATCAAGGCCACCCTGGCCCCGAAGCAACAAAACGCAGGGCCAGAGAGACCATGTTCTGGCCCACAATCAACCAGAACATTGAGAATGAGCTCTCCAAATGTGCTCCATGTAATACACTGCGACCTCACCAAACAAGAGAGCCTCTGCAACTACATGATGTACCTGACTTACCATGGGCCCTCACAGCAGCTGATGTCTTCGAGTGGGCGGGAAAAGAACACCTGGTGCTTGTCAACTCGTACTCTGGCTGGTATGAAATGGATCAGCTCCCCAACACCACTAGTGCAACCATCATCACCAGGCTGAAACGGCACTTTGCCACACACGGTGCACCTCAGCAGCTCATGACTGACAATGCTGCATATTTCACTAGCAGGGAATTCCAGGAATTTGCCCACACATGGGACTTTACCCACGTCACCAGCAGCCCCCACTACCCACAGTCAAATGGTTTAGCTGAAAAGGCCGTTCGTTCAGCCAAACACCTGCTGGAGAAATGTGCACGTGATGGTACAGATGTCTATGTGGCCCTACTCAACATACGGAACACACCAAGAGATGGACTGCCCTCGCCAGTGCAGCGCTTGCTGTCTCAGCGCACAAAGACCCTCATTCCCATGACCAAAGCAATGTACCTACCCAGGGTGCAAACACAGGTGCAGGCTGCTCTCACACATGCAAGGCAGCGACGCAAGGCACACTACGACAAATCAGCCAAACGCCTAACACCACTGCAAACAGGGAACACGGTCAGGATGCAGACGGCCAGGGGATACAACCGGCTCGCAGTGGTCACAGGAGCTGCAGCACAACCCAACAGCTACCAGGTCCAGGTCGGGGATGCCACGTACACAAGGAACAGGCGTCATCTGCTACTCACCCCGGAGACCTACACCCCTCATACACCAAGCCTCCCATCCAGCACCACTCCAGACCGACCAGCGGATCCACAGCCTGTCGCCGCCCAGCCAGAGACGGCCCCAGCCCAGGAAGGTGTGATCATATCCCGCTCAGGAAGAGTATCGAGGCCCAACACCCTCTACAAAGACTACACCACCTAGACACTTCCATTCACTCACTGACTCACTCACCCACTTACTCACCTAAAAAAAAAAAAAAAAAAAAAAGGTCTACAGTACAATGTGTCACTGTACAACGTCACTGTTCATTCTTCATGCACGTTACGTTGATGAATGTGAAGGTTTACAATATAAAGGTTCCTACCTCTAGATTCCTTACTCACGTTAAGTTAATGAATTTGTAATTTGTGTTCCACCTCTATACTTCATATTCAGGTTAAGCTGGCGAATTTGTGTTATTGAGACTTTGAAATTTTTAATATAGTTGAATATTGTCATTCTGGCATTCCTAACCTCCCCTCATGTGCCTTACCCTAATGGGAGCACTTAGGCTGTTCTTCACCTGTCAAAACTGCCAACCTACCCTGTTTGTTATACTTTATTGAGAGGGGGGATGTAGAATATGTATGTGTAGTTGCCCTGGCAACGCATACGAGGCGACGTGACGTACTGGGTGCCGCTGGGGATCTCGCGGTATTCTGGCTACAGCTTGGGGAAGTAGCGGCACGCCTCTGGAGATATACCTAAATAAAGCTCGTACTTTAGACCTTACGTGAATTCCTGTGCATCATTGACACTTCTACACTAGCGTTTCACAGACGTGATTGAACCTGATAATTACATAATTTTGATAATGTAATCATGTCAAAACTGTAGCTGACTTTAAGGACTTTGCTGTTGGTAGTGTTTTTGGCAGATATGCTGTAACACACTCTTGTGCTTTGTTTATGTTCAGCTTTTTAGCTAAGAATGCTGTTCTAAAACGAGCTGTTGCTATGGCTAGTCCATTGCCTTGGTCATCCCCAGTTGCTGTGTGTGGGCAATCAGGGACCGTTACCCTGATCCCTACGGACAATACACTGGGTTTGTTCTAGCTCACGCTCCTGATCTGTGGCAGGTCCACATGTACATCCATGGTGCAAGGTGCATCAAAAACCAGGAGGTGGCAATTAATTTTTAGGTTCTGTCTCATTTTCTGTTGATTTAAATTTTGTTTTATATTAGGTTAATTGGCATCAAACTGGGGATTCTAAATTGTCCTTAGGTATGACTGCGAGAGTGAATGGTTGTCTGTCTCTCTGTGTTGGCCCTGCGATGGACTGGTGATCTGTCCAGGGTGTACACTGCCTCTCGCCCAAAGATGCTGGGATAGGCTCCAGCTCCCCAGCGACCCGAAAAGGATTAAGCGGAAGAAGATGAATGAATGAATTATTAAAATGGATGCCTGCTATTGTTTGTGCCTTTTCTAATTTATATCTAAAGGGTGTTGTTGATTCAATGTTAGATTTACCAAGTGATGGCTTACCTCTCCTCAATGCAAAACTGAAATACTGTCAACCTTTGTATAACCTTGTAAAATTACTGAGAACTTCAGTTATACATACCTGATCAGACATGTGCAGAGCTTTCTCTTCAATAAGCTCACTTTTTGAAATTATTTGTAGTGCAGTAATACTCCAGTTGTTCTCATATGGATAGTCAGTGTAAAAAATTCAGTGCATTTCAGAAAATAAGCACATCAGTAATCCAATCTGACACAAAATCACTAGTTATAGTCCTCATAATATCTATAAAGTATTCTTTAAATATTTAAATTTATATTGGATTACTGTATAATCTGAAAGTTTTGTTAGTATTTTATAAAAGTTAAATTCTCAGCAATATTACATTTTCTGACAGTGTACTAATATAATTTTATAAAGCAAATCAACACCAACTAAAGTTGTCTATGAAAAAAGGGCTTTTTTAATAAAACTTTATTATATAGCACAAATTCACATCAGTCAGCTCACAGAACTTTGAAGTGTTGGACAAAGACCCCACAATTCCAGAAAGACCTCAATCAGGTGATCTCCTGTGAGGATCACTTAGCCACAATGCAGAGGAAAAACTCCATTTTAACTAGAGGAAGCCTCCAGCAGAAGTGGTTTTGGCACCTGATCAGGTCGCCTCCCACTTCAAGTGTTTGGAACACGTCCTCCGAGGATGAGACCACGGGGCAGACTATGACTCCCAGCTGGCATGGAACACCTTGGTGTCCCGTCTGAAGAGCTGTAGAAGGTGGCTGGAGAGAGGAAAGTCTGGGCTGCTGCCTCCATGACCCGGATCCCCAGAAAAGCTGTTGAGGATGGACGGACAGACAGATGGATGGGCAAAAGAAAATTGAGTCGGTCTCCCAAATATCAGAATTTGAAAAAGTCAGATGTAGGCATCTTCCCCCTGTGTAACTGTTGAGTGAAGTGGATCAGCGTGGTCCATGGAGCTGATCTGGGAGAGCAATATAGAAAAATAATATAAGAAACTGGACACAAACTTCAAATCTTTTGTTGTCTCTTTAGTTTGTGTTGCCCTAGCTTCTTACAGTAAGGTACAAAATACCAATGTCCAAATTTAAAAAAAATCAAAACAAACAGTTTAAAGAAATAAAAATTGCATGAAAATATGACATAATCTGAACTTGTAGACATTTTTTATACATTCCAAATATGCTAGAATGAGTGTGCTTGGTTTACGAATGCAAAATATACTGTGGTGACAGAAAGAGTGGGTAGAGAAATGGAACTGGATTTTACCTGTGTGCTGTGTGCTGTGTTCACTCATTGGACCTGATTCAAAAACTGGAAAAAGATTTTCAGTTCCACAAATTAAATTTACTTAGGAATAAATTGTGATTCCTTTATTTTAATAGGTGGACTTATTGATAACAATAACAACTGTATCACCCATTTAGTCTCCAACAAAGACAAATTGCACATCAAGGGTGATACTTTCTTAACAAACTCATTGAAAGGCACAATGGCACTGGTAGATCAATTATTTGTGTTGTTGCAGTAATACAAGAAATGTTGCACCTACCATGAAGCCGTCATGCGTTGCAGCTTTGTTACTGCACCACCAAAAATGATGAACGACATCACGCAGCCACAGAAGCAATCCAGCCTGCCCCTTCGTTTTACCTGCCTGAAGAGGACTGACACAGATCCATCTTTTATTTTTCGTAATTCATTTGTGGATAGTTAGGATATTGTAATGATTGGCAAGACTTACGTACAGATGAGATCCTTTTAGATTCTTGGCCCCATGCCACATGTCAAAGCTTTGCTTGACACCAGGAAAAATGCCACGGTCTGAATGACAGAGATGAATTTTAATACCCACTTACCCATGAGTACCGTTCTGGTGAAAGTCACCCTGGTATACTTGATACAGGTGGCAATGATGTCATGATACGCTTCCGTTTTATTTTTCAGGAGTAGATCCTGCTAACCACTGCGCCACCGGCTGCACGGTGGCGCAGTGGTTAGCACTGCGGCAGCACAGTTTACCCTTGGCCGGGGGATTGTGGGGATCGTGGGTTCGATCCCAGCCCCCGACCAACAGTGATCTGTGTGGAGTTTGCATGTTCTCCCCGTGTTGCGTGGGTTTACTCCGGGATTTCTCCGGTTTCCTCCCACATGCCAAAAACATGCATGTTAGGTTAATTGGCTGTTCTAAATTGTCCCTAGATATCTGTTTCCTATAGGCCCTTAGAATAGAGGGTTAGTATTAATGAAAGCGCTTTGAGTGGTCTTTGTGACTAGAAAAGCGCTATATAAGTGCAGGTTAGTTAGTAGTTAGTTAGATGTGATCGGGTCTTAATTGCCAGAATACCTGTAAACAGATAACATCAGTCTCTTCATTTAGTTATGGTGCAACATATTACATGACTTTTTATAGTTATACATTTACCAACAAAAAACATGTACAATAGTTAAGGTCATTTACAACTGTATTTGTCATAGGTAGTAGGCTTGGTAAATCCAAAAAACACAATGTCATTGGGCTGCTAGGCTGATAACACGCATTGAAAACAAACCTAAAAGACTGAACGATAGATACAGGTCAAGGGAGCACCCTAAGTGGACCAGGGGATCCTATCTGTACATGTACATTCTCAATCCTGTAATTTATAAAAGTGAAGAAGGAGGACAAGAATTTTTACAAAACTGTTGGGAATACTTTTCACAGACACCAAGAAGTTTAAAAAAATATATATAGACGTAAGATGAGAACTAAGCTGACCTGGAGAAGGTTTTGCCTCCGTTTTTGCTTTCAAAAGACTTATTCTCCACCACCCAATCAGAAAGCAACTCATACTGGCTCGGACTTCGCCCGGGTTAACAAGGTCAGGAGTTCCTGGAAGCGCAAGGTGAAGGACAGAGCTGCATGGAGGAATCTGATCAGACCTAAATGAAACAGTCATTGTCGCCCCCGACAGACTGCTATGATGATGATGCTCGTGACTGCTGGCTGTCCCCAGATGAATTTTACAGAATAGGTTGTGGGACTAGAATGTTCTGAATGAGGCTTTAAAAAGCTCTGAATCAGTTTGTGAATCACTGGATTGAAAATGTACTTGTACATGCATAGATTGGACACCGGGGTCCACATGGGGGGCTCACATGGTCAGGGGTTCACTTGACCTGTTCCCCTGCAAGATCATTAGCTAAAGATTCAAAGATTTTTATTGTCAATACTACGATACGTGCAGGTCATACAGGACAATTGAAATTGCATTTCTCTCTCTCAACATTGGTGTGCATTTTATCAAAAGAAAGGAATTAGGCTGGATTAAAAAAAAGAAAACAAGAACAAACAGCAACGGCAGCAGTCTATGTCCAGTCTATATATAGTTACATACATTGACACAGTGACATTTCGGGCAAAGAGTGCTTCTTTCAGTAAATGGGGATACACCGGGGTAAGATCATCTAACACAATGTGAAAGCAACTTATTTTCTAAACGTCAAAAACGTTTGATCACGTAAACAACAGATCCATTGTTCGACATATCATAAACTAATGCTAACTATCAAATTTTGATTCTGGCGAAATTAGACAACATTAAAATTATGGGCAAAAAGTGCTTATTTAGATAAATGGCCACAAGTGTGTAGGAGATCATCGAACACAATGTAAAACTAATGTATTTTTAAAAACTCATAACGCCCCTTAGAAAAGAAATGGGAGTTCCTTCCTTAACGGAAGCCAATGCTAACTGTAGCTACACTAGACCAGAGTGGAAAAATTACCGTTTGGGAAGGATTACCGAGCAATTTCTGTGGTCTATCCCATCACCATACACCAGTTGATATCATCACACAGTCATATTAATAACAGGAACATTTCATAGGTTGTCATAGCCAGGAGCGGCACTGGGGTTAAGCTCCCAGTGCTTATAAAATGCTCCTTATGGCGTGCGTCTCGAAAAGCCTCTGACAACTAAGTCCAACTCCTAGCCTGCCCGTGTGGTTTAGTCTCTAAGCCCGGCGGAATTGCTTTTACTAATAGGAGAAGGGGCGAGGGCGGATCTCTGGCGCCTTAAAACCAGATGCTTCGGGTAGATGGTGGCTCATCAACCTGGGAAGGTAGCCCATCTAGGGGAAGGTAAACCCTGATTTCAAACCTCTGCTGCCTTGCGGTACACCCGGTCATGGGAAAGGCTTCGGGAGTCAACCCTGAGGAAAAATCCGGAGTCGGAGTCCCTAAGGCAGTTCTTTGTTGTGCTCAACATCGTTCTGGCAGCTCCTGCGACGGCGCTGGTGCCAAACTGTAGCAGCCCTGCTGTTCCTTTGGATTCATCAGTGACGTGGAGAAGGGGGACATGCTGCATGGGCAACATCTTGTCCTCCATATCTTCCTGCCCAGGCTTGAATCCTACCAACGCCCAACGCTGGAAGGTAGAACACCGGATCAGGATCATCTCCAACTCTGAACAACTCATTCTCCTTGGAGACTTCAATGCCAGAGTGGGTGCTGACCACGACTCCTGGCCCTCCTGTCTTGGACCATTTGGCGTGGGCAGAATGAACGACAACGGACAGCGGCTGCTCAAGTTCTGCACTTATCACGATCTGTGCATCACAAACTCGTTCTTCAAGACCAAGCCCCAACACAAGGTTTCCTGGCGACATCCGCACTCAAAGCACTGGCACCAGCTGGACTTGATCCTGACCAGGCGCACCTCACTGAAGAACGTGCTAATCACCCGTTCATTCCAGAGTGCAGATTGCGACACAGACCATTCATTGGTGTGTTGCAAGGTCAAGCTGCAGCTGAAGAAATTCCATCATGCTAGACAGCCTGGAAAGGCACGGATTGACACCAGCAAGATGGCCCAACCAGAACTTGTTGAGTGGTTTGCCTCCACCTTTGAGAAGGAACTTGGTGTACCACAAGAAGGAGAATCTGCAAAGCAGAAGTGGGAAGAGCTGCGAAACACCATCCACCGCACAGCCTTGGCTACCTTTGGGAGGAAGACCTCGAAGTCACAGGACTGGTTTGATGCCAAGTTGACCGAGATGACCCCCGTCATTGAAGCCAAGCGCTCAGCTCTTGCCGAGTACAAGAAGTACCCAAAAGAGAAGAATCTCCAGATTCTCAGGGCTGAGAGAAGCAAAGTTCAGCAGACTGCTCGGCGCTGTGCCAACGAGTACTGGACTCAGCTCAACCAAGACATTCAAACCTGGCTGCACGGTGGCGCAGTGGTTTAGCACTGTGGCAGCACAGTTTACCCTCGGCCGGGGGATCGCGGGGATCATGAGATCGTGGGTTCGATTCCAGCCCCCGACCAACAGTGAGCTGTGTGGAGTTTGCATGTTCTCTCCGTGTTGCGCGGGTTTACTCCGGGATTTCTCCAGTTTCCTCCCGCATACCAAAAAACATGTAGGTTTAGGGCGCTCGCGCACGCAGCGACCAGCAGCCGGTGGCTTGTCACCAGACTGCAAACCAAATCTACCTACGGGTACAAATAAGTAACAAAAAAACAAAAAAAAAAAAAAAAAACCCGCTGCCATAACAGGGAACATCCGTGGTATGTACGATGGCATCAAGAAAGCACTTGGTCCGGCTCAGAGCAAGACAGCCCCCTCAAATCCTCCACTGGGAAGATGATCACAGAAAAGAACAAGCAGATGGAGAGATGGGTGGAGCACTACTCCGACCTCTACTCCAGACAGAACACCGTGACACCATCAGCCCTTGATGCCATCGATTGCCTGCCATCCATGGACGAACTTGACGCCGAGCCAACCATCGACAAACTCAGCAAGGTCATTGATAGCTTGGCCGCTGGCAAGGCACCCGGCAACGACGGCATACCCCCCGACCTGATCAAGCACTGCAAGACCGCCCTACTGCTGCCATTGCATGACGTCCTCTGCCAGTGCTGGAAGGAAGGTGCTGTGCCACAGGACATGAGGGACGCCAAGATCATCACCCTCTACAAAAACAAAGGGGAGAGAAGCAACTGCAACAACTACAAGGGCATCTCCCTCCTCAGCGTTGTTGGCAAAGTCTACGCATGAGTTGTTCTCGTTCGTCTACAGAAGCTTGCCGAACGTGTCTACCCCGAGTCTCAGTGTGGCTTCCGTGCTGAACGATCGACGGTAGACATGATATTCTCCATCCGCCAACTCCAGGAGAAATGCAGAGAACAGAACATGCCCCTGTACGTCGCCTTCATCGACCTCAATAAAGCGTTCGATCTGGTCAGCAGAGAGGGCCTTTTCAAGATCCTGCCAAAGATAGGATGCCCACCAAAGTTGCAAAGCCTCATCGAATCGTTTCATACCAACATGCAGGGGATAGTGCAGCACGACGGCAATGTCTCAGAGCCATTCAACATACGCAGCGGAGTGAAACAGGGCTGTGTACTTGCGCCAACCCTCTTTGGGATTTTCTTTGCTATGCTCCTGAGGCATGCCTTCAGCACAGCAACAGAGGGAATCTACCTGCACACAAGATCTGACGGCAGGCTTTTCAACTTCGCCCACCTGAAAGCCAGAACCAAAGTATGCGGGGCTCTAATCAGAGACATGCTGTTCGCAGACGATGCTGCAGTCGCAACCCACACACAGCAGGAGCTTCAGTCCCTGATGGACCGCTTCTCCCAGGCATGCAAGGACTTCGGGCTTACCATCAGCCTGAAGAAGACTAACGTCTTGGCGCAAGGCACGAAAGCACCACCAACCATCACCATCGACGACTACGAGCTGGAGGTCGTGAATCAGTTCACGTACCTGGGATCCACGATCAGCAGCAACCTCTCCCTTGATACAGAGATCAACAAGAGGATTGGAAAATCAGCCTTCACACTCGCTCGCCTCACCACACGAGTGTGGGAGAATCCAAAACTCTCTGTCAAGACGAAGATGGCAGTGTACAACGCCTGCGTCATCAGCACACTGCTCTATGGGAGTGAGACGTGGACAACATACGCCCGGCAGGAAAAGAGACTGAACTCCTTCCACTTGCGCTGCATTCGCCATATCCTGGACATATCCTGGCAGGACAAAGTGCCCAACACAGAAGTTCTGTCCCGCACCGGCCTTCCCTCCATGTTCACTCTACTCAGGCAGCGCAGGCTCCGCTGGCTAGGCCACGTTCACCATATGGAGGATGGCAGAATCCCCAAAGACGTCCTCTATGGAGAACTGGCGACTGGCAGGAGAGACGTTGGCTGCCCACAGCTGCGCTTTAGAGACGTCTGCAAGAGAGACATGAAGGCCCTGGAGATCAACACAGAGCACTGGGAGGACCTTGCAACGGACCACTCCAAATGGAGAGGCACCCTGACCAGACAGCTCAAGGCGGGTGAAGAGAGACTGACTGCTGCAGCAGATGAAAAAAGGACACGCAGGAAGAACTGCCACAGCTCCAGCAGCACGGAGACCACCCACAAGTGCGACCTGTATGACAGGGACTGCCATTCGCGCATCAGCCTGTTCAGCCACAGGCGGTGCTGTTCCAGCAGAGTAGACGTTTAGGATTCTCTTCCATGGTCATCATAGACCGACGGAGGCCGACGACGACTGTCATAGACAAAATGTAGGTTACAGATAGCTATGCAAACACTAGTTAGCTTAGCTTAGCTTACGGGCCGAGTAGCAAATAGGCGACCTAGTATGGATTTTAAAACCTATGATTCTTCATATCGCACCAGCGATCAAAAGCTGAGCCAATACTTATTCTGGTCTTGCCCGTTCATTTATTACTTCTTACTTGAGAAGGATAACGGAATGAGCCATCACTTTCAGAAGCGGACATAGCTGTCTCTGGCAACCCCTGGTTTTACGCAAATGAAATAGCACGTGACATCAACGCATTCATTGTATTGGATCTGGAATCCGGATGGAACAATTTTCTGTCTTAAAAAATCTTCTGGAATATTTACATTACCATCGGTCCGGAAAAAATTACAAAAGATTTTATTTCATCAATATACTAATTTTTAGAAGAACATTAAGACTAACATTGTGCAAGTTTCTAAACGCTTTTTTGATGTATTAATTTTTTTAAAAATCTTTATTTTCATAAAAATGTTATGAATTTCACCTTTAAAGGGCACAAATGAATTCAGGCATCCAACGTTTCACAACATTTATTTATATATTTTAAAACAATAAAAACAAAACACATTTACAACCTAAAATTAACTGGAACTGACATAAATAACTGCTGGCGCTTAATAGCAACAGCCGTTTTTTTTGTTTGTTTGTTTTTTAAGCATGTGTAGCTAAAACGGATGAACTTAAACACACCATAAAAATGTGATTCAGTATATTTACAAAAACCACAGAACAATTAACAGCTGTCAAAGTCCTTACAATCTGATCTAAAGTGTTGTCATAAATTTGTTGTCAAAACTAGAGAGCTATGGTTTGATCACAACTGTGCTGCATTAATATTACTGTCAATAACACTGTACCATATAGTTATTTCAAAAAGGTTTACTGGAGATGCGCATCAGAGAGGATTATGTTAAATAAACGATTCTATACTGTAGTGTCCGAATAATAAGGAGGCGAGGTGACGTTTTATATAGTTTATTATCAAGAACTAATTACACTTGGGGAGACCCTACCATGGGTACAGGAGTGATGGCAAGGAGACCACATGTCTCCTGCACCAGGCTTTTATATCCCAGGTGACGCCACCCCCCGGAGGCGAGGCATCACCCCTCCCAGCCTAGGGCACCACCATACTCATATATTATACTGTATTGCTATTCTACATTATCCCCCCACCCCTTGAAAAAACTGCAAGCACACAAATTGCCCAACCAAATAATTTACACCCGAATCATACACTAATACAGGGAAGAATAGGCCTATCCATTCACACCACACTGGCTCAGCAGAACTCCCCGCTATGTAAACACAATAGTCTCTGAAATAAAATGAGCCACACACCAAAATAAATTAATCCCTCCTAAACTAAACACATAACAAATACAGACATAGACAATGGCGGTACCCAATCCCATAAACTCACAGGATACATAAAAGACATACCCAGAGAACGCCCCAATCACACAAAATAGGGCAGTAAACAATCCATTCACACATGGGTGGTGCTACACCTCACACTCACAACAATCACTCTACAACCCTGGCCTTGTGCTTACACTACTTGACTCACCCTGTCACAGTGGCAAAAATTTCCCTAATGGCCACAAACAGCCATAAAGGCCCAATCTAAGACAGGAGAATACACATGGCAACACGTGACAGAAATGGAAATAAACTATAATACTGCAAAATATTGGAAACAATTTCACCAGCCAAAGGTAGTTCACATACCAACAGGTCACAGTGCAGCACTACACAATTCCATAAAGACACTTTAATTTCTTTCTTTTTTTTTTAACTACAGAACACGCTAAACAATCACATAAGTTGTACCATAAGTGGGGCAAATGTCCTTAAGAACCAATTTATACACATCACACAATACACACGGTTCCCTTCAACTCCATTACCATGCAACTTTAACATTTACCAAATGGATGTGGCAGGGAGTATGGGCGTTGACGGATTATAAGTCTAGGCAGGGGGTCGATGATGATGACGCTTTGCTTCCAGACAGGCTCAATAACTTCTTTGCACTTTCTGAAGCATCAAACCTGACAATCAGAGGGAGGGCTGGCTCATCTTCACCATCTGTGGAGCCAGCTATCACCATCAACGCAGTGGACACACGGCGGACCCTAATCAGGGCTAACCCATGTAAAGCTGCAGGTCCGGACAACATCCCGGGACGTGTGCTCCGAGTCTGCGCGAGTGAGTTGGCGGATGTCCTGACTGACATATATAACATTTCCCTGAGTCAGGCCATCATCCCCAGATGCTTTAAGACCTCTATCATAGTACTGGTGGCAAAGAAAGCGGTTGTGTCCTGTCTGAATGACTATTGTCCTGTTGCACTGACACCAATTGTGATGAAGTGTTTTGAACGGCTTGTTAAACCACACATCACAACCTGCCTCCCTGCATCACATGACCCGCTCCAGTTCGCGTATCGTTCAAATCGCTCTACAGAGGACGCTATTGTCACCACCCTGCACTCTGTCATTACCCACCTGGATCAGAAAGACATCTATGCCAGACTCCTGTACATTGATTTCAGTTCAGCATTTAACACCATTATTCCCCACAGACTGATGGAGAAATTACTCCTTCTTGGTCTGAACACTGCCACATGTCTCTGGATCCTGGATTTCCTGACCGAGAGACCTCAGTCTGTCCGGGTTGGAAACAACATCTCCAACTCCATCACGCTGAGCACTGGATCCCCTCAAGGCTGTGTACTCAGTCCACTGTTGTTTACACTTTTAACACATGACTGTGTGTCCAGACACGAGGGGAACCAGATTATTAAGTTTGCGGATGACACCACAGTGGTGGGACTTATTCAGAGGGAGGAGGAATCAGTGTACAGGGAACTGTACATTAACTGTACATTAACGTAACTGTTGAACTGTATAATCAGAGGAGTTATTGTCTAATTTGACCTTGTTGGATTTTCCTTTCCTTGATATACAATTCATGAGAGTCTGTTGGATTGTTCTTAGTCTGGCCCTTCACCCAGGACCAGTTTGTCTTGGGAGACCCTATCAGAGGCAAATTGCCCCGGACAACATAGCTCCTGGGATCACTGGGGCACGCAAACCCCCCCACCACGATAAGGTGACGATCCCGAGTAAAGAGAGGTGCAGAGCTGTCAACTGATCACCACCTGGTGGTGAGTTGGATCCGATGGCAGGGGAGGAAGCCATTCAGACCTGGTAGACCCAAACGTATAGTGAGGGTGTGCTGGGAGCGTCTGGCTGAGGCCCCTGTCCGGGAGGTCTTCAACTCCCACCTCCGGAAGAACTTCAACCACATTCCAAGGGAGTCTGGAGACATGGAGTCTGAATGGGCCATGTTCTCCACCTCTGTTGTTGAAGCGGCGGCCCAGAGCTGCTGCCGCAAGGTGGTCGGTGCATCTCGTGGGGGCAACCCCCGAACCAAGTGGTGGACACCAGTGGTGAGGGGGGCCATTAAGCTGAAGAAGGAGTCCTATCAAGCTTGGTTGGTTTGTGGGACTCCCGAAGCAGCTGAGGTGTACCGGCAGGCCAAGCGGAGTGCAGTTCGGGTGGTTGCTGAAGCAAAAACCCGGGTATGGGAGGAGTTCGGCGAGGCCATGGAACAAGACTTTCGGTCGGCCTCAAAGAGATTCTGGCAAACTGTCCGGTGGCTCAGGAGGGGAAAGCAGCTCCCCGTCCACACTGTGTATGGTGTGGATGGGACACTGTTGACTTCGACTGGGGACATCGTCGGGCGGTGGAAGGAATACTTCGAGGATCTCCTCAATCCCACTGATACGCCTTCCACAGAGGAAGCAGGGTTTGGGGACGAGGGGGATGACTCGCCTATCACAGGGGCTGAGGTCGCCAAGGTGGTTAAAAATCTCCTTGGTGGCCGGGCCCCAGGGGTGGACGAGATTCGCCCCGAGTACCTCAAGGCCCTGGATGTTGTTGGGTTGTCATGGTTGACACGCCTCTGCAACATTGCGTGGAGGTCGGGGGCAGTGCCTTTGGCATGGCAAACTGGGGTGGTGGTTCCTCTCTTTAAAAAAGGGGACCAGAGGGTGTGCTCCAACTTTAGAGGGATCACACTCCTCAGCCTCCCTGGGAAGGTCTATGCCAAGGTACTGGAGAGGAGAGTCCGGCCGTTGGTCGAACCTCGGATTCAGGAGGAGCAATGTGGTTTTCGTCCTGGCCGTGGCACATCGGACCAGCTCTTTACCCTCTCGAGAATTCTCGAGGGTTCGTGGGAGTTTGCCCAACCAGTTTACATGTGTTTTGTGGACTTGGAGAAGGCATTTGACCGCGTCCCTCGTGGATTTTTGTGGGGGGTGCTTCGGGAGTATGGGGTATCGGGCTTGTTGTTACGAGCTATTCGGTCTCTGTACGACCGTTGTGAGAGTTTGGTTCGTATTGCCAACACTCGGTCGGAGTCATTCCCAGTGAGAGTTGGACTCCACCAGGGCTGCCCTTTGTCACCGATCCTGTTCATAATTTTTATGGACAGGATTTCTAGGCGCAGCCAGGGAATGGAGGGTGTCATGCTTGGTGACCACAGGATCTCATCTCTGTTGTTTGCAGATGATGTTGTCCTGTTGGCTTCATCCAGCAGTGACCTACAGCTCTTGCTGGGACGGTTTGCCGCTGAGTGTGAAGCGGCTGGGATGAGAATCAGCACCTCCAAGTCCGAGTCCATGGTCCTCAGCCGGAAAAAGGTGGATTGTCCTCTCCGGGTTGGGGACAGGCTCCTGCCCCAAGTGGAGGAGTTTAAGTATCTTGGGGTCTTGTTCACGAGTGAGGGGAGAATGGAGTGAGAGATCGACAGACGGATTGGAGCAGCATCTGCAGTGATGCGGACGTTGTACCGGTCTGTTGTGGTGAAGAGGGAGCTTAGTTCTAAGGCAAAGCTGTCGATTTATCAGTCAATCTACGTTCCTACTCTCACCTATGGTCACGAGCTTTGGGTAATGACCAAAAGAACGAGATCGCGGATACAAGCGGCTGAAATGAGCTTTCTCCGTAGGATTGCTGGACTCACCCTCAGAGATAGGGTGAGGAGCTCAGTCATCCGGGAGAGGCTCAGAGTAGAACCGCTGCTCCTCCACATTGAAAGGAGTCAGTTGAGGTGGTATGGGCATCTGATTAGGATGCCTCCTGGACGCCTCCCACTTGAGGTGTTTCAGGCACGTCCCACTGGGAGGAGACCCCGGGGCAGACCCAGGACTCGGTGGAGAGACTATGTCTCCCAGCTGGTCTGGGAACACCTTGGTATCCCCTCTGAAGAGCTGGAGCAGGTGGCTGGGGAGAGGGAAGTCTGGGCTTCTCTGCTTGAACTGCTGCCTCCGCGACCCGGACCTCCGGAAAAGCGGTAGAAGATGGATGGATGGATGGATGGATTTTCTTTCCCCCTTTGTTATATTATTCAGTTTCTTTTAATCTGTACTTTTAATCTATCTGAAATAAATAAAGATTCATTCATAAATAAAGATTCATTCATTCATTCATGTACAGGGAAGAAGTTAGAGACTTGGAGGGCTGGTGCAGGGAGAACAATCTGGTGCTCAGCGTGGACAAAATGAAGGAGACGATTATTGACTTCCGGCGGTCACGGCCTGAACAGGTCCCTCTCTGCATCAGCGGCCGTTTGGTGGAGAGAGTGGAGAACATCAAGTTCCTCGGAGTGCAGATCTCGCAGGACCTGACCTGGAGCAAGAATTCCTTGGGGATCAGGAAGCGGGCCCAGCAGACTGCACTTCTTGAGGAAACTCAAGGTTTCTCAGGCCTCTTTCCCCATCTGCATCCTCAGGACCTTCTACAGAGGTGTGGTGGAGAGTGTTCTGACGTACTGCATTGCAACATGGTACTCCAGTTGCATATGTCAGACAAAAATGCTCTGCAGAGGATAGTTAAGGGAGCTAAGAAGGTAATTGGAGTTTCCCTCCCCTCTGTTCAAGAACTTTTTCAGAGCCGTTGTAGGAGCAGGGCACTGAACATTGTTAAGGACCACTCTCACCCTCTACACAAACACTTTGAACTGCTGCCATCTGGCAAACGATTCCGGAGCATCAGAGGCAGAATCACCAGACTGATCAACAGCTTCCTTCCACAAGCTGTTAGGATGCTGAACAGTTGATCCAGAATCCTTTACACATATTACTGCACTTTATGGACATTATGTCTATTATATGTATATTATAGTTTTAGTCAGTTTTAAGTATTTATTTCTCTTAGCTACTTAGATTCACTTAGCCATTTTAATTGTTTTATATACAGTATATATATATATACAGTATATAGGCAGTTATTATAATTTTAACTGCAACTGTAATAAGTTAACTTTACTGTAATATCCAAATGTGTCTCAGGGATGTGTGAATGGCTGTCGGGGTGGGGGGTGTGAGTGTGTTTTTAAATTATGTTCTTTTTACAACACGGATGCCTAGAGAAACGCAATTTCATCTTGCTTGCACTACAGTTGTATGCATAGCATCATGACAATAAAGGTTGATTGACTGATGTGAATATTTAACACAGTAAACATAACAACCTTAACCATAACATATATCAATTAATGCACATTTCAGACACACCATAAGCCCTCATTCATTCAACTGGGTCTCTCGAAGCCCCCCCCCCCCTTCCCGGAGTAAGATAAGATAAGATAAGATAAGATAAGATAAGATAAGCCTTTATTAGTCCCACAACGGGGAAATTCCAGGATTGCAACAGCACAGGGATAGCAACACTCAGAGCAACAATCAGAAGGCAAGAAAAAAACAAGCAAGCAAGAGCAGCTAATATACATATGTACGTATTACTATAAAATATATACAGTATATATACACACACACACAGACACACAGTGCAGAGCATTGTAGCTGGATGGAATAAATATATGAATATATGAACACACAGTGCAGAGCATTGTAGCTAGATGGAATAAATATGTAAATATATAAACACCCACAGTACGGAGCATTGCAGCTAGGTGGAATAAATATGCAAGTATATAAACACACACAGTGCGGAGCAATGTAGCTAGATGGAATAATATGTAGATATATAAATATATAAACACACCCAGTGCTGAGCATTGTAGCTAGATGGAATAAATATGTAAATATATAAACACACACAGTGCAGAGCATTGTTGCTAGATGGAATGAAACAGCATAACCGTCTACTTAGTTATCCTACATGGTATGATTATGTGCCCATACATATTCTCACCCTCCATAGCGACCGGTATGTTCCTAGTTGTATGCCGGAGGGGACCATTGTGTAAGTCTATTGCATCTTTTGCATTCAAAAAACTATTAGTTTGTTACGTCTTTTTGCTATCTCTGCGAGCAGCCCTGCTTAGGTTGTACAGTCTGACAGCCGTTGGTAGGAAGGACCTACGAAACCTCTCGGTTGTGCACCTGGGATGATGTAGTCTGCTGCTAAATGAGCTCCTCAGTGCATTCAGTATGTCCTGCATAGGGTGGAACTCGGACTCCAGCAGAGATGACAGTTTAGCCACCGTCCTTCTCTCTCCTATCTCCTCCATCGGATCAAGGCGCTGCCCCAGGACAGAGCTAGCTTTCTTAATCAGTTTGTTCAGTCTCTTCCTATCGGCTGCAGTAATGCCACTGCCCCAGCAGACCACTCCAAAAGTGATGGCTGATGCCACCACCGTGTCATAGAATGACTTCAGCAGCGCCCCTTGTACACCAAAAGACCTGAGTCTCCTCAGCAGGAACAGCCTGTGCTGTCCCTTCTTGTAGAGTGCATCAGTATTGTGTGACCAGTCTAGTTTATTGTTCAGATGAATACCCAGGTACTTATAGGATGTCACCATCTCGATGTCTGTTCCCTGTATATTTACTGGTACTGTGAGGGGCTGCCCATGCCTGCGGCAGTCCACCACCAGCTCCTTAGTTTTCCTCGCGTTGATCTGGAGGCAGTTCCGATGGCACCAGTCCACGAAGTCCTGGATAAGCCCTCTGTACTCAGCTTCATCTCCATTGGAGATGAGGCCAACGATCGCAGAGTCATCAGAGAACTTCTGTAGATGGCAGTGTGTTGTGTTGTGTGAGAAGTCCGCAGTATAAAGAGTGAACAGGAAGGGAGCCAGCACCGTTCCCTGGGGGGCCCCCGTGCTACTGATGATCGTGTCGGACACACAGTCCCGGGTTCTCACAAACTGAGGCCGGTTCGTGAGGTAGTCCAGGATCCATGATGACAGGTGCTGGTCCACCCCTGCGCGCAGCAGCTTGTCCTTCAGGATCATCGGTTGGATGGTGTTGAAAGCACTGGAGAAGTCAAAGAACATGATCCTCACCATATTCCCGGGCTTCTCCAGGTGGGACAGAGAACGGTGAAGGAGGAAGATCACCGCATCCTCCACCCCAATGCCATGCTGGTAGGCGAACTGGAGTGGATCCATCGCTGGTTCCACCAGGGGGCGGAGGTGAGCAAGGAGCAGTCTCTCCAGGGTCTTCATCAAGTGGGACGTCAAGGCCACCGGTCTGTAGCTGTTCAGGTCTTTGGGGTGGGAAGTTTTTGGTACAGGTACCACACAAGATGTTTTCCACAGCTGTGGTACCCTCCCCAGTTTCAGGCTCATGTTGAAGATATACGTCACAATCCCACACAGCTGGTCTGCACAGGACTTGAGGAGCTTTGCGCTGATGCCGTCCGGTCCCGGCGCCTTCCTCGCCTTGATCTTCCTCAGCTCCGTCCTCACCTGGGTCCTGGTCAGGGTCAGGACCAGGTGTGGTCCTGTCACATGTCCGTCACATGGCCCACTTCCAGAGCATCTCTGTTTTTTAGTGACTGGAGACGGACTGCATGGACGCCCTTTGGTGCTCCAACGTCGCAGCTCATTGGGATGCTGTCTCGACCCATCAGTCAAACTCAGTCCCACTGTCCCTATCCTAGAACTGCGCACCCGACCAAGCCGAGGCTCAACCCTAGGGCGCACGTTATCACCCTCACCCAGGGGAGCACTCACTGGCTTCCCCTGTCGTCTGCGCCGCGATCTGGCTCCCTTATGACTCCTCAGCGGATTGCTAAGTTGACTCAAGCCATGTTCCTTGCCTTTGGTGTTGGCACGGCTAGGGTTTGTGTCATCTGCAGGTACCCCGGATACCTGATGTTGGTGCGTCAGAGCGGCATCAGTCACTGTTGGCTCAGCAGCTGGAATCTGTCGGCCGGCGGAGCCCTGTAGCTCACGCTCTTTGGACCTTTCCGCCACCACAGGGATCAAACCATGCTGTTCGAGTCCACCGTTCATGGGACCACAAACACTAGCATGGGACCCCCGCCTTGTCGGCATACTAAGATGCTGGCGGTGTCCCTCTTCACCCGGAATGGGCCACCTAAAGTCCCACACTTCATTGCCACTTCCCACGTAAAACAAGTCACTACCCATCAGATTAACGCTTTCTCGAGACAACATAATGTCAAGGGGATCATTACCATAACCACAACAGGCAGTGCACGTTTTACTCACATTGTGGTGGGGAAAACACTGTCTTACGATTTCCAAGTTCAAAATGGGGGTCGCCGACTCCTTACCCGCCAACATCGGCACTGGTGTCCCGTCCGTGTTGGAAGAGACAGTGTGGCCCACGTTAGGCACCTTTTTTCTCCCTCCATCCCTAGCAGACCTCGGTTTCTCCTTGTCGAAACTGTGGCAAATTCTGGCGAAGTGATGGAGCAAACCGCACCGTCCACAACGCTTGCCCCTTGCCGTACACTCCCTGGCTCAATAACGATGCATGCTGGATCTGCATCACCCATCCCAGCCTAGGGCACCGCCATACTAATATATTATACTGTTGAGAGTGCAAATAAAGGAACCAGACTTGCACAGCAGACGAACTTTATTTCTCTCTCTTACTTGATTCTTACACAGAAAAAGAATATCTCAATACACCAGGCTCTCTCCTTTTATATCACTCCATTCCTTCCCCCTGCTGCCTGAAATCTTGCATCACAATACATTCACACATCCACCCCTTACTGTCCCCGCAGCTACTCCTTCCTGCTGCATTACCATCATCATCATAGCAGTCTGTCGTGGGCGACAATGACTGTTTCATTTAGGTCTGATCAGATTCCTCCACACAGCTCTGTCCTTGTTGCTGTTTTCCTCTTCTTTTGTCTTCCTGCTCCTAGCTTACTTTTCGCTGCCTGTTGGAGTGTGAACAGATCAGCGCGGACCTTGTAAGCCCGGGCGGCGTCCGAGCCGGTAGGAATTGCTTTCTGATTGACCATTTCATGAAACTGCTTGCAAAGTATTTGAGTACTGCTAGCTTTTGCTGGACTAGCACATTTATTACCTTTATCTGCCACATTCTTGGCAGATAAAGGTAATATCAGTGGCAAGGACAAGCCAAGACAAACTGACTCCAGTATCTGTTGCAGTGACTGACCAGATGATAGGTTTGTTTATCTCTGCTCTTTGGGTAGTGCATGTCACAATGCACCGACTGGCACAGTCCACCACAGACCTTGTGACAGATGTGGTTATTTGCCAGGATGTCCAGTTTCACCCTGTGTAACTGGGAGTGGTCCACCACAGACCTGTGACAGATATTGTTTTTAGTTCTGCCAGGATGCCCTGTTTCACCCTCCACGCCCTCAGAAGGGCGGGGATGCTGGTTGAGTCACCGACGGCCCGACCCATGAGACAGGTAGTACCGGTTTTCATGGTTATCCAGTAGCAAGCAAGCCAATGCCTGACCTGACAAAAATGCCTGACCTGACAAAACCAAACCTGCATTACCATAACTTCTCCCATTACAATACGTACTGTCCTCCTCCGTTTAATCCCCCATGCTCTACCGGCAGAGGGACTATTCTCCTCCCCTCTGCTTCCAGTCTGAGATGAATATCCCAGCGTGGGTTCTCTACCCGTCCCCCCAGAGTCTCAGACTGAGTTTCAACCCTCACGTCCTTTTGGCTTCAGTCTCCTCCCATATCTGCTGTAACGAGGGTTCTTCGACTCCACAGCGCTACTGTGCCGGTGGGGGGCTCTTGGTGGTGTGTCTGTCTGCCAGTGGGCAATGGCGAGGGGGGGACATTTGACTTGCCCGTGTGGCTGCTCTGATGAATCTTCTACCTGGGGAGTTCTCAGTGGGGGTCTTCCACGCCGAGGAGCCCGAGCCAACATCACTTGCTCGTCCACCACCACAAAGGCGGGCTTAAGTCTGTCTACACATATTTTCTCCTGACAACCCCCCAAGTCTAACAAAAAATGTTTGTCCCCTGGTTCCAGCACTCTGAACGGGCCATCGTAGGGTGGGCGCAATGGGGGGCGGTTGGCATTGTGCCTGACAAACACGAACACTGCATTCTTCAAAGTTTTTGGCACAAAAGTGCGTGGAAAACAGTGGTGGGCCGGGCCCGGTAGCATGCCTGTGTCTGTGCTATGCTGCAAATGCTGAGACAGATAGTTGTCCGGTGCGGGATTATCTGGCAAAAATTCCCCGGGGAGCCGCAGTGGCTGAGAAAAAACAAGCTCCTCCGGGGAAACCTCCAAATCCTCTTTTGGTGCGGAACGCAACCCTAACAGAACCCACGGCAACCGGTCTACCCAATTTGCATCCGTAAGCGAAGCCCTGTCCGCTGCTTTCAGCGACCTATGGAAACGGTCGCATAACCCATTGGCCTGTGGGTTGTACGCGGTTGTGCGATGAATTGCTACACCCAGGCTACGGGCCATTGCGGACCAGAGGTCGGAAACAAACTGAGGGCCCCTATCAGACGTGATGTCCGACGGGATGCCAAAACGTGCCACCCATGTTGTCAAAAAGGCGCGCGCCACATCCGCAGACGTGGTTGCCGCTAGCGGGACTGCTTCTGGCCAGCGTGTGGTGCGGTCCACCACTGTCAGAAGGTGCGTGAACCCCTGCGATGGCGGGAGGGGGCCCACAAGGTCCACGTGAACATGGTCGAACCTCTTAGCCAGTATACGAAACGGCTCCAAAGGTGCCTTCGTGTGTCTGTGTACTTTGGCTCGTTGGCACGCTACGCAGGATGCAGCCCACTGTTTCACTTGTTTGCGCAGGCCTGGCCATACGAACTTTGCTCCCACCATTTTGACTGACACGCGCACTCCTGGGTGTGCCAGAGCGTGAACTGACTCAAACACTCAGCGGCGACAAGCAACTGGGACCATCGGGCGCGGGTGTCCCGTGGAGACGTCACAAATTAGGGGGGGCTGCTGTCTTGCAGTACTCTGCTCTCCAGCCTTAACCCTGTTGGTCCAGACTGGAGCGCGCACACGTCCGCATTGCCAATCTGCTTTGCGGCCGTGGCTGTATAATCTATCCCTACGCAGATTGGTGCCACTACTGCACGCGAGAGGCAGTCCGCCACCACATTCAGTTTACCCGGCACATGCTGAATATTGGTCATAAACTCCGAGATCGCGGCCAGCTGTCTCTGCTGCCGCCCCAACCATGGTTCCGAAACCTTGGCCATCGCGTACGTTAGCAGCTTGTGGTCCACGAATGCAGTGAAGCTGCACCCTTCCAGCCAGAACTGGAAGTGGCGTATGGCCAGGTGGAGAGCCAGCAACTCTCTGTCGAACGCGTTGTATTTACACTCACTGTCGCGCAAAGCCCTGCTGAAAAAAGAGAGCGGCTGCCAAGAACCGGTGACACGTTGCTCCACGACGGCTCCTATGGCCACGTCCAAAGCGTCGGTAGTGAGTGCTATCCGGGCCACCGGGTCCGTGTGCGGACCCGGTGGTGCGGACCCGGTACCCGGTACCCGGACCCGGTACCAACAGTGCGGCGTTTGCCAGGGCTGTTTTAACCTCAGAGAATGCCTGCTCCCACTCCGGAGTCCAGTCGACTCTGTCCGCCGGCTTCCGTTTCTTGAGCGCAGTGTACAATGACTGCATGAGCTGAGCTGCGCGAGGAAGGAACCGGTTATAAAAGTTAACCATCCCCAAAAACTCTTGCAGCGCCCTGATCGTCTGAGACTGGGGAAAATTCGCCACGGCGCGCACCTTGTCGGGCAAGGGTACCGTTCCCTCCGGTGAGATGCAATGCCCCAAAAAGTCAATCCCCGTCACGCCAAACTGGCATTTCGCCGGGTTGATTATAAACTCGTGCTCCTCCAACCTCCGGAAAACCGTCCTGAGGTGGGTTACGTGTTCATCCTCAGACGCGCTGGCCACCAGGATGTCATCCAGGTAGACAAACACAAACGGCAGATCACGCAACACCGCATCCATCATGCATTGGAATGTCTGTACCGCGCCTTTTAATCCGAAGGGCACGCGTAAAAACTCAAACAAGCCAAACAGAGTTATTACCGCTGTTTTGGGTATGTCCTCTGCGCGCACCGGGACCTGGTGGTAACCGCAGACCAAGCCTATTTTAGAAAAAAATGCGTGCCCAGGTGAGGTGACTGGAAAAATCCTGAATATGGGGAATCGGATAGCTGTCATGCGCTGTGGCGTTATTCAATCTGCGGAAATCTCTGCACGGTCGCCACGATCCCTCGGCCTTAGGGACCATGTGTAGTGGGGATTCCCATGGGCTGTTTGAGCACCTGATGATGCCCAACCTTTCCAAGTTGGCAAACTCCTCGTGTGCTATGGCCAGTTTAGCTGCGTCCAGGTGCCGAGGTCGTGTGAAAACGGGTGACCCAGTGGTGGTGATAGTGTTCCACCCTTTGTTTAGTGACGGCCGCCGAAAACGTCGGGACCGTGAGTGCTGGGAACTGAGTGAGCAGTGTGTGGAACTTACCGCCTGGAGCTGTTAACGTTGGCTAGCGTTGTTGGCCTGGTCCCTCGAGCTGTACAGGGAAGAGAATCAAAAAACAGTGCATTAACCAGGCGTCTGTTAGCAACATCGACTAGCAACCCGTATGCACACAGAAAATCAGCTCCCAAGATTGGGAAACTGCATGCCGCTATGACGAATGTCCACTCGTACATACGGCTGTGTAGGGATACAGTCAGTGTCCTCTCACCAAAAGTCCTAATGTCCAAGCCGTTTGCAGCTATCAGCTCGGGGCTGCTAGCTCCCACTAGCCAGTCAGCGTAGGACGGCAGGATGAGGCTCTTTTGGGAGCCGGTGTCTACGAGGAACCGTCTCCCCAAGCGCGAGTCCGTCACATAGAGCAGCTTGTTTTCTTCACCGGCGGTCGCAGCTGCTACTGACTGCCGGCCTTGGCGTTTCCCGAACGCTTGAATTGGCATGGTGGCACACTTCTGCGTGCGTTCTCTCCAAAACGGCGGTGGTAGGAGCAGAGCGTGTCTCTCTAGCGCTTTCTGGCCCCCACTGTCACTACCGTCACCGGCTCCTTGCCTTCGCTGGTCATCTCGCTGGGTTCCGACGCCGCCGCATTCACTGTGAAGGCTCTGGTAGTGAGAATGATCCAATCTGCATCCTGGGCTAGCGCACAGTAGTCATGTGCGGCCAGCAATGGCGAGTTGGCCAGGACTGCTCTTGCCTCTGTTTGGAGGTTCCGGAGGAAAAGGTGGGCAAACAGAAAATGCCCGTTGTCCGTGCCCATCAACGCCAACATCTTCTCCATCAGTTCGACCGCCAACCCATCTCCTAACTCGGAGCACCTCAGAAGCCTCTCTGCTCTCTCACAGTCCGAGAATGTGCAGCGCCGGGTCAGCGCGGCCTTGAGAGTCCCGTATTTATCATGGGCTGGAGGCTGTTGGAGCAGGCTCGCTACTTGATGAGTCGTGCGAGCATCCAGCGCTGCGATCACATAGTAATATTTGGTGTCATCTGCCGTTATTCCCCGGAAGGCGAACTGAGCCTCGTTGTGGAGGAACCAAGACCACGGGTCGTGCAGCCAAAAGTCCGGTAGTTTGACTGAAACAGCGCACGCGTTGCTGGGGCTTTCCATCCAGGCCGTCTCTGGGATGCTTGCCACGTTGCTGGGGCTTCCTGTCCGGGCCAACTCCGGAGTTCTTGCCTCATGTTCCATAATTCGTCAAAGGTCACCAGTGTGGAGAGTGCAAATAAAGGAACCAGACTTGCACAGCAGACGAACTTTATTTCTCTCTCTGACTTCATTCTTACACAGAAAAAGAATATCTCAATACACCAGGGTCTCTCCTTTTATATCACTCCATTCCTTCCCCCTGCTGCCTGAAATCTTGCATCACAATACATTCACATGTCCACCCCTTACTGTCCCCGCAGCTACTCCTTCCTGCTGCATTACCATAACTTCTCCCATTACAATATGTACTGTCCTCCTCCGTTTAAGATAAGATAAGATAAGATAAGCCTTTATTAGTCCCACAATGGGGAAATTCCAGGATTGCAACAGCATAGGGACAGCAACACTCAGAGCAACAATCAGAAGGCAAGAAAAAACAACATCTAGTAAACATATGTCCATATTACTATAAATGTATATACTGTATATAGACACACAGTGCAGAGCATTATGGCTGGTGGATGTGCAGCAGAAAGTCTAAGCTCTCTCTCCGCGGATGCAGCGGGCCAGCTGGAAGTCTTTGGGCATGATGGTGACCCCCTTAGCGAAGAAGAGACCACCAGGTGGGTCTCGCTGGTCTCCTGCAGAGCCATGACGGCGAAACTCAGGAAACGCAGGACGGTCTTGAAGTCCTGAGCGATCTCCCTCACCAGGCGCTGGACGGGCAGCTTACGGATGAGCAGCTCCGTGGATTTCTGGTAGCGATGGATCTCTCTCAGAGCCACGGGCCTGTGACGGCGAGGCCTCTTCACTCTGCCGGTGGCCAGAGCGCCTCTCCGAGCAGCCCTGTGGCTAGCTGTCTCCTGGGGGGCTTCTTCCTCCAGTAGATTTTACGGGCGGTCTGCTTGGTTCTTGCCATCGCTCTTTATTATTCTGTCTTATATTTCTTTCACGCCGCCTAAACTCCAGCCCGGCACCCGCTTCGTTTTCGCTACAGCTCCCGGTATGTCGAGTTTCCCATTTGCACCGGGCGGCGGCCAAGTGCTAGCTAGCACTAGCTCCTCCCCGCTGTAACGTCTCCCGCTGCAAACCGTGGCTCCGTCCGCCGACCCGGGAGACCCCCGGGGCGATCCGTGCGTCCGTGATATATATACAGAGTGAAAGGTGTAGAAAGAAGAAGGAAGATAAAAAAAAGGCTGTTGCAACAGGCAGCCGACTCGTGTGGCGCCGCCGGTCCGGCGGAACCGGAACCGGTTAAGGATAACGGTTTAATCCCCCACGCTCTACCGGCAGAGGGACTATTCCCCTCCCCTCTGCTTCCGGTCTGAGATGAATATCCCAGCATGGGTTCCCTACAATACTATATTACTATTCTACATATACCACAAGAGTCCTCGCATGGCACACTGTTTGGCTCATAATAACCAAAGATCTGAGACGTTAGCAGTCTACAGGATATTGAGCTTAGCCTTCAGGAAGTGCTGCTTATCTCTACCTGGCAACTGGTACAAGATTATAGTGAGTCAACAGTGCATGCCACACCTACTAGCCAGGAGGTCAGAATCCTCCTTTAGTGTGGATATGACTCTGGAGCCACAAGTTTACCCCCCCCCCCCACAAAAGAGACAGAATTAAGAGGAAAACAACTATTAAGCATACATGTTTGACTTTGCCTTGGTTTTGTCATGACCCACTCTGGGCCGTCACCTGCCTCTGCTGCGCGCACACCTGCGGTCAATCACTCACGGGCTTTATAGCCTGCTCTGCCTGGAGCCTCGGCACAAGGCCGTCTGTCTTTTTACTGGACCTTCATCTCCCACACGTCTGTCCCCACACACACCATCGCTTCGTCTGGAAAGACCTTCCTACTACAAGTAAGCATCAATGCTACTTACCTTTTCTCCCAGGCTCTCCCCTGTGCACAGGTGGATCCCTCTGGCGGCGGAACCAACTCTCCGCGGCGGTGGAACGTTCCTCTCGCCTCGCCAAACCTCATTGCTCATCACCGGCTGTGCCTCGCAGACGCTGTCTTCCTGGCTGGAGGCTTTGGGCCGAACCTGCGCTCACATCAGACCACCTGCAAGTAAGCCCCAGTCAATATCCAGCTCATTGTGACTTGGCTGAAATTAACATCTGTGCTTTGGCTCTGTTTTAGGTTGCCAGGCTGTACGGCACTCTGTCTCGCCCCCGGCTGCAGCACGTTCACCATCAACACATTTACACAACGCATACACGCACTCACACACCCTCTGTTGGTCACAATAAAGATTATTGAATTGCACTTGAGCCTGTGTGTGTGTTCCCTGGGTCCAACAATATGTCAGTACGGCTCCGTCAGAGTGACCCAGCAAACAGCGGGCTCGCACACCAGCTTGACATCTTAGAGGCTCGAGTGGACCAAATTACTCACCAACAGCAGGTCATATTAAATCAGTTACTCCAGATCAACAGCCGGTTGGATCATCTGGAAGGACAGTGGGCTTTCCCTCCGGTTCATAGCAGTAGGCCAGCTCCCGTTAGCTCCCCTCCTAGCCAGGCTAGCCCGGGCTCGCTAACCCGTCTCACTCCGGTCCCCACTCCCACGTGCTTCAGCGGAAAGCTCGGGGAGGCTCGGGGCTTTATCCTCCAATGCAAGACGGTGTTTCAGTGAGTTCCGGGGGATTTCCCTACCGATCACAGCCGCATAGGTTACGTAGCTAATCTGTTGGAAGGGCAAGCGCTAGCATCGGCATACGCCATTATGGCGAAACCCAGCTACGCCAATCTAACCTATGTCCAATTCGTGCACGATTTCCACGAAATTTTTGACCATTTGGACCGTGATAGTGTGCTTACCACCCGGCTATTAAATCTTTGTCATGGTGGCCAGTCAGTGACTGACTACGCTGTCGACTTCCAGGTGGTGGCAGCGGAAGTTGGGTGGGAGGATGCCTCGCTTTGCAGCATCTTCATTAGAAGTCTGAGTCTTAGTCTACGGGATGAGCTGGCCCACTTAGACAAACCTGAGCATCTCACGGAGCTAATCTTCTTAACAATTAGTCTTGATAACAGGCTGAGAGAGCGAGCTACCGAGCGGAGGTCTTCCAGCCGCTCGAGCAGACAGTTCCAGCACTCCTCTCAGTCTTCATCTTTGGCGCTGCCCACGCCAGAGGCCCCAGACGATCCTGAGGCAATGATAGTGGGGCGGACCAAACTCTCGCTGGCCGAGAGACAGCGCCGCAGGGAGTTAGGTCTGTGCATGTATTGTGGGGATGATCAGCACGAGATCGAGTCCTGCCTGGTTCGGCCCAAAAGAGGGGGTCCGTGCATCGCTGTAGGGGGACTTGTGGACTCATCTCGGCCTAATCCCCTATCAAAATGTCCCCTTCCAATTAGGTTCTGTCATAAACGCACCGAAATTCTCACACTTGCACTGGTGGACTTGGGGGCCGAGCAGAGCTTCATTTTGGGGAAACTGGCAACCCGACTGGGGATCTCCTGCCATGCTCTGCCGACCCCCCTAAACCTTGTCACTCTGTCAAAGGCTCCCCTGGAGACAGTGACACATCAGACAGCCCCTGTCTCGGCAATCATCTCAGGTAACCATCGAGAGGACCTCCGGCTGTTTGTGCTGTCCACCTCGGCTGCCCCTGTCATCTTGGGCTACCCCTGGCTTCGCCTTCATAACCCAACCTTTGACTGGCGTACTGGGAGCGTCCTCGCTTGGAGCCCCTTCTGCCTGAGTGCATGCCTCCAGTCTGCAGC
Source organism: Pholidichthys leucotaenia (assembly GCA_020510985.1). Lineage (NCBI taxonomy): Eukaryota > Metazoa > Chordata > Actinopteri > Cichliformes > Pholidichthyidae > Pholidichthys > Pholidichthys leucotaenia. Next base: position 122,779,789 of record CM035836.1, on the reverse strand, counting down.
GTGTTCGCCCTCGGTCCCCCTCTCCTCCCCCGCACCCCTTCCTCCTTCTGACCTGTCCAGGGTGCTACTGGAGTTCCATGACCTTGGAGCGGTGTTTAGTAAGTCCCAGGCGCTGTCTCTTCCCCCCCACCACCCGTACGACTGTGCCATTAATCTCCGCCCGGGCGCCCCCCTGCCATCGAGCCGCCTTTACAGCTTATCGGCTCCAGAGTGGGAGGCTATGGATGCTTATATCAAGGAATCGTTCAGCTCGGGCATCATTCGGCCTTCTTTGTCGCCGGTGGGGGCGGGCTTCTTCTTTGTTGGAAAGAAGGATGGGTCCCTTCGCCCTTGAATTGACTTCCGGGCACTGAACGACATCACAATCAAGGACAGGTACACACTGCCGCTCATGGACTCTGCTTTCGACTCCCTCCAGGGGGCCTCCTGGTTCACGAAGCTGGACCTCCGCAGTGCTTACCACCTTGTGCGGATCCGGGAGGGCGACGAGTGGAAGACAGGATTCCGGACCCCAAGCGGCCACTTTGAATATCTCGTTATTCCGTTTGGGCTCACCAACGCTCTGGCCGTCTTCCAGCATTTGATTAATGATGTTCTCCGGGACTTCCTCGGGTCCTTCGTCTTCGTCTATTTGGATGACATTTTGATCTTCTCCCAGTCACGGGAGGAGCATCAGGTCCATGTGAGGGGGCTCCTTCAACGGCTCCTGGAGAATAAATTATTTGTCAAAGCAGAGAAGTGTGAGTTCTACACTGAGAAGACCTCCTTCCTAGGATTTATTATCTCGCACAACCAGGTCATCCCGGACCCTGAGAAGGTGAAGGCAGTGGTGGATTCCCCCCCCCCCCCCCAAGGAAGCAGCTGCAACAATTCCTGGGGTTTGCCAGTTTTTACCGACGATTCGTGCCCAACTACAGCTTGATCGCCCTCCCCCTGACCCGTCTCACCTTCCCCAAGGTGACATTCCGGTGGACAGAGGAGGCTGCGGCGGCTTTTGCGACCCTGAAGACCGAGTTCGCATCCTCCCAGGTCCTGACGCAGGTGGATCTCACTCTCCAGTGTCTGGTTGAGGTGGATGCCTCTGATTTGGGGGTGGGGGCAGTCTTGTCACAGCACTCTCCGGTGGATGGGGTGATCCGCCCCTGCGCATTCTTCTCTCGGCGGCTGTCCCCCGCGGAGAGGAATTATGACGTCGGCGACAGAGAACTCCTGGCGGTGAAGCTCGTGCTGGAGGAGTGGTGGCACTGGCTGGAGGGGGCAAGCTCAACCCTTCGTGGTGTGGACCGACCACAAAAACTTGGAGTACTTGAGAACGGCTAAACGCCTGAATGCCCTCCAGGCTCGTTGGTCCTTGTTCTTCAGGCACTTCAGGTTCACCATCACCCTGGGACAAAGAACACCAAACCCGATGCCCTATCCAGGCAGTTCGCCTCGGAGGTCTCTGAGGGGCATGAGCACACCATCCTCCCTGCTTCATGCGTTGTGGGTGCCCTCTTGTGGGGCATCAGGGACAAGGTCCTGAGGGTGCAGGAAGCTGAGCCGGATCCAGGCGGAGGGCCTGCAAGGAGATTGTTCGTTCCATCTTCTGTCCAGGGTGACGTGATCCACTGGGCCCACTCGTCCAAGCTCGCCTGCCACCCTGGGATCACCCGCCTGGTGGGGCTGCTCCATAGATCGTTCTGGTGGCCAGGCCTCCGGAATGGCGTCATCAACTATGTCCGCGCCTGTCCCCAGTGCGCCACCGGGAAGACATCATCATCACCGCCGGCGGGTCTCCTCCATCCATTGCCGGTCCCTAGAAGACCATGGTCCCACATTGCTCTGGACTTTGTAACTGGTGTCCCGGCATCCAACAGCTTTGACACCGTCCTCACCATTGTGGACCGTTTCTCTAAAGCCGCCCATTTCATCCCTTTACATGGGCTCCCAATGGCACGAGAGACGGCGAACCTATTGGTGCAGCGCGTCGTGTGTCTGCATGGGATCCCCAATGACATTGTCTCCGATCGGGGTCCCCAGTTTGTGTTCCGCATATGGAGGAGTTTCTGCAACGCGCTGGGGGCTACGGTAAGCCTGTCCTCTGGTCATCACCCCCAGAGTAATGGGCAGTGCGAGCGGGCCAATCAGGAGCTGGAGGCCACTCTGCGCTGCGTCATCGCCTCCAGTCCGTCATCTTGGAGCAGCCATCTGCCATAGATTGAATACGCTCATAATCTGACTCTGTCCTCAGCCACAGGCATGTCACCCTTCAAGGTGTCGCTGGGTTATGATCCCCCATTGTTTCCCGAAGAGGAGGGGGAGGTGGCCGTGCCTTCCATCCATGCAGGCGCTGTCGTCGGCTCTGGGCTGTTACGTGCTGGGCCCTTTTACGCATGGCCGAGCGCAACACGAGAACAGCAAACCAGTGCAGGAAGCCTGCTCCTCAGTAACTGGTGGGTCAGCAGGTATGGTTATCAACCCAGCACATTAACCTGAAGGCTGAGAAGAGGAAGCTGGCCCAGTGTTTTATTGGGCCCTTCCCGATTGTCCATGTGATTAATCCTGTGGCTGTGCGTCTGGCTCCCCCCCCCCCTCCGTGTTTGTCCCACGTTCCACAGGTCAAGCCCATCATCTCCAACCCGCTCTGCCCCCTCCCAGGGCTCCACCCCCGCCAGTATTGATCGACGGCGACCTGGCATGGAGAGTCAACTCCATCTTGGATGTCCGCCGCCAGGGTCGCGGACTGCAGTACTTGGTGGACTGGAAGGGGTATGGCCCCGAGTGGAGGTCCTGGGTGCGTCCATCGTTCGTGCTGGACAAGCGTCTCATCAAGGACTTCCATCAGACGCACCCAGGTAGGCCAGCGCCAGGAGGCGCTGCTCGGGGGGGGAGTACTGTCATGACCCACTCTGGGCCGTCACCTGCCTCAGCTGCGTGCATACCTGCAGCCAATCACTCATGGGCTTTATAGCCTGCTCTGCCTGGAGCCTCGGCATGGAGCCATCTGTCTTTCTACCGGACCTTCGTCTCCCGCACGTCTGCCCCCACACAGACCATCGCTTCGTCTGGAAAGACCTTCCTACTACAAGTAAGCATCAACGCTACTTACCTTTTCTCCCAGGCTCTCCCCTGTGCACAGGTGGATCCCTCTGGCGGCGGAACCAACTCTCTGTGGTGGCGGAACGTTCCTCTCGCCTCACCAAACCTCATCGCTCATCACCGGGTGTGCCTCGCAGACGCTGTCTTCCTGGCTGGAGGCCTTGGGCCGAACCTGCGCTCGCATCAGACCACCTGCAAGTAAGCCCCAGTCAATATCCAGCTCATTGTGACTTGGCTGAAATTAACATCTGTGCTTTGGCTCTGTTTTAGGGTTGCCAGGCTGTACGGCGCTCTGTCTCGCCCCCAGCTGCAGCACGTTCACCATCAACACATTGACACAATGCATACACGCACTCATACACCCTTCTGTTGGTCACAGTAAAGATTATTGAATTGCACTTGAGCCTGTGTGTGTGTTCCCTGAGTCCAACAATATGTCAGGTTTTGGAACTTTAGTTTGCTGTGTAGCTATGGGTTTAAATGTATCAGCGCCAATAAAAATCCAGAGCAATGACGTTCTCTGCAGAAATGTGCAGTGAAGTTTTGCAACTTTTATCTTTCCCTCACACCAAAGGAGCAGAGGAAGCCAGAAAAACAAAAACCTCTGCCAAGATCTCCTTCATGTTGACTTCTTTACGGGACTGACGCATCTGGGTGCTAATTCTGTGTTGTGCTGCCATCTAGTTTTCAGTGAAGGACTTAGTATAGAAGTGAAAACTGAACAACGGACGGAGGGTTCGACCACCACACAATTTTTCACACGATCAAACTGCTGAGATATGTTCTTGCCATGTTGAGATCAGGAATGTGCCAACACTCCATGTTTGATCCCGCCAAGTCATCATGCTGCTGTCATTACTTGAGAGTTCGTAGTGGCCTTTGCCTGATCTCTTTCCCATAGCTCTTTTCGTGTTAATATTTTTAAATTGTTACCTGTAATTTGTGTATGTCATATTCACTGATATTCATTGATACTATGTACAGTACTAGAAGGTACTTAATTTTATTTTTTGTCTCTCCTTTCACTCTGATACACCTTTGCCTCCAGTCGTTTAATAAAGGTTCCACTGCTGCACTTTTTCCACGTTGACAGCTCTTACAGGTATTAATGAAATCTCTGTGACATATTTTGGTCAACTGCCTTTACTTAATCAATGCAGCATCACTGTGAATCATTTACAGCCTTCCTCAGAGAGGCTCATTACAGTGCATGTCTCTTTAAATGCTCATGAGCCTCAGTTCACCCCACCCTCGCTTTTTTCATCACAGGATGATGTTAATGTCACTGGCTAATGTTAGCTGGCTAACTCCTAGTTTGGGTAGTTAGCACAGCCTGAGCTAAAGAATGAAGGAAATAAAACATCACTGGTAAATGGGTGTTTGTGGTTTCTTCTTCTTCTTTTTGATTTAATTGGCGGTTGGCAACCAGCTTACAGGTGCATTACCGCCACCTACCGGACTATGTTATATCACTGCCATGGTGTCGTTTCAGTGGTTGATATAGTCCATGGAGTATAATGAGCACAGAAACAATCACGAATTAGTCAATGGGAAGTTAGCAGTTAGCCACCTTTGGTCCCAGAGTAAAATAGAAAAATAAGCTGAAAGCGTGTGTGTGTGTGTGTGTGTGTGTGTGTGTTTTAATGACTTATCTGGTGACGTGTTGGCAGTTGAACAAAAATTCCAATGCAGATGGACAGAATTTGTAGAAAATAGTGATCATCATAGCACTGTTAGTTCTAAAGCTAACACCTTGGGCACTGTTACATCTCAATAACAGAGAGTCGAGAAGGAGCTGGTCTGAATATTCTCACTTTATTTTGGCAAATTCACAAATATATATATCCCCAGCCGTAGCCCACCTAACATCACTCTAACCCCGCCACAGCCAGGCTACAGCAAGCCCCAAGGCCCAATTCCCTTATGTCACCCCCCCCCCCCCCCCGGAAAGTCAAAACACAAATGGAACACTCGAACAAGTAAGATAACTATAAACACATATGAACATAGAACACAACAATGCAGTCCACAAGTCACTTCTCTAGACAGCAGAACCATCCTCAACCATTCTGGTCACAAAGTCGTCCAAGTATCTGGGTCTCCGACGCTCCCTAGCTGGGCATCCCTTGTGAGGGCACACTGCCCCCAGCACCATCGGTTCCGGCTGTGGGTCGACATCCGCCCGGACCCTCCAGTCCCAACTGTCACTGAAACAGTCCACGGCGGGGTCACTCACCACCTCTGGCGTGGACCCCCTCAGTCTACTTGCATGCCACCGGGACCCATCATCCAGTTCAAAAGTATCTGGTCCTGTCTGTCTCATGATCGTCCGTGGACCAACCCACAGTGATTGGAGCTTGTGGGCATGGACAGGGTGCTTGATCCAAACCCGATCCGCCACCCCAAAGCCATGATCTCTCGCCCGATATTTCCTGTCCAACTGTTCCTTCATTTTCCTTTGGCGCCCAGTGACCCAGCGCCTCAGTGTCCTCGAGTCTTCACTGCACTCCGTCCATGCCGGCCCCGGTCGTCTCACCGGTAGTGGGTCAGATAGGTTAATTTTGTCTTCTTTTAATTATTTATCTTTTGTTCTTATTAAAGACAAAAATAAAATAGAAGGGAAATGTCTTTCCCTTCTTAACATGTTTTGACTGTACACTGCAGCCTTCGTCAGAAGAGTCAACTGATTGCTGAGCAATCAGTGTACAGTCGAAACATGTTAAGAAGGTAAAGACATCTCCTTTCTATTTTATTTTTGTCTTTAATAATCACTGGTAGTGGCAACTCGTGTCCCAGCATCAGGGCAGCCAGGGAGCACCCTATCATGGCGTGCACCAATGCTCTATGATGGAGTAGGGTATTGTTCAGGGTGTCAGCGAACGTAAACCCATCCGCTAAGTGGGCCCTTAGTCCACTTAATTGTCCTGTTGATTCACTCGAGCCCCCCCCCCCCCCGTTAGCCTGTAGGTGGTGCACCGCTGTCTTAATATGTTCAACCCCTTTGACTCTCAGAAACTCCTCGAAAGCCCCAGAAATGAATTACTGGCCATTGTCAGTGGTGATGGAGCTCGGGGTCCCCCATCTGGCAAACAACGACACCAGGAACCCCATGATCACCTCTGTTGTCACTAAGCCAGTCGGGAGCACCTCTGGCCACATAAGCCCCTTTTCCACTAGTACCCACTCAGCCCTACTCTACCCGGTTTGTAGGGTTTTCCATTAGTACCTAGTACCTGGTACCAGGTACTTTTTTCGTACCTATTCCAGGGTGGTACTTACCGGGCTGAGTGGGGCTGGAAATGTGACATCAACAGACTGCAGGCCACTGATTGGTCAGGGCGTAACGTCATCAGAGCCTGTCTTCTGCAGAATCTACAACTGCCATATTGAAAAAAATAGTTCAGCGAGTCAACACAGTCAGCAAGTAAAGACGGTATTAATAGAGATGGCTTCACAGGTTTCGCGGAAATCTACACTGTGGTCCAACGAAGTGGTGCGAACTTTTTTTCTGTGCTTAGTGGCTGATGATAGAATCCAGAGAGAGTTTGATGGAGCAACCCGCAACAAAAAAGTTTACAGGAGGTCTCCGAACAAATGACAGCCTAACGGATACAACCAGACATTAAAACAATGTAGGGAGAAGCTGAAGAAAATGAAAAGTGATTACCGGGCCATCAAGGATCACAACGGTTGAAATGGGGTGAACAGAAAGGACTGTGGTTCAATGGACGCCAGCCATCGGCCGGCGAGCAATGGCAGGGAGATTGGGGGTCGACACGTCATTGTTGCAAACCATGGATGGTGAGTGTTTTGTGATATTGTGCATCTTTTTGCTTATTTAGCCTATTGATGGCAAGCTCACTTTTTTGAGCAATAACAACGCCATTCTGTCCTAGCTAACGAGTGTTAGCAAGGAGTGCTAGCTAGCTAGTAGCCAACTCTGCTGATTCGCACTTGCTTTGTCTGAAGTATTCGCTTGTGAGAGCAAAACAATGAAATAAGCTAATCTATATAAAACTTTATTTGAGCCTCACTTACATTACTGCAATATCATATGGTGTAACATTTCCAACTCACCTAAAAAAGCTAGAAATTCTCCAAAAGAAAGTCATATGTGCCTTATCATGGTCTGAATGTAATTCTCCTACTAGTCATCTTTTCCCTCGTTATAATCTTCTAAGACTTGCTGAGCACAATTATTTCCAGAATGCCTGTATAATGTATCAGGTTGTCCACAAACTCAACTATAAATTATGTGAACTCATTCCAGCCTTCCTTCCCATACACACCTATATCACTAAAAATAAAAACCAAATTACTGGGAAAAAACGAAGACTAAAACCCACCAAGTTTAGTATTGTGTGCAGAGGACCGCAGATTTGGAATGAGCTTGATGAGAATCTAAAAATGTCACCTTCCATCTCCATCTTTAAGAAAAAACTAAAAATGCAACTCCTATCATTATATAATTAATCTGCTATTTGTTACACAAAACTTGCTTACTGTTGAGTTGTTACTCCATTGTAATTTTGTTTTATATGTTGATATCACTCCAATAGTATTTAATAACTTGACTATGTATCTTGAACTGACCTATTAATTAAATGTAAACAAATGCTGGGATTATGTGCTATATGTCTGTTATATGTTTGTTTGTTCCTGTACACAAAGACATCAGACTGATTTCCATCATCATTTTAATGTAGAAATGGGCTCCCTACTAAAAGCTTTAAATAGCTTATTTGGGATGACTCGCTCACACTCCAAATCAATGCGAAAAAAGCCTGTTGTATACTGCTACTCATGCTGTTGATAATTCAAATTGTAATTAATTCATGCTGTTGATAATGTATGATGTGTGTGTGTGTGTGTGTGTGTGTGTGTGTGTGTGTGTGTGTGTGTGTGTGTGTGTGTGTGTGTGTGTGTGAATAAACTGTTAAAGTGTAATCCTGGTTAAAAAGTTTTGTGTACGTGTTGCACTTTGGTGCTGTGCATTAAGTTGTGTGTATTTTCTTTCTAGAATCTGTTTCCACATGCCAGGGGTCCCGCTCTGTCAACATCTGGCACGACACGTTCAAGTGCTGGTAAGGCACAATAATTATTAATAAATGTTATTACAAAAACAAAAAATAAACAAATTAAAACAAAAGATTAACACCCTGTTGTGTTTATGGACACAGGTCAAGTGGACCCCAGGATCCTAAATCTCAACATATACAAGTGCATTTTCAAACCAGTGATTTGTAAAGTGATTCATATAATTTCCTAAAGCCTCATAATAGACCCACATACCTATTCTATGGATTTTCCACAAACAGTGTTGGAACAGTGTTGTCATGCTGTTTGTTTTCCACCATAAATCCCTGGATTGAAAATGTACTTGTACATGTACAGAGTGGATCCTGGGGTGCTCACTTGTCAGGAGTCCACAGCCTGGTCCCATTTTTAGCTGTGGTGGAGGAAGTATTGATATAATTCTTGTTTTTGAAAAACTGATGTAGCACATGAACTCACTTTCGAATGTACTTGCAGTCAACATGCTTCATTGAAATGATTGAAGTCAGCTGACTGTATTAACTCATTCAGATTTCTGAGGCCACAGTAAAAACAAATTATTTTAAACATAACCTGGTGCCTGCAAAATCTGCTCTACTGAGGCGCAGCAACATGACACATTACAAATATTTGAGACCCATTGTAGTGCTTCCTTTTACATTTTAGCAATACAAGTACAAAACACCACCCACACTTGAAGCCAGGGTGACACAGTGGTGACAGAGTGGTGGCTAAACTTTTATTGATAAAAATTACATTTTATATAAAATGTAAAATATAAATATTGTAGAGCATGTAAATGAAGAGGCAGATTTGTTTCAGACGCTTTATTACACACTCTCACATTCTCAAGCATAGACAGAATGACATTCCAGTAGAAGCTCTTCTCTTAAATACCATGGCATTCTTCTAGAATCTTCTCACACACAAAAGGTGACCTTCTCGTCAAATTGCAATCAACCCACTCATCCTTAACACCTCCCTGTTATCTCACTAGGGAACCCCTGCTCTTTGTTCCTGTCTGAGATGGTATACAATTAGGCTCTCCCCAGGTTGCCACAATATAAATATTACATATTTTATATTAACTCATTTTGATTGCTGAGGCCACAGTAAAAACAAATTATTTTAAACGTAACCCAGTCCTTGTAAAATCTACTTTACTGAAGCGTAACTACATGAAAATTGTGGTTAAAGACAACAAAGTACTTTTTTGTCACATTCCACCACTAGCTTTTAGCAACAAGTGTATTTCCCAAATATGTTTTAAACTTGCATTATTTAAACACCACCCCTTTCTTTCTTTTTGTCTAGGCAAGAGGAAAACGATCCACCCCAAACCAGACCGTGCGTCACTATTTACAGAGATGTAGGCTGAGGTGGATGTGTCCTTTCCCCACTGCTCTTCTCCCTCTACTCCAACGACTGCACCTCAGAGGACCCTTCGGTGAAGCTCCTGAAGTTTGCGGACGACACCACAGTCATCGGTTTGATCCGGGATGGTGATGAGTCTGCATACAGGCGGGAGGTGGAGCAGCTGATCCTCTGGTGCGGCCAGAACCATCTTGAACTTAACCCAGCCAAAACGGTGGAGATGACTGTGGATTTCAGGCGACACCCTCCTTCATTCCCCCCACTCACCATCCTCAACAGCACAGTGTCCACTGTGGACTCATTCAAGTTTCTGGGTACCACAATCTCCCGGAACCTGAAGTGGTCCTCCTATATAGACACTGTCCGGAAAAAGGCCCAGCAGAGGTTGTTTTTTCTGCGTCAGCTCAAGAAGTTTGATTTGCCTCAGGAGCTGCTGGTTGTCTTCTACACCACCATCATCCAATCTGTCCTCTGCTTTTCCATCACTGTCTGGTTTGGATCTGCCACTAAACAGGACAAGACCAGACTGCAGCGGATCATTAAGTCTGCGGAGAGGATCATTGGTACCGACCTACCCTCCATTGAGAACTTATATCGGTCCATAACCAGGAAACGGGCGGGAAACATCTGTGCTGACCCGTCACACCCCGGCCACAAACTGTTTGAACTTCTATCTTCTGGTCGTCGTTACAGATCACTGAAGGTCAAAACCACCCATCACAGGAACAGTTTCTTTCCTCAAGCCATCACTCTGATGAACTCCTAACATTCACCTAGTCCTACCTGTTGCTGTACTCATGACTTTTCATCCATTCTTACATTGCACATAACTCTCACACTGCTTTTTACTTCATTCACATTATATCACTGAATCTGAGTTCACATTGAAATACTGTATGACTGTATATTTTTTTCATATATTTCTGCAAAGTGTGGATAGTCTGAGTAAATAACTGCATATATTCCTGTATATATTTGCATCCTTTTATAGAAACGTGGACAGACTGTAATTTACTGTACATACTCTGTTGTCATTGAATCCTTATTTAAATCTTATTTAAATCCTCCACCTGAACAACGAGAGCAAGTTTTTAGCCAAAGTCAAATTCCTTGTATGTGTTGTGCATACTTGGCCAATAAAGCTGATTCTGATTCTGATTCTGAAGATCTGCTGAACTAGGACCAGCTTGAGCGGCACATCCAGTTGCTTCTCAGTGAGGCAGCGTGACCGGCGTGTGTGACCCATTCTAAGTTGTTTTGTTTTTTTTACAGTTTGAATTTTGCACATTCTGAATAATCTGGAATTTGCTGGTGATTGTAATAAACAATTTAGTGACTTGTGTGCTTGCATCATGATTCTCTATTTTGTCTGTTAAGGCACCAGTGGGAAAAGAGTTAACAGTACAAACCATTTACAGTGGGGTAAAAAAGTATTTAGTCAGCCACCAATTGTGCAAGTTCTCCCACTTAAAAGATGAGAGAGGTCTCCAATTTTCATCATAGGTATACCTCAACTATGAGAGACAAAATGAGAAAAAAAAAATCCAGAAAATCACATTGTCTGATTTTTAAAGAATTAATTTGCAAATTATGGTGGAAAATAAGTATTTGGTCACCTGCAAACAAGCAAGATTTCTGGCTCTCACAGACCTGTAACTTCTTCTTTAAGAGGCTCCTCAGTCCTCCACTCGTTACCTGTATTAATGGCACCTGTTTGAACTCGTTATCAGTATAAAAGACACCTGTCCACAACCTCAAACAGTCAGACTCCAAACTCCACTATGGCCAAGACCAAAGAGCTGTCAAAGGACACCAGAAACAAAATTGTAGACCTGCACCAGGCTGGGAAGACTGAATCTGCAATAGGTAAGCAGCTTGGTGTGAAGAAATCAACTGTGGGAGCAATTATTAGAAAATGGAAGACATACAAGACCACTGATAATCTCCATCCATCTGGGGCTCCACGCAAGATCTCACCCCGTGGGGTCAAAATGATCACGAGAACGGTGAGCAAAAATCCCAGAACCACACGGCGGGACCTAGTGAATGACATGCAGAGAGCTGGGACCATAGTAACAAAGGCTACCATCAGTAACACACTACGCCGCCAGGGACTCAAATCCTGCAGTGCCAGATGTGGCCCCTGCTTAAGCCAGTACATGTCCAGGCCCGTTTGAAGTTTGCTAGAGAGCATTTGGATGATCCAGAAGAGGGTTGGGAGAATGTCATATGGTCAGATGAAACCAAAATAGAACTTTTTGGGAAAAACTCAATTTGTCGTGTTTGGAGGAGAATGAAGACCATACCTACTGTGAAGCATGGGGGTGGAATTCTCATTTTGTCTCTCATAGTTGAGGTATACCTATGATGAAAATTGGAGAGCTCTCACCTTTTAAGTGGGAGAACTTGCACAATTGGTGGCTGACTAAATACTTTTTTTGCCCTACTGTATCTGTGACTTTGAAAATAATGGCTCATTTTTAAGAAAAAGTAACCAAAAACAATTATTTTATTAAGTGAAGACTGTATTGTTGGATGCGCCAGTGCAGAAGACACTGCACACTTTAGTGACAGTACTAGTATATGGAGGAATTCTGGGCCAAATTAGCATCTGTATTTTCTAATAATGGGTTAGGGCAGGGGTGCCCAATCATGTGCCATGGCGGGCCAAGACCCTGCAGGCTTTACCTCCAACCAGTGTCTTCAACAGCAGATTCCACTGAATTTCTTCTACTGACTGCTGATCAGTGAAAACACCTGCTGAAGAGACTGGGTAGAAGCAGAGAACCTGCAGGGTCTTGGTCCTCCATGGCACATGATTGGACACCCCTGGGTTAGGGTTTAATGGGATTTAGCATTTGAACACAAACTGCTTTATGGTTCATAATTCTGTTGACAGACTTACACCAAACCAAAAGTGATTTCTCAAACTGCTGGATTGTTCTTGGATAGCTTTTCCAATCTTTTAGTATTTAATTTATGTCACTTGGTGGTAACCTTCACATATAAAACGAAAGTGGACACAGATCTGCAAAAAAGTACAAAGGTTTATTGTCAAAATTCCCAGTGCAATACTACATGAATACATGTATAGTACATGTAAAGTACATGTACTATACATGTATAGTACATTGTTGATGTAGAGAATATATATTTCTACAGTATCTACATGTATCTAGTAAATCAAGTATTTTCCATGTAACCTTATGACTGCATTATTTTAATTGCTTTTAATCCTAGATCAAGTTTGTTTTGGGCTAAAATGCATCATAATTGTTCAATATATCTTAATAAGATAAGATAAGATAAGCCTTTATTAGTCCCACAATGGGGAAGTTCCAGTTATACCTAACTCAGTACTGTTTACCTTTTGAATATATATTTTATGGCTAATATAACCCCAAAACTACAACCTTGCAATCAAGTTGTGTCACCTGAACAGTTTTTGCCATGACACCACCACAGACTCAGTGCTGCTGTAGCAGGTACATGGCATGATGTCTCAACAGTCTGTCCATGATTTTCACACAGATCAGAGCAATTTGTTGCACAGAAAGCTAAACATTTCCAGACATTCTCAAGTTCTATAACCACTGATCGTTTGTGAAGCTGGGGTGACATCAGTAAGAGGCTGTACTGAATGGCCAGACCGACGGTTTTAAGCAGTAATTTTCCCACAACAGAGCCATCTGAAACACATACACACAGCATACATATTTTAGTACCTAATAGCGATAACTTGCAGGCATTACAATGTAGTAGGGTGTACTTAAAGCAAACTAGCATTAGCAATCATTAACTTACTTAGCTTATTAGCTATATGTGATCTAGTTCGTATCCTCACGTCTTCCGCTCTATGGCTTCCTAAACGCTCCAGTACTTTTCCAGAGTGTTTCGTCTCGCTGCCTGTCCCCTTCTCTGGCTGTCCTTTTTGGCCTTTTCGCTGACAAAAAGCCAGAGACTGAGGAGTCGCCTTGTACAGCCACCATGTTATGTTTTGCTTGTGTTGCGTGTTTTACGTAACGGGAGTGTGGCTCCACCTTGCTGTAAAAAAATCCCACCCACCCCAGGCGGGACTCAGCTGTAATGGAAACAGAAGTGAACTGAGTAGAGTAAAACCAAGTCGAAGTGAGTAAGGCCAAACAGGTACTAGTGGAAAAGGGCCTTTAGAGAACAAATCATAGGCCACCACGAGAAACCTGCTACGGGGGGGGGGGGGGGGGGGGGGGGACTGCGTGCAGTTCTCTGAAAATGTCCAAGTCCACGTGTTCCCAGGGTCTGGTAGGGAACGTGACCGGTCGTAGGGGAGGGGGTGGTGGTCCCCCGGTCTTTTCCCTCTCCAAGCATGGCACACAATTCTTCATCATCGCCTCTATATCTTTGTCTATTCCCAGCCACCAAACCGAATCCCTGCTGTGTTGTTTGACCTTGACCACCCCTAGGTGCCCCTCATGCAGCATTTCCAGTACTTGTCCTCTCAGAGCTGCTGGGATGACGGCACACTGGCCTCTTGTCATGCACACATCGTTCCAGCAGCTGAGCCTAAACCGATGAAACGGGGCCAGTTCACCTGGTGCTCCTGTTGGCCAGCCCTCTCTTTTCGCCGAGCGTAGTCCTCTCATCACCTGGTCACTCTCCGAAACCTCCTTGAGCTTCTGAGGGGACACAATTTCTCGGAGTGCCCCATGCAGAGCGTGGACCAGGTCCGTCTCATCTGGGTCTGCCACCCCTAAGTCCAGCGCCAGACAGCACATCGGGGTCCTAGATTGGAGGTCCACCACGACATTGTCTCTGCCTGGTGTGTACCTTGTCTCAAAATTGTAGGCCCTCAGTATCTCAGACCATCTGTGGATTCTCAGTAGCCTGTGACCCGACCCTGAGGTCTCAAGCAGAATCGTGAGTGTTCAGTGATCTGTTTTCAACGTGAAGTGTCACCCGTAGATGTAGATATGCCACCTTTCACAGGCCCAGACACAGGCCAGCGCCTCCCTTTTGCCCACGGCATACGTCTTTCTGCCGCCGACAGAGACCTCAACGCAAAAGCCACAGGACACTCCGTACCATCCTGCACCTGTGACATAACTGCCCCCAGGGCGGAACCAGACGCGTCACAAGTCACAATAGTGGAGCAGTTTGAGTCAAAATGGGCCAAAACCAGTGGGGAGGTGAGTTGCTGCTTCAACTTTTCCACTGCCGCCGAACAGGCCAGAGTCCAGTTCCAAGGTGCGTCCTGCTTCAGCAGTGCCCGGAGTGGCTCGACCGTCTCCGAGTACCTGGGAATAAACCGTCCATAAAAGTTAACCATTCCCAAGAATGAAGAAATCTCAGCTGGCGAGGAGGGGTCTGCGAGGTGAAGCACCTCCTCCATGTTCAAAACCAGCGGTTTCAGTCCATCTCCGGACAGCCAGAACCCCACAAAGTCCACTGCGTCCACTGCAAAGAGACACTTTTCACCGTTCAACGTGACCCCATGTTCCTGCAGCGTTTCCAAAACTTTTTCCAGCCTCTCGTCGTGTTCCTCTCTCGATGCCCAGTGCACCACAATGTCATCTAGGTACACGACTACCCCCTTTAGGCTGGCCAGCACGGTCGCCATGACCTTCTGGAAGCAGCTTGGCACCGAGCTCAGCCCGAAGGGCATCTTGGTGTAACAGAAGACCCCCATGTGGGTCACGAAGGCTGTCAGATTCTTGCTGTCCAGGTGTAGCGGCACCTGCAGGTAACCTTGACGCAGATCCAATTTTGAGAAGATCTTCGCCATGCTGAATGGCACTGTGAGTTCCTCCGTAGTCGGCAGCGGATACTTGTCCGGGATGACCGCCTTGTTCACTGCTCTAAGGTTGATGCACGGTCTGATGCCCCCTCCATTCTTTCTGGCCACCACCAGATTAGAAAACTACGGTGATGCGTCAGCCCTTTTGATGACCCCTGACTCCAATAGTTTGGTCAGTTCTGCTGATACCCCATCCCGCAGAGCCAGCGGGAGATGTCTCAAAGGCTGTATTTTTGGCGTGATGGCCCCATTGACAAGAGGACGATGGTAAAATGCTTCAATGTGGCCTAGGCCCTCAAACAACGCAGGCCAGTGGCGGTGCCAGTCCAAGCCCACGGACAGCAATCTTGATCCTCCTGGGTCCATTATGGAGAAACACAGCTCTCCCAGCAGGTCAACTCCCAACAGGTTGGTTCGCTGGCTCGCCACCTGGAAGGTAAAGCTGGGGACCCTCTTCGACCCGCAGGTTACCTCAAAGTCTGCTGTGCCTGCCATTTCAATTTCTGCATGTCCGTAGCCAAATAGTCTCACCACTCCATCTTTAATTCGTTTTGCGGGGAACAGGCTCCACAGTGTGGGCAGGCTCAGGATGGACTTCCCGGCCCCCGAATCCACCATGAGCGGCACGTCGACTCCATTAAGTTGGAGCACGTACCACTTCAATGGGCCCTTCCCCATGCGTGCCATATGAACTTGGGCTGGGCCCCCGGGTTGTCTCACCCATACTGCCGCGCTCTTTCTCATCTGCTTCTTCTTCCTTTTCTTTCTAGTTCCTCCACGTCGTACTGTTAAAATTAAATCACCCTTATTGTCATTCAGCCGTACAACCAATCATGTACAGCAGAACGAGATTGTGCTTTACCTATCTACAGTGTAAATCACACACAAGCGCGTTAGCGCGCAAACCTCCGCATTCGGTGGGAAATTGCTCTCAGTGGGTCTCTCGCTAACCTTAGCCATTAGCTCCAACTGGGGCACTGACTCCTCTCTTTTTATTAAGTCCAGCACTTCCTCCCACGATGGTGACTCTTTAGCTACTCTTAGCTTGGCCGTTAGCCATGTGCAGTTGGTGCCGTGCGCTAGCTTGTCCCTTACTACTCCGTGTGTTCCTGCTCCAAAATCACACTTCCATGCTAAGCTAAACAGCTCCAGTAGAAACAAACGCAGCAACTCACCCTTCTGTTGGCGTCGCTCGAAGAACTCATACCGACTGTTCGTGACCGTGGAGGTGTCGCCAAATGTGCTGTCCATGGCCTTCAGACCGTCCTCCAGTGAGCCGCCCTGACACAGGCCAAAGAAGATTCGCTGTCCCTCGGCACCGAGACACTGAATCATTACACTCCTCCGTCTCTCTTCGCTGACAGATCCCAGGCCCGCCGCTGTCAGATATATATTGAAGCTCTGCTTCCATTGAGCCCATGAAATCGCTGGCAAGCCCGGGTGTTCCAGGAACACTGGCATCTGTCCCACGCACGTTACTGTTGTTCTCCTCGTCGCCAAAATGCTACATCTCAATAACTGAGAGTCGAGAAGGAGCTGGTCTGAACATTCTCACTTTATTTGGCCAAGTTCACAAATATATATATCCCCAGCCGTAGCCCACCAAACATCACTCTAACCCCATCCCGGCTAGGCTACGGCAAGCCCCAAGGCCCAATTCCCTTATGTCACAGGCACACACTTCGGGCGGAGGCAGGATCATTCCAATGAATAGCATGGTGTTGTAACTGAAGACCAGATCATTTACTAGTAACATAGGAAATGGAACCAGGAAGAGCAAAACTGGGTTGAAATGTTAAAATACAACAATTATCTCTTAGTGAAGATATATATATGTGTGTGTGGGACCTTGGGGGAGTCAAATTATTTAGCATCTCAGACAGAGACAGTGAATAAGCATGGGAGAACAATGCCCAGGGAGTTCCTGGGGATATAGCAGGAAGGAGTCAGGGACCTAGGGGGGTGAAGGCAGTGTAATGTAAATGTCATGCTGTGTGATGAGAAAATGCCATGTAAATGTGTGAAGAGGGAGTTGGGTAAAGAGGAGAGATCGTGCTGAAATGATTCAGTCTTTTCTGTGCTTGAGAGATGTGAGTGTGTAATAAATCCGTCTGTCCATAAACCTGCCTCTTTATTCGCACACTCCACACTGGTGACCCTAGACGTATTATGGAACACGAGGCAAGAACCCCGGAGCCGGCCCGGTCGGGAAGCCCCAGAGATGCAGCAGCCATCCCACAGACAGCCCGGACCGGAACCCCCAGCAACGCGTGCGCAGTTTCAGTCAAGCTACCGGACTTTTGGCAGCACAACCGCTCTTGGTTCCACCATGCCGAGGCCCAGTTTGCCCTCTGGGGAGTAATGGCAGACGACACCAAGTTCTACCATGTGGTAGCAGCGCTGGACACGCGCGCACAGCCCAGCAGATCGCGAGCCTGCTCGATCAACCTCCAGCCCGCAACAAATACGAGGCTCTCAAGGCTGCGCTGACCCGGCGCTACCCGCTATCAGAATGTGAGAGAGCGGAGAGGCTCCTGGGACGGACCGAGATAGGAGATGGTTCGGCCGTCGACCTGATGGAGAAGATGCTGGCGTTAATGGGCACGGACGACGGGCACTTTCTGTTTGCCCATCTTTTCCTCCGGAACCTTCCAACAGAGGCAAGAGCGGTTCTGGCCAATTCGCCGTTGCTGGCCGCACGTGACTACCGTGCGCTAGCCCAGGAGGCAGACCGGATCATCCTCACCACCAGGGCGATCACAGTCAACGCAGCGGCGGCGGAGCCCAGCGAGACGACCAGAGGAGGCGAGGAGCCACCGACGGTAGCAGCAGCAGGGGCCAAGGAGCGCCAGAGAGACACGCTCTGCTTTTACCACCGCCGCTTCGGAGAGAACGCGCGCAGATGCGTGCCACCGTGCCAGTTCAAGCGCTCGGGAAACGCCAAGGCCAGCAGTCGGTAGCAGTTGCGGCTGCCGGTGAAGAGAATAAGCTGCTCTACGTGACGGACTCGCGCTCGGGGAGACGCTTCCTCGTCAACACCGGAGCCCAGAAGAGCGTCATCCTGCCGTCCTACGCTGACCGGCTGGCAGGACCTAGCGGCCCCGGACTTGTGGCAGTAAACGGCTTGGAGATTAAGACGTTCGGTGAGAGAACTTTGGCCTTATCTCTACACGGCCGCTCGTACGAGTGGACTTTTGTCATAGCAGCACTGAGTTTCCC
The DNA here is from genome assembly GCA_020510985.1 of Pholidichthys leucotaenia. NCBI lineage: Eukaryota > Metazoa > Chordata > Actinopteri > Cichliformes > Pholidichthyidae > Pholidichthys > Pholidichthys leucotaenia. The sequence goes on along the minus strand of CM035836.1, from coordinate 122,761,290 downwards.
GATCCTGGGAGCTGATTTTCTGTGTGCGCATAGTTTACTTGTGGATGTTGCTAACAGGCGCCTGGTTAATGCACTGTCCTTTGATTCTCTCCCCTGTATAGCTCAAGGGACGCGGCCAACAGCACAAGCCAACGTCACAGCTCCAGGCGGTAAGTTCCACGCACTGCTCACTCAGTTCCCAGCACTCATGGTCCCGACGTTTTCGGCGGCCATTGCTAAACACGGGGTGGAGCACTTTATCACCACCACCGGGCTGCCCGTTTTCGCAAGACCTCGGCAGTTGGACGCAGCTAAACTGTCCATAGCGTGCGAGGAGTTTGCCAACCTGGAAAGGTTGGGCATCATCAGGCGATCGAACAGCCCATGGGCATCCCCGCTGCACATGGTCCCTAAGGCCGAGGGGTCGTGGTGACCATGCGCTGATTTCCGCAGGTTGAACAACGCCACAGCACACGACCGCTACCCGATTCCCCACATACAGGATTTTTCCGTTCACCTCGCCGGAGCACGCATTTTTTCCAAAATAGACCTGGTCCGCGGTTACCACCAGGTCCCAGTGTGCGCGGAGGACGTACCCAAAACAGCGGTAATAACTCCGTTCGGCTTATTCGAGTTCCTGCGCATGCCATTCGGGTTAAAAGGAGTGGCACAGACGTTCCAGCGCATGATGGATGCAGTGCTGCGCGATCTCCCGTTCGTGTTCGTCTACCTGGACGACATCCTGGTAGCCAGTGCATTCGAAGACGAACACGTAACCCACCTCAGGACGGTTTTCCAGAGGCTGGAGGAGCACAGGTTAATAATCAACTCGGCGAAATGCCAGTTCGGCGTGACGGAGATTGATTTTTTGGGGTACTGCGTCTCTCCGGAAGGAGCGATCCCGTTGCCCGACAAAGTGCGTGCCTTGGCAAACTTTCCCCGGCCTCAGACGGTCAGGGCGCTACAAGAATTTTTGTGGATGGTGAACTTTTATAACCGTTTCCTTCCCCACGTGGCGCAGCTCATGCAACCATTGTACGCCGCGCTCAAGAGACAGAAACCCGCGGATGGGGTTGAATGGACTCCGGAGCGAGAGCGGGCGTTCTCGGAGGTTAAAGCAGCCCTGGCAAACGCTGCACTGCTGGCGCATCCGGACCCGGCGGCCCGGATAGCGCTCACCACCAACGCTTCAGACGTGGCCATAGGGGCCGTTGTGGAGCAGCGTGTCGCCGGGGCTTGGCAGCCGCTCGCCTTTTTCAGCAGGACTTTGCGCGACAGTGAACGTAAATACAGCGTGTTCGACAGAGAGTTGCTGGCTCTCCACCTGGCCATACGCCACTTCCAGTTCTGGCTGGAAGGGCGCAGCTTCACTGCGTTCGTGGACCACAAGCTGCTAACGTTCGCAATGGCCGAGGTTTCAGAACCGTGGTCGGGCCGGCAGCAGAGACAGCTGGCCGCGATCTCAGAGTTTACTACCGATATGCAGCATGTGTCGGGTAAACTGAATGTGGTGGCGGACTGCCTCTCGCATGCCGTGGTGGCCCCGGTCTACGTGGGGATAGATTACGCAGCCATGGCTGCGGAGCAGATTAGCGATGCAGACGTGCGCGTGCTCTAGTCTGGACCAACAGGGTTAAGGCTGGAGAGCAGGGTGCTGCAAGACGGCATGCCCCCCCTAATCTGCGATGTCTCCACGGGATGCCCGCGTCCGGTCCAGGTCGCGTGGCACCGCCACGTGTTTGAGTCAGTTCACACTCTGGCGCACCCAGGAGTGCGTGCGTCAGTCAAAATGGTGGGAGAGAAGTTCGTGTGGCCAAGCCTGCGCAAACAAGTAAAAGAGTGGGCTGCGGCCTGCGTGGCGTGCCAACGAGCCAAGGTACACAGACACACGAAGGCTCCCTTGGAGCCGTTTCGGGAACCGGCTAAGAGGTTCGACCATGTTCACGTGGACCTCGTGGGCCCCTTCCCGCCATCACAGGGGTGCACGCACCTCCTGACAGTGGTGGACTGCACCACACGCTGGCCAGAAGCAGTTCCGCTGGCGGCAACCACATCCACGGACGTGGCACGCACTTTTTTAACAGCATGGGTGGCGCGTTTTGGAGTCCCGTCGGACATTACGTCTGACAGGGGCCCTCAATTTGTTTCCGACCTCTGGTCCGCGATGGCCCGCAGCCTGGGTGTTGCAATTCATTGCCCGCGTACAACCCACAGGCCAATGGGTTATGCGAGCGTTTTCATAGATCACTGAAAGCAGCACTCAGGGCTTCACTGACGGATGCAAATTGGGTAGACAGGTTGCCGTGGGTTTTATTGGGGTTGCGCTCCGCGCCAAAAGAGGATTTGGAAGCTTCCCCAGCAGAGCTTGTTTTTGCGCAGCCCCTACGGCTGCCCGGGGAATTTCTGCCAGATAATTCCGCGCCAGACAGCTGCCTGTCTCAGCTTTTGCAGCGTAGTGCAGACACAGGCACGCTACCGGGCCCGGCCCACCACTGTTTTCCACGTGCTTTCATGCCTAAAACTTTGAAGAATGCGGAGTTCGTGTTCGTCAGACACGATGCCCACCGCCCTTCATTGCACCCACCCTATGATGGACCGTTCAGAGTGCTGGAAACAGGGGATAAGCATTTTTTGCTAGACTTGGGGGGTCGGCGGGAGAAAATTTGCATAGACAGACTCAAACCCGCCTTTGTAGTGGCGGACGAGCAAGTGGTGTTGGCTAGGGCCCCTCGACATGGAAGACCCCCACGGAGAGCTCCCCAGGGAAACGATTCACCAGGGCAGCCACATGGACAGACCGAAGTTCCCCCCCACCCCCATCGCCACGGCCCACCCACAGTCAGACACACTCCCAGCAGCCCCCCACCGGCACAGCAGTGCCACGGAGGCGGTAAACCCCCGTTACAGCAGATATGGGAGGAGACTGAAGCCAAACGAGCGTGTGGACTATTATTCTATCTAAGATGCTGGGGCGGCGGTGTGGGACCTTGGGGGAGTCAGATTATTTAGCATCTCAGACAGAGACAGTGAATAAGCGTGGGAGAACAATGCCCAGGGAGTTCCTGGGGATATAGCAGGAAGGGGTCAGGGACCTAGGGGGTGAAGGCAGTGTAATGTAAATGTCATGTTGTGTGATGAGAAAATGCCATGTAAATGTGTTGAAGAGGGAGTTGGGTAAAGAGGAGAGATCGTGCTGAAATGATTCAGTCTTTTCTGTGCTTGAGAGATGTGAGTGTGTAATAAATTCGTCTGTCCATAAACCTGCCTCTTTATTCGCACACTCCACATGTATATATATATATATATATATATATATATATATATATATATATATATACAGTATGTGCGTGTGTGTGTGTGTTTGCTGTAGTCGTGTGACCCAAGTAAGCATTTTAGGAGGTTGAAACCCACAAACACATTATTTAGTGAATGGGGCCTTTAATTGTAGGATAATTCATCTAGTATTTGCGACAAAAAGAGGCAGATTAATAAGAAATGCTCCAAATTTAGAGCAGTTGTTGTCTTCTGCATCACTTCAGCGGTCTTGCACCCTCAAACATCAAACAGCTCTTCATTATCTGGCTGGGAATAAAAACAAGCCTTCAAAGTTTGCCGTTCCAGAAAGAACTCCTCTGCTTATAGTTCTTCTAAAAAGGCTCTAGTACTCTGTAGTGGGAACACAGTAATTGTTGTGGAAAAACTATATAAAATGTGTAGTATATGATGACAATAATCCAATTCATTTCCACTTCTCCTGAATCAGTGCAGCTTACACTTACAAAGATCCTGATTGGATTTGATATAATCTGACAGGGTCAGCTACACTTGTTCCAGGTCATCATGCACACAGACATATGGCTGAGCTGTAAAGCTATCACACTGTGATGAAGAGGTGATTACTTTTTTGGAGGGGGATCTGTGGATATAAACACTTAAAAGGAGAAGTGATGAAACACATGACTTCTGAGGCACTTTGGTGCAGAAGATTTTCCTCAGAGAAACCAAACACCTGTCCATCTCATCGGCACATGGTAGGAAAATGAAATTATGTCATGGGTAATGAAGAATACTGAGACGCAAAGTAAAGGAGGGGGCTCTGAATTTATTCTAAAGTAGCCATTTTCTTCTGACTTACTGTACATATGTTGCTTCTTCAAAACCTCAGAAGAACATCTTCAATCAAGAAGCTTGACTTATAACATATGAAACTGTAAAATGAGCAGGTTCAAGAAAGCCTAAACTTTTTTTTAACATTATACTGGACACATCATGAAAATAAATAAATAAATAAATTTTCCAACCTGTAGCTAATGAATGTGAACAGACTAAGTTACATTTTCAGGGATGGCCACAGACATTTTGCGAGTCTGTTGCTCTAACCTTCAACAAAGGTGAAATTACAAGAAAAAAAAATTTAATTTTCAGAAAAAGGTCACAAATTTGTGAAAAAGTTGCAAATTTATAAATTCCAAATTTACAAGAAAAAAATTATCAAATTTAAAAAGACATGCAAATTTCAGAGAACATTTTGCAAATTTATGATTAATAAAAAAATGAAGATTTACTATAATACAGTGCAAATCTAAGAATAATGTTTTAAAGTCAAATAAAAAATAAGAGAGAAACAAGAAAAAAAATACAAATTTACTAGTTTAAACTGATACAGTATGTTTAAGGAAATGTCACAACAGTTAAATGGGCTGTTGCACAGTCAAGAATAGCTCATATCTGTGCACGTCCCTGTACATTTTTATCATCTTTATGTGTATCTTAACCCCATAGCATTCCAGCCAATTTTCCTAAAAATGCCTAAATTTAGCATACACAAAGAAAAAATAATTCTTTCTTCACTGAGTGACAGTAGAAAATTTGAAAAGTCCCGTTGGCAGAACACCTGAATTTTAGGAGGTTCCATCCATCCATCCATTTTCTACCGCTTTTCCAGAGGTCCTGGTTGCAGAGGGAGCAGCTCAAGCAGAGAAGCCCAAACTTCCCCCTTCCCGGTCACCTGCTCCAGCTCTTCAGAAAGAATACCAAGATGTTCCCAGGCCAGCTGGGAGACGTAGTCTCTCCAGCATGTCCTGGGTCTGCCCGAGGGTCTCCTCCCAGTTAGGCGTACCCAAACACCTCAAGTGGGAGGCGTCCAGGAGGCATCCTGATCAGATGCCCAAACCACCTCAACTGGCTCCTTTCGATGTGGAGGAGCAACGGTTCTACTCTGAGCCTCTCCCAAATGACTGAGCTCCTCACCCAATCTCTAATGGTGAGTCCAGAAATCCTACGAAGAAAGCTCATTTCAGCCACTTGTATCTGCATTCTCATTCTTTCAGTCATTACCCAAAGGTAGGAACGTAGATTGAGCAGTAAATCGACAGCTTTGCTTTAGAGCTCAGCTCCCACTTCACTACAAGAGACCAGTACAATGTCTGCATCACTGCAGATGCTGCTCCGATCCATTTGTCAATTTCTCACTCCATTCTTCCTTCACTTGTGAATGAGACCCCGAGATACTTAAACTCCTTCACTTGGGGCAGGAGCTTGTCTCCAACCCAGAGAGGACAATCCACCATTTTCTGGCTGAGGACCATGGACTAAGACTTGGAGGCGCTGATTCTCATCCCAGCCGCTTCACACTCAGTAGCAAACTGCTCCAGCCATGCCTGTAGGTCATTGCTTGATGAAGCCAACAGGGCAACATCATCCGCAAAAAGCAGAGATGAAATCCTGTGGTCACCGAGCATGACACCCTCCAATCCTTGGCTACGCCTAGATATCCTGTCGATAAAAATTATGAACAGGATCAGTGACAAAGGGCAGTGCTGGTGGAGTCCAACTCTCACTGGAAACGAGTTTGACTGGGGGTTGGCAATACGAACCAAACTCTTGCAACGGTTGTATAGAGACCAGATAGCTCGTAACAACGATCCCAATATGTCACGCGGTGACCCTCGCGGGCCACCATAAGACTCCAAAAGTCGCCAGTGAGTTTTGCATTAATGTTTAATATACAAGACACAAGACAATAACACAGACTATGAGCCGCTGTGGCAAAAACACTCACTACAAGAGGCACGGGATCGTAGGGCTACACCCAGCCACCTACGATCTTAACGAGAACATGAACAAGAATACATACATGAACCTTGACACGAATGTAGACCAGGAATGTTTGACGATACTGCTGCATCAACCTGCTGTCAGCGCCCGCTAATAAAGCCGGCAGCTAACGAGCGGTGATGCAGAACAGCTGATCGGCTTTGACAGCAGGAAGCCCCACCGAGCGCTGTCACAATAAGAGCCCAGGGAGCCAGAATGTAATCCGCTGCTGTCAAAGCCAGCAGAGATGATGCATGGCCCGAGCGCGGACGAGATCGGCGCTCGGGTCATAACACAATAGCCCATACTCCCGTAGCACCCCCCACAAGAGACCACAAGGGACGTGGTCGAATGCTTTCTCCAAGTCCACAAAACACATGTGGACTGGTTGGGCAAATTCCCATGAAACCTTGAGGATTCTCGAGAGGGTAAAGTGCTGGTCCGATGTGCCATGGCCAGGACGAAAACCACATTGCTCCTCCTGGATCCAAGGATCGACCAGCGTTCGGATTCTCCTCTCCAGTACCCTGGCGTAGACCATCCCAGGGAGGCTGAGACGTGTGATCCCTCTAAAGTTGGAACACACCCTCCGGTCCCCCTTTTTAAAAAGAGGAACCACCACCCTGGTTTGCCATGCCAAAGGTACTGTCCCCGACTTCCATGCAACATTACAGAGGCGTATCAACCATGTCAGCCCTACAACATCCAGGTCCTTGAGGTACTCAGGGCAAATCTTATCCACCCCTGAGGCCCGGCCACCAAAGAGTTTTTTTTAACCACTTTGGCAACCTCAGTCCCCGTGATGGGCAAGTTGCCCCCCTCGTCCTCAAGCCCTGCTTCCTCTGTGGAAGGCGTGTCAGTGGGATTGAGGAGATCCTCGAAGTATTCCTTCCACCACTTGATGATGTCCCCAGTTGAAGTCAGCAGCACCCCATCCGCACCATACACAGTGTGGACAGGAAGCTGCTTCCCCCTCCTGAGTCACCGGACAGTTTGCCAGAATCTCTTCGCGGCCGACAAAAAGTCTTGTTCCATGGCCTCACCAAACTCCTCCCACACCCGAGTTTTTGCTTCAGCAACCACCCGAGCTACACTCCACTTGGCCTGCCAGTACACCTCAACTGCTTCAGGAGTCCCACAAGCCAACCAAGCTTGATAGGACTGCTTCTTCAGGTTGATGGCCCCCCTCACCACTGATGTCCACCATTTGGTTCGGGGGCTGCCGCTACAAGATGCCCCAACAACCTTGCAGCCACAGCTCTGGGCAGCTGCTTCAACAATGGAGGCTGACAACATGGCCCATTCAGACTCCATGTTTCCAGACTCCCTTGGAATATGACTGAAGTGCTTCCAGAGGTGGGAGTTGAAGACCTCCCGAACAGGGGCCTCAGCCAGATATTCCCAGCACACCCTCACTATACGTTTGGGTCTACCGGGTCTGAGTGGCGTCCACCCCTGCCATCGGCTCCAACTCACCACCAGGTGGTGATCAGTTGACAGCTCTGCACATCTCTTTACCCGAGTGTCCAAGACATGTGGTTGCAGATTTGATGACACGATAACAAAATCGATCATCAACCTGTGACCTAGGGTGTCCTGGTGCCAGGTGCACATATGGACACCCTTATGCTTGAACATGATGTTTGTTATGGACAAACTGTGGTTAGCACAGAAGTCCAATAACTGAACACCACTTGGGTTCAGATTGGGCAGGTCGTTCCTCCCAGTTACACCCCTCGAAGTTTCACTGTCATTGCCCACGTGTGCTTTGAAGTCCCCCAGTAGAAAAATGAAGTCTCCAAGAGGAGCACTCTCCAGCACCCCAATTAGGGACTCCAAAAAGGGTGGGTACTCTGAACCATCATTTGGTGCATAAGTACAAATGATGGTCAGGACCCGTTTCCCAACCTAAAGACGCAAGGAAACTACCCTTTCATCCACATAGGAGAACTTCAGTGTCGAGGCAGCAAGGCAGGGGGATATAAGAATACCCATCCTTGCCTGTCACCTCTCACCCGGGGCAACTCCAGAGTAGGCTACGCTTCCAGCCCCTCTCCAGGAAACTGGTTCCAGAATCGGAGTTGTGCATTGAGGTGAGCCCAACTATATCTAGCCGGTATCTCTCAACATTGTGCACCAACTGCAGCTCCTTCCCCACCAGAGAGGTGACGTTCCAAGTCCCAAAAGCCTGTTTTGAAAGCTGGGGATCAGACCGTGAAGGTCTCTGCCTTCGCCTGCCATCTCATCCACATAACACCAGACCCCCCTGCAGGTGGTGAGTCCACTGGAGGGCGGACCCATGTAACTCCTTCGGGCTGAGCCCAGCTGGGTCCCATGGACAGAAATCCAACCACCAGGTGCTAGCCATCGAGCCCCTCCCCCAGGCCTGCCTCCAGGGCAGGGCCCCGTTAACCCCATACTGGGTGGCGTACACTGAATTGATTTTTTATTCATCATGAGAGTCTATTGGATCACTCTTAGTCTGGCCCTTCACCCAGGACCAGTTTGTCTTGGGAGACCCTACCAGAGGCAAATTGGCCCAGACAACATAGCTCCTGGGATCACTAGGGCACGCAAACCACCCACCATGATAAGGTGGTGATCCATGGGGGGATTTTAGGAGGTTAAAGTCCCAAACTTACATGAAAAAGTCTAAAATTTTCATGTAAAACTTCACAAAATTAACTGAAAAAAGTCTCAAATGTACATGAAAAACTTCACAAAATTGATTGGAAAAAAGTCCAAAATTTACACAAAGAACTTCTCAAAATTAAAAAAGTCCCATATTTACACGAAAAAGTCACAAAATTAACTGAGAAAAGTCTCCAATTTAATTGAAAAACTTCACAAAATTAATTAACCCCTTAGCATTCCAGCCAATTTTCCTAAAAATGCCTAAATTTGGCATACGCAAAGAAAATCAAGTTCTTTCTTCACTGAAGGCCACAGAAAATTGCAATCATCCCACCAGCGGAACACCAGAATTTTAAGAGGCTAAGCTATTTCCACTAAAACTTTTGTCCTAAAAGCAACACAGATTAACTCGTTTTGGTCCACTGTAGTTAAATTAACATTTACAAGCCACTTACAGTATGCCAATAATACCTAATTGAACACATATAAGTGTTAATGTTTGCTGACGCTGATGTTTGCTTAGTGACAAAAGCAGCATTCACATTAAAAGAACAAGAAAAAAATATCACAAATGAATTTTCTTGCAAGAACAGTGCAAGAATGTCACAATTTTCACTGACAAAGGAGGAAGAAGATGCTTGTTCTAGATCAACCACTATTTTTTTTAGCCACAATGGAGGAAGTAGGAGCTGCTGCAGTTATTGTAACAGTGGAATAGAGAAACACTCATTTTATAAAAGTAGGTGAAAGAAACAGAAGAGAACTTAACTTGCACCATATATCTGATGCTATACTCCCTGTGGTGTCTGTAGATGAAGATGTTTGACCAGGAAAAGTTGCCTGTGTTGCCTTTAAGGTGTCTTTCAGAAGGTCTTAATGAGTCTGGAATGTAACTTAATACATGTAGACCGCTGGAAGCAGTAGTTTCTGACTGGGGTTGATGGTGAAGGGCTCTCAATGGAAAATTCTTTTTTTTTTTTTTTTTAACAATTTTACTACTTCTTTTCAGGGAAGTGACAGCTTCAAATTCAGACAGCATTGAGCCTTAAGATGCAGCTGTGTGCCTTCACCTCCTTACCTCAAACATGGAAGCAGAAAACAGATTATTCTCCTCACTTCTCCTCGCCATACGACCACCCTCTCCTCCTCCGGCCTCTATTTTACTTCCTTCCCTTTGTGGTGGCCTCCTGAGGTTCCTCTTGGTTTTCCTGGCCTCTCTGTGTTTATTTCCAAGCCCAGTGCAGGCAGCCTGGTTTCGCATTGGAGTGGTGGGGCCATGGGGATGTGACCCTCTTTTCGCCAAGGCCCTTCCCAGTGTGGCGGCACAACTCGCCATCAACCGCATCAACAAAGATCCCTCGCTGTCCTACGGTGTGACATTTGAGTATGCTGTGCTGCAGGTATTTTGACTTTACTTGAATGGGAGATATAGTGAAAATTCCACTTTTTCAGTGTATCTTTTGTGCATCTATTTGGGTATCTGGAGTGGCTACCTCTTTTTTAATGTGTCACTCTTTAGGAGCCTTGTGAGACATCGAGGGCACTGGAGGCCTTTGTGGGTTTCCACACCAAGGCCTCAGGGTACATCGGACCAGCCAACCCAGGATACTGCGATGCCGCATCAATGCTAAGCAAAGGCTGGAACAAAGTAAGTTGTGGTGTTTGAGAGATCCTGTGGCATTTTCTTTTTGTTTGAATTCCTCTCAGATATTACCCCTATTTTCTTGTGCCAGGCCTTGTTTCCTTGGGGTTGTGTTGGCTATGAGTTGGATGATGTTCGGAGCCACCCAACTTTTGCTTGCTCCATGGCGAGACCCACGTGGGTTCTACACAGTATCATGAGCTACTTCAGATGGGCCCATATTGGCATCATCTCTTCTTCAGAGGACATCTGGGTGGACACGGCTACCAAGGTTCTATTTTATTTTGTGCCATGCTACAACAAGAAGAAGGAACAATTCATCAAGAGTTGTAATAGTCCATGAAAGAATTAACTTTCCCCAGCTTCTTCTTTCCCCCCATAATTATTATTATTTAGATAGATAGATAGATAGATAGATGTACTTTATTGATCCCAAACTGGGAAATTACAGTGTAACAGCAGCATGACAGTAGACAACCAAACAACAGAAACACACACATGACAGACAAACGGATTACCCATGGAAAGTAAAACTAACACGACTATAGAAAACCTATATACATCATAGCTTAATATATGATGACCCGTTTAACACATGAATCATCCCATTGCACAAAGAAGGACTATCAGGAGCAGAGTGAAATTGTGATGTACCAGTTAGTCTGTAATGTGCAGTGTGGCAGCATAGCTATGACCAGAATACATCATCATAGTGAGTTATTGTACAGTGAAATTGCATGTGGCAGGATAGATTTCCTGTACCTGGCCGTTCGACAGCGAAGCTGTAGTAGTCTACTGGAGAAAGTGCTTTACTGTCTATCTAGTGTGTGGTGGAGGGGGTGATCAGGATTGTCCATGATGGATCGCAGTTTATTTAGTGTTCTCCTCTCCACCACTGTCTCAAAGGTCTCCGGTCTGAGACCAATTACAGAGCCAGCCCTCTTGATAATCTTGTCAAGTCTGTTGGTGTCTCTGGCCCTGATACTGCTACCCCAACAGACAGCAGCAAAGAAGATGGCGCTGGCAACAACAGTCTGATAGAAAAGCTCCAGCATCCTGCTGCACACGTTGAAGGATCTCAGCTTTCTCAGCAAGTAGAATCTGCTCATCCCCTTCTTGTGCGCAGTATCGGTGTTGGATCTCCAGTCCAACCCGCTGCTGATCCTGACACCCAGATATTTGTAGTCCTCAACCACTCCCACATCCTCCCCCCTAATCTGCAGTGGCTGAGAAGGCGTCTTCCTCTTCCTGAAGTCAATCACCATCTCTCTGGTCTTGCTGACATTCAACCTCAGGTGATGTTGCTCCGTCCACTCCACAAATCTGTCTACCAGTGCCCTGTACTCCCCCTCCTCTCCTCCTCTTATACACCCCACAACAGCTGAGTCATCAGAGAATTTCTGCAGGTGGCATGACTCTGTGTTGTACTGAAAGTCAGTGGTGTATAAGGTAAAGAGAAAAGGAGAGAGCACAGTCCCCTGTGGAGCTCCCGTATCACTAGCCACCACTCCAGACAAGACATTGCCCAGCCGGACAAACTGTGGTCTGCCTGTCAGGTAGTCAGTAATCCAGGAGATCACAGAGCTGTCAACCCCCATCACCCGCAGCTTCTCACCCAGCAGCAGTGGCTGGATGGTGTTAAAGGTACTGGAGAAATAAAAAAAAGTGATTCTCACAGTATCTCCTCCACCATCCCGGTGCAGATGTACTCGTTGCAGCAGGTAGATGACAGCATCTTCAACTCCTAAATGGGGCTGATATGCAAACTGCAGAGGGTCCAGCCATGTCTTCACCTGCGGCTTCAAGTGGGCTAAGACCAGTCTCTCCAGGACCTTCATCACATGAAATGTGAGGGCAACTGGTCGGTAGTCATTCAAATCCAATGGAGATGACTTCTTGGGGACAGGAACCAGGCAGGGCGTCTTCCACAGCACCTGTACTCTCTCCAGACTCAGGCTCAGGTTGTACAGGTGTTTCAGTACTGGAGCTAGTTGGTTGGCACAAGTCCTCAGAGTCCTTGCAGAGACGCCATCAGGGCCCGAAGCCTTCCGCTGACGAAGTCTCTCCAGCTGTTTCTCCACCTGATCTGTAGTCACCGTGAAGTGAGGGAGGGTCCTGGTGCCCCCTGAGGAGGAGGAGGGGGGAGATGGAGAGAGGTTCTGCACAGGAGGGTGGGTGGGGAGGGGTGTGTGGGGGTCTGGTTGTGTTGCTCGAGTGACAGATTGTGAGTTGAAACTATTAAAAAACAGATTCAGTTCCTCAGCTCTCTCCTGGCTCCCAGATGGCTGCCCGACTCTCCCCTTGCACCCAGTTATTTGTTTCATTCCCTCCCACACATCTTTAGTGTTGTTTTGCCTGAGTTTATCTTCCAACTTCCTCCTATAATTGTCCTTGCACCTCCTCAGCATCTCTCTCAGCTCATGCTACACTGCCCTCAGCTTCTCCTTGTCTCCAGCCCTAAAAGCTCTCTTCTTTTTGTTCAGAAGTGCTTTCAGGTCACTGGTGACCCTTGGTCTGTTGTTGGAGAAGCAGTGTACAGTCTGAGCTGGCATGGTCATGTCGTCACAGAATCTAATGTATTCTGTGATGCAGTCAGTCATATTGTCTATGTCCACCCCATGTGGTTCACACAATATGCTCCAGTCTGTCATCTCGAAGCAGTCCTGTAGTGCATCAGCAGCCTCCTGTGTCCACCTCCTCACAGTCCGTGTATAAGCAGGCTGCCTTTGCACAAGAGGAACGTACTTGGGTGTTAACATGGCCATGCAGTGATCCAATTTGCCAATAGGGGGTTGAGCTGTGGCACTAAATGCATCACTGACATTGGCATACAGTAAATCCAGTGTTTTGTTCTCTCTGGTGGGACAGTCAACAAACTGGTGAAAGTCTGGTAGTGTTTTTCCCACTGAGACATGGTTAAAATCACCTGTGATGACCATGAATGCATCCGGGTGCTTCTCCAGTAATGTGGCCACAGTGGAGCTGATGACGTCACAGGCCACCGCTGCGTCAGCTGACGGAGGGACATAGACAATAACAATTAAAGCGCTCTTCATTTCTCGCGGCATATAATAAGGTCTCATACTAACAGCCAGCAGTTCAATGTCCGGGCTGCAGCACTTTTCCTTCATATAAATGTGTCTAGGATGACACCACCTTTCATTAACAAGAAGTGCCACTCCTCCTTCTCTCTTTTTCCTGCTGCTTTTCACGTCTCTGCCCCCCCCCCCCATAGTCTTGAAGCCAGGTATCGTTATGTTTACATCTGGGATCTGTGAGTGTAACCACGTCTCCGTAAAACACATGATACTACATTCACGATACTCCTTTTGGGTCCTGACCAGCGCTGTAAGCTCATCTTTTTTATTTCCCAGCGATCTCACGTTCCCAGTGATGGCCATCGGTACAGTCGGCTTATGCTTCCTCCTCCTCACCTTCGCTCCAGCCCTTGGCCCACGGCGTCTCCTCTTCAGCTCATCCGGGATGAGGGGCTTCACTGCCGGCCGCAGTGCTCCAGGCGCCGGCCTCCTCAGCGCAATCAGCTGTTCGCGTGTGTAAACAATGCGTCCGCCCCCACCTCTGTTGATCTCCATTGCCTGAGGAAGAGAAAAAGAAAAGAAAACTAGAGAAAGACCAGGCTAACATAGATAAAAAGTTGGTCCGTAATAAGAGACACACTATATACAGGTATAAACAGATAGAAACACAAAGACACGAGAGAGTTGCTGCTGGTACTGCCGCCCTGCCTCCGGCGCCATTTTATATACATTTTATATACATTTTATATTTATTACTCCAATTCCCCTCATACGCCCTTGGAAAGGCCATAGCCCTTTAAATCCAAAAGAAGAGTGTCAGGACATAAAATACCTCATCAAGTCAACCATAAAGACTAACTTTACCTTCAGCCTTTCATTATTTGTTCTGATCCCTGGTTTTCTCCTGGTCCAGGTGGCTGACTCGTTAAGGAGCCATGGTCTATCAGTCAGACTGGTCAGTTTTATGGAGAACACGCCTCACGGCATCAGACGAACTCTGGCCAAGGTCCGCAAGATGAGAGAAATACGAGGTCAGTCATAAGGTTGTTAAGACAATAGATTAATTGTACATTTTGTCTCACATCAGTTACTATGTTGACTTCACCAAAGGGTGATTTTTTTTAGATAAATTTCTGGTGTAGCAAAGATATTCATAGATCTGTTGGTGGGAATATCCTGTTCAGGACTTCTATTTTTGTGGGCTGAATTATGTTTATGAATGCAGTGAAAGTTTGGGAAGATTAATTTTATCCAAGCATTATCCGAGTAATTCTTCTTTTTCTTCTTCTGTCCGCTGCTCCCTTTAGGGGTCTCCATGTCCTCCTTCACTACATCCATGAATCTTCTCTGTGATCTTCCTCTTTTCCTCCTGCCTGGCAGCTCCATCTTCAACATCCTCTGTCCAATATATCCACTATCTCTCCTCTGCACATGTCCAAATCATCTCAGCCTTGCCTCTCTTACTTTGTCTCCAAATTGCTCAACCTGGAGCTGTCCCTCTGATATACTTGTATCTAATCCTGTCCCTCCTAGTCACTCCCAGTGAGAATCTTAGCATATTCAACTCTGCCACCTCCAGTTCCACCTTCTGTCTTTTTGTCATAGTCACTGTTTCCAAGCCATACATCATAGCAGGTCTCACTACCGTCTTATAAATCTTCCCTTTCACTTAAGCTGCTATCATTCTGTCATAAATCACCCGACACTCATCTCCATCCACTCCACCTTGCTTGCACTCTCTTCTTCACCTCTCTTGTACACCATTCATTGCTTTGCATGGTTGGCCTCAGGTATTTAAACTCATCTACAGTGCATCTGGAAAGTATTCACAGCACTTCACTTTTCCCACGTTTTATTACGTTAAAACCTTATTCCAAAATGGATTAAATTATTTTTTTTCCTCAAAATTCTACACACAATACCCCATTATGACAATGTGAAAAAAGGTTTTTTGAGATTTTTGCAAATTTATTAAAAATAAAAAACAAGGAAATTACATGTACATAAGTATTCACAGCCTTTGCCATGAAGCTCAAAATTGAGCTCAGGTGCATCCTGTTTCCACTGATCATCCTTGAGATGTTTCTACAGCTTAACTGGAGTCTGCCTGTGGTAAATTCAGTTGATTGAACATGATTTGGAAATGTACACTCCTGTCTATATAAGGTCCCACAGGTGACAGTACATGTCCGAGCATAAACTAAGCCTGAAGTCAAAGGAATTGTCTGTAGACCTCCGAGACAGGGTTGTCTCAAGGCACAAATCTGGGGAAGGGTACAGAAAAATTTCTGCTGCTTTGAAGGTCCCAATGAGCACAGTGGCCTCCATCATCCATAAATGGAAGATGTTCAGAACCTCCAGGACTCTTCCTAGAGCTGGCCGGCCATCTAAACTGAGCAATCGGGGGAGAAGGGCCTCAGTCAGGGAGGTGACCAAGAACCCGATGGTCACTCTGTCAGAGCTCCAGCATTGCTCTGTGAAGAGAGGAGAACCTTCCAAAAGGACAATTATCTCTGCAGCAATCCACCAATCAGGCCTGTATGGTAGAGTGGCCAGATGGAAGCCACTCCTTAGTAAAAGGCACATGGCAGCCCACCTGGAGTTTGCCAAAAGGCATCTGAAAACCATGAGAAACAAAATTTTCCAGTCTGATGAGACAAAGATTGAAAAACCAGGCACCGTTCATAACCACACAAACGTTGGTAGCAGCATCATGCTGTAGGGATGTTTTTCAGCGGCAGGAACTGGGAGACTAGTCAAGAAAGAGGAAAAGATGAATGCAGCAGTGTACAGAGACATCCTGGATGAAGACCTGCTCCAGAGCGCACTTGACCTCAGACTGGGGTGACGGTTCATCTTTCAGCAGGACAACGCCCCTAAGCACACAGCTAAGATATCAAAGGGGTGGCTTCAGGACAACTCTGTGAATGTCCTTGAGTGGCCCAGCCAGAGCCCAGAAATGGGCGAAACTGCCCAAATATAGGTGTGCCAAGCTTGTCGCATCATATTCAAAAAGATTTGAGGCTGTAATTGCTGCCAAAGGTGCATCAGCAAAGTACTGAGCAAAGGCTGTGAATACTTATGTTCATGTGATTTCTTATTTTTTTTATTTTTAATAAATTTGCAAAAATTTCAAAAAAACCCTTTTTCACATTGTCATTATGGGGTATTGTGTGTAGAATTTTGAGGAAAAAAATGAATTTAATCCCTTTTGGAATAAGGCTGTAACATAACAAAATGTGGAAAAAGTGAAGCGCTGTGAATACTTTCCGGATGCACTGTACCTTCACTACCTCTACTCCTTGCATCTTCACCATTAAACCTGCCTCCCTCTCACTCACACACATATTCTATCTTGCTTCTACTGATATTCATTCCTCTTCTCTCCAGAGCATACCTCCACCTCTCCAGCTTCTCTTCCACTTGCTCCCTACTCTCGCTACAAATCGCAATGTCGTCTGCAGACATCATGGTCCACAGAGACTCCTGGCTGACCTCATCTGTAAGCCTGTCCATCACCATGGCAGACAAGAAGGGGCTCAGAGCCAATCCCTGATGTAATCCCACCACCACCTTGAATCCAGCTGTCACTCCTACAGCACACCTCACTGTTTTATAGGGATTTTATGTTGAAGTGTGGTGTGATGACACCGCCTTCCTGTTGTGTCATCACACCACCCTATATTTGGGGGCAGCCGCCATGGGGGCGTCGTCTTGCGCTGGATGACTCTGCTAAGGTGCATTCTGTGTTCTGTGTTCCTAACTCTCAGTAAAGCTACGTTCAGTGCTACGTCTCTGTCAGCCTCATTCATCACCAGGTTTGTGGACATAACGTTTGGTGACTGAGGATTAACGTATGGAGGAGTGCGTTATACCACTCCAACCCTTCCTTGAGCTTTCGGGCGAACCACCGGTGCCATGGCTTCGCTGATTAGAGGCCTTTCAAACGTACATCACGATGCTGGATAGTTATTTGAATATGTTTGTATATCCCGAAATTTCACATTAAACTACTGAAAAGCCATATGGGAGTTATTGTTTGATTTCATGTCCATCTTCTCTATTAAAAGACAAGAACTCACAGGTTTTTTTTTTTTAGACTGATTCATTATTGGTACAAATACAGAATAATTAATAAAATTGTCCATTCTTTTGGACTGGTGCCCCACGAGCTTATGTGTGTTGGCAATGAAAAGAATTTTCATTCCTAATCACATGCATATTTACATTAATACTTGTACCAGCAATAAACTACCTTATAAAACCCTACACTGCCACAAAGCGAGAGTATGCCCGGCAAGAGGGAAATGACACAGCAAGTGTGGGCACTTAAATCATTACGCCAGGGTGTGCCATTTATCTGAGCTGGGGAGCCCACTGAAGAAACCACCCCGCCCGCCCACAACAACCATCCACTCGGTGAGTCCCAACACCAATGTGTATTCGTATTGTACGTTGGAGTTAGATGGTGTTGAGGTGCCATTATTGCTTGACACAGCGGCGGTGCGGTCAATGTTGAATTGGGCCATGGTAAAGAAGTTTTTCCCCTACCACAGAATTAGGAGTAATCCAGCGCTGTTGTACGGCTACAGTGGTAACAGACTGTGCAATGTTGGGACTGTGGAGTTGACTGTTCGTTACAAGTCTGAAGCGCTGCACGACTTCACGTTCCAAGTGGCGGCGCGCGGAGATAACATCATGGGGTGTGACCTATTCTACGGACTGGGTTTCACCATCAGACACAGCGCTGGGAACAAATGGTCCGGTTGTGGTCACTTGGGCTCGCGGGCTCCAGTGATCAATGACAACGTGGTTTGGGACAAGAACCTGACGAGCAGCCCTGCCATCAAGTTGCCCAGTTCCAGCTCAGTGTCGGATTGGGAAAGTTTCAGTGCCTGCGCTCAACAGGAGGTAGTTAAGGGGGCCGAGCGTGATGGCGGGACACCCGTTCCGACAAGCGACACCATGAAAGCACTGGACACCTTCAGTACTTGGTTGCAGTTGGGTGAGGGGTCTGCTGCCATGACGATGACCACTGCATCATTCTTCGAAGAGGGCGGGGCACGACCACAAAAGAGCATGGAGTTACCACATGCTCAGTAGCATGTCAGGCAAAGTAAGGTCCCACTTCAGGTCATGGACTGGGTTCAGGTTCGGGTTGATGAACGACCTAGGCGAAGTTGGGCCAGACGACAGTTGGCGAAACATCTGGCATGCCTGAGGATAGTGGCGAAGTTGGGAGCGGCGTGCTTCTGGTTGTCTGATGGTTCGATGAGACACGCTAACCAGCTGCGGCGTGTTCAGGAGGATGCTCCAGGTGGTGAGGCTCGACGGGAGTCGGTGAAGATGGTTTGGGATCTGGGGTCCTACGTCCAGAAGATCGGTCCTCGCCCTGGGGGTCTGCTGCCTCCAGGGGCACGCCTGCTGTGGGGCTGCCCAGGGCCCCCCTGCCTGACCCACCATCCACTTGAATAACTGTGCTACTGGACTCTATAATGTTCATAGTTCCTTTTGGTGTTTAGTTTAGGAGCATGGCTGTTTTTAATTGTTATAGTGGCAGAATAACCCATTGCACCATGCGGGCTGTGTGGTAGTCCACCCACTGGTCCTATTTTAGTTTTTTTTTTTTTAGAGTCTTTTATGCCTTGTTTTCACTTTTGCTTTTAGTCTGGTGTGTTTTGTGTGATTATGTTTCCAAATTAGGGTGGGTTCAATTTGGTGTGTGTGTTTTTGGACTTTGTAAAGCGGGGGAGGAAGTTATATGGGGATTTTATGTTGAAGTGCGTTGATGATGCCACCTTCCTGTTGCGTCATCACACCACCCTATATTAGGGGGCAGCCACCATGAGGGCGTTCTCTTGCGCTGGATGACTCCGCTAAGGTGCATTCTGTGTACTGTGTTCCTAACTCTCAATAAAGCCATGTTCAGTGCTACGTCTCTGTCAGCCTCATTCATCACCAGGTTTGTGGACATAACACTCACCACTGTCTTGCTCTCCTCCTACATGTCCAGCACCACTCTACCCATACTTCTCTGCCACCCCTGACTCTCTCATACAGTACCGCACTTCCTCTCTTGGCACCCTATCATATGCTTCCTCTAGATCCACAAAGTCACAGTACAGCTCCTTCTGACTTTCTCTATACTTCTCAATCAACACTTTTAAAGCAAACATTGCATCTGTAGTAGCCTTTCTTGCCATGAGCTCATACTGCTGCTCGCTGATTGTCACCTCGCTTCTTAACCTGGCTTTAACAACTCTTTCTCATATCTTCATGACTGAAAATTGAATTTCCTCTTTACTTTGAAAGCACCACTTGTCCAACCTCGGGCTTTGATTTCAGACAAAAATTTGTTTCATACACATTAACTGAAACAATACTCATTATGGAGGAGTATTGGACCTTCCCTGTATAAATAAAGGTTAAAAAATACTCATTATGAGCCATAAAGTTTTAGCTCTGATTAGCTCAGTATTAAACTTTTAGCTACATTAGAGTCATTGATTAACACTAGAAACCCCTGAAGAACACAAACCTCCCAAAATTTCTCCTAAAAGCCTGTTAACTCTCAACAGACAGCTCCCTCTGCTGGTGACCACCGAAACATCCGACAAGGCACTGCATTCCTTCTTCTCTTTGAAATCTTTTAAAAGTTCATGAGCTTGATAGTGATTAAGCCTGTTGGCCTTCTTTGTCAATTCATAACCTGTAAAATTCAATAATTTTTGTCTTTAATCTCCTCTCTTCTCACAGTTGTAATCCTCTGCATGCACTCTGCACTGATCGGTGGTACACCCCAGAAACTCCTCTTGGAGACAGCATATGACATGCAGATGATTGACGGCTCCCTGGTGTTCATGCCCTATGACACCCTGCTCTACAGCCTGCCTTACCACAACGTGATGCACGCAGCTCTAAAGAGCAACAGCAAACTGCTGCGGGCCTACGACGCCATGCTGACTGTCACCATCGACTCACCCCAGGTGTCCTTCTACGAGGCCTACATAGAGGCTATGGAGAAGAGAGAAGTGGCGAGGACTTTGAAGCCTCAACAGGTGATGCACAACAGATTAGTTTTATTTGTGTGCATTTTTAAGTTTCCCATGAACAAAGTTGTCAATGCTGAAATCTGTGTGTGCGTGTGTGTTGTAGGTGTCTCCTCTGTTTGGTACAATCTACAACTCGGTTCTGTTCATGGCTCATGCAGTGCATCGAGTCCGAGAGTCCAGGGAGTGGATGTCTGGAGGGAACCTAGCGCAAAACGCCCGCAACCTGGCCTTCCAGGTAACTGAGAGGGAAACAAAACCAGACCGTCAATGATGGAGTAGCTCATTCTAGCCTGACGAAATCACCTCAGGAGTGTTCAGATCTCTTGATCATTGACCTTAAGCCCAGCCTCATTGCATTAACTTTGCAGGAATGAACTAATTAAACTAGCCTTAAGGGGCTGATATACTATGTTAGAAGGATGAATTTTCTAGCATCAGTTATAGTATTCTTCTTTAGTTCTGTGAGGAAATTCTAAACATGCAGCTCATCTGTGCTGCAGGGCTTCAGCCACCCAATCAAAACAAATGGCTCCGGAGCAACTCTGCTGGACTTTCTCATACTGGACACAGATGGGCTATCTGCAGAGCTGAAGCCAACACACAGGTATCTTAGGTTTGAGATAACTGATGTAGCAGTACAATGAAAGGTGAAGAAAGCATAAAGGTGTGCAGACTGACTCTAAAAATCAACCATCGCCTAATTGATTCATCATAGGATCGACATGGAGATAGGTATGGTTCGGTTCTTGGGCCAAGAGATCCACTTCCCTCGAAGTTCTGGACCCAGGAAAGATGCCTCCTGCTGGTTTACCCCTGGAGTCATCTGCTCAGGCGGTGAGATCCCAGCCCAGACTTTTAATTTAACAATGAGAAAGGGCTGAGAGAATTTTCTTTATGAAGTTCCATGCAACACTGGCAGAGAAAGCAACAAAAACATCAGAAATTAGCCTATCCTACAATGTTTAAAAAATTCTGGATCTTCCCCTTCAGATCTGCTCCAAACTGTTGGTTCTTGAGTGGCCCAAGCTCCACTCTTCTGGGAAATGTCATTGAAATCAGGTTAATAGTTTGAATAATCCTGCTCAAAACAGACAAAAAGCACTAAAAACATTAGTGATGGCAAAATCAAAACGGTGTTTTGGAATGTACCGGAACCTAGGCAGAACTTGTGATTCGAAACGCTGTTCCGAGGTCTGTATCAGAAGGACGGTGTCGTGACGTGACGGTGTCACGTGTCACGTGTCACATGACTGTTCCATATCGCGTTCCATTCTGGCCCCAATTGTTTTGAAACGTCACAGTCGTTTTTGTTTCAGCAAGTGAATACAAATCCGTGTATGGTTCGTTCATTTGTAATTCCAATTCAAAATAAAATCAGAAAAAACAAATTTTTGGTCTCATTTTTGTTTTGTCCTTTTCTAAACTTAGGTAGAAAAAATATCAAATTTTTGGACATACCTGTGTTTAATTTTGCTCTTATTGTTTTATAGTCAAAACAAAAATATTAAGTTATTATTTTGGTTTATTATTTTGCGACACCAGAAGTGTTAGTGTTAGTGTAGGTGATGAGTTTAATCAGTCATTTAAAGTGTCTCTAGTTTTATCTATGATGTCTGACCTCCATTACACAAAATTAATGCCTATTCTAGGAAAACTATATCCACCTTAAATATACTTTATATGTAAAATAATAATTTCTCGTGTCTTCACCTGAATGGCTGTTGATTCATCAACCCACACGCCTAAAACATTTAAAAGCCTCTGATATGTGCACTTATTTTGCGAAGTCTTGCCTCTTTGAGTGTATTGTACTGAGTGTTTTTTGATTGAGAGCGTTTGGCTTGAGATTAATTTGCGATGGATGGTGTTAGAAAGTGTCCCAGGTCAACTGTCTTGGAACGCTTTGACCTTTTTGAACCAAAGAAAGTTAAATGTTTGCATTGCATGCAACAGCTTGCATTTTGCAATAATACAACTACTATGTGGAGACATCTGCGGACAAAACATCCTGATGTGTGCATTACTAGCACTACACAACTAGGTGCTGAATCCACCCAAGGCCAGCATGGTGTTTATGGTATGTATTCATGTCATTTTAATACACATATACATTTATTAGTAGAGAGTTGAGTAGAGATGCTTTATTGATCCCATAGTGGGGAAATTTACTGCTATGACTCATGACAGCTCCAGTGTGCAGATAAAGTGACAGAAACAGAAAAACACACAAAGAAATCTCAAACACTCAAAAGAATAGTGCAAATTAAAAATTGTGCAAAAGAAGTTGAAATACAAAATGGACAGCAATAGAATGTATTAATTCATTTTCATTTCGAAATAGACAGGGGGAAGTACTGAAATGTCTTTATGTCAAGCTACTGATGAGAAATGGGGGTAGGATTAAATCATTTTTTCTTCTTCCCACTCCTTTTCAAGCATAAATTAATGATTGTGATATATTTTACTTTCATGTATTCTGATGAATGTCTGCATTATCAGATAATGTTGTATGCAGGTTATTTATGTTATTTGATTACTTGCTTGAAATAAATGAAAATGAATTTAAAATTAAATGACATTTATTTTAAGCAAGTGAGTAAATAACACAAAATGACCTGTATACAGCGGTATCTGACAATGCAAAGATATTCAACAGAATACATGTAAGTTCAATAATTCAAATCAATTAATTCATGCTCAAAAAGGAGTGGGGAAAAGAAAAACTTATTTAATAAAAAAAAATACAAATGGTGCAAAAAGAAATTTGCAATATAAATATTATTTATTCACATCTATCAGTATTTACAATACAATTATGCTCTTAATCACTAAAAGAGGTGACACATACATATAGTTGTGTAGATTTACAATACAATACATGAAGTTGCAACAATTGATTCAGAAAAAGAATAGATCTTTTGGAACGTTCAAAACATCTCCCCACAGCGACATCTGGTGGCCAATCTGAAAATATGACATTCAAACAGTAGAGCAGTGTTGCCAACTCCCCAGCAAGGACAGTGGCTGTTGGCTGTACTGTCATCGCCTCATTTACACAATTGACAATCAGCATATAATTGTAATGGATGGTGTAGGAGAGAGAAATAACGACGTAGGAGAGACAAAAAGTGAATTAAAAAAACCTAAATATGTATAGAAATACAAATGAACTGTCTTCTGTTGATTCTTGGTTTGTTTGTAATTTTGCCTTTGAAATAGGTCATCATTTCTCAATATAACTTGATAACTTAAATGCTTTGTTTAGACCCACATTACATAAATCAATTTTGTCCTCTACTGTTACGGGTTAGAATATCACATTTAATCAAAAGACTTATGTCGATTATAATTACTAGTCTTTTTGTCTTAATTTTTTGTGATGCGTTTGGGGTTATAGTATCATTTGTATGAAAGGATATTTTTTCTCAATCAGTATTTGAAGGGTGTACTTGAATACAATATAGACATCAATTATATGCTGATTGTCAATTGTGTAAATGAGGCGATGACAGACAGCCAACAGCCACTGTCCTTGCTGGGGAGTTGGCAACACTGCTCTACTGTTTGAATGTCATATTTTCAGATTGGCCACCAGATGTCACTGTGGGGAGATGTTTCACACGTTCCAAAAGATCGATTCTTATTTTCTGAATCAATTGTTCCAAATGATTCGATCGCTTCAGTGTTCCATTTCTGCCATCCCTAAAAAACATAACCTCCCTTGTGGAGGTAATAACAAACAAGTCTAAATCAAATATTCTTGCATGTGGTCTCTCAAGAAAATCTTTAGCTTAGACTAAAGATTAGTCTAAGATTGTTTCCACCCAGTGTCTTCAGCAGGTCGTTTTCTGATCAGCAATCAGTGGGAAGAAATTCAGTGAAATCAACTGTTGAAGACACTGGGTGGAGGTAAAACCTGCAGGGTCTTGGCCCTCCATGGAATGAGTTTGACACCTGTGACTTAGACAATTTATCTTTGTTATTGTTGATTTAGGTTCAGGTTCAGGTTCAGGTTACTTTATTTGTACCCGTAGGTAGATTTGTTTTGCAGTCTGGTGACATCCATATTTACAAGCCACTAATTACATTCAACATAGACACAAACACAGGCACACATCTTACAAAATAGGTAAATATAAAAATATGTACAATATAATTTTTATAGCTTGTTCAACTCTTTGACAGCAGCAGGGACAAAGCTGTTTTTGTAGCGCTGGGTTTTGCTTTTTGGGACAGCAAACCTCCATCTGGAGGGAAGAAGCTGAAAGTTGCAGTGCAAAGGGTGGGAGTCATCATTTAAAATCGAGTCAGCCATCCTCTGTACCTGTCTGGTGTACAGGGATGTCAGGCTCAGCTATGACTCACCAAGCAAACGACTGGACCATCTAACTACCTGATCCAAGGATTTCCTCTGTTTCAGTTTTATCTGACCAAACCATGACATTAAAGAAAAGGATAAAACAGATTCAATGTTCATTTATGTCATCTAAAGACTTCTAAATCAGTTTCAGATGTGTCAAACCCATTCAAAGACTAAATGCAGTTGTTGCAGCTTTACATTTTTTAGATGACATTGTAGTTACATAACTTTTTCCTTTGATTCCTCTTTTATTTTAGGTGTGGATCTGTTCTCCACCATCAGCATGTTACTGGGAGTGATTGCTCCATGTGTTCTTGTCTTGCCTCTAATCTACTTCATCAGGTACGCAGATGTGTTTGAAGTTTGGCCGTTGCCTGAGAAGTCTTTGAAAGAAACTTTTTCAGATTCAGTACAAAGGAATTGTCCTTGTGTTATGCTGTTTTAGTGTGGTAAAGTAGGGGAGGCTGAAAAGTTCATATGCTGACTAAGAAGGAGTTGTGCTACAGCAACGAAACAAGTCAAGCATTAAATTCAACCTTTTCTGATACTAACTGCATTGTTTCTTTTCAGATACACTCACATTGGACAGTAATCCAGGACTTTGAAAAGCAGACCTAGAGCCACTTCGTGAAGATGGATAAAAGACAGAGGCCATCACCTTCCCTGCTGATGACACCATCTTGGCCTTCTTTGGAGGGGGAGAAGAGGTGTGTTTCCACTGTTTAGACTGTTGTTTAGGCTCTGGCTCGAAGTGGTGGACTCAACACTCATCTTGGGTGAGGAAAAACTTTCAAGGAACCCAGCTGGATCTGGTTCAAAAAGTGCCAGGTTTGCCTTCATGAAGTGGCTGTAGGTCTCCTTTTCAACGTCCTGGATTACTGTCCAGTGTGAGTGTATCTGAAAAGAAACAATGCAGTTAGTATCAAAAAAAGGTTGAATTTAATTAATTTAATTTAATTTAATGCATGACTAGTTTCATTGCTGTAACATAACTCCTTCTTAGTCAGCATATGAACTTTTCAGCCCTCCCTCGTATGCTACTGAATTAATGCTACTGTATTAATGACTGTGAACAACTTCCCTTGTCTCTCATTGATTAGGCGACGGATCAGTCAGATTCGACTGGTCAGAGGTCCTGGCAAGATCTTGCTGACTCTGGCTGATGTCACATTTATAAACCCATCACTAAGCAATAAGGTCAGTATTGGCATATGCTCTCTGTTACTGTAAGTTATACGTATTGTATTAATTCAACATAAAATGAACTGCGGGCAGCGCGGTGGCGAAGTGGTTAGCACTGCGGCAGCACAGCAACTCACCCTTGGCCGGGGGATCCTGGGTTTGATCCCAGCCTCCGACCAACAGTGATCTGTGTGGAGTTTGCATGTTCTCCCCATGTCTGCGTGGGTTTACTCCGGGATTTCTCCGGTTTCCTCCCACAGGCCAAAAGCATGCACGTTAGGTTAATTGGCATCAAAACTGGGGATTCTAAATTGTCCTTAGGTATGACTGTGAGAGTGAATGGTTGTCTGTCTCTCTGTGTTGGCCCTGCGATGGACTGGCGATCTGTCCAGGGTGTACCCTGCCTCTTGCCCTAAGATGCTGGGATAGGCTCTAGCCCCCCCGTGACCCGAAAAGGATTAAGCGGAAGAAGATGGATGGATGGATAAAATGAA
Source organism: Pholidichthys leucotaenia (assembly GCA_020510985.1). Taxonomy (NCBI): domain Eukaryota; kingdom Metazoa; phylum Chordata; class Actinopteri; order Cichliformes; family Pholidichthyidae; genus Pholidichthys; species Pholidichthys leucotaenia. The sequence continues at coordinate 122,734,813 of CM035836.1, read as the reverse complement.
CTGCATTCAAAACCCTAAATAAGAAGCCATGGGTCACATGTATGTGCACAAATAAAATATAAAATGTTCAATTTACAGAGAAATACACACTGCCTTTATATAGACACACTGACAGAATACGCTTCTGGGGTTTTGTTGTATCACAAATGAACAACCCCTGCCTTCAGATGCCCTCACAGCATAGTCCTATTGTCAGTTAACATGGAGGCCACTGAGCAGCTGAAGTGACCTCACTCCACTCGGAGCAGAGAGGGATATTAGCTTATAGAATGTCACTGCTCAGGATCCGAGTGGTCTTTTAGCATCAGCTAATATTAGCACCAATGGCCGTACTAAAGCAAAGTTTGGACTTCGCTGGGAAGTTAAATTTCAGCCATGCCACTGTCTCTATACTGTTTAGCCATGTATAAGTGGATTATGTCATTATTTTATCATCTAGACTAAATAATTAGGTGTAGTGGCTGCTGAAACTGCTGTTAGATTTTCATTGATGATGTTCTATTAAAAGAAGAGAAGATGTGTCTCCTTTGTGTGCTATCAATGGTATTATTGGTATTGTTGAAATTGCTTCTCTCCTGCTTTTTGTGCAACTGCTGGCTGTGGTGAGATAGGTCACTGAAGTACAACTTTGCAGTTAGGATTAGCACTTGCTAGTTACTTGTGATTGGCTTTACTATACATCAGAACATTATTAGGCTATGAAATCAGACTAGGGGTGCATTGTACGCAGTCTGCTTTGACAAAGCTTCACAGATAAGGTTTGTTGATGACATCTAAAATGACACAAAACAAAATAATGCCTAGAAAATACACAATGTGGGTCCTTTAGGGTTAAAAGTGGCTGAAATAAAAAGCACTTTTTCTCTACAGAAGTTGAGTTTGGACGACAGCAGGACCAGTGGGATGAAGAGCGTGTCTGAACGCAGTGTTACCTCACCAGTGTCTACACAATCCCCTGTCACCTATGAAAACACTAACGTCGTAATTTTTGAGGTAGGTTGGATTAAACCTAAAAAGAAAAAAAAACTGTAAGAAGGAAGTCATGAGAGAAATATGGTAAAATATGTGGTTTTGAATCCACTGTAGTTGCAGCATGTATTATGAAAAAAGTTTGAATGGCAGCATGTATTTGAAACAAGTTTGAATAATTTGGTTTTCAAAAAGTTAATTTGATAGATACTCTTAATGAGTCTGAAATGTTTCTGGAGGTTTGAAAAATGACTCAAAATTTGTTATTCTACTAAAGTTTGTGACACTTAGAAAATCTTGTCTTCATTGTACCTCTTTTCTCAAAATGTGTGTACTGCAAAAATGTTACATAAAACACACAGTAACATGAGTTTTTTGTACAACAGCAGAAATTTTTTTAAATACAATTGCTGTTTCATAAAGACTGTTCTCAATTTATTGCGTCAAGTTAAAACATTCTTACTCCAAAAGAAAATTATAAACATTGAATAACCGTATTATTTTAGGCGTAAAATTTCTCTCTATGGTGGATTTAATTCTTGCCCTGCCAAAGTAAAATCCAAAAATTTACAACAACTACAACAAAAGCAATACTTCAAATTAAACATTTTAATGTTTTTGTGATGAGAACAATAATACTCTTAAATGGAACAGCTCCATTTTGTTTTTCTCTTTCTCAGGGGGACTGGGCATGGCTGAAGAGACTTCCTTATGGAACGTTTAGTAGCATCAGCTCCAAAACCAGTGATGTGTTTGAGCTGGTATGTGGCAGTATTGAGACACAAACACCTACCACCAATGCTTATTTTTTTTTAAAAAATAAGAAGGCATATCCTGTTATCCAGAGAAAATATTACTTTATATGCAGATGATACTGTACTGTTTGCAAAGGTAGAGTTTAATTTACAAGTGAAGCTAAGAACTATTCAATAGGCGAAAAGTATGATCAATTCTCAGTCCATTGTTGCTACAGCCTCAGACTTGAATACTTATATTTTACCCAAAATACAATTCATAGTTTGCACTGTTAAGATGCACCTAAGCAGTTTTCGCTCTTTTTGGTTACATTTGAAATGTGTAGTCACACTAGATCTGACAAGATCAATAGGAAAGAATAGTTCAGATTACTACTCAAAATAAAAACCTAGCTTTGAGTCTTTTATAGACTTTCATGACCATGCTGAATTAATCTGGAATTAACATTATATAGTAAGCTTGTGGAGAGAGGAATAACCAGGCCGAGCGTTCAGAGCAGATGAACTTTATTCACTCTCTGACATCTTCCAGAATCAGAAAACATTAACCTCATGTAACAGGGCCTCTCTTTTATATCACAACACTCACATGTCCCTGCTACCCGAGGTCCTGCATTACAGTTCATTCCTGCATGACAATTCCTTTTGTCCCCCAGCCCTTTAATCCCCATGCTCTTCTGTCAGAGGAAATTACTGCATCTCCATGTCTTTCAGTCTGAGATGAATACCACAGCATGGGTCCCCCATACCCCCCCCCCCCCCGAGTCTCAGACTGAGTGTAAACCCTCACATCCTCTCGGCTTCAGCCTCCGCCCATAGCTGCTGTAATGAGGGGTCTTCGGCTCCACAGCTCTGCTGTGCCAGTGGGGGGTTCCTGGGGGTGTGTCCGTCTGTGGGTGGACAATGGGGGGGGGGTGAACATTCAGCATGCTCATGTGACTGCTCTGATGAATCGTTTACCTGGGGAGTTCTCAGGGGGGGTCTTCCGCGCCGAGGAACTCGGGCCAACACCACCTGCTCGTCTGCCACCACAAAGGCGGGCTTAAGCCTGTCTATACAGATTCTCTCCCAGCAACCCCCCAAGTCTAACACAAAATGTTTGTCCCCGGGTTCCAGCACTCTAAAAGGGCCATCGTAGGGTGGGCGCAATGGGGGCTGGTGGGCATTGTGCCTGACAAACACGAACGCTGCGTCCTTCAAGGTTTTTGGCACAAAAGCGCGGGGAAAACAGTGGTGGGCCGGGCCAGGTAGCGTCCCTGCGTCTGCGCTATGCCGTAAATGCGGGGACGGATGGGTGTTCGGCGCGGGGTTATCTGGTAAAAATTCCCTGGGGAGCGGTAGCGGCTGAGAAAAAAACAGCTCTGCTGGGGAAGCTGCCAAATCCTCTTTCAGTGCGGAATGCAACCCTAACAGAACCCACGGCAACCGGTCCACCCAATTTGCATCTGTAAGCGAAGCCCTGAGCGCTGCTTTCAGTGACCTATGGAAACGCTCGCATAACCCATTGGCCTGTGGGTTGTACGTGGTTGTGCGATGAATTGAGACGCCCAGGTTCCGGGCCATCGTGGACCAGAGGTCGAAAACAAACTGAGGGCCCCGATCAGACGTAATGTCTGAAGGGGTGCCAAAACGTGCCACCCATGTTGTCAAAAAAGCACGTGCCACGTCTGCGCATGCGGTGGAAGCTAGCAGGACTGCTTCTGGCCATCATGTGGTGCGGTCCACCACTGTCAGGAGGTGCGTGAACCCCTGCAATGGCGGGAGGGTGCCCACGAGGTCCACGTGAACGTGGTCAAACCTCTTAGTTGGGATATGGAACGGCTCCAAGGTGGCCTTTGTGTGCCTGTGCACTTTGGCTCGTTGGCACGCTACGCAGGCTGCAGCCCACTCTTTCACCTGTTTGCGCAGGTTTGGCCAGACAAACTTTGCTCCCACCATTTTGACTGACGCGTGCACTCCTGGGTGCGCCAGGGAGTGAACAACTCAAAAACGCGCCAGCGCCAAGCGTGTGGGACCACCAGGCGCTGGCGTCCTGTGGAGACGTCACAGATTGGGGGGGGGCGTTTTGCAGTACCCTGCTCTCCAGCCTTAACACGTCCGCACACGTCCGCATCGCCGATCTGCTTCGCGGCCATGGCCGTGTAATCTATCCCTGCGTAGACTGGGGCCACTAATGCGCGCGAGAGGCAGTCTACCACCACGTTGAGTTTACCGGCCACATGCTGAATGTCGGTCGTAAACTCCAAGATCGCGGCCAGCTGTCTCTGCTGCTGGCCCGACCATGGTTCCGAAACCTTGGCCATCGCGTACGTTAGCAGCTTGTGGTCCACGAACGCAGTGAAGGTGCGCCCTTCCAGCCAGAACTGGAAGTGGCATATGGCCAGGTGGAGAGCCAGTAACTCTCTGTCGAACGCGCTGTATTTACGCTCACTGTCGCTCAAAGACCTGCTAAAAAAGGCGAGCGGCTGCCAAGAACCAGAGATGCATTGCTCCACGACGGCCCCTATGGCCACATCCGAGGCGTCGGTAGTGAGCGCTATCCGACCCACCGGGTCCGGGTGCGCCAGTAGTGCAGCGTTTGCCAGGGCTGTTTTAACCTCAGAGAACGCCTGCTCCCACTCAGGAGTCCAGTCGACTCTGTCCGCTGGTTTCCATTTCTTGAGCGTGGCGTACAACGGCTGCATGAGCTGGGCTGCGCGGGGGAGGAAACGGTTTTAAAAGTTAACCATCCCCAAAAATTCTTGCAGCGCCCTGACCGTCTGAGGCCAGGGAAAATTCGCCACTGCGCGCACCTTGTCTGGCAAGGGTATCGCTCCCTCTGGTGAGATGCGGTGTCCCAAAAAATCGATCCCCATCACGCCGAACTGGCATTTTGCCGGGTTGATTATTAACCCGTGCTCCTCTAACCTCCGGAAAACCGTCCTGAGGTGGGTTACATGTTCGTCCTTGGACGCGCTGGCCACCAGGATGTCACCCAGGTAGACAAACACAAACGGCAGATCGCACAATACCACATCCATCATGCGTTGGAATGTCTGTGCCACGCCTTTTAACCCGAAAGGCATGCATAAAAACTCAAACAGACCAAACGGGGTTATTACTGCCGTTTTAGGTATGTCCTCCGTGCGCACCGGGACCTGGTGGTAACCACGGACCAGGTCTATCTTAGAAAAAATACGTGCCCCGGTGAGGTGAGCGGAAAAATCCTGAATATGGGGGATCGGGTAGCGGTCGTGCGCTGTGACGTTGTTTAATCTGCAGAAATCTCCGCAAGGTCACCACAATCCCTCGGCCTTAGGGACCACATGTAGTGGGGATGCCCATCGGCTGTTTGATCGTCTGATGATGCCCAGCCTTTCCAAGTTGGCAAACTCCTCCCGCGCTATGGCCAGTTTAGCTGTGTCCAGGCGCTGAGGTCGTGCGAAAACAGGCAGCCTGGTGGTGGTAATAAAGTGCTCCACCCCATGTTTAGTGATGGCCGCCGAAAATGTCAGGACCGTGAGTGCTGGGAACTGGGTGAGCAGTGTGTGGAACTTATCACCTGGAGCTGTGACGTTGGCTAGCGTTGTTGGCCCGGTTCCTCGAGCTGTACAGGGGAGAGAATCAAAAGACATTGCATTAATCAGGCGTCTGTTAGCAACATCGACTAGTAATCCGTGTGCACACAAAAAATCAGCGCCTAAGATTGAGAAACTGCATGCCGCTATGACGAATGTCCACTGGTATGTACGGCCGTGCAGGGATACAGTCAGTGTCCTCTCACCAAAAGTCTTAATGTCTGAGCCGTTTGCGGCTGTCAGCTCGGGGCTGCTAGTTCCCACTAGCCGGTCGGCATAGGATGGCAGGATGAGGCTCTTTTGGGAGCCGGAGTCCACGAGGAACCGTCTCCCCGCGTGTGAGTCTGTCACATACAGCAGCTTGCTTTCTTCACCAGCGGTCACAGCTGCTACCGACTGCCGGTCCTGGCGTTTCCCGAACGCTTGAATTGGCGCAGTGGCACACATCGGCGTGCGTCTTCTCCAATACAGCGGTGGTAGGAGCAGAGCGTGTCTCTCTGGCGCTTCCTGGCCCCTGCTGTCACTACCATCTCTAGCTCCTCGCTTCTGTTGGCCGTCTTGCTGGGTTCCGACACCGCTGTGTTCACTGTGAGGGCTCTGGTTGTGAAGGTTGATCCGATCTGCCTCCTGGGCTAGCGCACGGTAGTCACACGCGGCCAGCAATGGCGAGTTGGCAAGGACCGCTCTGGCCACCGTTGGGAGGTTCCGGAGGAAAAGGTGGGCAAATAGAAAATGCCCGTCGTCCGTGCCCATCAACTCCAACATCTTCTCCATCAGTTCAACCGCCGACCCGTCTCCTAACTCGGCGCACGTCAGGAGCCTCTCCACTCTCTCGCAGTACAACAGCGTGTAGTGCCGGGTCAGTGCGGTTTTGAGAGCCCCGTATTTGTCACGGGCTGGGGGCTGTTGGAGCAGGCTCACTACTTGCTGAGTCGTGCGAGCGTCCAGCGCTGCGGCCACGTAGTAATATCTGATGCCATCTGCCATTATTTCTCGGACCGCAAACTGGGCCTCGGTGTGGAGGAACCAAGACTTCGAGTCGTGCAGCCAAAAGTCTGGTAGTTTGACCAAAACGGCACACGCATTGCTGGGGCTTCCCGTCCGGGTCATCTCCAGGGTGTTCGCCTCGTGTTCCATTATTCGTCAAGGGTCACCAGTGTGGAGAGAGGAATAACCAGGCCGAGCGTTCAGAGCAGATGAACTTTGTTCACTCTCTCACATCTTCCAGAATCAGAAAACATTAACCTCATGTAGCAGGGACTCTCTTTTATATCACAACACTCACATGTCCCTGCTACCCGAGGTCCTGCATTACAATTTATTCCCGCATGACAATTCCTTTTGTCCCCCAGCCCTTTAACCCCCATGCTCTTCCGTCAGAGGAAATTACTGCATCTCCATGTCTTTCAGTCTGAGATGAATACCACAGCATGGGTCCCCCATAAGCTAAATATTGTTGTAGTCAAGACCAGACCAAGGCCAAAGTTTCGAAAGACCAAGACTTTATGGGTTGAGGCCAGCAAGTCTTGGTCTTGTCTGCTCTTGTCTTGGTCTTGGAAGATTCTGGTCTCGGTCTGGTCTTGACGAGGTCTTGAATACCGCACTACTAAATATGACAGTTTACAATTTCAGAAAGTTTTTTTCTGGTTTTGTTAAGAAACAAACAACTTTTTTTTTTCTTTTTTTTTTTTTTTTACAGCCCTGCATTAATTGCCTAAAGAACCCTGATTAGTTTTAGTTTTTGGGGCAGCATGTATAAATTTGCTGCACACCATCAAATATTCAAACCAAATGATTTCTGTGTCCAGATGAAGGACATGCGCCATGAGAACGTCAACCCTTTCTTGGGCTTCTTTCATGACTGTGGTGTGTTTGCTATCGTGACCGAGTTCTGCTCCAGAGGCAGTCTAGAGGACCTGCTGCTCAACGAAGACGTCAAACTCGACTGGATGTTCAAGTCTTCTCTCCTGCTGGACCTGATTAAGGTTAAATGCAGAGCAGGAGTTTGTGGAAGGAAAGAGTCAACAAATGAAATCAGATAGTTTATGTACTTCCTCTTAGAACTGATCTACATTCAGATGAGAGTTGAACCCAGTGCTTTTTTCTCTGTCAGGGCATGAAATACCTCCACCACCGCGGAGTGTGTCACGCCCGCCTTAAGTCTCGTAACTGTGTGGTCGATGGGCGTTTTGTCCTGAAGGTTACAGACTATGGTTACAATGAGGTTCTGGAGTCTCAGAGGTTCCCCTACACTGAACCCCGTCCTGACGGTAAGACATAGTATTAACTGGCAGTAATTCCTTTTTTTTTTGTACATTCCATAGAGATTTCTGTTTCAAGATTTAGTCCCTAAAAATCCCTTTTTAGGAACTATATTAGCTTCCAATCTATAACATAATTAATAGTACTGGCACCTTCTAGTGCCACTGACGGATGCTTGGTCTGCTATTCCTTGCTCTCCATCTTCTTACTTTTGAAAAGCATCTTCTGACACGAAACATCTGATTATTAAGTCAGAAATTACTTGTGTTATAGCCAAGACCAGAGTGACACCAGAGCATACAAAGACCAAGACTTCAAGGGGTTGAGACCAAGTCGAGACCAAGACCACGGTGTATGTAGGTCTTGGTCTTGACCCCTTATAGTCTTGGGCTTGTCTGGTCTTGACGAGGTCTTGACTACAACACAACCAATTAATGCAATGATATTGTCCTCCATCTTGCTAACATTTGTTGATTGACTTTGATGCATCATCATTTTTGTGCAATTATGCCAATAAAAAGCTCTTCTTCTCTGAGAATGGCACAAGTAAAAAGGCCACCAAAGAATGTGGCTTCTAAAAGAGCTCCTTGCCCAATAAGCTCTACTAAAAACGTCCTCATATTCCGCACTAGGAACACAGCTATTATGTGCTTTAGTCTTTTTCTGCAGAATCTGTAGAATTGCCCCAAACTCATGTAGTTCTATATGTTCCAGAGTTGCTGTGGACAGCCCCAGAGCTCCTGAGGAGTGGGAATCCGGGGCTCCATGGGACTTTACCTGGTGATGTCTACAGTTTTGCCATCATCATGCAAGAGGTGGTGATGAGGGGACCTCCGTACTGCATGTTGGATGTGTCTGACACAGGCAAGCGCACTTGACAGATATGATTTAGACATGCAATGCCCTGACAACTGCCTGACTAACTGATGCTTCTTTGTATTTTAGAAATATTAGAGAAGCTACGTAAGCCTCCTCCGCTGTGTCGCCCCATGGTCAGTCCAGACTGCGCCCCACTAGAGTGCATCCAGCTGATGAAACAGTGCTGGACCGAGCAGCCAGACAAGAGGCCATGCTTTGAGGATATCTTTGATCAGGTGACTGGAATATTAGTTCCTCTGCTTTAGACTGAAAATGGCAATACTTTGGGACTCTGGATTTGATTGTGCTGCTCATGGATATATCCTCTTCTTTCAGTTTAAGAATATCAACAAGGGGAAGAAGACCAACATCATTGACTCCATGCTGAGGATGCTGGAGCAGTACTCTTCTAACTTGGAGGAGCTGATCAGAGAGCGGACTGAGGAGCTGGAGATCGAGAAACAGAAGACGGAGAAGCTGTTGACACAGATGCTACCTCCGTGAGTTGTCAAGGACAAAGTTGTGCACTCCTAGAAACCAGTGACATACAGTTAGGGTAGGCTAGTAGGCACTAATTGTATGGCAAGCCGTTTTATAATTTCTGAAAGTGGAAGGAAATTAAGGTCACTTTGAAGTAAACTATGGCAAGTTACTATCTGTTTTTACATGTTTGTAAATTGTTTTAAGATACTTTAAGATAAATTGACTATGTATAAAAATGTGGTGATCACTAAACACAATTACAGTTTAGTGATGTGGGATGATGGGAGTTATTGTTCACTAGTCCATCCATCCATCCATCCATCCATCCATCTTCTTCCCCTTAATCCTTTTTGGGTCGCGGGGGGCTGGAGCCTATCCCAGCATCTTTGGGCGAGAGGCAGGGTACACCCTGGACAGATCGCCAGTCCATCGCAGGGCCAACACAGAGAGAGAGACAACCATTCACTCTCACAGTCATACCTAAGGACAATTTAGAATCCCCAGTTTGATGCCAATTAACCTAACTTGCATGTTTTTGGCCTGTGGGAGGAAACCGGAGAAATCCCGGGGTAAACCCACGCAGACACGGGGAGAACATGCAAACTCCACACAGATCACTGTTGGTCAGTTCGCTAGTCATTTAAACAAAAACTAAATATTACTCTGTTATTATACAACAGCCGACAACTTTAATTACATGGAAAATTATCTTTTAAATTGGTAAACATCATATGTGTAACTCGTGGCAAAATCTGACCGGGATCAAAAGATAATTTTGCTCTTGCCATTCATTTCAATGGAGAATTTTTTCGATTTAAGGTCCCATATGCGGAAGTAGAGAGGGCATAACTTAGGCTCTCTATTTCGAAAAAGGGATTCAAGGTCTATATATTATTTGCATAACTACAATTAACTTGCAGTAGTTAGTAAAGTGCCAACTATAGCTACAGTATGTATTTATTTATAATGTTAGCTTTTTTAGAAAGTTTTTTTTTTTTTTACTGAGGCGGCAAAGAAGCAGAAAGTTCACTTATTATAGCAAAGTGCAATTTGTGGATAACATAAAAAAATTAACAATGTAAATAAATGGAAAACTATAGTCACTAAGTTGGTAACATTCCTAGCAAACTGTTACTTACCCTTGTAGCTATGCAAATAACTTGATTTGTAGAACTTGAATCCCTTTATACCCACACCAATGACGGCTATGCCCGTGCTCTCACTCGACAGGGTATGAGGCTACAGTTACCAAACTTGGTACACAGGTTGACCTTGGGACTAGCACCTACTGTATGGCTATATTTCTGGGGTCAAAAGGTCAAGGTTAGAATGCCAAATTAACTGTATCTCAACAACAAAGACAGCTAGGACCACCAAACTTGGTACATTTAAGAAATTAGAATACAGCTTTCCATACATTTAGTGTCTACCTGTCTACCCTGACTGCACTCACTGCTAGAAACAAATGGAGAGGCAACATTCAGCTGAACACTATTTCCCATGTTAAATTCGTTTTTCTGCTTCCTCCAGGTCTGTGGCTGAGGCTTTGAAGATGGGCGGAGCAGTTGAACCAGAACACTTTGAACATGTATCCCTCTATTTCAGCGACATAGTTGGCTTCACCACCATCTCTGCTAATAGTGAACCCATTGAGGTGGTTGACCTTCTTAATGATCTCTACACTCTCTTCGATGCCATCATAGGAAACCATGATGTCTACAAGGTGGTAATCTTTGACATTTTTATTGCCTAAAATCTAACTGATAAATATCATTACCCATTTTCTCTATTATTCTCCTCCAGGTGGAAACTATCGGTGATGCATACATGGTGGCGTCAGGTGTTCCTGTTCCGAATGGCAACCGTCATGCCGCAGAAATAGCCAACATGGCTCTTGACATTCTGAGTGCAGTGGGAACTTTTAAAATGAGGCACATGCCTGATGTCCCTGTTAGGATTAGAATAGGACTCCACACAGGTGAGGAACAAAAGGGCAAAGTTCACTTCTGCAACTATACTGTATACAGTGTGTGTAAACATGTGTTAATCATACTGTGGGGGAAAAAAATCAGCTTTTCTTCTCTTATTTTTAGAGTAAGGTTAGATTTAGGTTTAGATTTGACAGAAATCTCTATGCGTTATAGGTCCATGTGTAGCAGGCGTGGTGGGTCTCACTATGCCTCGTTATTGTCTGTTTGGTGATACAGTGAACACAGCGTCTCGTATGGAATCCAGTGGGATGCGTAAGTTACAAACCTTTAAAAGCTAACACCAAAAAATATATGCAATATATAGGAGCTGTTCTTGTGGAAATTAACCAAACAAGAAATACATCACACCCAGGAATTTATTCTCATACACTCTTTCTATACAAATATTATTGACCGTTATTTGATTAGTTAGCTTTCGTTTTCCAAACCGCACAATCTTTGCTTGGTTCAAATTTAACGACAAGTTGTTCATCAATAAAGTTGAATCTCATCTCATCTCATCTCATATCAACCCACTGCTTGAATTTATACATTTGTGTTGTGATTGCCTTCAAAAGCTGCTCAAAATTCTCATTGGAACAAAACATATTTTTATCATCCACAAATGATATAAACTTCAGTATGTTTAAGACTCTATATATGTCATTCATATATTATATGAACAATTTTGGACCTATTACCGATCCCTGAGGAACTCCACAATGTACTGTATATCCATGCACGGTGATTTATAGTTGCCTATTTCTACAAATTTCTGCTTGTTTCTTAAATAGCTAAGTATCTATTTACTGTATATCTGCCATTTTTCCTTCTTCTTAGTATCTTTTTCATCAATTCCTAGGACTTATCTTTTTCCATGTTTACCCCAGCCTACAGGATCCACGTCCATGAAAGTACAGTAAAGGTTCTCCAGGAATTAAATCTCGGCTACAAACTTGAGTTGAGAGGCAGGACAGAAGTCCGGGTACAACCTTAATCTGTTTAAACATGTCGCTGGTATGAACACATGTAGAGGGAACACAGTTTCTCATCATGTCTCTGTTCCTTTATCAGGGAAAAGGAATGGAGGAGACATACTGGCTTGTGGGTAGAGATGGATTTACCAAGCCTCTGCCTGTTCCACCACAGCTCAAGCCTGGGTAAGCACTTCCTGCTCCTCCTCTTCTTCTTCCTTTTCCACTTTCACTTATTTAACTCCCTGCATCTAGCTATTTTTGAATCTAGCACTGTCTAAATTCTAAGTCCTGCACTGGTTTATATAAGTAGAACAATTCCCTGGAAAGTTTTGTTAAAGATACTGTATATAAGCTTAATGATTTAAAAGAAGTCACTCTTATACTGGTCATTTGTAGCCATTGTAGATTTTGAGACTGTCCTGTAACAGAACATGAATATAAGCATTTTAAACAGCAGGTGCTATGCCACATACTGTATGTACAGTATGTGCTGGCATTAGGCAGCCTCTAGTGGCCATGGAAAGGATGACATGAAGAAACATGTTAGAGGGTTATAGTTGCAGTCATTATAAACTAGTCCCTCACCTTTTCTTAACCTTATCCCCAACCATTTCCCTAAACTTAACCCAAATATATTTAAGTCCCTACCCCCACTCAGTACCCCCACCTTAAAACTTAAATACACTACTCACAAAATGTTTATATGTTTAAATTTATGGTAAATGTTAAAAGTTCACACTACAGTGATATTATATCATGAAAGTAGGGTATTTAAGTAGAAGCATGCAATGGTGATTTCCTCATCTCAAACAATTTATTGAAACAAAAGCCAACAACAGTGGTGGGTATACTACAACAAAAAAGTCAATGTCTCAATAACTTGTCATGTGCTCTTGAGCATCAATTACAGCTTGACAACGACATTTCATGCTGTTCACAAGTCAACTTATTGTCTGCTGAGACATGGCATTCCACTCTTCTTGAAGGGTGGCCCTCAGGTCACTGAGGTTGTGGGGTGCAGGGTTACGAGCCTTTACACGGCAACTCAGCTGATCCCATAGGCTTTCTATCGGATTCAGGTCTGGAGAAAGTGCAGGCCACTCCATTTGAGGTACCCCAGCTTCCAGCAGCCATTCCCTTCCCTAATGATGCTACCTCGATGAGCTGGAGCATTGTCATCCATGAAAATGAAAGGCCTGTGTTCATGCAGGGGCACGACTGGATTTATGATGTTATTCAGGTAGTATCGGCTTGTCACTGTACCATTCACAAGGTGTAGGGTAGTTCTGTATTGACTAGACACACCTGCCCAGACTGTAACACCACCACCACCAAAGGCTTGTCAGGTGACACAGTGGCTAATGCATAGCGCTCTCCTTGATGTCTCCAACATCGTTGGCGGCCATCATTTCTGCTCAACATGAATCAACTTTTATCAGAGAATAGCACTGAGGCCCACAGGACCCTTGTTCAGTGTAAATGCTCCCTGGTCCATGCAAGACGATGACACCTGTGCCTGGTGGTGTGGTCAGTGTTATGTCTGAAATAAGCGAGCCGTGAGCCATCTTATGCCGAACAACGAATTGCCCTTTATTGAGAATAACATCAACATAAATACACAGGCAGCAGCCTGCCTGACGTCAAACCCATCTGATGCCAGACGCAGGCTACAGGAAGCCCCAAAGTACAAACCCTCCCAAACTCACATATCACATTTACCACCCCCCCCCAAAAAAAAAAAAAAATATCAAAACTCAAAGTCCCCCCCTTGCAAAATAAAAGCAGAACCCATTCTAAAAAATAATTAGTTAGTTAGCTGGTTAGCCCTCCCCAATTTAGCATATCAGTAATTCCACATTATCAACTTTTGCTATTTTCTAAACACACATACTTAAACATTATTATGGATTCAAGAACATTCAAACAAACAAAAAAAACAAAATCCTAACTAGACACTTGGGTAGACTGCCAAGATGCTCACGTGCTGAGGTGGATTATTCTGCCATCTATTCACCAAAACATGTTAACTATCCAAACCCCATATTAAAGTCTCTCAGATGACCCAGCATCTGACGAGCCCTTACTGAGTGCCTCACCGGTTGAGGTTCTGCCGCTGGTCCCGTCAGTCGCTATCCAGCATCCTCTAGCCCTGCGTCAGCAAAGTCCCAGCTTGTGTCTGTCACATCCATCGACGCCATCTGACCCTGGGTCAGTGGCGATTTCCTGAGGCGGCTAGTGTGCCACCGTGACCTGTCGGAGAGGCAAAATGTGTCTGGACCCAGCTGCTCCGTGATCTGCAGTGGCGCCGTCCAGATCGACTGCAGCTTATGTGTGCAGTTAGGGTGCTTGATCCTGACCCAGTCTGATACTCCGAGCCCATGTCCTTTCACCCTGTGTTTCTTCTCGAATCATTGCTTCATTTGACACTGTTGTTCGAGCACCTGCCCCCTTGGCTATGCTCCATCCGTCGGAAGGGTCGCTGCGGGAGGCCACAAATGGTCCAAACGGAGGCATAGCCCACACCCCAACATGAGCTTCGCTGGTGAGCACCCCATCGTGGCATGCATAGTTGCCCTGTAATGGAGTAGTATGCTCTGAAGAGTGTCAGTGACCTGAAAGCTGTCCGCCAGATGTGCCCACAGCCCATTTTTCAAAGTCTTATTGAATCATTCCACCACCCCCCAATTTACCTGTAGATGGTAGAAAGCGGTTCTTATGTGCTCCACACCCCTCTCACCCAAAAACGCTTCAAATCTCCCTGAGATGAATTGTGGCCCATTGTCTGTTGTAATGGCATCTGGAATACCCCATCGAGCGAACAGTGAAGTGAGGAAACTAATGACCACATCGGTTGTGACCGAGCCAGTGGGCATCACCTCGGGCCATTTTGAGTGCAGATCGTAAGCTACAAGCAGGAAACGACCATTCGCAGTGGCCATGTGCAGCTCGCCGCAGATGTCCAGTTGGATGTTTCCAGGGGCCCCTCCAGAGACTGTAATGATTGCAATGGCGGGGGTAGGGGCGTACCAGTTTTCCCACTCTCCAAGCACGGTACATAGTCTTTCACCATAACTTCAATGTCCTTGTCGATGTCTGGCCACCAGACTGAGTCCTTGCAGTGCTGTTTCACTCTAACCACCCCTAGGTGGCCCTCATGAAGCATGGGCAAAACACAAGCTCTCAGTGACACCAGAACTACTGTACAGTGTCCTCTCGCCACACATATGTCATTCCAACAGCTTAGTTCATCCTTGACCCTGTGAAAAGGTGTCAGTTCTCCCTGCATCTTCATGGGCCATCCCCCCCGGATGAATGAATGTAGTTGTGATAAGGTTGAACCTTGCTCCGACTCCGCCTGGAGTTCCTGGAGAGACACGGCATTCCTGAGGGGGTCGTGCAACACATTGATCAGGTCCGCTTCCAGGGGGTCACAGTCACTAGTTTGTCTGGTGTTGGATGTGGCACGGGACAAGAGGTCCGCCACTACATTCTCTATGCCCAGAGTGAACTGAGTAGTTAAGTTGTATGCCTGCGGCCTCTTGGTCCATCTGGGGATCCGTAGGGGTTTGTGTCCCGATCCGGACGTTTCCAGCAAAGTTGTCAAGGCTCTATCATCCGTTCGCAGCGTGAAGTGTCATCCGTAGAGGTAGATGTGCCATCGTTCGTATGCCCAAACACATGCGAGTGCTTCTCTTTCACCCACTGCGTACCGTTGTTCTGCCGATGTAAGGGACCTTGACGCAAACACCACTGGGCGTTCCGTTCCATTTTGGAGTTGAGACATGACTGTGCCCACCACCAAGCCTGACACATCACACGTCACACAAGTGGTACACCGTGAGTCAAAATGAGCCAACACTGGCGGGGAAGTGAGCTGAGATTTCAGCTTAGAGATGGTAGCTGAGCAAGCCGGAGTCCACTCCCATAGCGCATCCTGCTTCAGGAGGGCATGGAGTGGTTCTGTTGTTTCCGAATAATGAGGAATGAAATGCCCATAAAAATTCACCATGCCCAGAAATGATGAGATTTGTGCAGGTGTTGTGGGGTCCGGAAGTTGTAGGACCGCCTCCACATTTGAGTGCAGGGGACTCAGGCCCTCAGCGGACAGACAAAACCCCACAAACTTGATGGTTTCAACTGCAAAGATACACTTTTCTTCATTGAGTGTGACACCCTGATCCAACAGCACCTCCATTACCCACCTCAGGTGCTCATCGTTGTACACCACCACACCCTTGAAGCCTGTGAGAATTGTGGCCACAATTTTCTGGAAACAGCTCGGGACTCAGCTGAGGCCAAAAGGCATGCGGGTGTGTCTGAAAACACTCATGTTAGTCACAAACGCTGTCAGGTTATGACTAGCTGGGTGGAGAGGTACCTGTAGGTAGCCCTGACAGAGGTCCAGTTTCGAAAACACCCTGGAACCACTGAACGTGAGCTCTTCCATCATGGGCAGGGGGTGTTTATCTGGAAAAATCGCTTTGTTGACCATCCTGAGGTTGATGCATGGCCGTATGCCGCCTGGTTTCTTCTTAGCCACTACAATATTGGAGATCCACGATGAGGCGTCCACTTTCTCAATGATGCCGGCATTCAAAAGTTTGTTCAGTTCAGCCGTGACGTCATCTCGCAGAGCAAGGGGTAACCGGTGAAGGGGTTGAATTTTGGGTGTCTCCTTGGGGTCGATGAGCAGCCGGTGGTTAAAAGCAGCTATACAACCCAGGCCTGCAAACAGCGCTGGCTAGCAATAATGCCAGGCTGGTGAAACGGTTAGCACCGTGGAGCCCGTTGGGTCCATAATGGAAAACCCCAACTCGCCCAATAAGTCAATGCCTAATAAGTCGGCCCCATGGCGCGAAATTTGAAAGGTGAACTCTGGACCACACGACACGGGAAAAACTGACTGTACCCGCCATGCCAATTTTTAGATGTCCATAGCCAAATATGTTATCAGCCTTCGCCACAATTGTCTTTTTGGGGAAGAGTCTTCTTACCGTGGCCATGCTCAATAGAGACCGTGCAACACCCGAATCCACCATAAGCGGCACATCGATCCCATCCAGCTGCACAGCGTACCACTTTAGTGGCCAGTTTTTGGCACCTGCTACGCATACTGTGGCTACATCCATGAGCCCAGCATCGGCCCTCTTGTGGGCGACGAGACAAACTCTAGCTAAGTGGTTAGCTCATCTGCAAAAGTAGCATTTCCTTCTTCTAGCAGGGCATACGAATGAGCTTGTTCGGTGATTTAGGGAACCACAGCCATCACACGGTGTCCGGACTCCCACTCCTGCCCGTGCCACGGTCCGCCTCTGCGTGGAAGTCCGCCCTGAGCAGTTAGCTGCGTGGTCATCGCCCTGGTGTCCTGGTATTGTTTGGAGGGTTAGTCGTTCATTAGTTAATAGCTGCTTTGCTAGGTGGGTGGTGGAGTCCATTTGGCTAGCCATCTGCATCACCTGGCTTAGCATGAAATTGTCCATTGCTAGCAATAGCTTCTCCTTTAGCCCCCCATTGTTCGTGCTATACACTAGCTTGTAATGATTTAGCACATCTTCCAAAGGCCCAAAGGCACACATGCTCACTAAGTTACGGAGCTCCATAACATAGTATTGTGTGCCTTCATCCACTTCTTGGTAGCAGTCGAAGAATCTGCATCTTTGAGTTGTAACGTTGCACTTTTCACCAAAAACCTCATCCATTAGGCTCACACAATTGTCTAGAGAGTCTGTACGGCCCAGAGGGCGAAGCACTCTCTGTCCTTCCTAAACAATGAATCAGGACGTTCTTCCGTCTCACTTCATCGGCGTCATCCAGGCCGGCCGTGTTGATATAGTTCCTAAATAAGTCCAGCCAGCGGTGCCACGGTGTGGATGGCATGCCTGGTGACTCCAGGAATGGAGGTGGTGGTCCCGCACATGCTCCCATGGTTTTACCTCTCGTCGGCAAATATTATATCTGAAATAAGCAAGCTGTGAGCCATCTTATGCCGAACAATGAACTGCCCTTTACTGAGAATAACATCAACATAAATACACAGGCAGCAGCCCGCCTGACGTCATCCTGTCAAGATGTGTAGAGTGATGATATAGAGTGAAGTGATGATATAGAGTAAAGTATGAGGAGACGAAGAAGAGTGATGTCTGAAGATAGAGTTGAGGTTTGATTGAGCACAGCAATGATGACAGAAGGACTACAGCTCCTGACCAGATAGTGATGATATAGAGTGAAGTATGAGGAGACAAAGAAGAGTGGTGTCTGAAGATAGAGTTGAGGTTTGATTGGACACAGCAATGATGATAGAAGGACTACAGCTCCTGACCAGATAGAGTGATGATATAGAGTGAAGTACATGGCGGTAATACACCTGTAAGCTGGTTGCCAACCACCAATCAAATCTAAAAGAAGAAGAAGACGCCAGAGGCGGCTACAGGAAGCCCCAAAGTACAAACCCTCTCAAACTCACATATCACAGACCCTTGCAGGTCATCTCGCACACAGATCACATTGATGTAAATGTTTCAAATGGTCTGATGTGACACTTGGGTGCCTCTCACCTCCCTTAAATGTGCCTGGAGTTGAGTAGCATTCATCATTGGGTTCTGCAGGGCACTGTTCTCAATGAAGCAGTCATCAGCGTGGGATATGGCCAAAGGATGTCCACTTCAATGCCTTTCTGTGACTCTTCCAGTCTGTCTGTATCTCTGTTGCAACCTGCTGATGACACTCTAAGCTCAGTGGCCACTCCCCTCTGAGAACATCCTGTTTGAAGCCTCGCAAATGGTGAGGTACTCTGATCAATTGTTTGATGTCGTCTTGGTCTCATGATGTCAAAATGTAAACAGCATGATGAAGGGGACTGTTTAAATATCAATTATAATTGAAACAGAAAATTTATTGGTCGATTAATGGATCAAACACCTGTTGTGTATTTTGCCATTAAGCACCTTGGTAGAGAACAGCAAGTTATGCAAAAAGTACTGAAACATTGAAAAGTTGGAAATGTGCATTCAAAAGGTTAGAGAAGGACAAAGTAAGTTCACCTGTAAAGATTATAGTGCATTTTAGGTTCATCCAGAAATTTCACCCGAAAGCCGAATATCCCTAACTTTTTGTGAGTAGTGTATGTAATTAATGTACAAAAAGAAGTTAATCATTAAACTGAAAGTGAGTATTGAACAAGAAAGTGAAAGTAAAAACAGATGGCAGTGATAAAAGTCTCTAGACGAAGAATCAAACTTGAGTCTCTCTGGTGGCAACACACTTTTTAATTAATTCCATCATTCTGTACTGGGATTTAAATGGTTTTGAAATGAGCAAATGGAATAAAGACATATGGGCATATTCTGAGGTGAGGACTCTTTTATGTAGTGGTTGAAGGATTTGTTGAGATTTCCTAGTAAAACGATATAGATAGCAGACTACTCCTCTGGATATGTTATGGTGTGTAAAGACAAATTTGAATATTTGACCATGGAAGGAAACGACATGGAGTTTATTTTTACCTGTAAGACAATAGGCCTTCATTTTCTGGTTAAGCAAATACTTCTTCATCTAAATGCTACATATTCACACCTGAAAATAATTGTAGGGAAGACACACACAAGTAGGGCAGGATGATGAGACCTCAAATCAACATAGAGGGCAGCCCTTGTGGAGTCCAATGAGTTCTACTTATTGATGGGATTATGTACCAAACTCTCATACGGCCGTATGGAGACTGGATAGCTTTCAGCAACGAATCAGATACCCTATGCTCCCTTGCAACCCCACAAAAATTCATGAGGAACATGGTCAAAGGGCTTCTCCAAGTCCACAAAACATATGTAGACAAGTTGGGCAAACTCCCACGGACCCTCATTGATCCTTGACAGGATAAAGAGTTGGTCCGATGTACCACAACCAGGAAGAAAACTACATTGCTCCTCCTGAAGCTGAGGTTTGACCAACGACCAGAATCAGAATCAGAATCAGAATCAGAAAAGATTTATTGCCAAGTACATTAACAGATCACTGATAACATACGAGAGAATTTGACTTGACACAGAAAATGAACCTGCATTTCCAGTGACACGGCTGCATCGGGGATGCGCCTGCCAACAGGATAGAGGGTACAGATAGCATAAGAATAAGAATAATACAAGGAACAATAGGAAGGAGCAAAAAAAATCATTGATTCAGAATACTGGTTGCATAATCAATCAATATTATGATTACAAGGAAAAAAAGCTCTCATGCACATTCGCGGACAAGTTTCACAGGACACAGGACACAAGAGAGCAGTGTGTGTATCTTTATTTCAGTTCGTGGATCAATATGTGTGCACTGTTGATGCAAAGTGTTAGTGATAATAGGAGAACAACAAGGGCACTTGGCAGGAGATGTTTTGTCTGGCTGCTCGCCAATCGTCCTTGCGATTATCTGTGCAGGTGCTGTCCAAGGCCTTGTGCTCGTTGTTTTGAAAACACAGACTGCAGACAGCCAGGAGGAATTTTCATGGGGAAATTGGGCCAAATAGGACTGATCACAGAGAAGGAGCTTTTTATTTCTTCTGTAGATTCAGTACTTAATCCTTCATTGCGGGGCTTTGAGTCCATCGTGGATAGACCTGAGCGTGAACATGATGTAATCCACCTTCCGAGACAGTTCTCCATTTGTCGCTATCAGGGTCTTCTCCAATTTTTCAATTTGACAGATGCACCTCGCCTGGCCAGCATTTTGATAGGTTGTATCCATCTTCAGCAATTTGCAGTACACCAGGACAATCCCAGTTCCAATCAGAAAGATCCCGATCACCATTATTACGAAGACATACAAATCTTCAATATCTTCGATAGAGAGATTAGTGAGACACAAGATCCTCCAATTACTTGTGTCACGTAAATAGCCCACTGGAGCCGTTCCTGCGGGGCAGACAGCTTCCCCCGGAGCACTTTTCCTTGTTGAAAAAATAGTGTCAATTGTGTTCAAAGCCCAGCTTATTAACTCCATAATTTCTTTCGACGGTCACAGTTAGACGCAGACAGACAACAGCAAGCTGGGATCCAGTAGTCGGGGGGGAAGGAAAAAAAAAAATCAGAGCAAGAGAGAAGGAAAAAGCGTCTGCTCTCTTGGGAGGGCGGAAGTGACCAGATCCCCCTGTTCACTATCCTGGCAAAGACCTTACTGGGGTAGGATGAGGAATGTGGTTGGAACACACCCTAAGGTCCCCCTTCTAAAAAAGGGAAACCACCGCCCCAGTTTGCCATGCCAAAGTCACTGTCCCCAACTTCCCCAACTTCCACGTAATATTGCAGAGACATGCCAACCAGGACAGCTCTACAACCTCCAGAGCCTACAACTTTGGTCCCCAGAGATGGACTGCTTCTTCTATGAAAGGTATATCAGAGGGATTAAGGAGATCCTCAAAGTACTCCTTCCACTGGCCAACAATATCCCCAGTCAAGGTCAACAGCACCCCATCCACACCATCCACATGTGTGGACAGGGAGCCGCTTTCACCTTCTGAGCAACAGACAGTTTGCTAGAATGTCTTTGAGGCTGATCAAAAGTCTTTTTCCTGGCTTCATTGAATTCCTCCCACAACCAAGCTTTTGCTTCAGTTGCTGCTTGTGCTGCACTCTACTTAGCCTCCCAGTACACCTTAGCTGCTTCAAGAGTCCCACAAGCTACCCAAGCTCGGTAGGATTCGTTTTTCAGCCCCCTCACCTCTCCACCATTTCCCTCAGGGATCGCAACCACGAGAGACATCAACAACCTTATGGCCAAAGGTCTTTGACAGCCTTAAGGCCAAAGACCAATAACTGGAGAGGAACCGGAGGAAAGACAAGCTAATATATTTGCTGATTGTTGCACCATAATTCACTGTCGTAAAGCACTGTTATTTGATACTGAATTTAATAAAGTGTTTATCTAAGTTCCACATACAGTACATACGGGAGGACAGGTCATGAACACATATGGCGGGGAAATATTAACGGGGGGGGGGGGGTAACCAAAAAGGGCAAGATCAGCCAGTTCGAGGGTCTGAAGGTTAGTTTCTGTTATCCTAGCACTACATACAATGTACTATGCTGAACTATTGCAAGCTCTTCTTTTATAGACACCTTGTGTTTACTCTGTGAACTAGAGCCTCATTCACTCCATTCATAACACCGAGTAGTTTTGGGTTGAATCTGACCCACAAAAAGTCTCAGAAACCAAGAAATAAATTCTACATACAGACTAGATGACTTGTGGATGTCTGCAGTGGCTACAACTATAAAGCAGCCGATGACCAAATTTTGCTCTTTTAAGACAAAAAAGGAAAGCCATTGCAGGACTATATGTGCATCTGTGTGCTGTGATCACGCTGTTTGCTTCGTCTCAACAGGCAAAAGGCCCATGGGCTGCAGATGGCTGAGATAGCCCAGTACAAGAAAAGGAAAGCCGAGAAACAACAACAAGAACAACTTGCAAAGAAGAAAAACTGAGGTAATGTTATGCATTGCAAAAAAAATGTATAACATTACTTGCTTGGTTGGCAATGTGGCTTGTCATTGGGCAAAAATATGCTGTGGATGAACTGTCTCAAAGCAGTGTGTTTGCATTTAACTGTGGCTTGAAAATGACCGTTCAAATTTGAGAAGGAAATCTTTAGCTACAGTGGGAAATGTCTGGTCAGAAATTGGCTTTTGGTGCAAAGTAGAATCACTGGAAAAAGAAGAGTTCTACCAAAAGAAAACAGAAAAATTAAAAATGTTTTTCTTTTAGTTGTTAAAGACTTCATTTCCCAATTTGTGATGTTGCAACTTTCTTGACTGGTCGCTTCTTGCTGTAGGTTATCAACAAAATATTTCTTGTAAAATTTAACGGTTCATTTTTCTAGTTAAGATACTAATAAATGCAAACAAAAAGACAGTTCCAGTGAGAGATGTGGTGAATTTTAATCATAAGTTTAAAAAAAACTTTTTTTTATTGTCACTGACAAAACTCAGTTCTTCTACTTTACAAGTTTTTTTTTAAAGAAAAGTCACATGTCGACTGCTCGCCATGTTGCTGTTGTCATTTGAAATGTGTTGACTCATTATATTAATTTTTCAACATGTTAAGGTTTTCAGACATTTCAGAGGTGATTTCTTCCCAGAACAGGATTTTCATTTGACAGCAGCAATGTGATGATACTGACTGAACTGGGCTGAAAAGTCATGGTTGCTTCCTCAACTCTTTATGCAATAAGACCCTGTATCTTAGCAGTGAAATATGCTGGTATGACATTGTAGTGTATTGACCATAATGTTTATAAGGTTAACATGTGTTTGAACCTTGGCACTTGCCGTACAGTTTGAGCCGCAAGTCACGCATGTGCAGTAACTATCTGTCTGAGTATAAAAATGGCCAAGTAAAAGGCAACACGAAACACAACGCTAAGTCTCAGCCCTTATTCAATACACCACAGAAACTGGCAACGAGGATAAATTGTGGGGAAAAGAGACACACGGTGTCAGTACTAGTGAGTACAATGGCCCTGTTTGAAAGAATTGATGAGTTCAAGCCAGGAAATGAGCAATGGTCTGCGTATATTGAACATGTGGAGCAGTTCTTTGTAGCTAACAGCATAGCCGAAGACAAGCAAGTAGCCACACTGCTAAGTGTTATTGGCGCAGGTACATATGGACTCTTGAGAAATTTGGTGCAGCTCAGGAAGCCGAAAGACAAAACGTTTGCTGAAATAGTGACCATTCTGAAAGGACACTTTGAGCCTAAGCCGTTATTTGTGGTAGAAAGATTCCGTTTTAATCTGTGCAACCAAAAACAAGGGCAGATAGTAGCACAGTACATAGCTGAGTTGAAGCAATGTGCGGCTAACTGTGAGTTTGACGCCAACTTGGATTCATCATTACAAGACCGATTTGTTAGCGGAATAAAAACAAAGCATGCCATAGGAGATTATTGACAGAAAATGATCTCACCTTTGCCAAAGATTTTGAGATGGCCCTCAACATGGAAACAGCCGACAGAGACACACGGCAGCTGAGAGGAATGACAGGTGAAAAAGCCAGCACTGAAAGTGTTGACAAAGTAAAGCCACAGACAACTAAACATTGCTACAGGTGCAAAGGGAAGAATCACCATGCAAGTGCATGTCATTTTAAAGAGACCAAATGCCATAACTGTGGGAAAATTGGACACATAAAAAAGGCCTATCGTTCTAAGTCACAAACTGAAAGTGCAAAAAATTCACGGAGCAGAGATCAGTTTAGTAAACACACTAGGTATGTTAAAGCTGAAGAGGACACAGAACTGGGGATGTTTACCATTCTGACAGTCATGAGTGAGGATGAAGACCTGTATAAGGAAACATTCTCTGTAGCTGATGTTGATTTAGAGATGGAAATTGACACAGGAGCGGCTAGGAGTGTAATATCACAGGCAACATACAGAAAGAAATTCTCACACCTGCCACTAGAGAGTGCTAAGGTTAAGCTTAAAGCTTATAATGGAGGCAGAATCCCTGTTTTAGGACAGATTACAGCCAGAGTACCGTATTTTTGGGACTGTAAGGCAGACCGGATTATAAAGCACAATATCAATGAACGGTCTATTTGATGGTCTATTTTCATACATAAGGCGCACCGGATTATAAGGCGCATTAAAGCGAGGTAGTCAGAGCCGGGAAAAAAAAATTTTTTGTGTGCATGGAAAGAAAATCCTATCTATAGTCATTAATCTGATAAGTAAACATATGCCGGGACGCTTGAATTCTTTCGTCCCAAAAATATTATTTTTGAATATTTAATTACAGCTAAACAGGAGCAGTTTCGATGCCGAAATTTCACATACAAATCCTAATATACGTGTTCTATACACTATCGGCTTTTGGGTATCGACTACCTCGCGGTAGTCGGATCTGGGAATTTTTTTTTTTTTTTTGCGTGCATGGAAAGAAAATCCTATCTATAGTCATTATAGACACATATAGCGCGATTGTCTGCGAGTGTGAATGACCTGTTCCACGAGCAGGCGGAACGTTTTTAGTCCGTGGCTGTTTACATCGCCATATTGGCCAGGATACTCGCTCGGTACTCACTCGGTACTCGATACGGCTCGCTCTCCGGCGGCAGCCCCGAGAAGTAAACAATGCAAACAAATGCTGGGACGCTTGAATTCTTTCGTCCCGAAAATATCATTTTTGAATATTAATTACAGCTAAACAGGAGCAGTTTTGATCCACGATCCATTGGCAGATAGTGGCGTAACTCGCTAGCAATTTAACTTTGAACGACCTGTTGACACCAATATAGCGGTTGGAGTTCTTTGGTTAATCCACCCAGAATGATGGCAAGCTCCGAATTAGTTTGCTTCACTTGGATTTTGACAGTATCGGTGAGATGGGCGCGCATGGAGTGGCAGATCAATAGGGATGGAGATTTGTGGAAAAAGCCATCCAGCCATTATGTTGAAGCACATATTACTCCGCGAGGCGCCTGACTACCGTAATGCTCCGACAATCCAACAAGTGGTTCGGCTTCGTAGCTTACCAAAGTCGTACTAAAACATTTTTGACAGATTTTTGAGCTCCGTGTACCACATAAAATCGGTTCGAGGTCAGTAAGCACAACCAGAATTAATACATAAGGCGCACCGGATTAAAGTGCACTGTCGATTTTTGAGAAAATTAAAGGATTTTAAGTGCGCCTTATAGTCCAAAAAATATGGTAGTCTATGAGCGGCAAACTGAAAATCTACCACTATTGATTGTAAGGGCCAATGGTTCAGCCCTGTGTGGCAGAAATTGGCTTAGGAAGCTAAAGTTGAACTGGCAGCAGATTAAGACCTTGAAAGAAGTAGATGACTGTTCACTCACAGAAGTACTGGATAAATACTCTGACGTTTTCACTGAGGAGTTGGGAACACTAAAGGACATTAAAGCATCCATTAAGGTTAAACCTGATATTTCTCCCAGATTTTGTAAGCACAGACCCTTCCGTCGACCTCCGTCGGTCTATGATGACCATGGAAGAGAATCCTAAACGTCTACTCTGCTGGAACAGCACCGCCTGTGGCTGAACAGGCCAATGCGCACCGGTGTTCTACCTTCCAGCGTTGGGCGTTGGTAGGATTCAAGCCTGGGCAGGAAGATATGGAGGACAAGACGTTACCCATACAGCATGTCCCCCCTCTCCACGTCACTGATGAATCCAAAGGAACAGCAGGGCTGCTATAGTTTGGCACCAGCGCCATCGCAGGAGCTGCCAGAACGATGTTGAGCACAACAGAGAACTGCCTTAGGGGCTCCAACTCCGGATTTTTCCTCAGGGTTGACTCCCGAAGCCTTTCCCGTGACCAGGTGTGCCGCAAGGCAGCGGAGGTTTGAAATCAGGGTTTACCTTCCCCTAGATGGGCTACCTTCCCAGGTTGACGAGCCACCATCTACCCGAAGCATCTGGTTTTAAGGCGCCAGAGATCCGCCCTCGCCCCTTCTCCTATTAGTAAAAGCGGTTCCGCCGGGCTTAGAGACTAAACCACACGGGCAGGCTAGGAGTTGAACTTAGTTGTCAGAGGCTTTTCGAGACGCATGCCATAAGGAGCATTTTATGAGCACTGGGAGCTTAACCCCAGTACCGCTCCTGGCTATGACAACCTTGGAACCTCAGACCCTTCCAAGTTGCAATGAAAGAGAGGGTGGAGACAAAGCTTAAAAGTTTGGAAGAAGCAAACATTTTCTCTCCAGTTAAGCACTGTGAATGGGTAGCACCTATAGTTCCAGTAGAAAAAAAGAGATAAATCAATCCGTTTATGTGGGGATTATAAAGTATCGGTAAATCAGGCTGTTGAAACAGACATTTACCCCTTACCTAGGCTGGAAGAGCTTTTGGTAACCCTTAGTGTTGGCAAAGTCTTCTCTAAAATAGATTTAGCAGCAGCTTATCAACAAGTGTTACTAGATGATGACTCCAAAAAGTACACAACTATCAACACTCACAAGGGACTTTTTGTGTACAACAGACTCCCTTTTGGAATAAGTGCTGCTCCTTCCATCTTCCACCGTATAATGGAAAACCTGATGAAAGACTTATCTGTGGTAGTTTACCTAGATGACCTTCTTATCATGGGACGCACAGAAAAGGAACATACCCACAACCTGCAGAAGGTCCTGCAACGCCTTCAAGAAAATGGTCTTCGAGTGAAACGCTCCAAATGTGAGTTCAGCAAAAAAATTGAATACTTGGGTCACGTGTTGGATGAACATGGTATTCACCCTTCTGAAGATAAAGTGAGAGCAATCCAGGAGGCTCCTGCTACTACAAATGTTAAAGCGCTCCAAGCTTTTTTGGGACTTGTTAATTATTATGGAAGATTTGTACCACAGCAAAGTACAATCTTAGCCCCACTTTACAGACTGCTCAAAGGACAGATAACTTGGAAATGGACTAAAGTGGAGCAGGCTGGTTTTGTCAAGTGCAAAGAAATGCTGACCAGTGATCACGTCCTAGCACACTATGACCCCAGCCAGCCACTCACTTTAGCATGTGATGCTTCCGCATATGGTGTTGGCGCAGTGATTCAGCACACCATGCCAAATGGAGAAAAAAGGCCAGGTGCATTTGCGTCCCGAACTCTGTCTGCAGCAGAAAAAAATATTCTCAAATAGAAAAAGAGGCTCTGGGACTGATTTTTGGTGTAAAAACGTTCCATCAGTACTTGTGGGGAAGACATTTTGATTTAGTGACTGACCACTGCCCACACTTGACACTGTTTGGGGAACACAAATGTCTGCCTACATTAGCCGTTGCATGCATTCAGCGATGGGCAATAGTATTATCAGCTTATGATTACCACATTATTTATTGCAAGTCTGAAGAGCACAAGAATGCAGATGGACTTTCCCGTTGTCCATTACCGGAGACCAGTGATGCAGGAACTGCAGAGAGTTCAGCTGTAGTCCACTCATTGCTAGCAGAGCATTTACAGGAAGCACCGCTAAAGGCTACACAGATTGTAAAATCAATGCGTACAGATAGTGAGCTTTGCAGAGTTTATAAATATGTCATTGAAGGTTGGCCTACTGAGAATGAGGAAAACTTAAAGGTGTTTTTTACAAAGAGAAATGAGCTGTCAACAGAGCAAGGTTGTGTACTATGGGGGACCAGAGTCATAATGCCTTCAAAGATGAGAAGAGCAGTGTTAAAAGAGATTCACTCTGGACATCAAGGTATAGTGAAATCCAAAGCTCTTGCTCGCAAATATGTATGGTGGCCAAACATAGACTCATACGTGAAGCAATGTTGCAAAGAATGTGAGACATGCCAGCTAGAACAAAAAATGCCTCAGCACATTCCAGTGCACCCTTGGGAGTTCCCAGGTGAAGCCTGGAAAAGACTGCATATAGACTTTGCTGGGCCGTTTCTGAATAACATGTTCACATGTATAACATGTTTGTTGTTGACGCATACACTAAATGGCTGGAAGTGTTCTGCATGTCACAGATCACATCACAAGCTACCATTACAAGATTAAAGAGACTGTTTGCATCTTATAGTTTGAACAAATTGTGATGGACAATGCAACCACTTTTACATTGGAGGAGTTTCAAACTTTTGTCATACAAAATGGAATCCTGCATACAACAAGTGCACCAGGATATCCTACAACTAATGGTCTTGCAGAGAGATTTGTTCAAACATTCAAAGCTGGAATGAAAAAAATGGCTAATACTAATTTGAACATTGAGGACAAGATTTCATTGTTCCTGCTGCAATATCGCACTACACCCAACTACACAACAGGACAGTCTCCAGCAGATCTGTTTCTCCGCAGACACATCAGGACAAGGCTGGATTTCCTAAAGCCATGGACTCAAGAAACAGTATTTACAAAAGGAGCACCCTGACCACAGAACGGCAGACCACTTTTTCAACGTGGATGACGAGGTGTATCTGCAGAACACTGGAGGAGGATCCCATAAATGGATTCCAGGACTGGTGGTGAGACAGACTGGCCCAGTGTCATATGAAGTCAGAGAACGTGACTCAGAGACAGTGCACAGACGCCATGGAGACCAGCTGCGATCAAGAGCCACTGTTGAACCTGATATGGGTGGTACTGATCTACAGGTTGAACAGTCTGATCCTGAGAACTGCAGCAGCTCTCAAGAAACTGTTCATCCTACTCAGCAGAAATCAGAGCCCTTTCAGCCTGATCCTGTGGCTTTAAGGCGCTCAACACGAGTACATAGACCACTTAAACAATTTATGCAATGAGAATGTGTATTTCATTGATAATGTTGTCACTGAACAGTTTGAAGTACATTTATTACACATGCATGTTATAACAGAAAAAAGGTTTATCTTGTTTATCATGAATGACTAAGCAACAGTTACAGTTATGTATTGATTAGCACACACTATTGAAGTCCATTAGTGATATGGTGAGTCACACTTCAAGGGTAATACTCATTTGAAAAGGGGGATGATGTAGTGTATTGACCATAATGTTTATAAAGTTAATGTGTTTGAACCTTGGCACTTGCCGTACAGTTTGAGCCGCAAGTCACGCATGCGCAGTAACTGTCTGTCTGAGTATAAAGATGGCAAAGTAAAAGACAACACAAAATGCAACGCTAAGTCTCAGCCCTTATTCAATACACCACAAACTATTTTAAAAGACACTAAAGTTTGCTTAACTAATACCTAGTATAAGATGTGTTGCAAATAGTAGTCGTTATTATAACTTTCGCCACCACAGTTAAGAAGCCCTCTCCAGAGTTTCTTAATTAGACTGCATCTAGATGTGCTTATCGTGTGTTTACTACCCCAGTAGCACACATGGCAAGTTTACATCGGGAATACATATCATAGAGGTTGTTTGCTCGTTGGCAAGGCATTGGCTAGACCTCAGTATTAGAACGTTTGCCCAATGTTGGCTCAATGTATGTGTGCTGCTGGGGTAGGCCTAGAACAAATTATATTTCCAGAACTTATGAAAATTGCTATTGCACAGTGATCTTAGAGCATATTCTTAAGTTAGTAACAATAAAATGAATGAGGAAAATGCTAAATGTGAGAAGTTTTTATATTAAAATGTAAATTTGGAATACCTACATGTCAAACAAATACTGAAATTTAGATATTTTGGAACATCCCTAGTGTTTACCCTTAAATTTTCAAAGCAATGATAATTAAATGCATGTAAGACTTGATTTTGTTGTTGTTTGTTTTTAGCTTCTTACCAAATTGTCTACACTAGAATTAAATGTGAACAAATGGATAGATGTTTGTGAAAATTAAGATATTGTGTTTTTGGCCATCTAGCTCTACTGGCGGTACTGTACCATTGGGCGCTAGCAGTGTCTCAGTGTGCTTCATGTTGTCTTCATAGGGGCTCATAGTTTAACCCCTTGCACTCTGGTCAATTTCCCTAAAAACACCTAAAAATAACGTACCCAAAGTAAATCAAAAGCTGTTCTTCAACCCTTTGCAGCATCTTCATGGGGTTGGTCTAATTTAAAAGAAAACACTTTGAATTTTTTGGCAAAACAGTCATAATCTCTCCAAGTGCTCCTGCCACTGAGTAACAGTCATCTAAACACACTGAACTTGAAGAAAATAAAGTTCACCTGGATGTTTTTTTGGATACAAATGCTTGCAAATAACACACAGCTGTCAGATCCGGGCTGGAAAATGCAACAGAAATGTAGAACCAAGTGTTATCCAGCTGAGGTCAAAATTTTGTAATAATACCACCAAAAATGAATATATTACACAGCTTTCTTCACATGTTGTTCCTAGGCGTTTTTGAACTGTGCCAAATTGTGCCAAATGGCACAGTTTGGAAAAACGTCTATAACTTTTGAATGATTCAATATAGAAGCTTGATGTTGGGCTCTAATGAAAGGTGACACTCAGGGCTGTGTGTGTATGGGGGGGGGGGGGTTGTTTATTCATTCATGAATGAATGAATGAACAAACAAGCCCCCACACACAAAGAAGCGTGCCACGTAAAAAATGTGTGGCTTTTTTTTTACAAGAAAAAATAACCTACAGTGCACTAAAAATTATACTAAAATATCTGTAATGTAGAAGATAACAACTCCCACTCACCCCCCCGCTACAGAGGACGGACATCGCCCATCGCTACATGACGGACTGCGGGGACGGTGCGCCGCGGTCTACTACGCACAGTTGTACTAAAATATCTGCAATAATATCTGCAATCCGCTACAGAAGAGTAGCGGGGGGGGGTGGCATTCACGGTCCGGACGTGGCGCACGGACCGGTCCGTCATGTTGCGATGATGCACAGTTGTAATTTACCGATCGGTCAAAAGTCATTTTGATTACAATTTTCAGGGATAAAGAATAATTTAGCTTATAACACTTACCTGTCCACAACAGCAGTGTCGCTGGCGAACTTCTCTTCCTCGTTGTCAGACGAACATGACGCTGGTCCGCTTGTTACGGACTCGTGGTTCTGGTCACACAATCCGGTCAAACCATGATTCCATTATTGCGGTTTTGCGCTTCCATGATTGCGGTTTTGGCGAACGATTTTTCAAAACAAATAAGAACAGTAGTAAGAAAAAATGACTGGCGAACGCGTGTGTGTCACCCACTGGCTTAGACAAAACAGATTTTACGCATGGGACGTACGCTTTCAATTGTCGAAGTTCTCTGCTTCAATTGGCTGGCTGTATTCGCAGCCGTTGGTAGGCGGGTCCTTCTTGCTAGGTTTTCAGTCATTGGTTCTTCAAGGTTTCAGAAACCCAATTCAAGGCTCTTATTAGTCGAATGAGATGTCAGTCAAATCTAAACCAATCAAAGCACTCCTTTGGCTTTCTGTTCGCGGCTGTGTCTGCAGCTTTTTTTTTTTCAGTGTGCGTCCTAGGGTGCCCTCGTGCGCCCTAGGATGCAGAGACGTGACCGCCCGCGGTATCCCGGAGTGCAAGAGGTTAAGTAGTTTTTGCTCCTTCTTTTCCCTTCATTGTTTATGGTTAAATAGGTGGTTTAAAATTTGGGAAATGATTTTCAGATGAGAACAAAACCAACCTTATATGTCTATAAGAAGCTGGGATAAAGCCAGGACCAGGTTAGCTAATGTTAGCTAATGAGCTTGCTAGGATACATGCAGAAGTTTTAAATATTCACCGGAATTTTCTAGGGAAATTGTAGAAGCTAGCACACTCACTGTGGCATCAACCTACCTTATTATGGCAACAACTTTTATTTTTAAAGAAATTCCTAGCAGACACTTCTGCTGTTAAAGCTAAGCTAAGCTAATCACTTCCTGGCTTTTCCGCTGCACTCAACTCTCACATATAAGAGTGGTGCCAATTGTTCATCTAAGTCATGACTTGAAATCAGCCTAATCCCCAAACTGTTGAGCAATTCCTTTAATTATTTTTTCTTTGTTTTCTTTGTATATTAGTGAAGTACAGAATAAATACACATATGCTAAATTTGTAAAACTAAAGCATACTAAAGCTATTTTCCAACACTAGTCCCTTAAAAATCAAAGAAATTCTGTTTTATTTTCTTGTTTTCCCTTAATTTATTGTTTCACTTTTATTTCTCTTTTTTTTAGCGGAAGAATTAGCATTGCGCCAACTGGACAGAAAGATGTAAAGCAAGTGTTTCATAAGGCGGTGAAGAAAATCTGTCACGTCCGCGTGGTGACCCAGCTCTACATGCACGAAGAGGACGACAACGTTATGATGACACATCACTGACTGACTGAAGGACCACCACAAATTTTCAAGGACAAACTGAATAACTTTTCATGGAGGACAAGTCCAGTTAAAGTATTAGCTCGGATTGACAGCAGTCAGTGTGTATATTTGTGTCAGTGTTTGTTTAAGTCTGTGTGTATTAGCTGAGGAGGTGGGTAGAGTAGCTAGAAATTGTACTTGGGTAAAAGTAGTGTTCCACATAAATACTCAAGTACTTTCATTTTGTCTTCTTTTCCAATAATTAATTCACTGTTTCTTTTTTTCAGACAAAAAGGTAGAATATGTTGTTTTTTTTACCTTTACATGGCATCTGCAGTCATCATCAGAAGCATCAGCTGATCACTGTGACGTGTCGTTTATCAGCTGTTTTCCTTAGGCGTGGCCAGCCTGATGGACCTGACAGATCCACCACGCTGGCCTGGTGTCGTCAGGTGGTCTCTGGAGGATGGAGTCCCAAGTGTGGGGGAGCATGGATACTCCCTCATCCCAGTTCATGGTGTCCTTTGCATGTTTTCTGATTTCTATGGCTTCCTTGATCCAGCGTCTGTGTTTATTATACTCTGATCCAATGATTCTTGTGTTGTCCCAGTCCATGATGTGATTGTTCCTTTTGCAGTGATCAGATATTGCTGATTTCAGGGTTTCTTGTTCTGCCTTATCTTTTTTTGATCTTATGAGTTGTCCTAGTGTTTCCTTTTCACATTGCTTCTGGTGTTCTTTCTTTCTTGTGTTGAGTGTTCTTCCCATTTCCCCGATGTATTTCTTGTCACATGATCTGCATGGAATTTCATATATCATGTTGCATTTTTTTGTCCTGTTCTATTTTATCTTTAGGGTGTACTAATTGCTGTCTTATGTTCATGCGTGATTTCACTGCTGTGCTGATTTTGTGTTTTCTCATGATCCTTTGTATTGGTTCTGTTATCCCTCGGATGTATGGTATGGTTAGCCTGTCCTTGTTTATTGTTTCAGCTTTTGGTGTTTGTTTTGTTTTTCATTTGTTTTCTTTGTTCTTGACCTGCTTTTTTTCCTTTGTTTATGGCCCATATTGGATACTGGCAGCATGTGAGTGCATGTCATATGTGTTCCTCTTCCTCCCATCTGTCTTCTTCATCTGTGACATAGCTGTATCTTTTGTAAAGAGTTCTGACAACTGATAGTTTGTGTGCTGTGGGATGTTCAGATGACCAGAGTAGGTATTGGTTTATGTTGGCTGGTTTTCTGTATACTGTAATTTCTATGCTGCTGTCTTCTTTGTGGTGGATTTTGATGTCCAGGAAGGCTATGGTCCTGTTTGTTTCCTCTTCATGTGTGAATTTTATATTTCCTGTGCTGTCCATGGTATTCAGGTGGTCTGTGAAGTCTTGTGTATGTCCTTTCTTTATTTTCTTCAGAATGTCATCCACATACAGACGTGAACAAAATTGTTGGTACCCCTCTATTAATGAAAGAAAAACCCACAATGGTCGCAGAAATAACTTGAATCTGACAAAAGTGGTAATAAATAAAAATTCTATGAAAATTAACCAATGAAAATCAGACAATGCCTTTGACTATGCTCATGAGGAGTGGGCCAAAACACCTGCTGAGAGGTGGAGAAGTCTCATTGACAGTTACAGAAATCGTTTGATTGCAGTGATTGCCTCAAAAGGTTGTGCAACAAAATATTAAATTAAGGGTACCATCATTTTTGTCCAGGCCTGTTTCATGAGTTTGTTTTTTTAAAATAATTCTGTTGAACCACAATTCAAAAGCATTGTCTGATTTTCATTGGTTAATTTTCATAGAATTTTTATTTATTACCACTTTTGTCAGATTCAAGTTATTTCTGTGACCATTGTGGGGATTTCTTTCATTAACAGAGGGGTACCAACAATTTTGTCCATGTCTGTACCTCCTCCAGCAGTATGTGGGTGCTGTATTTATGGCTCGTTTCCAGGTCCTCCATAAAAAAAACTGCTCAGAATGGCTGATAATGGATCCCCCATTGCAAAACCTTCTTTTTGTCTGTAAATAGTTCCTTTATATTGAAAACAGGTGGATTTGGTGACAAAATGTAGCAGTCCAGATATGTCTTCAACTGTGAGGTTTGTGTGTTTTTTCAGTCTTGTCCTTCCTGAGGCATTCTTGTATGATGTGTAGGGTGACATCAATGGGGGATTTTATGAATAGTGATATGACATTGTGTGAAATAAGGATCTCGTCTGTTTCTGTTGTCATGTTGTTCAGTTCTTGTACCAGTTGTTTTGAGTTTTTGCAGGGATGATCTGTTAATCCAAGGAGGGGTTTGATGATTTCGACCAGAGCTTTTGATAGGTTGTAGGTGACTGATCCGATGCTGTCTATTATGGGCCACAGGGGGATGTCCTTTTGTGTAGTATTTTTGGTGTTCCATATATCCGAGGGGTAATGCTTGCTGTAGGTATTAGGTGATTATATGCATCCTGTGTTATTTGTTTGAGTTCTAATAGGGGTTTTAGAAGGGCTTTTAGCACTTTTTTATTTGTTTGTTTCTGTGGGGTCTTTCTTTAAAATTTCGTATCTACTGCTGTCTCCTAACTTTTTCCATCTGTGATTCATATTTTTTTGTGTCCGTGACTGCTGTGGTTCTGCCTTTATCTGCTGGTAAAATGGTGATTGTTTTGTCTTTTTTCAGTGAGTCTATTGCTTTTTCCTCATCCTTCGTCATATTACTTTGTGGTAGTTTTGCCGATTTGAGAATACCTGCTACTGTGTTACGTAGTTCTGCTGTCAGTCCGTGATCCTGGATTTTTTGGCATGCCAATTCTGTTGCTAAACTGTAGTCTTCATGCAGTATTTTTCTTGGAGTGATGGTGAAATTTAGACCTCTGGCCAATACTTTTTTCTCCGTCTCCGTGAGTGTGCGCTGAGAAAGGTTTTGCACCCACTTTTCATTTATTTCTGTGTGCCTGGTGTTGGTTATTGTTTTTCCCTTCCATGAGCTTTTTCAGTTTCTTCTGATGGTGGTCCTTCATTATTATGAATTCCTGTTTGTGTGCGTGTTTTAGGTGTGCGTTGATTTGGTCCTGCCTCTCTTTTCCTGTCAGGAAGTGTTTGTTGAAGATGTCCATTTACTGTTTTATTTCCATGTTGATTCTGATGATCTTGTTTACTGTGATTCTTATCCTCTCTTTCATGAGATTGTTCCATGCTTTGATTATTTTTTCAGCGCTTTTGGTTGGAATTGGATTTCTGATGTTGAGGATTGGTGGTGTAATTTTCTCATCTCTACAGCGAAAGTTGAATCTGAGGTGGTTCATGTATCGTGCTCGCATTTTTTACAATTTCTCCAAATGACGAAAAACTCTGACACAGTCTTGCCTGTAGATTGGACGGGAAGAACACTCAACACAAGAAAGAAAGATCACCAGAAGCAATGTGAAAAGGAAACACTAGGACGACTCACAAAATCACAAAAAGATAAGGCAGAACAGGAAGCCCTGAAATCAGCAATTTCAGATCACTGCAAAAGGAACATCACATAATTTACTGGGACAACATAAGAATCATTGGATCAGAGTATAATAAGCACAGATGCTAGAGCAAAGAAGCCATAGAAATCAGAAAACGTGCAAAGGACTCTATGAACCGGGATGAGGGAGAATTTATGCTTTCCCACACCTGAGACTCTATCCTCCAGAGACCACCTCATGACACCAGGCATGGCCAGTGTGGTGGATCTGTCAGGTCCATCAGGCTGGCCACGCCTAAGGAAAACAGCTGATAAACGACACGTCACAGTGATCAGCTGACGCTTCTGAAGATGACTGCAGATGCCAGTTGAAACATGTAAAGGTAAAAAAACCTAAGCATCTTCTACCTTTTTGTCTGAAAAAAGAAACAGTAAATTAATTAAAAGTAGTGTTACCTTATGATATTTTTTACTTACTGTAAGTACATAATTAAGAGTAGTAACGCAATAAATAAGTGGAATAAGAGCAAGAAAGTAACAACTAAAAAGGTTGGGTAGCAATTTTACTCTAGCCAAATTTTAAGATTTTTGTCCTGGATTTTCTCTTTTGCAGGATCGCTTTTCCTCTAAATTTGTGTCCCTTTTTCCTCATAAAAAAAATTATAAATCCATTAAATGGTTAAAGTTGCAGTAATTTGTGGTGAAAAAAAGTAGATTTTTCTTCATGAAAATATGCTGTATCCTGCAATAAAACTGCCTAGTAAAGTTCATGTACTTGAGTAAATCTAACTCGTTACTACCCACCTCTGATTAGCAGTTTGAGCTGAGGAGATGTAGTCAGACGGGGACCTACAGAGGCCGACATGTGGTGACTCAGCAAAGCAGGGATCTGCCGCTCAGCAGCAGGGTGATGGGCTAATCTCTCGTTCAGTTCCTCTTCCTTCATGTCCCTTTGCGCCTGCCTGAAAGGATAACAAGAAACAGGAGAGAAGAGGAGGAGGATTTAGATAAGAAACATGTTCAGTCTTCATAAAGCCATCTGCATTTTCCCATCAAGAACTGCCCTTTGGTGTTGGCGATCGGTGTGGCAATATACCATTGGACACCAAGAGAAAACACAAACAAACCTGATAGGGTGTTGGACGGATAGGTGTTTTGTAGACCATCCATCCATCAATCCATCTATCTTATCTTCATTAATACAGCATCGAATCATGAAACCCTTTAAAACAAAATATCAAGCATTCACTAACGCACACTGATCTTCACCTATGAAATCTTCTAGGAAATTATTGGCACAGTATTTTTCTAGAGATCTGATTGTCTATCGAGTTGTGGTTTTGCACATGTTCACTAGAGTATTTTGCAAACCTTGTTCAACTTAGCCAGGCTTTCTTTATGTAACCTATACAAAACCTAAATCAAAGATAATGGATGTCATGAAGGTGTGTGTAAAGTTTCTTAGTCTACTTTGACTCTGTGCAGTACGTGAAAAGGACTATTTAATGGATCACGACACTCTTTCGCTGGACATTATGTATTTGTTATCCTGCTATTATCACAGTATCTGTCAAATTCTCATTCACAGTGAGAGTAGAATGTAGAGACTAGAAGCAGTGAAACCATATTGTCCAAAACATATACGTAAGTCTTAATGCAAGTAGTTTGTTCTTCACAATTTCCACAAAGTTCAATGGATTAGTAACATGTTATATATTCACTGCTATGAAGGTGGGGACCATGGTAATTTCCTGTTGGACTATTTGAAACAAAAGCTAGCTTCTGTTTTTGCTCACAACTAACAGAACATTAGTTTCTTTTGGTGTGTTGTCTGTATGGTAGCTAGTCCTGATGAATGATGTGAAGGCTACGGCAGGTTTGGCTGTTAATTAAATCGGAACTCAGATTTAGTAGACCAAAGGAAATAATCTATGATCCATTATTAGCTGTAAATGATTCCATTTCACTGTGTGACTTTGTTCTGTTACTAAATGCCTTTAATAAAGCACTTAACTTAAACTTCATCTTTTGTTATGAGCTTGTTTATTATTCACTCAGTGTAAGAACAACAATGTAAGAAAAACTGATAGATTTGGTTCAGCTTTGCAGGAACTGGAGCCATCTTTGGTAATCATGAAAGATGGCCCCATAATAATATTTAACGGCACAAAGGATGTGCCCAATATTTACTGGGCACATCCATTAAACATTCACAGTGCTGGGGGAAAATAAGTGAACCTTTGGATTTAATAACTGGTTGAACCTCC
Source organism: Pholidichthys leucotaenia (assembly GCA_020510985.1). Classification (NCBI taxonomy): domain Eukaryota; kingdom Metazoa; phylum Chordata; class Actinopteri; order Cichliformes; family Pholidichthyidae; genus Pholidichthys; species Pholidichthys leucotaenia. Next base: position 122,696,579 of record CM035836.1, on the reverse strand, counting down.
TTTAACAGCAGTAACCTCCAACAACAACAACAATTCTTTTTTGCTCTTAGGATGTCTGGTGTGAACGGCTCTGTTGAGGTCATTCCACAGAATCTCTATTGGATTCAAATCTGGATTCTGAGCAACTTCAGAAGGTGGATTTTCTTTTTTTAAGCCAATTAACTTCAATGTTTAGGACCATGGTCCTGCTACATCACCCAACTTCTATTGAGCTTCAGCTGGCTGACAGGATGGCTGACTGTAGGATACAGACAAAAGCAGCCCCGTATCATGATGCTTTCACCACTGTATTTTACTGTTGGGATGATGTTTTCATGTTGGTATGCAGTGCCCTTTTGACACCATACTTGTGCTGAGTGTTCCTCCTGAACAATTCAACCTTAGTTTCAGTCCATAAAATGTTTTCCCAGTAGTGTTGTGGAGTACTGTCATGGACACCATGCCCGTTCAATGATCTGCATATGGTAGACTCATGAACAGAGATGATAACTATCAGAGAAGCATTTACTCCTCTGGGGCAAAGAAGGAGAGGACCCACTCGCCAGGCGAATCTGGTAAACCATGATTTAATGAAGCACAGAAAACAGAATATAAACACTGTATGTGGGCAGAACTGATAAGAAACAATAAATCCAGACAGTGTGGTATCAAAGCGTGATGAGAACATAACGACGCAGCAAAGAACACAGACTGAAAAAGCACATATACAGACAGAAGGATAATCATGGCAATACAACACAGGTGGGGAGAGCAATCATGACAAATGGCTGACACGAGGAAAACAGCTGACAGGACAGGCGGGGCTGCACAAACACAGAGGGAATACACACCAAACATGATAAATGGGTCAAACTAGAACACAAAGCGTGGACAGGGGCTGTAGACCTGTCCAGACCACTACATTAACAAGTAATGATTCCTTCAAGCCTTTAGTGGTTACTCTAGGGTTCTTTTTTAACCTCATTGCACATTGTGCCTTTGGAGTCAATTTGGCTGCACTGTAAAACCGAATAGTTCACAAGACTCAAAACATGTGGAAACTGATTACCTCATAAATTTTAAGTAAATGAAATGATTTTTGAGTAAACTGTACTTAAAAATGCGTTTTCAGCATTTTGTTTAAATTTTTTTTATTTCAGATTACTCAAAAAAAAATTGCATTTACTTAAAATTTATTAGGTAATCGGTTTCCACATAAGTTTTGAGTTCTGTGAACTAATTCGGTTTTACAGTGTGGGTGCCCACTTCTAGAGTAGTCACAGTACTAAACTCTTAGCTTAAAGTCTTGGAGATTACTTTGTAACCCTTTCCAGTTTGATGCAAATCAACAATTCTTGATCCTAGAACTTGAGATCTTTTTTTTGCCAGACATGGTTCACATCAGCAGATGCTTCTTGCAAATAAACTCAAAAAGTTTGAGTGGGTTTTTTGTTAGTTTTAACTCAAAGCAGCTCTGCACCTCACTCCAATCTTGTTTCATTGCTTGGACTCTAGGTTCACTGACTGAATGTTCAATTGATGTGTCCAATAAACACATGAACTATCATAACTGATTGTGTGGGGTTAAGTACATTGTATTTGTCTATACTTGGGACTAGATGTAGATCAGATCACATTTAACCAATTAATTGTAAAGGGTCCCCATACTTTTTCATGCATGTATGGTAAATAAGCCTAGATCACCCTCAAGGGGTATACACAGCTAGTATGTAGGTACAAAAGTTCAACGTTTCCAACATTTTTATTTTATTTTCACCTAAATGTTAATGTGTAATTCACAAGAGTTCCTTTCATACACAAGGACACAGCTGAGAAGAGATATGAATTACTCATCCTGAGGCTGTGATGTGCTTTTCTTCAGTGTGGAAGATAATTCAGTTAAATGGATTTTCATTTGCGTAGGCAAATGTATAAAATGCATGGATTTTTAAAAGTATTATTAGACTATATGACAGGCTATTGTGCTCAGTGGGTGATTTATCTTTTTTTAAACAAGGGGGATGGGGTATTCTGTCATGACTGATAGCTAGAAGCTCACGTGCAAGGCTACCAACACCAGAGGAAGACACTCAGACGCGGAATAGACGTTTAAGCACAATTTATTGAAAACACACAACAGTAAAGAAACCAGCACACGTCAAGGGAACACAGCCTGTAGGGGAGAGAAATGAGAGCTGGTTAGAGGTGAGGAAATTAAAACGGGATAATAGGCAAGTGCAGAGGTTATCACTTCACGCTATAAATAATTGAAATTCAAGAAATCTGTGTCTGTCACGATCACAGGGCATCATAGGACAGCCTATGATGTTCCTATGATTTCTGCATGATAGGACAGCCTATGATATGATGGCTGCCTTGATGTCTTTATGATGCCTGTCTTGATGTCTATATGAAGTCATACAGACCATGCTGTCCTGATGTTCCTATGTCAGTGATGCCTGCCTTGCTGTCTATATGTCATATAGACCAATCACCTTCATAGCACTCGCTATGGCGGTCCTACATAGAATCATCATGTGAAGCAGTAAATCTGCAGATCTCACTCAACATCATGTCAAGCAGTAAATCTGGAAATCTCAGTAAGTCAGAGGGCAAATCAAGAATTAAAAATTATATAGTGGAAAAGTGGCAAGAATATTGCCACTCAACACATACAGGAAGACATCTTTATGACATTCAAAAGCAGGTAAACTCTGAAATGGGAGTTAGAAACAGGAACGCAGAGATACTCATCACCTGATTAAGAATAGGACACACTAAACCACACGCTACATAAATGATAGCAATACACTGAGGACAACTGCTGCATGTCAGGAAAGATCCCGTGAAGATGGAACAGCTGAGGTTTGAGCAGTACGTCCCAGGCATAACTGTGTTGCACATCAGAAAAGATACCGTGAAGATGAAACACCTCAAGTTCCAGCAGTACGTCGCAGGCATGCCTTGCTTACACCTGCTTTCTATGGACATGCAGAAATACATGCTTGGTTTCTACGGGTATGCACAGGTATGAAGCAGTAAATCTGGAAATCTCAGTCAACATGGTGTGAAGCAGTAAATCTGGAAATCTCAGTAAGTCAGAAGGCAAATCAATAATTAAAAATTAAAGAGATTTCTTGAATTTATACAGTGATATAGTGGAAAAGTGGCAAGAATATTGGCACTCAATAGATACAGGAAGACATCTTTATGACATTCAAAAGTAGGTAAAGTCTGGAATGGAAGTTGGCAGAAACAGGAACGCAGACATACTCACCCAATTAAGAATAGGACACTAATTTAAACCAGACGCTACATCAACGGACTCGCTATGACATCAAAGATCAAATGCAGGCATCATAGGGCTCGCTATGCCATCAAAGATCATAGGACTCACTATGACATCTTGAAAGATCAAACGCAGCCATGACTAAATCATAGGACTCGTGATGACATCAAAGATCATAAGACTCACTATGACACCATTAAAGATCAAAGGCAGGCATCACTGGATGAGTGCTGACATGCTTGCTTACGCCTGCTTTCTACGGGCATGCAGAAATACTTGCTTATACTTGGTTTCTATGGGTATGCACTAGTCTTACAGATGAACAGAGAGCCCAGCAGTGAAACCCAGTGGGGAGTTGGAGGAGCCAGCAGGGCAGAGCTGGCGCAAGGAGAGGAGTGGAATGGAGCTAGGGAGACTCTGACCGGGTGGAGTAGGCAGTCTTCGAAGGTGATGAAGGAGAAGGCAGGTGAGCGCACTGCAATCCCGGGGCACACCACTGAGATGGCAGCAACCTGGGGAAAGAGGAGGAGAAGGGAGTTTAGACTGAGTTTCAGTAATAAGCTTCAAACTTTAACTTTAAGGCAGCAGTACCCAACAGTCCAGTGCTGAAGCATTCACAAACTGATCCTTTTAAGCACTGGCAGTGAAGAGGCAGCAGGTGCGTCCAATCACGCAGATGCATTGATGACCTGTGGAGCTGGAAAACAGGTGAAGGGCCTCCCACAGAAAGGGAGGGAGAGCGCGTTCATCCAATCATCACAGTGCCCCCCCCCCCCCAAGGGGTGCCTCCTGGTGACCCACTGGGCTTGTTGGGGTGAGCCTGGTGAAAGGCTCGGACCATCCCCTTGTCAAGGAAGTAGGAACCAGGGATCCATGATCTCCCTTCCGTTCCGTAGCCTTTCCAGTGGACCAGGTATTGTGGGCCCCGACCCCGAACGGCCAGAATCCTCTGAATGGTATAGGTGGTCTGGCCGTCAAGGATCCAAGGAGGAGGAAGCAGCTTTGGGGGAGGAAGCAGAGAGGGCTGGTGGAGAAGGGCTTGATCTTGGACACGTGGAAAATGGGGTGGATACAGAGTGTCAGTTTCAAACGGACCGTTACGTCATTGATGATCCTTGAGATGGTAAAGGGACCAAGGAAGCAAGGTGACAGCTTCCTAGACTCTGTTCTTAAAGGAATCTGGTTCACCGACAACCACAACCTCTGGCCGACTGTATTTGGGCACTGGAACCCGCCTGCGGTCCATGTACAGGTGGTTCCACTCAGCCAAGCGGAGGACAGCAGCCTGAGTGGACCTCCACAATCAGCAGCAGCGGTGAGCGTAGGCCCCCACGGATGGCATGGCAATGTCCCTCTCCGCCATAAGCAGCAATGGAGGAGTGTAGCCCATAGACGCCTCGAATGGTGTCAGTCCGGTGGCTGAAGAGACGGCGGAATTATGGGAATACTCCACCCAGGTCAGATGGGAACTCCAGGTGGTAGGGTTACAGGAAGCCACACATTTCAGGGCGGCCTCCAGGGATTGGTTAGCATGCTCAGCCTGCCCGTTGCTCTGAGGATAGTAACCAGAGGTGACACTGACCATAGCGCCCAAGGAGCGACAGGATTTCCATGCTTGAGAGCTGAATTGGGGACCCCTGTCAGACACAATGTCCAAAGGAATACCATGAAGGCGGATGACATGGATGGTTAGTAGATTAGCAGTCTCAGAAGCGGAGGGCAACTTGGAGAAGGGAACCAAGTGCATAGCCTTGGAGAAGTGGTCTAAAATGGTGAGTATGACGGTGTTGCCCTGTGAGGGAGGGAGGCCCGTGACAAACTCCATGGCAATGTGAGACCAGGGGCGAATGGGGACCGGCAAGGGATGCAGGAGGCTCACAGGAGGTGAAGAGTCCATCTTGTTTGTGACACATACTTGGCAGGCCTTGACGTAGTCCCGTCCGTCTGCAGCATAGGCCACCAGAACACCTGCTGCACCAGATTGACAGTACAGGAAATCCCGGGATGACAGGCAAAGTGGCTGGTATGCTCCCACCAGATAACATCACTGCGTAGGGTGGAGGGAACGAACAGGCGATCGCTAGTTCCTCCCTTGGGCTTGGGCTCAGTGGACTGGGCCTGCCAGACCCTCTGCTCGATCTCCCACAAGAGGGCACCAACAATGCAGGAGGAGGGTACAATGGGCTCAGGAGGAGAAGAGGACGATGATAGATCAGAGGCAAACTGGCGAGAGAGAGCGTCAGGCTTGATCTTACGTGACCCAGGCTGATAGGTGATCATGAGATTAAATCTAAGGAAGAATAAGGCCCAATGGGCCTGCCTAGGGTTCAACCTGCGGGTTGACCTTAAATACTCTAAGCTTTTGAGGTCGGTCCACACAATGACGGGGTGAATGGCTCCCTCCAATCAGTGCCTCCATTCCTCAAGTGCCAACTTAATGGCCAGCAGCTCTCGATCTCCTACGTTGTAATTTCTCTCAGCCGGAGACAACCGCTGAGAGAAATACGCACATGGGTGGAGCTGCTGATCAGAAGCTGGACACTGCGAGAGGACAGCGCCCACCCCCATATCAGAAGCATCCACCTCTACAACAAACTGGAGCTGAGAGTCAACCTGCACCAGAATGGGTGTGCTGGAAAATAGGACCTTCAATTCAGCAAAGGCCTGCTCTGCTGCCTCAGACCACTTCAGGGGGGCTTTGGTTGGGGTCAGCTGAGTAAGGGGCTGAGCAACCCTGCTGTAGTTTCTGATGAACCTATGATAAAAACTAGCAAAGCCATTTCCTAGATTGAGGGGTAGGCCACTCAAGCATCACCTTCACCTTGGCCTGATCGCCCCTCAGCTCCCCTTCGGCTACAATAAAGCCCAGGAAGCAAGTGGAGCAGGTGGAAAACTCACATTTTTTGGCCTTCACAGAGAGCTGGTTCTCCAGGAGCCATTGTAACACAGCCCGGACGTTGACTGTGTTCCTCCAGCGTGCGGCGAAAAAAAAAAAAATAAAGCTGTCATCCAGGTATACAGAAACAAACTGGTTCGCCATATCACGGAAGATATCATTTATCATGCGCTGGAAGATGGCAGGGGTGTTGGTGAGCCCAAAGGGCATCACAAGATATTCAAAGTGCCCCAAATGTGTTTTGAATGCTGTCTTCCCTTCATCCCCCTCGCGTATGTGAACCAAATGATATGCATTGGGCAAATCGAGCTTCGTAAACACCCGTGCACTCTGAAGGAGCTCAAACGTGGAATTAATTAACGGTTATAGTGTTAAGCTCATGGTAGTCGATGCAGGGCCGCAGGGATCTGTCCTTCTTCCCAACAAAGAAAAACCCTGCTCCAAGAGGAGCCAAAGAATCAGAATCAGAATCAGAATCAGAATCAGGTTTATTGCCATTGTTCATGTAGTACACAAACTAGGAATTTGTCTCGGTACAATGCTGCAACATTAAACATGATAAGATAAGAGAAATAAACTATACATGTAATAAAGTGTAGGATAAGATTAAGTGATACTGGTCAACAGTTAAAATATATATTAGCCAGCAGCAGATACTGTGGAGAACTATATAGTGCAGTCGGTAATGCAGGAAGAAAACAGTGATGATTGACATGAGTCTGGTTGAGCTGCTGTACATGGTGCACGAGAGTCACTTAGTGTTCAGCAGTCTAATGGCAGAGGGGAAGAAGCTGTTCATGTGACGGGAGGTTTTAGTCTGGATGGACCGAAGTCTTCTACCAGAGGGGAGGGGGGCAAACAGTACGTGACCAGGGTGTGAGGGATCGGCTATGATCCGGCCAGCACGCCTCCGGGTCCTGGAGATGTACAGATCCTGGAGAGATGGGAGCTTGCAGCCGATCACCTTCTCAGCAGTGCGCACGACGCGCTGCAGCCTTAGTCTGTCCCTGGCAGTGGCTCCTGCGTACCACAGGAGGGCTGTGGGCTAAAGAGGGCTAAATGAGGCCGGCGTTCAGGGAGTTCTTGATGTAACTTTCCATTGCCTCCCTTTCTGGCCCAGAAAGGCTGTAAAGCCGGCTGGACAGCAACTGTGCACCCGGGAAGAGGTCAATAGCACAGTCGTAAGAGCAGTGAGGAGGTAAGGAGAGAACCCTCGACTTGCTAAAGACCTCCCCAAGGTCATGGTAGGCCTTGGGTACGAGGCTGAGATCCGGCGGCTCTGCCGGAAGGGAGGTGATAGGAAGAGAAGGAGGACAGGTGGCCAAACTGAGGCAGGAGGATAAACAAAAGGGTCTCCAAGAGGGAAGTGAGTTCTGTGCCGAATTAATAGTAAGGTTATATCTTTGGAGCCAAGGGTAACCTAGGACCACCGGGGAGGATGAACTAGGGAGAAAGAAAAAAGATTCCCGGTGGTTCCTGGAAAGAATGATGGAAACCGGCTCTGTGCGATCGGTAGCGGTGGCTAAACTACAGCCGGATAGTGCTGCTACATTTAACGGAGCCGGCCATTTGATAGTGGGAATCCTTATCTCTTGCACGAGCTGCAATGATATTAAGTTTTGTTCGGCCCCTGAATCAATTAATGCCGAGACCTTCTTCTCAGCTCCCAGTAACTGGATAAGAGCTGGGAGCAAAAAGTTACAGGGAGGATTGATGGAATGATCGCCCGCCAGACCCCCCCATGGCTACTGACGGACCACATCTTTTGGCTTCACCGGGCAGTTTGGTAGTTTATGCTCCATCGAGCTGCAATACATACACGGGCGGGCCTTGTTCCAACACTGGTGCTCCTCGAGGGTCAAACGGGCTCAACCCAGCACCATGGGCTCGGAGGAGGAATCAGACTTGGTCGAGCTAGTAGCTAGGGGAAGGGGGAGGGGGTGCACACGAGGAAGGCGGACGGAAGAAGGCCTTCTGCTCCTTTGCGCGCTCGCGGTACCGATTATCTAAACTCACGGCTTGTTCGATAAGCTCATCCAGAGAGGAGGGGGGTCACATGAACCGCCAGGTCGTCACAGAGGTTGGAATTCAGACCCAGGAGGAAGGCACTGCGTAAGGCAACATCATTCCACCCGGAGTCTGCCGCGACAACCCAAACCTCCAGAGAAATCGGCTGCCGACTGATTCCCCTGTTGGAGTAGCACAAGGCAGCTCATGATATCGCCCTTACTCTCAGAATGATCAAACACCTGGGAAAACTCCTGTACAAACCATTCAAAGGAATAACTGGAACCCTCAGTGCTACCGAGAACACACTGAGTCCAATTTAATGCCTGATCCCGGAGCAGAAGGGTCATGAAATGAATTTTTGAAGTGTCGTCCGGGTACTCCCCACCCACCTGCAGCAGATAAAGGCAAACATTGAGCAACAACCCCTTACATCCCCCCACCTCCCCCACGTACGGGGCAGGTAAAGGAACAGAAATGGTACGCGGGTGGTAGTGCCTGTCGGGACAGCAGGTGGAGAGGGAGGGCCTGAACGAGACATATGGCAGAGGTGCTCGGAGACTGTGGTCAGCTGCTGAGTAATCATTTGCAGCTGTTTGGTAAGCACAGCCACCTGTCGCTCTGTGGTGTCTAACCAGAAAAGCGCAGAGTGCTGATGTAGCACCTGCTGAGCCTCAGGTCATGGCTGGACCGTTCTGTCATGACTGATCGCTAGAAGCTCATGTGCAAGGCTACCAACACCAGAGGAAGACACTCAAATGCAGAATAGATGTTTAAGCTCAATTTATTGAAAACACAACAGTTGTGGGGGACCCACTCAGTAGTTTTCCCTCAGACTGAAGAGCATGGCAGATCAGAGATGCTGGGGGACAAGGGGAATTGTCATGGGGGATTGATATGTTAATACAGCACCTCAGGTAGCGGAGGAATGTTGTGACATAAAAGAGTGCCTGCAACCTGAGGTTTAATGCTTTTGATTCTGGTGGATGTGAGGGGGAGAAGAATAAAGTTTCCTCTGCTCCGAACACTCGACCTGGTTATTCCTCTCTCCACACAGTAAAGAAACCAGCACACGCCAAGGAAACTCACAGCCTGTAGAGGAGAGAAATAAGAGCTGGTTACAGGTGAGGAGATAAAACTGGGGATAATAGGCAAGTGCAGAGGTTTTCTTACAGATGAAGAGAGAGCCCAGCAGTGAAACCTAGTGGGGAGTTGGAGGAGTAAGCAGGACAGAGCTGGTGCAAGGAGAGTGGAATGAGCTGGGGAGAGTCTGACCGAGTGGAGTAGGCAGTCTTCAGAGGTGATGAAGGAGAAGGCAGGTGAGCGCACTGCAATCCCGGGGACACACCGCTGAGATGGCAGCAACCTGGGGAAAAAAGGAGGAGAAGGGAGATTAGACTGAGTTTCAGTAACAAGCTTCAAACCTTAACTTTAAGGTAGCAGTACCCAACTGTCCAGTGTAGAAGCATTCACAGACTGATCCTTTTAAGCACTGGCAGTGAAGAGGCAGCAGGTGCGTCCACTCACGCAGGTGCGTTGATGACCTGCGGAGCCGGGAAACAGATGAAGGACCTCCCTTTCTGTGTGAGGTCCTTCATCGCATATTCACAAGTTTAGCATAGCATCACTGTCTGGTGCAAACCCCATATCTGCCAGTTTAGTTGTTTTTATTTATTTATTTACAGTGGTGTGAAAAAGGCATTTGCCGTCTTCCTGATTTCTCATTTTTTTTGTATGTTTGTCACACTTAAATGTTTCAGATCAAACAAATTTAAATATTAGACAAAAATAACACAAGTAAACAAAATGTAGTTTTTAAATAAAGGTGTTTATTATTAAGGGTAAAAAAAATCCAAACCTACATGGCCCTGTGTGAAAAAATGATCCCCCCCCCCCCCGGTTAAAACATAAATTAACTGGTTTATCACATCTTTGGAAAGCCGAGTTCAATTTCTCTAGCCACACCCAGGCTAGATTACTGCTACACCTGTTCTCAATTAACAAATCACTTAAATAGGACCTGCCTGACAGAGAGAAGTTGACCAAAAGATCCTCAAAAGCTAGACATCATGCTGCCATCCAAAGAAATTTGGGAACAAATGAGAAACAAAGTAACAGATCCATCAGTCTGGAAAAGGTTATAAAGCCATTTCTAAAGCTTTGGGACTCCAGCAAACCACAGTGAGAGCTATTATCCACAAATGGCGAAAACATAGAACAGTGGTGAGCCTTCCCAGGAGTGGCCGGCCGACCAAAATTACCCCAAGAGCACAGAGATCACAAAGGACCTCACAACAACATCCAAAGAACTGCAGGCCTCACTTGCCTCAGTTAAGGTCAGTGTTCATGATTCCACCATAAGAAAGAGACTGGGCAAAAATGGCCTGCATGGCAGAGTTCCAAAACGAAAACCACTGCTGAGCAAAAAGAACAAAGGCTCATCTCAGTTTTGCTAGAACACATAGAAGACTTTTGGGAAAATACTCTGTGGACTGATCAGACAAGAACTTTTTGGAAGGTGTGTGTCCCATTACATCCGGTGTAAAAGTAACAGCATTTCAGAAAAGGAATATCATGCCAACAGTAAAATATGGTGGTGGTAGCGTCATGGTCTGGGGCTGTTTTGCTGTTTCAGGACCTGGAAAACTTGCTGTGATAAATGGAACCATGAATTCTGCTGTCTACCAAAAAATCCTGAAGGAGAATGTCCAGCCGTCTGTTCGTGACCTCAGGCTGAAGCGCACTTGGGTTCTGCAGCAGGACCGTGTGTCACGCCGCGCCGCTCATCAGCGGCGCCACCTGCATGCACACCTGCACATCATCAGCGGCGAGGGATTTAAGCCGCCTCGCCCTGGGCTTCGGCCTGAAGCCGCCAGACTTCACTCGCTGGATTGCTGTGAGTTACGTCTTACTCCCCAGCAAGCATCGCGGTAAGAAGCCCTTACCTTTTTCCCTTTCAAGTCTGCTCCCCTGTGCACAGGTGGATTTCCCGGCGGTGGACCTTTCCTCTCCGTCTCCATTCTCTCGCTGCTGCACCGGGCTCTCCAGGTTGCTGTCTACCGGACCTCGTCCTTGCTGTGCCAGCCACCTGCCCATTCCAAGTAAGCTCCTCTCCAACTTGTACATCTCCTGTGTTGGTGTGTGCCCGTCACCCTTCTCCCTGTGCTTTTCCCATAGGGTTGTCCGGCTGTACGGTCTCCTGCCTCCGTGCCCGAAGCAGACGCCACCACCAACACATTTACATCTCGCAGACACACATTCATACACCCTTGTTGTTAATAAAGCTATTTGAGCTACTCTGAGCCTGCGTGTGTGTCTCCTGAGCCATGCATTATGTCAGTACGGCTTCAGCAGAGCGGCTCGGCAGACGGCGGGCTCGCACGCCGACTTACCACTCTCGAGGCTCGAGTGGACCAAATAGCTTATCAGCAACAGGTGATTCTAAACCAGTTGATTAGCATAACTAACCGATTGGACCGCTTGGACCCCCAACAGCCGTTCCTCCCGGCTCGTCAGGGTGGCGCGGCTCCAGCTGCTCCAGCGGCTGTCCAGCAGGCTCCGGGAGCACCGACTCGGCTCACGCCCATTCCGACCCCCGCTCGCTTTAGCGGTAAGCTCGGCGGAGCGCGGAGGTTCATAATGCAGTGTGAGTCCGTGTTTCACCGTGTGCCCGGAGACTTTCCTTCAGATCATAGCCGAATTGGTTATATTGGGAATCTCCTAGAGGGGCGAGCACTAACCTGGACTTACGCCGTAATGGCGAGGCCCAGTTATGCCACCCTCACTTATGACCAGTTCGTGAGACGCTTCCTGGAGGTCTTTGATCACTCTCGTACCGAGACAGTCCAGGTCGATCGGCTTCTCAGCCTCCAGCAGGGAAACCGGTCGGCAGCGGACTATGCGATCGACTTCCGGGTAGTGGCGGAGGAATTGGGCTGGGATGAACGCTCATTCTGCGGCCTTTTCCTCCGCAGTCTCAACGATGATCTGAAGGATGAACTGGCTGGACGGGACATCCCGGAGACTCTAGCGGAGCTAACGTCTCTAGCTATCAGTTTGGATAACAGGCTGCGCGAGCGCTCCTCGGGGCGGAAGTCGTCTTCTTCTCGCCCTCGTGGAGCCTCGTCGCGCCAGTTCCAAGCTCGCCCCCTGGCGATGCCGCCACCATCGCGCCCCGAGGAGTCGGAGCCGATGGTGACGGGCTGGACAAAGCTTTCCCCTGCGGAGAGACAACGCCGCCGTGAGTTGAATCTCTGCATGTATTGCGGGGATAGTCAACACACGGTGGAGCTTTGTCCACAGAAGCCAAACGGCGGGGTCCGCGAGTCACTGTAGGGGGCCTCGCGGACATCAATCGGTTAAGTCCCCTCACCCAATTGAAGCTGCCCGTCCGATTTTGTCACAACTCCACTGGGCATCTCACTCACGCACTGGTGGACTCGGGCGCGGAGGGAAGTTTTATTTCACAAAGCCTGGCAACCCGATTGGGTATCCGCTGCCAGGCACTAACTACTCCTCTCTCCCTGGTCAACCTCTCCCGTGCCTCCCTGGGGAGAGTAACACATCGGACCGTCCCCGTTCCTGTTATCATCTCTGGGAACCACCGGGAGGAGATAACTTTCTACGTCCTTCCCAACTCTGTGTCGCCCGTCATCCTGGGGTACCCCTGGCTACGCCTCCACAACCCCGTCTTGGACTGGAAGTCCGCCAGGGTGTCGGCATGGAGCACATTTTGCATGAGCACCTGTTTACAGTCCGCTGCCTGCTCTCCGTCCTCTTCCCCAACACCTACGGACGCTGCACCCCCAGACCTATCCCTGGTGCCATCGGAATTTCACGACCTGGGTATGGTATTCAGTAAGTCCAAGGCGATGTCTCTTCCTCCACACAGACCCTACGACTGTGCCATAAACATCCGCCAGGGAGCACCCTTACCCTCTGGGCGACTCTACAGCCTGTCGGCGCCGGAGAAGGAGACCATGAACGCCTATCTCAAGGAGTCGCTGAGTGCTGGGATTATCCGTCCCTCGTCATCACCATTGGGGGCAAGATTCTTCTTTGTGGGCAAGAAGGACGGTTCCCTCCGTCCTTGCATTGACTATCGCGCCCTAAACGACATTACGGAGAAGGATCGCTACACCCTGCCCCTCATGGATACCGCCTTCCACTCCCTCCAGGCGCGACTTGGTTCACTAAGCTGGATCTACGCAGCGCATACCACCTCGTCCGGATCCGGGAGGGAGATGAGTGGAAGACAGCCTTCCGTACCCGAACGGCCACTTCGAGTACCTGGTGATGCCGTTCGGGTTGACCAACGTTCCAGCCGTCTTTCAGCGCCTAATTAATGATGTCCTCCGGGATTTCATTGGCCTTTTTGTGTTCGTCTACCTGGATGACATCTTCATCTTCTCCAAATCCAGGGACGAGCACCGGGTCCATGTGAGGCGGGTCCTTCAAAGACTGCTGGAGAACCGGTTGTATGTGAAGGCCGAAAAATGTGAATTCTACGCTAAGACAACATCCTTCCTCGGGTTCATCATCTCCCACGACCAGGTGCTTCCGGACCCAGTGAAGGTGAAGGCGGTGGTGGAATGGCCCACACCTGCATCGAGAAAACAGGTGCAGCAATTCATCGGCTTTGCAAATTTCTACCGCCGCTTCGTCCCTAATTTTGGCACCATCGTCGGCCCGTTGACCCGCCTCACGTCCCCTAAGGTCCCGTTCCGGTGGACCGAAGAGGCCGCGGCGGCTTTTCAGGCGCTGAAGGCGGAGTTCTCCTCCTCCCGGGTCCTTAGCCAAGTCAACCCTGCACTGCAGTGCATCGTGGAAGTGGACGCTTCGGACACAGGAGTGAGGGCGGTTCTATCCCAGCGGTCGCCAGATGAAGGAGTCAAACGGCCCTGCGCCGCCTTCTCTCGGCGCTTGTCCCCGGAGGAACGGAATTACGACGTGGGGGACAGAGAGCTCCTCGCCATCAAGCTCGCGCTGCAGGAGTGGCGTCACTGGCTAGAGGGGGCAGACCTGCCATTTGTGGTCCTAACGGACCACAAGAACTTGGAGTACCTGAGATCTGCCAAGCGTCTGAACGCCCGCCAGGCGCGCTGGTCCTTGTTCTTTGCCAGGTTCCGATTCAACATCACCTTCAGGCCTGGCTCCAAGAACGGCCTGCCCGACGCCCTCTCTAGGCAATTTGCCCCTGAGGAGTCGGAGGACACGGTCCACACCATCCTACCCAGGTCGTGCGTCGTGGGAGCCGTTACCTGGGACATTGAAAGCAAGATCCGGAAGGCGCAGGAAGTGGAACCTGACCCTGGCGGCGGACCGGAAGGGGAGGCTGTTCGTGCCATCCACGGTTCGGGGGGGAGGTCATCCACTGGTTGCACACGTCCAAGCTCACCTGCCACTCTGGTTCCTCCCGGATGATTGACCTCCTCCAACGGTCCTTCTGGTGGCCGGGCCTGCGGAGGGACGCTGCCCGCTACGCCCGGGCCTGCCCAGTGTGCGCCACCAGCAAATCAGGTAATGCCCCTCCAGCGGGTTTGCTCCAGCCTCTGCCCATCCCTGGCAGGCCCTGGTCGCATATCGCCCTGGATTTCGTCACCGGACTCCCAGTTTCAAACACCTTCGATACCGTCCTGACCATCGTGGACCGCTTCTCCAAGGCGGCACACTTCATCCCCCTGCGAGGTCTTCCAACCGCCCTGGAGACGGCGGACCTCCTAATCCAGCACGTGGTCAGGCTGCACGGGATTCCGGTGGACATGGTCTCGGACCGGGGGCCCCAATTTTCCTCAGAGGTTTGGAGGTCATTCTGCAACGCCCTGGGAGCCAAGGTGAGCCTCTCCTCCGGCCATCACCCCCAAACCAACGGGCAGTGTGAGCGGACCAACCAGGAGCTGGAGGCTGCGCTCCACTGCATCACGGCGTCCAAACCAACGTCCTGGAGTAACCACCTCGCCTGGGTTGAATACGCCCACAACACCGCTCGCTCTTCTGCTACAGGGATGTCCCCCTTTAAGGCGTCCCTGGGCTACGACCCCCTGCTGTTCCCGGCGCAGAAGAGTGAGGTAACTGTCCCCTCAGTTTGGGCGCATCTCAGGCAGTTCCGCTCCATCTGGGCGTCAGCGCGCAATGCGCTTTTACCCACGGCGGAGCGCAACAGAGCCGTGGCGGACCGGCACAGAAGACCTGCCCCAGCGTACCGAGTTGGCCAGCGTGTCTACGTGTCGACCCAGGACGTGATTTTAAAGGGCGAGAGGAGGAAGCTCGCACAGCGTTTTATGGGCCCATACCCCATCACCAGGATTATCAACCCGGTGGCTGTGCGTGTAGCTATTCCCCCCTCCCTCCACATCCATCCCACCTTCCACGTGTCCAAGGTGAAGCTGGCAGTCTCCGACCCCCTTTGCCCTCCTCCTGCTGCGCAACCCGCGCCCCGGATGATTGATGGCCATCCGGCCTGGCCTGTCTCCTCCATCCTGGACTCCCGGCGCCGGGGTCGTGGGTTGCAGTACTTGGTGGACTGGGAGGGCTATGGGCCTGAACATCGGCAGTGGGTACCCTCGTCGTTTGTGTTGGACCCATCCCTCATTACTGAGTTCCAGCGAGCGCACCCGGAGAAACCATCGCCAGGAGGCGCTGCTAGAGGGGGGAGTACTGTCACGCCGCGCCGCTCATCAGCGGCGCCACCTGCACGCACACCTGCACATCATCAGCGGCGAGGGATTTAAGCCGCCTCGCCCTGGGCTTCGGCCTGAAGCCGCCAGACTTCACTCGCTGGATTGCTGTGAGTTACGTCTTACTCCCCAGCAAGCATCGCGGTAAGAAGCCCTTACCTTTTTCCCTTTCAAGTCTGCTCCCCTGTGCACAGGTGGATTTCCCGGCGGCGGACCTTTCCTCTCCGTCTCCATTCCCTCGCTGCTGCACCGGGCTCTCCAGGTTGCTGTCTACCGGACCTCGTCCTTGCTGTGCCAGCCACCTGCCCATTCCAAGTAAGCTCCTCTCCAACTTGTACATCTCCTGTGTTGGTGTGTGCCCGTCACCCTTCTCCCTGTGCTTTTCCCATAGGGTTGTCCGGCTGTACGGTCTCCTGCCTCCGTGCCCGAAGCAGACGCCACCACCAACACATTTACATCTCGCAGACACACATTCATACACCCTTGTTGTTAATAAAGCTATTTGAGCTACTCTGAGCCTGCGTGTGTGTCTCCTGAGCCGTGCATTATGTCACCATGATCCAAAACACACCAGCAAGTCCACCTCTGAATGGCTTAAGAAAAGTGGCCTAGTCAAAGTCCTGACCTGAATCCGATTGAGATGTTATAGCATGACCTTAAAAAGGCAGTTCATGCTCTAAAACCCTCCAATGTGTCTGAATTACAACAATACTGCAAAAATGAGTGGGCCAAAATTCCTCCACAGCACTGTAAAAGACTCCTTGCCAGTTATCGCAAACGCTTGATTGCAGTTGTTGCTCCTAAGGGTGGCCCAACCAGTTATTGGGTTTAGGGGGCTATCACTTTTTCCACACAGGGCCATGTAGGTTTGGATTTTTTTACCCTTAATAATAAACGCTTTCATTTAAAAACTGCATTGTGTGTTCACTTGTGTTATCTTTTCTAATATTTAAATTTATTTGATGATCTGAAACATGGGCAGCGCAGTGGCGGAGTGGTTAGCACTGCGGCAGCACAGCAACTCACCCTTGGCCGGGGAATCCTGGGTTCGATTCTAGCCCCCGACCAACAGTGATCTGTGAGGAGTTTGCATGTTCTCCCCGTGTCTGTGTGGGTTTACTCCGGGATTTTTCCGGTTTCCTCCCACATGCCAAAAACATGCAAGTTAAGTTAATTGGCATCAACTGGGGATTCTAAATTGTCCTTAGGCATGAATGTGAGAGTGAATGGTTGTCTGTCTCTGTGTTGGCCCTGCAATGGACTGGGGATCTGTCCAGGGTGTACCCTGCCTCTCACCCAAAGATGCTGGGATAGGCTCCAGCCCCCCCCCCCCCCCCCCCCACCGTGACCCGAAAAGGATTAAGCAGAAGAAGATGGATGGATCTGAAACATTTAAGTGTGACAAACATACAAAAAAAATAAGAAATCAGGAAGGGAGCAAACACTTTTTCACACCACTGTATGTATTTAAAAAAAACCATTCAATTGGTCACCCTAAGTCTCTGGCTGTTTTTACTGATACAAAACCAATTAGAAACTATTGTTTTTCCTCATTTCCTGAAAAATTTTTTGCTTTGTAAATATGAGGTTTGTGCACAGCAACAGCAAGGTACACATGTAAATTAGGTACATATTTGCAAGAATCAAGGTGCAAAAATATGGTAAAAATGCTATTTTGATTTGTTTTTTAACAAAAGTTGCATATTACAATTTAAATAGAATAAAAATTTAACAAGTATCCAGATTAAAAAAAAATGCAAATTTAGAAAAGTTGCAAACTTACAAGTAAAAAATGTTCAAATTTATGAACATAAATTAAAATTTCTGAGAAAAAGTTGCAGCATTACATGAAAAAAAGTTGCAAATTTCCGCAAAAAAAATATCGCAAATTTTTGGGAAAAAAGTTGTAAGTGTTGTGATCTTGTGCGCTTTTATGCAGCGCACAGAGGAAAGGAGACAAACCCACTCGCAGGAGGTAAGTTGTGCGTTTTATTTACAGTTGGTGATTCAACAGTTCAAAATAACAAATAAGTAGCACAGGATAAGCAGGGAGAGTCACAAGGGCGCGCTACAGACATTGGTGAGTACTACAGGAAAAAAATGTTCCTACGGCACAGGCAGGCTGAGCTGCTGCGGGGAGAACGGAATGACAGAGAGCCCCAAACGTAACTGGACGGTGGGGCAGAAGAGATTGTACTCACCAGGCTGGAGCAGTCCGAGTATGTTCGTGCCTGGTCCAACGTGCAGGGAAAAACTAAACACAGATAATTAATGCAGAGAGATGCGATACCATGAAAGGCAGGCCGGGCATCTAGTCATGCATAATATCCAAACAGAACAGCCAACAAAACCAACACTGTGCAGAACAAGGATCCAGCAATCTCCTCTAGCAAATACAAGACTTAAATAATGTCCAACCTAATGAGGCGAAAGATTGCCGGTGTGAGAGTGAGTGTGTAGGAGTGTGTAAGTGGAAACAGGTGTGTGAGCATGTAAGACTGAGTGGGTGTATGTGTGTAAGAGTGCGCATAAAAGGAATGTATATGAGTGTGTGCGTGAACAGAGGGGTGAAAACCATTAATGACAAACAGCTGATAATCCAGACAGGAGAGGGAGGCGTGGCTGAGCTGTCAGGAAGCCGAGCAACCTCAGAGGCTCCGTGAGAGCGCCTGATGGAAAATAGGACATAAAAAATACACAAAAGAACAAAGAGCCACTGCGTCACAGAACTGAGCTTGAACATATCCTTGTCCTTTGCACTGGTGAGAATTTGCAGCAGGTTTTAGAGGTGGTCACAACTGAAATGAAAAAGTTAACGCAGTGGTTCAACAAAAATAAATTATCTCTAAATCTAAAAAAACAAAGATGATGTTGCTTGGAAATTATAAAATAAATCATGAAATAATGGTAACGATAGATGATACCAGAATAGAAACAGTACAGGAAAATAAGTTTCTGGGGGTGACGCTAGACAATAAAATCTGCTGGAAACCTCACATCAGTCACATCCAGGCCAAGTTAGCAAAATGTATAGGCATACTGGGGAAGACAAGACGCATCTTGGACTATAAATCATTGGTCTCATTGTACAATTCACTGTTTTTACCTTATCTTAACTATTGTGTAGAAGTCTGGGGAAACACCTACAAGACCAACCTACAGTCAATATGCACGTTACAAAAAAGAGCTATAAGGATAATAAACAATGTAGGATATAGAGATCATACCAATCCGTTGTTTTTAAAGTCACATGTCATAAAGTTCATCGATTTAGTTAAATTTAAGACAGCACAAGTAATGTACAGGGCAATTAATAATCAACTCCCAACTAATATACAAAAAATATTTAAAAAAGAGACAATGATCATAATTTGAGAGGAGACTTAAACTTTACAAAACCCAAGATACGAACAACCAAGTAAAGTATGTGCATATCTGTCTGTGGGGTGGATTTGTGGAACAGTCTGGAGCCGGAACTGAAACTATGTACAAACAGAAATCAATTCAAAAAGAGGTATAAACATTATTTGCTGAAAGGATATATGTTAGAAGGGTAGTATTTATATGTACGATTCATTATGTTCACTCTGGGACATTATGGGACACTATGGAATGGTGGGTGGGACAGCACTGTGTATATCTGTGTTGTTTGAGGCTGGTTTTGATGTATGGACATCAATGTATGTTAGGATGGATGGGTGTTAATTGTGGTCTATATTAATCATATATTCCATAACCTACATATGTTGAAGCATGTGAGAATGTTTGGTGATTACATATGTAAGGCGACTTCACACCTCAGAACAGGACAAAGACTCTCAACCGCCAGTGAAGAACAAAGACCTTCCCAGACACTGCGGTGGAGACCGGAGGAGCTGCCCTCACCCCCCAGGGCCATGAGGAGGAGTACGAAGACAATGGGGGGATTAAGATAATGAGGGATGCCAGCTTTTGATATGCATGTCTTTTGTTATGTGCAAGTATAAGTTCATAGAGCCGAAGGTGTTCGGTCTCTTTCCTTCTTCTGCTGCTGCACCTAGATGAGACTTGTTGGAGGAGCTGATAATAAACTTTGGTTTATGAATCACATCGCCTCGTTATTTCAAGCTCCTCTACACTGGTGACCCTGACGCGAGGATGGACCAGAGGCGTTACCCTGCGATCGACTCATCTGTGGCGACCCAGGCAGACGCCGGCGCCCATGCAGACAGGGGAACAGATGGATGACGTTCCCCCACGGCAGAAGTGATAGAGAGGGCTCAACCGAGCACCAGCGCCGCGGAGAGAGCCGAAGCAAGGCACTCTCACCCTGCGGACACAGCAGTGACGGTCTACACAAACGCCGTCACCGTCAACCTGCCGGACTTCTGGCAGGAAGACCCCGCCTCGTGGTTTCAGCAAGCTGAAGCCCAGTTTGCACTTGCGGGCATCACGGCTGACGATACAAAGTTCTATCACATCGTCGCCAAACTCAACGCCGCCACTTCGAGATGTGCGCGGAGCATAATCCAGCGGCCGCCGGCCCAGGACAAATAAGAAGAACTGAAAGCGACCATAGTGGCAAATTACATCCCCTCAGCCGAGGAGAGAGCCGAGAGGATCCTGGCGGTCTACGGCCACAGAGGAGGCAGACCCAAGGCCCTCATGGAGGACTTGCTGCAACTTAAAGAAGAGGACAATGACAACTTCCTCTTCCATTTCATATTCCTCAGTACGCTGCCGCCACACATGAGAGGGACGCTTGCCAACATGCGATGCAGCACCCAGCAAGACTTCCGCACGCTAGCTCACGAAGCTCAACGGCTCGTCAACGCCTGCAAGGAGCAGACACCCACAGCAGCATCCGCAGACCTCAACGCTGATGTCCGGAGCCACGAGGACTCACAAATCACTGAGCAGAGCCAGCCCGCGGTGACAGCGACACGCCCAGGACGCAACAGACGGAGCGACGTTTGTTATTACCACCACCGCTTCGCCGAGAAGGCTTACAAATGCGTTCCCCCCTGCAAATTCACAATTTCCGGAAAACGCCGAAGCCAAGAGCCGTTAACAGCGGCGGTTCTCGGCGAAAAAAGCAAGCTTTTATATGTGACGGACGGACACACCGGCAAGCGGTTCCTTATCGACACGGGAGCTCAACTAAGTTTTGTCATGCCCTCCCAAGCAGACCGGGCCATGGGCACCCGGGGCAATGGAGCGGCGGCAGCCAACGGCTCCACCATCGACACTTTTGGTGAAAAGAGCCTGCACCTCTGCATCCACGGCCGCAACTACAGATGGACATTTGTTGTAGCGGCGGTGAGTTTTAACTTGTTGGGCGCAGATTTTTTGTGTGCACATGGGTTATTAGTTGATCTAGCGAACAGACGCTTGGTTAACGCACTGTCCTTTGCTTCTATTCCCTGCTCAGCCCGGCTTTCTCCACCACCCGTGCAGGCTAGCGTCACCACAGCAGGAGGTAAGTTTGATCAACTCCTCACCCAATTTCCAGCACTCACAATTCCCAAATTCTCAGCCACAGTGGCTAAACACGGGGTTGAACATTTTATTCCCACAACGGGCCCACCCGTATTTGCCAAAGCTCGGCGCTTAGACGCGGCCAAGCTCGCCATAGCTCAGGATAAGTTTACCACCCTTGAAAAATTAGGCATTATTAGACGCTCGAAAAGCCCCTGGGCCTCACCACTTCACATGGTTCCAAAATCCGACGGTTCTTGGAGACCGTGCGGCGATTACCGCAGATTAAACAATGCGACAGCGCATGACCGCTACCCAATTCCTCACATTCAGGATTTTTCACTGCATCTGGCGGGTGCGCGCATTTTTTCAAAAATAGACCTAGTCCGCGGTTATCATCAAGTCCCAGTCCAAGCGGAGGACATTCCTAAAACAGCTGTAATAACCCCTTTCGGCCTTTTTGAATTTTTGCGAATGCCTTTCGGCCTCAAAGGCGCGGCTCAAACCTTTCAGCAGATGATGGACGTAGTATTACGCGACCTCCCTTTTGTTTTCGTCTACCTCGACGATATGCTGGTAGCCAGCCTGTCTGAGGAAGAACACGAGCGGCATCTCACTATGGTTTTTCAGAGGCTAGAAGAGCACGGGTTAATAATCAATCCACCCAAATGCAAATTCGGCGTGTCACAAATTGATTTTTTAGGACACAGAGTTTCTCCGAAGGGGGCAGTCCCACTTCCAGACAAAGTTCATGCGATAAAAAGTTTCCCACGGCCACAAACGGTCAAATCGCTGCAAGAATTTTTAGGAATGGTTAATTTTTACAACCGTTTCCTCCCCCACGCAGCTCAGCTCATGCAGCCCCTATATGACGCGCTCAGAAAACAAAAAGCTTCCAACGCGGTCGAATGGACCCCGGAGCGCGAACACGCCTTCGCGGAAGTAAAAAGCGCCCTAGCTAATGCCACATTGTTGGTTCACCCCGATCCCTCGGCCCGTATTGCGCTAACCACAGATGCTTCGGACCTAGCTATAGGGGCAGTTGTAGAACAACATGTCAGCGGAATCTGGCAGCCTTTGGCATTCTTCAGCAAATCGCTAAACCAAACCGAGCGTAAATACAGCACTTTTGACAGGGAGCTGCTTGCGCTTCATTTATCCATCCGCCACTTCCAGTTCTGGTTAGAAGGGCGGAGTTTCACGGCTTTTGTAGACCACAAACCGCTCACCTTTGCTATGGCTAAAATTTCCGAACCGTGGTCAGGCAGGCAACAAAGACAGCTGGCTGCGATTTCAGAGTTCACCACAGACATTCGACATGTGGCAGGCAAACTTAACGTGGTAACAGACTGTCTCTCTCGCGCTGTGACATCGTCAGAGCGCGAGGAGACAGATTATACTACCTCAGCCACAGAACTCTTCACCAACGCGGACACATATGCGGCCCCAATCCATGCAGGGATAGATTATGCAGCCATGGCAGAGGAACAAAGTAGTGACGCGGACGTGTGCGCACTCTTGTCTGGACCAACAGGGTTAAGGCTGGAGGAAAGGGGTTTACGCGACGGCGTGCCCCCCCTAATATGCGATATCTCAACCGGCCGACCTCGCCCGTTAGTCCCAGCTACATGGCACCGCCGTATTTTCGACTCAATTCACTCCCTCGCGCACCCAGGTGTGCACGCCTCGGTTAAAATGGTCGCTGAAAAGTTTGTGTGGCCTGGCCTGCGCAAAAACGTAAAAGAATGGGCAAAAACTTGCATTTCTTGTCAGCGCGCCACACAAAAGCCCCTCTGGAGCCTTTTCCAATCCCTGCTAGAAGGTTCGACCACGTTCATGTCGACCTCGTGGGACCACTACCTTCCTCCCAAGGTTTCACATACCTGTTAACAATGATAGACCGCACCACGCGCTGGCCAGAGGCAGTCCCTCTGGCGTCAATCACAGCGGAGGAAGTCGCTCGCGTTTTTTTGACAAACTGGGTGGCACGTTTCGGCGTCCCATCGGACATCACGTCCGATAGGGGGCCTCAATTTGTCTCGGAGCTTTGGTCAGCCATGTCCAGCAGCTTAGGGGCGACAATTCACCGCACCACCGCTTATCACCCTCAGGCTAATGGGTTATGCGAGCGTTTTCACAGGTCTTTAAAGGCTGCCCTCAGAGCCTCACTAACGGATACAAATTGGGTAAATAAACTTCCCTGGGTTTTATTGGGGTTGCGTGCTGCACCTAAAGAGGATCTAGACGCCTCTCCAGCAGAATTAGTCTTTGCACAACCTCTCAGGCTCCCAGGTGAATTTTTACCAGAGAACCCAGAGCCAGGGCATCTTCCAGCCCCGAGGTTTTTAGGCAGCAACGGACCGGACTCTCTTCCCGGACCGGCACATCACTCTTTTCCACAGGTTTTTGTCCCACAAGCTTTAAAGAACGCTGAATTCGTTTTTGTTAGGCATGAAGCTTTAAAACCAACTTTCCGCCCACCATACGATGGGCCATTCAGAGTGCTGGAACCTGGTGATAAGCATTTTGTGCTTGATTTTGGGGATAGAAAAGAATCAGTCAGCATTGACAGACTCAAACCTGCCTTCTTGTTGAGAGACGAACCTGCACGGTTGGCGAGAGCACCTCGGCGGGGTAGACCCCCCAAGAGAAAAGACTCAGCCCCCCTGCAGGGAACAATTAATCACTCTCCTCCCCAAGCTGCAGATTCCTTACAGGAAGGTCCCACCAGGACGCCCAAGCGGACCCACAGCAGATTCGGGAGAAGATTAAAACCCAGACGGCACAGAGACTGATGCAAACTACTCAACAGTTGTTCACTAATTGTGCTGTAACAGTTTAGGACTGACTTGTGATTTTACTATGCTGTTATGATTACCACTGAACTCTCTTAGGAGCATAGCTGCTGGAAAGTTTCTTCTGTGGCAAGAGGTGTAGCAGTTAGTATGTCATAGTAATTATCTTAAACTGTGAATTTTTCTATTGTCCTTTTCTTAGTCGTTTGGGGGGGGCTGTGGTCTATATTAATCATATATTCCATAACCTACATATGTTGAAGCATGTGAGAATGTTTGGTGATTACATATGTAAGGCGACTTCACACCTCAGAACAGGACAAAGACTCTCAACCACCAGTGAAGAACAAAGACCTTCCCAGACACTGCGGTGGAGACCGGAGGAGCTGCCCTCACCCCCCAGGGCCATGAGGAGGAGTACGAAGACAATGGGGGGATTAAGATAATGAGGGATGTCAGCTTTTGATATGCATGTCTTTTGTTATGTGCAAGTATAAGTTCATAGAGCCGAAGGCGTTCGGTCTCTTTTTCCTTCTTCTGCTGCTGCACTAGGATGAGACTTGTTAGAGGAGCTGATAATAAACTTTGGTTTATGAATCACATCGCCTCGTTATTTCAAGCTCCTCTACATTAATGTTGATTTGTAAAAAAATACAGTAAATTGTTTACTTGGGGTCTTAAAGGTGGTAATTTGTATATAATTCACATGGGTGTATTTATGGAAAAGAGGAGTTGGAATTAATAAGTGTTCACTTCTTCCTTCTCCCTTTCGAACACTGTATACTGTTACTTTATTGCATTTGTCATTTGTTTTGTTTTTGTTATACTTTTTTTGTTCGAAATAAAGTATCTATCTATCTATCTATCTATCTTTCTATCTATCTATCTATCTACATCAAGCCCAGCTCATGACAGAAAGCTTTCAAGAGAAACATCACAAATTTAAAAGAAAGTTTGCAAATGAGAAAAAAGTTGAATTTTTTTTAAAGGAAAAGGTGTCACGCCGCGCCGTTCATCAGCGGCGCCACCTGCTCACACACCTGATCCTCATCAGCGGCGAGGGATAAAAGCCGTCTCGCCCGGAGGCTCGGCCTGAAGCCGTCAGACTTCGTTCCCTCACCGCCGTGAGCATTCCTTTCTTCAGCATCGCTATTCTGGGTAAGAACCCTTACCTCCTTTTCCAGTCTGCTCCCCTGTGCACAGGTGGATTCCCCGGCGGCGGACGTCTCCGTTCCATCACCCATCCTTCGCTGCTGCACGGAGCTCTCCAGGTGGCTGTCTTCCGGGCTACGTTCCCCTTGCTGTGCCAGCTATCCTGACAACTCAAGTAAGATCTTCTCTTGCCATAATTCATCCTGTGTTGGTGTATGCCCGTCACCCTCTCCCTGTGTTCTCTCCATAGGGTTGCTCGGCCGAACGGTCATCTGCCTCTGTGCCTGAAGCAGACGCCACCACCAACACATCTGCATCCCGCAGACACACACTCATACACTCCTGCTGTTAATAAACTCTTTGAACTACTCTAAGCCTGTGTGTGCGTGTCTCCTGAGCCGTGCGTTATGTCAGTACGGCTTCAGCAGAGCGGCTCGGCGGACGGCGGGCTCGCACACCGGCTTACCACTCTCGAGGCTAGAGTGGATCAAATAGCTTATCAACAGCAGGTTATCCTGAATCAATTGATAACTATCACTGGCCGATTGGACCGCCTGGACCCCCAGCAGCCGTTCCCCCCGGCTCCTCAGGGGGGCGCAGCTCCTGCTGTTCCGGTGGCCGTCCAGCCAGCTCCAGTGGCACCGGCCCGACTCACACCAATTCCGACCCCCGCCCGCTTTAGCGGAAAGCTCGGCGGAGCGCGGGGGTTTGTGATGCAGTGCGAGTCCGTGTTTGACCGTGTGCCCGGAGACTTTCCCTCAGATCACAGCCGGATCGGCTACATAGGGAACCTCCTGGAGGGGCGTGCTTTAACTTGGGCCTACGCTATTATGGCGAGACCCAGTTATGCCACCCTCACCTATGCCGAGTTCGTGAGGCGCTTCCTGGAGGTGTTTGATCACTCCCGTTCCGAGGCGGTCCAGGTCGATCGGCTTCTCGCTCTCCAGCAGGGAAACCGGTCGGCCGCGGATTATGCCATCGAATACCGGGTAGCGGCGGAGGAACTGGGCTGGGAGGAGCGCTCCCTCTGCGGCCTGTTTCTCCGCAGCCTCAATAGTGATCTGAGGGATGAACTGGCTGGACGGGATATCCCCGGAACGTTAGCGGAGCTAACCTCATTGGCAATCAGCTTGGACAACAGGCTGCGCGAGCGCTCCTCAGGGCGGAAGCCGTCTGCTTCTCGCCCTCGAGGAGTCCCGCTACGCCTGCCCCAAGCTCGCCCCCTGGCGACGCCGCCACCATCGTGCCCCGAGGAGTCGGAGCCGATGGTGACGGGCTGGGCAAAGCTCTCCTTGGCAGAGAGACAGCGCCGCCGTGAGTCGGGTCTCTGCATGTATTGCGGGGACAATCAACACACGGTGGAGCTTTGCCCACAAAAGCCAAACGGTGGGGTCCGCGAGTCACTGTAGGGGGCCTCGCGGACGTCAATCGGCAAAGTCCCCTCACTCAATTAAAGCTGCCCATCCGTTTTTGCCACAACCCCACTGGGCACCTCACCCACGCACTGGTGGATTCGGGCGCAGAGGGCAGCTTCATTTCACAAGGCCTGGCAACCCGATTGGGCATCCGCTGTCAGGCGCTCAAACACCCCATCTCCCTGGTCCATCTCTCCCGTGCCTCCCTTGGGAGAGTTACCCATCAAACCATTCCTGTCCCAGTCATCATCTCAGGGAACCACCGGGAGGAAATGGTTTTCTACGTCCTGCCCAACTCTGTGTCGCCCGTCATCCTGGGGTATCCCTGGCTACGCCTCCACAATCCTGTCCTGGACTGGAGGTCAGCTGGGGTGTCGGCGTGGAGTACCTTCTGCATGGGCACCTGCCTTCAGTCCGCTGCCTGCTCACCGTCCGCGGCTCCTCCTGTGGCGGATACAGCACCCCCGGACCTGTCACTGGTGCCCCCAGATTTTCACGACCTGGGTATGGTATTCAGCAAGTCGAAAGCTATGTCTCTTCCCCCGCATCGACCATATGACTGTGCCATCAATCTCCGCCAGGGGGCCCCCCTGCCATCTGGTCGGCTCTACAGCCTGTCGGCGCCGGAGAAGGAGACTATGAATACGTACCTGAAGGAATCACTGAGCGCTGGGATTATCCGCCCATCGTCATCACCCGTGGGGGCGGGGTTTTTCTTTGTAGGGAAGAAGGACGGTTCCCTCCGTCCCTGTATTGACTACCGAGCACTTAATGACATCACTGAGAGGGACCGTTACACCCTGCCCCTCATGGACACTGCCTTCCACTCCCTCCAGGGGGCGACCTGGTTTACCAAGCTGGATCTCCGCAGCGCTTACCACCTCGTCCGGATCCGGGAGGGAGATGAATGGAAAACAGCCTTCCGTACCCCGAACGGCCACTTTGAGTATCTCGTCATGCCGTTCGGGCTGACCAACGCTCCTGCCGTCTTTCAGCGCCTCATCAATGACGTCCTCCGGGATTTCATCGGCCTCTTCGTGTTCGTCTACCTGGACGACATTCTGATCTTCTCTCAGTCCAGAGACGAGCACCGGGTCCATGTGAGGCGGGTCCTTCAAAGACTGCTGGAGAATCGTCTGTACGTGAAGGCTGAGAAGTGCGAGTTTTACGCTAGGACCACATCCTTCCTGGGATTCATCATTGCCCAAGACCAGGTGCTCCCGGACCCAGAGAAGGTGAAGGCGGTGGTGGAGTGGCCTACTCCCGCATCTCGGAAGCAGGTGCAACAGTTTGTTGGCTTTGCCAATTTTTACCGCCGTTTTGTCCCGAATTTCAGCTGGATCGTCGGACCACTGACCCGCCTCACGTCCCCGAAGGTTCCGTTCCGGTGGACCGAAGAGGTCGATGCTGCCTTTAAGGCGCTGAAGGCGGAGTTCTCCTCCCCCCGGGTCCTTCGCCAGGTCGACCCCACGCTGCAGTGCATTGTGGAGGTGGACGCATCGGACACGGGAGTGGGAGCAGTGTTATCCCAGCTATCACCGGACGATGGCGCCAAGCGACCGTGCGCCTTCTTCTCCCGGCGCCTGTCCCCGGCGGAGAGGAACTATGATGTGGGGGACAGAGAGCTCCTCGCCATTAAACTCGCCCTACAGGAGTGGCGCCACTGGCTAGAGGGGGCGGACCTGCCGTTTGTGGTCCTGACGGACCATAAGAATTTAGAGTACCTACGATCTGCCAAGCGCCTGAATGCCCGCCAGGCGCGCTGGTCTCTGTTCTTCGCCAGGTTCCGGTTCTCTATCACCTTCAGGCCAGGCTCCAAGAACGGCCTGCCTGACGCCCTCTCTAGACAGTTCACCCCCGTGGGGGCTGAGGAGACGCCCCACACTATCCTGCCCAGGTCGTGCGTCGTGGGAGCTATCTCTTGGGACATTGTGGACAAGATCCGGAAGGCACAGGAGGTGGAACCTGATCCTGGCGGCGGACCGGAGGGAAGACTGTTCGTTCCGTCTGCGGTCCGAGGAGAGGTCATCCACTGGCTCCACACCTCCCGGCTCACCTGTCATCCCGGCACCTCTTGGATGATCAGCCTCCTCCAACGGTCCTTTTGGTGGCTGGGCCTGCGGAGGGATGCAGCCCGCTACGCCCGGGCTTGTCCAATTTGTGCCACCAGCAAATCGGGAAACGCCCCTCCAGCGGGTCTGCTCCAGCCTCTGCCCGTCCCTGGCAGGCCATGGTCGCACATCGCACTGGATTTCGTCACCGGGCTCCCAGTTTCCAACTCATTCGACACCATCCTGACCGTCGTGGACCGTTTCTCCAAGGCGGCACACTTCGTCCCCCTGCGAGGTCTCCCTACCGCCCTGGAGACGGCGGGCTTCCTCGTCCAACATGTGGTCAGGCTGCATGGGATCCCGGTGGACGTGGTCTCGGACCGGGGCCCCCAATTTTCATCCGAGGTTTGGAAATCCTTTTGCAACACCATC
The DNA here is from genome assembly GCA_020510985.1 of Pholidichthys leucotaenia. NCBI lineage: Eukaryota > Metazoa > Chordata > Actinopteri > Cichliformes > Pholidichthyidae > Pholidichthys > Pholidichthys leucotaenia. Next base: position 122,667,430 of record CM035836.1, on the reverse strand, counting down.
GGAGCCAAGGTGAGCCTCTCCTCCGGCCATCACCCCCAGTCTAACGGGCAGTGTGAGAGGACCAATCAGGAGCTGGAGGCTGCGCTCCGCTGTGTTGCAAGATCCAAGCCGACATCATGGAGCAACCATCTCGCCTGGGTGGAGTACGCCCACAACACCGCCCGCTCTTCTGCAACGGGGATGTCCCCCTTCAAGGCGTCCCTGGGTTACGACCCCCCGCTGCTTCCAGCGCAGGAGAGCGAGGTAACTGTTCCGTCAGTTAGGGCGCACGTGAGGCAGTTCCGCTCCACCTGGGCCGCCGCGCGTCATGCGCTTTTACGCACAGCGGAGCGCAACAAGACCGTGGCGGATCGGCGTAGAAGACCTGCCCCGGCGTACAGAGTTGGGCAACTTGTCTACGTTTCCACCCAGGACGTCACCCTAAAAGGCGAGAGGAGGAAGCTGGCACAGCGCTTCATGGGTCCCTTCCCCATCACCCGGATTATCAACCCGGTGGCTGTGCGCGTGGCTATTCCCCCCTCCCTCCGCATCCATCCCACCTTCCACGTATCAAAGGTGAAGCTGGCAGTCACCGACCCCCTTTGCCCTCCTCCTGCAGCGCAACCCGCGCCCCGGATGATTGGTGGCCACCCGGCCTGGTCCGTCTCCTCCATCCTGGACTCCCGGTGCCGGGGTCGTGGGTTGCAATACTTGGTGGACTGGGAGGGCTATGGGCCCGAGCATCGACAATGGGTGCCCCCGTCGTTTGTGTTGGACCCATCGCTCATCGCGGACTTCCACCGAGCGCACCCGGACAAGCCATCGCCAGGAGGCGCTGCTAGAGGGGGGAGTACTGTCACGCCGCGCCGTTCATCAGCGGCGCCACCTGCTCACACACCTGATCCTCATCAGCGGCGAGGGATAAAAGCCGTCTCGCCCGGAGGCTCGGCCTGAAGCCGTCAGACTTCGTTCCCTCACCGCCGTGAGCATTCCTTTCTTCAGCATCGCTATTCTGGGTAAGAACCCTTACCTCCTTTTCCAGTCTGCTCCCCTGTGCACAGGTGGATTCCCCGGCGGCGGACGTCTCCGTTCCATCGCCCATCCTTCGCTGCTGCACGGAGCTCTCCAGGTGGCTGTCTTCCGGGCTACGTTCCCCTTGCTGTGCCAGCTATCCTGACAACTCAAGTAAGATCTTCTCTTGCCATAATTCATCCTGTGTTGGTGTATGCCCGTCACCCTCTCCCTGTGTTCTCTCCATAGGGTTGCTCGGCCGAACGGTCATCTGCCTCTGTGCCTGAAGCAGACGCCACCACCAACACATCTGCATCCCGCAGACACACACTCATACACTCCTGCTGTTAATAAACTCGTTGAACTACTCTAAGCCTGTGTGTGCGTGTCTCCTGAGCCGTGCGTTATGTCAAAAGGTTGGAGATCTGCAAGAAAAAAGTTCCAAATTTGAAAACAAAACAAAAAAATCACAAGTTACAAATATATGAGGAAAAGGTTGCAAATTTATATTAAAAAAATATATGAAGTTTACATGAGAAAAAGTTGCAAATCTACAAAAAAGTTCCAAATTTGCAAAAAAAAAAAATCACAAAGCTATGAGAAAAACAATTGCTAAATTTATGAGAAAAAAAGTTACAAATTTTTGTGAAAAAGTTGCAAATTTACTAGAGAAAATTCACAAATTTATGAGAAAGAAGTTGCAGATTTATGAGGAGAAAAGATTAGAATTGGTGGTTCATTGTCATTTTGTTCGGTTTTGTAACATGATGGAGAAAGGTTTATGAAGACATTGGTGGTTTAATTCTATTTTTCCTGTTTGGGGAGGAATCCCTTCCCCCATCCCCCCCCCCCCCCCTTGATTTACAGTGATGAATAGGGATTGTATATGGGGGGAATGATTTGGGGTCATTTTGCAAACAAGTGGAATGTCATCCCTACCTCATCCCCCTTAAAATTGCCTACTGGTTGTGCTATTGTGTGCATTTCCACAAAAAAGGGGGGGGGGCTAAATCGACTTTGCAATAGTCTAAATCAGAAATTAAGGATAAAAAGTTTGTATAATTCCCCTCCATGGATCGCCACCTTATTGTGGTGGAGGGGTTTGAGGGCCTGAAGGATCTCAGGAGCTTGTCGGGGGCATCTTTCCCCTGGTAGGGTCTCCCTGGGTGAAGGGCCAGACTAAGAGTGATTCAGTGGATGTCCATGAAAAATGTTACATCAAGGACCCAGTGTACCCAAAGGAGGCACATGGGTCCGCCCTGCAGTGGGCTCACCACCTGCAGGAGGGATCATGGTGCTATGTGAACTGGGCGGAAGTCTGGGCTACTCTGCCCGGACTGATGCCCCCGAGACCTGGATCCCCAGATAAGCGGTAGAAGACGGATGGATGGAAGTTTGCAAAATTACAGAAACCAAAAATTTGCAGTAATAAAGTCACACATTTTTGATAATATGATAATAATAAATAATCATTAATAATAATAATAATAATAATAATAATAATAATAATAATAATAATAATAATAATAAAATTTAGCATAAAAAAGTAATAAATAATAATAAATGTTGACAAGTTGCGCAAAAAAGTCACTAAATTCTTACACTGAAAATTAGATTTTTTTTAACTGACATTTTTATATTTTCCTTACTACTTTTTTTGAAGCGTGAATGTTATTTGTACAAAACAAAAGTGCAGCATCTTTAAAAAATAAAAAAGGAAAAAAATAGTGTAAAGGGGATAACAATAACATAACCTGAAGAGCTGTTTGACTAAAGTTAATCTCAAATTCCCACCACTTAACATTTGTTACTCTCCACAGCATTAGACTTTTTCAGTCCTGCATAATCCATAAACAAAGTGCAAAGTCAACAGCATCTCATCGGGTGCCTCTTCTGAAATAAACAAGCGGGCAGGGTGACAAAGCGCAGCGTGCTTCCCTTTGTGTGTTTCAGCTTCTGCGGCTCCGCTCCTTTGTTGCACACACACCAATAGCAGGAGAGGAGTGTCTGCAGGGAGGAATCCTGACCAGCAGAGGGCGCCATTAAACCTTTAATCAGGAGGAGGAGAGCTGCGCATCAGGGAACCAGGGCCGTTACTATTAAGATTGTGACTATTAAGGCCGTTAAGATTGTGTTTGGGGGCCCTCTATTTTTGTTATAGGGAAGAGTTCAAGCTTCATGTGCCCATCCGTGTGGAATTTGCATGTTCTGCCTGTACTGCGCTGGTTTCGTCTAGGTGCTCCGGTTTCCTCCCACAATTCAAAGACTTGCTTCCGGTGGTGCCTTACTTGGCAGTGGCCCCTCCCATTCTAGATGTGATTGACATTGTAGTGAGGAGAAAATGGAATTTTGTTCTGCTGTACAGGCTTGGCTGCATGGACCAAATGACAATAGAGTTGGCTTTCTTACGTACAGTCGTGAAAAAATAGGACACCCTGTATGTTTTTTTTTGTTTTGTTTTGTTTTTTACATATTTGGACATATGGATATTTAATATCAATGTTAAAAATACTGGGGGATTCATGTAATACAACTAAAAATTTAAAAATTAATTAAAGGCTTTTTTTCAAATTTTCTGTAAAATGTCATTCTAAATAAATAGTGAGGAATAAATTAGGACACCCCCCATCTTTTTTAGGACACCCCCATGTATTAGAAGAAGTAAGAAATTAATCAGAAAAATCACAAATTTATAAGAAAACAAAAAATTTACAAGAAAAAAGTTTCAAAGTTACAAGGAAAAAAGTTGCAAATTTAAAGCAAAAAAGCAGAAATTTTATGAGAAAAAAGTTTTTAAAAGTTATGAGGAAAAAGGTTGAAAATATATGAGAAAAAAGTTGCTCTTTAATGAGAAAAACATTGCTAATTTACAAGATAAAAGTTGCTAATTTACGAGACAAACGTCACAACTATATGAGGAAGAAAACTGGCAATTTACAAAAAATGTTGCAAATTTATGATAGAAAATTTGCTAATTTACAAGTTAAAAAGATGCTAATTGATGAAAAAAAGTCACAAATTTACAAGAAAAAGTTGCTAATTTATGAGAAAAAAATCACAAATTTACGAGAAAAAAGTTGCTAATTTATGAGAAAAAAGTTGCTAATTTACAAGAAAAAGTTAACTGGAAAAAGGTTGGCAGCTTATGAGACAAAGTTGCTAATTTATGAAAAAAGTTGCTAATTTAAAAGAAAAAGTTGTTCTTTTATGAGAAAGAAAATTGCAGATTTATGAGAAATAAGTTCCTAATTTATGAAAAAAAGTTACAAATTTATGAGAAAAACTTGCTAATTTACAAGAAAAAAGTCACACATGAGAAAAAAGTTGCTAATTTACAAGAAAAATTGCAGATTTATGAGAAAAAATTACTAATTTAGGAGAAAAAAGTTGATAATTCACAAGAAAAAAGCTGCTAGTTTACAAGAAAACAGTTTATGCTTTCTTTATGTTTAATTTATGAGAAAAAGTTGCTAATCTATGAGAAAAAAGTTCCTAATTTACAAGAAAAAGTTAACTAGAAAAAAGTAAAATTTATGAGGAAAAGTGTTATGATCTGGTGAGCGCACTCCCCCTGCTGTCCTGTGGGAGGGTCCCCGGCTCCACAGGTAATCAATACACCTGCGTGGACGCACCTGCTGTCTCCTCGCTGCCAGTGCTTAAAAGGACCAGTCTGTGAATGCTCCAGCGCTGGCTTGTTGGGTATACTGCCATAAAAGAATTAAGTAAGTAAAAATATTAATTGTCTTGGAACCCAGAGAATAATCAGTCTCTCCCTTCCTCCTTCTCAGGTTGCTGCCATCTCTGCGGTGTGTCCCCGGGGCTTTGTTGTGCTCTCACCTGCTCCTTCATCATCGTCTTCACTCCAGATCGCCGACTCCACCCGGTCAGACATCTCACCAGCCCTACTCATCCGCAGCTTCCATTCCTATTCATCCTTGCCTTCCTGGGTTCCTCGTCGGGCTTTCTGCTCTCACTCGTAAGAGTTTTCCTATGATGCATTTTTACCTGTCTCCCTCCTCGTTCTAATCTGCTCTTGTCTCCCTCATTACAGGCTGGGCGCTCCTCTGGCGAGTGACGTGTTTTTTTTCCACTGACTTTGCATCAACTCATTTCAGTAAAATTGTGCTTAAAACTTTGTCTCTCTGCATTGTGTGCTTTCTCTGGTGTAGCATCTTGCACGTGGGCTGATATTTCTAGTAATCATGACAAAAAGTTGCTAATTTACAAGAAAAAGTTAACAACTAGAGAAAAAAGTTAGCAACTTATGAGACAAAGTCACTAATTTATGAAAAACGTTGCTAATTTGCAAAAAAAACAAAGTTGCTAGTTAACAAGGAAAGTTTGTTTTCTTTGTTTAATTTATGAGAAAGTTGCTAATCTATGAGGAAAAAAGTTCCTAATTCACAAGAAGAAATTAGCTAGAAAAAAGTTGGCAACTAATGAGACAAAGTTTCTCATTTATGAAAAAAGTTGCTAATAAGAAAGCTGCTAGTTTGAGAAAAAATCAAATTTATGAGAAAAAAGTTGTTAATTTACAAGACAAGTTCCAAATTTAAGAGGAAAAAGGTACTAATCTGAGAAAAGTTTCTAATTTACAAGAAAAAGTTAACAACTCAAAAAAAAAAAGTTGGCAACTTATGAGACAAAGTTGTTATGAAAAGTTGGTAATTTATAAGAAAATTGCAAATTTATGAAAAGTTACAAATATGTGAGATAAAGTTGCTAATTTACAAGAAAAAAGTTGGTAATTTACAAGAAAAACATGCAGATTTATGAGAAAAATTCTAATTTACAGGAAAAAAGTTGGTGTGGCACATATATTGAGTTCATATTTCCCCCACAAATGTATGGCTGTATGTGTATTGGGGGCTTCACATCTCACGGGACAAAGGTCTGGGTCTGCAGAGATCTACAGGAGATGACGAGGTGCGAGTTTTGGCCTTTGTCTCAGATAGGATGCCCCAGAAGGATTCCTGGAACATCCAGGGATAAGAGAGGGACATCAAAGAGTTGCATTGTGACTGGGAATTAAATGCCATGTGATTGTATGTTTGCTGAAGCACCATGTGACTTAGGCAGTATAAGAGTGTGGTATTTCTTTGCTAGGTCTCTTTTCTTGATTAGAGAATGTGTTCTCATAATAAAGCTGAACCTGAGAAATAAACTCAGCCTCATCCTTGAATGCATTCTCTACATTGGTAATTTATGAGAAAAAGTTACAAATTTATGAGAAAGTTGGTAATTTAAGAGAAAAAGTTACAAATTTGAGAGGAAAAAAGGTGCTAATTTATGAGAAAACAGTCACAAATTTATTCAAAAAAAGTTAGCAATTTATGAGAAAAAGTTGCAAATTTATGAGAAAAGTTGCTTTTTAAAAGAAAAAATTCCTAATTTGCAAGAAAAAGGTCACAAATTTATGAGAAAAAAAGTTTTGGGGCAGGTTGAGGTTGATTTACACCTAGAAGACCCAGTTGAATCCCTCAGATGTTTATTGCACATCAGCTCTATTTTTTTCACTATGCTGATGCTGTAGATGAGGAATTGCAGTAATGCAGATTTGGAGAATTAGTGTGGTTTTCTTCTCCATGGACTGAAATGAGGTAAAAAGTAGCAGGCTTCAGGAGTCCAGCTCAGTGTCCTCACAGCTGTGAAGTTAGCAGATGAAAGTCTGACAATTGGAGGTCAGCAGGACCAGCTTCCCTCTGACAGACAGCCAATATTCCCCCTGGGGAGAGTTGGGTTCCCCTCAGCTTGGCTGGTATCTAACCCTCACTGAACTGGAGATTTGTCTGGACTAATGAGGTCCGGTTTGGTTCCACAACATCAGGCCAACCCTCTGAGGTTTTTTCAGGTCACGGAGTGGAGTCGTCAGAAAATGTACTGCAGTAAAAGTAATGTTAATCTTGAAAATCTCTGACATCCATAACAAAGGTTACACTAAAGAATAAAGAGAAAAAGTATTTTTTTAACCAATTTACCAAAATGTTTGCCAACTTTTGACGCAAAACTTCAAGAGTTTAGCCAAAGGCACGAGACTCCACGGTGAACTGTGAAAATTCAACATGAGTTTTCTTAAAGACTGTCTTTCTCTTTGCCATAAATCTCCCATAAGGCCTTAACTGGTGAAGAACCTGGTCATCCGAGTCTCTCCCATCTCAGCTGTCGAAGCTTTTACTCCTTCAGGGTTGCTATAGTTGTCTTGGCGGCCTCAATCAGTGACATGCGGTCAGGGGAGGAAGGTGAGGCTGAAAATCACAGTCAGAGGCTGTGCAGTACCGTTGCCCAACAAGAGGGGTCATGCTTGAGCACCATAATTCAATTCAATTCAATTCAACTTTATTTATATAGCGCCATTTCACAACAACAGTCATCTCATAGCACTATCAACTGTAGGGAGAACCCCCACAGTTGCAGAAAGACCCCAGCAATCAGGCGATCCCCTGTGAGTGTCACGCCGCGCCACTCATCAGCGGCGCCACCTGCACGCACACCTGCACATCATCAGCGGTGAGGGATTTAAGCCGCCTCGCCCTGAGCTTCGGCCTGAAGCCGTCAGACTTCCCTACGCATCGCTGTGAGTTCCGTTCACTCTCAGCTGATCATTCTGGTAAGAAGACCTTACCTCCTTTCCCTTCCTAGTCTGCTCCCCTGTGCACAGGTGGATTTCCCGGCGGCGGACAACGCCTCTCCATCGCCTGTTCCTCGCTGCTGCACCGGGCTCTCCAGGTGGCTGTCTACCGGACCTCATCCCTTGCTGTGCCAGTCATCTGTCCTATCCAAGTAAGCTCCTCTCTCGCTCATATATCTCCTGTGTTGGTGTGTGCCCGTCACCCTTCTCCTTGTGCTTTTCCCATAGGGTTGTCCGGCTGTACGGCCTCCTGCCTCTGTGCCCGAAGCAGACGCCACCACCAACACATTTACATCTCGCAGACACACATTCATACACTCCTGTTGTTAATAAACTATTTGAACTACTCTGAGCCTGTGTGTGTGCGTCTCCTGAGCCGTGCGTTATGTCAGTACAGCTTCAGCAGAGCGGCTCGGCAGACGGCGGGCTCACACACCGGCTTACCACTCTCGAGGCTCGGGTGGATCAGATAGCTTATCAGCAACAGGTGATCCTCAATCAATTAATAAATATAACTAACCGATTGGACCGCTTGGACCCCCAGCAGCCGTTCCCCCCGGCTCGTCAGGGTGGCGCGGCTCCTGCCGCTCCAGTGGCCGTCCAGCAGGCTCCGGCGGCACCGACTCGGCTCACGCCCATTCCGACCCCCGCCTGCTTTAGCGGAAAGCTCGGCGGAGCGCGGGGGTTCATAATGCAATGTGAGTCCGTGTTCCATCGTGTGCCCGGAGACTTTCCCTCAGATCATAGCCGAATTGGTTATATCGGGAATCTCCTGGAGGGGCGAGCATTAACTTGGACCTACGCCGTAATGGCGAGGCCCAGTTATGCCACCCTCACATACGACCAATTCGTGAGACGCTTCCTGGAAGTCTTTGACCATTCTCGTACCGAGACAGTCCAGGTCGATCGGCTTCTCACCCTCCAGCAGGGAAGCCGGTTGGCAGCGGACTACGCGGTCGACTTCCGGGTAGCGGCGGAGGAATTAGGCTGGGAGGAACGCTCCCTCTGTGGCCTTTTCCTCCGCAGTCTCAATGATGATCTGAGGGATGAACTGGCTGGGCGGGATATCCCTGAGACGCTAGCGGAGCTAACATCTCTAGCCATCAGTTTGGACAACAGGCTGCATGAGCGCTCCTCGGGACGGAAGTCGTCTTCTTCTCGCCCTCGCGGAGCCTCGTCACGCCTGCCCCAAGCTCGCCCCCTGGCGACGCCGCCACCATCGTGCCCCGAGGAGTCGGAGCCGATGGTGACGGGCTGGACAAAGCTCTCCCCGGCGGAGAGACAACGCCGCCGTGAGTTAAATCTCTGTATGTATTGCGGAGATAGTCAACACACGGTAGAGCTTTGTCCACAGAAGCCAAACGGCGGGGTCCGCGAGTCACTGTAGGGGGCCTCGCGGACGTCAATCGGTTAAGTCCCCTCACACAATTGAAACTGCCCATCCATTTCTGCCACAACTCCACTGGGCATCTCACCCACGCACTGGTGGATTCGGGCGCGGAAGGCAGCTTTATTTCTCAAAGCCTGGCAACCCGATTGGGCATCCACTGTCAGGCACTAAAGAACCCTATCTCCCTGGTCAACCTCTCTCGTGCCTCCCTTGGAAGAGTTACACACCAGACCATCCCCGTCCCGGTCATTATCTCTGGAAACCACCGGGAGGAGATAACCTTTTACGTCCTGCCCAACTCTGTGTCACCCGTCATCCTGGGGTATCCATGGCTGCGCCTCCACAACCCCGTTCTGGATTGGAAGTCCGCCGGGGTGTCGGCATGGAGCACGTTCTGCATGAGCACCTGTCTACAGTCCGCTGCCTGCTCTCCGTCCGCTTCTCCCTCTCCTACGGACGCTGCGCCCCCGGACCTGTCCCTGGTGCCACTGGAATTTCACGACCTGGGTATGGTATTCAGCAAATCCAAGGCGATGTCTCTCCCTCCTCATAGGCCCTATGACTGTGCAATCAATCTCCGCCAGGGGGCACCCTTACCTTCTGGACGACTCTACAGTCTATCGGCGCCGGAGAAGGAGACAATGAACTCATACCTCAAGGAGTCGCTGAGTGCTGGGATAATCCGCCCATCGTCATCACCTGTGGGGGCAGGATTCTTCTTCGTCAGTAAGAAGGACGGATCCCTCCGTCCTTGCATTGACTATCGTGCCCTTAATGACATAACGGAGAAGGATCGTTACACCCTGCCCCTCATGGACACCGCTTTCCACTCCCTCCAGGGGGCGACTTGGTTCACCAAGCTGGATCTACGCAGCGCATACCACCTCGTCCGGATCCGGGAGGGAGATGAGTGGAAGACAGCCTTCCGTACCCCGAACGGCCACTTCGAATACCTGGTGATGCCGTTCGGGTTGACCAACGCTCCAGCCGTCTTTCAGTGCCTCATCAATGACGTCCTCCGGGATTTCATCGGCCTTTTTGTGTTCGTCTACCTGGATGACATACTCATCTTCTCCAAGTCCAGGGACGAGCACCAGGTCCACGTGAGGCGGGTCCTCCAAAGGCTGCTGGACAACCGGTTGTACGTGAAGGCCGAGAAGTGCGAGTTTTACACAAAGACAACATCCTTCCTCGGGTTCATCATCTCCCATGACCAGGTGCTTCCGGACCCAGAGAAGGTGAAGGCGGTGGTGGAATGGCCCACACCTGCGTCAAGAAAGCAGGTGCAGCAGTTCGTTGGGTTTGCGAACTTCTACCGCCGCTTCGTCCCAAATTTTGGCACCATCGTCGGCCCGCTGACCCGCCTCACGTCCCCTAAGGTCCCGTTCCAGTGGACCGAAGAGGCCGCGGCTGCCTTTCAGGCGCTGAAGGCGGAGTTCTCCTCCTCCCGGGTCCTTAGCCAAGTCAACCCTGCGCTGCAGTGCATCGTGGAAGTGGACGCTTCGGACACAGGAGTGGGGGCGGTGCTATCCCAGCGGTCACCAGATGACGGAATCAAGTGGCCCTGCGCCTTCTTCTCCCGGCGCTTGTCCCCGGCGGAGAGGAATTACGACGTGGGTGACAGAGAGCTCCTCGCCATCAAGCTCGCGCTACAGGAGTGGCGTCACTGGCTAGAGGGGGCGGACCTGCCGTTCGTGGTCCTGATGGACCACAAGAACTTGGAGTACCTTAGATCTGCCAAGCGCCTGAACGCCCGCCAGGCGCGCTGGTCCTTGTTCTTCGCCAGGTTCCAATTTACCATCACCTTCAGGCCTGGCTCCAAGAACGGCCTGCCCGACGCCCTCTCTAGGCAATTCGCCCCTGAGGAGTCGGAGGACACGGTCCACACCATCCTACCCAGGTCATGCGTCGTGGGAGCCGTCACCTGGGACATTGAGAGCAAGATCCGGAAGGCGCAGGAAGTGGAACCTGACCCTGGCGGCGGACCGGAGGGGAGGCTGTTCGTGCCATCCACGGTTCGGGGGGAGGTCATCCACTGGTTGCATACATCCAAGCTCACCTGTCACCCTGGCTCCTCCTGGATGATTGACCTCCTCCAGCGGTCCTTCTGGTGGCCGGGCCTGTGGAGGGACGCTGCTCGCTACGCCCGGGCCTGTCCAGTGTGTGCCACCAACAAGTCGGGAAATGCCCCTCCAGCGGGTTTGCTCCAGCCTCTGCCCGTCCCTGGCAGGCCCTGGTCGCATATTGCTCTGGATTTCGTCACCGGACTCCCAGTCTCGAACACCTACGACACCGTCCTGACCATCGTGGACCGCTTCTCCAAGGCGGTGCACTTCGTCCCCCTACGAGGTCTCCCAACTGCCCTGGAGACGGCGGACCTCCTAATCCAGCACGTGGTCAGGCTGCATGGGATTCCGGTGGACGTGGTCTCGGACCGAGGGCCCCAATTTTCCTCAGAAGTTTGGAGGTCGTTTTGCAACGCCTTAGGAGCCAAGGTGAGCCTCTCCTCCGGCCATCACCCCCAATCCAACGGGCAGTGTGAGCGGACCAACCAGGAGCTGGAGGCTGCGCTCCGCTGTGTAACGGCGTCCAAACCAACGTCCTGGAGTAACCATCTCACCTGGGTTGAATACGCCCACAACACCGCCCGCTCTTCTGCTACAGGGATGTCCCCCTTTAAGGCGTCCCTGGGTTACGACCCCCCCGCTGTTCCCGGCGCAGGAGAGTGAGGTAACTGTCCCCTCAGTACGGGCGCATCTCAGGCAGTTCCGCTCCATCTGGGCGTCAGCGCGCAATGCGCTTTTACGCACGGCGGAGCGCAACAGAGCCGTGGCAGACCGGCACAGAAGACCTGCCCCGGCGTACAGAGTTGGTCAGCAAATCTACGTGTCGACCCAGGACGTGATTTTAAAGGGCGAGAGGAGGAAGCTGGCACAGCGCTTTATGGGCCCATACCCCATCACCAGGATCATCAACCCGGTGGCTGTGCGTGTTGCTATTCCCCCCTCCCTCCGCATCCATCCCACCTTCCACGTGTCCAAGGTGAAGCTGGCAGTCTCCGACCCCCTTTGCCCTCCTCCTGCTGCGCAACCCGCGCCCCGGATGATTGATGGCCATCCGGCCTGGCCCGTCTCCTCCATCCTGGACTCCCGGCGCCGGGGTCGTGGGTTGCAGTACTTGGTGGACTGGGAGGGCTATGGGCCTGAACATTGGCAGTGGGTACCCTCGTCGTTTGTGTTGGACCCATCGCTCATCGCTGATTTCCACCGAGCGCACCCAGAGAAGCCATCGCTAGGAGGCGCTGCTAGAGGGGGGAGTACTGTCACGCCGCGCCGCTCATCAGCGGCGCCACCTGCACGCACACCTGCACATCATCAGCGGCGAGGGATTTAAGCCGCCTCACCCTGAGCTTCGGCCTGAAGCCGTCAGACTTCCCTACGCATCGCTGTGAGTTCCGTTCACCCTCAGCTAATCATTCTGGTAAGAAGACCTTACCTCCTTTCCCTTCCTAGTCTGCTCCCCTGTGCACAGGTGGATTTCCCGGCGGCGGACAACGCCTCTCCATCGCCTGTTCCTCGCTGCTGCACTGGGCTCTCCAGGTGGCTGTCTACCGGACCTCGTCCCTTGCTGTGCCAGTCATCTGTCCTATCCAAGTAAGCTCCTCTCTCGCTCATATATCTCCTGTGTTGGTGTGTGCCCGTCACCCTTCTCCTTGTGCTTTTCCCATAGGGTTGTCCGGCTGTACGGCCTCCTGCCTCTGTGCCCGAAGCAGACGCCGCCACCAACACATTTACATCTCGCAGACACACATTCATACATTCCTGTTGTTAATAAACTATTTGAACTACTCTGAGCCTGTGTGTGTGCGTCTCCTGAGCCGTGCGTTATGTCAGTGAGCAAGCACTTGGCGACGGTGGAGAGGAAAAACTCCCTTTTAACAGGAAGAAACCTCCAGCAGAACCAGGCTCAAGGAGGGGCAGTCATCTGCTGCGACTGGCTGGGGGGTGAGGGGATAGAGAAGAAGAAAAGAACAGACATGTAGAGCGCAAACAGCACGATGGGGACTCAATCTATGGGAGGGAACAAACAAATGTTAATGACCAGCAAAAAAAATATTTCATTGAGAGTGAGGCCCAGTGCATTACTGGAGGTCCCCCGGCTGACTAAACCTATTAGCAGCATAACTAAGGGAAACTATTTTGTCTAACTCACAAAGGTCGATTGGAGTAAACTCATCAAGACAGACATCAATTGAAGGAGTTGTAGTAGTTACAGTATTTAAGTTAACTGTGGGAAGAATCTGATTGATTTTATCTCTGATGGATGAAATTTTATTATTGAAAAAGTTCATAAAGTCCTGACTAGTAAGCTCTAAGGGAATGCTAGGATTGACAGAGTCCTGACTCTTTGTCAACCTGGCTACAGTGCTGAAAAGAAACCTGGGATTATTCTTGTTCTCTTCTATTAATGCAGAATAATAACTCGTTCTAGCTTTTCTAAGAGATTTTTTATAAATTAAAAGATGATTTCTCCAAGCTAAATAGATTTCATCTAAATTAGTGGAGTGCCATTTTCTTTCTAATTGACGAGTCTTCTGTTTTAAACTACGAGTTTCTGTGTTGAACCAAGGAGTTAGAAATCTCTGATTAGACTTTTTCTTTTTTAAGGGGGCCACCAAGTCTAGAGTCTGATGCAGAGAAGCTGAAACACTATCCACCATGTTATCAGTTACAGAAGAAGCAAGCTGTCTATAGCTTATTTCCGTTGTGTTGACACATGGCATAGAGGAAACAATCTGCATAAATTTGGTAACAGCATCATCTGAGAGGCATCTACTGTAATAATATTTTTCTTTAGGAGCCAAATAGTCAGAAATAGTAAAATCAAAGGTTAACAGACAATGGTCTGACAGTACAGGGTTATGAGGAGACACTACAAGATTTTCTATTTCTATGCCATATGTCAAAACAAGGTCCAATGTATGGTGGAGGTAATGAGTAGACTTTCCTACTTTCTGAGAAAACCCAATCGAGTCTAATATTGAATTAAATGCCACATTAAGGCAGTCACTATCTACATCCACATGTATATTAAAGTCTCCTACTATAATTATTCTATCAGATTTCAGCACTAAATCAGCTAAGAAATCAGCAAATTCGGATAAAAATTCTGAGTAGGTTGATGGGGGACGATAAACTATGGCAAATAAAATTGGGTTTAACCTAAAATTGCAAAAGTGCCCAATACTGAGGACCAGGCCCTCAAAGGAATTATAACATGTTTTTTGCTTTACATTAACTAGTAATTTGGAATGGTAAATTGCTGCTACTCCTCCTCCACGACCAGAACTTCTGGGATTTTGACAGTTTAAATAACCAGAGGGAGTTGATTCATTTAAACCACAGGTGTCAAACTCATTCCATGGAGGGCCAAGACCCTGCAGGTTTTACCTCCACCCATTGTCTTCAACAGGTGATTTCACTGAATTTCTTCCCACTGATTGCTGATCAGTGAAAACACCTGCTGAAGACACTGGGTGGAGGTAAAACCTGCAGGGTCTTGGCCCTCCATGGAATGAGTTTGACACCCCTGAAAACCAACATAATCCTCTTGCCCTAACCAAGTCTCTGTAAGGGATATTAAATCAATCTGATGATCAATTAACAGATCATGGACTAACAGAGACTTGGGAGTTAGAGACCTAATATTTAATAAACCACATTTAATTTTTAAATTATGAGGAGGAACAGAGGCCAGATCATTCAGTTTAGAGGCTTTATGTTTAATTTGAGTTTTACCAATATTTTGCTTAATCACCTTGGGATGCTTATACATTATATTTTTATTTACTTTGGAGGGAGCAGACAACGATTCTCTGATGGGGAAGACAGGGGCTAAGTTGAGGGGTAGCATTTACTTTGGAGGGAGCAGACAACATAAGCACAGGTTCTTTTTAAAATCAAGGAAGATAAGGACATTTTTTTAAACAAAATCAACATTTTTTTGTCCAGAAGAATGGGCAAATTTATTTCATTTACAAGTAAAGGTAAGACCCTGCATGCATAGCAGTTGTAAACACTAATAATAATTTGTAATAATGAGTGTAAGTTGTGGAGCTGCAACACGCAGAGAGATGCAGCTCTCTGAGCTACTATAATTTACATTATTCCTTGGCCAAGAACAAAGTAACATGAGCTACCTTTTCTGTGTATTCCGTTAAGAGGTAATTCAATAAAATAACACTTGTTTCCTTAAAATTATTTATAAAATCCGATTCTCCAATCTGACCTTGAATGCATCATAGCCTCACCGGAAATGAAACTCACTGCATGTTCCTGGCCTCAGTCATCATTCAGTGCCACCCAGTTAGACAAGGGGTGACTGCCTGGTTCACTAATCTACAGTCAATAAAATATCTTGCCTCGTTCTGTCTTATTGTGTTATATTTTTGATGTGATAGACCGGCACATTGGGCTGCTAGCACTTCGGCTAGCTGGCCGAGGTTAGGCTGTCTAGGGAGAAGCCCATGGATGACCTGGCTAGTGCTAGGTTAGCTTGGATCCTTGATTCTTTTCTATAATTATAATTAATTAGAGGTGCTGCCTGCTGGCAGGCAAGACCAGCAAATATTTAGGGGCCCTAGGCCAGAAGGAGGTCCCCAAGGGTCACCAACTTTGAAACATTAGAGAAGTGACAATGTAAAGAGTTTGCAATGACAGTGATAAGTTGGTGCAGAGCTGCCTAAAGGGGCCCCACCGCCAGCGCTCACCCTGGCAAGTACCAGTGTGCGTTTTATGTAAGCAAACAAGTGAGAGTGGCTGTATCAAAATGAAGCAAAGTTATGCATCTGGCAGTGACAAAAGAAAGAAGAAAAAGAGGAAGAAGAGAAAAGAAAGAGAGACAATAGTAAGCAGTGCAAATAATAGAGTAGTTAATTTAGCTCAAATCAACTTATGTGTCCTGCCTCTGCTGGCCCTGACGTGGCTGTGTTGAGTGCCTGGGTGTTGCACTAAGGACACTGGTACTCGTCTTTTTTGCTCAGATAACAGGCTGAAAATAGAAACAATTAACTTGGACAATACTTTTTCTTTAGTTATCAAATGAAAGACAACAAAACATTTTTGTTAGTGTCAGATTATTTATTGTATAAGAATGATGAATGCTGGGTGGAAGAGCCAGTGAATTCTTGCCTCGGGCTCCAAGAGACTCTAGAATCGCATCTGTATATTCTATCTACCCTCACTGAACATCGATGTTCCTTCCTAGTTCACTAATCCACATTTGAATGAATCTTTATTATTTCGGATAGATTAAAAGTAAAGATTAAAAAAGAAACAGAATAATATAACAAAGGGGAAAAAAATCCAACAAGGTCAAATTAACAATAACTCCTCTGATTATACAGTTCAACATAAGTTATCCGAAATGGGTGATGGCTGAAGCCGCAGCTTATATTGCCCACCCGTATTCCATCCAAGAATTCAAAAGAAAAACAAAACAAGAGCGATTACAATTCAGAACAAAGCTAAGACAAAATGTGACCAAAAAAACTAAGCAACAACACAACACAGACTGGATATGAATGAATGAATTTATTTATTTGAATGAATGAATTTATTTATTTCGGATAGTACATTACAGGTTAAAAGAAACTGTATAATATAACAACAAGGTCAAATTAGACAAAGACTCCTTCTACTATACAATTCCACGTGAGTTATCCGAAATGGGTGATGGCTGAAGCCGCAGCTTATATTGCACATTATTATTATTATTATTATTATTATTATTATTATTACACTATTTACACAGACTGGATATGACAATCCTTATGTGATTTTACATGTCACATTTGAATAAACAAACACATCAGCCTGCTAGTAAGTTGGCTGTAGCCATCTGGGGTTGGCCTGTATACCAGCTACCACCTCAGTTGGTTAACTCTGCTAACCTCTCATTAGCAGAGTTAGCCATTCAGTTATGTAGCTGTTATCTTAGTTAGCTCAGTCTGTCTAACAGCTAATCAGTAAACACCAGTCTCAACTACCACCGGCTCACTCAAGCAAGCTTCTTACTGTGATGAATGCTGGAGGGTGGGGTGAACTGGGACTCATGAGGGTTTAAACACATTAAAGCCTCCTTGGTTGCATGTACAGTATCACATAAAATGTTTCTAGTCTGTTTAAATGAGTTTTATTTTTCCATATAAGTCAAAATCAAAAGAATCACTTTTTAGGGTTTGTCCTGTGATAGACTGGCAATCTGTCCAGGGTGTACCCTGCCTCTCGCCCAAAGATGTTGATGCTCCAGCCCCCCAAACAGCCTGAAAAGGATTAAGCAGTTGAAGATGAATGAATGAATGAAAGCACCAGTGTGCTGTGCCTCGGTTCCTGTGGCATAGTAGCATGGGTGGCTGTAAAAAAAAGTGGCACTCCGACCTCTACTGGCCTGGGATAGTTATTACAATACCTTTTTTCACTGTGAGCATTGACAGAAATGGTGAGTTAAATTTGTGTTTATTTCAAAAACAAAGTTTTATTTTGAAATTCTGGCAAATTAAAAGTCAAGAAAATATGGTGATACAATGATACAAGCCTTTAGTTCCATTTAATTTTGACCAGGCGAGCTGAAACGGAGAGGCAGACAGACAGACAGATACACAGACGCACTAACCAATTACTGTATGCCTCCGTTTCACCGAGGCACAATGAATGAATGAATTTTTTTAAATAACTGAGTCTGGAACGTCTAATACCTGAGCTGGATAAACCAAACATGACAACCCTTGAGATTTAGAAGTATCCTACATATCAGGGATAAATCTCCCATCAGACACAGATTTAATTTAGTTCTAATGTTTGGAATAAGGGGTTGAAAACTGGGTTGTACGCTGACAGCCTGACAGTGAAGGTTTAAGCCAATCAGGGCAAAGTTCTGAGGTCACATGGGTGTATCCCAGCTGGTGGAGCAGGTCTAAACCAGCTGCAGTGCCTGACTTAAGCTGAATTGTTCCTGTGAGGTTTTAAAGAAATCTGCACTGAAATAAGTCATTCTGAAAAAGTCTATTAAAATGAGTTGAAAACGGGGCTGAAGTAATTAAAGGATGACATATTTTGACCAAAGCATGCCACAGACATTTCATTAAGACCTCTAGCAACTGTGTCAACATGTGGAAAAAGTGAATCATATCCCCTTCAAGGATAGACTGATATTGGATTCAGGTATTGACAGGGTCTCAAGTTAGTATTGGACAGTACTCCGTACTGGTACACAGTGAACAGATGTATACAGAGTGGAAAAGATCCCTGGGCTACTGTCCTGGAAAGACCTTGCTAAAGTTCAGCCCTGCTGTTGACAGTCTCTGATACTAAAACAGTTCCTGTAGTGGGGACACGGCTGCACAGTAATTGGGGAGGACTCCCCACCACCACCACCACCATCCCAGGGGATGTATCCATATTCTTCCACACCGCCGAGAATGCCTCGCTCGGCCTTCCAAGCCTCTACTACGCTTTGCATGCAACAATTAACCGGAGCCCCTCATCACAAACATGGCTCACGGCGTCACTAGTGGGATCATGTGCAGAGTGCAGCTGGTCCCAGTGGGAATCGAACCCTCGACTCAGAGCAGGGCCACCTGTCGGCCCTTCCGAGTACGGCCTTTAAACGACAAAGAGCCAAGGAACGAGTTAGTTATGGTTATCAATACCCCCCGCTGTTCTCTCAGTGGTGTCACATGATCGTTTTCACTTGTCATAGAAATGTTTAACTTCCTTCACATATTCAAGTTCAAGTTCAGCCAAGTATGGAGAGCACAATGGGCCAAAAAAATTAATAAAAATGATGTGCATTCAAGGAAATAAACTAAAGATCAGTTAGAGTGAATTAGTGGCAGTGACAAGATACTGAGTTTCACCTCCTAACCTTTAGATGTCAGAAACATCAACGATGAAAATACAGGCCCAACCCTTAACCATAGGTCAGATATTTTGCCCTTCAAAGGAAACATTCGCTACACGTTTTTCCACATATTGGCTTTTCCCACAGGTCTTCATGAAATATCTGTGCCATGCTGTGACCAAAATCCCTCAGCATTTAATTATCGAAGCACCACTTCAATCATCTTTAGCACCCTTCCTCAGAATGGCTCATTTCAGTGTATGTCTTTTTAGATGCTCATGAGCTGCAGTTAACCCCACACTCCCTCTTTCAACAATCATCAGCTCAGTTTTGATGCCATATTGCTCATATTAGCAACAACAACAATGAATATTGGTGAGAAAATGATGCACTTGTGATTAAAAAGGCCAAAATTTATTAGAAAAAGGTACTAAATTTATGAACATAAAGTCACAATCTAATGAGAAAAAAGTCACAAATTCTTGAGAAAAAGTTACATATTTACCAGAATTATTTTTTTTTTGCAAATTCACAAGAAGCTGCAAATTTACCAGAAAAAAAGTCACAAATTCATGAGAAAAAGTTGCTTTTTTATGAGGAAAGAATTGATTATTTACAAAAAAATTGTTGCTAATTTCACAGAAAAAGTTGCTCATTTATGATAACGTTAGTTAACAAAAGTTGCTAAATTTCAAAAAGTTTCTAATTTATGAGAAAAAAGTTGCTAAATCACAAGAAAAAACTATTAATTTATGAGAAAAAGTTCCTAATTTACAAGAAAAAAATGGCTAATTTATCAGAAAAAGTTACTAATTTATAAGAAAAAGTTGCCAATTTATGAGAGAAGGTCACTAATTTATCAGAAATAATTTGCTAATTTACTAGAAAAAAAACTGCAAAAAAAAAGTTAGTTGCTAGAAAAAAGTTGCTAGAAAAAGTTAACTTTTTAGTAGATGCTTTCTTACTTTTATTCTGGCAGTTTTTGTTTTTGTTTTTTACTTTTTGATGACCATTCTTACTTATACTGTAGTAGTTAGTCTTATAAGGGGGTCAGGATAAAGACCTGTACTTATATAGTGCTTTTCTAGTCTCATGAGTTAAAAAAGTCAGTTTTGAAAGACATGATTAAATGTGGTTACAATTATCACTGGTGTTTAATTTCTAATATTGTAGGTATATAATGAGACAAATAAATATGCATTATAAAAATATAAGATAAGATAAGATAAGCCTTTATTAGTCCCACAATGGGGAAATTCCAGTATTGCAGCAGCACAGGGATAGCAGCACTCAGAGCAATAGTAAGATAAGATAAGATAAGATAAGATAAGCCTTTATTAGTCCCACAACGGGGAAATTCCAGGATTGCAACAGCACAGGGATAGCAACACTCAGAGCAACAATCAGAAGGCAAGAAAAAACAAGCAAGCAAGAGCAGCTAATATACATATTATATACATATTATGTACATATGTACATATTACTATAAAATATATATATACACACACACACACACACAGACACACAGTGCAGAGCATTGTAGCTGGATGGAATAAATATATGAATATATGAACACACAGTGCAGAGCATTGTAGCTAGATGGAATAAATATGTAAATATATAAACACCCACAGTATGGAGCATTGCAGCTAGGTGGAATAAATATGCAAGTATATAAACACACACAGTGCGGAGCAATGTAGCTAGATGGAATAATATGTAGATATATAAAAACACAGTGCGGAGCATTGTAGCTAGATGGAATAAATATATAGATATATAAATATAAACACACCCAGTGCAGAGCATTGTAGCTAGATGGAATAAATATGTAAATATATAAACACACACAGTGCAGAGCATTGTTGCTAGGTGGGATGAAACAGCATAACCGTCTATTTAGTTATCCTACATGGTATGATTATGTGCCCATACATATTCTCACCCTCCATAGCGACCGGTATGTTCCTAGTTGTATGCCGGAGAGGACCATTGTGTAAGTCTATTGCATCTTTTGCATTCAAAAAAAAAAAAAAAACAACTATTTGTTTGTTACGTCTTTTTGCTATCTCTGCGAGCAGCCCTGCTTAGGTTGTACAGTCTGACAGCCGTTGGTAGGAAGGACCTACGAAACCTCTCGGTTGTGCACCTGGGATGATGTAGTCTGCTGCTAAATGAGCTCCTCAGTGCATCCAGTATGTCCTGCATAGGGTGGAACTCGGACTCCAGCAGAGATGACAGTTTAGCCACCGTCCTTCTCTCTCCTATCTCCTCCATCGGATCAAGGCGTTGCCCCAGGACAGAGCTAGCTTTCTTAATCAGTTTGTTCAGTCTCTTCCTATCGGCTGCAGTAATGCCACTGCCCCAGCAGACCACTCCAAAAGTGATGGCTGATGCCACCACCGTGTCATAGAATGACTTCAGCAGCGCCCCTTGTACACCAAAAGACCTGAGTCTCCTCAGCAGGAACAGCCTGCGCTGTCCCTTCTTGTAGAGTGCGTCAGTATTGTGTGACCAGTCTAGTTTATTGTTCAGATGAATACCCAGGTACTTGTAGGATGTCACCATCTCGATGTCTGTTCCCTGTATATTTACTGGTGCTGTGAGGGGCTGCCCATGCCTGCGGCAGTCCACCACCAGCTCCTTAGTTTTCCTCGCGTTGATCTGGAGGCAGTTCCGATGGCACCAGTCCACAAAGTCCTGGATAAGCCCTCTGTACTCAGCTTCATCTCCGCTGGAGATGAGACCAACGATCTCATCAACTTATTTACTATCAACGATAGTAAATAAGATAAGAAGATAAGAACTGGTTAGCCAAAGGAGTAAACTAGACAAGCACTCGGAGAGCGCAGACCTCCGCCAAGGCAGCTCAGTCCCCCATGCTGTGATCTACTCAAAAATTTAATTGCATTTAATTGCTGGACTTGGGAACTTATTATTCTGTATATTTTTTCCAATCACCCTGACTAGTTATTGTGGAGCTACATGTGCATATGCTCAAATAGCCCTATCTCCCAATGATAAAGAATCCTTTATAAAATCCAGACGGTGATCACTCCCAAAATCTAATCATTTCTTCCTTGTCCCAGTTCGGACATTTCCTGAAAATTTCATCAGAATCTGTCCATAACTTTTTGAGTTATGTTGGTCACAAACAGACAGACAAACAAACAAACCCAGGCAAAAACATAACCTCCTTGGCGGAGGTAATAAATATACATATGTACACAGTTCTATACACAGTACTGGAGGAGCATTGCATTGCAGCTAGATGGTATCGATAGCACTAGTTTGTTAAATTACTCGGAAGAATATAAATATTTGTGGACTTTTCCTCCACCTTTAATACAATCCAACCTCATATCTTAGTTGAAAGGCTCCTGCAACAATTTGATTTGAGCAATAATCTGGTGGGTTGGATTCTGGATTTCTTAACCAACAGGACGCAGAGAGTAAGGGTCAATGGTACATTGTCTGACCTAAAGTGTTCTTCTACTGGCTCTCCTCAGGGGTGTGTGTTGTCACCACTACTCTTCATCCTGTACACAAACATGTGTCGGAGCAGACATGACAACAGACACATTATAAAGTATGCTGATGACTCAGTTATTGCCAGTCTCCTCCAGGATGGTGAGAGTGGCCACTGCCCAGTAGTTGATGATTTTGTTCACTGGTGTGAGGATTCCTACCTGCAGCTGAATACGACAGAAACTAAAGACATGATTATTGACTTTAGGAGGAAAACTCCCAGGCACAAAGTCACCGTACTAAAAGGCCAGACCACCGAATGTGTACAATCCTACAAATATCTTGGGACGATTATTGATAGTAATTTAAACTTTGAAGAGAACTGTGAAAGGGTGTGCAAAAAGGGTCAGCAACATTTGCATTGCTTGAGAAAACTTGCACGCTTCCAAATTGACCGAACCATAATGACAATGTTTTATCGGGCTTTTATTGAATCTGTTTTATCCTTTTCTTTAGTGTCATGGTTTGGTCAGATAAAACTGAAACAGAGGAAATCCTTGGATCAGGTAGTTAGATGGTCCAGTCGTTTGCTTGGTGAGTCACAGCTGAGCCTGACATCCCTGTACACCAGACAAGTACAGAGGATGGCTACCTCCATTTTAAATGATGACTCCCACCCTTTGCACTGCAACTTTCAGCTTCTTCCCTCAAGATGGAGGTTTGCTGTCCCAAAAAGTAAAACCCAGCGCTACAAAAACAGCTTTGTTTTTGTTGCTGTCAAAGAGTTGAACAAGCTTTAACAATATATTGCACATAATTTAGGTACCTATTTATTAACTCCCATTTTATATTTACTTATTTTTGTAGGATGTTACTTGGGTTCTAAATATTTTATTGGGTTTTAGACCTTTGAGTTTTTAACCTCTTTGACTAGTTTTTAACTTTTAATATGACCCTCCTCTCTTACCTCTGGTTTTTCTCCCATCTCTTTGTCTTTTTATACCCTGATTGATGGAGCCTTGAGTATTTTATCATGTTTATAGTCAGCTTCATGTGTGCCTGTGTTTGTGTCTATGTTGAATGTAATTTGTGGCTTGTAAATAAGGATGTCACCAGACTGCAGAACAAATCTACCTACGGGTACAAATAAAGTAACCTGAACCTGAACCTGAATATTTATCGACACTGTAAAACTGAATTAGTTCACAGAACTCAAAACTTATGTGGAAACCGATTACCTAATAAATTTTAAGTAAATGAAATGATTTTTTTTGAGTAATCTTAAATTTAAAAATACATTTTTAGCAAATATTTTGAGTATTTTATTTTAAAGTTTACTCAAAAAATATTTGATGAAAATGTATTTTTAAAATAAAGTTTACTAAAAAAAAATTTGCTGAAAATGTATTTTTAAAGTATAGTTTACTAAAAAAATTTTTTGCTGAAAATGTATTTTTAAATTTAAGATTGCTCAAAAAAAATCATTTAATTTACTTAAAATTTATTAGGTAATCGTTTTCCACATAAGTTTTGGGTTCTGTGAACTAATTCGATTTTACAGTGCAGACAATATATTTTGCATTGAATCAACACACACTGTAAAACCAAATTAGTTCACAGAATTCAAAACTTATGTGGAAACCGATTACCTAATAAATGAAGTTTTATATTAAGTTAAACTAGTGTATACCCGTGCATGCCTATAAAAACCAAGTATAACCAAATATTTCTGCATGCCTGTAGAAAGCAGGTGTAAGCAAGCATTTCTGCATGCCTGTAGAAAGTTACTGTTAACACGGCAACAGTAACCATGGTGACACCTGCCTTTGATCTTTGACATGGATACATGTGAACAACTCCTTTCATGGTCACTCATACATACCCACGCATGCCCGTAGAAACCAAGCATAAGTATTTCTACATGCCCGTAGAAAGCAAGTGTAAGCAAGCATTTCTGCATGCCTGCCTTTGATCTTTGACATGGTACCCGTGCATGCCCGTAAAACCAAGTATAAGCAAGTATTTCTGCTGCATGCCTGCCATTAATCTCTGACATGGTTACCATGGCAAGAGTAACCATGGTGAAACCTGCCTTTGATATTTGCCGTTACCATTCGCTTTGACATGGTTACCATGGTAACAGTCACCATGGTGATGCCTGCCTTTGATCTCTGACATGGTTACCATGGCAACAGTAACCATGATGAAACGTACCTTTGATCTTTGACGTCACCACTCGTTCAGTGATGCCTGCCTTTGATCTTTGACATCACCACTCATTCAGTGATGCCTGCCTTTGATCTTTGATGATGTCATAGCGAGCCCTATGAAACCTGCTTTTGATCTTTGACGTCACCACTCGTTCAGTGATGCCTGCCTTTGATCTTTAACATGGTTACTATGGCAACACAAAGTCTTATGCTCGTGACACACACAGACAGACAGACAGAGATTTCTTGAATTATATAGTGATGATAACAAGCATTCATGGCATGACAGTAGTATGAGCATGTTAATTTCAGGGTAAAACAAACAGCTACAGCTGTCTGTATTTACCCCAACATTAAAACACCCAAGCACGGTGTAGTGGTTCTTTGTAGCTCTGACTAGACTCTACGTCTGCTCTAGGAAAATTTGATTATGTCCAACATATTTTAACAAAATGCAACCAACTTTACTGCGGTGGAAACGTTGATATATCTCCGAGATGTTATTTGTTTACACCGTTAGCATTTTTGCAGGGGAGCTAACTAACAGAGCTGTCTGCCAGACCACTTTTTAAGGTCATCTTCTCATCCCTCGATAGTCGTGTGAAGTGGTGTGATTATATTATTCTTTTTGAGGTGCAAAAGGCCATATTCCCGCATTTGTAATGCTGAAGTCATTGTTTTTTAACAAGGAAAAGTGTCCCATTTCAGTGACAACCCCACTTTCTAAACTAGTACCGGATGTTGTGCCCATAATTCACACAAGGCATCATGGGGACTAGAAATAAGGCAGATACAAAATGTTAGAAAATGTTTGAGTTTTTTTTTTTTTTTTTGCTATTCGGAATAAACAGGAAAATATCTATAAGTATTTTTGTATTTATGTTCATATTTTAGTACACTCTCTTTTCATTGTAAAAAAAAATTAATAATACAAGCTGTAGTGCCCTCGTAATCGTGATTGGGGTTTGATGACAGTATCTTAAAAAAAAAAATCACAAAAATATGGAAGTTTACCCAGAGCTCTCGTCTGCTCACAGAAACAAGGAGAAGACTCTATGTCTTCTGGTCTGGGATCGGTTTCCAACATCCAAACAACCGGTGGAGCTTCTAATAACAGACTCCAGATAAGCCCCACGCTGTCACCGCTTATTTAAACGCTGTAAAAAGTATACACAACGCGATTGGTCGGGACCATTGACGCAAAGCTGCCATTGCTCGCATGGATTGATGCGAAGACCTGCCAATGAGTGTCAGTCAAAGTGATGCACCAATCAGAGCCCGATATTTAGCCTTTGTCCCGCCCTTTTTGCTGGGTGACGCAGGGGGTCATGTGTTGTTTGTGCTGTGGACCGCAGACCTGAGATGTGTACAGGCGGAGAAGGGAACGGTCTGCTAACCGAGCTAGCTGTATCCTCCCGGGTGAAGAAACACAGCTGAACGTGGTCACTGTTCCCACGGTGGATATATTTTGTCATAAAGGGACCGGAATAACCGCCTTGGTACTGAAAGAGAGCCAAAAGGGACTATTTCTTTTGACTGAAACAACAAAGCCGGCGTGTGAGTACAGCAAATCTGACCTGGCCGCCTGACCGTTATCGTTCCCGTTAATCTGAGCCGTTAGCTGGCCTAGCCGGACTCGGGAGCTCGTCTCCCAAAACAAGAATGGGGTCTAGATCCGCTCTGGTTAGCCCGCTAGTAAAGTGACCTCTGTTCATGCTACCTGATGGCAAATTACACAAATTACCACGAAGGCAAGGCAGCGATGTTGATGGTGGAGACGCAGCAGAGGGACGTGGGGACAAAACCGAACGGAGACGGCTCGGTCGGGGAACCCCCTTCGCCGTTAATTAATATCGGCGGCAGAGGTAGTAGTGGAGGAGGAGGCTCTCGTTTCCACCAACATTTACCGCCCTCCAGTCACCTCCAGCACCACCATCAGCTGGCCCCGCAGCAGCAGCAACAACAACAACAGCAGCATCTTTCCGGGGAAAACATCGCAGAGTCGCCGGGCAGGAAAGCCGCCGCTGCCTCCACGTCCCTCGGCCAGGTAAACACAGAGGACCCCGCCGCTTCCCCCTCCTCCTCCTCCTCCGCCGCCAGCAGCCATGTATACGCTGCTTCAGACGCTGTGGAAGGCATACGAAAGTCTGGCTACCTGAGAAAGCAGAAGCACGGACATAAGAGATTTTTTGTGCTCCGGGCTGCCAGCCAGCTCGGACCCAGCCGCCTGGAGTACTACGACAGCGAGAAGAAGTTCAGGAGCAACTTGCGCTCAGCTGCAGCCGTCTCCAGCGGCAGTGCAGCGGTCGCCCCTTCTCTCCCGAAAAGGGTTATTTACCTCTACCAGTGCTTCACAGTGAACAAAAGGGCGGACTCTAAAAACAAACACCTCATTGCCCTTTACACCAAGGATGAGTACTTTGCTATTGTGGCTGAAAACGAGCAGGAGCAGGAGGACTGGTATGTAGCCATCAGTGAGCTGATGAGTGAGGGTAAGAGAGGACACTTGGATTCTGATGATTTAGATGATGGATACGGTACAGTCACCCCCGGTACTGTGTTTAAAGAGGTGTGGCAGGTGAATGTAAAACCCAAAGGACTCGGTCAAACAAAAAACCTCACAGGCGTCTACCGGTTATGCCTCTCTACTAAAACCATTCACCTCGTCAAGTTGAACTCTGAGACCCCCTGTGTTAACCTGCAGCTGATGAACATAAGACGCTGTGGGCATTCTGAGAGCTTCTTTTTCATCGAGGTGGGTCGCTCTTCCTCCATCGGGCCTGGGGAGATATGGATGCAGGTGGATGATTCTGTCGTGGCCCAAAATATGCATGAGACTATTCTGGAAACAATGAAAGCCCTGAAAGCTTTTGCGGAGTTTCGGCCAAGGAGCAAGAGCCAGTCATCGGGCTCCAATCCCATGCCATTCATCACAACACGGCGCCACCTGGGCAACCTGCCACCAAGCCAGACCGGCCTACAGCGGCGGTCGAGGACAGAGTCTGTGGTCGGCACGCCGCCTTCAAGTAAAAGCTCTGGGGCGAGTGGCTATCGCTTCCGTACGTCCAGTGAGGGGGAGGGGACGATGAATCGGCCTTTCCGCTCTGCCACAGGGAGCCTGGTTCACCTTAACTCTACACGTGCACATCATGTTCGCCAGGAAGGGGCCGGCAGTAGCACTGGGAGTGGTGTAACAACGGGAAATGCAGGTACAAACACCGGCAGCACACGCTATGTCAGAGCTATCCCAGGGTCCACAGCCACCTATCATGCCCGTTCCGCCTCGCTGCCAGTCTCCCACTTTCCCTCCACCACCAGTCCCGTGAGTGTCTCCTCCAGCAGCGGTCATGGCTCAGTCTCCGACACACTCACCCGCCCGTCAAGTGCCTCAATATGTGGCTCCCCATCTGATGGTGGCTTTAACTCATCGGACGAGTACGGCTCCAGCCCTGGAGACTTCCGATACTTCAGGGTGAGGAGTAACACGCCAGACTCTTTAGGAAACACCCCCCCAATCAGAGAGGAGAACTGCTTCAATGAGTATATGGCCATGGGCTGGAACAGGGAGGTGTTCGGTACAAGCGGGGGCTCTGGAAACAACAGTGGAGCTGACACGCCACGAGATGAGAGCACGTCCACGGCTGAGGATGACCGCTTTTCCTCTTCATCACTGAGGAGGAGGACGCACTCTTTCTCCAGACCTGCAGGCGGTGCGACTGGTGTGGCAGTTTATCAGAAGATGACCCAGACCAACTTTTCACTGGACGAGGGGTCAGATGTGGTGTTGCCGTTTGGCAGCGGGCTGCTCCGCGGCGGGCCCTCCTCCTCCTCTTCCTCGCTCCGCTCTGACTACAGTTCGTGCTCTGAGCACAGCCAGCAGAGCCGTCCCTCCACGCTGTCCCGCACAGAGGCTGGTGCAGAGTGCTCTCCTCTTCCCTCCTCCGTACCTGCCAAGGAAGACAGCGGCTACATGCCCATGATGTGTGGTGTGGCTGCTTCAGCGAGGGATACTCCCCCCGACTACATGCCTATGCAACCAACTTCTTACTCCCATCACATCTCCCATTCTCCTCAGTTTCACAGTCCAGCTTTAGGTGCCCGCTCAGCCCACCATCACCCACAGCTGCAGTCACAATCCTCCACAGACTCCCACGGCTACATGATGATGCTGCCAGGGGGCAGCGGGAGCTCCCCATCCCCGGTCCAGGCCTCACCCAGCCCTCACAGTAGCTCCAGTGTGGTTGGTGCCTGTGGCAACGACAGTATAGCGGAGAGACCCGAGAATGGGGAATATATGGACATGTCGTACAGCAGCAGTGGGGAGCGCAGAGTCATGAATGAAGGGAGCAGTGTTTATTACACACCTGACACTCCTGAGAGCACCCCTAAATCTTATAGCCCTTACTTCTCCCTCCCTCGCTCCTATAAGACACCTACCAGAGAGAGAGAAGAGAAGGAGTACGGGGAGTATGTTCTTATGAGTTCTCCTGCCAAGCCGGTCTATTCATCAGTTGCCACAGACTCAGTAACAACACCAGAGAAGAGGGTTGGGGGAGGTGGTAGTAGCATGTCCACTCATTCTCACCCACCTCCGCCTTATGGAGCTCACCATACGACTGCTGCGATGGCTGACAGACGTATTGTGAGGCCCAACCGTCTCCCATTAGGCAGAAGGAGTTTTCACGGTCTGCTGCGGGTTAGTGAGCCCTCCACAGTGTCTGCAGGCACCTCAGCTTCAATCCCCACTGCTGACAGCTCCTCTGGGAGACCCTCCAGTCCTGGCGAATATATCAATATTGAGTTTGGGGATCACTACCCTCTCCAGCAGGAGCCCCCGGCCTATCCTCACTCTGCCCAAAATGAAGCACCTTCCCTCGGATCCAGTGACCACTGTCGCTCCTCTCCCCAGGACTACATGAGCGTGGAAGTGGGGGCGGATCAGCAGGACAGCGCTGGATGTCTGAGTAAGAACCAGTCCCCCAAGCCCAGCCTAGTTGCACCCTGGAACCCGCCCAGTTATATCCGACCCCTGGCCAGCAATCCCGGGGTAGGCCAGGCCGGAGGTCACTGGAGGTCAGTTGGCGACGACTACACGGATATGACGTTAAACCACAGCAGAGGTGAAAGGATGCAAACGAGCCCCACGGCCATGCTGCAGCACCTCTGTGTGATAGAGGGACATTACGGCCACTCATCCTGCACCTCCTCCTCATCCATGTCCCCCACTCTCCCTCCTTCCAGCCCAGACAGACCGCCAACACAGCAGGTGGAGCCCAAGGTGGTTCGAGCTGACCCCCAGGGCAGGAGGAGACACCGCTCACAGGACACCTTCTCCTCCACATCCTCAACTCCCGGAGGAGGACTTGGCCCCTCGGCCACACACCCCACTCTCTCTAACCCCATGCCCCAAAATGGATCTTACCTAACGGAGGGCCAGGCTTCCAGGTGGGTCAGCTCCGCATCATTTGACAGTGTGTGGATGTCCGTGGATGGTCTGGGGGACTCACCGGCCCACCACGCTCCGAGAACCACAGATGCGAACTCTGGGACCTCAGCGTCCTCCTCGGGGGCCGGAGGTGGCCGGATGTGCAGGAACATGTCAGTCGGCTACCAGAACGGCCTCAACTACATCGCCTTGGAGCTGAGGGAAGACGGGATCAACGCGGGAGCAGGTAGCAGCAATGGGAACGCGGTGGCGGGGACGGTGCCTTTGCCCGAAAACGGGGCCTACGCCAGTATAGACTTCACCAAATCAGACAGCTTCGCCACAACAACCAAGGGTGAGTGGGTACATTTTGCTTTGTCTCAAACAGCTCAGTGATGCTCAGTTTTCTTTCTCTATTTTTAATGGTGGAAAATATCCCACAACCGCCATGCAGGAAAAAAAAAACATTTATCTTTGTGTGCAAGAATGAGCTTTCATGTGTGAGTATTTTTTTCCCTCATCGCTGAAATCTAAAATAACCCTGAGTGCTGAACGCTATTATTAGTCACATTGTATCAATTTGCAGCTCCTCTAGTGAATCTATTTTGAATCAACTCTCTGTGATCTCGACAAGGCTGCGTTCAGGCGCTCTGAGCGGCTAGCCATTGTCTTTGAAGGCATCTGTCCAGGGAGCCCAAGTCTCGCCTATACCCACGCTCGTACAAGAAGTGGCACCAGTATGCGGTTCAACTTGAGGTCTGTTAAACTGTTAGGTTGAATGAAGGGAGGGTTTATCTGAGGTCAAGTGTGCACTGAATCGCCTAAAAAAAAAAAAACAAAAAAAAAAGGTTCTGACTTCTTGTCTCTGTAGCTGGTGATTTGTGTGTCTGTCTGTGCACGTGCCACTGTTTTCTTAGTGTCAGCATGTATACACAGTGTGCTATTGTGTGTGGGAGTTTGGTGTTTTGAACTCTTCTGTCTGCTGCAAGGCCTTCACTGGAGATCATCTTGGGAAATAACAAAAAAGAAACCTGTTTATTTATATTAAACATGGATGGATTCAGCGCCAGCTTCAACAGTTGGCATAGTGGCAAAACACCTGAAACGCCACAGGTAGTAAGGGAATTAGTGAAACATTGTGTTTCTAGTTACTATTGGCAGGAATTTTGCTGATACTGGATGTCCGTGTTTCCTTAAGTCTTTTATTTATCCAGAATTAAGGCCTTAATTATTTCTAAAAAGAAAAAAAGACAGAGTCTTTAAATCTGCATTTCAGAGGACTTGAAATACCACAGATGTGATGAATGCAATAACTGATTTCTTGTGGGGTAAAATCCTCAGATTTTACTTTTGTCAATTTGTAATTTCTGTGAAAGTGAATTGGCAGCTTTCTTTTTTTTTGTAATAAATTTGTGAATTTTTCTCTTTTTTATTTTTTATGTCATTTTGAGACTTCTTCCTGTAAAGACATGACTTTTTCCATATATTTGTAACTTTTTCTTGAAATTTACATTCTTTTTTTCATAAATTTGTAACATTTTTTTCTTGTGAATTTGCAACTTTTTAAAAAATAACTTGAGTGAATAAATAAGTACTGTTTAATGGGAGCTGGACTGATGGCCCAACAAATGCCGTAATTTCAGTCTCGATAAATATTTGGACAACTTTAATTGTAATGTTAACAGACTTTTTTGTGAATATGACGTCCTAAGTTTGATCAGCTGGCCTTAAAGAAGGTCTTAAGTTTAAGCCATAAGAACCCAGACCCCTTTCTCCTTTAAGGAAAATTATGGGGCCATGGGTTCTTATGGGTTAACTTCATCATAACTATTGATACCATCTGACAGCTTTTGCTCTCATGCATTATGGCAATTAGAAAATCCTTTAAGAGTGTTGATGGAGAAGTTTAGAGAAGGTCAGGAGTCACACTGCATCTTTGTGGGGTTAGAGAAAGTATATGATAGTGTGCCAAGAGAGGAAGTGTGGTATTGTATGAGGAAGTCAGGAGTGGCAGAGAAGAAGGGGCTCTGAGCCCCTTCTTGTTTGCCGTGGTGATGGACAGGCTGATAGACGAGATCAGGCAGGAGTTTCTGTGGACCATGATGTTTGCAGGCAACATTGTGATCTGTAATGAGGGTAAGGAGCAGGTGGAAGAGAACCTGGAGAGGTGAAGGTATGCTCTGGAGAGAAGAGAACTGGAAGTCTGTAGAAGCAAGACAATGCATGAGTATGAATAAGAGGGAGACAGGTGTAATGGTAAAAATGGAAGGAGTAGAGGTAGTGAAAGTAGATGAGTTTAAATACCTGGGGTCAACCATCCAATGCAATGGACAGTGCACAAGAGAGGTGAAGAGTGCAGGCAGACTGGAGTGAGGGGAGATGATTGTCAGGAGTGATTTGTGACAGAAGGATAGCAGCTAGAGTGAAATCGAAGATTTACAAGACTGTAGTGAGACCTGCTATGCATGGTTTAGAGATGGTGGCCTTGACAAAAGACAGATGGCAGAGCTGGAGGTGGCTAAGTTGAAGATGCTAAGATTCTCATTGGGAGTGACTAGGAGGGACAGGATTTGAAATGAGTATATCAGAGGGACAGCTCAGGTTGAGTGGTTTGGAGACAAAGTAAAAGGCAAGGCTGAGAGGGTTTGGACATGTGCAGAGGAGGGATAGTGGATATATTAGACAAAGGATGTTGAAGATGGAGCTGCCAGGCAGGAGGAAAAGAGGAAGACCTCAGAAGATTCATGGATTTAGTGAAGGAGGACATGGAGAGGGTTTGTGTGAAAGAAGTGGATGCAATCAATAGGGTGAGATGGAAGCAGATGATCTGCTGTGCGACCCCTAAAGGTAACAGGTGAAAGGAGAAGAAGAAAATTTATGGCCTCAAATATTAACATTTGCGTAAAGATTATCTTAATGCAAGCAATTACAAGTCTATACTGTATGTAATATTTGCTTCAATACCTTCAAATTTAAGATGCTGTTACCATCAATCTACCATGAACATTTTTAGCCAAAAGAGCATCTAAAACTAGTATTATTTTTTTTTCTCACAATCATTTTACTGTCCTTTAGTGTTCCGCTGGCTTAAATGTCAAGTGCATTGACTGGGCGCACAGATGTACAGTAAACACAACAGGATTGTACTACATGTTCCATGGTGGAAAAATGTAGCTAACTGCAGAGACACTACTAGTGTGTTGGAAGAGTTTTGCTTTGATATAAACACTTTGAATAAGTTTCTGCTTCAGTTTGATATATGCAAGCGCTTGGAAAGGACACCTGTATGTGCAACTTTACCGTAGCTGAGGATGTTATTGTCTCAAAAAAAAATAAAATAATCAGATGTATTGTGTGGTTTAAAGTTTTATAAGTTTTGAAAATGGTGTCTCACCACACAGTCTTTTGTCAATATTTTCCTTATCGGTGGCTTAAAAAGCATTATATGATAGGGAAAAAAATACTGTTAAATACATGATAGAAATATGCAAACATATTATGATTTGTCTGACTGGATGTTTTAGATGAAAATTTCAGTCCCCAAAATAATTTTTACAATGACTGTGTATTGGTGTTTCCCCAGTTTTATTGGTTTTGGGTGATCGCTAAAAAGAGTTTGTACTTAAACAAACTGAGTCATATTTTTATATAAATCTTAACATTTATTGCAGAAGTTTTTAGAAGTTTATTCGCCTTTTTTTGAAACCGAGCATTTATTATCTTGACATTTAATTTTGCACAACAATATTTCTTTTACAAGTCCCATTGCCAGAAAAGTTGGGACACTATGAAACAAATGCAATACAAAATAGAGTTATAAAAACTTTTTTGGAGCGTGTTGCAGACATCAGTTTCTAAATATTTATGTCAAGACCAGAGTCTTGATCTAGAATTAAATTCACTGTCTTGCTACTCTGATGATTAATAAACTTTCTAATCAACAGAAGACTGACAACTGAATTGATAATTGACTCATTGCCTGTGCATCTTAACCCCATTTGTTACTTACAAGGAAAAAATTCTGACAAAAAAATCACAAATTTCTGTGGGGGGAAAAAAGTTGCAAATGTACAAGGAAAAAAGCAACAAAAAATTATGGGGCAAGAAAGTCAAAGTTGCAAACTTTGAGGGGGGAAAAATCATAGTTAACAAGAAAAAAGGTCACAAACTTATCAGGGAATTTAAAAAAAAAAA
Source organism: Pholidichthys leucotaenia (assembly GCA_020510985.1). Taxonomy (NCBI): domain Eukaryota; kingdom Metazoa; phylum Chordata; class Actinopteri; order Cichliformes; family Pholidichthyidae; genus Pholidichthys; species Pholidichthys leucotaenia. Next base: position 122,633,225 of record CM035836.1, on the reverse strand, counting down.
AATTCTGAGGAAAAAAGTCAACTAATTGAAAAAAAAAATCCATAGATTAATCTGCAAAAATAATGGTTAGCTGCAGCACCATTTCTCAATGTGGAAAAGACTGAAAGTTACTGTATTATAATAGAATAATAATTAAAAATGGTTTGAATACAAGTAAATACATGCTTTATTTTGCATATCCAGTTATTAAGATAATAATTCGACACTCAAGCAGTGTGCATACAGTTTGAAATGATTAAACTCCTCATTGTTTATACTCCTCCATATTACAAAAACATGCCCCCCCCCTTCCCAAAAAAAAGGCAGACATGCTCATTTTAGTCACTAAGTGGTCTTATGTGGCAGTTAAAAACAAAAAAAAAAAAAAAAAGGTCAAGCCTCATCCCAGCTCGGTGACTCACTCTCCCGATTGCCATTTGTAAACGTGATTTACAGTCGGTGCTGCCTCAACTTGCGTTCTCACTCTGATCGAAAACTCACAAAACTCAAGTTTCAACAGTCATACAGACAGACATCCATTCAAAACTGTAAATGGTAATGAGCAAAGAGTCTGAGGGAAAATACTGCACAGGATACTAGATTTTCTTTTTGTTTTTTTGCTTGTAGTTTTTTATATACAGTATATTGTGTAAAATAATTTTCTTGATTTCTATCCTACTATTTTAAAATGATGAATAACTGCTTCAATCAATGAATGTCTTCTTTATGGATCTCTTCTTTTGGGGTGGAAATTTGCAACCATTATCTTGTAAATGCAACTTTTTTTTTTTTTTCCAGAAATTGACTACTTTTTTCTCATAAATTTGCCACTTTTTTCCTGGTAAATTTGCCTTTTTTCTAGTAAATTTGCTACTTTTTTTCCAGTGAATTTGATACATTTTTTCTAGTAAATTATATTTTTCTAGTAAATTTACTGTTTTTCTAGTAAAATTTCTATTTTTTTAGTAAATTTGCTACCTTTTTTCCAGTAAATTTGACACATTTTTCCTAGTAAATTTACTTCTTTTTCTAGTAAAATTGCTACCTTTTTCCTAGTAAATTTGATACACTTTTTCTAGTAAATTCAATACATTTTTTTTGAGTAAATTTCCACTTTGTTCCAGTAAATTTTCCTTTTTTTTTCTGGTAAATATGCCACTGGTTTCTTGTAAATTTGCAAGTTTTTCCTCAAACTTGCTACATTTCCTCTCATAAAGTTTCCTTTTCTCCTAAATTTTCCATTATTTTTTGTTGGAAATTTGCATCTTTTCCCCGTCATAAATTTGGGGCGTTTTTGGAGGGGGGCATCTCTTTTCTTGGAAATTTGCAAATTAAATGTTTATTCCATACCCACCCATCTATCTTCTACTTCTTATCCAGGGGTCCAGGTCATAGTCCAGACTGCCACCCAGTTCACGTAGCACCCATGAACCCTCCTGTAGGTAGTGAGCCCACTGGAGGGCAGACCCATGTGGCTCCTTTGGGCCCCCAAACCAGGTGGGGTACACTGGATCCTTGTAAGTTTTTCATGGTTCTTGGTCTTTCCCTTCACTCAGGACCAACAACCCTGCCTGGGCCAAGTTTCCCCTGACAACATAGCTCCCTGGGATCGTTAAGGCATGCCAAACCCTCCACCACGATAAGGTGGCAATCCACAGAGGGGTGTTTATTCTTTCTCTTACGACCCACTTTCTGGGCCAAGGCCAGAATTGCCTTTTTCAGTCTGGGATCACCAAGTCTGTTTCAACCTCGCATCAAGGTGGACCAGCCTATAGTCATTTTCACCCACAGGCAAGGTAGACTAACACCTACACAATCTCTTTTGCACTCAGCAAGGCAGGCATACACCTATAGTCCAGGCTAAGATTTGAACTCATGACACCATGATCTCAAAACCTCTCACTCTATCACTGAGCCAAAGAGGAATTCCTCTACTAGCACTTGGCTATTAGTGGAGGTGTACCTTAACGTGTTAGGAACTGCACCACTGACTAATTCCTCATCGAGGGGGATCCGTAGCACTGTGCATTTCATTTTTTGGTGTGTTCATCTAGAGAAGATTGTAAAGGGTTTAAACTCTTCCTATTGCAACCCCCCACCCTCCACAAACAGTCTTGCATAGGACCCCCAAAATCTAGAAACGGCCCTGACTACAATAATACTTATAGTGCCCCCCTCGATATTTACTATTGCAAAAAATGTTCTGCCCCCCCCCAAAAAAAAAAAAACTGTGAAATTAAATATCCACTTATGATCATTAGTTTGGCCATTATAATGGTTTTGCATGGAGGTGTTAGAGTGCATTTATGAGACAAAAATGTTCCAGAATTTGTGCAGAAATATGGTCTGCAGGTTGTTTCATATCAGAAAACGTGGGGGGTGCTTTGTTTTTTAAATATTTCAGCCTCTCTTTGATCCTCCCCTTTTCTCTTATTCTGTTTCTCCCTTGCTTCCGCTCTGATTCTTCCCTTTTTTCTCATGAGCATGAGTCAGGGTTCTCCGCGAGTGCTGGCTGATTCATTTGTTTACCGCCGTGTGTGTGTGTTAAATCGCTGCTGAATCTGTGCTCACTAACATGGGAGATCAACTGACACTCAAAACATGTCCTATTGTTTGACTCGGTCCTCCTGCCTGTGTGTACTTTTGTTTTTATCCCGCCCATCAGCTGCCTCATTAGGCAGTAAGCCCGAGTACGTGTCTGTGCGTGCATCTGCCCGTGCAGCTGTAATGTCGCCCAAATGTTCCATCCGTGACCACACATGCACGTCCGAGAAGAGTTTCCCCCCCATGTGCGTCGGCTTGTTTACAGTCTGTGCCTGGCATCTAGGTAGGTAGGTAGGTGGGCGTGGGTGCCTGCATGCGCTGAGTCATGGCAGGCAGCCTTTGATGTGGCGGCGTAATTGTGGCAGCGGCGTGTCAAGGCACACAGCGGGGCCTAGAGGAAACGCATCATCACTCAGGAATGTGCTTCCTACCAGCTGCGGCGTTGAAGCTGATAGAATCACACCTGGATCCTTGACCCAGAGGAGAAAAGGAGGAGAGGCTGCTCTTCCCTCCAGCTGGAGAAGAGTTTTTGTGGGAACCCGTGAAATGTTGATAATACACTATTTAGGTGGGACAGTGGAGTTCAAATGGGAAGAAGCTGAAATCACCTCCAACATGATGTCTGAAATGGGATGTGAAGCAGCTGTTTGTGTGTAGGGAAGGCTCACTGGGTGTCCGATGGTACCTAGTCTTAAAATTGTATAAAATACATTTAAAACTCTAATTGACATGGTGGACACATACTAGGTATTAGGGGTGGGACAAAAGATCGATTTAGTGATGGATCGCAATACTTGACACCAGGGTTGGGAATCATCCATCATTTCCAGAATTGATTCGATTCCGATTCTTGAGGTTCTGGATCGATTCAATTTTCATTTGATCCAATCCCGAGTCACTCAGAGAAATTACCATTTTAACAGCTATTTTACTTGCCAGGAAAAAAATTCTTAGAGACCCAATACTGCACATTGTACCAAGAATACTCTTAACTTTGTTGATACATAAAGTATCCCATAAAGAACTGACCCAAAATCAGTTGCAATAATGCACTTATTATTTAACTTATGATTTCACAAAGTGCTAACAAGTGCTTTCTTTAGTACAAAGGCTGTGTAGTGTCAAGTTAACAACCCAGAGTAAGTAAACAAATTCAATGCATGGAGCATGTCTACATAATCTCACTGTACAGTGGTGTGAAAAAAGTGTTTGCCCCCTTCCTGATTTCTCTTTTTTTTTTTTTTTTTGTATGTTTGTCACACTTAAACGTTTCAGACCGTCAAACAAATTTAAATATTAGACAAAGATAACAGAAGTAAATACAAAATGCAGTTTTTAAATGAAGGTGTTTATTCATTCATTCATTCATTTTCTTCCGCTTGATCCTTTTCGGGTCGTTGGGGGGGGGGGGGGGGCTGGAGCCTATCCCAGCATCTTTTTGGGAGAGAGACATTTATTATTAAGGTAAAAAAAAATCCAAACCTACATGGCCCTATGTGAAAAAGTGACCCCCCCCCCCCCCCCGGTTAAAACATAAATTAACTGTGGTTTATCACATCTTTGGAAAGCTGAGTTCAATTTCTCTAGCCACACTCAGGCCTGAACATTGCCACACCTGTTCTCAATCAAGAAATCACTTAAATAGGACCTGCCTGACAAAGAGAAGTAGACCAAAAGATCCTCAAATGCTAGGCATCATGCTGCAATCCAAAGAAATTCAGGAACAAATGAGAAACAAAGTAATTGAGATCTATCAGTCTGGAAAAGTTTATAAAGCCATTTCTAAAGCTTTGGGACCCCAGCAAACCACAGTGAGAGCCATTATCCACAAATGGTGAAAACATGGAACAGTGGTGAACCTTCCCAGGAGTGGCCAGCCGACCAAAATTACCCCAAGCGCGCAGCAACGACTCATCCAAGAGGTCACAAAAGACTCCACAACAACATCCAAAGAACTGCAGACCTCACTTGTCTCAGTTAAGGTCAGTGTTCATGACTTCACCATAAGAAAGAGACTGGTCAAAAATGGCCTCCATGGCAGAGTTCTAAGATGAAAACCACTGCTGAGCAAAAAGAACATAAAAGCCCATCTCAGTTTTGCCAGAAAACATCTTGATGATCCCCAAGACTTTTGGGAAAATACTCTGTGGACTGACAAGACAAAAGTTTAACTTTTTTGAAGGTGTGTGTCCCATTGCATCTGGTGTAAAAGTAACGCAGCATTTCAGAAAAGGAACATCATACCAACAGTAAAATATGGTGGTTGTAGTGTGTTGGTCTGGGGCTGTTTTGCTGCTTCAGGACCTGGAAGACTTGCTGTGGTAAATGGAACCATGAACTCTGCTGTCTACCAAAAAAATCCTTAAGGAGAATGTCCGGCCATCTGTTTGTGACCTCAAGCTGAAGCGCACTTGGGTTCTGCAGCAGGACAATGATCCAGAACACACCAGCAAGTCCACCTCTGAATGGCTTAAGAAAAACAAAATGAAGACTTTGGAGTGGCCTAGTGAAAGTCCTGACCTGAATCCAATTCAGATGCTGTGGCATGACTTTAAAAAGGCGATTCATGCTCAAAAACCCTCCAATGTGGCTGAATTACAACAATTTTGCAAAGATGAGTGGGCAAAAATTCCTCCACAGCGCTGTAAAAGACTTATTGCCAGTTATCACAAACGCTTGATTGCAGCTGTTGCTCCTAAGGGTTGTCCAACCAGTTATTAGGTTTAGGGGACAGTCACTTTTTCACACAGGGCCATGTAGGTTTTGACTTTTTTTACCCTTAATAATAAACACCTTCATTTAAAAACTGCATTTTGTGTTTACTCGTGTTATCTTTGTCTAATATTTAAATTTGTTTAATGATCTGAAACATTTAAGTGTGACAAACATACAAAAAAAAAGAGAAATCAGGAAGGGGGCAAACACTTTTTCACACCACTGTATTTGCCAGCAATTTTAGATTTCAAATGTGTCAGGCATTCAGTGCAACTAGAACATACTTTTTGTAAACAGTAATACCTGAGAAAATGCTACACTTGTGAGACTAAAGTGAGTATGTGTACAAAACAGCCAATGTGCAACTGGCCCATTATCTCCGCGGCATGTATCATATTTGCAGCATTGAAGCAAAGAATATATGTAAATATACGGAAAGTGCGCACATTCACTTCTGAGGGATCATGCTAATGAGAGCTAGCAAGTAATCAGCCTTGAGATTCTACAGTCACCGGTGTAAAATGATCAACATTAGAAAGTAAACTAGTTTGAAAATGAGACTGCCACTCACCTGCAGACAGACGGATCAGAGCTGAAATGGACTGTCGGTTGTATATATTCATCCCATGTATGCCTGCCACGGACATGGTAATGACGGCTAGCAGGCTAGCAACGTAAACAATCGTCATCCAGGTGTAGTTTTGGAGTTTTGTAAACTTAAACATGACGGCTTTGGTTTTGTCGAGCTCTTCACTACCTTCACAGTTCTTGAATCCAGTCAGTCATCTGTGCTCCGCCATGTTGATCCACTTTGACCCACGGCTTAACTTTTGCGAGTGAACAATCACGCGAGAGTTCTGCCGGCTCAAGGACAACTAGTGTTTTGTTTCATAGATGTAAAAGCATTATTAAAAGAGTGATACGTGGATTTTGTGAATCGATATCAGCTCAGTCAAACGTGAATCGATTCGAATCGGAGAATCGATCTTTTGAACCCACCCCTACTTGACACTAATGACGATGAACGATCCCTAAACGCATGGATCAATCTTTTATAAATTATGTATATTCATATGAATGTTACATACTCTCTTGGGTATTCAACCAGTTGCGTTTTCAGTCCACTAGATGGTGCAAAGCAAGCACCCATTCAGGTGAAGCCATATCTTGTCTCATGAGATTTGCAGCCTGCTTTGAAAGTTAGGAAGCAGTTGGCTCAACGTTAGCTCAAATGTCAGGTCTTCTTTGGATTTTATAACAAAGATGGGAGGAAAGACCTTGACATGACACAACCCGTAAGAAGCGCTGCATGGAAAAGAAAAAATACGTGGGCCAGCACACGTCTCGGAGCAGTGTTAGCAACGGCTAAGCTAAAAACCCACTGGCATGGAGCTTGCGAGCAGCATTCGGAGAAAAAGTAATGTTTATTTTTGAAGTCCTTTTCAGAGACATAGTCACAAAGCACTGTACAATAAAATGAAATAAAAGGAATTTGATAGATAAAAATAATACAAAAAATACAAAAACAAGATTAAAATAATTTAAAAGTATCAGACTTACCATTAAAAAGCAGTTGAATTGAAACTCAACGGAAAGCCTTCTTAAACAAAAAAGTTTTCATCTGCTTTTTAAGAGTGCACGGAGTCAGATAAACGTAGCTGGAATGACAATCTATGCCAAATGATGCCATCCACTGCCCGCCCTGTGAGGGCAGTGGATGGTGTCAGGGGTCAAAATTAACATTCCATTTTCACCATTACTATAGAATGAGTACAGCTAATTTGGGGTCAGAGGTCAAGGTTAACATTCCCTTTGAAATATTAGTATAGAAAAAATAAAGCTAGTCACCAAACCTGGTACGTGGGTTCATGCATGACTCTGGACTGTGACTATGGATTTGGGGTCAAAGGTCAATGTCAAAATAGCAAATTAAATACTGGCCGGTGACAAAGAAGGCTAGGGTCAGCAAACTTGGTACACAGGTTCACCCTGAGACAATGACCATGTTTACATGGTCATGAGTAAACTGATTACTGGAGTAAACCGATAAAGGTAATAAACAGCTTATGGTGTTTACATGCACTGAGTAAACTGTTTACTGGGCAAATAAACTAGGTGTGTTAATCTGTTTTCTCATAAACTGATAATGGGCCTTTGAACCTGTTTACATGGTCAAGAGCAAACCGATAAAGATAATCGGATTACTCTGTTTACATGACAGTTTGAAAAATCGGGTAACTCCAGAAAGTTGATTGTAATCAGTTTACTCGTGACCATGTAAACAGGATCAATGACCCCAGTTACATGGTCACAATAAACTGATTACTGGGAATAAACTGATAATTCCAATAATCCCTTTTGTTGTGTTGTTAATGACCCCAATTACATGGCCTTTATCGGTTTACTCTGTTTACATTGCCACTTGAATAATCAGACAACTCCAAAAATTCAATCATAACCGTTTTTTTTGTGTCCATGTAAACATGGTCATTGACCTCTGACTCTGGGTTTGGGGTCAAAGGTCAAGGTTAGCATTCCATATGCCCTCTTATTATAGAATGCATAAAGCTGTCTGGGATCACCAAACTATTTTTGTTGTATATTCATGGATGATGTCATCCATCCAGCCGTCTTCTACCGCTTAGTCCTTTTTGGGTCTGGGTGGGGGGTGCTGGAGCCTATCCCAGCATCTCTGGGCGAGAGGCAGGGTACAGCCTGGACAGATCGCCAGTCCATCGCAGGGCCAACACAGAGAGACAGACAACCATTCACTCTCACATTCATACCTCAGGACAATTTAGAATCCCCAGTTTGATGCCAATTAACCTAACATGCATGTTTTTGGCCTGTGGGAGGAAACCGGAGTATCTGGAGTAAACCCTCGCAGACACGGGGAGAACATGTAAACTCCACACAGAAGGGTCACCGATGGTCAGGGTGTGGGATCGAACCCACAATGATCAGGGGTGGAATCGATCCCATGACCACCTTGCTGTGCTGCCACAGTGCTAACCACTGCTCCACCGAGCTGCCCGGATGATATTATGTTAACATAATTTGGTTGTGTGTCAGTAATTGTATGGAAAAGTTGAAAACTACTCTCCTTCAGTGACATTTGGATCCTCAAAGAAAACTGAGGCGGGGGTTATTGCATTTGCCTGAGTGCTGTTGTTTTTGATGAATTTATGACCCCCCCCCCCTCCCGCTTTCCCAATGCAAATGTGTAACGTTTTTCACATATTTGGCTCTTTTCCCCCCATAAATTTGTAAACAATTTTTCAATGTCAGAGTTGCTACTTTTTCCCTCATTGATTTGACTTTGTTCCCCCTGTATAAATTTGTGACTTTTTCATGTAAAATTTGAAACTTTCTTCAACATAAATATGCAGCTTTTTCACATAAGATTTGCTGCCTCTTCCCCCATAAATTTGTGACTTTTAAGCGTAAATGTGCAATGTGGTTCATATAAAATTTGTTACTGTTTTCCAATAATTCTGTCACTTTGTTCATGCAGTCAACTCCAAAGTGGCAAAGCCTGAGTGCATAAGCACATGAAAATATACTGTTATCACTGTTCAAGCCATCTTTTGCAATATGCATATAGCACACGCTGATATTACAATAATAACATCTTGATAGACTGTGCAGCCCTATACTGCACCATGTGATTTGTATAGATAAGTGCATGCTCTTTTTGTCAGCTGAAGCCCTATACTTGAACCCAAATGTGTAAATACAGGTTATGGCCTAGCAGATTGTCCTGTAAATATTCCATGGTAATTATTAAAAGCATGTGGACAGAATGTTAGTCATCAGGTGGCATAAATTGAGAGCTGGACGGTGACAACGGTGGGAACCTGCCCTTTTCCTCCCCCTCTCATGTCTCGGCCAAGTGGCTATGACGTGGTAAAGGGTTAGGCAGAGCGTCAGGCAGGGTTATAAGATAGAAAGCGGGCCAGGAGGGTTAAGATGTGAGGGAAGATTTTACGAAGCTGCCCTTTTCCTCCCTTGCTTTCACCTCCACAACCAGGCCCTTCTATATTTACAGGTCTATTTCCAGACTGACATGAATTTATGGGCCAGTCTGAGGCATGTGCAGCTCGTAACAGGACCCCCGTTTTTCTACTGTGTGTGTGTGTGCTGTTGCATGCAGCGGTCGCTCTCCCTCTTAAATGGTCAGATATGTACACCCACAGATGTTAGAATTATTAACTATCAGGCATGCGCGCAGAGCAATTTTGATTTTTAAGCCACCGCTCCACTCTCATAACAATATTTGTGGTTTTTAGAGGTTAAACTTTTGCTGTTTCTGCTGTTTTAATGACTTCCATCAAATAAGTAATCTGAAGATGGTCATAATTCACAGGACTGGACTTACATGGTTGATGTGGCCTGCACTGAGAACCATGGGGACTTTATGATGAAATTTATGAAGGCCAGCTGGATTTGAACCCAGGGCATTTTTAATATGAGGCAACAGTGCTAACCACTGCAGTGCCCTGTGCAACTCTGCTTGCATGCAAGAAACTGACTTTTGTTATCCCCCTTCGGTCTTCGCCCAAAGGGGTCTTTGACAGGCGAGGAATTGTGTTATTGGGCAGTCTGTTCGTCTGTCCCACTTTTGTGAAATCAACTCCTCCTACAGTTTTGTTCTGATTGTTTTGAAACCTGGTACCAGCTTTTAATGTACAGGGGGCGGGGGGCTGAAAAGTTCAGTGGTCAAATTTGAGCAAATGTGGTTTATTTTTCAGCTGCAGGGATCCAAGCACTGCAACACTGATGGAAAGAGTGTGCGGACCGAAGGGGAGACTGTGTTGAAAAATAAACCACATTTGGTCAAATTTGACTACTATGAACTTTTCAGCCCCCCCCCCCCCCCAATACACTGGTGGTGCACATATTGCAATTTGGCTCCAATCGGATAATTTTTGCAGGCGTTGTAGCCCCTGTTTTATGACCTCCTATTTCACCTCAGTTAATACACAATAACAGTCTTGTGAAATCAACTCCTCCTCCTAGTTTTGTTCCAAATGTTATGAAACCTGGTACCAGGGTTTGATGTACACTGATGATGCACATATTGCAATTTGACTCATCAGATGATTTTTGCTGGAACTGTAGACCTTGAGGTCAAGGTCAGAGGTCAGGTTTCCCCTAAATCTTGTAAACTTGATAACTATTAATAGAAATGATATCGGCCTTTCAAATCAATACCATAGTTTTCTCTAAGATAAATCTTGGATGACTTGCACCTTGACATGACTATGGGTTTGGGGTCAAAAGGTCAAAGGTCACAGTTAACATTCCGTTTGCACTATTACTGTAGAACAAGTAAAGCTGGGGCCACCAAACGTGGTACACATGTTCAGCCTGTGACCCTGAACTGTCACTATAGGTTTGGGGTAGGGATGCAAGCTATCAGTTAATTCATTAATTGATAATTGATTCACCTTATCGATCATGAATGATTAATTGATAAGCTGCGTTTTTAAGATAAGATAAGATAAGCCTTTATTACTCCCACAATGGGGAAATTCCAGGATTGCAACAGCACAGGGATAGCAACACTCAGAGCAATAATTAAGAAGATACAGAAGATATAAATAAGAGCAGTGGATATACATACATACACATAAATATATAAATATATATACAAAGTGCGGAGCATTGTAGCAAGATGGAATAAACAGCATAACCGTCTACTTAGTTATCCTACATAGTATGAATATGTACTCATACATATTGTCACCCTCCGTAGCGACCGATAATGTCCTAGTTATATATACTGGAGGGGACCATTGTGTAAGTCTATTGCGTCTTTTGCATTCAATACTATTAGGTCGTCACGTTTTTTTTGCTATCTCTGCGAGCAGCCCTGCTTAGGTTATACAGTCTGACAGCCGTAGGCAGGAAGGACCTGCGAAACCTCTCAGTTGCGCACCTAGGATGATGTAGTCTGCTGCTAAATGAGCTCCTCAGTGCGTTCAGTATGTCCTGCATAGGGTGGGACTCGGACTCTGACTTTTCTTGAGAATCAGAATTTCCCTTGGTATAATACGGTCCATCTTTAACATATAAAAAGTTGCTGTTTTTTCATGTACTGAATAAAACATGAACATCATATTCCTCAATGATTTATTGTACCATATACATTTTTTTTTTACTACAGACAATGGTATTTTTTGTAGTTTTAACAAATTTTGAGCTGTATAGTGTGTACTATGTGCTAGTACATCTCAGTAAATTACAAATGTCATGATTTTTTTTTTTATTTTAAAAACTAATACCAATATCATAAATTTATCTTTAGTTATAGTACAAAAAACTTTCATGTTCTGATTTACTGGGATGCACTGGTAGACTGTTTTAACAGGAAAATAAATTGTGAGCTGCTTCATCTGTTGCATGTTAAACATTATCACAGTACCCTGGAAATCCATTCAAATCCAGTATGATCTGGGCTCCTTCTGTTGTATTACCTAAGTGGCAACTTGAGTCCGGTCTGCTTTTCCATCTAGTGGCAGGTTGAAGGGAAGCAGCGGGGATATGTCTTTGCGATGTGTAGCCTGCTGCAGTCCATTTCTCCGCCCTGTTGAGTTGACGGGTGGACATTGAAACGTGCCATTGGAACTTGTGGCTGTCCGACGTAACCTGGAAGGGCTTAGCGTCGTCTTCTGCCTTTTCGGTTGAAATGCAGCAGTGGGTGACTGCGTGCGCCCCTGCCTGGACGGCAAAGCCACTACATTTCATAGAATAAGCTCCCATTGAAAAGAACTGCTAAGTTATCAATTATTTGACAACCAATTTAACTTAGTCGACAATTCTTATCGATAATTAATCGAAAGTCAATTAATCATTAACATCCCTAGTTTGGGGTCAGAAGGTCAAAAGTCAAGTTTGGCATTACGTATGCCCCATTACTGTACAACTAGTAAAGCTAGGGTCACCACACTTTGTACACAGGTTCACCCTGCAACCCTGAAGTGTGACAATGGTTCTTTGATTGCAAGGTCAAAGGTCAGTGTCAAAATGGCATGCAAACTACTGTATACCTCAACAACAACAAATGCTGGGGTCACCAAACTTGGCACACAGGTTCACTGTGAGACCATGACCTCTGACTAAAGGTTTGGGGTCAGAAGGTCAAAGTTAACATTCCCTTTGCACTGTTACTATAGAAGAAGTAAAGTTACCATCATCAAACTTGGTACACATGTTCACCCTGAGACCATGACCTCTGACTATGGGTTTGGGGTCAGAAGGTCATGGTTAGCATTCTTTATGTCCTTTTACTTTAGAACCTCTCTAGGGTCACCAGACTTACTACACAGATTCACCTTGGGATCCTGACCTACAAATATGGATTGCATACAACAATTTTTGTTTATATGCATGGATGATAGGCTTATAATAATTTGGTTCTGACCCAATAATTATATGGGTACAAAAATCACTCACAGTGGCTCTTTGTGCAGTACAGGTTGCCAACCCCTGCTCTAGTCCATGCTCTTTCTTGGCCAACTCTTATTTTTATTTCTTCATTTCCTCTGGCAAGAGCCTCTACGCTTTCTTCGCTGGCTTTGTCATAGTGTCTTCTCCTTTCGTCTGCTCCCTTTAGGGATTGCCAAGATAAATAATCTGCCTCCATCTCACTTTATCCCTTGCATCTTCTTTTGTCACACCAGCCCTCTCTAGGTCCTCATTCATGTCCTGCACCACTTTCACACACTTCTGTGCAACTCGATTCAGAAAATGCCAAGCTAGAAACCTTCATTTTATAGTTATAGTGACTGCTACATAAGACATTGTGACTAAAAAAAAGAGAGAGAGAGAGAAGCCTAAGCCAGCAATCAAAATATAAAACACATAAACAGGTTATTAATTGTTTTCCAAAATAACACACTTATTAAGCTTCAGTACCCTGAAGAGCTGTGATGCTTACTCAAGTGGAAATTTTTGCCTCATCAGTAATAAATGGACATTAACACTTGAAAGTTTTAGATGGTCTGTGAGTGCAGATTTCATAGCTGGTCTTGTGCTTTTCTTTTCAGATTAGAGGCTGCGTTTCACAAAATCTACAATTTTCATGTGTTTAGTTCTGTCTTCTCTGTGCTCTTTTTAGTCTCTGTTAGGCGGTCTCCTCCAGACCGGTGGTAATGATGGAGTTTTACTAGAGCACCCCTGAAGTTACTGGAATGTGACATTGGATAACTTTATTGGACAAAGCCTGATTGTATGTGCAGACGTGTATTCAGGAGCGGGCCTGTATACGTCACACATTTCAACACACACCAGTTTTGATTTTGGACGCGCTTCAGCTTCTGGTGAACTGACGTCCAGTTTATACAAATCAAAGTGGGGGCAAAAGTTTACATGCTGCATTACAATTGGTGGATGCTTAAATACAACTGCATTGTCTATGTGTTATTGTCGTTTTAAATGCCTGTCAACATCTGTTTTTCAGAATTTTGCATTTTTTCCATTAAGTAATTTTATTTGTAATTTTTTTTAATCTTGTTTGAGACATTTTTCCCTTGTTAATTTGTATCTTTTGTTTGTAATTTACTCCTTTTTTAACTTAAAACATTTGCTCTTTTTTTCCTTCTAAATTTGTGTGGTTCCCTTAAATTTGTAAACTTTTCACAAATTTTAAACTTTTTCTGGTTTAAATTTGTATATTTGAAATTTATTTATTCTAAATATCCATCCATCCATCCATCTTCTACTGCTTTTCCGGAGGTCCGAGTCACGGAGGCAGCAGTTCAAGCAGAGAAGCCCAGACTTCCCTCTCCCCAGCCACCTGCTCCAGCTCTTCAGAGAGGATACCAAGGTGTTCCCAGACCAGCTGGGAGACATAGTCTCTCCACCGAGTCCTGGGTCTGCCCCGGGGTCTCCTCCCAGTGGGACGTGCCCAGAACACCTCAAGTGGGAGGCGTCCAGGAGGCATCCTAATCAGATGCCCATACCACCTCAACTGACTCCTTTCAATGTGGAGGAGCAGCGGTTCTACTCTGAGCCTCTCTCGGATGACTGAGCTCCTCACCCTATCTCTGAGGGTGAGTCCAGCAATCCTACAGAGAAAGCTCATTTCAGCCGCTTGTATCCGCAGTCTCGTTCTTTTGGTCATTACCCAAAGCTCGTGACCATAGGTGAGAGTAGGAATGTAGACTGACTGGTAAATTGACAGCTTTGCCTTAGAACTCAGCTCCCTCCTCACCACAACAGACCGGTACAACATCCGCATCACTGCAGATGCTGCTCCGATCCATCTGTCAATCTCTCGCTCCATTCTCCCCTCACTCGTGAACAAGACCCCAAGATACTTAAACTCCTCCACTTGGGGGCAGGAGCCTGTCCCCAACCCGGAGAGGACAATCCACCTTTTTCCGGCTGAGGACCATGGACTCAGACTTGGAGGTGCTGATTCTCATCCCAGCCACTTCACACGCAGCAGCAAACCGTCCCAGCAAGAACTGTAGGTCATTGCTGGATGAAGCCAACAGGACAACACCATCTGCAAACAACAGAGATGAGATCCTGTGGTCACCAAGCATGACACCCTCCATTCCCTGGCTGTGCCTAGAATTTTCCCAAATATTCAGAATATTTGGGAGAAAATGTCCCAATATTCTTATTTTGATGGTTAAAGTGCAAACCCCAATTCCAATGAAGATGGGACGTTGTGTAAAGTGTAAACAAAACGGAATACAATGACTTGCAAATCCTTTTCAACCTATATTCAATTGAATACACTGCAAAGACAAGCTATTTAATGTTCAAACTTAAACTTTTTTTTGTGTAAATATTGACTCATTTTGAATTTTATGCCTGTAACGTGCTCCAAAAAAGCTGGGACAGGGGCATGTTTACCACTGTGTTACATCGCCTTTCCTTTTCACAACACAATCAGCATTTAGGAACTGAGGACATCAACTGTTGAAGCTTTGTCGGTGGAATTCTTTCCCATTCTTGCTTGATGTATGACTTCAGTTGCTCAGCAGTCCAGGGGTCTCCGTTATCATATTTTGCGCTTCATAATGCACCACACATTTTCATTTTTTTTTCCCTTGTCCTGTCCAGCAGCTTGGTAAGCGGAACAGATATCTGCTTCCCTTATTGTGCCACACAGATTTACTTTGCAGAAAGGAGTGCTGCTCATATTTGATATGATAAATATAGATAAATAGTATTTATAGACTCCTTTTACTATGTCATAACGTTAATGCTTTATTTAAACTGTCTTAATTATAATTGACCTGATGGAACAATGGGGAGGGAATTGAAAAGATATGAAGTGTTCGGAAGGAGAGGGACGGGGAGAGAA
Organism: Pholidichthys leucotaenia; assembly: GCA_020510985.1. Classification (NCBI taxonomy): domain Eukaryota; kingdom Metazoa; phylum Chordata; class Actinopteri; order Cichliformes; family Pholidichthyidae; genus Pholidichthys; species Pholidichthys leucotaenia. The sequence continues at coordinate 122,617,663 of CM035836.1, read as the reverse complement.
AGAAAGAACAACAAATTGAGTGTAAACACAAGAAACAGTTTCTGCTTCTGAGAAGATCTCAGCATGAGCCTGGTATCTGCACCTGAAAGAGAACAGAGATGTGCGTGCACCACACATTTTCAATGGGAGACAGGTCTGGACTGCAGGCAGGCCAGTCTAGTGCCCACACTCTTTTACTATGAAGCCATGCTGTTGTAATGCATGTGGAATGTGGTTTGGCATTGTCTTGCTAAACTAAGCAAGGACGTCCCTTAGGGCTGTCGTGATAACCGCAGTTATGTAGTACCACACTATGGACAAGCCTACTGCGGAGGATAACGAGTAACCGTGGTGTAAATAACCCCCTGAAAGGTTTATTATTTTAGGTTAATTACCTGACCAGTAATTCTGAGATATGTATTTTTTGATCTTTGCATCAATGTTTTCCTATTACTTCCTATTAATAGTTCATTTTACAAAGTGCAGAGGCCTTATGCCATCCTATGCACTGAAGTAAAAAAGCAGGTTTTTATTTTGATAATGGGGTTTTTGGTTTCACTTCCTGTGGCTGCTTGTAGAATTGTCAGTAAGGCGCTTAGCAGAGACAGTCGCGCTACGAACGCTAACGTTAATGGGTTTATGCAGCTCTTATGATGGTCGTAATTGTTGTGTTTTACTTAATATGTACTGTGTTAAAATAAGAAAATAAAACTGTAAACTTCACCAGCAGTCAAGACCATTGCCATCACATATTATGGAGATCCATACATGCAGCGTTCACTTTTTTTGTGTGTGGCTAAATCTCGTTGTTCACTAATGTGCTCCTATTGATTATTAAATAAATTGTTAAATGTCAAGGATGAAGCGGAAGAAGATGGATGGATGTCAAGTGTATTTTTTATTGCCAACAGCATGTTTGCGCTCGGTACTGTGGAAGCTTCCACAGCACTGGGTGTTGCCACCGCCAGCACCGTGTGGAGCACACTCTCCAGACAGACTCCAGTAGGGAGTTAGTGGCAGAAGCGTTTGAATGAATTGCTAAATACAGCCGTGACAGTGAGCACTGAAAGGGCACAAAGCGTGTTATTTCCTTCTGAGCGGAGTGTTTATGATCATGACAGTTGAGCTTCGAGAGCAAAGCAACTACTCCATAGTGCGTTGCTTGTTTGAACATGATTTTTCAGACAGAGGCAAAATCCAAAAATTACGGCGACAAGAGCCACGCACGGTCCTGTATGGAGGCTGTCCTGTTTAAATAAGCCAAATGTCACTGTAGTCTCCAACCAGTCCACACACCCTGTAGTTGAAATACTGGGGTTACCACCACTGCTTTATGGAAATGAGCAAGTATTTTTTTTTTTTTTTTTAAACAGTCAGCAGTGCCTGTAGGAAGACCGGAGCTCTGCACAATTGTCACACACGCACAAGTTGAGAGCAGAGCTGCAGCGAGTTTCTCATGGCTCCCATCATTTTCCACATAAGTTACGAACCCTTTTTAAATTACTGGACCACAGGGTCATAAAAACCTTTGTAATAATACAGCATATCACAGTATTGAGCTATCCACCATCACCGCAGGGGAAATTCCTCCACCGTGACAGCGCCCTAACGTCCTTGGAAAAAAAGGCGTTGCTTGGATGGCAGCATATGTTGCTCCAAAACTTTAATGTTACCATTCATCATTAATAGTGCCTTCACAGATGTGCAAGTTACCCATCCCATGGGCACTCACACACCCCCATACCATCACAGATGCTGGCTTTTGAACTTTGCTCTGATAACAATCAGGATGGTCCTCTTCCTCTATAGCCCGGAGGACACAGCATCCATGATTTCCAAAAACCGTTTGAAACATGGAGTTGTCAGACCACAGCACACTTTTCCATTTTGTGCCAGTTCATCTCAGATGAACTCGGGCCCAGAGCACCCAGCAGCGTTTCAGGGTGTTGTTGATATGACTTTCGCTTTGCATGGTGGAGTTTTAACTTGCATGTGTAGATGTACAGTGGATATAAAAAGTCTACACACCCCTGTTCAAATGCCAGGTTTTTGTGATGTAAAAAAATGAGACCAAGATAAATCATTTCAAAACTTTTTCCACCATTAATGTCACCTATAACCTGTACAACCCAATCGAAAAACAAACTGAACTCTTTTAAGGGGAAACATAAAAAATAAAAAAACTTATAATAACCTGGTTGCATAAATATCCACACCCTTAAACTGATACTTTGTTGCAGCACCATTGGCTTTTACTACAGCACTCAGTCTTTTTGGATAGGAGTCTGTCCATGTGGCACATCTTAATGTGGCAATATTTGCCCACTCTTCTTTACAAAAACGCTCCAAATCTGTCAGATTGCGAGGGTATCTCCTGTGTACAGCCCTCTTCAGATCACCCCACAGATGTTCGGTCAGATTCAGGTCTGGACTTTGGCTGGGCCATTCCAAAACCTTAATCTTCTTCTGATGAAGCCATTTTTTTGTTGATTTGGATGTGTGCTTTGGGTCATTGTCATGCTGAAATAGGGCTGTGCATATCCAGAATTTCATATCACGATATAAGTAATCTTATTTGACGATAACAATACACACATCAGGATATACATTTTCTGTAAATTCTGTAGTTTATACATGATAACCAATAAAAAGGACCATCTCTTTTTCTACATTTTAAATTACATACTGAAATTTTATGCACTTTTTCACTTTTAATTTTGCAGTGTTATAAATTTGTGCATTTGAGATTACTTCAGCTTTATTCTTTATACCTACTGGACTAATTAAAAATTGTTAGAAATCATTAAACATTAAGACCTAGTTTGTTCCTCTAATACATTTTAATTTATTTATTATTTATTTAGTGTGGATGCGGCCGCTCAGGGATGGCAATTTTCCGCCAGTCCACGGATTTCCGCCGATTTATTTTCAAATTGATCATTTCTGTGAATCGTCTAAATCCATTGAGAAAATTTTAGGGGGGGTAAGGTACCTTATTGTTACCAATTTTAGTGAAAATCAACACGATTACATAAGCGCTCGGCGCTTCCCCGGGTCAAGTCTCCTGCGATAACCCGGATGTTTTGGACTCAAGCTACTGCTGTATTGTAAACAGCCCTGCGATTGGATAGTTGCAAACGATTGGACCAATCAAATGGCTCGTTGTATGCTTTGTCAAAAATTCATGGCGGCGTGTTCGTCAGGGATGTGATTTTTCCGCTAATTCGCAGAATTCCGCTTTTTTTTTTTTTATCTTCCAGGAAGATTAAGTATGTTAGCGGCTTGTGGTCCACGAATGCAGTGAAGATGCGCCCTTTCAGGCAGAACTGGAAGTGGCGTATGGCCAGGTGGAGAGCCATTAACTGTCTGTCGAACACGCTGTATTTACACTCACTGTCGTGCAAAGACCTGCTAAAAAAGGTGAGCGGCTGCCAAAAACTGGCAGCACATTGCTCCACGACGGCCGCTATGCCCATGTCCGAGGCGTCGGTAGTGAGCGCTATCCGAGCCGCCGGGTCTTGGTGTGCCAGTAGTGCAGCGTTTGCCAGAGCTGTTTTAACCGCAGAGAATGCCTGCTCCCACTCAGGAGTCCAGTCGACTCTGTCCGCCGGTTTCCGTTTCTAGAGTGTGGCGTACAACGGCTGTATGAGCTGGGCTGCGCTGGGGAGGAAACGGTTATAAAAGTTAACCATCCCCAAAAACTCCTGCAGCGCCCTGACATTGATGTTGAGGAGAAAAAAAATAGCAAAACAATTTAGTTACATTACTTTTATGATTCCAAACAGTTTGAAATTGACAGTGCACAGTGGACATTGACTCATAACTTTTGAATATTTCTAAGACTTGGCTACATCAGTGATTGTGTAAAATGAACTGCTCAAGACTCAATGGAGATTGAAACTGGTGATCTGAAATGAATGCTGAAATTATAAAAAGTAATGGTATGTTGGAATTTTATTTCTATTATGGAATAGATAAAATTAACTGATTTTGATTTGATCAAGTGTTAACCACTTGCACTCCGGGCAATTTTCCTAAAAATGCCAAAAAATAACGTGCCCAAAGTAAATCGAAAGCTGTTATTCAACCCTTTGCAGCATCTTCATGGGGTTGGTCTCATTTAAAAGAAAACACTTTGAATTTTTTGGCAAAAAAAACATAATCTCTCTCTGTGCTCCGGCCACTGACTTACAGTCATCTAAACATACTGAACTTGAAGAAAATAAATTTGGACACAGTGTTTTTTTGGATACAAATGCTTACAAATAACACACAGCTGTCCGATCCGGCTGGAAAATGCAACAGAAATGTAGAACCAAGTGTTATCAAGCTGAGATCCAAATTTGGTAACAATACCACAAAAAATGAATATTGGCGAGGGCCAAACTCGCGTCTAAAAAAGACGGGAGTTTGGCCCTCGCCACATGATGGATTACACTCCTTGCATGTTTTCACAGTGCCCCCCCCTCGCTATTGCGCGTGTGTGTGTGTGGGGGGGGTTGTCCCCCCCCCCCCCTCGCTGCAGAAGACGGCCATCGCTACATGAAGGAATAAACTCATATGCTTCCCCCCGTGGACCGGGGGCTTTCGGCCCCCCGCTCCTCTTCTGCAGCGGGGGGGGGGGGGACGGGGCGGGCGTTCATGGTCCGAACACGGCAAATGAACCGTTTATCGCGGCGCACGCACTTCGTACTTCGTGCGCAGTACAGTTGTAGTTTACCGATCGGTCAAAAGTCATTTTTGGATTACAGTTTTCAGGGAGAAATAATAATTTAGCTTATAACACCTTACCTCTTCACAGCAGCAGAGTCGTGGCGAACTTCTCTTCCCCATTGTAAGACGAACGCGACGCTGCTCGGCTCGGCTCGTGGATCCCGATCAAAACATAATTCCATTATTGCTGTTTTGGTGAATGATTTACGACCTTTGTCGTCGGCCTCCGTCAGTCTATGATGACAGAAGAGAATCCTAAACGTCTATTCTGCTGGAATGAGTGCAGGTCCCACTTGTGGGTGGTCTCCATGCTGCGGGGTCTGTAGTAGATTCATCCAGCGTCCTTTGTTTTCATCTGTTGCAACAGTAAATCTCTCTTCACCCAGCCTGAATTTCTGTGCTTCAATTGGCTCCTGCGTTCACAGTAGGCGGGTCCTCCTTCCTAGATTTTCATTCATTGGCTCTTCAAGGTTTCAGAAACCCAATTCAAGGCTCTTATTAGTCGAATGAGAGGTCAATCAGATGAACTAATCTGTTCGCGGCTGTCTCTGCAGTTTTTTTTTTTTTAGTGGCGCTTGGACGCCACTACATCACCATCACCACCATCATGCGTCCAAGCGCGCACGAGGGCGCTCTCGTGCGCCCTAGAACGCAGCGACTTGCCCGCCCGCGGAACAACGGAGTGCAAGTGGTTAAAGCATGTGATGGATAATGCTTGTTGGAATATTTTAGGAATGCTATCTTCTTGGAACATAAGTCAATATTATACAGTAATAAGTGGCATTCAGCTGTTTGTTTTATGTCATTTAAGCACAGTTCTGGTACTTAAAAATCATAAAAACCCAGGAGCTTTGGGGGGCTTCGCCCCCCTTGCCCCCCCCCCCACCGGGGCTCTGCCCCGGACCCCGCTGGGAGACTGCGTCCCCCAGACCCCCTGCTAAATTTTCAGATAATTTCCCCAACCCCAAATCACATCCCTGGTTCGTGTTGGAATTATGAGCTTTTGGTATCGTTTTCAGCGGAATTATGAGATTTTTATCGAAGGATCAGGAGTCATCAGTGCTAGAAATGGACAAAAGTGTCTAAAATAATTTCCGATGGAATTGGCTTGAGAGAAAAGTGACGGTGAAGGTGAAAATTGGCTCAAAGTTCGACGAGGTAACAGAAACACTCGGACAATTTCTGAAGAAACCAGAAAAGGAGATGAAGTTCAAAGTTCAGAGACTGACACAGCTTGCTGCCAAAAGGAAGAAAGTTTCACATTAGAAGTGACTTGGTGACCAGTGTAAATAGTGTAATAAACTCTTATAGAACTGTTAAATATGTTGGACTAAAGACAGTGAGACAACACTGAAGAAAAAGTAAGTTAACTTTTCATTAAATTTAATGATTTATCTAAGTCTAGTATTTCTTTTTTTTTTAAATCATTTTTTTCAGTCTAAATTCTGTTTTACTGAAAACCTCTCAGCTTCAGTGGGGCTGCGCCCCCCCGGCCCCCCCATAAGTCAATCGACCAAATTAGATTTCAGCTGAAATCAGAATTTCCTGTTGCCATCCCTGGGCCGCTGTCACACACTTTTGCAGCTTTAGTAATATTTTTTCAAACAAAATTACGAAACTTGGCAGTAATTTAAACCAGAATGATGGGCTGATACACTACAATGTTTCCTATTAGTGACAAGGTAGCATCGTCGTTTAGCATTTGCCGTCTTATACTTAAAGAGAGATTGTATTAACGTTACTTACCTCCAATTAAAACGAGGTTAGAGGACTATCTTCTCTGACGCAGCACGGTGGGAAAAAGTCCCAACATCCCTGGCTGGCAGGCTCCACAGAAGTAGTGGCAAAACATGAGCTTGCAGTTAGCTGCTGTGGTGCACCTGCCACACTGCGCGGGTGCACCAGGGTGGCAAGTAGAAGCAGGTATGTCCCTTTTAAATCCCGATATAAATAACACAGTTTTTTATGAAACGGTAGACATTTTTTATTGTGTTGTGGTGGACACACATACGTGACCTGCTTTTGGACTCACATTTTAGACCAGAGCAAGGGCAGAGCTTCTGTGGTTATTACAGGAAGCTGCAAGAGGGTTAGCTTTGGTATGCAAAGCTGGAGACTGTGGGGTATAATTAAAGGATTAATGAGGGGATGCATTGTAGACAGTGGTGTGATATCAGGCAGAGAGGATGTATTGTTGCTGTCTTTATAAAGCAATGGTTTTGGGAGACATGTGACCTGTTAACTGTAAGAGTCCTGGTATTTAAGGACGAGAGTGCCCTTTTGTCGTTCTCTTTATTCTGCTTCGTGATGTTGGAAGATGTGAATAAAACTGACTCGAGAGATAAACTCTGCCTCGTCATTTTCACATTTCCACACTGGTGACCCTAAGACGTACCATGAAAGAGGAGAATTCCCCCGGGCCAGCCTCGTCAGGAGCCCCCAGCCAAGAGAATGCCGCTACAGTCCAGCCACCGGACTTCTGGCAGAACAATCCACGCTCCTGGTTCAACGAGGTTGAGGCGCAGTTCAACCTCCGGGGGATATCGGTAGATGCCACAAGATTCTACCACGTAGTCGCAAAGCTGGACAACAACACGGTCCAGCATGTGGAGAGCCTGATCGACCAGCCGCCGGACAACGACAAATACGGCACGTTGAAGGCTGCACTCATCCAGCAATTCACCCCCTCGGCGGAGGAGCGAGCAGAGAGGCTCCTGGGGCTGACGGAGTCGGAAAATGACATGCCCGCGAACCTGATGGAGAAGTTGTTGAGGTTGAAAGACTCTGACGACGATCACTTCATTTTCACCCACCTCTTCCTCAGGACTATACCGTCAGCAGCGAGAGCGACCCTGGCCAGTTCGCCACTGTTGGCCCAACGGGACTACCGCACGCTGGGTCAAGAAGCGCAGCGGATTGTCAACGCCACCAAGCGGCGCGCAGCCGCTGCAGCAGAACTCAGCGCAGCGACCGGAGACGACAGGAGGCCAGAGGCAGCAGTACCAGACGCACCGACGACGGCGGCGGCGGCAGGGGCCAGGGAACGCGGATCGGACGTCCTTTGTTTCTACCATCGCCACTTCGCAGAGAGGGCACGCAAATGTGTACCACCGTGCCAGTTCGGGCGTTCGGGAAACGCCAAGACCGGGGGTCGGTAGCAGCCGCGGCCCTCGGGGAGGAGAACAAGCTGCTCTACTTGTCGGACGCACGCTCGGGGAGGCAGTTCCTCGTCGACACAGGCTCCCAGTTGAGTTTCATCACGCCTTCCTACACGGACAGACTAGCTGGTTCCGGAGGTCCCCGGGTGTCAGCAGCGAACGGCTCGGAGATTAAGACCTTCGGTGAGAAGACTCTGCTTCTGTCTCTACACGGCCGTACATTTGAGTGGACTTTTGTTGTAGCAGCAGTAAATTTCAATATGTTGGGGGCTGATTTTCTGTGCTCACATGGGTTGTTGGTTGATCTCACTAACAGGCGCTTGGTTAATGCACTTTATTTTGATTCTATCCCCTGCACAGCGCGAGTGGCCCCGCCTACAGCACAAGCCAACGTCACAGCTGCAAGCGGTAAGTTCCACACACTGCTCACTCAGTTCCCAGCACTCACGGTCCCCACTTTTTCGGCAACAGTCGCTAAGCACGGGGTGGAGCATTTTATTACCACTACCGGACCGCCCGTTTTTGCAAAAGCTCAGCGCTTGGACGCAGCTAACCTAGCCATAGCGCGCAAGGAATTCGCCAACCTGGAGAGGTTGGGCATTATCAGACGTTCAAACAGTCTGTGGGCTTCCCCGCTGCACATGGTCCCGAAAGCCGACGGATCATGGCGACCTTGCGGGGATTTCCGCAGGTTAAACAACGCTACAGCTCATGACCGCTACCCAATCCTGCATATCCAAGATTTTTCCGTTCATTTGGCAGGGGCGCGCGTTACCCTCTCGAGAATTCTTGAGGGTTCGTGGGAGTTTGCCCAACCAGTTTACATGTGTTTTGTGGACTTGGAGAAGGCATTTGACCGCGTCCCTCGTGGATTTTTGTGGGGGGTGCTTCGGGAGTATGGGGTATCGGGCTTGTTGTTACGAGCTATTCGGTCTCTGTACGACCGTTGTGAGAGTTTAGTTCGTATTGCCAACACTCGGTCGGAGTCATTCCCAGTGAGAGTTGGACTCCGCCAGGGCTGCCCTTTGTCACCGGTCCTGTTCATAATTTTTATGGACAGGATTTCTAGGCGCAGCCAGGGAATGGAGGGTGTCATACTTGGTGACCACAGGATCTCATCTCTGTTGTTTGCAGATGATGTTGTCCTGTTGGCTTCATCCAGCAATGACCTACAGCTCTTGCTGGGACGGTTTGCCGCTGAGTGTGAAGCGGCTGGGATGAGAATCAGCACCTCCAAGTCCGAGTCCATGGTCCTCAGCCAGAAAAAGGTGGATTGTCCTCTCCGGGTTGGGGACAGGCTCCTGCCCCAAGTGGAGGAGTTTAAGTATCTTGGGGTCTTGTTCACGAGTGAGGGGAAAATGGAGCGAGAGATCGACAGACGGATTGGAGCAGCATCTGCAGTGATGCGGACGTTGTACCGGTCTGTTGTGGTGAAGAGGGAGCTTAGTTCTAAGGCAAAGCTGTCGATTTACCAGTCAATCTACGTTCCTACTCTCACCTATGGTCACGAGCTTTGGGTAATGACCGAAAGAACGAGATCGCGGATACAAGCGGCTGAAATGAGCTTTCTCCGTAGGATTGCTGGACTCACCCTCAGAGATAGGGTGAGGAGCTCAGTCATCCGGGAGAGGCTCAGAGTAGAACCGCTGCTCCTCCACATTGAAAGGAGTCAGTTGAGGTGGTATGGGCATCTGATTAGGATGCCTCCTGGACGTCTCCCACTTGAGGTGTTTCAGGCACGTCCCACTGGGAGGAGACCCCGGGGCAGACCCAGGACTCGGTGGAGAGACTATGTCTCCCAGCTAGTCTGGGAACGCCTTGGTATCCCCTCTGAAGAGCTGGAGCAGGTGGCTGGGGAGAGGGAAGTCTGGGCTTCTCTGCTTGAACTGCTGCCTCCGCGACCCGGACCTCCGGAAAAGCGGTAGAAGATGGATGGATGGATGGAGACATGGTCCGCGGTTACCACCAAGTCCCAGTGCGCGCTGAGGACATACCCAAAACAGCGGTAATAACTCCGTTTGGCCTCTTCGAGTTTTTAAGCATGCCATTCGGACTTAAAGGGGCGGCTCAGACGTTCCAACGCATGATGGTCGCGGTGCTTCGCGATCTCCCTTTCGTGTTCGTCTACTTGGACGATATTTTAGTAGCCAGCACGTCTGAAGATGAACACGAAAAACCCCTGACCACAGTTTTCCGAAGGTTGGGAGATCACGGGTTAATAATCAACCCAGCAAAGTGTCAGTTCGGGGTGGCGCAGATCGATTTTTTTTAGGACACCGCGTCTCCCCTGAAGGAGCAGTTCCACTTCCTGATAAAGTGCGCGTGGTGGCTGATTTTCCCCGGCCACAGACGGTCAGGGCGTTGCAGGAGTTTTTGGGAATGGTGAATTTTTATAACCATTTCCTCCCCCGCGCGGTGCAACTCATGCAGCTGCTGTATGCCGCGCTCAAAAAAAAAAAAAGAAACCCGCGGATAAGGTCGAGTGGTCCCCAGAGCGGGACCAAGCGTTTTCGGAGGTGAAAGCAGCTTTGGCAAGGGCTGCATTGTTGGCACACCCAGACCCAACGGCCCCGCATAGCGCTCACCACTGACGCTTCAGAGGTGGCCATAGGGGCGTTCGTGGAGCAACATGTGGCTGGGGTTTGGCAGCCCCTCGCTTTTTTCAGCAGGACCTTGCACGATAGCGAATGTAAATACAGCGCGTTCGACAGGGAGCTGCTCGCTCTCCATTTGGCCATTCGCCACTTTCAGTTCTGGCTGGAGGGACGCTCTTTCACCGCGTTCGTTGACCACAAACCACTCACATTCGCGATGGCCAAGGTTTCCCAACCGTGGTCAGGCCGGCAGCAGAGACAGCTGGCCGCGATATCAGTTTACCACTGATATCCAGCATGTGGCGGGCAAACTCAATGTAGTGGCAGATTGCCTCTCGCGCGCCGTAGCGGCCCCAGTCAGCGTAGGAATAGATTACGCAGCCATGGCCGCGGAGCAGGGTAGTGACGCGGATGTGTGCGCGCTCCAGTCTGGACCAACAGGGTTAAGGCTGGAGAACAGGGTGCTGCAAGACGGTATGCCCCCCCTAATCTGCGATGTCTCCACGGGTCGGCCGCGTCCAGTAGTACCAGCTGCGTGGCGCCGCCGCGTTTTTGACTCGATTTATTCCTTGGCGCACCCGGGAGTGCGTGCGTCGGTCAAAATGGTAGGAGAAAAATTAGTGTGGCCGAGCCTCCGCAAGCAAGTGAAAGAGTGGGCAGCAGCCTGCACGGCTTGTCAACGAGCCAAAGTACACAAGCACACGAGAGCTCCTTTGGAGCCGTTTCACATTCCGGCCAAGAGGTTCGACCACGTTCATGTGGACCTCGTGGGTCCCCTCCCGCTATCACAAGGGTGCACACACGTTCTCACAATGGTGGACCGCACCACGCGCTGGCCTGAAGTGGTCCCGCTGGCATCAACCACGGCCGAGGAGGTTGGGCGCGCGTTTAACAGCTTGGGTGGCACGCTTCGGCGTTCCATCGGATGTTACGTCCGACAGAGGCCCTCAATTTGTGTCCGAGCTTTGGTCAACAATGGCCCGCAGCCTGGGTGTCACAATTCACCGCACAACCGCGTACAATCCGCAGGCTAACGGGTTATGCGAACGTTTTCATAGGTCATTGAAAGCAGTTCTCAGGGCGTCACTGACGGGTGCAAATTGGGTAGACAAGTTACCGTGGGGGGGCAGCGCGGTGGCGGAGTGGTTAGCACTGCGGCAGCACAGCAACTCGCCCTTGGCCGGGGGATCCTGGGTTCGATCCCAGCCCCCGACCAACAGTGATCTGTGTGGAGTTTGCATGTTCTCCCCGTGTCTGCGTGGGTTTACTCCGGGATTTCTCCGGTTTCCTCCCACATGCCAAAAACATGCAAGTTAGGTTAATTGGCATCAAAACTGGGGATTCTAAATTGTCCTTAGGTATGACTGTGCGAGTGAATGGTTGTCTGTCTCTCTGTGTTGGCCCTGCGATGGACTGGCGATCTGTCCAGGGTGTACCCTGCCTCTCGCCCAAAGATGCTGGGATAGGCTCCAGCCCCCCCGCGACCCGAAAAGGATTAAGCGGAAGAAGATGAATGAATGAATGAAAGTTACCGTGGGTGTTATTGGGGTTGCGTTCTCCGCCTAAAGAGGACTTGGAAGCCTCCCCAGCAGAGCTCATGTTTGCGCAGCCACTCCGGCTCCCTGGGGAGTTTCTCCCAGATAACCCTGCGCCAGACACCTCCCCGTCTCAGCTGTTGCGGAGTGACATAGAATCAAGCACGCTGCCCGGCCCCGCGCACCACAGTTTTCCGCGCGTTTTTGGGCCTAAAACTTTGAAGAACGCAGAGTTTGTTTTTGTCAGACACGATGCGCACCGAACCCCGCTGCGACGGCCTTATGACGGACCCTTCAGAGTGCTGGAAACAGGGGACAAGCAGTTTTTGCTAGATTTGGGGGGTAGGGAAGAGAAAGTTAGCATCAACAGACTCAAACCCGCTTTTGTGGTGGCAGATGAGCAAGTGCTGTTGGCGAGGGCCCCGCGGCGAGGTAGACCCCCGCGGAGGGCTTCACAGAGTAATGTCTCCCCAGAACCCCCACAGGTGCTGACAGAAGGTTTCCACCCCCAGACGGCAAACCCCCAGCGTGACAGCGCCACAGAGACGTCCAACCCCAGCTACAGCAGATACGGCAGGAGACGGAAGCCCAGACAGCTTGTGGACTAATGTGTATTGATACTATCACGGCATGCATGTTGTTTTTCCCTTGTTTGTTCTAAAATGCTGGGGGGGCTTTGTGTGGTGGACACACATACGTGACCTGCTTTTGGACTCACATTTTAGACCAGAGCAAGGGCAGAGCTTCTGTGGTTATTACAGGAAGCTGCAAGAGGGTTAGCTTTGGTATGCAAAGCTGGAGACTGTGGGGTATAATTAAAGGATTATTGAGGGGATGCATTGTAGACAGTGGTGTGATATCATGCAGAGAGGATGCATTGTTGCTGTCTTTATAATGCAATGGTTTTGTGAGACATGTGACCTGTTAACTGTAAGAGTACTGGTATTTAAGGACGAGAGTGCCCTTTTGTCGTTCTCTTTATTCTGCTTTGTGATGTTGGAAGATGTGAATAAAACTGACTCGAGAGATAAACTCTGCCTCGTCATTTTCACATTTCCACAGTGTCACCAATATATATCGTCATATCACACAGCCCTTTGCTGAAAGATGAAGTTCATCTTCAACTTTCTAGCAGAAGCCTAAAGGTTTTGTGCCAACACTGACTGGTATTTAGAACTGGTCATAAATCCTTCCACCTTGACTAAGGCCCCAGTTCCAGCTGAAGAAAAACGGCCCCAAAGCATGATGCTGCCACCACCATGCTTCACTGTAGGTATGGTGTTCTTTTGGTGATAAGCAGTGTTGTGTTTGCGCCAAATATACACACGTGGACAAAATTGATGGTACCCCTCTGTTAATGAAAGAAAAACCCACAATGGTCACAGAAATAACTTGAATCTGACAAAAGTGGTAATAAATAAAAAGTCTATGAAAATTAACCAGTGAAAATCAGACAGTGCTTTTGAATTGTGGTTCAACAGAATTATTATAAAAAACAAACTCATGAAACAGGCCTGGACAAAAATGATGGTACCCTTAATTTAATATTTTGTTGCACAACCTTTTGAGGCAATCACTGCAATCAAACGATTTCTGTAACTGTCAATGAGACTTCTGCACCTCTCAGCAGGTATTTTGGCCCACTCCTCATGAGCAAACCGCTCCAGTTGTCTCAGGTTTGAAGGGTGCCTGCTCCAGATGGCATGTTTCAGCTCCTTCCACAGATGTTCAATAGGATTTAGATCAAGGCTCATAGAAGGCCACTTTAGAATAGTCCAATGTTTCGCTCTTAGCCATTCTTGGGTGTTTTTAGCTGTGTGTTTTGGGTCATTATCCTGTTGCAAGACCATGACCTGCAACTGAAACCAAGCTGTCTGACACTGGACAGCACATTTCTCTCTAGAATACCTTGATAGTCTTGAGATTTCATTGTACCCTGCACAGATTCAAGACACCCTGTGCCAGATGCAGCAAAGCAGCCCCAGAACATAACAGAACCTCCTCCATGTCTCACAGTAGGGACAGTGTTCTTTTCTTGGTATGCTTCATTTTTACCTCCACCAAGGAGGTTATGTGATCATTGGCGTTGGTTTGTCTGTCTTTTTGTCTGTTTGTTTGTTTGTTTGGTTTTTTTTTAGCAAGATAACTCAAAAAGTTATGGACGGATTTTCATGAAATTTTCACAGATTGTCAGAAATGGGGTATCCTACAGATGATTAGATTTTGGTGGTGATCCGGATCACCGTCCACAAGAAAAACGCCATTACGCAAAATGCCATTTTCGTGAATAACTACTAAACCACTAATCCTATCATTGTCAATCCTATCATTGTCAATCCAATTGCTTGTCATATGTTTTCATGGTCAAGGAATCTGAAAACGTACACACAAACACTGTATGGGGGGAACTGTGGCGCTAAACCGCCATTACAGAAAATGCCATTTTCGTCAATAAGTACTGAACCACTAATCCTATCATTGTGAATCCAATTGCTAGTCATATATTTTCATGGTCAAGGAATCTGAAAACGCACACACAAACACTGTATGGGGGGAACTGTGGCGCTAAACCGCCATTACGGAAAATGCCATTTTCGTCAATAACTACTGAACCACTAATCCTATCATTGTGAATCCAATTGCTAGTCATATGTTTTCATGGTCAAGGAATCTGAAAACGTACACACAAACACTGTATGGGGGGAACTGTGGCGCTTGGCGGAGGTCTGCGCTCTTCGAGTGCTTTTCTAGTGGCGTCTGTGAACATAGAGCTAATGTGCCTTGCCAAAAAGTTCCAGTTTTGTCTCGTCTGTCCATAGGACATTCTCCCAGAAGCTTTGTGGCTTGTCAAGATGCAGTTTGGCAAATTCCAGTCTGGCTTTTTTATGATTTGTTTTCAACAGTGGTGTCCTCCTTGGTCGTCTCCCATGAAGTCCACTTTGGCTCAAACAACGGCGGGTGGTGCGATCTGACACTGATGTACCTTGACCTTGGAGTTCACCATGAATGTGTTTAGAGGTTGTTCTGGGCTCTTTTGTTACCATTCGTATTATCCGTCTCTTCCATTTTTCATCAAGTTTCCTCCTGCGGCCACGTCCAGGGAGGTTGGCTACAGTCCCGTGGATCTTAAATTTCTGAATAATATGTGCAACTATAGTCACAGGAACATCAAGCTACTTGGAGATGGTCTTATAGCCTTTACCTTTAACATGCTTGTCTACAATTTTCTTTCTAATCTCCTGAGACAACTCTCTCCTTTGCTTCCTCTGGTCCATGTTTAGTGTGGCACACACCATGTCACCAAACAGCACAGTGGACTACTTGTCACCCTTTAAATAGGCCGACTGACTGATTACAAGTTTGTAGACACCTGTGATGTTAATTAGAGGACACATCTTGGTTGAACATGTCCCTATGGTCACATTATTTTCAATCTTTTCTAGGGGTACCATCATTTTTGTCCAGGCCTGTTTCATGAGTTTGTTTTTTTAAAGTAATTCTGTTGAACCACAATTCAAAAGCATTGTCTGATTTTCACTGGTTAATTTTCATAGAATTTTTATTTATTACCACTTTTGTCAGATTCAAGTTATTTCTGACCATTGTGGGTTTTTCTTTCATTAACAGTGGGGTACCAACAATTTTGTCCACGTGTGTACCTTTTGGAATTATGGCCAAAAAGTTCAACCTTGGATTCATCAGACCATAACACATTTTTCCACGTGTTTGAGGGATTTCAAATCTGTTTTTGCAAAATGTAGCCGGGCTTGGATGTTTTTCTTTGTATGATAAGGCTTCTGACTTGCCACCCTACCCCATACCCCAGACATATGAAGAAGACGAGAGATTTTTGTCACCTGAACTAAACAGCCAGTACTTGCCAGAAATTCCTGCAGCTCCCTTCAGTGTTGCCGTCAGCCCCTTGGCAGCCTCCCTGATCTGTTTCCTTCTAGTCTTTTCATCAATTTTGGAGGGGCGTCCAGTTCTTTGTAATGTCACTGTTGTGCCATATTTTCTCCACTTGATGATAACTGTTTTCACTGTGTTCCATGGTCATATTTAATGCCTTGGAAATTCTTTGGTACCCTTCTCCTGACTGATTCCTTTGAACAATGAGATCCCTCTGATGCTTTGGAAGCTCCCTCTGCAGGGTTTCCTCTGGTAATATTTCTGGGTGGCGGCCCGCCACACCTGAAAACTTTCCGCCACTCTATCAGGAAATATAAATTTAAGAAAAAAAATATGAAGGAATGACAGTCCGCAAGCACGCACACGAACAACATGCGTGACCATCATCCACGCAGAGTTTAGAAGCGCCCCGCCCCGTGTTCCAGTCTGCAGGTAGTGTCTCGCTACAAGCGTCACTGTCCGAGAGAAGCATGAGCTTATTAAAGTGCTTTAAATGCGGAAAAAAAATCAGAAGAGGTTTGTGAGCAGTGAAAGCATTTATCATGGTTTTAACCTGCTGGTACCGGGAGCAATAATGGAAGAGTTGCTTGGCTCAGAGATTCCCAGAATGGGGGTCCCGAGATGCTGGGGGGGGGTTCAGAATCCTCCTGAGGTGATTATGCATGACATGTCACTTTAACTGCGCCACAGTAAATGTCACAGGTCACACACAGGTCAGTGTGCACCAGTAGATTTTGTCTGAACAGCTCAAATCAACACACTACGCTTTAAGCCTAGTGTGGAAGATGTGTTCAATGACGAGACATGAGTGTATTTCTCAGGTTCGGCTTTATTGCAGAACACAATCATCCAACATTCTCAAAAGCAAGAAGAGGCAGAATAATATTACAGCACACTCTTATACCTCCGGGGGATTAAGAACCCAAGTCACATGGTGCTTCTGCAAACATTCAATCACAATGCAAGTCTCTGAAGATTCACCATTGTCTCTTATTCTCTGGTGTCCCAGGAAACCCCCCAGGGCCTCCTCTGAGACAAGGGCCCGACTTCACACCTCCTCGCCATCACCTGTCGGCCCCCGTCGATCCAATCTCCTGTTCCTCCAGACGTGAAGCCTCAATCCACATAAGCCATACATTTGTGGGAGATATGAACCAGACATATGTGCCACACTCTTGTGGGAAATATGAACCAAACATATGTGCCACACTAGGATATTATCTTTCAAAAATGAAATGGTGGTTAATACCGACCAAAGACAATGCAGAGAGGCAAGCAGAGACGGCAGCAGAGAGCGGAGAAATGCCGTCAGAAAGCCCATCGACTTCTGGCGCACGCGGGGGGAGGGGGGCAGCACCGACAGGGCTCCATAAGCAGTCGGAGCAGCCGCCAAGTGTCGCAAGCATCGACAAGAATATATTCAGTATGCATTCATGCATTGTTATCAGTGACGTACAACATCCCCAATGTGTAGTGTGTACCAAGGTGCTTGCACATGAGAGTTTTTTTTTTTTTTTTTTTTGTAACTTAGATTTTTATTCATTTTTCATCATATATAATGCATTCAGATCACATTCTACATTTAAAAAAACAAAGGGGTTAGGGTAGGGAAAAATAAAAAAAAATAAACAAATAAAAATAAAAAATAAAAAAAAATAAAAATAAAAGGGGGGGGACAAATGTTGGAGCATCAAGTTTTAGTTTCCATCTCTTAATTCTTCTGGTTTTTTCAGTGTCTTTGGTTATTCTTTCAAATTGCTGCCTCGTTGTTGCACTTTGTAGTGTGTCCATTTCCGCCATTTTTGTCTCCCAGTATTCCTTCTTGCATTCTTCGTCGATATGTTAGTTTTTCCATCATACGTATGTCCTCAACAATGTCAGTCCATTGTTCTTGGTCAGGAAGAACTTCTGATCGCCAGTTTTTGTGATAGTTTTTTACATGCAATCAACAAGATTTAACTAGATATCTGTCCTCAAGCCTGTAGTAACACTGTCTTTTTTAAGATCACATAAGTACATCAGGTTACAGTTCATTGGTATATTATATCCTAATATCCTCTGTATTGTCACATGCATAGATTTCCAAAATGAATATATTTTGTAGCATTTCCAAAACATATGTGAGTGGTCTGCATTTTGAGCCCACATCCCCTCCAGCATAAAGATTGGGTAATTGTATATTTTTCCTTGAATCTGTGGTGTAATGAAAAAGCGAATCAGGTTTTTCCATCCAAATTCCCTCCATGCCCTGAATTTGTTGAATGTGTGTTGTGTTTTCCATATTTCCTGCCAGCTTTCTTCTGTTATGTTTAAATTGAGCTCTTTTTCTCCCATTTCTCCTTTATATAGTTACTTGTATGATTGTTTGTCATAAGTTCTGATATAGTTTTGAAATAATCTTGATTTTATTTCCTGATTATGAGCTTAAAATAAGTTGTATAAATCTCGTTCCCAATTCATCTGTTTGGAGGGTTATAGCCTAATCTTCTTCATATAGTAATCTCTCACTGCAGATATCTGAAAAAATTCCGATCTTTCTAATTTAAATTTTCCTCCCTGATATTTACAAAGCTCCCAGAGATCTGTTTTGGAACATATGCGGCAACATTGCGGTGATTCCCTTTGTCTCACCAGCTTTTTGTATCCCCTATCTTGTTTTGCCGGTTCAAACTGACTGTCAAATGCTCCCATTTCAATAGTTTTATGTCTTCTCCTTATATTATATGTTTTGTATCTAATATTTTATACCACAGTTCTAAAGTAAATTTAGTGATTGGGTCTATTTGTTTGATTTGCTTATATGCATCTTATCCCCTATTATGCTTTGTACTGGGAGTCCCTCAATTTCCTTTTCCATTTCTTTCCATTTTGCCTCATATCCCTCGTCGCACCAACATATGATATATCTTATTTGTGCTGAGTAGTAATATTCCTTTAGACTCGGTAGGGCCCATGCCTCCTTTCTCTGTTGGTAATTGGAGGGTTTTATATTTCACTCTTGGTTTGTTACCTCCCCAAACAAATCTCGATATCATCCTGTCCCACTTTGAGAATTGGGCATCTGGAATCTCTGTTGGTATAGCCTGGAAGAGGTAAAGTAATCTAGGTTGTATGCTGATTTTGACTGTCTCAATTTTTGAATTCAGATCCATATTTAAGATTGACCAACCTATCAATATCTTTTTTATTTCTTGTTCCAACCTATCATAGTTTGCTTTATATATTTTGCTTAGGTCTTTAGGTATGTTCACTCCAAGGTATTTTATTTCTTTTTTGCTTCAGTTTAGTTTGATCTTATCAGTTATCTGGTTTAGAGGGGTTATAGTGGAATGTCAGTACTTGTGTTTTTTGTTATGTTTATCTTGTATCCTGATAATTTTCCAAAATTTTCTATCAAGTTCATCATTTCCATTATTGATTTATCTGGTTGTTCAAGGTAAACTATAATATCGTCTGCAAATAGCCCAATCTTGTGTTCCGCCCCTGTATTGTTACACCTTTTAATGTTCTTATTTTGTCGTAATCGCTTGAGCCAATGGTTCTATGAACAGAGCAAACAAGGTGGGCGATAAGCAGCATCCCTGCCTAGTTGATCTTTGTATATTTACTTTGTCTGTTAAGCTACCGTTTATCTTGATTCTTGCCACAGGTTCTTGATATAGCGTCCTTATGCATTGTACTGATTTTTCGTTAAATCCAAAGCGCTCCAGTACACTATATAGGAATTTCCAGTTAACCCTGTCAAATGCTTTTTCTGCGTCTAAACTCATTATTACTGCGCTTTTCTTTTCTTTATGTATTTGGTTAATTATATGTATTGTTCTCCTGATATTGTCATGTGTTTGGCATCCCTCTATGAATCCAGTTTGATCATCTTCTATCAATTCCGTCAAGAATGTCTTTATTCGTTTACATATAATTGTTGTGTATATTTTATAATCTACATTTAATAAAGAGATTGGTCTATAGTTTCCGCATTGTTCTTTATCTTTCCCTGGTTTTAAAATAACTGAAATGATTGCTTCGTTCCATGTTGGAGGTATTTTGTTGTGTTCAGCGTCCAATTAAATGACTTTAGGAGTTGTGGCATGAGTTCTTCTATAAACAGTTTATAAAACTCAGATGGGTATCCATCAACTACCTGGTGATTTACCGTTTTTAAGTGACTTAATCACATCTCTGATCTCTTGTGTTGTTATTTCTGCTGTTAGTTTTTCATTTGTTGATTTCCTATTGATGGCAAGTCCAATGTGTCTAGAAATTTTTTGATATCTTTAGTATTTGTTTCTTCAGGTTGCGAGTATAGTTCTTGGTAGAAATTATGGAAAATTTCTCGATGTTTTCTGGGTTAACTGTGGTTTTATTTGTGGTGGGGTCTTTAATCTTGTATACTATTATTCATTGTTTGTTGTTTTCTTAACCGTTTTTGCCAGCAGTTTTGTGGCTTTTGGCCCCGTTTCATAATATTTTTGCTTTAGATATCTATTTTTCCTTTCAATTTCATCCATTTGTGTTTCTTTATCTTTGTTTTTTCTTCTTTAATTTCTTGATATAGTTTTGGATCATTTGTGCTTTGATGTTTACGTTCTAATTCCTTAGTCTCTCACATCTTTGTTCATACGCTTCCAGCTTAGTCTTATTTGCTTTTCCTGTTTCAACAATTAATTGACCCCTTAACCACGGCTTTTAGTGCGTCCCATAGTATGTTGGGTCCACTTCTTCATTGTCATTCTCTTGGATATATTCGTTTATGTTTATTTTTATTCTTTCTTTCATTTTCTCATCATTTAACAGTCCTATGTTAAGTTTCCATGTTGTTGTCGTTTTCTATTGTTTAAATATATTTCCATGTATATAGGATTATGATCTGATATTTCTGCCCCTCCAATCCAACAATTTCTCACCCTGTGTCTGTCACCTTCATTCATAAGGAAGTAATCTATTCTAGAGTGTACTTTATGGGCTGCTGATAATGTGTATAGTCTTTTTCGAGTGGGTGTAGGTCCCTCCATATGTCTACCATACCCATTTCTGCCAGTGAGGTTCTTATGAACTTTGTTACATGTTTTTTTTGTCTTCTTACACACTTGTTGTGTCAACTTCATGTCCATGACAGCATTTAAGTCTCCTCCACAAATTAGGACTCCTTCACTGTGTGTTGCTATGAGATCAAACAGATGTGAAAAAAAACCCTTGTCACTTCTGGTGGGGCATAGATGTTCACTAATGTGATCTGCATACCATCTATTCTTCCCTTTATTATTACATACCTGCCTTCTTTATCCTGGATTTCCTGTTCACTTTCAAATTGTATTTTGTTTGAGATTAGTATCATAACCCCCCTTTTTGCTCCTCCCTTAAATGAACTGTAGTAGGAGTTCTTATAGCCAAATCTCTTAGTTTCATATGTTCTGCCTTGCTCAAATGTGTCTCTTGCATAATATAATTTCAGCCTTTTCCTTCTTGAATTTTCTTATTATTCTTTCCCCTTTTAACAGGTGAGTTCAGACCATTCACGTTTAGTGTCATTATCTTAAGATTTTTACCCATATTCATGTTTTTCCATTTTTAACTTGTGCTCCTAGCCCTTTAACTCAACAAAAATAACACATATTTATATAAAAACACATTAAAAAAACTCGACCTCCGTACTTTGGGCCTTTCTTCTGCCACTGGTCCCTGTTGGTGGGTGGGGGGGTTGGGACGTCACAGAGTGAAGGGCCCTCCCTAGACTTCTAATTACCTATCAAAGTAATAGTTCATAAGTCTAGAAATGTCCAACAAATATCACTTAAACTCTCCTAGCCGTCTGTTTCTCTTTTACCTTGTCTTCTTGGCCTTCATATCTTCGGTGTCCTTTCTTAATCTTTGTTATGATCTAGGCTTTCAGTTGAAAAGCTGTGTAGCTTGTCCTGGGCCCGCTGCGCCACGTCTCTCCCCCCTTCTTCCGCGTTCACTCGTCTCCATTCCGTCTGTCGTGGTGCGTTCAGGGCCGCCGCTGCTCAAGCCGTCTCCTTCGGCACGCTCACCTCAAGGCCCGCTCCATCATATCCCGCGCTGCCTCTTCGGCCGTGTTGTAGGTTCGTGTGCCTTCCTCCAATGAATCCTCATTTTCGTAGCGGCGTTTGGAATCTAATTTTTTTCTCTTTCAGCGTTTTTTTAATATTGGCATATTTCTTCCGCTGCTGCACGATTTCTGTCGGGTAGTCATGGTCAAAAAATACCTGTTTGTCGCCGATTCGTATCTTTTTTTTCCATGCTTGCGTCAGGATTCTTTCCTTTATGTCATATTTCACAAAGTTTTACCACAACTGACCTGGGTGGAGAGTTTGTTTTCGGGTTCTGTGCCGGTGTACTGTACGCCCGTTGAATCTGCAGATCCGTTTCTAGGGTATTTCCAGTTCTTTTTTTAAGAACTGATCCATGAATTTTGTCATCGAGTTGCCTTCAATGCCCTCCGGAATTCCAAAGATGCGCATATTGCTTCGTCGGGATCTGCTCTCCAAGTCGTTTATTTTCTCCCTGCATCCTCTGCGTTTGCGTCGTCAGGGTCTGTAGTTGTTCGTTTGCCTCGCTTTTCCAATCTTAGTTCCGAAATTCGGGTCTGCGCTTCTGTCATACACCGCCCGCTGGGAGCGCAGCTCTCCATGTTTTCCGTTAATTTACGCTCCATTTCTCTTCGGAGGTCCATGATTTCCTCCTTAATTTCTTTTTCAGTTCCTCCTTAAGAGCCGCTAAATCTGTTGTAGCTGTCGCTTGAATTCTCTCAACTCTTCACCCAAACTGGCGATGCCAGCGTTCATGTTGTCGAGTCTGGCGTCCTCCATTTTCACTGCTGTGGACATCTCGTTTTTTTGGGCTTTGCGTACAGCGGTTTTTCCTGCGTTGTTGGAGAGGATTCTTCATTTTACCCTGTTTTTGTCCTTGTGCCCGGTTCCTTCGTGTTTTCATCCCTTAGTTTATTGATTCGTTTATGTCGAGTTGGCCATTTACCGATGATTTTTAATCCGGCTAGGGAGAGCTCTTTGTTTAAGTGTTATGTCTCTCCGCCATCTTCCCGGAAGTCATCTGCACATGAGAGTTTAAAGCCCGTAAAAAGGCTCAAACACTTGAAAACTAAGCACCCATCTCTTGCCACTAAACCAGCGGATTTTTTTCCGCCAAAAGGAGAGAGAATTGCAAGGCCGAAAGAAAGTCATAACTAATCAAACAACCACCACTACCAAAGCGCAAAGGTGGCATATTTAATTGCACAGGCAAAAACGCCACACACAATCAGAGAAACCCTAATAAAACCTGCTGCTATCACTGTGAGTAGGGCAATGCATGGGGATAAACAGGTACCGGAGCTGGAAGCAGTGCTGCTGTCTGACGGGACCATATCCCGATGCGTCATGGACATAGCTCAGGGCATAAAGTGTCAGCTAATTGACAGAGTGAAGAAAGGGAAATATGCTTTGCAGTTAGATGAATCTACAGATGTATCAAACTGTGCACACGTTTTCTTATGTATCGTCACCTCTGGGGATAGTGGGGTTCGCCAGTCTCTCTCTGTCATCTTTATTTCGGGGGTCATGGGCTGAAAAGTTTGGGAACCCTTGGCTTAGCTAACACGTGTGGTTAGTTTTTTTGTTTTTCTTATTTCAGACAAGAATAAAAAGGAAATGTTTTTACCTTTACGTTAGTTAATAATTAACTAATTTATGTTCATTATTATGTACCTGGCAAATTAAGATGACCGAAATTCACGAAGTCAATGACTTTAATGCGTCAACAGCCTTCAGACAAACTAAACGTGCCAACAGTTGGATTTCAAAATAAGGGAGGTTTTTCCTGCTGTCTGGGTGGTGAGGAGATTTCTAAAAAACTATAAATATATGGAGATATTAAAACAGAAATAACTGCATCTTTGGTCATTTAAGTTAATTTATTTCATTAAATACAATTTTATTAATATTTTTCCTTTGAAATCAGAGTTAAATTATTGTTCTGTTCTGGCTCTGCAAAATTATGGTCAAAAATGTAAATTGGTATAAGGAAAAAGTAAAAAAAAAAACAGTCTGTTTCAGATTTATTAAAAAAACAGTAATTTTATTTTAAAATAGACAAAAATTCAATACAATAGACAAAAATTAGCCATAAAATAATCCATGAATTTATAAATAAAGTCTCAAATGTACAAAAAAAAGTCAATTTTTCAAGAGGAAATTACAAATTTGAGGAAAATAGTTTCAAATTTAGATAAATTTACAGAGAAAAGTAGAAAACTATAAGAAAATTATTATAAATTTGGAGAAAAACCTCAAACCTTCAAGACTGAGGTCATTACTCAAGTTTTAAGTGGGTGCTCCTTGTACCTTTAACTAGAAATTTTTGGTTGTCACCTTTAATTTACATGGCACTTGATATTTTCTAACCTGTTTGTATACCACCATAGACAGAGAGAGAACCTGAATTAGACAGAGCTCAGAGAGGGCAAGATGAGACAGAAGAGAGGAGCCAAGGAGAGGGAAGTGTTCAGGCAGAGGGTCCAGGAGAGATGAGAGCAGAGAAAGGAGAGAAGGATAACACCGCTAAAAAGTCTAAACCCAGGACGTCTGGGTGGGACCCCAACTGGCCCAATATTCCAATATTCAAGCCTCGGTTGTACAATACTTCAGATGTTAAGTTCTATATGTAAAGTTACTGTGCAAAATAAAAAAAAAAAAAAAAAGAATAAATGAACATATTCCGGTTACAATAGTGTCATGTGTTTTCTGACACCCCCCCCCCCCCCCGGAAAACTATGTTGCCACTGCGTCAAGATCTTTCAGCCAGAGGAAACACTGCTGTGGACCATGGCTTGAGCTGTAAGATGCGACTACAAAAATGTCAGGAAAAACCTACTAGAACAGCTGAACTTTATTTGGGGTTAATCAGAGGCACTTTATATGGTGGCAGGTGTGTGCTGACTCCCATTTAACATGAATTTGAATGTGATTGGTTAATTCTGAACACAGCCACATCCCCAGTTATCACAGGGTGTGCATATTTATGCAACCGGGTTATTGCAAGTTTTTTTTATTTTTTCCCCTTAAAAGATGTCAATTTGTTTTTCAGTTGGGTTGTACAGGTTACAGGTCACATTAATAGTGGAAAAAGTTTTGAAATGATTCATCTTGGTTTCATTTTTTTACATCCACAAAACCTGGCATTTTGAACAGGGGGTGTAGACTTTTTATATCCACTGGAGCAACAAACTGTGTTACCTGACAGTGGTTCTTCAAAGTGTTCCTGAGCCCATATGTTAATATCCTTTACAGAATGATAACGGTTTTTAATGCAATGCAACCTGAGGGATCGAAGGTCACGGGCATTCAGTATTGGTTGTCGGCCTTGCCACTTGCGTGCAGAAATTTCTCCAGATTCTCTGACTTTTTTGATATTATGGACTGTAGATGATGAAACCCCTATATTCCTTGTAACAGTACATTGAGAAACATTGTTTTCAAACTGTGGGACTATTTGCCCACGCAGTTGTTCACAAAGTGGTGAACTTCACCTCATCCTTGCTTGTGAATGACCAAGTCTTTCAGGGATGCTCCTTTTAACCCCAATCATGACACTCACCTGTTTCCAATTTACCTGTTCACCTGTGAAATGTTCTAAAAGAATGTTTTTTGAGCATTCAGCTTTGCCAGTCTTTTCCTGCTGTCCCAGCTTTTTTGGAACATGTTGCAGGCATCAAATTCAAAATGAGTGAATATTTGCAAAAACAATGAAGTTTATCAGTTTTAACATTAAATATATTTGTAGTGTACTTAGTTGAATATAGGTTGAAAAGGATTTTTGGATCATTGAATTTTGTTTTTATTTACATTTTACACAATTTCCCAGTTTAATTGGAATTGGGGTTTGTAATTACTTTACAATAGCCACAAAATAAGCTGATGGCTGCCAGTGGTGGTTTATGTGTTTGCTGCTCTGTGATGACAGATGAAAGTCATGGGAGCAGAGACAGTAGAACAAACCTCTGCAGTCACCCATTCTGGTGGGTCACAAATTCTGCTGTAGCACAGGAACGACCTGCAACACAAAACGTTTAAACCACAGTTATTGCTGTGACACAACCCGATGCAGCTGCTGAACACTGCATTTCTCTTCAGATGTTTTCAGAATCATTTCTTGATGTTTTGTTTGAGATATCAGAGAAAGTTTACTGCCGAGTCACAATATTTCCTGTTTTGTTTTTTAATCCAGAAGAGAGCACCTGCAATGACAGATGCTGTACAATCAAGAGGAACTCCATGTTTATGTGAGGGTTGTAGAGAAGCCGGGAGAGCTCTGTTATACTTTTTCTTTTTTCTCGCGATCCGCTAGATCAGGGGTGCCCACACTTTTTTGGCTTGTGAGCTACTTTTAAAATGACCTGGTCAAAATGATCTACCTCCATTTAAAAAATGCCAAATATGGCAATATACTGTATGTTGGCTTACAATGTACACCGTACATTATATAACTGCGTGAACCCTTATGGCACAATACAATTCAATACTTTTACGATCATTACCTTACTCTGATGACTTGCAGTGGATGGAGTCTGCTAGGGTTGCATAGTCCGGACAGTAGCTGCTGGAGCATGCCTAATAATGTAATGACTCACCTGGAACGATGCTTCAGTGGCTGCCTTTGCCTTTGAATTCAGCTGTGTGAAAAATGACTGCTGTCCGATTAACTGATATTTTAGTTCCTTCACCTTTCTTTTTCTCAGTTCACTTTTCAGAGGTAAGTTAGTGTTGTAGTTTTTATGAACGGTTCGAAAGTGCATCTCCACATTTCCCTTCTTTGGAAACGTAACGATAGATTGACAGATCAGACAAATACACTTCAAAAATGATGTGAAAAAAAATCTTCCTCCCATTCCGCATGGAAGTGGTAAGTTTTGTCTTCTTACTGGGTTCAGCTCCCCCACTCATTTTTAATATCCTTTCTTTAGTTGATAGAAATTGGAAGCACTGACATGGTCACAGCTCACTGGAGTTTAGCAGTAGCTAGCTAGTGTGTTTGACTGCGCATGCAGGGTGACCTATGGCACATAGAGGACAGGACCTCTCCTGAATGGCTGCCCTGTACATCAATCAAATAGTAAATGCCAATAAGAGGACAAATGGGAGGATAGGCGATAGAATTAAAAACTTTTTTTTTTTTAATGTCACGTGATCTACCCGCAGGGCCTTTGTGATCTACCAGTCTATCGTGATCGATGTATTGAGCACCCCTGCACTAGATCCTGCTTTGTGCTTTGAACGTCATTGACGGAGAGCAGGTGAACATAGGTTCTAAAGAAATTTGCTTGAACATCTTCTCATTCAATAGAGATTTATGATTCCAGGACCGGGGTGAGAGCCAGAATGTGATAAAGCATGGGGTTTTCTATCTGAAATCCTTATATCTGCACTTTAAAGGCCGTCATCCCAGCTGTCACACAAGCCCATGTTGGGTCAACGTGTTACGCTTGCTGTTCACTCCCATGATGCCTTTCATGTGTTGTCCCAGCTGGGTGAATGGGGTTTAGGGAAAAAGAGGGAGAGAGGGGGCGATTGGTGGGTCATCAAGGGCAGAGAGAATTAGACAGATGGAGAGAGAGGGAGAGAGAGGCTGTGGGTCCGAACACCTGCATGTGTCGCAACAACACAACAATCTGTTAGCCAGTGCAGGTGTTTTCATAACCCGATTTTGTCTGTGTCCGTGCATTTGCCCAATGTGTGTTTATGTGCGGGTGTTTAGCCGAGGTCAGCCCAGATCGGCCAAGCTCATGTCCTGAGAGTGTTGTTCTGATAAAAGTCCGTGCCTGGACAGCAGAGAAATTCAGAGACCTCAGACTTTACATGTATGCCCACATTCAAATTTAACTGCTTTGCTGTCATGGCCATAATTGGGTACAGTACTGCCAGAGTTTGTTGTTGATGTTAAGTGTGTTGATTTAGGGAGTTTATAGAAAAGAGACAACTGGTTTGCACCTGAATGAGGATGTTCACTGTGATGATTTATCCCTTCCAACTGAAGCTCAATTTGAATTAATCATTGTTCACACATTTTCACATTTTTCCTGAATATTAAAACACAAAAAAGTAGTTGGCAGTCACCTGGGGACTGGGTATCTGTTGACATACAGTGGTGTGAAAAAGTGTTTGCCCCCTTCCTGAGTTCTCATTTTTTTTTGTATGTCACACTTAATGTAAATGTTTCAGATCATCAAACAAATTCAAGTATTCGACAAAGATAACACAAGTAAACACAAAATGCAGTTTTTAAATGGTGTTTATTATTAAGGGTAAAAAAAATAAATAAATCCAAACCTACATGGCCCTGTGTGAAAAAGTGACACGCCTGTCCCCCCCTTCCCCGTTAAAACTGGTTTATCACATCTTTGGAAAGCTGACTTCAATTTCTCTAGCCACACCCAGGCCTAATTACGGCCACACTTGTTCTCAATCAAGAAATCACTTAAATAGGACCTGCCTGACAAAGTCAAGTAGACCAAAAGATCCTCAAAGCTAGACATCATGCTGCCATCCAAAAGAAATTCAGGAACAAATGAGAAAGTAATTGAGATGTATCAGTCTGGAAAAGGTTATAAAGCCATTTCTAAAGCTTTGGGACTCCAGCAAACCACAGTGAGAGCCATTATCCACATATGGCAAAAACAACGAACAGTGGTGAACCTTCCCAAGAGTGGCCGGCCAACCAAAATTACCCCAAGAGCGCAGCAGTGACTCATCCAAGAGATCACAAAAGACCCTACAACAACATCCAAAGAACTGCAAGCCTCATTTGCCTCAGTTAAGGTCCATGTTCATGATTCCACCATAAGAAAGAGACTGGCAAAAATGGTCTGCATGGCAGAATTCCAAGACGAAAACCACTGCTGAGCGAAAAGAACATAAAGGCTTACCTCAGTTTTGCCAGAAAACATCTTGATGATCCCCAAGACTTTTGGGAAAATACTTTGTGAACTGACAAGACAAAAGTTGAACTTTTTAGAAGATGTGTGTCCCATTACATCTGGCATAAAAGTAACATGCATTTCAGAAAAGGAACATCATACCAACAGTAAAATCATGGTGGTTGTAGTGTGATGTCTGGGGCTGTTTTGCTGCTTCAGGACCTGGAAAAACTTGCTGTGATAAATGAAACCATGAATTCTGCTGTCTACCAAAAAATCCTGAAGGAGACATTTCCGGCCATCTGTTTGTGACCTCAAGCTGAAAAGCGCACTTGGGTTATTTTGCACCTCAGACAGAGACACTGAATACACATGGGAGAACAATGCCCAAGAGGGTGAGAGGGGGATGAATGAAGTGTAGTGTAAATATCATGCTGTGTGTGAGGAAGTGCCTTGAAGCTTGTGAAGGTGACTTGATATATAGAGAGGAGTGCTTGCTGTAACCAGTCAGTCTGTTCTGTGCTTGTGAGATGTGAGTGTGTAATAAATCGCTGGACATGAAGCGGCCTCTTCATTTACTCACTCCACACTGGTGGCCCAAGATGTTATTATGAAACACGAGGCGAGAACCCCGGAGCCAGCCGGTCGGGAAGCCCCAGAGACACAGCAAGCCATTCCACAGACAGCCAGGGTACTGACCCCCAGCAACGCTGTGTGCCAGTTTCAGGTCCTAGCTACAGAGTTTCGGCAGCACAACCCACGCTCTTGGTTCCACCACACCGGGCCCAGTTGCCCTCCGGTGGGTAACGGCAGACAACACCAAGTTCTACCATGTGGTAGCAGCGATGGACCCCTCCCGCACAGGCCCAGCAGGTAGCGGAGTCCCTGCTCGATCAGCCACCAGCCAGCAACAAATATGAGGCGCTCAAGCTTGCACTCACCCGGCGCTACCACGCTCTCGGATATGTGAGTGAGAGCGGGAGAGAGCGGAGAGGCTCCAGGCGCAGGACCGAGTTAGGAGATGGGTCGGCCGTAGACCTGATGGAGAAGATGCTGGCGTTAATGGGCACGGACGACGGGCACTGTCTGTTTGCCCACCTTTTCCTCCGGAACCTTCCAACAGTGGCGAGAGCGGTTCTGGCCAATTCGCTGTTGCTGGCCGCGCGTGACTACCGTGCACTAGCCCAGGAGGCAGACCGGCTCATCCTCACCACCAGGGCGATCACAGTCAACGCAGCAGCGGCGGAGCCCAGCGAGACGACCAGAGTAGGCAAGGAGCCACCGACGGTAGCAGCAGCGGGGGCCAAGGAGCGCCAGAGAGACACGCTCTGTTTCTACCACCGCCGCTTCGGAGAGAATGCACACAGATGTGCGCCACAGTGCCAATTCAAGCGCTCGGGAAAACACCGAGGGCGGCGGTCGGTAGCAGCTGCGACCCTCGGTGAAGAGAACAAGCTGCTCTACTTGACGGACGCGCGCTCAGGGAGGCGTTTCCTCGTGGACGCCGGAGCCCAGAAGAGCTTCATCCTGCCGACCTATGCCGACCGGCTGGCAGGACCTAGCGGCCCCGTGATGTTGGCAGCAAACGGCTCGGAAATTAAGACCTTTGGTGAGAGGACACTGATCTTATCTCTACACGGCCGTATATACGAGTGGACTTTTGTCATAGCAGCACTGAATTACCATATCCTGGGGGCTGATTTTCTGTGTGCACATAGTTTACTGGTTGATGTTGCTAACAGACGCCTGGTTAATGCACTGTCCTTTGACTCTCTCCCCTGTATAGCTTAAGTGACCCAGCCAACAGCACAGGCCAACGTCACAGCTCCAGGCGGTAAGTTCCACGCACTGCTCACTCAGTTCCCAGCACTCACGGTCCCGACGTTTTCGGCGGCCATCGCTAAACACGGGGTGGAGCACTTTATCACCACCACCGGGCCGCCCGTTTTTGCAAGACCTCAGCGCTTGGACGCAGCTAAACTGGCCGTAGCGCGCGTGGAGTTCGCCAACCTGGAAAGGTTGGGTATCATCAGGCGTTCAAACAGCCCATGGGCATCCCCGCTACACATGGTCCCTAAGGCTGAGGGATCGTGGCGACAGTAGATTTCCGCAGGTTGAACAACGCCACAGCACACAACCGCTACCCGATTCCCCACATACAGGATTTTTCCGTGCACCTCGTCGGAGCACGCATTTTTTCCAAAATAGACCTGGTCCGCGGTTACCATCAAGTCCCAGTGCGCGCTGAGGACGTACCCAAAACAGCAGTAATAACTCTGTTCGGTTTATTCGAGTTCCTGCGCTTGCCATTCGGGTTAAAAGGCGCGGCACAGACGTTCCAGCGCATGATGGATGCAGTGCTGCGCGATCTCCCGTTCGTGTTCGTCTACCTGGATGATATCCTGGTAGCCAGTGCGTCCGAAGACGAACACGAAACCCACCTCAGGACGGTTTTCCGGAGGTTGGAGGAGCACGGGTTAATAATCAACCCGGCGAAATGCCAGTTCTGCGTGACGCAGATTGATTTTTTAGGGGCACTGCGTCTCTCCGGAAGGAGCGATCCCGACAAAGTGCGCGCCGTGGTGGATTTTTCCCGGCCTCAGACGGTCAGGGCGCTGCAGGAATTTTTGGGGATGGTGAATTTTTTATAACAGTTTCCTTCCCCGCGCGGCGAAGCTCTCGCAACCATTGTACGCCGCGCTCAAGAGACAGAAACCCAGGGATAGGGTCGAATGGACCCCGGAGCGAGAGCGGCGTTCTCGGAGGTTAAAGCACGCCCTGGCAAACGCCGCACTGCTGGCGCATCCGGACCCGGCGGCCCGGATAGCGCTCACTCACTCGACGCTTCAGACGTGGCCATAGGGGCTGTCGTAGAGCAGCGCGTCGCCTGGGCTTGGCAGCCGCTCGCTTTTTTCAGCAGAACTTTGCGCGACAGCGAACGTAAATACAGCGCGGCCCACCACTGTTTTCCGCGTGTTTTCGTGCCTAAAACTTTAAAGAACGCGGAGTTTGTGTTCGTCAGACACAACGCCCACCGCCCTCCATTGCGCCCACCCTATGATGGACCGTTCAGAGTGTTGGAAAACAGGGGATAAGCATTTTGTGCTAGACTTGGGGGTAGACGGGAGAAAATTGGCATAGACAGACTTAAACCCGCCTTTGTAGCAGCGGACCGAGCAGGTGCTGTTGCTAAGGCCCCTCGGCGTGGAAGACCCCCACGGAGAGCTCCCCAGGGAAGCGATGCAACAGAGCAGCCACACGGACAGGGCGAAGTTCCCCACCGCCACGGCCCACCCGCAGTCAGACACACTCCCAGCAGCCCCCCACCGCACAGCAGGCGCCATGGAGGCAGTAAACCCCAGTTTACAGCAGATATGGGAGGAGACTGAAGCCGAAACAGCATGTGGACTGATATTCTATTGTTCTATCTAAGATGCTGGGGGGGGCGGTATGGAAGTTAGGTTATTTCGCACCTCAGACAGAGACAATGAATACACATGGGAGAACAATGCCCAAGAGGGTGAGAGGGGGTTGAATGAAGTGTAGTGTAAATATCATGCTGTGTATGAGGAAATGCCTTGAAGCTTGTGAAGGGGACTTGATATATAGAGAGGAGTGCTTGCTGTAACCAGTCAGTCTGTTCTGTGCTTGTGAGATGTGAGTGTGTAATAAATCGTCTGATATGAAGCTGCCTCTTCATTTACACACTCCACACACTCACACATTAAACTTTGACAAATATAAACGGGACTGAATGGCACTAAGATTTGTTTGAGTGTGTGAATATTAATTACAGAATTATTGAAAATGAATGGTACATCCAATATTAGCGACTGTTTAAGAACCCTTGTTTATTTTTTTGTTGGATCACTTATTTGTGTGATCTTTTATGGCATTCATAGGTGTCTGGTACTCTTGCACTTTGGGGAATGGGAGTTGTTCAGGTCATTCACCATAATTGTTTTAGTTTATATGTATAGTTTGATTTTTTGTATACTTGGGGATCAAGGAGTTGTAGTCTATCGTCAATAACTCATGCAGTACTATAACAGGACATGTTTACAAATATTTGAGACCCATTGTAGTGCATCATTTATATTTTAGCAATATTATAAGTACAAAACATCAAACATTATTGTACTCAGCAGAATGATCCGTCTGGCTGCAACTGCTGCAATCAGTGTTGGTCCATTTTTTCAGTAAATATTTAAATAAAAATTATTTATTTCATTATTTAGGCGTTTGTGTGTCCAGTTGGTGACGGTTCGTTGTTTTGTCAACCGTGCATGTGGTCGCATATGATATGCAGTTGATCTGGGCATTCTGCTTCACAATCATGGTGGTATTTGACTGGCGGCCTAGCGGCTGCCCCGGCCTTGATGCGCTCTGCAGAGCGTGCCCAAATGCCAAGTCACGTTTCGTTACCTTGTATTCATACATGTGTAATGACAATAAAAGTTGAATCTCATCTCATCTCATTATATTTATTATTAACTTTTAATTTTTAGATAGCCGTGCGAGCACACCGAGAGGAGCGGACAGCGAGTTGTGGTCCTGCAAAGGGACTCCTGTCTGCCGCTGACAGGGAAGGCTGGGCTTTCTTCCCTGCAAAGGACAGCGTTCCGCCAGCTGCTTCTCCAACACCAATACTCTTTAGGCAGACCCCGGGTCCCTGCTGGCATTCCCCAAATTATCCTTTAGATGCAATCACGCAACATCATAGTATAAATTTTTAAGATTACTCTTCACTATTCTCTCTTTCTTGTCAAAATTTGTCACTTTTCACTTCCTTTTTGTTTGTGAAGCGCTGTGGTGACTGACTGGTCGTGATGCCGCGTATTATCCAATCAGCATGGTAGTGACGCCACGTATTATCCAATCAGCTTGGCCGTGATGCCGCGTATTATCCAGTTAGCATGGAGTCGATCCGAACCCCGCATACACTGAAGGGCCATGAAGAGACAGAGCGGTGACTAAACTTTTATTGATAAAAATTGCATATTTTGATTGAGTGACTCCATACTCGGCGGATGCACACCCTTGAAAACCTCAGCAAAGCACTTATAAAATCTGAGGCAGTCTGACGAACGGTTCAAGAGACATGCATGGAACAGACAGACAGAACACACACAGACAGCGATTTCGTGAATTTATAGACAAATTTTAAAAAGTAACTGAATTGCTGTGTGTATCACGCTATAAATAAATTTCCATTGCCTTGCTACATCACTACCATTTTATCAGTGCATAGAACCAGCCTAGTAAATGTGAACTCTGTATTTAGAAAGTGTTCAGACTTTCAGACTGCAAGTTTATATACAGTATAAAGCTACTTTTCCACTAGCACCTACTCAGCTCGACTCGCCCCAACTCTACTCGGCCTGACACGGTTTAGGTCGTTTTCCATTACAACTGAGTACCACCTCAAGGTGGGTGGGTTCATTACAGGAAAGCAGCCCGTTATCCCCATTATGTTGTCACATGCTGATGTTTTACTGTCAGAAATGAATACTTATTACAGCAAAGCGCAAATACAAGCAAAGCATGGAGTTACTCACTATCTTCCCCGTTAGCAGCCATAAGCTCGGAGACCTCCTGGTATACTTTTTCATTTCGGGTCGCTCCACCAGTGACGGGACTGAAAAGTTCATAGTGGTCAAATTTGACCAAATGTAGTTTATTTTTCAAGCGCTGCAACACTGATGGAAGAAGTGTGTGGACTGAAGGGGAGACTGTTGAAAAATAACCATATTTGACCACTATATGAACTTTTCAGCCCCGTCACTGGCGGAGTGACCCAGAATGAAAGTGTCCCAGGAGGTCTCCAAGCTGATGGCTGCTCACAGGGAAGATGGTGAATGTTTTGTGATTGTTGATTGTCACAGAAATAATAAAAACTCACAGGCGAATTTACAAAGGGCGGTTTTGAATCTTGTGAAGACATCACTCTCATCCACTGACGTTACTGGCCAGTCAGTGGCCTGTAATCTGTTGACATCTCATCTTTCATCTCAACTCAGCACGGCTGGAACCTCACTCGAGTAGGTACCAGACCTAGTACCAGGTACTAATGGAAAACCCTACAAACCGAAGAGAGTCAAGACGAGTCTGGCTAAGTAGGTGCTAGTGGAAAAGGGCCATAAGAGTTGCTTCTGTGATGGCTAAGCGATTAGCTTTATGAGAGAGACTCAGTTACCTGTGCTTTAGTTTTGTTGGGCGTGTGGGTGCACCTCATTAAAGCAGCTTCGTAACTGAGCTTATACTGCGCTGAGGTCTCTTTCAGTTGGAAGGACCTGGTGCTTTCTGTCGCAGAGTGGGGCCGGAGATTTTTGGCTGTTGGCTTTGCCCTAGAGGGGTCATGCTTTTCGGTCCGAGTCGGTCGGCGCCTCCTCTATTATCTTTTTCTTCGACTGGCCCGTTGTGTATTGGCTCTGGATGGGGACGGCTGGCGTGGTTCCCCTGGTTCTTTGTGTTGCCGTGGAGAATTTTTTTGCTGGCAATGTGTCCCACCGAGTTCATAAAATCCAAAATATACCTAAATATCCACTTTCAAAATACTAAGTGTCTTCTTTATCACCTGTTGCTGTTCTCCCCTTCCATCCGCCACGGTGCAATTAACAAACAAGCAACCAGCCATACACAGCAGCGGTTTCCAACGTTGCAACTTAACAACTTTGACAAGCAGAGGTCAATCAAGTTAGCTCTTCAGGTTTTTTTCACTGGCAGCAAGATCTCAATCAGTAAGGAACCACTGAGTTAATCAGTCATTCATTCATTCATTCATCTTCTTCCGCTTAATCCTTTTTTTGGGGGGGGGGGGGGGGGCTGGAGCCTATCCCAGCATCTTGGGTGAGAGGCAGGGTACACCCTGGACAGATCGCCAGTCTGTTGCAGGGCCAACACAGAGAGACAGACAACCATTCACTCTCACAGTCACACCTAAGGACAATTTAGAATCCCCAGTTTGATGCCAATTAACCTAACTTGCATGTTTTTGGCATGTGGGAGGAAACCAGAGGAATCCCGGAGTAAACCCATGCAGACACGGGGAGAACATGCAAACTCCACACAGATCACCGTTGGTTGGGGGCTGGGATCGAACCCAGGATCCCCCGGCCAAGGGTGAGTTGCTGTGCTGCCACCAGTGCTAACCACTCCTCCAACTGCGCAAATTATTTTAATTATGAAAACTGCAACATAATAAAAATCATATTTAAAAAATCCTTTCAAAAGAAAATAATTCAAGATTTTTTCTCTATTGGATAAATAAGAAATTGGCTTAATACCGTAGATTATGCATTTATATTTATTATTCCACTCTCCCTGGGTCTTCGTGTTGTTCTGAATATATTTTTCCTCCATCTGCCGCTGTCCTCCACTCACACTCTACTGTGAAGCACATCTATTTAACTATATTCCATCTAGGGTGGGCAATTTGACCTTAAATCAGCATCACAGTTAATTGACCCATGTTAGTTTTTGTCCCCCCCCCCCACCTTCTTTTTATTGACAAGGCTGGTAATGAAGCAATATTACACAAGAGTGTGGTATTGTATCACTGTGGTGCGGAAATAAATGAGCATAATATATTAAAGAATGGGCCTGTTGTCATTTCACACACAAAATAAACATTGTCCAACATCTACAACACATACCTCTTGAGGATTTATGGGTCACGTCACATGTGCAGTGGCTAATTAGCTTGTTAGCTGTGTTGGGGGAGTCCTTTGCACACCTATGATTGTGTTACCACCACATAGTGATTGAGTGTTTATTGGGTTCTTAAATACAGCCTTAGCTTTTCCATCCTCTCTGTGAAACAGTTGAAATGACGCAGATTGCTGTCAGAGCCTTAACAGCAGCTTAGCTTGTGCTCCTTTTATTATTGGTGTCAGTGCACTTCGCTCGCTTTTTCTTAGCATCTTCAGATGAAATAAAGTCATTCTTCACATACTGTGAAGATGGAGACTGCGTTTGTTTTCTTTACAAGCTGTCTTATATTCTTTTGCCTGTGTTCTCTTGCATCTGAACAGTGCTGACTGCACTGCTTCGAGAGTTCCGTGCCACGGCTATAAGTCCATGTGCACGTCTTAAAGGGGCAGTACATGAAAAGCTCTTGCATACATGCACACAACAGGGAGAGGGGAAAAACCAAGGGAAAAAACCGACATTGCATAAGTGCACAACCCGGGTGGCAGGAAGGCATGCACATTTACAGTTGTTTCACTGCTTTATTGCTGTAAGTATGTCCTTTTTTATTAACATAAATTTGCAACTTTTCCCCCATTCATGTAAATTTCTGAACAGAGATTATTAAAATGTGAAGAATACTAAATAATTTGGTTTGTTTTGTCAGGTTGCTTCTCATTACTCCAGATTTCTTCTCACCTTGTTGGTTAAGGAGTAAAAAGGGTTGATATGGGTTAATTATTTTTTTCCACTCTGTAACTAGTCTGTGCCATCTTTCTGTCCGTGTTTCTGACAAACACAGGAGCAGCATTCCAGCAGTGCCCCCTGTCAAAGCATCTGTATTGTGGCGTGCTGCTCACATTGTTGTCAGACAAAGCTGCACTCTCAGTGGAATAACCCAGCTGGATGGCGGCCATTGCCGGGGTCATTTGGGGCCGCACCGCCACAGTCGACCCGGCAGCAGCCCTTCGCCGTCCGTTAAGCGGAGCAGGAAACAGTTTTGTGTTTGTGTGCGAGTCTGCTGGCTGCGTGCTGAATCCAAAGTTCAACGGCTATACTCACTTGTTTATCAGGCAAACTTTATTTTATAGTTTGAGCCAAGCCGCCTGCTCAGACAGCGATGGAGAACATCTGTGCTGCTTCTCTGGAAGATTTTCAGAATTATTTTATTTACTTCAGGGACTGGACATAAACTTTGAGACTTCTGTTATAATTGTAGGCTTAGGGCTTTTTGCCACGGTCAGACCTTCTTTAATAGCACTGCAGATGCCTTGAAAATAAATGTCATCATTTAGAAACAGGTTATAGAGCAACGATTAAGACAAATACAGCTGTTACCATGGCAATAATGAGAATTATTCCCATTGGCCACACAGGCTTAACTGATGTGATTAATAGCACTTGTAGTTTTTCTTCTATTAACATAACATACTGATTTTTTTTTTCTTTCATTGTTCTTTCTCAGACTGAATGACGGAGGGTTCCTACACGCTGCTGCCCCCCCTCCTCCTCCTCTTCATCATCATCCTCATCTCTACTCTGTGCGCTTTGACTCTGCCAGTGATCTCAGACGGAGAAGCTGCTCCCTGCTGGACACAGACGTCTCAACATGACAAGAAAACGAAAGAAAGACACTTGCAGTTACTTTAAAGCCTATTTCTCACCTTTTTTTAAATTTTATTTTTTTATGTTTTACATGCATAGCTCATCCTGGTCAGAAATAATGCCCCCCACGCTCTCCCCCCCCCCCCCCCCCCCCCCCTCCTGATCTGGTTCACTAGACCCATTCAGCAGACAGCAGGTCAGTAAACACTGACTGAGAGGACAAATAGTATTTTTTTCTCATTTTACTCTTGAGTGGCATTGCACAACTACTTGGTACAATGCAGTAAAGTACTGCATCAGTATGGGTGTATATCAGCACAGTAATGTAACCTTAAAGCATTACTCACCACATGGTATGCAGTGTGTATTTATTTGTGACAGCAGGTACGAAATTTCCGGTACATTTCTTTTTTTGTCCTAGCTGATGGTACTTAGCAGGGTGGGGAAACTCAGAAAAGCAGCGGGCAGACTAGCTGGGAAGCCATTCATCCATGAGCACAGAAGCATTTTGATGGGGAAAAAAAATGTTTCATGTAGTTTGTATGATTGATGAAAGTAGCTAACGTACAGCAGGTCCCGATGACAATTTTTCCGTTTTCAAAGGTAGATTCCAATTAGAAATGCACCAACTGGGACTATCACTAAACTATCACTTCCTTATAGATAAAAGTATCAAGACCCACACATCTTTTGTAGCCACATGTGCTGCCACCTGGTGGACATCTGATGAAACCCAGGAGTTGCTCTAGGTGGGAAGTGTCGAATGGCACGCCCTCTGGAGTAAGAATGCAGAAGTGAAATTCGCTAATGAACATTCATAGATACTTTCAGTCAGAAATCCGACTTTAGGTGGTGTGCCATTCAGCAGCTTTTGGAGAAATATGGCAAAGACAAATTGGAACCACGTCCACATTGGCTAGGGGTGGGGGGAAAAATCGATACATTGTAATGTTGCAATCCTTTGTGGTGGCATTACTGTATTGATTCAGAGACACTAGTATCATGATAGTTTATCAAAAGTTAATGTTGGAAATATAAACTTAGCTATTTAGGTACTAGAGTGATAAAAACCAGTGGACTTTTAAGTCCACTAGATGGTGCTAAATGCTCACTGTCTGGTTAGATCAGTACATCAAAGGAATGAAGGGAAATCATAATATATGATATTGCAATACTTGGCAAGATCGT
Source organism: Pholidichthys leucotaenia (assembly GCA_020510985.1). Lineage (NCBI taxonomy): Eukaryota > Metazoa > Chordata > Actinopteri > Cichliformes > Pholidichthyidae > Pholidichthys > Pholidichthys leucotaenia. The sequence continues at coordinate 122,578,368 of CM035836.1, read as the reverse complement.
GATACTATCGCATCACGGCCCAAGTATCGTGATGATGTTGTACCATGCGGCCTCTGGTGATCACCACCTTCAGCTAAGGGTAACAATAATAAAATAGTGTTGTGTGGCAACCTCAAAAGTGATATTGACATGCCTGTTCTTAGCTGAGACACTACACCCACCTTTTATACATCGTCTTATGAGTTGTTCTTGTTTTTTCAGTATTCTGACAGTCACCTGCTTCAGTCACACAAACATGACTTTGAACTAGTTAGCCACGTTTTTCGTTTTCACTCACTTGTGAGTCTTTCGATCAGGTTCGTTCCCACAAATTTGAACTAGTCACTTTTTTCTTCTTAACGTGAGTTTTTCCCTCATCCATTAGTTAAAATGACTTTATTTACAAGCCACAGCTGAGATTGATGCTAGTCTTGTTTGTAGCTTCTGCCAGCTAGCTTGTTAGCTTTGCATAAATGTTTCAAACAGGAGAAAACAGCTGTTAAAACGGACCATAATCCACCTTCCAGCCCCACTTAAGGTGTCTCCCTACATAATAACTTATTTTAAAGGTGCAGTGTGTAATATTCAGTGCAGTCTAGCAGTCATATTTCAAAATGCAACCACTTCTTGTTTAATCAGTCATCAACCTCTTTCAAAACATAAAGAACAACCTGCAGAAGCCATTTGTGTAATTGAAGTTTGACATAACAAAGACATTAGAATGGTACAAGAGGGTGTCTACATGGGGACGGACCCTCCTCCTGTGTATAAAAAAAAAAAACTTATCTTAAGGTTTGGAAAATCCAACTACTTCTACTTGAGAGTGACTATATAACAATAAAAATAAAGTTAACTTGGAAAATGCTTGGTTTTAGTGCCACCTGTGGACAGTAAGTGAGCTGCAGTCACTGTATTGGCCACCTTTTAAATTAAACAGCAGAGGTTGTCAATTGTTAAATACTACATTTACAGGATTTATGTGATGGACAATTTTCTGGATAATTGCACACATACCATCTTAAAAAAAAATACATTTTATGGAACATTTTAGTTGTTACAGATTTTATTGAAACCAGACAGATGACGAATGAGAAGCAATTTGGACTAAAGTGTATATAGTGCTATGCAACATTTTGCCCACCCTTTGACAAATACTGCAACAGTCTGCATAGTTAATTTGTAATGACTTGAACAAAATTTTTCAATAAATACCAAATTGTGGAATGTGCAAAAGTCAGGGCACCTTAAACACTTATTTAATTATCTAAGCACAACAGTTTTGCAGCAACAATCATCAAATTATGCTGTTTGTCAGGGGGTGACCAAATTTTTAAATCCTAATGTACAATCCCATTTTTTTAATAGTTGTTTTCCCTGTTTGTTGTTTTTATGCTAATCTAAGTGGAACAAAGTGAATTTCCCGCCCTGCTGCTCACTTAGTTCATCTTCCTCAGTTTTTTTTTTTTCCACACAAAGAACTGTTTATTGGATTAGTTTGTTTTTAACACTCAGTTTTACCTCATGCGGCCCGTAGCACAGTTCAGGTTAGCGGGGGGAGAGTGGCGCAGGCACACAAACAAAAACACTGTGAAGGAAAAAAAAAAAAAAAAAGGGCAAAAGCACAGAGTACGGTATCGACACTGGGATGCAAATACAAAAACGCTCACAGGGAAAAAATGCAACCGTATACTGTACTTTGTCGGCAGGGGGATATATGCATGCAAACACACAGACGTTTTTAACACGTGTCACCATGCACACACATGCAGGAGTCATGGAGCTCCTTTTAGCCGAGGGTATCTCCTCCGTGTCCCCATTTCAGCTCTTTGTAAGCGGCTCCTGATGACGTCCGGGATTTTTCTCCTTGCACACACACACTCATACCGGGTTGTTCGTCAGCGACTCCAGAGTGACGTAAAGAGGTTTCCAGTAACCTGAGCTTGAGCCCCAGGTGCAGCGCACTGGACATACTTGCCCTGTGACAACCCCACACACTGATACTCACGCACGCACACACACTCACACAGGCAGCGAAGGCCTGCATCAATCTCGCCGCCTGATGTGTCCATATTTAGCATTTCTAATCGTGCTACTCTCCCACGATGTTTTCATACATAGACAGCTAGTATAGCCTACAGCATATCAGTTCTCTTTCAGTTATTACCATCTACTGTCAGGATTTTATTTCATTTCAACCAACCTACACTTTTATTTATTTACTTGGTGCACAGTGGTGTTAGTCTTAAAATTGTTGATATCCTCGCTGAGATGGAGGGAAGGAGTCGAAATTTCTTTTTGGAAAATTTGACTTTGAAATTGTAACAGTATATATGCAGCTTTTTCTGTTGCATTTCATACCTAATTCTTGTGTGTTGCAAGAAAAAATAATCAGACAAACCAAAAGTCCTAGCTGACTGAAAATTAGACATCCTCACAGGCTTAATTAGTCCAAATTAACTGCAGAATTGTGTTTTGGTGGGTGTCACTAGTATTGTGTTTCATTTTTTTCCATCTTCTCCCTTATAATTCACTGGCAAGGCTCGTAATTAAGCAGTATTACTCAAGAGTGCGGTATCAATGAATATATCACGACGGTGATTCAGTAGTAAATGAGAATAATATAGTAAAGAATAGGAATTTCACATACATAACCAAACTGAATATTGTCCACTGCAGGAGTCGGTGTATACATACGTCTTTGAGGGTTTGTGGGTCACATGACCTGCATGACTGGCTTGTTGATTTTGTTTTTCCATTCTCACTATAACAGTTGTGCTGACACAGATAACTGCTCAAGGCTAGCAGCTGTTTGTGTTTGGCACACTTCCGTGTTGGTTTCTTTGCTCACCTGCTTTTATTGGCATCTTCAGATGAAATAGTCACCACATACTGTGTGGATGGACATCACATATCTTTTCTGTACAAGACGCTGCAGCTTTTCGGCTGTGTTCTCCTGCTTCCAAACACTTCTGGTATAATAGGAGTGAAAGTGCCCATAACTGGGGAGAGGGGAAGAACCAGAAAAACCCGACAGCAAGATTACGTCAGCTGTATGTTCCGATTTTGGGTCTTTTTGGTTAATTGGCCAGCTCTAATTTTAACCCTTCAGAATGCGTCCCACTGTCACATGTATACCATTAAAATAATAAAAGGCTCACTTCACGGAGAAAGAAATGGGTGGTTTGCACGTCCTGGTTTTTGTGACATCACAAACCAACAAGCCCCACCTTCAGTTCTCTAAATTAGCAACACACATTGACCCACTCAAAAAAACTCATCAGATTAGGGGCTCATTAATATTAATGAGCTGACCAACAGCTTTGATGAGCTATAAACAAAAGAAATTGTTTTTGGTCTTTAGAAATTTTTTGGTGGACAATGATGGGACTTTTAAATTACCAAACATAAAAACATAAATTTGCAGCCCAGCATGGGGGTGGGGGGTGGTAAATTAATCAAAAGAAAGTGTGTTGTTAAAAAAAAAAAAAAAAAAAAAAAAATCACCTTTTGGTGGGAGCTCTGGGCTTGTTTCTCTGCGGTGATCCGGCCCCACAAAGGTGGGAGGTTGGAAGTGTTTCTGTGGCGGTCTTGGGATGTTCCGCCCTGGCTTCGGTCCAGGGCATAGGTGATTGGGACGCTGCCCCAGGTGTGCCAGTCCGCCGTGGTTTTGTGCTTCCAGGCAGCTGGTCTTCGTGCACGTGAAGGGTTGGCTCACGTGGAGGGGTTGTGGGTCCGCTGTGGTCAGGAAGCAACACTCAAGAAACTCTTGTGAAAGCAAAGACAGGTGATCACGCACCATCTGGTAGAAGGAAGGCCCAAACCAGTTAGCCAAACTGGGTAGCTAGCTTGCCGGGTTCAATTCTTGAGCATCATCATTAATACTGAGATAGGTGTGCATCAGGACCGTGCAGACAGATGTGTGGGAAGAGAGAGAGCATCTGGTAATTTTTGAAAATAAAAACACCTGGCAGACATCGTCATTACTGAGGAACAGAATGTTATTTTTTTTTCCTCTGTTCGCTGCAGCCCGGTGGTTGGGGACCACTGCATAAGGCACATTGTCATGGTTTGTTCTGATCTGTAATTAAAACGAAGATTCACTCTTTCCCTCCACCACAGCTACTTCTATTTGAGCGACTGCAGAGCCAGAAAAGAACTGTTTTCACAGTAGTTTTCATACGTTTGAGGAGGTTCATATTAACACTGAAAATACGGAAACTTCAGCAAATTTCTGTTTTAAATGGTCTGAATATTACAATGGTGTAGTAATGCTATTGGAGATTTTATTTGATAAAGCTGGGGCAAGAAAAACTATCAAATTTGAGCCAAAAGTTCAAAGTAATTCATGCGAAATTCATACTTATTTTTCCTCATAAATTTACAAGTTTAATCTGGTATATTTTTATTTTTAGTCATAAATTTGCACCTTAAAAATTCTTCCATTTGCTCCTAATTTGCTATCTGAGAAGATCCACGAAATCTGTTTTAATCCTGTGAGGCTGTTGTATACATGATGAACAATTTAAGAAATTTTCTTTGGCCCCTTTTGAATGAACAAAGCATTAATTAGTGACCCAGGAGAGAAATGACAAAGATTTTTCTTTACGTTTGAAGATATTTTTGTGTTCGTAACACTACAGCAACATGTTGCTTTTGGGTTTTTAATGCTAAAATGGTAACACTAGATTTATTTTTGCTTTAATTTATTTGAAAGCTGTTAATGTCGGATTGCCTTCATGTCCGCCCCTTGTTTAAATTCTTTGTCATAACTGCATTAGTTCATACTGATTTTTTTTTTTTTTGGCAACAGTTCAACCTCAAAAACTCTCCTCAATGTTTTTCATGTCAAGGATGGAAAAATGAGAAATAATCGAGACCTACGTAATATATATGATTATATAAATATGTAATCCTCACAGATTTAGGGTACTGCATTGTTATGCAATCTTTGGTTTATTTTTCTTCTGATTTGTTTTATTTTGTATTCTAGTTTACAGTGGGGGGAAATATTTGATATTCTTGGTTGTTTTGTCATATTGGGGCTTCTCCAACAAATCAAAACAACCCAAGGATATTCTTTTTTTTTTTAAAGCGTACACAGGCATTTTTGCAGTTATTTGTATAAAGAAATGGGTTTCAACATGCCTAATGTTTATTTTTTGTAACTATATTACAGTTTATTTGCTGCTGTGTAGTACAGTTAACAGTTGGAAACTCTGAGGATGGAGACGGCTGTTCGTGGCCCTGTTATCGGGCCCCCCTCTCCTCCCTGAATCTCAACAAAACTTTTTTTCCTTCTTTTCGGAGGACTTGGGTGGAGAGGGGGAGGAGGAAACGCAAAACCCCGCTCTACTCCTGCTACCCGTGTTCTTATTTTTCAAGTTGAATGCTGTCGTTTATTAGCTTTACGGAAAGAGTCAGAAAAGAAAAATACTGTGGAGGTGTGTATCCTTCGTATGTGCATTATTTTTCAGCAACGTACGTTCTATATACAAAAAAAGCTTAAAGAGAAAACTGTTGGAAATCCTTGTGTAAATAAGGAAAACTCAAACTTTGTCGCTTTTTCATGTTATGATGGCGCCTTGGTCGGTGCCCCGCCCCCTTTTTTTTTAGTATTGTTTAATTTCCTTCTGGCTTTCTCTCTTTTGTTTCCTCATAGAGGGAAAGGGGGGTTGGAAGGTACTCAGAGGCAATTTGAGCATCTGCATAGTGTTTATATTTATCAACTTTTTTGCTTTCGATAGAGCTATTGCAATAAAAATGTGTTCATGTAAACACTTTTCTCTTGTCTTTTTTTAAACTGAGTTTGTGTATAGCAGGGCTGTACCCAGTAGTTTGCCTATTATTTATAAATGGGTAATGCTTTTTTACTGAGATTTTATGAAAAAAAATCTAAATTGTGTGAGTGCTTTTAATAAAGCTTTTGCTATTGTGCCAACACTATAACTTTTTAAGAATGTTTAGCGTTTGAGCTAGCATTTTTTAATAAGCCTGAATTTAGCATGTACTGTATAAGCTAACTTTCGTCAATGTTAAGCTTTTACGCTAGCATTCTACATTTTACGTTTATTTTTTTTTTTAAGGAAACCATCTTTTAAACTGTTTGCTTTAATATTAACTTTGTTCTAAGGTTAGAATATTTTAGGTTTTAGACTAGCATTTTTTCCAGCTTTAAGGTTTTATATACTATTTTAACTTGATCTTCAAGTTTGACATTTTTTATACTAACATTGTGTAGCCTAATTTTTTGAAATTTTATCTTGTGTATGCTAGCATTGGTCAGTTCTAAGTCTATATTTGCAAGCCATCTTCGACATTAAGCTGTCAGCTTTTATGTTAAAATTGTTTAAATTTATAACATTAACTTTTAACCTAGCATTCCTATGTTTTAAGTTTTTTGTTTAGCATTTTTGGGCTGCACGGTGGAGCAGTGGTTAGCACTGCGGCAGCACCGTTTACCCTTGGCCGGGGGATCGTGGGTTCGATCCCAGCCCCCGACCAACAGTGATGTGTGTGGAGTTTGCATGTTCTCCCCGTGTCTGCGTGGGTTTACCCTGGGATTTCTCCGGTTTCCTCCCACATGCCAAAAACATGCAGGTTAGGTTAATTGGAGACTCTAAAGTGGCCCTAGGTGTGAATGTGTGTGTGAATGGTTAAGGGATAGCGCCGTACCGTGGTTGCTTCATCCATCCAGGTGGTGGATGCCCTCAATTTCCCCTCTGGGGATCAATAAAGTATACTAAATCTAAAAAAAAATTAAGCTAACTCTTTTTTAAGCTTTAAGCTATTTTTGCTTTAAGACTTTCTTCAAGGTTATGGTATTTTAAGCTTTAAAACTAGCACCCCCCCCCCCAACCTCAAAGGTTTTATGCAGCATTTTAAGCCAACTTTCCTTAGCTTAATAATATATTTATGCTAACATTGTGTAACTTTCAGAAATTTGAAATTTTATTTAAGCTTTCATTTTAAACCTTACAGTTATTCGGCATTTCTGCTTTTAAATCATCATTGGTCAGTTTTAAGCTAATACACACATGGACAAAATTGTTGGTACCCCTCTGTTAATGAAAGAAAAACCCACAATGGTCACAGAAATAACTTGAATCTGACAAAAGTGGTAATAAATAAAAAGTCTATGAAAATTAACCAATGAAAATCAGACAATGCTTTTGTATTGTGGTTCAACAGAATTATTTTAAAAAACAAACTCATGAAACAGGCCTGGACAAAAATAATGGTACCCTTAACTTAATATCTTATTGCACAACCTTTTGAGGCAATCACTGCAATCAAACAATTTCTGTAACTGTCAATGAGACTAATGCACCTCTCAGCAGGTACAGTGGGGCAAAAAAGGATTTAGTCAGCCACCAATTGTGCAAGTTCCCCCACTTAAAAGATGAAAGAGGTCTCCAATTTTCATCATAGGTATACCTCAACTATGAGAGACAAAATGAGAAGAAAAAAAAATCCAGAAAATCACATTGCAGGATTTTTAATGAATTAATTGGTAAATTCCTTGGTAAAATAAGTATTTGGTCAATAACAAAAGTTCATCTCAATACTTTGTTATATACCCTTTGTTGGCAATGACAGAGGTCAAACGTTTTCTGTAAGTCTTCACAAGGTTTTCACACACTGTTGCTGGTATTTTGGCCCATTCCTCCATGCAGATCTCCTCTAGAGCAGTGATGTTTTGGGGTTGTCGCTGGGCAACACGGACTTTCAACTCCCTCCAAAGATTTTCTATGGGTTTGAGATCTGGAGACTGGCTAGGCCACTCCAGGACCTTGAAATGCTTCTTACGAAGCCACTCCTTTGTTGCCCGGGTGGTGTGTTTGGGATCATTGTCATGCTGAAAGACCCAGCCACGTTTCATCTTCAATGCCCTTGCTGATGGAAGGAGGTTTTCACTCAAAATCTCACGATACATGGCCCCATTCATTCTTTCCTTTACATGGATCAGTCGTCCTGGTCCCTTTGCAGAAAAACAGCCCCAAAGCATGATGTTTCCACCCCCATGCTTCACAGTAGGTATGGTGTTCTTTCTCCTCCAAACACGACAAGTTGAGTCTTTACCAAAAAGTTCTATTTTGGTTTCATCTGACCATATGACATTCTCCCAATCCTCTTCTGGATCATCCAAATGCTCTCTAGCAAACTTCAGACAGGCCTGGACATGTACTGGCTTAAGCAGGGGGACACGTCTGGCACTGCAGGATTTGAGTCTCTGGCGGCGTAGTGTGTTACTGATGGTAGCCTTTGTTACTTTGGTCCCAGCTCTCTGCAGGTCATTCACTAGGCCCCTCTGTGTGATTCTGGGATTTTTGCTCACCGTTCTTGTGATCACTTTGACCCCACGGGGTGAGATCTTGCGTGGAGCCCCAGATTGAGGGAGATTATCAGTGGTCTTGTATGTCTTCCATTTTCTAATAATTGCTCCCACAGTTGATTTCTTCACACCAAGCTGCTTACCTATTGCAGATTCAGTCTCCCCAGCCTGGTGCAGTTCTACAATTTTGTTTCTGGTGTCCTTTGACAGCTCTTTGGTCTTGGCCATAGTGGAGTTTGGAGTCTGACTGTTTGAGGCTGTGGACAGGTGTCTTTTATACTGATAAAGAGTTCAAACAGGTGCCATTAATACAGGTAACAAGTGGAGGACAGAGGAGCCTTTTAAAGAAGTTGTTACAGGTCTGTGAGAGCCAGAAATCTTGCTTGTTTGTAAGTGACCAAATACTTATTTTACCGAGGAATTTACCAATTAATTCATTAAAAATCCTTCAATGTGATTTTCTGGATTTTTTTTTTTTCTCATTTTGTCTCTCATAGTTGAGGTATACCTATGATGAAAATTGGAGACTTCTCTCATCTTTTAAGTGGGAGAACTTGCACAATTGGTGGCTGACTAAATACTTTTTTTCCCCACTGTATTTTCGCCTACTCATGAGCAAACTGCTCCAGTTGTCTCAGGTTTGAAGGGTGCCTTCTCCAGACGGCATGTTTCAGCTCCTTCCACAGATGTTCAATAGGATTTAGATCAGGGCTCATAGAAGGCCACTTTAGAATAGTCCAATGTTTCGCTCTTAGCCATTCCTGGGTGTTGTTAGCTGTGTGTTTTGGGTCATTATCCTGTTGCAAGACCCATGACCTGTGACTGAGACCAAGCTGTCTGACACCGGGCATGATTTATGATTTGTTTTCAACAGTGGTGTCCTCCTTGGTCGTCTCCCATGAAGTCCACTTTGGCTCAAACAACGACGGATGGTGCAATCTGACACTGATGTACCTTGACCTTGGAGTTCACCATGAATGTGTTTAGAGGTTGTTCTGGGCTCTTTTGTTACTATTCGTATTATCCGTCTCCTCCTGCGGCCACGTCCAGGGAAGTTGGCTACAGTCCCGTGGATCTTAAATTTCTGAATAATATGTGCAACTGTAGTCACAGGAACATCAAGCTGCTTGGAGATGGTCTTATAGCCTTTACCTTTAACATGCTTGTCTACAATTTTCTTTCTAATCTCCTGAGACAACTCTCTCCTTTGCTTCCTCTGGTCCATGTTTAGTGTGGCACACACCATGTCACCAAACAGCACAGTGACTACTTGTCACCCTTTAAATAGGCCGACTGACTGATTACAAGTTTGTAGACACCTGTGATGTTAATTAGAGGACACATCTTGATTGAACATGTCCCTATGGTCACATTATTTTCAATCTTTTCTAGGGGTACCATCATTTTTGTCCAGGCCTGTTTCATGAGTTTGTTTTTTAAAGTAATGCTGTTGAACCACAATTCAAAAGTATTGTCTGATTTTCATTGGTTAATTTTCATAGAATTTTTATTTATCACTACTTCTGTCAGATTCAAGTTATTTCTGTGACCATTGTGGGTTTTTCTTTCATTAACAGAGGGGTACCAACAATTTTGTCCACGGCTGTATATATTTGATGTTTTTAGCATTTCTGGACAGCATAGCCTTCATTTTGCATTTTTCTTTAGGAAATGCCCATTTTATACTATTTTTATACACAACATTCAAATAATTATCAGTGTCATTAATCATTATTAGCATTTCTGTGCCCTATATACACTGTAGTTTTAAAAACAAACAAGAACATGGACTGAGTCATTAACCACTGCTGGAGTCTCAGCCATTCACATCACAAATCTATAAACAGAAATATTAAAGGGGTCATTGACTGCATTTATTCCGCATTTTAACAGCTCACACATGTCTTAATGAAGTGTTTGTGACATATTTTGTTGTTGAAGCAAATGTGTTTTGCATTTTTCCTGGCTTTCTTGAAACACTCTTGATTTAAAGCCTATCACTTTAAGAAACATCCTTCACCTTTTCAACTCTGCCCTCCCTCTTACATCAGTTACGCCATTAGCTGACTAGCTTCAAGCTTTTAGCTTCCTTCTAGCTTGGATGAGCGGCGCTGGTTCACTGATCCACAGTCGATGGTGTATCTTGCATCTCTCCGGCCCATCTCCCAATAATTTTGCCATGATTCCACAACAAATCACTAGCGTGCCGGGCAGCCCCCCGATTGCCACAACTGACCTGGCCCGGGACCCAAGGCTCCTGGCCGAGGTGCTGAGCCATGGGATTTCAAAGGTCAGTGTCCTGCTCTGCAGGACTCTGCTCCACTTCCGTAGCCAGCTGGGGGATGCCCCGTCACAAGGTGGCTCCCCTACGCTGCCTGTGAGAGTGGCACCTCGGAGGACGATGGGGGAGCTGGCCGTGAGAGCCAGTAGTCTCAGGTCGGTTGCCGCGATCGGCCCATCAGCGCTGGCGATTTGCTGTGGAATCATGGTGAAATTATTGGGAGATGGGCCGGAGTGATGCAAGATATATTGTCGACTGTGGACTGATGAACCAGGTGCTAACAGGGATGGCTATTAGGGTGACTAAGCTCTGAGGAAAGTAACAATATAAGCTGCGCTTGGTGCAAGCCTCCTGGTACCAGTGTTAGCTGGGGGCTGATAGCTCACGGGCTAATAGGCTACCGTTAGCACTGCTTTCATCTACATGGCAGACAGTTAGGCGAGTCAATAATAGAGTGGTGGGCGGGTCTCAAGGATGGTTGTGGGTTGGCTTTGTCAAATCATGACGTATACTCTTTACCCAGAAGAGTTAAAATGTTTCTGGGAGAGAAGAATGAGATAAAGGCTGTATGTGTGCGTTTTTAAGAGAATTGACTGTTTTGATATTTTTTGGATAATTAACGTGACCAACAGATGCATTTCAGACAGTTAAATCCTACAAACACCATTTTCCAGTCAACAACCCCTTTAAAGGTCCACTATGTATTGCTGTTTTTAATGACAGCTGTGGCTAATATAAAAACTGCCCCTCATTCTCTGAATTAAAATAGATTTTTCAAGCTTTTAACTTTGAAGGAGAAATAAATTTAGGTGATTTGTAACGACTTTCAGTGACTTATTATATTTGCTAAATCAAACTTCTATCTTGTGAATATATTTTATATTACTTTGAGTACATGTGACTTAAGCATTGCACCTTGTATATATTTCATATATGAAGACAATAGTAAACCAGGAGTAAAACATCACCTTTTTGCCTGCATTAAATACAGCATCTAGACTGTTTTACTGAATGAACCTTACAGCTCACAGTAGGTCACATTGTCCCTCTGGGTCGAGAAATCTCTCTGATAACTGGTTAAAAAAAGAGCAAAAGCAAGAAAATCTGCTTTCAAAACCTTGCTGACTACATCCAAAAGAATTCGTGAGTGACGTCAATAAGTAGGATTACAATAAGTCCTCGTGTCTTTCATAACCCTCCGACCTCCACAATGAGGCCAAACTTGTAAACTTGTGTAAATTTGTGAAGCACGTTGAGTCATCTGAGTGAGCGTCAAATGTCTTATTGACTTGGTTGATTTCAAAATGGTTTATTGGTGAAACAAGCTTGTCGTCTTTCCTCAAACACTGTGACCCAAATTTGGCTTTGGCCTGGATAACATGAGAACGATGATCAGTACTGAAAGTTGAGACAGCTAGTGTCATTTATACAACAAATCCCTTTTTTAAAGTCTACTCTTTATTACAGCAGTAATTTTTTTAGTGGTTTCATTCAACTGTGTTGTGTCCAATTGTTTCTAATGAATGAACTCATAAACTTATCAATGAAAAAATTAAAACCAAGTCCCAGCCAGCATGCCCATATTGGCCCCACCAAAGGTTAAATCTGGGCTGTTTTATGGATGCCATGTGGGTTTATCCATGGGTTCCATGTTGCCCACATGGACTTTACCTGTGATGCAGGTAAGCAGGTAATCTCTTCACCCACTTGAAACCCACTGGACCAAACATGGATTTAAAATGGGGGAGCAGGTTTCAGTAACATTGGCGCCATAGACAAAATTATGCAACACACACACACAAATTTGAGAAAAAATGTGATCATTTATAAGGAAAAAAGTGACATATTTCAAAAAAAAAAATAGCAAATTTGTGAGGAAAAAAAGTTGCAAATTTACAAGAAAAAAAATGTAAAATTACTTTTACAAAATTTTACAAACTTATGTAAAAAAAATTAGCAAATTTACAAGATAGTCACAAATTTATGTGGAAACTAGAAAAGGACTCGGAGAGCACATACCTCCACCAAGGCTCCTTCCGTCCCTCATGGGACATTGAGTTGTCCTGCTGCACAAATACAAACAGGGTCCTTGGTGGAGGTATGCACTCTCAGATTGTCGCCAAAATTTAATCGGTTCATCCTTGGCCCAAGGGGCTACCTCTGGTGAAAATTTCATCAAAATCCATCCAGTAGTGTTTGCGTAACCCTGCTAACAGACGGACAAACAGACAAACCACCCCAATTACATAACCTCCTTGGCGGAGGTAAAAATTAGAAAAAGTTGCAAATCAAAGATGTAGCAAATGTATGAGTATATAAATGGAAAATGTATGAGAAAAAAGTCCCAAACTTGAGGGACAGCTGTACGTTCAAAGTAAAAAAAAAAAAAAGTTGAAAATTTTTGATAAAGTTCCAAATTTACAAGAAAAACGTTACAAATTTAAGGGAAAACATCCAAAATTTACAAAAAAAATGGCAAGTTTACAAGGAAAAAGGTAAATTTATGAGAAAAAGTTGGAAATTTATGAGAAAGTTTCAAATTTTCAAGGAAAATGAATGAAGTTAGGAGGGAAAGCCACAAATTTACAAGAAAATGGCAAATTTATGAGAAAATAATAAGTAAAGTCCATGTGGGCAAACACAGAATCTATGGACAAACCATTTTGGGACCCATAAGACAGCCCAGATTTAACCTTTGGTGGGGCCCACATGAGCATCATTTTTTATTTAACCTTTATTTATACAGGGGATTGAGAGGCAAGCTCTTTTTCAGGGACGCCCTGTTCACATTCACACCTGGAAGCTGCCCAGGACAACCACAGACTGACCTGTGGCCACTGGAGCAGTTGGGGTTAAGGGCCTTGCTCAAGGGCACCACAGTGGGGTTAAGGAGGGTGGGGCAAACAGTCCTATGTTATCTGTCCCACCCAGATCTGATCCTGCCAGTTCAGGGGTTGAACCGGAAGGCTTCCGCTCACCAGTACACACCCCTAACCATTAGGCCACCACTGTACGTTACTTACTCACCCCAGCCAGCATGCTGGGGTGAGTAAGTAACTTTTTTTTAATAATCCTTTAGTAGTCCCACAATGGAGAAATTACAGGGCATCCACCTGGATGGATGAGGCAGCCACGGTGCAGCGCCAATCCATTCACCATGCACACACACACACACACACACACACACACACACACACACACACACACACACACACACACACACACACACACACCTAGGGCCACTTTAGAGTCTCCAGTTAACCTAACTTGTATGTTTTGGGCCTGTGGGAGGAAACTGGAGTACCCACAGTAAACCCACGCAGACACGGGGAGAACATGCATCGATCCCGTGACCTTCTCACTGTGCTGCCACAGTGCTAACCACTGCACTAACGAGCTGCCCAACATACTATACTATATATATTAAGGCCTTTTTCAGAATCCATCAGGTGACGGTGATCACCAATGTGTAAGCAACATTATCCTTAATTTAAGTGGCGACCAGTTCAATCCGGACGCTGCTCTGAAGTGAACGCTGACTTTAATGATGAAAGATGCAATAAATGCCTTTATATCCACCACAGTGCATCTTTAAAAGTTTTAACCTCTTGGGCAACAGGCCTGTTTTTGTAGATCCTGCTTGAAAATGGTGTACTCAAAATTAATTGAGTATATCTCAGCAACCACAAGGTTTATTTGTATTATCTTCATATCCTAATAAAGGAAATACTTGTGAGATTATTTCAGAGGTGTAAGAATATGCTACTGGGTCAGAGTAAATGAAGATGGCACACAGCAGAAAATGAAAAATTTCATTCTCGCCTAAAGGAAATTGACATTCTTTCACTAAATATCCTTTCAGAATGATGCTGTCATAGCCCAGAACCTCTAGCAAATCAAAATAGAGCATGAAACCATCACCTACACCAAAATTCATGCAGAATAATGAGAAATAGATTTTTTTAGAGAGGCATTACTGTAACCGGAGTGGTGGCCTAGAGGTAGAGCATCCATCCCCACATCTGGGAGGTCATGGGTTCACGCCCCAACCGGGTAACCTGCCTTCTAGCTTGGTGCTCAGGATAATAGAATGGGGGAAGGGAAGTTAGTTACCCAGCCACAGGGGGAGCACAAGCCAGTGTACTCCCTGTGCCAGTCCCAAGAAAGGATAAATGGGCAGGGTTGTGTCAGGAAGAGTATCCTGTGTAAAATTCTTGCCAAATCGACATGCAAATTATCACAATATTAGCTGATGATATGCTGTGGTGACCCCAAAATGGAGCAGTCAGAAGAAGAGGCATTGGTGAAGATATTATTAGTTGGGATTCAAACACGTACTAGTCTCTATGCAGAAATACAAAAGTAGGTGTGCTACAGCCCCCATGTTTGGTGTTAGTCATGCTAGGCAACAAGTAAAATAAAATGCTGAGGTGTTATCTGTGTTGCCTTTAAAACAATCATGATTGCTTTTTTTTTTTTTTTTTTAAATCAGGTGAAAGAGTTCTCTCAAATCGCATTCTCGATGCTTGTTTGTCTGTCCAAAAGATATTGTAAATAATTAATCTTTCTCATCCACTTTGGGTGGGAGCTGCTGAAAACTTTATTGAGTCAGGATGTGACTAACTTAATGTGGACAATGTTTTCTGTTTTGTTTATAGTCTGTTTCCGGTGCATTCCGTGTCCACGTGGACTGTTATCTAAAAGAAAAACAAAGATCTGATGGTTTTAGCGCCCCGCCATAAACTCTGATCTGCTTTTATCAAGGCAGGAACGTGACCATAAAAAGATAAATGGAGTTTCAAATAAAGTCCTGATTAGATTATGAGGGAATGAATGAATGAAGGAGTACAGACGCGTCACCCAAGACAACTTGTTTTCCAAGGCCACTAGCAAGGCTTGCATAATCATTGATGCACTTTATGGCCCCTTTGGCTCACGATCCTTTGAAAAAGTAAAGCCATCAATAAGAAACAAGGGCCTCTTTCCTCATTCCTGAAGCTCCTTTTTTTTTTTGCAGATGATTGGGTTTTCAGAGGATAACAAACACTGTCTATCCAACTCAGGTGACCGCTCCAATAACACAAAGTCCAACTGTCAAAACAACACAAAGTCCACTCTGGTCATAAGAGCTGCTCAGATGACCAGGTGGATTTGATCCACTGCACATGTCATTGTTTGTCTTGCTTTGATACACAAACATCCAGCAATTTCTCCTTCTATTAATCCCTTAAAAAAAATCAATCATGGTGCAGTTGTAGAGCTTTGAAACTGTTATAAATATACTGTATACAGCATGTGATATTAGCATAGCGCTACTTGAAAGCATCTATTTGTAACTCTCATTCTTGTTTTAATGAGCAACAGTGATTAACTACACCTGCAGATGTAAGTCCCACAAACACTATAAACATGCTGAATACTTAAAGGTGCACGCCAGTGGCTATAAATCCCCTATAAAAACAAATCTACATTGTCTAAAATGGTATCTTATGCCCTTTTTTCTACAAACAAAACTTTTCTTTGTCTTACAGTTTTGTGTCAAAATCAGTTCCCCAGCCCCACCCCCACCCCCACCCCCAAACGCCAGAATCGACTAGGCCAGGGGTGTCAAACTCAATCCATGGAGGGCCAAGACCCTGCATGTTTTGCTTCTACCCAGTGTCATCAGCAGGTGTTTTCACTGATCAGCAATCAGTGGGAAGAAATTCAGTGAAATCGCATGCTGAAGACACTGGGTGGAGGTAAAACCTGCAGGGTCTTGGCCCTCCATGGAATGAGTTTGACACCTGTGGACTAGGCCCACTCTATACCACAAGGCTAATAGTGGCTAGTGCTACATTAAACAGCATAAATCCTGTGATTTAAAAAAAAAAAAAAAAAGACTTACCGGTTGAAGGACATGTCCAATTGTATGCACAGTGGTGCAGGATCATGACTGAAACTACATCAATCCTTGAAAGCAGTTTAATGGTAAAACCCATCTTAATTTTGGTCAAGTTTTCAAAGCAGCTAGCCCAAAAACGCTAACTGGCCAGAGGCTAACTTCAGTTAGGCCAGAGAGTCCTGACTGGCTCAAGACTACTCATGTGCCAGCGGCTGTACATATCTACATTACCAAAAACGCTCCATTTCAACTCCCTTTTTTGTGGGGGCGGGGCTAAGGTGAAACTTTAAAGCAAAAAAAAAAAAAAAAACAGACGAGACATCTGAGTGATTTCGCTCTTGATATGTATTATAAGTCATAAAAAAACATGTTACAGACATGTTCACAAGAAAAAAAAAACTGATTTTTGGCAGTGCACTTTAAATAGTTTGTAATTCTAACATGGGCATCTATGGGGATTTTCCTTATTTTTGCAATCAACCTCAAGTGGCCATCAGTGGAATTGCAGCATTTGGCACTTTGCCACTGAACGTCACCTACAGTGAGCATGACATACTGTAGCGAACTCAATATGAGCACCCTACTTGGCTTGCCAAGTGGGTTGACCCTATTGGCGACACAGGTAGAGTGCGGGACTCCGGAGCGGGAGGCGTGAGTTTGAACCTCCCGGTGGGACGTCGCCATGTCGAGCAGCACGTTACAATACTGTTCACTATCAACACAATTATATAAATATAATCCATGACAAGATTATCAACTTATTTTTACCTCCGCCAAGGGAGGAGGTAATGTTTTCGGTAGTGGACATTGGTTGGTTTGTTGGTTTGTCTGTTGGTTTGCCTTTTACCGGCGCGGTGGAGGAGTGGTTAGCACTGCGGCAGCACAGCAACTCACCCTTGGCTGGGGGATCCTGGAGGAATGGATGGATGGATGGAGGAATAAAACTCTTAAACCTTCAGCTCACCATGTCACGCCTGACTTCTATTTTATACCTCCACAACGGCACATTTAAGGGCTGTTTAATCAATCAGTTCTGTTAAAGTAGAGCTGATCACAGCGGTCATCTGGCCTGTAGAGGAATGAAGCTGGTCTCATATTTATGATTTTAACATTTTATTTTGCTGCGCTGCATCAGGGTTAAGAAGTTCTGTCCCCCCCTTCCTCAATCGTTCTACAACGCTGTGTCTGACATTACGTTTTCTTGTGCGCATGCGGGTCACTTCATAGCTGTAGACCGTTCACACTGGAGTCTGATGAGGGTCGCATTTAAGTTGTAATGTGAATGCCCACACAAAAAAATCGGATCTCAGCAAAAAATCAGAATTGAGCATCAAGACCTGCAGTGTGACCATAGCCATAGAGGCCCCTTAGTAGATGACAGGGTCCATTGCTTTTGCCTGCTCTGCTTTATTTCCTGAAACGGCCTTGCAAGTATTAGACCAAAGGCCAATACACCACTACTGATAACTGCGGACATCCGGGACTTTGACTGTTCTGGTTGCTTAGCAACAAGGGGCTGATGAAAATAACCACCATTATTGTATTGTGAACTGCTAGCGAGTAGACTTATTAGGATAGTTTTTCATCCCTGTTGGTGGGATTTATGAAGATCAAGACAGGCTATCTTTGAGACAAGATAGATTACACCTTCAAGGTAATTCTTGAGTGTTTTGTGGTCTGTGGCGCTGTATGCTTACAGGTAGCAGCCTTGGAAATGCTGGTGAGCTCAACAGTTAGCTAGATTAAATTAGCATCATAGTAGAGTCATTTTGGGGGGTTTCGTGACCAACCTCCCAGGACCTTTTTTTCTCACTGGATTTAGCATTCTAGACCCATTTTAATGAAAATAAGCTCCCATGTACCTCCCAAAAATTACGGGAAACCTTTTTTTTGCCCAAAATTCAAAATGGCCACCAAAATGCATACCACCACCTATATCTCAGTAACTAATTCAGCTAGGAGGTTGATTTTGGTGTCTAGACATAGGTTTTTGGGGTCAAGCATTCCATTAATGCTATTAGTTTACTTGTGAAACAAATCCATCACGATGAAATCCAATATGGCCGCCAATATGGCCACCGATTAACATTTTTTTTGTTTCTTGACTACTAAGGCACCTAGAAAGCTGATGTTGGTGTCAAAACAGAGGTTTAAGGAGTCATACTATCTGTTTATTCCAATAAAAGTGTGTTTAAATGATTACATAATCGAGAAATCCAAGATGGCGGCCGGCTGTCATTTTCACATGCAATGGACTTTTTCATATCCATCACCAAATGAGATAAAAATGTCAAATGAGGTATCCTTACATTCATTTTTAATAATTATTAGAAAGCTCCTGCATTGATTCAGTGATTTCACTGAGGAACACTTGGGTAATCCCCTTAGGATTCCCGGAATCCTATGCTTGATTCATTGATTCCTTTTTGCATAGCAAGAGAGAGGATGCAGTGATTTTGTAAGATAAGATAAGATAAGATAAGATAAGCCTTTATTAGTCCCACAATGGGGAAATTCCAGGATTGCAACAGCACAGGGATAGCAACACTCAGAGCAACAATCAGAAGGCAAGAAAAAAAAAACAACATCTAGTAAACATATGTCCATATTACTATAAATGTATATATATAGACACACAGTGCAGAGCATTATGGTTGGTTGCTAACAGGCGCCTGGTTAATGCACTGTCCTTTGACTGTCTCCCCTGTACAGCTCGAGGGGCCGGGCCAGTAACACAAGCCAACGTCACAGCTCCAGGCGGTAAATTCCACACACTGCTCACTCAGTTCCCAGCACTCACTGTCCCGACGTTTTCAGCGGCCATCGCTAAACACGGGGTGGAGCACTTTATCACCACCACTGGGCCGCCTGTTTTCGCACGACCTCGGTGCTTGGACGCAGCTAAACTGGCCATAGCGCGCGAGGAGTTTGCCAACCTGGAAAGGTTGGGCGTCATCAGGCGATCGAACAGCCCATGGGCATCCCCGCTGCACATGGTCCCTAAGGCTGAGGGATCGTGGCGACTGTGCGGCGATTTCCGCAGGTTGAATAACGCCACAGCACACGACTGCTACCCGATTCCCCACATTCAGGATTTTTCCGGTCACCTCGCTGGAGCGTGCATTTTTTCTAAAATAGACCTGGTCCACGGTTACCACCAGGTCCCAGTGCGCGAGGAGGACATACCCAAAACAACAGTAATAACTCCGTTCGGCTTGTTTGAGTTTCTGCACATGCCTTTCGGATTAAAAGGAGTGGCACAGACGTTCCAGCGCATGATGGACGCGGTGCTGCGCGATCTCCCGTTTGTGTTCGTCTACCTGGATGATATCCTGGTAGCCAGCGCGTCCGAAGACGAACACGTAACCCACCTCAGGACAGTTTTCCAGAGGTTGGAGGAACACGGGTTAATAATCAACCCAGCGAAGTGCCAGTTCGGCGTGACGGGGATTGATTTTTTTGGGGCACTGCGTCTCACCGGAGGGAGCGATACCCTTGCCCGACAAAGTGCGTGCTGTGGCGAACTTCCCCCGGCCTCAGACGGTCAGGGCACTGCAGGAATTTTTGGGGATGGTTAATTTTTATAACTGTTTCCTCCCCCGCGCAGCTCAGCTCATGCAGCCACTGTACGCCGCGCTCAAGAGACGGAAACCCGCGGATGGAGTCGAATGGACTCCGGAGCGAGAGCAGGCGTTCTCTGAGGTGAAAGCAGCTCTGGCAAACGCCGCACTGCTGGCGCACCCAGACCCGGCGGCCCGGATAGCGCTCACAACCGACGCCTCGGACGTGGCCATAGGGGCCATCGTGGAGCAACGTGTCGCCGGTTCTTGGCAGCCGCTCGCTTTTTTCAGCAGGGCTTTGCGCGACAGTGAGCGTAAATACAGCGCGTTCGACAGAGATTTGCTGGCTCTCCACCTGGCCAAATGCCACTTCCAGTTCTGGCTGGAAGGGTGCAGATTCACCGCGTTCGTGGACCACAAGCCGCTGACATTCGCGATGGCCAAGGTTTCGGAACCATGGTCGGGCCGGCAGCAGAGACAGCTGGCCGCGATCTCAGAGTTTACGAGCGATATTCAACATGTGTCGGGTAAACTGAATGTGGTGGCGGACTGCCTCTCGCGCCCGGTAGTGGCCCTGGTCTGTGTAGGGATAGATTATACAGCCATGGCCGCAGAGCAAATTAGCGATACGGACGTGCGCGCGCTCCAGTCTGGACCAACAGAGTTAAGGCTGGAGAGCAGAGTGCTGCAAGATGGCAGCCCCCCCCCCCCCCAATCTAACTAACTAACTAACTAACCTGCACTTATATAGCGCTTTTCTAGTCACAAAGACCACTCAAAGCGCTTTCATTAATACTAACCCTCTATTCTAAGGGCCTATAGGAAACAGATATCTAGGAACAATTTAGAACAGCCAATTAACCTAACATGCATGTTTTTGGCATGTGGGAGGAAACCGGAGAAATCCCGGAGTAAACCCACGCAACACGGGGAGAACATTCAAACTCCACACAGATCACTGTTGGTCGGGGGCTGGGATCGAACCCACGATCCCACGATCCCCACAATCCCCCGGCCAAGGGTAAACTGTGCTGCCGCAGTGCTATCTGCGACGTCTCCACGGGACGCTCGCGCCCGGTGGTCCCGGTCGCGTGGCGCCGCCACGTGTTTGAGTCAGTTCACGCTTTGGCGCACCCAGGAGTGCGCGCGTCAGTCAAAATGGTGGGAGCGAAATTCGTGTGGCCAAGCCTGCGCAAACAAGTGAAAGAGTGGGCTGCAGCCTGCGTAGCTTGTCAACGAGCCAAAGTGCACAGACACACCAAGGCCCCTTTGGAGCCGTTTAGGATACCGGCTAAAAGATTCGACCATGTTCACGTGGACCTCGTGGGCCCTCTCCCGCCGTCGCAGGGGTTCACGCACCTTCTGACAGTGGTGGACCACACCACACGCTGGCCAGAAGCAGTCCCACTGGCGGCAACCACGTCCGCAGACGTGGCGCGCGCTTTTTTGACAGCATGGGTAGCGCGTTTTGGAATCCCGTCGGACATCACGTCCGAAAGGGGCCCTCAGTTTGTTTCCGAACTTTGGTCCGCGATGGCCCGCAGCCTGGGTGTTGCAATTCACCGCACGACCGCATACAACCCACAAGCAAATGGGTTATGTGAGCGTTTTCACAGGTCACTGAAAGCAGCACTCAGGGCTTCGTTGATGGATGCAAATTGGGTTGACCGGTTACCGTGGGTTTTATTGGGGTTGCGTTCCACACCAAAAGAGGATCTGGAGGCTTCCCCAGCTGAGCTTGTTTTTTCTCAGCCACTGCAGCTGCCCGGGGAATTTTTGCCAGATAATCCCGCGCCGGACAGCTGCACGTCTCAGCGTTTGCAGCGTAGTGCAGACACAGGCACGCTGCCCGGCCCACCACTGTTTCCCATGCGCTTTTGTTCGTGCGTTCGTGTTCGTCAGACACAATGCCCACCGCCCACCATTTCGCCCACCCTGTGATGGCCCGTTCAGAGTGCTGGAAACAGGGGACAAGCATTTTTTGTTAGACTTGGGGGGGCGTCGGAAGAAAATATGCATAGACAGACTTAAGCCCGCCTTTGTAGTGGTGGACGAGCAAGTGCTGCTGGCTCGGACCCCTCGGCGTGGAAGACCCCCACTGAGAGCTCCCCAGGCAAACGATTCACCAGGACAGCCACACGGGCAGAGCAAAGTCCCCCCCCCCCCTTGGCCCACCCGCAGTCAGACACACATCCAGCAGCCTCCCGCCGGCACAGAGACCCCCATTACAGCAGATATGGGAGGAGACTGAAGCCCAAAAGACGTGCCGACTGAAACTCTGTCTGGGGGGGGGGGGTGATTATGACGATGCATATTGGTGATATAGCAATGTATATTGTGGTTGTGTCAGCAGACAGCGTCTCAGTCAGGAGGCAGTGGTTAGACACAAGAGAACAATAGGCAGGGACCTCATGGGGAGTTGGCCGGAAGAGAGAGCTGGGGGTTTAAGGAGAATGTATGGTGGAGGTGAAATGTCATGCAGATGTGAGATGATCTGTGGAGTTTTAAGGGATGAAACCTGGTTTGGCTATTCAGTGCTTTCTGTGTATGATGTTGTGAGAGTGTGAATAAACTTCATCTGATCGTAACTTGACCTCATCATTTCCACACTCTCCACAGTAGCAACAATAATGTATTATTCTTAACCAGGTATGGCAGTGGTTACTGTTTACAACAATACAGATAACTCAGGCTGCAATAATTTTCTTTCACTGAGGAAGGGAGATGTAATGTACTATTGTGAGTTTGCGTTTTGGGTCTGGGCTTCCGTAGCTGCCTACTACATGTTTGTCCCTAACTGCACCCTGTCCCTACTCTGCGTAGTTGCAATTAAAAAAAAAAAAAAAAAAAAAAAAAAAAAAAAAAGGCTATTGCTAGCATGCTAGTCTCTTCACTATGTTAAGTACTAAATAAGTACATTAGAAACTGGTCAACTTCTATGTCCACCACTTGATATTTATGTGTGGCTGCTGATTGATCTAATTTATGAGTGCCCCACGTGGGTACCAGTAACAATAGCCTATCAGAGGAATTGTTTTGACATGTGACTATGCAAACACCATGAGAGGTAAGAAGTAATTAGCTCGGTCAAAATGTCCGGAAAAAAGTTTGAAAGTGGTGCTCATAAAATTATTGAGAGTAAAAGAGCTTAGCGAAAATGAATTGCTCAAAAAATCTCAAAACGTAAAGGATTTTTCTAAGCTGGAGCATCGAGTGGAGGAGGCTGCTAATTACTGCACAGAGGAGACAGGTGGGCTGTTAAAGCACTCACCTGGAGGAGAAGGGAGATGCCATGATTGCTTACATTAGACAGCTGTGCATGGGACAGTGAACTCCGAACTTGGTAAAAAGTAGAGTGGATCAAGCATGCATCCATATGACGATATTCATGAGCTGCACTTAAGGGAGTAATGAAGGCTTTTTCTTTAAAGGTAAGACATGCTATTAGCAGTGTTTCCAGTAATGATGTTAAAACTGAGGCCTCATGAAACAATGAGCAACTTTGAGACAATTGCTTCACGAGCCACAGTGTTATGAAGCATCTAGTAAAGACTGCCATCTGGTGACTGACTGTCAGAACTTCATTTGAGTTGAAAATCTAAAAAGGCCAATACTCTATCACAGGTTGCACTACACTTTTTGTTATGTCATTTTCTCAGACAGGCTTGTATAAATTCTGCCAATGTTATCTATCATTTTATTCATTCATTCATTCATCTTCTTCCGCTTAATCCTTTTTGGGTCGTGGGGGGGCTGGAGCCTATCCCAGCATCTTTGGGCGAGAGGCATTGACTTTAATTAGATTACCCTCCATATAGTCTGTCAAATGATAGACAGCTTTCAGAATTTGTAGTCATTGCTGGAAAAATTCTGTAGGACAATTTTCAGTGAACGAAAACTCTGATATATACGTGTGTGTGTATATATATATCTTGCATGGCGCTTTTGTGTAGCGTGTGAACACGCAGCGGCCTGTCTTCTCTCTGCGTGTTTTTGTGATACTGGTGTTTAAATTGTTTATTGTACATATATGATGCTGTGCACAAGCTACAGTCGCCACAGCCTTCTGGAGATAAGGAATATGTCCGAACATTACGTCTTGGACCAGAACCTTACAGAGGATCTCCGTGGCGTAGGTCTCCTCCACCAGTCCTCCACACCCTCGGACTCGAGTGCCATGTCTTATCCCAAATGGAGACGCCGTAGACGGCGTGAGCAGAAACAAAAGAGAGGTAAACATGGAGGTATCCGAACGAGGCTAACTGCTAGCCCGCACAGACTCCCGATTCCTTCACTGATTCTGGTCAACGTACGCTCACTAGACAACAAAATAGACTACATACAGCTCATACAACATAATGCGTGGAACTGCTGTGTTTTTATCTTTACGGAAACGTGGTTAAATGACAATATACCGGACTCTGCCATTCAGTTAGCTGGGCTAACATGCTATCGTAGCGACAGAGTGCTCACAGTAGGAGGGAAAACCCAGGGTGGAGGCGTGTGTGTTTACATCAGTGATGCTTGGTGCAGAGGTACAACTGTCATTCACAAGCACTCTTCTCCATTGGTGGAGTTTTTTTTTGTAACTTAGATTTTTATTCATTTTTCATCATATATAATGCATTCAGATCACATTCTACATTTAAAAAACAAAGGGGTTAGGGTAGGGAAAAATAAAAAAAAAATAAACAAAATAAAAAAAAAATAAAAAAAAATAAAAAATAAAAGGGGGGGGGGGACAAATGTTGGAGCATCAAGTTTTTAGTTTCCATCTCTTAATTCTTCTGGTTTTTTCAGTGTCTTTGGTTATTCTTTCAATTTCTGCCTCGTTGTTGCACTTTGTAGTGTGTCCATTTCCGCCATTTTTTCTCCCATATTCCTTCTTGCATTCTTCGTCGATATGTTAGTTTTTCCATCATACGTATGTCCTCAACAATGTCAGTCCATTGTTCTTGGTCAGGAAGAACTTCTGATCGCCATTTTTTTGTGATAGTTTTTTTACATGCAATCAACAAGATTTTAACTAGATATCTGTCCTCAGCCTGTATAACACTGTCTTTTTTAAGATCACATAAGTACATCAGGTTACAGTTCATTGGTATATTATATCCTAATATCCTCTGTATTGTCACATGCATAGATTTCCAAAATGATGATATTTTGTAGCATTTCCAAAACATATGTGAGTGGTCTGCATTTTGAGCCCCACATCCCCTCCAGCATAAAGATTGGGTATTTGTATATTTTCCTTGAATCTGTGGTGTAATGAAAAAGCGAATCAGGTTTTTCCATCCAAATTCCCTCCATGCCCTTGAATTTGTTGATGTGTGTTGTGTTTTCCATATTTCCTGCCAGCTTTCTTCTGTTATGTTTAAATTGAGCTCTTTCTCCCATTTCTCCTTTATATAGTTACTTGTATGATTGTTTGTCATAAGTTTCTGATATAGTTTTGAAATAATTCTTATTTTATTTCCTGCATATGAGCTTAAAATAAGTTGTATAATCTCGTTCACATCTGTTTGGAGGTTATGCCTAATCTTCTTCATATAGTAATCTCTCATCTGCAGATATCTGAAAAATTCCGATCTTTCTAATTTAAATTTTCTCCTGATATTTACAAAGCTCCCGAGATCTTTTTTTCCGATATTGCCCCATGCTGTGATTCCCTTGTTCACCAGATTTTTGTATCCCCTATCTTGTTTTGCCGGTTCAAACTGACTGTCAAATGCTACCCATTTCAATAGTTTTATGTCTTCCCTTATATTATATTTTTGTACTATTTTATACCACAGTTCTAAAGTAAATTTAGTGATTGGGTCTATTTGTTTGATTTGCTTATATGCATCTTTATCCCCTATTATGCTTTGTACTGGGAGTCCCTCAATTTCCTTTTCCATTTCTTTCCATTTTGCCTCATATCCCTCGTCGCACCAACATATGATATATCTTATTTGTGCTGAGTAGTAATATTCCTTTAGACTCGGTAGGCCCATGCCTCCTTTCTCTTTTGGTAATTGGAGGGTTTTATATTTCACTCTTGGTTTTTTACCTCCCCAAACAAATCTCGATATCATCCTGTCCCACTTTGAGAATTGGGCATCTGGAATCTCTGTTGGTATAGCCTGGAAGAGGTAAAGTAATCTAGGTTGTATGCTGATTTTGACTGTCTCAATTTTTGAATTCAGATCCATATTTAAGATTGACCATCTATCAATATCTTTTTTTATTTCTTGTTCCAACCTATCATAGTTTGCTTTATATATTTTGCTTAGGTCTTTAGGTATGTTCACTCCAAGGTATTTTATTTCTTTTTGCTTCCAGTTTAGTTTGATCTTATCAGTTATCTGGTTTAGAGGGTTATAGTGGAATGTCAGTATTTGTGTTTTTGTTATGTTTATCTTGTATCCTGATAATTTTCCAAAATTTTCTATCAAGTTCATCATTTCCATTATTGATTTATCTGGTTGTTCAAGATA
Organism: Pholidichthys leucotaenia; assembly: GCA_020510985.1. Taxonomy (NCBI): domain Eukaryota; kingdom Metazoa; phylum Chordata; class Actinopteri; order Cichliformes; family Pholidichthyidae; genus Pholidichthys; species Pholidichthys leucotaenia. The sequence continues at coordinate 122,551,853 of CM035836.1, read as the reverse complement.
AACTATAATATCGTCTGCAAATAGCCCAATCTTGTGTTCCGCCCCCTTTATTGTTACACCTTTTAATTTCTTATTTTGTCGTATCGCTTGAGCCAATGGTTCTATGAACAGAGCAAACAAGGTGGGCGATAAGCAGCATCCCTGCCTAGTTGATCTTTGTATATTTACTTTGTCTGTTAAGCTACCGTTTATCTTGATTCTTGCCACAGGTTCTTGATATAGCGTCCTTATGCATTGTACTGATTTTTCGTTAAATCCAAAGCGCTCCAGTACACTATATAGGAATTTCCAGTTAACCCTGTCAAATGCTTTTTCTGCGTCTAAACTCATTATTACTGCGCTTTTCTTTTCTTTATGTATTTGGTTAATTATATGTATTGTTCTCCTGATATTGTCATGTGTTTGGCGTCCCTCTATGAATCCAGTTTGATCATCTTCTATCAATTCCGTCAAGAATGTCTTTATTCGTTTACATATAATTGTTGTGTATATTTTATAATCTACATTTAATAAAGAGATTGGTCTATAGTTTCCGCATTGTTCTTTATCTTTCCCTGGCTTTAAAATAACTGAAATGATTGCTTCGTTCCATGTTGGAGGTATTTTGTTGTTGTTCAGCGTCCAATTAAATGACTTTAGGAGTTGTGGCAAGAGTTCTTCTATAAACAGTTTATAAAACTCAGATGGGTATCCATCACTACCTGGTGATTTACCATTTTTAAGTGACTTAATCACATCTCTGATCTCTTGTGTTGTTATTTCTGCTGTTAGTTTTTCATTTTGTTGATTTCCTATTGATGGCAAGTCCAATGTGTCTAGAAATTTTTTGATATCTTTAGTATTTGTTTCTTCAGGTTGCGAGTATAGTTCTTGGTAGAAATTATGGAAAATTTCTTCGATGTTTTCTGGGTTAACTGTGGTTTTATTTGTGGTGGGGTCTTTAATCTTGTATACATTATTCATTGTTTGTTGTTTTCTTAACCGTTTTGCCAGCAGTTTTGTGGCTTTTGGTCCCGTTTCATAATATTTTTGCTTTAGATATCTATTTTTCCTTTCAATTTCATCCATTTGTGTTTCTTTTATCTTTGTTTTTTCTTCTTTAATTTCTTGATATATTTTTGGATCATTTGTGCTTTGATGTTTACGTTCTAATTCCCTTAGTCTCTCACATCTTTGTTCATATGCTTCCAGTTTAGTCTTATTTGCTTTTCCTGTTTCAACAATTAATTTACCCCTTAACACGGCTTTTAGTGCGTCCCATAGTATTGTTGGGTCCACTTCTTCATTGTCATTCTCTTGGATATATTCGTTTATGTTTATTTTTATTCTTTCTTTCATTTTCTCATCATTTAACAGTCCTACGTTAAGTTTCCATGTTGTTTGTCGTTTTCTATTGTTTAAATATATTTCCATGTATATAGGATTATGATCTGATATTTCTGCCCCTCCAATCCAACAATTTCTCACCCTGTGTCTGTCACCTTCATTCATAAGGAAGTAATCTATTCTAGAGTGTACTTTATGGGCTGCTGAATAATGTGTATAGTCTTTTTCGAGTGGGTGTAGGTCCCTCCATATGTCTACCATACCCATTTCTGCCAGTGAGGTTCTTATGAACTTTGTTACATGTTTTTTTGTCTTCTTAACACTTGTTGTGTCAACTTCATGATCCATGACAGCATTTAAGTCTCCTCCACAAATTAGGACTCCTTCACTGTGTGTTGCTATGAGATCAAACAGATGTTGAAAAAAACCCTTGTCACTTTCTGGTGGGGCATAGATGCTCACTAATGTAATCTGCATACCATCTATTCTTCCCTTTATTATTACATATCTGCCTTCTTTATCCTGGATTTCCTGTTCACTTTCAAATTGTATTTTGTTTGAGATTAGTATCATAACCCCCCTTTTTGCTCCTCCCTTAAATGAACTGTAGTAGGAGTTCTTATAGCCAAATCTCTTTAGTTTCACATGTTCTGCCTTGCTCAAATGTGTCTCTTGCATAAATATAATTTCAGCTTTTTCCTTCTTGAATTTTCTTATTATTCTTTCCCTTTTAACAGGTGAGTTCAGACCATTCACGTTTAGTGTCATTATCTTAAGATTTTTACCCATATTCATGTTTTTCCATTTTTTTAACTTGTGCTCCTAGCCCCTTTAACAACAAAAATAACACATATTTATATAAAAACACATTAAAAAAACTCGACCTCCGTACTTTGGGCCTTTCTTCTGCCCACTGGTCCCTGTTGGTGGGTGGGGGGTTTGTCTTCACAGAGTGAAGGGCCCTCCCTAGACCTGTATTTACTATCAAAGTAATAGTCATAAGTCTAGAAATGTCCAACAAATATCACTTAAACCTCTCCTAGCCGTCTGTTTCTCTTTTACCTTGTCTTCTTGGCCTTCATTTCTTCTGTGCCTTTCTTAATCTTTGTTATGATCTAGGCTTTCAGTTGAAAGCCTTGTAGCTTGTCCTGGGCCCGCTGCTCTACGTCTCTCCCCCTTCTTCCGCCGTTCACTCGTCTCCACTCCGTCTGTCGTGGTGCGTTCAGGGCCGCCGCTGCTCCAGCCGTCTCCTTCGGCACGCTCACCTCAAGGCCCCGCTCCATCATATCCCGCGCTGCCTCTTCGGCCGTGTTGTAGGTTCTTGTGCCTTCCTCCCAATGAATCCTCATTTTCGTTAGCGGCGTTTGGAATCTAATTTTTTTCTCTTTCAGCGTTTTTTTAATATTGGCATATTTCTTCCGCTGCTGCACGATTTCTGTCGGGTAGTCATGGTCAAAAAATACCTGTTTGTCGCCGATTCGTATCTTTTTTTTCCATGCTTGCGTCAGGATTCTTTCCTTTATGTCATATTTCACAAAGTTTACCACAACTGACCTGGGTGGAGAGTTTGTTTTCGGGTTCTGTGCCGGTGTTCTGTGCGCCCGTTGAATCTGCAGATCCGTTTCTCCGGGTATTTCCAGTTCTTTTTTTAAGAACTGATCCATGAATTTTGTCATCGAGTTGCCTTCAATGCCCTCCGGAATTCCAAAGATGCGCATATTGCTTCGTCGGGATCTGCTCTCCAAGTCGTTTATTTTCTCCTGCATCCTCTGCGTTTGCGTCGTCAGGGTCTGTAGTTGTTCGTTTGCCTCGCTTTTCCAATCTTCTAGTTCCGAAATTCGGGTCTGCGCTTCTGTCATACACGCCCGCTGGGAGCGCAGCTCCTCCATGTTTTCCGTTAATTTACGCTCCATTTCTCTTCGGAGGTCCATGATTTCCTCCTTAATTTCTTTTTTCAGTTCCTCCTTAAGAGCCGCTAAATCCTGTTGTAGCTGTCGCTTGAATTCTCTCAACTCTTCACCCAAACTGGCGATGCCAGCGTTCATGTTGTCAAGTCTGGCGTCCTCCATTTTCTCTGCTGTGGACATCTCGTTTTTTTGGGCTTTGCGTACAGCGGTTTTTCCTGCGTTGTTGGAGAGGAATTCTTCAATTTTACCCTGTTTTTGTCCTTGTGCCCGGTTCCTTCGTGTTTTCATCCCTTGGTTTATTGATTCGTTTATGTCGAGTTGGCCATTTACCGATGATTTTTAATTCGGCTAGGGAGAGCTCTTTGTTTAAGTGTTATGTCTCTCCGCCATCTTCCCGGAAGTCCCTCCATTGGTGGAGTTTATGATCCTCAAGTGCTGACCCTTTTACATGCCAAGAGAATTTTCATCTGTCCTACTTGCCGCCGTGTATGCCCTGCCCACTAGCACCAGCGAGAGGAATAAAGCACTGAAAGAACTCTATCAGGTCATCAGTGAGGCACAAACAGTGCATCCAGATGGATTCCTCATCACAGCAGGAGACTTCAACCATGCAGATTTAAAGGCCCTCCTACCAAACCTACATCAACATGTAAACTTTGCAACAAGAGGAGACAATCTGCTGAATCTGGTGCACACAACTCATAAGAAAGCATACAGACCCTCCCTCCTTCTCCCGCTGGGTCTCTCTGATCACATTACCATCCTGTTAAGGTCGGCATACAAACCCAGAGTGAAAGCCATCAGCCCAACAAAAAAGCAGGTACGGTGTGTGGCCAGAGGGGGTTTCTGATGCTCTGAAAGACTGCTTCAGCACTACAAACTGGGACACTTTCAAACATGCAGCCACTCACAATGGACACACAAACCTAGAGGAGTACACTGAGGTTGTTGTGGCATACATAGCTAAATGCATTGATGATGTCACTCACTGCAAGACCATCACTGTTCGTGCCAACCAGAAGCCATGGATGACAGCAGAGGTCCACAGACTCCTGAGGGCTTGGGACGCAGCCTTCAGGGCCGGCGACACTGCAGGACTAACAACAGCTAAGGCCAACCTGTCCCGTGGTATCAAGAAGGCAAAACGACAGTACAGCAAGAAAATATCCAGACACTTCAGCAACACTAGAGATGCACGTTCTCTCTGGCATGGCATACAGACCCTCACCAACTACAAACCTCCACCTCAGACCTGTGTGAGTGACATCACACTGCTCAACAACCTAAATGACTTCTTTGGCCGATTTGAAGCACAAAACAGCACATCAGCACAGAAGACCACTCCTCCTCCGGATGAGCAGGCCATGAGTCTGGATCTGGCTAGCGTGAGGAGGACCCTGTGCAGGATCAACCCATGCAAAGCAGCTGGCCCAGACATACTGGGCCGCATCTTGAAGGACTGTGCAGAGGAGCTTAAGAATGTCCTGGTCGACATCTTCAACATCTCCCTGTCTCAAGCTGTTGTCCCCACATGTTTCAAAACTGCCACCATAATACCAGTCCCAAAGAAGCCCATCCCATCCAGCTACAATGATTATCGATCTGTAGCACTGACCCCCATTATAATGAAGTGCTTCGAGCAGCTGGTCATGCAGAACATCAAGTCCACCCTGCCCCCCTCCCACGGCCCATCCCAGTTTGCATACAAGTCAGACAGATCCATAGAAGATGCCATCGCTGCTGCTCTCCATCCAGCTCTCATCCACCTGAACTAAAAAAAACTCCTACGTGCGAATGCTGTTCTTGGACTTCAGTTCAGCATTCAACACAATCATCCCCCAGCACCTGATACAAAAACTCAGACAATTGGGACTCAAAACTTCTCTCTGTAACTGGGTGCTGGACTTTCTCACAGGGAGGCCATAGAACGTGCAGGTTGGCAGCAACACCTCCCAGACCATCACACCGAGCACAGGGGCCCCACAAGGGCGCATGCTCAGCCTGCTGCTCTTCACCCTGCTGACCCATGACTGCATACCACCCTACAACATCAACCACGTCATCAAGTTTGTGGACAACATGATGGTGGTGGGCCTAATCATCAACAATGAGGAGGCCAACTACAGAAATGAGGTGAGCCAACTGGTCCAGTGGTGCAAAGACAATAACCTCTTCCTGAATGTGGGAAAAACCAAAGAGATTGTGGTCGACTTCAGGAGGGGTCACACACAGCACCCCCCTCTGACCATCAATGGTGCAGCTGTGGAGAGGGTAAGCAGCACCACGTTCCTGGGGGTACACATCTCCGAGGACCTCTCCTGGTCCAACAACACCACATCACTGGCCAAGAAGGCCCAAACTTGCCTCCATTTCCTCCACAAACTAAGGACAGCATGAGTCCCACCCCCCATCATGTGTTCTTTCTATCGGGGCACCATTGAAAGCATCCTCACCAGCTGCATTGCGGTGTGGTATAGAAGCTGCACCGCCGCCTGCCGAAAGACACTACAACATACAGTGAAAGCAGCCAGCAAGATCATCAGTGCCCCTGTGCCCCCCCTCTCAGACATCTACCTCACCCGCCGAGCCATCAACATCACAGGCGACACCTCCCACCCCTCACACTCCCTCTTCAGCCCCCTGCCATTGGGGAAAAGGTACCAAAGCTTCTGGGCTCCCTCCACAAGACTGCTTAACAGCTTCGCTCATCAGGCCATCAGGACCCTGAACTCTGTGCATTTCCTCCCCGCCGGATGGTAACACAATCACCCACGCAATAACTACCTCAGCTGTTGGCGCAGAAAGACTGGCACACCGACAGTAATACTTTTGCTGCTGTATGTCTCTGCACATTAACTGCAACCATTTACACAAATGCCATATCTGCTGCTGTCTGTCTGTCACTGCAATACTGATCACGTGCAGTCCTATCTGTTACTATCTGCACCTACACTACCACATTGAACTGCAACTACGGGTATTCATCTCTAGTTGTCTCTATATAGGACTGCTGGGTTTTATCATTGTTAATCATTTATTTCTATTTGCACTATGAGAGGTCTGGGTCTTTCTTGTTGCCATTTGCGCTATGGGTTGCATTACTGTACATAGACTGCTGTTGTTTTCTTTTTTCCAGCCTTATTCCTTTTCCTTTTATATTATGCACACCAATGAAGAGAGAGAAATGCCATTTCAATTCTCCTGTATGTCCTGCACATATAGTAGTATTGACAATAAAATCTTTGAATCTTGAATATATATACAGTGGGGCAAGAAAATATTTAGTCAGCCACCAATTGTGCAAGTTCTCCCACTTAAAAGATGAGAGAGGTCTCCAATTTTCATCATAGGTATACCTCATCTATGAGAGACAAAATGAGAAAAAAAAAATCCAGAAAATCACATTGCCTGATTTTTAAAGAATTTATTTGCAAATTATGGTGGAAAATAAGTATTTGGTCAATAACAAAAGTTCATCTCAATACTTTGTTATATACCCTTTGTTGGCAATGACAAAGGTCAAACGTTTTCTGTAAGTCTTCACAAGGTTTTCACACACTGTTGCTGGTATTTTGGCCCATTCCTCCATGCAGATCTCCTCTAGAGCAGTGATGTTTTGGGGCTGTCGCTGGGCAACACGGACTTTCAACTCCCTCCAAAGATTTTCTATGGGTTTGAGATCTGGAGACTGGCTAGGCCACTCCAGGACCTTGAAATGCTTCTTACGACGCCACTCCTTTGTTGCCCAGGCGGTGTGTTTGGGATCATTGTAATACTGAAAGACCCAGCTACGTTTCATCTTCAATGCCCTTGCTGATGGAAGGAGGTTTTCACTCAAAATCTCACGATACATGGCCCCATTCATTCTTTCCTTTACATGGATCAGTCGTCCTGGTCCCTTTGCAGAAAAACAGCCCCAAAGCATGATGTTTCCACCCCCATGCTTCACAGTAGGTATGGTGTTCTTTGGATGCAACTCAGCATTCTTTCTCCTCCAAACACGACAAGTTGAGTTTTTACCAAAAAGTTCTATTTTGGTTTCATCTGACCATATGACATTCTCCCAGTCCTCTTCTGGATCATCCAAATGCTCTCTAGCAAACTTCAGACGGGCCTGGACATGTACTGGCTTAATCAGGGGGACACGTCTGGCACTGCAGGATTTGAGTCCCTGGCGGCGTAGTGTGTTACTGATGGTAGCCTTTGTTACTTTGGTCCCAGCTGTCTGCAGGTCTTTCACTAGGTCCCCCGTGTGGTTCTGGGATTTTGCTCACCGTTCTCATGATCATTTTGACCTCACGGGGTGAGATCTTGCGTGGAGCCCCAGATCGAGGGAGATTATCAGTGGTCTTGTATGTCTTCCATTTTCTAATAATTGCTCCCACAGTTGATTTCTTCACACCAAGCTGCTTACCTATTGCAGATTCAGTCTTCCCAGCCTGGTGCAGGTCTACAATTTTGTTTCTGGTGTCCTTTGACAGCTCTTTGGTCTTGGCCATAGTGGAGTTTGGAGTCTGACTGTTTGAAGTTGTGGACAGGTGTCTTTTATACTGATAATGAGTTCAAACAGGTGCCATTAATACAGGTAACGAGTGGAGGACAGAGGAGCCGCTTAAAGAAGAAGTTACAGGTCTGTGAGAGCTAGAAATCTTGCTTGTTTATAAGTGACCAAATACTTATTTTACCAAGGAATTTACCAATTAATTCATTAAAAATCCTTCAGTGTGATTTTCTGGATTTTTTTTTCTCATTTTGTCTCTCATAGTTGAGGTATACCTATGATGAAAATTGGAGACCTCTCTCATTTTTTAAGTGGGAGAAGTTGCACAATCGGTGGCTGACTAAATACTTTTTTTCCCCACTGGGTATATATATATGAGAGAGAGAGAGAGAGAGAGAGAGAGAGAGAATGCAGGGGTTGACATTAACACCGGCCAATGGCTGGTGAATTTCAGCAGTGGCCGGTAAGACAGTGCGAACGTATGCAACGCCCAGCCCTCTCAAATTTCTTTCCAGGTCTCAAATCACATGATGTGACAACGAGACCTCGTTCGCTACGGTCACGTGACCGTGGCCATGTTGACACAGTGCTCGACACTCTGCTCGCGACACTTCCGCTCGAATCAGTGTCGAGTGGGCGGTGTCGAGCATAACATCACTAGTTACATGTGCAGGTTTTCCATTGCTGCTGTTGTGCTTGTTTGAATCAGGAATACTTTACTGATGTAATTTTATGCCAAAGGCAGTGTCTGTCATACAGTTAAAAGGGAAATCTCAGTAAGATAAAAGATCCTAAATCAAGGCTTTATGCTTGTTTTTCTCTCAAAAGATAATTTTGACAAGACAAAAATGTCTTTTTGTTATGCAGTTTTCTGTAAGAGTTTTACTTGCTTTAATGAAAGTTTTTACTTATTTTAAGCAATTTAATCTTACTTTGTTGGGAGAAATTTTTTTTTCTAATTTTAACTAGAACTATCTATTGCCAGAATTTTTTTTTTGTTTAAATAAAATTATCTGCCAACAGAGCAAAAAAATTTGACTTATCAAATTATGTAAAACAAGTTAAAACTATTGGAAAGCATGTAAAATTTTCTTACACATAAACTGCACAGCAAGAATAAATATCTTGTCAGATAAAAAAAACAAACGGCCTTAATTTATTTCATTTTACTCACATTTGACTTTTTGCGGTGTAGCTGTGTTTTCTAGCTCAAAGTTGCATTATTTCTCAAAGAGAAACAAATGAGGCCGTAGTGGCTCAGGAGGTACAGCAGGTTGCCCAATAACCAGAGGGTTGGCAGTTTAAATCCCACTTCTCCTACCTTGCTGCTGTGTCCTTGGGCAAGACACTTTACCCACCTTGCCTCCAGTGTGTTCATGGGTCATGACACTGATGTATGAATGTGTATAAATGTTCGGTGGTGGTCGGAGAGGCTGTTGGCATTGATTGGCCGCCATGTTTCCATCAGTCTGCCCCAGGGCAGCTGTGGCTACAGAGGTAGCTTACCACTATCATTGTGTGTGGAGTGAGTGAATAATGGACTCATTGTAAAGTGTCTTTGGGTGTCATGAAAAGTGCTATATAAATGCAATCCTTTATTAAAAACATAGCTATTACACATTTTTAAACTGAGATTCTATATTCTGTAAAATCTGAAATGTCTAGGTATACAGTGTGGTGTGGAGCTCATAGTTATAACCTATGTAACTCACATGTGGCTGGCTGAATTCAGCCAAGAGAGACTTTGAGCTAGCCATGTGTATTGGCTTCACACCTCAAGAGGGAGACGTGTCTGCACCCCCTGGGGACTCAGGAGAGAGGAGAAGATTACCCGGCCTGACCTTTGGGGGTCGGAAAGGAGAACAGAAGGACTCTGGGTGTTCTATTAGAGATGAAAGGATGTAGCTGAGTATTGTGACTTTTGTGTGTGATGTATTGTTAGAAGATGAATATATAAATGTATGTGTGTGACTGCGTCCTGTCTCTTTTCACTCTGATCGAGAGAGGACGTAGGATGAATGGGGAATTAAAGCAGTTACTGGAAAAATCATCCAGTTTCCTCAATTCTTGACTCCTACAATTGGTGACCTACGCATGAATCTGAGCACGCCGAGGCTGGAGGACAGCCTCGTGATCGATATGGAAGAGCTGGGAGACAGCCGCTCAGACCCGGATTCACCGGGGAATGCCAGCAGGGGCACAAGACTAATTAAGCTCCCCGAGTTCTGGCAAAGCGACCCGCACTCGTGGTTCCAGCATGTGGAGTCGCGGTTCCTGCTCGGGGGAGTTTCAGCAGATGACATTAAATTCCATAATGTCATCGCGACGCTCGACAGCCGCACAGCTCGGTGTGTGCGGAGCCTGGTGCAGCAACCACCCGCTGTCGGCAAATACGACGCGCTGAAAGCCACCCTCATCAGGAGCTTCATGCCGTCGTCTGAGGCAAGAGCCAGGCAGCTGCTGGACCTGCGCGACAGAGGTGGACGCAGGCCGACTGTCCTCATGGAGGACATGCTGCAAATGATCGGGACGGACAACGACGCGTTCCTTTTCAAACATATTTTCCTGAGAACCCTCCCAGCGCACACGAGAGGTTCCCTGTCCAGCAGGAAATGTTTGACCCAGCAGGACTTCCGCGACCTGGCCCAAGAGGCGGAGCGGCTCCTTAACGCCTGCGAGGAACCAGAGGCTTCCGTGGCAGTGGCAGACCTCGGCGCGGCGGCCGGGGGCAGTGTGGAGCCAGAGACGGCAGTGACCACCCCAGCGGCGACAGCAGCGGCGAGATTCCATGGCAGGGGAGATGACGGCCTCTGTTTTTACCATCGACGTTTCGCTGGGAAGGCGCACAAATGCATCCCGCCCTGCAAGTTCAAAAAAGCAGGGAAACGACCGGGCCGGGAGTCGTTAGCAGCTTCCACTCTTGGCGAACGGAACAAGCTGCTTTATCTGACAGACGCGGGCTCCGGGCGGCAATTCCTAGTGGACACCGGAGCCCAGAGGAGCTTCATCACTGCCACCTATGCTGATCGGGTCGCGGGACCCCGCGGAGACGGAGCGACAGCGGCCAACGGCTCCAGCATCAAGACGTACGGAGAGAGAACCTTGTCTCTGTCCTTCCACGGCCGCGCCTATGAGTGGAATTTCATCGTGGCGGCAGTGAGCTTCAATATGTTAGGTGCTGATTTTCTGTGTTCACATGGTTTGTTAGTTGCTCTGGCCAACAAACGACTAGTAAATGCACTCTCTTTCTGTTCTATCCCTTGTGCAGCTCGGGTGTGCCCGCCGCCAGTTCAGACCAACGTCGCCACAGCAGGTGGTAAGTTTCACAGCCTTCTACACCAGTTCCCAGCACTCACAGTTCCTACTTTTCCAGCTAAGGTGGCGAAGCACGGGGTGGAGCACTTTATTACCACGAGTGGCCCACCCGTTTTTGCGAAGGCTCGGCGCTTGGATGCAGCTAAACTCTCCATTGCGCGCGAGGAGTTCGCCAACCTGGAAAGGTTGGGCATAATTCGCCGCTCGAAGTCCGCTTGGGCTTCCCCCCTCCACATGGTACCTAAAGCTGACGGCTCATGGAGACCTTGTGGCGATTACCGCAGGTTGAACAATGCCACAGCGCAGGACCGGTACCCGATTCCGCATATCCAGGACTTTTCAGTGCATTTGGCGAAGGCGCAAATTTTTTCTAAAATAGACCTGGTCCGCGGTTATCACCAAGTCCCGGTCCGATTAGAGGACATCCCCAAAACAGCCGTAATAACCCCGTTCGGGCTTTTTGAGTTTTTACGAATGCCTTTTGGCCTTAAAGGCGCTGCACAAACCTTCCAACGGATGATGGATGCAGAGTTGCGCGACCTTTCTTTCGTTTTTGTCTATTTAGACGACATTTTGGTAGCCAGCACCTCCAAGGAGGAGCACGCAAAACACCTCACAACAGTTTTTCAGAGGTTAGGAGAGCATGGGTTGATAATCAACCCGGCCAAGTGCCATTTTGGCGTGGCACAAATCGACTTTTTAGGGCACCACGTTTCCTCAGAGGGAGCAGTTCCCCTGCCGGCCAAAGTACGCGCGGTGGCAGATTTTCCCCAGCCTCGAACGGTAAAAGCGTTGCAAGAATTTTTGGGGATGGTGAATTTTTATAACTGTTTCATACCCCACGCAGCGCAGCTTATGCAGCCCTTGTACACCGCACTCAAAAAGCAGAAGCCCTCCCATGTGATTGAATGGTCCCCGGAGCGGGAGCGCGCATTCATAGAGGTTAAACGGGCACTGGCAAACGCGGCACTGTTGGCCCACCCAGACCCAGCAGCCCGCATAGCGCTAACCACGGACGCGTCAGATGTGGCCATAGGGGCCGTAGTGGAACAGCAGGTTGCCGGGGTTTGGCAACCACTCGCATTCTTCAGCAGATCCCTTTGCGAGGCTGAGCGAAAATACAGCGCGTTTGACAGGGAGCTGCTGGCGCTCCACTTGGCTATTCGCCATTTCCAGTTCTGGTTGGAAGGGCGGCGTTTCACCGCGTTTGTCGACCACAAACCGCTCACTTTTGCGATGTCCAAAACTTCAGAACCGTGGTCAGGGCGGCAACAGAGACAGCTGGCCACAATTTCTGAATTTACCACGGATATTCAGTACGTAGCCGGTAAAATCAATGTGGTGGCAGACTGTCTGTCACGCGCGGTAACAGTACCCGTCCGCGCGGAAACAATACCCGTCCGCGCGGAAACGGATTGCGCGGCCACTTACCCAGAGCGCGGTAACAGCGCGGACACGCGCGCGGCTCCGGTCCATGTGGGAATAGATTATGCAGCCATGGCGGCGGAGCAGAGCGAGGACGCGGACGTGCACGCGCTCCTGTCTGGACCAACAGGGTTAAGGCTGGAACGCAGAAATCTACAAACCGGTTTCCCCCCGCTTATTTGCGATGTATCCACGGGGCGACCGCGCCCGGTGGTGCCAGCCACGTGGCGCCGTCACGTTTTTGACGCAGTGCACTCCCTAGCGCACCCAGGGGTGCGCGCTTCGGTGAAAATGGTGGCGGAGAAGTTTGTTTGGCCGAGCCTGCACAAGCACTTGAAGGAGAGGGCTAAAACCTGCATGGCTTGCCAGTGCGCTAAGATTCACAGACACACTAAGGCGCCCTTAGAACCGTTCCACATTCCGGCTAAAAGGTTCGATCATGTGCACGTGGACCTCGTGGGCCCCCTGCCCATTTCACAAGGGTTCACGCATCTCTTGACAATGGTAGACCAAACCACTCGTGGCCGGAGGTGGTCCCGTTAACATCGACCACAGCGGCAGAGGTGGCACGTGCTTTTTTAACAGCCTGGGTAGCGCGGTTCGGGGTCCCGTCAGATATTACGTCTGATAGGGGACCTCAATTTGCGTCGGAACTGTGGTCAGCAGTGGCCAGCGGCTTAGGAGCGGCAGTACATCGCACGGCCGCTTACCATCCCCAGGCCAACGGTTTATGCGAGCGTTTTCACAGGTCTTTGAAGGCAGCCCTCAGAGCGTCACTGACGGACACAGATTGGGTAAACAAACTACCATGGGTTTTATTGGGGTTGCGTTTGGCACCCAAAGAGGATCTAGATGCCTCACCAGCAGAATTGGTCTTCGCACAACCGCTCAGGCTGCCAGGCGAGTTTTTACCCGACCACACGGCACCAGGGCCCCCCTCGATCCGGAGGTCTCTGGGTAACACGGGAGCAGAAATGCTCCCGGGCCCCACTCATCACTCTTTCTACTAACTAACTAACTAACCTGCACTTATATAGCGCTTTTCTAGTCACAAAGACCACTCAAAGCGCTTTCACTAATACTAACCCTCTATTCTAAGGGCCTATAGGAAACAGATATCTAGGGACAATTTAGAACAGCCAATTAATCTAACATGCATGTCTTTGGATTGTGGGAGGAAACCGGAGCCCCCGGAGTAAACCCACGCAGCACAGGGAGAACATGCAAACTCCACACAGAAAGGTTCCAACCCCTGCCAACCTGGGGATTCGAACCAGGAACCTTCTAGCTGTAAGGCAACAGTGCTAACCACTGCACCACCGTGCTTTCCCGCGTGTGTTCGTGCCCCAGGCTTTACGAGACGCAGAGTTTGTTTTTGTCAGGCACGATGCTCAGCGGCATAGTCTCCGCCCACCTTACGATGGTCCATTTCGAGCGCTGGAAACCGGGGAGAAATATTTTGTGCTAGATTTGGGGGGCAGGAGGGAGACGATCAGTATCGATAGATTAAAGCCTGCTTTTGTGTTGCACAACGAGTCTGTACGGCCGGCGGGCGTGCCTCGACGCGGCAGGCCTCCGAAGGGGCGGCCCCGGGACCCCCCACGGCGGGCAAATAACCCTTCTCCCCCTCACTCCACAGATGCACAGCAGGACGGCCCAACACAGAGCAGGAGACCTGCATACAGCAGATTCGGGAGAAGATTGAAACCTAAGCTGCATGCAGAATGATGTGTTTTGTTTTGTTTTTTTTTGGTCAGGTTGTTTAGGTTGCTGTGAGATTCTGTTGGGGGGGTGACGTGCTGTATGACTGTTGTATGACTGTATGTGGGTGCCCAGTCTTTCGCGTGGAAGGGGGGAGTGATGTGGAGCCCATAGTTATAACCTATGTAACTCACATGTGGCTGGCTGAATTCAGCCAAGAGAGACTTTGAGCTAGCCATGTGTATTGACTTCACACCTCAAGAGGGAGACGTGTCTGCACCCCCTGGGGACTCAGGAGAGAGGAGAAGATTACCCGGCCTGACCTTTGGGGGTCGGAAAGAACAGGAGAACAGAAGGACTCTGGGTGTTCTATTAGAGATGAAAGGATGTAGCTGAGTATTGTGACTTTTGTGTGTGATGTATTGTTAGAAGATGAATGTATAAATGTATGTGTGTGACTGCGTCCTGTCTCTTTTCACTCCGATCGAGAGAGGACGTAGGATGAATGAGAATTAAAGCAGTTACTGGAAAAATCATCCAGTTTCCTCAATTCTTGACTCCTACAAAGGTATTTTTTTTCCTTGTAGCATTAAACATGACATCAAATATCAGTATTTTTATGGCGTTATCAAGGTAAAAACTCCCAGTATTATGACAATACTAATTGTTGTGTAGTAATATGGCAGCTGTGGCACCCTGGGTGTAGTGGGAGGTGATGGCCCGCCTTTCCAGTGGTGGCGTCACCCGGGGTATAAAGGGCCAGGGCGGAAGGGACATTGTCTCTTTTGCTGTCGGCCACTTGGCCTGTACGGAGTGCTGTATTACTATTGTGGTTCATTAATAAAGTACGCTTGACTTCACCTCTGGCCTGCTTATTGTGGGAGTGAGTTAGGGACATAACATTTGGTAACGAGGTAAAAGGTATGGAGAGGGGTTTTTCTGGCTTGCGGCCATTTCTGGAAATCCCGGGCGAGCCACCCGTTCCTTGGGTGAGGTGATACGTAGCCTTCCAAAATTATCTGGTGGCCCTGGACCTTGGTGAGTTGGAAAAACTGCATGCAAGAGCCATTTTAGTCCATAATCTTGGCATGGAGGGCTAGCGAATTCTCAGCATGTTAGGTGCTAGCGATAGCTTTAATGACGTGGTGGGGCTGATGGCATGCTACTTTCGCGCCGCGGAAAACGTCACAGTAAAAAGAATTTGGTTTCGGCAGCGCCGCCAGCAGACCAAAGAGTCAGTATAACAGTTTCTTGCAGATCTGCGTGAGCTGGCAGTGGAGTGCCGTTTTGGAGCTTTAGAAGAAGAAATGATCTGTGACCAACTAGTGGAGCACGTCCTCTGTTCTGTGGCATGATCAAGGCTCCTGACACACATGGGTGAGATGACATTAGCCACAGCCGCCGAGATAGCCCAACAGTTCAAGGTTGTGGAGAAGCTATCAAAGGATTTGGGAGAGAGAAGTTCGCTGGGGCACACGGAGCAACGGGTGACGGCGCTGGCTGTGGACCCGGATAGCAAGGACAGCGAGGATGAAGAAGAGTATGCTGCCGCTATAAAAATTAGGTCCGCCCCGGGTTCGCCAAGGTGTTGTGGTTGTGGGTCCAGCGAAAGGCAAGTGTTGTGGCAAGTGTGGTCTCCTGCATCACTTCACCAGGGCCTGCAGGAATTTTGAGCAGGAGCACCAAAGACGTGGAGCGGATTCCCCCGCCGTGGCTCCTACGGTTGTTTATACCATCTCTCCGAGCACAGATGGGTACATTTATTGTAATGTGTTGCTGGACGGCGTGGAGGTGCCATTGTTGGTGGACACGGGAGTGGCGGCTTCAGTGTTGAGCTGGCCCACTGTGAGGAGGCTGTTCCCGTACTACCACATAAAAGAACTGTCAGCATCGTACCACGGCTATGGAGGAAACAAACTAGCCATCGTGGGTTTGCTGGACTTAACGGTCCGGTACAAGTAGGCAATTATGACAAATGTCCGATTTGTGGTAACAGCTAGAGGGTCGGACATCATGGGGTGTGACATGTTCTACAGCCTGGGCTTCAAGATCACCAGCGGCGCTGGAGAGGAGTGGTCGGGCTGTGGTCTGTGGGACCGACCTGCCCCATATGTGGACGATGATGCGGTTTGGGACACTGACTGGCCTAGTAGTCTGGGAATGGAGCAGGATGAGACCCACCATGGATCGCTGCAGGAGGGTTCCGGTGCCAATGTCCACGTTGCCCTTGGTGTGGGAACTGGACGGCACAGTGGAACACTCGCAAGGACAGATGGAGCTGAAACGCTAGCCCCCTCTGCTTCCATAGTGTGTCCTGAGGAATACGAGAAGCAAGGAGGTACACTGGCTTTGCTGGCACATAAAATGAAAGAGAGCGGGGCAGGACCGGCTGGCGCGGTAGGACAATGCGCCACCCAGCAACAATGGAGGCCGAAGGGAGCTGCGGACCCGGTCAAAGGAATGGTGCGACCCAGAGAAGCAGTCCGGATCGGATGTCGGGGGCATCTGAAGCCGAGTTGGGCGCCACTACTGGTCGAGGATGAGGTTTGGCCCAGAGGAGAGGCTTGGCTGAGGGGGGCCCATGAAAAGAGAAGATATCATGATGGACAGGGGCGGCTGAGAGTAATAGCTGCCTGGGAAGATGGCTATTTGAGGCTATCTGATGACTCGTAGCGGCACCCAAATGAGCTGCGGCGCATGGGGAAGAAGGGATGCTGACGAAGCCAATCTCCGAAGGCCAAGAAGCGGAGGTGCTCTGGGCGGGACCCACCAGATGGAAGTCCGAGGGGTGGCCCGTCCACCGGGTCTGTAAAGTGGCTGGGGGGTAACTTTTGATAAATGTTGTTTTAGTTCTTGACCCCAAGTCTTATTTATATGTTTCACATTTTCTTATGGTGTGGTTACACTATGTTTTGAAAAGGTAAAGAGAAAGTCCCCAACACTGTTTATTTAATATTCAAAGAGAAAAAATAATGATGTGTGTTTTGTGTGGTATGTGTAGGGAGCTTGAAATGAGGAAGCAAAGTGATTTTATAAATCAAGTTTTATTATCAGCTTCCAGTCCCTAACATGTCTCATCTCGATGCAGAAGCAGAATGAAGAGGCTGAGCGCAGTCAGACCTTCATACTTATACCCACACACAACAAAAGACATTGCATATCAAAGCCGACATCCCGCATCAGCGTAATCCCTCTCCATTGTCCTCTCCTCCACCTGACCCTGGGGGGTCAGGAAGTTCGTTCCGGTCTCCACCGCTGCGTCTCCGTCTGCTCCTTGATCTTCGCCGGTGGTCGAGACCTCTTGTCCTGCTCTGAGATGTGAGGTCATTCTACATATGCAATCTCTAAACATTCCTCTTATGTCTATACATATGTAGGTATGGATATGAATAATATAAGCCACAGCCCCCCCCAAACGTCTAAGAAAAGGACAATCAAATTAAGTTTACAGCTTAAGATAACATCCATGACATATTATACCGTTATTCATCTCAACAGGAAAAAGGAAAAATATCTTCAGCAGTCATGTTAACCTTCAAGCTATGCAGCATGATCCTGTTAAAAATTCAGTGGTAACAACAACAGTATAGTTAATGTCACAAGTCAGCCTTAAAACTGCAACGGCACAATCCGACAGCATAGTTAACAACTCTTTGTCAATTTTACATCAGTCTATGTGTCGTCTGGGTTTTAATCTTCTCCCGAATCTGCTGTAGGCCCGCTTTGGCGTCCTGGCGGGTCCGTCCTGTAAGCGCTCTGCAGCCTGGGGAGGAGAGTGGTTATTTGGTCCCTGCGGGGGGGCTGAGTCGTTTCTCTTAGGGGGTCTACCCCGTCGAGGTGCTCTCGCCACCCGTGCAGGCTCGTCGCTCAACATGAAAGCAGGTTTAAGTCTGTCAGTGCTGACTGTTTCTTTTCTGTCCCCTAAATCAAGCACAAAATGCTTATCACCAGGTTCCAGCACTCTGAATGGTCCATCATATGGTGGGCGGAGGGTTGGTTTTAAAGCTTCGTGTCTAACAAAAACGAACTCGGCATTTTTCAAAGCTTGTGGGACAAAAACCCGCGGAAAAGAGTGATGTACGAGTCCGGGGAGCATGTCCGGTCTCATGCTGCTTAGGGGCATCAGGGCTGGTAGGTGCCCGGGCTCTGGATGTTCTGGTAAGAACTCACCCGGGAGCCTGAGAGGTTGTGCAAAAACTAATTCTGCTGGGGAGGCATCTAGATCCTCCTTAGGCGCAGAACGCAACCCTAATAAAACCCAGGGAAGTTTATTCACCCAATCTGTATCCGTAAGTGAGGCCCTGAGGGCGGCCTTTAAAGACCTATGAAAAGGCTCACATAACCCATTAGCCTGAGGGTGATACGCGGGGGTGCGATGAATTGTCGCCCCTAAGCTGCTGGCCATGGCTGACCACAGCTCCGAGACAAATTGGGGCCCCCTATTGGACGTGATGTCCGATGGGACGCCGAAACGCGCCACCCAGTTTGTTAAAAAAACGCGAGCGACTTCTGCGGCTGTGGTTGACGCCAGCGGGATCGCTTCTGGCCAGCGCGTGGTACGGTCTACCATTGTTAACAGGTGTGTGAACCCTTGCGACGATGGTAGTGGGCCCACAAGGTCGACGTGTACGTGGTCAAACCTCCTGGCTGGGATTCGGAAAGGTTCTAGAGTTGCTTTTGTGTGTTTGTGGATTTTGGAAGCGAAGTGATTTTATAAATCAAGTTTTATTATCAGCTTCCAGTCCCTAACATGTCTCATCTCGATGCAGAAGCAGAATGAAGAGGCTGAGCGCAGTCAGACCTTCATACTTATACCCACACACAACAAAAGACATTGCATATCAAAGCCAACATCCCGCATCAGCGTAATCCCTCTCCATTGTCCTCTCTCTCCTCCACCTGACCCTGGGGGGTCAGGAAGTTCGTTCCGGTCTCCACCGCTGCATCTCCATCTGCTCCTTGATCTTCGCCGGTGGTCGAGACCTCTTGTCCTGCTCTGAGACGTGAGGTCATTCTACATATGCAATCTCTAAACATTCCTCTTATGTCTATACATATGTAGGTATGGATATATGAATAATATATGCCACAGTATGCCCAGGTTGTGGGGTGGGTGTGTTGGGGTGGGGGGCCGCCATTAGGAATGTGAATGTACATATTATCTGTTTAGTTTGTTATAAAAGTTTGATTGTATATATACACTGTTCTGGGATTAATTTAGTTTTTAGAAGCACGGCTATTTTTTTTCTTTTGGGACTTTGGTGATTATGGTGGCAGAATAATCCGCCTGGCCATGTCGGGGCAAGCCAGCAGTCCACCTGGCCCCTCTAATTTAGTTATTTTGGGTGAATGGATAGGTTTGTATATTTATTTCTGTACATGTATGTCTTGCTGATTAGTGCGTGAGTCGGGTTACAGATTTGGGTGGGCCTAATTGGTATGCTTGCATTTTTCTGCAGGGGAGGGAAAACGTTGTGTAGTAATATGGCGGCTGTGGCACCCTGGGTGTAGTGGGAAGTGACGGCCCACCTTCCTGGTGGTGGCATCACCTGGGGTATAAAGGACCAGGGCGGAAGGGACACTGTCTCTTTTGCCGTCGACCACTTGGCCTGTACGGAGTGCTGTATTACTATTGTGATTCTGTGGGGGACCCGTGCTATAGAGTTCAGTAGTTTTCCTCTCAGACTGAGAGAGCATGGAGATCAAAGGGCTGGGGAGTAAGGGGAATTGTCTGGGGAGAGTGAATGGTGAATGCAGGACCTCAGGTAGCAGGGAGGTGTGAGTTTTGGGATATAAAAGAGAGAGTCCCTGCTTCACGAGTTTAATGTTCTGATTCTGGAAGATGTGAGAGTGAAATAAAGTTCATCTGCTCAGAAAATTCGGTCTGGATATTTCATCTCCACACTGGTGACCCTTGACGCTGAATGGAACACGAGGCGAGCACCCTGGAGACGACCCCGACAGGAAACCCCAGCAATGCGTGCACCGTTTCGGTCAAACTACCGGACTTTTGGCTGCACGACCCGAAGTCTTGGTTCCTCCACCCCGAGGCCCAGTTCGCGCTCTGGGGAATAACGGCAGATGACACCAGGTATTACTACGTGGTCGCAGCGCTGGACGCTCGCACGACTCGGTAAGTAGCGAGCCTGCTCCAACAGCCCCCAGCCCACGACAAATACAGGGCTCTCAAAACCGCGCTGACCCGGCGCTACACGCTCTCGGACTGTGAACGAGTGGAGAGGCTCCTGACGCGCTCCGAGTTGGGAGATGGGTCGGCGGTCGAACGGATGGACAAGATGTTGGCGTTGATGGGCGTGGACGACGGGCATTTTCTATTTGCCCACCTTTTCCTCCGGAACCTCCCAACAGCGGCCAGAGCGGTCCTTGCCAACTCTCCGTTGCTGGCCGCGCGTGACTACCGTGTGCTAGCCCAGGAAGCAGATTGGATCATCCTCACCACCAGAGCCCTCACAGTGAACGCAGCGGCGTCGGAACCCAGCGAGATGGCCAAAGGAAGCGAGGAGCCAACGATGGTAACGGGGGCCAGGAAGTGCCAGAGAGACACGCTCTGCTCCTACCACTGCCGTTTTGGAGAGGATGCACGCCAATGCGTGCCACCGTGCCAATTCAAGCGTTCAGGAAATGCCAGGACCGGCAGTCGATAGCAGCTGCGACCGCTGGTGAAGAAAGCAAGCTGCTCTACGTGACAGACTCACGCTCGGGGAGGCGATTCCTCGTGGACTCCGGCTCCCAAAAGAGCCTCATCCTGCCATCCTACGTCAACTGGCTAGCGGGAACTAGCGGCCCCGAGCTGATGGCCGCAAACGGCTCAGACATTAAGACTTTTGGTGAGAGGACACTGACTGTATCCCTGCACGGCCGTACGTACCAGTGGA
Organism: Pholidichthys leucotaenia; assembly: GCA_020510985.1. NCBI lineage: Eukaryota > Metazoa > Chordata > Actinopteri > Cichliformes > Pholidichthyidae > Pholidichthys > Pholidichthys leucotaenia. The sequence goes on along the minus strand of CM035836.1, from coordinate 122,530,782 downwards.
CATTCATCATAGCGGCATGCAGTTTCCCAATCTTAGGCGCTGATTTTTTGTGTGCACATGGACTACAAGTCGATGTTACTAACAGACGCCTGATTAATGCAATGTCTTTTGATTCCCTCACCTGTACAGCTCAAGGAGCCGGGCCAACAACGCTAGCCAACGTCACAGCTCCAAGTGGTAAGTTCCACTCACTGCTCAGCCAGTTCCCAGCACTCACGGTCCTGACGTTTTTGGCAGCCATCACTAAACACGGGGTGGAGCACTTTATTACCACCACCAGGCCGCCCGTTTTCACACGACCTCGGCGCCTGGACACAGCTAAACTGGCCATAGCACGCGAGGATTTTGCCAACTTGGATAGGTTGGGCATCATCAGATGATCAAACAGCCCGTGGGCATCCCCACTACATATGGTCCCTAAGGCCGAGGCATCGTGGTGACCTTACAGAGATTTCAGCAGATTAAACAACGCCACAGCGCACGACCGCTACCCGATCCCCCATATTCTGGATTTTTCCGTTCACCTCGCCGGGGTACGTATTTTTTCTAAGATAGACCTGGTCCATGGTTACTACTAGGTCCCGGTGTGTGCGGAGGACATACCCAAAACGGCGGTAATAACCCCGTTTGGTCTGTTTGAGTTTTTATGCATGCCTTTTGGGTTAAAAGGCGCGGCACAGACATTCCAGCGCATGATGGATGCGGTGTTGCGCGATCTGCCGTTTGTGTTCGTCTACCTAGATGACATCCTGGTGGCTAGCGCATCCGAGGACGAACACGTAGCCCACCTCAGGATGGTTTTCCGGAGGTTGGAGGAAGACGGGTTAATAATCAACCCGGCGAAATGCCAGTTCAGCGTGACGGGGATCGATTTTTTGGGACACCCCATCTCACCGGAGGGAGCAATACCTTTGCTGGACAAGGTGCGCGCAGTGGCGAATTTTCCCCAGCCTCAGATGGTCAGGGCGCTGCAGGAGTTTTTGGGGATGGTGAACTTCTATAATCGTTTCCTCCCCCGCACAGCCCAGTTCATGCAGCCATTGTACGCCGCACTTAAGAAACGGAAGCCGGTGGACAGAGTTGACTGAACTCTTGAGCGGGAGCAAGTGTTTTCCGAGGTTAAAACAGCTCTGGCGAATGCTGCACTGCTGGCGCACCCAGACCCGGCGGCTCAGATTGCGCTCACTACAGACGCATCAGACGTGGCCATAGGGGCCGTTGTGGAGCAGTGCGTCGCCGGTTCTTGGCAGCCGCTCGCCTTTTTTAGCAGGTCTTTGCGCGAAAATGAGCGTAAATACAGCGCGTTTGACAGGGAGTTGCTGGCTCTCCACCTGGCCATACGCCACTTCCAGTTCTGGCTGGAAGGGTGCGCCTTCACTGCGTTCGTGGCCCACAAACCACTAACGTATGCGATGGCCAAGGTATCGGAACCATGGTCGGGCCAGCAGCAGAGACAACTGGGCACAATCTCGGAGTTTACAACCGACATTTTTCATGTGGCCGGTAAACTCAACGTGGTGGCTGATTGTCTCTTGCGTGCCTTAGTGGCCCTAGTCTACATGGGGATATGGCTGCAGAGCAGATCGGCGATGCTGACGTTTGCGCGCTCTGGTCTGGACCAACAGGGTAAAGGCTGGAGAGCAGAGTTATGCAAGACGGGGGGCCCCCCTAATCTGTGACGTCTCTACGGGCCACCCGCGCCCGGTGGTACCACGCGCTTGGCGACGTCGTGTTTTTGAGTTGGTTTACTCCCTGGCGCACCCAGGCGTACGTGCGTCAGTCAAAATGGTGGCAGCAAAGTTTGTCTGGCTGAGCCTACGCAAACAGGTGAAAGAGTGGGCTGCAGCCTGTATAGCGTGCCAACAAGCCAAAGTGCACAGGCACACAAAGGCCCCCCTTGAGCCATTCCATATCCCGGCTAAGAGGTTCGACCACGTTCACATGAACCTCGTCAGCCCCCTCCTGCCATCGCAGGGGTTCACGTACCTCCTGACAGTGGTGGACCGCACCACGCGATGGCCCGAAGCAGTCCCACTAGCTTCCACCGCGTCCGCAGATGTGGCACTTGCCTTTTTAACAACATGGGTGGCACCTTTTGGCACCCCTTCGGACATCACGTCCGATCGGGGCCCACAGTTTGTTTCCGACCTCTGGTCCACGATGGCCCGGAGCCTGGGCGTCTCAATACATCGCACGACCGCGTACAACCCACAGGCCAATGGGTTATGGGGTTATGCGAGCATTTCCATAGGTCACTGAAAGCAGCGCACAGGGCTTCGCTTATGGATGCAAATTGGGTGGACCGGTTGCCGTGGGTTCTATTAGGGTTGCTTTCTGCACCGAAGGAGGAGTTAGCGGCTTCCCCAGCAGAGCTGGTTTTTACACAGCCCCTGCGGCTCCCCGGGGAGTTTTTACCAGATAACCCTGCGCTGAACACCCATCCGTCCCCGCGTTTGCAACATAGCGCAGATGCACGGACTCTCCCTGGCCCGGCCCACCACTGTTTTCCCTGCGCGTTTGTGCCAAAAACCTTGAAGGACGCGGCGTTCGTGTTTGTCAGGCACGATGCCCACCGGACTCCATTGCGCCCACCCTACGATGGCCCGTTCAGAGTGCTGGAAACCGGGGACAAACATTTTGTGTTAGACCTGGGGGGTTGCCGGGAGAGAATATGTATAGACAGGCTTAAGCCAGCCTTTGTTGTGGCAGATGAGCAGCTGGTGTTGGCTCGAGCTCCTCGGCGAGGAAGACCCCCACTGAGAGCTCCCCAGGTAAATGATTAATCACAGCAGTCACACGAACATGCTGAATGTTTCTCCCTCCCCCCTCCATTGTCCCCCCACAGACGGACACACCCCCAGGAATCCCCCACCGGCACAGCAGCGTCACCGAGCCGAAGACCCCCGTTACAGCAGCTATGGGTGGAGGCTGAAGCTGCGAGGACGGGAGAGTTAACAGCCAGTCTGAGACTCTGGGGGGTGGTGGTGGTGTTGGGGACCCATGCTGTAGAGTTCAGTAGTTTTCCTCTTAGACTGAAAGAGCATGGAGATCAAATGGCTGGGGGGTAAGGGGAATTGTCTGGGGAGAGTGAATGGTGAATGCAGGACCTCAGGTAGCAGGGAGGTGTGAGTTTTGGGATACAAAAGAGAGAGTCCCTGCTTCACGAGTTTAATGTTCTGATTCTGGAAGATGTGAGAATGAAATAAAGTTCATCTGCTCGGAAAGTTCGGTCTGGCTATTTCATCTCCACAGTTCATTAATAAAGTACGTTTGACTTCACCTCCGGCCTGCTTATTGTGGGAGTGAGTTATGGACATAACACTAATGTCCACAACATCGTGGCACCGAGCAATATTTAAAACCCTCTGTCCCTTATTTGGCTGTGAGAAAGTTGGCAACCCTATTCATAGAATATTTCACGACAAAAACATTAATTTTAGTGGGACTCCCCTCTCACGCTAGGCATTTATTTTCATTGGCTGTAATATGGCTGCCACATTGCTAAATGTGTGTGATGTCACGCCGCCATATATGCACAGAGCAGAGCCGGTTTACATCCCTGGAATAAGATCTGGCTTTATTACCATACGCCATACTGCAGTTTGATGGTTTCACCTAGAATGGTGAGCAAACCTTTGTCATTTCCAGTGAAATTGATGTATTTCAGCAAAATTCCAGCAAAGATCCTTGTCCTTATTTGAACAAAAAATCTGTCTGAAATTACCAAAATTGTAGAGAAATGGTGACCAAGAAAAAAATTACAGCTTAACGGTCAGTTAAGTTTCCTCTGATCTTTGAAAATGTTTTGGAAAACTGAGGGAAATTGCATTTGGTCTGTGGTAAAAGAAACCACAGCAACAACACAGAGCATCCAGATAAAAACAGTTTCACAGCAATTATCTCCAACAGAATGACATCATCCAATCAGAAGTCAATAGCCTTCAGCCCCATGTAATTTCATGAGCGGATGAGGTAGTCCATGAGGTTATAAAAAGACCTGTGGTGTTTTTAATGTGGCTGTTTAGGTGCAATGCTCAGAGATTCTTGGCTGATATGAACCCACAAGTCAACAGTGTTAGAGACCCTCTCAGTCTATCAGCTGCTTTCTGATGTGCGTCTGAGCCTGTTTTTGTTATTTGAGGAAATGCTGCCAAACCAGGATGAATTACGCTTTGGTGAAATAACGTCAGTGTCAAATCGTGTTGGGGAATTTCCCCTTAACTTGTTTTCTGTTCCTTAATAAAGTGGCAAAGTTCAGCTTGAGGCCATTAAATACAACCGCAAAACTGATCAGACCATCTTATGCTATTATCTCTGACTAACACCATCTGAGGAACTGGATGTAAAAGGATCAAATGGGAGGCAATCTCAAGGACTAAAATCCTATGAATAAAATGTTAATTCACATCATCACAACAGCAAAACACTCATTTATGTGGAACCAAATTACCAAAGGTTTTGTGAAATTAAAAAAAGGTGATTTCAAACCTTAAGTGAGAAGTACAGATGTGGACAAAATTGTTGGTACCCCTCTGTTAATGAAAGAAAAACCCACATTGGTCACAGAAATAACTTGAATCTGACAAAAGTGGTAATAAATAAAAATTCTATGAAAATTAACCAGTGAAAATCAAACAATGCTTTTGAATTGTGGTTCAACAGAATTATTTTAAAAAACAAACTCATGAAACAGGCCTGGACAAAAATGATGGTATCCCTAGAAAAGATTGAAAATAATGTGACCATAGGGACATGATGTGTGATGTTAATTAGAGGACACATCTTGGTTGAACATGTCCCTATGGTCACATTATTTTCAATCTTTTCTAGGGGTACCATCATTTTTGTCCAGGCCTGTTTCATGAGTTTGTTTTTTAAAATAATTCTGTTGAACCACAATTCAAAAGCATTGTCTGATTTTCATTGGTTAATTTTCATCCATCCATCTTCTACCGCTTTTCCGGAGGTCCGGGTCGCGGAGGCAGCAGTTCAAGCAGAGAAGCCCAGACTTCCCTCTCCCCAGCCACCTGCTCCAGCTCTTCAGAGAGGATACCAAGGCGTTCTCAGACCAGCTGGGAGACATAGTCTCTCCACCGAGTCCTGGGTCTGCCCCGGGGTCCCCTCCCAGTGGGACGTGCCTGAAACACCTCAAGTGGGAGGCGTCCAGGAGGCATCCTAATCAGATGCCCATACCACCTCAACTGACTCCTTTCAATGTGGAGGAGCAGTGGTTCTACTCTGAGCCTCTCCCGGATGACTGAGCTCCTCACCCTATCTCTGAGGGTGAGTCCAGCAATCCTACGGAGAAAGCTCATTTCAGCCGCTTGTATCCGCGATCTTGTTCTTTCAGTCATTACCCAAAGCTCGTGACCATAGGTGAGAGTAGGAATGTAGATTGACTGGTAAATCGACAGCTTTGCCTTAGAACTCAGCTCCCTCTTCACCACAACAGACCGGTACAACGTCCGCATCACTGCAGATGCTGCTCCAATCCATCTGTCAATCTCTCGCTCCATTTTCCCCTCACTCGTGAATAAGACCCCAAGATACTTAAATTCCTCCACTTGGGGCAGGAGCCTGTCCCCAACCCAGAGAGGACAATCCACCTTTTTCCGGCTGAGGACCATGGACTCGGACTTGGAGGTGCTGATTCTCATCCCAGCCACTTCACACTCAGCGGCAAACCGTCCCAGCAAGAGCTGGAGGTCATTGCTGGATGAAGCCAACAGGACAACATCATCTGCAAACAACAGAGATGAGATCCTGTGGTCACCAAGCATGATGCCCTCCATTCCCTGGCTGTGCCTAGAAATCCTGTCCATAAAAATTATGAACAGGATCGGTGACAAAGGGCAGCCCTGGCGGAGTCCAACTCTCAATGGGAATGAGTCCAACCGAGTTTTGGCAATACGAACCAAACTCTCACAACAGTCGTACAGAGACCGAATAGCTCGTAACAACAAGCCCGATACCCCATACTCCTGAAGCACCCCCCACAAAAAACCACGAGGGACGCGGTCAAATGCCTTCTCCAAGTCCACAAAACACATGTAAACTGGTTGGGCAAACTCTCACGAACCCTCGAGAATTCTCGAGAAGGTATAGAGCTGATCTGATGTGCCACGGCCAGGACGAAAACCACATTGCTCCTCCTGAATCCGAGGTTCGACCAACGGCCGGACTGTCCTCTCCAGTACCTTGGCATTCCCAGGGAGGCTGAGGAGTTAATTTTCATAGAATTTTTATTTATTACCACTTTTGTCAGATTCAAGTTATTTCTGTGACCATTGTGGGTTTTTCTTTCATCAACAGAGGGGTACCAACAATTTTGTCCACGTCTGTATAAGAGGGCTACTCATGAAAGAATTCCCCTGATCCATTTCCCATGGACTGAGAGGAACCAAACTTGACATAGTTATTAGTATTTCTCTACATAGGTACCACCAAGGATCACACACTTCTCCCATAACTTTATGCAGCTGCAGAAACCTTGCAAAATCAGTGTTTCATTGTTTTGGAAGTGTCCTTCAAAAATAACTTCATGGTTGGAAAGAGGTGGAAGTTAGATGGTGTGAGGTCAGGAGAGTAAGGGGGTGGGGATTTCATGCTGCAGGACCGTGCTTCCATCTGTGCAACATCTGAGTTGTGAACGTGCTGTACTTCTCAGTTTTGATGACCTCCAACAATTTCTGCAGCAGTGAAGTGACATAAGTCCTGGTAATTGTGGTACCGTTTGGCAGGAAATTCATCATCAATAGTCCATGCTGGTCCCACAAGACTGTGAGCTTGGCCTTTCCTGCTGAGGGTAAGACATGTGCCTTCTTTGGAGGTGGTGAGTCATGATGCTTCCATTGCTTCAACTAGGCTTTTGTCTCTGGATCATACCGATGGACCCATGTTTTATCCTGCATGATTAGTCTGTCAAAGAAGTCCTCCTGGTTTTCTTGGCACATGGCCAAAACAGCCTGGGAGCATGTGACTCATTCCTGTGTCTGGAAAGGAGTGAGCAACTGGGAAATCCATCATGCAGACAACTTCCACATGTGCAAATGGTCATGGATGATTTTGTCCATAGACCCCACACTGATCTTGACATCTTGGGCTAATTGGTGAACAGTTATGTGACGATCCTTAAAAATTGTGGCCTCCACTTGCCGGAGTATCTTCATCAGCTCACTGTGGTCACCTGGGAATGGGTGCCGTTTCCATCAATATCCAACCACACTTGAACTGTTGTTGCCAGTGCATGACTACATCATACGATGGGGCATTCTTCCCATAAGTCTCTTTTATCTCATTGAACATCTCATGTGATGTGCGGCTTCTCAAGTACAGGAACCTGATTACCGCTCTGTATTCAAATAGCTCCTTACTCCACCTTAGCACGTGTAAAAGTGAAATTTTTCTGAGTTCAGAGCTGCAAATTACCATGTGACCTATAGAGGTATGTACTATTATACATGGGCAATTTCAGCCTCCTACAATAACATGTAATGGGTCAGGGGAACTCTTTAGAGTAGTCCTTCTATTTTTTATTACTAGCCTCTGATTTCACTCACAGCAATTAAGCTAGTAACTTTTTTTTTAGCATCATTTCTTTTTTTAATGCTTCAGCAGGGTCTGTGTTTAAGATATCCTGACTTTCTCAATAGCTTTTTAGTCATGCATTTATCTGTTAACTCATTTTTTTTCCACAGCAGCATAAGACAAACTTACCTCCAGAGTAATCATTAAAACTACAGTACTGAGATAAGACTTCCCAATGATAGTTAGGAAAAATCTAGAGCAAACAAATGACATGATGCACTTTTTCCAGATGTCTTAATGAAATTTCTGTCATATGCTTTGACCAAAATGCCTCAGGGTTTAAATATTCAAACAACATTTTCAACCCATTTAACCAGCTTTCCTAAGAAAAATTTCTTTAAACACACATAAGCTACAGTTCACCCCACCCTCTCATTTTCGTCACCGTAAGAACTTTGGTTGAGGTGAGGCAAGTGCCGTTTTGAAGCCAATGATAGCTGGTTAACCATTACTTCCGGGTGGCAAAGACAGACTCAGCGAACTAACAGTGCAAATATGGAAAAGCCCGAATAAATATGAATGGTCCAAAAAGCACCGAAACACCTTTGAATGAGTGAATGGCTAACCATGCTAAAGCTATATGGGGTAATCGATCGCCCTTTCTTCTTAGAGGTGATCTACAAGATGGCAGACAGGCCAACCTCAGTCAGTTAGCTACGGTGCTAACAGGCCAATATTGTGGCCTATTATAGCCAAAATATAACATAATAACCCAGAATGATGAGAGATGTATTATCAACTGTGGATTACTGAACTATGTGTAAACATGGATGTCTAGTGGGGTGATGTTTAGCTACACCTCTGCCTCTTTTAGTGATAACGGTAAATGTAATAAGTGTTGTCTTTTTGAGGCGCTTGAGGCGAGGTTGTCTGATTTGGAATCCCGGCTCCGCTGCATTGAAACACCGTCTGCGCCAGTTAATCTCGACGGACGCCCCTTAGCTGCAGCGGAGCTAGCTAGCTTAGGCCCCCCTGTCAGCGGTTCCCCGGCTCTCCTCAGCAGCGAGGAGACTGGGTGGGTGACGGTGAGAAGGAAGCCTAGTCGCAAAGCCCCGGTACACCACCAACCTGTTCACGTTTCTAATCGTTTTTCCCCGCTCAGCGACACACCCGCTGAAGAAAAAACTCTGATCATTGACGTCTCTGTAGTCAGAAACGTGAACCTAGAGACTCCAGCGGCCATAGTCAAATGCATTCCTGGGGCCAGAACAGGCGACATCGAGTCAAATTTGAAAATGCTGGCTAAAAGTAACTGTAAATATTCCACAATTGTTATTCACGCCAGCATTAATGACATCCGTCTCCGGCAGTCGGAAGTCACGAAACTTAATATAGAATCGGTGTGTGACTTTGCAAAAACGATGTCTGCCACTGTAGTATTCTCTGGGCCCCTCCCCAGTCTGACCAGTGATGACATGTTTAGCCGCTCGTCATCCTTGAACCGCTGGCTGTCTGTGTGGTGTCCTAAAAATGACGTGGGCTACATTGACAATTGGAGCTCTTTTTGGGGAAAACCTGGTCTTAAGAGACGAGACAGTATTCATCCCACTTTGGATGGTGCTTCTCATTTATCTAACAATCTGGCATCTTTTTTATCCAAATTTCCAAAACCCTGACTACTCAGAGTTGGGACCAGGAAGCAGAGTCGCAGTCTTACACGCCTCTCTGCAGCTCCTCTTCATCCGCCACCCCTCAGCTTAGCCCCTGTCTTCCCCATCACAGAATCGTTGTCTGCTCCCTCCAAAGTAAATAAAAATATAATGCATAAGCATCCCAAAGTGATAAAGCAAAATATTGGTAAAACTCAAATTAAACGTAAAGCCTCTAAATTGAATGAATTGGCCTCTGTTCCTCCTCATAATTTAAAAATTAAATGTGGTTTATTAAATATTAGGTCTCTAACTCCCAAGTCTCTGTTAGTCCATGATCTGTTAATTGATCATCAGATTGATTTAATTTCCCTTACAGAGACTTGGTGTAGCTGTCGCAGTAAAGAATGTTTTTCTTTTACTGTTTGTTTGTTTATATACTATATTGTAATACCCATGTAAGAGTTGATTTACATCTGTGTTACGTTACTGCTGCCATCTAGTGGACGGCAAATGACATGCAACCCAGTGGTAGAAGAGAGTGCGTAAACTAGCATACAGTGCACACGTGCTCAGTTAGCAGAGAGAGAAGCTCAGAAGCTGCAGACTCGGGCACAGAGAAAAGAAGCTCCAAAAGCCCTGAGTAAAACTAAAGAAAATGGACTCTAACCACTCCTAAATGTTTGGACAGAAGGCGCACACGGTATGTAATGTGTGTTTGTGAGAATGTGGAGGTATTATTTTTGGTTGTGATAAATTTCAAAATGTATTTTTTGTTTTGTTCTTTCACCGTAGTTTTTCACGGTGGTTGGTCGGAGGTCCAGCTAAGAAAATGTTCTTGCTGTGACAAAATAAATCCTGGCTAAACATCAGTTGGAGCGTGGCTTTATCTGTTTCAAACAAAAAACCTTTGGGAGCAGTTATAGTGAAAAACGTGTCCCGTTGGTGCCATGTGGTCTGCATGCTGCCGGTGAAGGAGCACGTGTCTAATGCTGCTGACAACAAGGGAACAACGCAGAGGCCAGTCGGCGACAGAGCGGCGACATAACAACGAGAGAGCGGGGTGGCTTCGGTGAGACCATGCTCCCTAGGGAACAAGACCCACATGGAAGTCAGCCTCTGGGATCCTGCAGAAGCTGGACACCCAAACTTCTACAGCCTTTCCAGTTGAATATGGAAGAAGGCCTAAAGCTTCAGCTCAACACCACGCAAGTTTTCAGTAAACTACAGTGTCTCTGGGATACCAGGTCAGACTGTATCTACAGAGTTTAATATATCAACCATAATACCAAGAAAACGAACATTGAAGAGAAGAGTTAAAGTAAAAGGTTGTGAATATGTTTTAAGTTCATTCTGTGCTGTGACACTGATTGTTTATTTTCATTGTGAAATATTTCAGATTTACTGTAAAATAATACTTCGATATGGATCCAAGTATTCCAGACACTCGTGTTTTGGAGGAAGTTATTGAAGCTTTAGAAAGGGAAAAGGCTCAGTTAGAAGCTACACTACAGACTGATCTTGAAGATGCACAAAGAGAACAACTTGAAACACGTTTAGGGGAGATCTGTGCAGATCTTGAAATACACAAAATAGGTCAACCCCAACCCGTATCAGAAGTTGAAACAGAATTGAGGCGTTCAGAAAGAGATAGACACCTAACTGAGAAAATGTTAGAGCTTAAAAGGGATGACATAATGAGTAAAGAAAGAAAGTTTATGTCAACATATTTGCACTTTAAAGCAGAGGTTCAACTCGTAAGGTCCAAACTGAAAGTACACTGCGCTAAAGCTGAGTTGGGCAACATGATTCAAAAGGTTGAAAATTGTGAGTCAGAGTTAAAACAAGACTATTTAGCATTGCGTGCACTGACCACACCATCTCAGGATCTAAGGAGAAAAATGGACAACTGCAGTTCTGTCTCCACTGAGATCATTGTACTTTTGAAAAGGCATTATGCAGATGTGGATAAGGAGTTTGATGCACAAGCTGTAAAAGAATCACTCCGTCTATTATTGCAACGAGAGGACGCAAAGTCAATATATGGATCAACAGTATCAAGAGCTGAAAAAAGCCAATATAACAATATCAGTGAACAAGGGACTCTTGTATCTGCAAAACGAGCAGAAGCAGCGGCGCGCTTAGCGTCAAAACGAGCTGAAATAAATAGAGAAAGGGAAATCTCAGCCCAGAGACAAGAGATTGTAGCTCAGCAGGAAAAGCTAAAAATGTTGGAAAGTCAAAGAGATCTGGAGGCAATAGAGGCAGAATACAATGTATATGCTGAAGAGGAATCAAAGGTGAATGCTGAAATAAGAGAAAGTGAAATGAAGGTCACTTCAAGTCAGCTTCCTATACAGCAATACAGCTTCCCACGCCCACAAGTTTTCCAAAATTCTGCTCCAGTTACTTTCCCTGTGATTAGTAAAAGGACTTCTCAAAACATGTCAGTCCCGCAGAGCATAGACAACAAGATACTGCCAAATGATAGTGAAGTTTCTCTAGTTCAAGCGTTGAAAGAGTCGTTAACTATGACTAGACTTCCAGCACCTGAACCATTTGTGTTTAGTGGGGACCCGCTCAAGTTCCTGGAGTGGAGCACTTGCTTCAAGGCTCTCATAGAGACAAGTTGTGTAGATCCAGCACATAGACTCTTCTATTTAAAAAGGTATATAAGTGGAGATGCACTTAGTGTATTAGAAGGGACGTTTTACAGAAGTGATGAGGAAGCCTATACACAGGCTTGGGAAGCTTTGAGCAAACGTTATGGCCATCCCTTTGTAGTTCAGAGAGCTTTCAGGGGAAAACTAAGCAGTTGGCCGAAGATTGGGTCAAAGGATTCGATGAAATTGAGAGAGTTTAGCGATTTCCTCATTTCATGTAAAAACGCTATGCCCCATGTACAAGGACTCAGGGTCTTAGATGATTGTGAGGAAAATCAAAAAATACTCCTCAAACTTCCAGACTGGGCAACAACTCGATGGAATAGACATGTGACCAAACTACTGGATGAAGGAAACGAATATCCAGGTTTTGCTGAATTTGCTGAGTTTGTGGCTGAAGAAGCACGCATAGCATGCAACCCAGTCTCATCCCTGTTTGCATTACGTACATTTGACAAACCAGACAAAGAACAAAGACGTCTAAAGGCTAGTATCCTAACTACTACAACAGAAGTGACCAAAAATACAAAGATTGCAAACACAACTCCGAGTCACAAGAGATTCAAACCTAATCCTGCAGCTCAGAGTAAAAGGCAAATCGAGTGCATTTGTTGTAAGCAAAGTCACTTTATTTACAAATGTGATAAATTTTCTGAGATGCCTCTAGAGGAGAAGAAAAGGTTCATTACTGAAAATAACGTGTTTTAGTTGCCTTAGAGTTGGCCACTTCTCAAAAAATTGTCGTCAAAAGGCTACTTGTAATGTTTGCAGGAAAGGTCATCCTACACCACTTCATGAGGATCGTCCACGAGTAGACAAACTGGAAACGCCACTAACAGAGGAAAACGCTTCTGCGGTGTCAAACAATGTGACAGTGGACAGTAGCGATCGGACTTCGATGATTGTACCAGTGTGGCTATCTTGCACAGAAGGTAATGGACTTGAAATCCTGGTTTACGCACTGCTAGACACTCAAAGCAGCAACACGTTTATTGTCCATGATGTTTGTGAAAAGATTCAAGTGTTCACAGAACCAGTCAAGTTGAAACTGACAACAATGACAAACAGAGGAACACTCGTACAGAGTCACAGAGTGGATGGACTGAAAGTAAGAGGGTATTATTCACAAGACTACATTGAGTTACCCCCTGCTTACACTCGTGAGTACATTCCTCTTGAACGAGACAGTATTCCCACTCATGAAACTGCCAAAGCTTGGACACATCTCCAAAGTATCACAGGAGAGATGCCAGAGTTGCTAGATTGTCCTGCAGCACTTCTGATTGGTTACGATTGTGCGAGAGCTCTGAAACCAAGAAAGGTAATACCAGGCAATGACTATGATCCCTATGCAGTTAAAACAGACTTAGGTTGGAGTATTGTGGGATCTATTAAGCCTTGGACAAGTTCAGCAGAGGTGGCGGGAGCGTGCCATCGTGTTTCTCTCAAAGAGTTGCCATCTATCACACCTTCCTCGGTGATTAAAGTACTGGAAACAGATTTTAAGGACACAAATCCTACAGAAGGAAACATATCACAAGAGGACATTCAGTTTTTGCAGATGTTGCACAAAACCATACATTTTAATGAAGAAGGCCATTTGGAAATGCCTTTACCTTTCAGAGAACGTCCACAGCTTCCAAATAATAAACAGCTTGCAATAACACGGCTGAGACATCTGATAGCAAAGATGGAAAGAATTCCAAAGTACAGAGAAGACTATGTGAGATTCATGAACAGTGTCTTTGAGGATGGTGATGCGGAAGAAGCAGTTGGCACACCTGCAAATGGTTACACATGGTATATACCTCACCATGGGGTATATCATCCGAGAAAGTCAGAGAAAATAAGAGTCGTGTTTGACTGCTCTGCAAAATTTGAGAACACCTCTTTAAATGACCACCTCCTCACTGGCCCAGACTTGACCAATGCTCTCACAAGCGTACTCTGCAGATTTAGAGAACACCAGATCGCCATTACATGTGATGTAGAGAAAATGTTCCACCGCTTCCACGTCACTCCTGAAGATAGGGATTTCCTAAGGTTCTTGTGGTGGCAGGACGGGGACACTAGTACAGAGCCCAAAGAGTATCGCATGCGTGTTCACATTTTTGGAGCAGCATCTTCACCAGGATGTGCGAACTATGGCATGAAATATCTTGCTCATGAACATGAAAGGGACTATCCATTGGCAGCCAGCTTCATTTACAAAAACTTTTACGTGGATGACGGGTTAATCAGTGTCGACTCAGTCCAAAGGGCAAAACAGTTGGTCGTTCAGGCACAAGAGCTCTGCGCAAAAGGCAAGCTGCGGCTTCACAAATTTGTGTGCAACAAAAGGGAGGTCTTGGAAGTTGTACCAGAGTCGGAGCGTGCTAGTAATGGCAAAGATGTGAGCCTAAACTACTCTGACATTCCAATGCAAAATGTTTTGGGGATGAAATGGGATGTTGAGGCAGACATGCTCTCTTTCAATGTCATTCTCAAAGAAAGGTCAGCTACACGACGAGGAATCCTGGCAACGGTTGCAAGCGTTTATGATCCATTGGGATTTCTCTCTCCGTACATTTTAACTGGAAAACAAGTGCTACAGGAAATGTGTAAACGTGGCATAGGATGGGATGAACCTATTCCCCCTGCAATGGAGGCCAAATGGAAAGCATGGCTAAATGATTTTGAAAATCTACCAAATATTCAAATACAAAGATGCTTCATTCCTAAGAACACAGGCACGTTGCAAAAGATCGAGCTGCATCATTTCTCAGATGCAAGCAGCAGTGGCTATGGACAATGTTCATACATAAGGATTGTTGCAGAAGACAAAGTACACTGTGCTCTGGTTATGGGAAAGGCTAGAGTGGCTCCCACTAGAGTTGTCACAATACCGCGCCTTGAGCTTACTGCAGCAGCAGTTTCTGCCGGAGTAAGTAACTTTCTAAGAGCAGAGCTTGAGCTGAAGATAGATGAAGAGTTTTTCTGGACTGATTCCCAAGTAGTGCTCGGGTACATTAAAAACGATGCTCGGCGCTTTCATGTCTTCGTCGCCAACAGAGTTCAGAAAATCAGAGACTTTACAGATCCAAAACAATGGTTCTACATAGAAACTGATCAGAATCCAGCAGATCATGCTTCTAGAGGTCTCAAGGTGGCAGAACTCATAGATTCAAACTGGCTCAAAGGACCGAGATTTCTGTGGGAACGAGAGCTTGTCACACAACCACATTCCCCAGAGCTTTTAGTAGGAGACCCTGAAGTTAAAGTTTTAGCAACTACTGCCTTAGAGAGTGAGGTTTTTCTTGAGAGGTTCTCTAGGTTCTCAGACTGGGACACAGCAGTTAATGTTGTTGCAAAGATAAAGAGACTTACTAAAAGAAACAAATCAAAGCCCATTAGTGTTGAGGAGAGACAAGCAGCTTCTTCAGCGCTTATTCGGACAACACAGAGACAAGCTTTTGAATAAGAGATTAAACAGTTGTGTACTAGAGCAAACAAATTGCCCAAGAGTCACAAGCTGTACCAACTTGATCCTTTTGTTGAAAATGACTTACTTAGAGTAGGAGGCAGGTTGAGAAAATCCTCAGCGTCATTTGAACTGAGACACCCAGTCATTCTTCCTAAGGAAGGCATTGTCACACATCTGATTCTTGATCATTGTCACAAGAAAACACAACATCAAGGTCGAGGCCAAACACTGAATGCACTCAGAGCCAGTGGTTATTGGATTGTAGGTGCCAGTAAGGTAGTGGCCAGACACATCAAAGGTTGTGTTGTATGCAGAAAGGTACGAGGGCCAACAGAAGAACAGCGTATGGCTGACCTGCCGGCTGACAGAGTAGATCCCTCGCCCCCTTTCACACATACAGGGTTAGATTGTTTTGGTCCATTTTACACGAAACAAGGTCGAAAAGAATGTAAGCGTTATGGTCTTTTGTTTACGTGTTTAAGCTCCAGAGCTATTCACATCGAGATGTTGGAAGATCTCACCACTGATGCGTTTATAAATGGATTGAGATGTTTTATAGCGATCAGAGGAGCAGTGAGACAAATTAGATCTGATCAAGGTACAAACTTTGTCGGAGCTAAGAACGAGTTTGAGAAAGGTCTCCTTGAGCTTGACAAAGACAGGATAGGGGTTTATCTTGCTAACAACCAATGTGATTTTCAAATGAACGTTCCTGAAGCGAGTCACAGAGGCGGTGTTTGGAACGCCAAATCAGAACTGTCAGAAATGTTTTGAGTTCTGTTCTTACCCAAGCCGCAGGAAGACTTGATGACACCTCCTTAAGAACCTTCTTTTATGAGGCCATGTCTATCATTAACAGTCGTCCGCTTACTACCAACACTATAAATGACCCAAAAAGTGCAGAACCTCTGACGCCCAATCATTTACTCACAATGAAAGAGTCAGTGCCACTACATCTCCAGGCAATTTTGTTAGAGGATTTGTACGCCAGAAAGAGATGGCGGAGGGTACAGTTCTTATCGGAACAATTCTGGCACAGATGGCGCAAGAGTACTTAACCAACATAAGCCTAAGACAGCAGTGGCATTTGCCCAAAAGAAATGTACAAGTTGGAGATGTAGTGATAGTTAAAGAAGAGAATATCCCAGAAATGAATGGAAAACTGGCAAGGGTTGTAAAAGCGAAAGAAGATGATGACGGATTGGTTCGAAAGGTAAGATTCAAATGGGACAAAGAGATTTAGGGAAGAAAGGTGAACGTGTGAACCAGTTATCTTTTCTTGAGCGTCCGGTTCAGAAGCTAGTGGTACTAGTGCAAAATGAGTCCACTTAAGTAAAAGGTTTCTGAGATGTGAAACAAGGATATGGTTCCAAGGTTAATGTTTTTGGAAAATTACAAGTTTTATTTTGTGTGTAAAATTAACCTTTGTAATTTTGGTGGCAGTGTAGCTGTCGCAGTAAAGAATGTTTTTCTTTTACTGTTTGTTTGTTTATATATATTGTAATACCCATCTAAGAGTTGATTTACACCTGTGTTACGTTACTGCTGCCATCTAGTGGACGGCAAATGACATGCAACCCAGTGGTAGAAGAGAGTGCGTAAACTAGCATACAGTGCACACGTGCTCAATTAGCAGAGCGAGAAGCTCAGAAGCTGCAGACTCGGGCACAGAGAAAAGAAGCTCCAAAAGCCCTGAGTAAAACTAAAGAAAATGGACTCTAACCACTCCTAAATGTTTGGACAGAAGGCGCACACGGTATGTAATGTGTGTTTGTGAGAATGTGGAGGTATTATTTTTGGTTGTGATAAATTTCAAAATGTATTTTTTGTTTTGTTCTTTCACCGTAGTTTTTCACGGTGGTTGGTCGGAGGTCCAGCTAAGAAAATGTGCTTGCTGTGACAAAATAAATCCTGGCTAAACATCAGTTGGAGCGTGGCTTTATCTGTTTCAAACAAAAAACCTTTGGGAGCAGTTATACTTGGTTAGGGCAAGAGGATTATGTTGGTTTAAATGAATCAACTCCCTCTGGTTATTTAAACTGTCAAAATCCCAGAAGTTCTGGTCGTGGAGGAGGAGTAGCAACAATTTACCATTCCAAATTACTAGTTAATGTAAAGCAAAAAACATGTTATAATTCCTTTGAGGGCCTGGTCCTCAGTATTGGGCACTTTAGCAATTTTAGGTTAAACCCAATTTTATTTGCCATAGTTTATCGTCCCCCATCAACCCTACTCAGAATTTTTATCCGAATTTGCTGATTTTCTTAGCTGATTTAGTGCTGAAATCTGATAGAATAATTATAGTAGGGGACTTTATATACATGTGGATGTAGATAGTGACTGCCTTAATGTGGCATTTAATTCAATATTAGACTCGATTGGGTTTTCTCAGAAAGTAGGAAATTCTACTCATTACCTCCACCATACAGTGGGACCTTGTTCTGACATATGGCATAGCAATAGAAAATCTTGTAGTGTCTCCTCATAACCCTGTACTGTCAGACCATTGTCTGTTAACCTTTGATTTTACTATTCTGACTATTTGGCTCCTAAAGAAAAATAGTATTCAGTAGATGCCTCTCAGATGATTGCTGTTAACCAAATTTATGCAGATTGTTTCCTCTGTGCCATGTGTCAACACAACAGAAATAAGCTTATAGACAGCTTGCTCCTTCTGTAATTGATAACATGGTGGATAGTGTTTCAGCTTCTCTGCATCAGACTCTAGACTTGTGGCCCCCTTAAAAAAGAAAAAGTCTATTCAGAGATTTCTATACTCCTGGTTCAACACAGAAACTCGTAGCTTAAAACAGAAGACTCGTCAATTAGATAGAAAATGGTGCTCCACTAATTTAGATAAATCTATTTAGCTTGGAGAAATCATCTTTTTTTTTTTTCCACAATATCTTTATTGAACCTTTTTTTTTTTTTTAACAATCATGATACAAACAATCAAACACTAACACTAAAGTACTACAAAAAAAAAAAATACCCTAAAAACACCAACAACCACCAACAAAATCAGTCTTCAACAATGCTCCTCTGTTTAGTCTAGACAATCCAATACATTAGTATACATATTATGTTCACCAGTTTGGAATTTACAAGGTCCACACACATTCATTCACCTTCTTCTCAAGAGTTATGTTTTTAAATTTTTTACATAATCAATAAAAGGTCTCCTTATATTCTCAAACACAATTTCTTTGATTTCAGTATATTATGTTATTCTTTCTAATGGAAGGTTTGTTAACATCTGTCTTAACCACTGAGTCACATCTGGTCTAGAGTCTTTTTCCATAATAGTGCAATACATTTTTTGGCATTAAGCAAACTGAGGTCTATGAATGTTCTTTCACTTTTATTGAAATATGCTTTTCTGGGTACAGACCAACAAAAACAGTTTAGGATTCAATATGATTGGTTTTGAGATTATTTTTTCAATTGTTACCCTCACCTCCTCCCAACAACTTCTTATTAATCTACATTCCATAAACATGAAATGGGTTCCTTTACTTTCATGCATTTTGTGCATGTATCTGGTTATATTTTTGTTATATCTATTTAACTCCTCGGGGTAACATACATCCGCATTAACCATTTGAAATGTATCAATTTAAGGCGTGCATTTATTGATTTGGTTTGAGCTTCTGTACAAGCCAATTCCCATTGTTCCTCTGAAATTTCAATTTGCAGATCTTCTTTCCAGTAGTTTAATCTTTTCAGTGAATTTTCACTTGAAGATAGTGTCAATGAGTTATAAAACTCTGAAATAATACCCTTTCTTTTACTATCTTTCATCATCATTTTTTCCAAGGATGAATAAATAGGTCGAGTGAGAGCTTTATTTTGATTTGATCGAATAAAGTTTCTAAGTTGAAGATATTTAAAAAAATGTGTTCTATTGAGATTAAATTTGATCCTCAGCTCTTCAAAAGACTTTATGTTGTCTGCACATGGCAAATATAAATCCTGAATCTTTTGTATCCCTTTTAAATTCCATACTTTAAATACAGCGTCCGCTCTCCCTGGTTTAAAATATTGATTACCCCATATTGGACTAAATTGTGACAATAACTGTGGTTCTTTTAAATAGTTTTTAGCTTCACACCATATTTTGATCATATGCTTTACAAATGGATTTTTAACTTGTTTTTGTAATTTTTTTGCCGAATCTGAGTATATGAATATGGGAAGAGGTAAAGGTAAATTGTATGATTCCATTTCAGTCCAGTGAGGGAGATCATTTGATGAAAAATAATATGTCATAGACCTCAGTTGTGCCGACCAATAATACAACATAAAATTTGGACATTTCAGACCTCCACGATCAAATGGTAAATATAATAAAGACAAACGTAATCTAGCCCTCCTGTTGTTCCATATAAATTCCACTAACTTTTTTTTTATTCTTGAGAATAGATCTAAAGGTGGTGATAAGGGAATGTATTGAAATAAATAAAGTATTTTAGGTAAAATATTACTTTTAAGTATATTGATTCTCCCGATCATCGACATTGGTAGTGACATCCATCTCTGAGTTAACTCATTGATATCTGACATTAAGGCTTCATAGTTGACACTGGCGACTGATTCTAGCTTAGGCACAATTTGGATTCCTAAATATTTAAACTGATTTACAACATTGAATTGATTTACCTCAGGGGCTGGGTAATTTCTCTGGGTCTCATTTAGCATTAATATTGAAGATTTAGTTTTATTTATTTTATATCCTGATATTTCCCCAAAATTCTTTATTAAATTCAACAAGGTTGGAATTGATTTTTTTAGATTCGACATAAACAAAATTATATCATCGGCGTACAGGGAGATTTTATGTTCTGTTGGTCCAACTTTAATTCCATATATTTGTGAATGTAAACGTATCGCTATCGCTAAAGGTTCAATTGCCATAGTAAACAGTAAAGGTGAAAGTGGACAGCCTTGTCGACATCCTCTATTGATTTTTATTGGTTTTGAAATATTGTTATTTGTTAGGATTTCTGCTGTAGCATTATTGTATATTATTTGAACCCATTTTATGAAATTATTTCCAAGTCCAAACCTTTGTAGGACTTCAAAAAGAAAGGGCCATTCAACTCTATCAAAGGCCTTTTCGGCGTCCAATGATAGGAGAGCTGTATCCGGTGCTTCTTTATTAAAATAAATAATATTAAATAGTCTTCTTACATTATGGAAGCCTTGTCTACCCTTTATAAAGCCATTCTGATCTCGATTAATAATATTTGGTAAAATTTCTTGTATTCGTCTTGCTAAAATTTTACAGATTATCTTAAGGTCGGCGTTTAATAGGCTTATTGGTCTCATATTTTCACATTTATTAGAGGGCTTACCTGGTTTTGGCAACAGTATAATTAAGGCATTATTTATGTATGATGGTAAATTATTATTTTGAAATGCTTCTAAAACCATTTCCAAAAAAGGTTTTATTAATTTATTCTTAAATTTTTTATAAAGGTCAACTGGAAGACCATCTGGTCCTGCACTTTTTCCTGATTTCATATTATCAATGGCTAGCCCAACTTCTTCTTGACTAATTTTAGACTCCAATATCTCCCTGTTTTCATTTGGAATACACGGTATAGATAGTTCATTCAAAAACCCATTTAGTTTTGTTAAATCAGGTTCATTTTTGGTATCATATAATTTTTCATAGTAATCTCTAAAGGCTCTATTAATTTCTAAAGGATCTATAACTACCTGTCCATTACTTATAATACTGGTAATTGGTGTTTTAATTTCCAATTGTTTAATCTGCCATGCTAATAATTTTCCTGATTTTTCACCTTGTTCATAAAAAGATTGTTTCAATCTTAGAAGACTCGAGGCAGCTCTATTCGCTGATTTTTTTGTCGTATTCAGCTCTCAAAATCAGTAATTCGTTCTCCAACCTTGGGTCACTTCCTGCATA
Organism: Pholidichthys leucotaenia; assembly: GCA_020510985.1. Lineage (NCBI taxonomy): Eukaryota > Metazoa > Chordata > Actinopteri > Cichliformes > Pholidichthyidae > Pholidichthys > Pholidichthys leucotaenia. The sequence continues at coordinate 122,509,548 of CM035836.1, read as the reverse complement.
CACTTTTTCCTGAAGACTTTTTATTTTATGTTCCAATTTAGCTCTCTCCTCTCGAGTCTTCTTAGATTTTGATCCTGTATAACTAATAATATGTCCCCTAATAAAAGCTTTGAAAGCCTCCCACTTTACACATGCTGATGTTTGTGTAGTATTGATGTCAAAGAACTCGTCTATCTGTTTTTCTATATACTTGACAAATTCCTCATCCTGAAGCCATTTATGCTGAAATTGCCATCTACCTGATTCCTTTGTCAATTTTTTATCTACATATATTAGACAACAGGGTGCATGATCAGAAATCACGATGTTATCATAAAAGCAGTTTTGAATCTTGGACCTTAATTCTGTGGAAATCAAAAAATAATCAATACGTGAGAATGTCTTGTAGGTACTGGAATAACAAGAATAGGCTTTAACTTGTGGTTTCATTTCTCTCCATATATCTAACAATCTCAATTCTTTCATAAAATGATTAATAGTCATCCTACATCCAATGTGCGTACAATCCAGTCCTGTTGATCTATCCACACCTGGATTCAATGTACAATTAAAATCCCCTGCTATTATATGTTGCCCTGTAAGTGATGATAAGATGAGAAATAAATTAGCAAAGAACTTCTGATCATCTATATTGGGACCATATAAGTTCACAAGATTTATATTTTCTAATAGCAAAGAACCTTGAATGATTACATATCTTCCAAATTTGTCTCCAATTACATTTTTCACCTGAAAAGGAACTGATTTATGTATGAGAGTCATAACTCCCCTGGCTCGGGATGAAAATGAAGAGGTGAATACACTTCCCTGCCATCTACTCCTAATTCTTTTAACATCCTCCTCTATCAGATGAGTTTCTTGTAAAAACACAATTCTTGAACCCATGTCCTTTATTTTATTCATAACTTGTTTAAGTTTTTTTAAATTTTGTAGACCTCTGCAATTCCATGAAGTTAAATTAAGATTAACACTTTGGTCCATGATCAATAGAGAGTTTGGGATTACCTTGCAGTGTAAACATGCTCATACAGAGAAGCAAAAACATGAGTGGTTGAACATTCATCCTACAAACTACACACAAACAAATTTCCCCTTCCCACACTTGTGGCAAACCCCCCAAAATCAAAAGAAAAATTCTGTCTCCCGATATAGCCATCGACCGTTCCACACCCACGGGGAACAGCCTAAGCCACTCCTTCTTCATCCTCCCAATCACCCTAACTCTACTGCTTTTAATGACGTAACATTAACTCTCCTCTGTAGTTTTCCAACTTAACTCCAAAATTTTTAACAACTTTGTACATCATAGTTTTTTTTTTGTTTGTTTTGTTTTTGTTTTGTTTTTTTAATATATAATACAATCTATATTTTGTAAACTTACTATTTACTTCAAGTCAGTCAGATGCCTGTGCAAATGCTTAATTATTCTACCTTATATTTTGTTCATGCTTAGCTCCCACCAGTCTCTTCTTCTTCTTTGATCTGCTTGATGAACTCCTGCGCCTCCTCTGGGGTCTTGAAAATGTGGGTTCTGCCCTCATACGTGGTCAGCAGTCTCGCAGGATAGATTACACCATGACGAATCCCAAGGTTGCGCAGCTCCTTACTTACGGGATCTAACTGCTTCCTCAATGGCTGGATTCCTGTGGCCAAATCTGGGTAGAACCGCACCTGCTGGTCCTGGTGTTTAATCTCTCCTTTAGCACGTGCAGCGTTGAAGATCTTCATCCTGTCTCTGTTGCTAAGAAACTTCATAATTAAGGTCCTCGGGCGGTCCCTTATCTCTCCGTGGGCCAATACGATGTGCCCGCACTGTGTGTGTTTTATATACTTGCATATTTATTCACCTAGCTGCAATGCTCCGTACTGTGGGTGTTTATATATTTACATATTTATTCCATCTAGCTACAATGCTCTGCACTGTGTGTTCATATATTCATATATTTATTCCATCCAGCTACAATGCTCTGCACTGTGTGTCTGTGTGTGTGTGTATATATATATATTTTATAGTAATACGTACATATGTTTATTAGCTGCTCTTGCTTGCTTGTTTTTTTTTCTTGCCTTCTGATTGTTGCTCTGAGTGTTGCTATCCCTGTGCTGTTGCAATCCTGGAATTTCCCCGTTGTGGGACTAATAAAGGCTTATCTTATCTTATCTTATCTTTTTCCAGAACCACTGCTGATTGCAACTCCTCGCTGCCCAGCACCTCCGGAATCCACTTTTCCAGAAAGGAACATACGTCCCGACCTTCTGATTCCTCTGGAAGACCCACCAGCCTCAAATTATTCTGTCTCGACCGAGATTCCAAATCCAAAATATTATCTTCCAGAGATTTATTTTTTTTTTCCAAAGTGCGCACCTTTAATTGAAGACGGGTGACGTCATCTTCAGCACTAGCGAGACGGAGCTCCATCTGCGCCGTTCGTTCTACACAGTCACCCAATTCCTTTCTTATTCCTTCCAACGCTGTCATAATCCCATCAAATCTAGAGGAAAAGTCCGCTCTCATTGAACTCATGGCAGCCATCAGCGCATCTGCGCCATTCCCCGCAAACATCGCACCGCCACCAGCTTCCTCCGCCATATATGGAGTTTTGTTTGCTGCGTCACAGACCTGAAAGTCCGTTAATTTGGACTGTTTCAGCGGCTCGCTTTTTCCTTTTCCTGGTTTTCCAGCCTTAGGCTTCGCCGACATATCCTCGCCCAAATGCTGGGATACGTTCTGTCCCAAATGAGAGAGTTATTTGCCGAATTTTTTGTATCGCAGGAGGTCAGTAGCATTAGCGAGACAGACGTCGTAGGCTGACGTGGCATAGCCATAACCAGAAGTCGAGAAATCATCTTTTATATTTTAAAAATCTCTTAGAAAAGCTAGAACGAGTGTATTACGCTGCATGATTAGTAAGAGACAAGATAATCACAGGTTTCGTTTCAGTAGCTGGTTGCCCTAGGGTGACAAGAATGTCAGGACTCTGTCAATCGCTAGGCATTCGCATTAGAGCTTACTAGTCAGGACTTTATGAACTTTTTCAATAATAAAATTTCATCCATCAGAGATAAAATCAATCAGATTCTTCCCACAGTTAACTTAAATACTGTAACTACTACAACTCCTTCAATTGATGTCTGTCTTGATGAGTTTACTCCAATCGACCTTTGTGAGTTAGACAAAATAGTTTCCTCATCCAAACCTTTAACTTGTCTTTTAGACCCTATTCCTACCAGGTTATTTAAAGAAGTCTTCCCACTTATTGGTAGCCTTATTCTTCATATAATCAATTCTTCATTAACTTTAGGCCATGTACCGCAGGCTTTTAAAACGGCTGTAATTAAACCCTTACTCAAAAAGCCAATGCTAGATCCAGGAGCTTTAGCTAACTATAGACCAATCTCTAATCTCCCTTTCATTTCAAAAATCTTAGAAAGAGTTGTTGCTACGCAATTATTTGACCACCTACAGGGAAATGGTTTACTTGAAGAGTTTCAATCTGGGTTTAGAATCCATCATAGTACTGAAACAGCCTTAGCGAAGGTCACTAACGACCTCCTCATTGCATCTGATAATGGACTAGTTTCTGTACTTGTCCTTTTAGACCTTAGTGCAGCTTTTGATACTATCGATCATAATATTCTACTTGATAGATTAGAACACTATGTTGGACTTAATGGAACTTCGTTGCAGTGGTTTAGATCTTATTTATCTGATAGGTTCCAGTTTGTTCATGTAAATAATGAGTTTTCTTTCAACTCAAAGCTCAGTCATGGAGTTCCACAGGGATCTGTGCTAGGCCCTACTCTTTTTAGTTTATATATGCTTCCGTTAGGCAACATTATTAGAAAGCACTGTATACATTTTCATTGTTATGCTGATGACACACAATTATACCTGTCAATGAAGCCAGATGATAGTAATCAATTAGCCAAGTTAGAAGCCTGTCTTAAGGAAATCAAAGCTTGGATGACTTGTAATTTCCTGCTATTAAATTCAGATAAGACTGAAGTCATTCTTGTTGGTCCAAAAAACCTTAGAAATTCCTTTCCAAATCAAACTTTCAGTTTGGATGCGGTTACTCTTTCTCTTAATAGCTCTGTGAGGAACCTTGGAGTTATTTTTGATCAGGATTTGTCCTTCAATTCACATATTAAATTTGTTTCTAAGACTTGCCTTCTATCATTTGCGTAATATTGCCAAGATTAGGAGCATCTTGTCTCAGAGTGATGCTGAGAAGCTGATCCACGCTTTTGTTAGCTCGAGATTAGATTATTGTAATTCTTTATTATCAGGCTGTCCTAAAACATCTTTAAAAAGTCTTCAGCTGATCCAAAATGCTGCAGCAAGAGTTTTAACAGGTACTAGAAAGAGAGATCATATCTCTCCGGTTCTGGCCTCCCTTCATTGGCTTCCCATAGAGTTTAGAATTAAGTTTAAAATCCTTCTTCTTACTTACAAAGCTCTAAACAATCAGGCTCCTTTTTATTTAAAAGATCTGATACTACCATATTATCCTAACAGAGCACTACGCTCCCAAAATGCTGGATTACTTGTAATACCTACAATCTCCAAAAGTACAATGGGAGGCAGAGCCTTCAGTTATCAAGCTCCTCTCCTGTGGAATCAGCTGCCAATCTGGATTCGGGAGTCAGACTCGATCTCTGTTTTTAAGAATAGGGCTAAAACCTACCTTTTTGATATAGCCTACAATTAGGGAGGGATCATGTGTTTCTGAACCCTCCCTTAGTTATGCTGCTAATAGGTTTAGTCAGCCGGGGGACCTCCAGTAATGCACTGGGCCTCACTCCTTTTCTCACTCTCAATGAAATAATTTTTTTTGCTGGTCATTAACATTTGTTTGTTCTCTCCCATAGATTGAGTCCCCATCGTGCTGTTTGCTCTCTACATGTCTGCTCTTTTCTTCTTCTCTATCCCCTCACCCCCCAGCCAGTCGCAGCAGATGACTGCCCCTCCCTGAGCCTGGTTCTGCTGGAGGTTTCTTCCTGTTAAAAGGGAGTTTTTCCTCTCCACCGTCGCCAAGTGCTTGCTCACAGGGGATCGCCTGATTGCTGGGGTCTTTCTGCAACTGTGGGGGTTCCCCCTACAGTTGATAGTGCTATGAGATGACTGTTGTTGTGAAATGGCGCTATATAAATAAAGTTGAATTGAATTGAATTGAATTGACCAGAAATGAACAAAAATGGTAAGATAAACTATGGTCATCAAGCTAGTTCTTAGCAGACTAGTAAGATAAAACAGGCAAATAGCCATGGTAGCACTGCCATGGTACGTGTCTACCTAGGCATGTGCTTTCACGCTTCCCATTCATTGTCTATGTAGCACACCCCACATGCACTCTGGTAACGTGGCGTCAAGAATCCTGAGCCATCACTTGGAGGTGTCCGCTTCTCCTTCTGAATCCCCGCTCCGGTCCATAACATGCAAATGAGGCGTGGGCATGTGGAGCCAATCACTTCCTGGAGCTTGTGCTGAACTTTTAAAATAGTGGTTGTTAGTAAAAAGTAAACACATATTTGGCAACTACACATTTATTTCTCACTTCAACCGTTTTCAGAAAAATGTTTTGCCTTTTACTTTTGAAGATGTAGGTGAAACTTTAATGTCTGGATGCGTTGTGAACAGACTAGAACAGCCCACCCACCAGGAGTTGCAGTGGCCAATGAGGTGCAGGCTGTGCAGGTCGAGGAAAGCAAAGTGGGTTGGGGTAGTAAGAAAAAGCTGCTCTTTTGTAGCTGAAAATACTGTTTGAAAACCGGCCAAAGTTCTCTGACCAGTGGGTGATACACTCCGTCAGTTTGAGACTACGGGGTATTGGACTCTTGACTCCTGTCTGGTTACGCCCCTTTCATGCTCCCGACAGGTCCTGATGTGGAGGAGGCGTGGGGACCTTCTGTCAACAGACACCTAGGTGGATATGTACCATCAGTTGGAGTTTGGCCAGTCACGGGAGTTGATGAAGAACGGAGGGTGATATCATTCCAGTGAGTTCCGGTTCTTATATCACAGCCAGAGAAAAATCAGAACCACTCGTTTAGAGGACCCGAGTCAAAGACTGACCCTAACTAATTAACAGGGTTGAGTTTTTCTGAGTTTTGTACCAAAATAGAGGAGGAAAAGCACTGAAAAGGTGAAATTTTCATTAAATGCCCCTTTAACCAACAGCAAAAATATCACAACAATGTGTGGATGACGAAAAGGAAATGAGAGCTCAGTGCATCATGGGAAGTTGCCAGGGTGCCAATAACCACAGCATCATAGCTAAAGGATGGTTCAGGGTCACCTAATGAAGCCCTATAAGATTAATCAAAAAGGAAAGTTTTTAGTGTATTTGTAAAAGCAGAGGAGACTGTCCAACAGTAAAAGGCAACTGAAAGTGCTTTTGCCACCATTATAACCTTCAACTGTCTTTAGAAAAAAGTGTGACCTCTAGTGGTTGTGGAAAATAGCTACATGAACTGACATGACAGACTGTTGGGGATATAATGTGTTTAAAGTAGACCCATACCACAACCATAGCCATTACCCTAACCTTAATCAAGTATTTTAGTGCCTTAACCTAACATTTATCTTAAGCTTTACCACGTATAAATGTGTATTAAAGAGGAGTGAGCCAGTTTGAAACAATAATCGTCTAGTGTTGTAGTGTTATCAATAGGATTATTTCACTACTCTTGGTTGAGTCAGAGTTGAAATATTAAACTTTGATATTTATGTGTTATTTACCCACGGTTATGTTACACAGTACGAATGACATCCAAACCCTTCTCAAACATCCCCGTAGCCTATCTGTTCCACCACCATCATTTGTAAAGGCCACTTGTCAGTCATCATATTCCTGAGTTACTAAAATCATGAACAACTGAAGACTATTCATCACGTTTTTACTGAAGTCACCTCTGTTATGTGACTGTAAAACCTTGATAGCTCACAGTGCAGTAGTACCACTACTACTACTACTGCTACTACTACCACTACACTTTTCACTTATTTAACATTGCTAATTCATTTGTCATTTGTTTCATGACATATAAGATAAGTGAAAGGTATTATTTCTTCTGCCAAGGAGGTAATGTAATCAGGGCGGTTTGTTTGTCTGTATGATTTAGCAGGAATACACAAACTACTGAATGGATTCTGATGAAATTTTCACCAGATGTGAACCAGATGTGGGCTACAGATGAACCCATTCCATTTTGGAGGTGCTCTGTGAATGCATACCTAAGCCAAGGCCCTATCTTCTTGCAGTCTTTTAGCAGAATTACGCCAAACTAGACTGATTTTGATAAAATTTTCACCAGAGGTGTTCCTTGGGTTATGAATGACCTGATTAGACTTTGGAGGTGATCTGAGAGTGCATATCTCTACCAAGGCCCTCTCTTCTAGCAATGTTTTAGCAGAATTACGCAAAAACTACTGGATGGATTTTGATGAAATTTTCACCAAAGGTGACCCTTGGATTATGGATGAACCAATTAGACTTTGAAGGTGATCTGATGTGCTGGGCCTTAACTTCAAGGTTGGACTTCAAGTTGATACTACCACCTGATTTCAGCAGCAAAGAACCAAGATCATCATGGCCCAAAAATACTGTACTTATTGGAAAAGGAACTCACCATTAGACTCCACAACTGGCATCCAATGAAACTGTTGCCTGAAATCCACTGTCAAATGTATTCTTACCATCAAATTAGAGAGAAAACATAGCCAAACTGCAACTGGAAGTGCATGGCTGTAGTAGAAAAAATTCTAAGATAAAATTTTGATTTTTTTTTTTTTAACTGAGTAGGTATAATGTGAATACATCATAAGAATTGTTGAAAAAATTGTACCCATGGTGTGTACAGAACTATGGGTGCTGGCACCAATGCTAACCATGACCAGCATGTGGAATTATGGCAACAGAAGTGACTTTATAATGTTTCACATAAGATATACCACAACAGTCTGACCAGTTTTCATATTTGTTTCTTTTCTGAAGTCACATTTTAATCAAGTAAGTTTCTGTGAGATCTCATGGGTGTGTAAAGTGTTTCCACAAATGGCAAGGTGTATGGTCTTAAAGTCTAGCTGAATCATCTAGTGTGTGTGTGTGTGTGTGTGTGTGTGTGTGTGTGTGTTGGATGGACTGTAATGTTAAAAACTGGTAGAAACTCTCCTCATAATGTGTCTGTGGTCTCCAATCTTTTTAAAATTACCTAGTGTGTACCCAGCCTTAAGTGTGGTTCCAAATCCCATCAGCTGTGGTTCTACAGGTTCATACAGAGCTGTTCCCCTATATGGCAATGAGAAAGCAAGATGGCATCACCTGATTTTGTGAGGGCGACACGTATTATTTCACCCCCTTCCTCGAGTGTTCGGGAGCTGATGTGGCAGGTTTAGTTGTAATGGTGACCTTTAGGTGACGGGACATGGTGTAATTTGGCAGAGGAATCTCTAGATGTTTCTACCCTCTATAGCCTGGGGAAGAGCTACCACCGCTACCCTGCTGACGGACAGACCGGCACAGGGAGGTCTGGGATATGGAGAGATGTGATGTGTGTATGTGTGAGAATGATGAGGGTCAGCCCAGTGGACCAAGCAGGGGGTATTTCAACACCAGCATGTGACCCGCTAGAGTTTCATTACTGATGGACAAAGTGTTGGGCCCGCTAGGGATGTAGGCTGGTGCTACAGTTTCAAAACAACATCCAGTGCTGAGTGTGTGACCATATGTGAACGGCGAGGACCCCTCTGACCGGGTCTCATGTACGCAGCTTTTCAGCTATTAGCGAAACCATTTGCGTCTTTGTCAGCGGGTTTACCAGTTACTGGAATCTACACACACAGATGGTTGCGGTAATGAAAGAACGTTTCACACTTTCATCGGCCCTCACGTCGCCTCGTCTCCACTGTCAGGAATGATGCCTCTCCTATGGATCCTAGAAAGTTTCCTATTCGTATTTCCTAGGACCAGGGTCATTAGTCTCCCATGTACATGGGTGACACCATATGAATGAACTTATGCTATCATAGCTTTATAAATAAATAAATTAGCCAAAATGGATTATATGAAGAGGATACTACACTCCTTAATTATACTAAGTTGGTGGGTGAGTAACCTTCAATCAAAACTTAAATTTAATAATAAAGTCTTTTCAAGTGTGGAGACCTGGTGAAGAGAAAATGAACTGATGAAGATTGTGTGACGTAAGTTAATGGGGCAGGGAATAAACTAAACTATGAAATAAAAGCCTCAGATAAGAGGTCACCCACACCACTAATCAAAAAAGAAAGAAAACATAAAAGATTGTTGTGAGCTGAAGATATTCAGGAGGCGAACACACCAGCCTCCTGTAAACAAAACCATTAGAATATTTGTTGCTGCTTTAATTGATAGTGAAGTGTGTACATTCATGTAACCATGGGACAATATTTCATTTTACTGTTTAGTGGGAGTGGGGACAATAAACAGAACATTTTCTCCAGAGTAAAGATTGAGGGGGACACTATTGGTGTTACTGTAGTCAGGGCCTTATGCAAACACTGTGTTTAGAGACTCCTATATTTGTAATAGAGAAGAGTTCAAACTCTTAAAAACATTATAAAAGCTTGAGCTATTGTCTAGCTGAACAAAGAAACTCTAATTAATTACACAGAATAAAAATTAAATCAGCATTCATATGAATGCTGCAAATTTAGAGGAAGTCCCAAATTTACAAGAAAAAGTTGCAGATTTATGACAAAAAAGTAGTGAATTTATGAAGAAAAAATAATAAATTCACGAGGAAAGAAAACTTGCACATTTAAGAGGTTTTACATTTATAAGAAAAAAGTTGGAAATTTACAATAAAAAGCTGCAAATTTATGAAAAAAGATTTAAATGTATGAGAAAAAGATTGCAAAAATTGATGAGAAAAATTGCAGATTTACAAGGAAAAGAAGCAAATTTACAAGAAAAAAAGATGCAGATTTACAAGCTATCACTATGCTATTGGCTGCGCTATCAATCTAATCCGTGAACAGAGTTTCTCTAAGCCCAAGGCCTGTTAGCTTCAGAGCTAATAATAACAAAAACACCGGCTGGACTATGAATCAAAAGAAAACAAATGGACATATTCTACTGGTGAGCAAATTGTTCTTTAGCCACCTCTGTTATTTAACGATGAGCACAGCTGTCCTGGACATGGCAGGTTAGCACTGACTGGTAGACAAGCACCAAAAAGGCTCCCATTCCACCATGATCTCACTGAGCTTTGGGTTCATCTGGCTGGAGAACCCCAACTCAGAGCCAGGGATAACTGAAGCCTGTTAGCATCAGAGCTAACATCAACTAACAGCTGAGTAAAACAAAGTTTTGGCTTCACTGGGAAGCGTCTTCTTTCTGATGGTGCTTTCTCCATGCCGTCGAGTCGCCCTTCAGACCTACAACCCATAAATGAATTATTTACACATTTCTTCAGTGAGGCTGAATAAGGTAATAAAGGAAAATGTGTTTGCTTTGCATGGCAATTTATTATTATCTTTTTTTATTGTGGAGTTGCTGCTGTTCTGCTTTTTTGTGCAAATGCCTTCTGTGGTGACATGGGCCAATAACGGGCCTGGTATAGCTTAGCATTTAGTGTTAGCATTTATATTAATAGCTTAGCTGCTAAACCTTAGCAGCAATTGATTAGCAAATACTATACTTCACCCAGAAAAACACTTTGATCATCAGATAAGGGGCATTTGGTAGCAATACAGGAGCACCATTTGTTTAAAAGACTAAGGCGCTGAGTCTTTTTACTGTTGTCCATCCATCCATCCATCTTCTACTGCTTTTCCGGAGGTCCAGGTCACGGAGGCAGCAGTTCAAGCAGAGAAGCCCAGACTTCCCTCTCCCCAGCCACCTGCTCCAGCTCTTCAGAGAGGATACCAAGGCGTTCCCAGACCAGCTGGGAGACATAGTCTCTCCAGCGAGTCCTGGGTCTGCCCCAGGGTCTCCTCCCAGTGGGACGTGCCCGAAACACCTTAAGTAGGAGGCGTCCAGGAGGCATCCTGATCAGATGCCCATACCACCTCAACTGACTCCTTTCAATGTGGAGGAGCTTTTTACTGTTGTGTGGCTGTAATAGAGTGAGCATGCAAAGTGTAACTTGCTGAGTCAATTAACTCAAAGGAAGAACACACAATCAATCAAAGCTTTATTTATATAGCTTTGATTGACTCTAGGCTTTCCGAGTGAAATCTGCACGTTCTACACTCGTTTCTTCCAGTTTCTCCCATCATGCAGGGTTAGTGCTGGAAAAAAGAGAGCTTTATAATGTCTCTTACCTGAGGACACTTTGGCAAGGACCTAAAGAGGGGATCCTGAGCTGGCCTGTCTCTGCTGCAATGCCTCCATCTGCTGGCTACATAGGGCAGCTCTGTACGCGCTAACCGGAGATGATGCCCCATTTCCACTTGTTCCTACATTCAGCAGATTTCACATAAACGTATGATATGAACTTTAATGGCCCCTAAGGACACCACAGCAAGATACTAGGTAATGATCTCAGTAAATTCAACATGTTTTTGATTGGAAAAAAACAAACAAACAAACAAAAACACACAGTAGGCTGCTTCATGACTCAAAACAGCAGCTCAGGTTTCTCCAATGAGCACACAATAAATAAGCACACCCTTCAGAATCTAAATAATTTACAAAATCATTCAACAAACAATAATTACATCTCTACTTACACATTCAGTAATCACTGTTTTACAAATGTCAGTATTACTAACTGTAGAGTATTGATTTATATTTACAGCACCATGGGTGGATATTTTATTTCACTGTCGCAGGCGCAATAAACGTTTTCTCAAGAGTAAATATTATTGAAGTCAGGGCTGTTTTTAGCTTTTTGGGGACCCTATGTAAGATTGTGTGCGGGGGCCCATGTTTTTGGACTGGGGAAGAGTTCAAAATCTTTAAAATAGGGAAATGCTCTCCTACCCTGACAATAACATTAAAAAAAAATTAAGTTGGGTCACTTTAAACCATTATATTAAACAAAAATTTAACCGGCATCCATACTGTACAAACATTGCAAATTTACAAGAAAAAAGCTGTAAATTTATGTGACAAAAGCAGCATATTTATGAGAATAAAAGTTGAAAATTTATGAGAAAAAAGTGGAAAATTTATTTTAAAAAAAGTCTGACTTTCAAGAACAACAGTTGCAAATTTCTGATGAAAAAAAGTAGTGAATTTACAACAAAAAGTCACATCTAAAATAGTTGCAAAAAAAAAAGTTGTCTGTGAGAAAAAAAGTCACAAAATTATGTCAAATAGTTCCAAATTTATGAGAAAAATGTTGCAAATTTACATGGAAAATAGATAGAAAATAGTTGCAAATTTTACATGAGTTTACAAGAAAAAAAAAGTTGAAAACTTATGTGACAAAAGTAGCAAATTTACATGAATAAAAGTTGAAAAATTATGAGAAAAAAGCTGCAAATTTTAAAAAAAAGTTAAATATATACAAAAGGTCACAAATTTATTTTAAAAAATTGCAAATTTCTGATGAAAAATGACTACCACAACACAAGCAGCAAATTGGTGGGAAAAAAGTCACAAATTTATGAAAAAATGGCAAACTTGCAAGAAAAAAGTTGCAAATTTATGAGAAAGAAATTGAAAGTTGATGATAAAACATTGCCAATTTGAGAGAAAAAGTTGCAAATTTAAAAGAATTCTTTTTTGTATTTAGGCTTAGCAAGGGTGCTTTAAATGAGTTTTATTCAGTTATGTAACATGATATAGAAAAGTTTATTATGATGTCTTTTTTCCAGGTTGGGGGACATGTCCCCCCCCCCCCCCCCCCCCCCCCCAATTTACAGCCATGTACAACACGTTTTTAAATTCCGTCACCTTTCAACATCCCAATATGCATTTCATCTTTAATGCCTATAGGACTTGTATTGCCACCTGTTATTCTGAACCCTTCCACCAAAAAACATAAAAATTGTAAATATAAAATAATAAAGAATCACAACACCATAAAAATAATGATTAAAGGTTTAAAGTAAAATGAATTGCTAACTAATGTAATGTAATTAATTAACTAATGTACAGACAGCAAACTGATACAACTCAGAATACATGCATATACAGTATTTTATACCTTGATTTCATGTTAAGCATTCATAAAAGTTAAAGGAGCACGTACATCTCTTAAAATGAAGCACAACATGCATTTAAGCTTTTCATATGTATACATGCAAAGACATGCACAGGTATGGCCTTTTGTTGCCCAGGCAACAGCCCATTTCCCATCTTTGTCTGAGGCTCCCCAGCAGAGGGAGGAAAAAAAAACATTCCTTATTTTTCTTGTAATTAAAGACTTTCACAAAAAAAATTGAGAATGAAAATTTGAGCCTTTGTTTTGGTTGAATTTTTGACTTTTATATCAAAAATTCATGTCTTTTTTATCCAACTTTGCAACTTTTCATTAATGTTTGTCCCCTTTATGTCTTTCTAATGATATTTTTCTTTTAAAATTAAAGATTTTTTTTCTTTCAGGTAAATGCGTTACCTTTCTCTTGTAATTGTCACGTTTTCTCAAAAAATTACATTTTTCTCATGAAATACATTTCCTGTTTTATTACACACATCTTCAGTGATTGTTATTGTGCATATGTGACTGTTTTTCCTTCATAAATTTGCAGCTTTTGTCTGGAATTTGTGATTTTTTTTTTTTTGTCTCATAAATTTGCATTGCTTAAGACTCAGGTCTTCTGGAGTGCAGGGGCATTCTGAAGACCTTTTATGACCTAGTGGTGGCATCAGCCATCATGTATGGAGTGATCTGCTGGAACAGCAGCATCACAGCTGCAGACAGGAAGAGAATGAACAGGCTGATCAAGAAGGCCACCACTGTTCTAGGGTGCCACCTTGACCCAGCGGAGGTAATAGGAGAGAGGAGGATGCCATCTCTGCTGGAATCCGAGTCCCAACCCATGAGGCTCACACTGAGTGCACTGAGGAGCTCATTTAGTGGCAGGCTGATCCATCCAAAGTGCACAAGGGAGAGGTTTCACAGGTCTTTCCTACTTGCTGCTATCAGACTTTATAATCTGTACTGCTAATCGAGACTGCACATAACACTACAACTGTGCACAAATAAGGAACATTTAATTTAATTACTAGCACTGTAATTATTATTTTATTAATTTTTTAACTTCTTGCAATGTGAATACTGTTTTTGCCCTATTATTTATTATTGTTCTGAGTGCTTCCATCCCTTTGCTGCTGCAATACTGTAAATTTCCCCATTGTGGGACTAATAAAGGATCTTATCTTAATAGCCACTCAAAATGTGACTGTTGTGTCTGTTAAGAAAAAAAGATGCACAACTAAACAGGAAGCATAAATGGAACAATTCACACAACAGCCCCATCTACACCATTTCACTGACATCATCAGAGAAGTGAGGATCAAAGAGAAAAAAACCCAGAACAAATCCTCACTGTTCTCACCTGCTGACTATTTTATCTCATTAAATGTTGCAACAGTGCCTAACTGTACATTGTGCCAAATCCAGAGTCCAGCATAGAGCGGCTGAGAGAATGTGGTCTGGACTCTGTGGAGGAGGGTCACGGTTTCAGAGATGCTGTAGAAGGACAAAATTCCTGCTCTGGGATCCAGGTACACTCCTATTTTGGAGGCCAGAGGACCGGAGATTTGAGTGGTGGTGTTTCTGTGTCTGAATTTGTAACTGTCCTTGTAACAGTCTAGTGCCCAAGACTTTTTATTGCTGCCAAATCCCCTTTGATCCAGGTTTCTTTTATCGATGTGCACCACAGCGACTGAAATCCCTTTTCCTTTCCATTCCACTTCCCAGTAACAAGGTCCAGTCAGATTTTTTTTACTCAGGACCTGGTACTTCAGGGAGAACCTGTCTGTTTTTTCAAGGTAAAATTTGCTGTCTACAGAACTGTATTCTGACACTGTTTTGTTCTGTTTAGACAGATGAAGGAGCTTGTGTGCTGAATCTGGATCCACAGTAAGTTGACATGAATACTTTAAAAGCTCATCTCTGGTTGTGGGTTCTGGTTTTAGCAGTAAAACGTCCACTGATCTCACTGCCAGAGAGATGTTACTCCATTCCTCATTGAGAAATGACTTGAGATTTTCTCTGGCTTCTGACACTGCTGTCTGTAGATCCTCGAAGTACGTAGCTGGTCCGACTTTGAAGTTGGGAGAGTCTGCGAATTCACTGAGTTTGGAGGGCGGTGAGTAATTGTTGATAAATTCTGTGTGGTCCTCTGTGTTTAGAAGCTCCTTCAGTTGCTCGTCCATTGTCCTTAACTCACTGGTTTCCTGCTCCAGCTTCTTTTTCAACTCTTGAACTCGATTCAGTTCAGTTATCTGCTGGGACTGGATCAGCTGCTTCAGCTCAGACCCTTTTTCCATGATGAAACTGACCATCTCATCGATAACCTTCTCACTTTCCTTCACTGCGATATCACTGTGTTTTTTGATCTCCTCCTCCTCCTCCTGAAGCACTTTTATTTCCCCCTCTCTGATCTGAATTCTTTGCTGGACTTTTTGCAGATTCTTCTCAAGTTTCTTCTGCCTGTCAGCTCTTTCTGCCTTGATTTCAACTGTTTTGTGGGACTGGTGTTCATTCATGCAGCAGAGATAACAGATGCACTGTTGATCAGTATGGCAGAACATCTTCATCGGCTCATTGTGGACAGAGCAGATGTTCTGTTTCAGTCTCTTGGAAGGGTTGATCAGTTTATGATTTTCAAAGGCAGAGGAAGTGTTGTGAGGCTGGAGGTGTTGATCGCAGTAAGAAACCAAACATACCAGACAGGACTTGACAGCTTTGAGTTTTCTCCCAGTACAGCCATCACAGGACACATCTTCAGGTCCAGCATAGCAGTGGTCTGGTGGATCATTCGGGAATTCAATCTCCTTCAGCTACTCCACTAGCGCTGCTAATATGGAATTTTTCACAAGGGGAGGCCTCGGCACAAAGCCCTTTCTGCACTGAGGACAGGTGACTCTTACCCGCTGATCATTTTCACCCCAGCAGGCATTGATGCAGTTCATGCAGTAGCTGTGTCCACAGGGAATAGTCACCGGATCCTTCAGTAGATCCAAACAGAGGGAACAGCAGAGGTTTCTGGACTCCGGTCTTTGTCGTTGCTGCTCCATTCTGTGCACTAAAGTGAACTGAAACTGGAGGAAGAAAAATGGCTCAGGTTCTGCTTCATTCCAGCTAAAGGCTCGGTTTTTACCACACCTTCCAGCCAACAGAAAGAATGCTTCTGCTGGTGAGCAAGAACAGAAAAAATTGTTCACGATACTGCTTCTCACATTAGTTTTGAAAATTGGAACCAGTTCTATCAAATTGAAGGAAAATGATCCACAAAATTAAACTAATTGTTTTCTAAACTACACTAAATCATTTTGTTATGAAAGCTAAATATGTCTGCATGTAGGCCATATATCAAAACTTGGCACACATCCACACATTAATTTTTATGAATAGGTGTGTCCAAACTATTGGCTGGTACCTTACACCTATAGTTCAGAAGAAAAACATTTTCTTAGTGCTTTGAGGAATGGTGCGTAGTCTTAACTCTTACTCTCTTACTGACTGGTCGTCATGCCACGTATTATCCAATCAGCATGGTTGTGACATTGTGTATTATCCAATCAGCGTGGTCATGACATCAGGTATTATTCAATCAGCATGGCCGTGATGGCTGTGTATTATCCAATCAGCATGGAGTCAATCCAACACCCCGCACACACTGAAGGGCATGAAGAGACAGCGGTGACAGAGCGATGGCTAAACTTTTATTGATAAAAATTACATATTTTGATTGAGTGACTCCATATTTGGGGATGTACACCCTCGTAACCTCAGCAAAAGCACATTTAAAATCTTAGGCCAGTCTGCTGAATAGTTCAAGAGAGATGTGTGGAACAGACAGGCAGACACACAGAGATTTCTTGCATTTATAGATAAATGAGGGAGTTTGGGGGTATTGTGGCCGCACATGACCAAAACATAATGAGCAGCATCTTAGATAAGAACAAAGGGCAGAGTTTCCTTGGAGATAACAGGAAGCTGTGAAAGTGTGATCTTTTGTGTGTCAGAGACTGCTAGGTGGATCCTTTGTGTGCCAGAGACTGCGAGGGGGATGTTAAGGGATTAAGGAAGTGCATGCAATGTGATCTTTGATGTGACTGCAATGTGACCTTTGATATGTAAAAGGACCTGAGTATTTAAGAGAAGAGTTCTGTCTGAGATGTCCTTTTTTTCTACTATGCTCATGTGTGAGATGTGTAATAAACTGCCTGAGACAAACTTGCCTTGTAGGAACCATGAAATGAAGAGACTGAATGATTTCTCAGTATTGGTTTATTTCATCTCACGTCCTACAGCTCCTCTCTCAGTCAGGGAATAAAGAGGTCGAGCTGAGGCAAACCACATACCTTTATACTTACCCATCAAACATGAATCACATTCACATCAAACACAGAATCACATTCACATTTAATCCTCCCATTGTCCTCTTGGCTTCTCTGTCTGACCCCAGGAGGTCAGACAGTCCCTTCAGGTCCACTCCCCAGATCTTCTCACTTCTTCCCTAGTCCGCAGGGGGTCCAGACTCAATGTCCGTTTGAGGCGTGATGTCAATACACACTGCAAGCTCAAAGTTCTCTCATGTCTGGGCCTCTGCCAAGGAATATGTGAGCTACATAATGTTACGCCACAGCCTCATCATTTACACACTCCACACTGGTGACCCAAGATGAAGCATGCAACACGAAGAGAATTCCCCGGAGCCAGCCTCGTTGGGAGCCCCCAGCCAAGCATATGCTGTTACAATCCGATTTCAGCTGCCGGACTTTATTTTGAGAGACGGACACAGCGGTGAAAAGAGAAGCGGCAGGAGGAAGCGTGGAAGACGTGGAGGTGTGAAATTGCGCCTTAGGAGACGTCAGTTTGGTAACATTCCTCTTCCTTCGATCATTTTTGGGAATGCACAGTCTGTGAGAAACAAGGTGGAGGAAATTCAAGGCAACGTACGTTACCAGAAGGATTTTAAGAACTGCTGCGTCATGGCTTTCACTGAATCTTGGCTTACTGCGCATGATCGAGACGCAGACCTGTGGATTGACGGCTTTGGAGCTCCGCTGCGCTCGGATCGGCAGGAAGAGGTAACGGGGAAACGTCAGGGGGGCGGAGTATGTTTATACATTAATAAGCAGTACTGCACATCTGTCACGGTCAGAGAGCGCATCTGTACACCCCATGTGGAGCTGCTGTCTGTGTCGCTTCGCCCCTTTTATTTGCCTCGAGAGTTTCCCCAACTTTTCATCACAGTTGTGTACATTCATCCGAGGGCAGACGCTGACTCCGCCTCCAGCACCATCTCTGATGTGATCCAGCGGCTGCAGTCAATTTCTCCAGAGGCGCCAAACTTCATTCTTGGGGATTTTAACCATGTTTCTTTAAAGAAGACACTTAAAAACTTTCATCAGTATGTCTCCTGCCCAACCAGGCGAAAAAAGACATTGGACCTGTGCTATGGATCCATAGAGAGGGCCTATAAATCACTCCCCCTTCCTCCTTTAGGATCATCAGATCACAACTGTGTTCATTTGCTGCCCACATATAAAACTGCTCTCAGAAGAGGCAAGGTGGAGATGAGAGACATTGATGTGTGGACAGAAGATTCAGAGCACAGCCTCCAGGAATGCTTTGACTGTACAGACTGGAAGATGTTCATAATGGCCTGCGGGGATGATTTGGACTCTCTGGCTGAGCTCACATGCTCATACATGGCTCACTGTCAAAATAAGTTTGTTCCACGTAAACGTGTCAAAATATATCCCAACAACAAACCATGGGTTACTAAATCAGTTAAATCCTGCTTACAGAGGAAAGCACTTGCCTTTAAACAGGGGTCTGTTTCTGCGCTACAGGTTGCCACTAAGGAGCTAAAGGCCGAAATTTTAAGAGCAAAACAGAATTATAAATCAGAATTGGAAAGCAAGATGGCAGCAAATAAACTTGGTTCGGCCTGGGCCAGTATGAAAAAAATTGCAGGCCTTCAGAGCACAGAGCGCAGTAATCGTGTGTTTTTAGATGGTTTTAGTTCAGACACAGAGCTGGCTAATGCTCTTAATTGTTTTTATGGTCGTTTTGACTCCTTTGATTTTAGCACAGAAATCCAAGATTTGAAACAGAAACTCAAAGACAATCAGCACTTTAATATTGAGATGCAGGATGTTGAAAGGGAGTTCCGCGCTGTAAAAGTGAACAAAAGTCAGGGCCCTGATAATATATGTGGACGCCTGGTAAAGTCCTGTGCACATGAACTGAGTCCTATATTTCACTACATTTTCAATAAGTCCTTACAGACACAACATGTGCCTAAGATCTGGAAAGATGCCGTGGTTGTTCCCGTTCCAAAATCCAGCTGTCCTAAAACGGTAAATGACTTTAGACCAGTTGCTTTGACTTCAATTTTAATGAAAATTTTTGAAAAACTGGTCAGATGTGAGGTCTTAAAGCAGACTGAACATGCATTGGATCCTCTGCAGTTTGCCTATAGGCCTCACAGAGGAGTGGAGGATGCCACTGTCACTCTGTTTAACATGCTTTTTAAACATCTGGATTTTAATGGGACACACGCCAGGCTTTTATTTGTGGACTTTTCTTCTGCCTTTAATACAATCCAACCTCATATTTTAGTTGAAAGGCTCCTGCAACAATTTGATTTAAGCAATAATCTGGTGGGTTGGATTCTGGATTTCTTAACCAACAGGACGCAGAGAGTAAGGGTCAATGGTACATTGTCTGACCTAAAGTGCTCTTCTACTGGCTCTCCTCAGGGGTGTGTGTTGTCACCACTACTCTTCATCCTGTACACAAACATGTGTCGGAGCAGACATGACAACAGACACATTATAAAGTATGCTGATGACTCAGTCATTGTCAGTCTCCTCCAGGATGGTGAGAGTGGCCATGGCCCAGTAGTTGATGACTTTGTTCACTGGTGTGAGGATTCCTACCTGCAGCTGAATACAACAAAAACGAAAGATATGATTATTGACTTTAGGAGGAAAACTCCCAGGCACAAAGTCACCATACTAAAAGGCCAGACCACCGAATGTGTACAATCGTACAAATATCTTGGGACGATTATTGATAGTGGATTGAACTTTGAGGTGAACTGTGAAAGGGTGTGCAAAAAGGGTCAGCAAAATTTGCATTGTTTGAGGAAACTTGCACGCTTCCAAATTGACCGAACCATAATGACTATGTTCTATCGGGCTTTTATTGAATCTGTTTTATCCTTTTCTTTAATGTCATGGTTTGGTCAGATAAAACTGAAACAGAGGAAATCCTTGGATCAGGTAGTCAGATGGTCCAGTCGTTTGCTTGGTGAGTCACAGCTGAGCCTGACATCCCTGTACACCAGACAAGTACAGAGGATGGCCGACTCGATTTTAAATGATGACTCCCACCCTTTGCACTGCAACTTTCAGCTTCTTCCCTCCAGACGGAGGTTTGCTGTCCCAAAAAGTAGAACCCAGCGCTACAAAAACAGCTTTGTCCCTGCTGCTGTCAAAGAGTTGAACAAGCTATAAAAATTATATTGTACATATTTTATATTTACCTATTTTGTAAGATGTGTGCCTGTGTTTGTGTCTATGTTGAATGTAATTGTGGCTTGTAAATATGGATGTCACCAACTGCAAAACAAATCTACCTACGGGTACAAATAAAGTAACCTGAACCTGAACCTGAATCCAGCTACTGGATTTTTGGCAGCACAATCCACTCTCCTGGTTCCACCTGGTTGAGGCGCAGTTCGTCCTCCGGGGGATATCGGTGGATCACACGAAATTCTACCATGTGGTCGCAAAGCTCGACACCCACACGGCTCAGCATGTGGAGAGCCTGCTGGATCAGCCACCATCCAGCGACAAATACGGCGCGTTGAAGGCCGCACTCATCCAGCACTACACACTCTCGGTTGAGGAGAGAGCAGAGAGACTCCTGATGCGGACCGGGTTAGGAGATTGCATGGCTATTGACCTGATGGAGAGGATGCTGAGATTGAAAGGCTCGGACAACGACCACTTCATTTTTATCCACCTCTTCCTCCGGAACCTTCCGTCAGCGACGAGAGCGGCCCTGGCCAGTTCGCCGTTGCTGGCCAAGTGGGACTACCGTACGCTGGCCCGGGAGGTACACCAGATCATCATGGCCAGCAGAGAGCTTGCGACCACGGTGGCAGCGACGGAGCTCGGCGGGACGGCCGGAGACGGCGAGGAGCCATCGACGGTAGTAGCAGAACCACCGACGATGGTGGGGGCGGAGGCCAAGGAACGTGGAGGAGACAACCTTTGTTTCTACCACCACTGCTTTGCAGAGAGGGCACACAAATGTATACCACCGTGCCAGTTCAAACGCTCGGGAAACGCCAAGACCAGGGGTCGGTAGCAGCTGCGGCCCTCGGGGAGGAGAACAAGCTGCTCTACTTGATGGACGCACTCTCGGGGAGGCATTTCCTCGTGGACACCGGTGCCCAGTTGAGTTTCATCATGCCGTCCTACGCCGACCGGCTGGCAGGATCCAGCGGCCCCGAGATGGCAGCAGCAAACGGCTCGGAGATTAAGACCTTTGGTGAGAGGACTCTACTTCTGTCTCTACACGGCTGTGCATTTGAGTGGACTTTTGTCATAGCAGCATTGAATTTCAATATATTGGGGGCTGATTTTTTTGTGCTCCCATGGTTTGTTGGTTGATGTCGCTAACAGGCGCCTGGTTAATGCACTGTCTTTCGATTCTATCCCCTGTACAGCTCGAGCGTCTCAGTCAACAGCACAAGCCAACGTCACAGCTGCAAGCGGTAAGTTCCACACATTGCTCACTCAGTTCCCAGCACTCACGGTCCCAACATTTTTGGCAGCCGTCGCTAAACACAGGGTGGAACATTTTATTACCACCACCGGGCCGCCCGTTTTTGCAAAACCTCGGTGCTTGGACGCAGCTAAACTGGCCATAGTGCACGAGGAGTTCGCCAACCTGGAGAGGTTGGGCATCATTAGGCGTTCAAACAGCCCATGGGCTTCCCCGCTACACATGGTCCCTAAAGCTGACGGTTCGTGGCGACCTTGCGGGGATTTCCGCAGGTTGAACAATGCCACAGCGCACAACCGCTACCCAATTCCTCACATCCAAGACTTTTCCGTTCATTTGGCAGGAGCGCGCGTTTTTTCTAAAATAGACTTGGTCCGCGGTTACCACCAAGTCCCAGTGCGCGCTGAGGACATACCCAAAACAGTGGTGATAACTCCGTTTGGTCTATTCGAGTTTTTGCGCATGCCATTCAGGCTTAAAGGGGCTGCACAACCGTTCCAACGCATGATGGATGCGGTGCTGCGTGATCTCCCTTTCGTATTCGTCTACCTGGACGATATTTTGGTAGCCAGCGCGTCCGAAGACGAACACAAAACCCACCTCACGGCGGTTTTCCAGAAGTTGGGAGAGCACGGTTTAATGATCAACCCAGCGAAGTGTCAGTTCGGGGTGACGCAGATTGATTTTTTGGGGCACCGCGTCTCTCCCGAAGGAGCGGTTCCGCTGCCTGACAAAGTGCACGCGGTAGCAGATTTTCCCCGACCACAAACGGTCAGGGCGTTACAGGAGTTTTTGGGAATGGTGAATTTTTATAACCGTTTCCTCCCCCGCGCAGCGCAGCTCATGCAACCACTGTACGCCGCGCTCAAAAAACAGAAACCCGCTAATAAGATCGAATGGTCCCCGGAGCGAGAGCGGGCATTCTCGGAAGTCGAGGCAGCCCTGGCAAACGCTGTGTTGTTGGCACACCAGACCCAACGGCCCGCATAGCACTCACTACTGACGCGTCAGATGTGGCCATAGGGGCGGTCGTGGAGCAGCGTGTAGCCGTGGCTTGGCAGCCGCTCGCCTTTTTCAGCAGGACTTTGCGCGATAGGGAACGTAAATACAACGCGTTTGACAGGGAGTTGCTGGCTCTCCACTTGGCTATTCGCCACTTCCAGTTCTGGCTGGAAGGACGCTGTTTCACCGTGTTCGTTGACCACAAGCCACTAACATTCGCGATGGCCAAGGTTTCAGAACCGTGGTCGGGCCGGCAGCAGAGACAGCTGGCCGCGATCTCAGAGTTTACTACCGATATTCAGCATGTGTCGGGTAAACTGAATGTGGTGGCAGACTGCCTCTCACGCGCCGTGGCGGCCCCGGTCCGCGTGGGGATAGATTACTCAGCCATGGAGCAGGTTAGTGACGCGGATGTGCGCGCGCTCCAGTCTGGACCAACAGGGTTAAGGCTGGAGAGCAGGGTGCTGCAAGACGGTATGCCCCCCCTAATCTGCCATGTCTCCACTGGGTGACCGCGTCCCGTGGTACCGGCCACGTGGCGCCGCCGCGTTTTTGACTCGGTTCATTCTTTAGCGCACCCGGGAGTGCGTGCGTCAATCAAGATGGTAGGAGAGAAATTTGTGTGGCCGAGCCTTCACAAACAAGTGAAAGAGTGGGCAGCAACCTGCATGGCGTGCCAACAAGCCAAAGTACACAGACACACGAGAGCTCCCTTGGAGCCGTTTCCCATCCCGGCTAAGAGGTTCGACCATGTTCACGTGGACCTCGTGGGCCCCCTCCCGCCATCACAGGGGTGCATGTACCTTCTGACAATGGTGGACCGCACCACGCGCTGGCCGGAGGTGGTTCCACTGGTGTCAACCACAGCCGAGGAGGTGGCACGCGCGTTTTTGACAGCATGGGTGGCGCGTTTTGGAGTCCCATCGGACATTACGTCCGACAGAGGCCCTCAATTTGTTTCCGAACTTTGGTCAGCAATGGCCCACAGCCTGGGTGTCACAATTCACCGCACAACCGCGTACAATCCACAGGCTAATAGGTTATGCGAACGTTTTCATAGGTCATTGAAAGCGGCTCTCAGGGCGTCACTGACGGATGCAAATTGGGTAGACAAGCTACCGTGGGTTTTATTGAGGTTGCGTTCTGCGCCTAAAGAAGACTTGGAAGCTTCCCCGGCTGAACTCGTTTTTGCGCAGCCACTTCGGCTGCCCGGGGAGTTTCTCCCGGATAATCCTGCGCCGGGCAGCTCCCCGTCTCAGCTGTTGCAGCGTAGCATTGACACAGGCACGCTGCCGGGCCCCGTTCACCACAGTTTTCTGCGCGTTTTTGTGACTAAAACTTTGAAAAACGCGGAGTTTGTTTTTGTCAGACATGACGCGCATCGCCCCCCACTGCGACCACCTTATGATGGACCATTCAGATTGCTGGAAACAGGGGACAAGCATTTTTTGCTAGATTTGGGGGGTAGGAGGGAAAAGGTTGGCATAAACAGACTCAAACCCGCTTTTGTGGTGGCGGACGAGCAAGTGCTGTTGACGAGGGCCCCTCGGCATGGAAGACCCCCACGGGGAGCTTCCCAGAGTAAAATTTCCCCAGAACACCCGCAGGGACAGACAAAAGGTTTTCACCCCCAGACAGCAGCTCCCCAGCATGACAGCGCTGTGGAGGCGGTGAATCCTGGTTACAGCAGATACGGGAGAAGACTGAAGCCCAAGCAGCATGTGGATTGATGTGTAATGATTCTGTCACAGCATACAGACTGTTATTCTTTTGTTCGAACCAATAAGAGACTGCAAGGGGGATGTTAAGGGATTAAGGAAGTGCATGCAATGTGATCTTTGATGTGAATGCAATGTGACCTTTGATATGTAAAAGGACCTGAGTATTTAAGAAAAGAGTTCTGTCTGAGATGTCCTCTTTTTCTACTATGCTCATGTGTGAGATGTGTAATAAACTGCCTGAGACAAACTTGCCTCATCATTTACACACTCCACAGTATTCACAAATTTAGCATGAGGTACAAAGGTATAAATGTAAATTAAACCTGCAGGCAGGTGTAAACGGGCCTTCGCCCCCCCGCGCGACCGCGGAACCCGGCGTCGCTGGCTCGGAAAATGTGCCGTCATCACTGCATGGGCTGCATGAATAATAAAGTAAACCATTTGACATAGATCTTCCTGTGAGCAGTAAGTGGCACTATCCCTTTTGTCAAATCTTTTTATGTAGGAGTGCGCGGACTTGGACTTATCTCTTTCATAGCAATTCCGGCAAAAAATTGATCAAGTGGAAAAGATATGTGCACCTCCAACCCCTCATGTTTGTGGGTGGGCCATATGTGTGGAGGGGGAAAAAGTGCAGTTCACAGACGGATGGGTGCATGACTTGTAGATGTACAAGGTAGACTTGAAGACAATTGTGCTCACAAAGGTGCTTTTTTTAATTTCTTGTCTTGATTACAAGTATTTATTTACTAAATAAAATAAGTGCATGCCATAAATTGAATTATGCACCCAATATACATGCGAAAGTGTGCTTATAATATTTTATAATCAACCCCTCCTTTCTGAAGTTGGTGCAACCCCTGATGCACTTGTGTCCTGCACCTGTTGTGAAAAAGGCTGTGTGGAAATAAAATCCCCATATAAGCACCGCAACAACATCCTGCAGGCCTGTGCAGACAAGGATTTTTACCTGAAACTCTCTGATGGGATACTAGAACTCAAGCACAGTCCCAAGTACTACAAGCAGGTACAAACGCAAATCTTTGTGACAGGCTCACATTTCTGTGACTTTGTTGTGTGGACCACAAAAAGTTGTGTTGTTGTACGCGTCACACCAGATTCTGACCTGTGGGAGCAAACACTTTTACCAGTGGCCCAGAACTTTTTTTATAAAGTTGTCCTACCTGAGCTTGTTGCCCGTCACTTCACTGACTCTGACCCCACAACACAAAAGAGGAAAACTGCAGCTGATAAACCCACCCAGAAGCCCAAAAGACGACGTCTAACTGCATTACAGCCAGGTCCCACACACAATCCCAGAAGACAGGCACAGAACACAGCAGCAGTGTGGTGGACTTGCAGGCAGCCAGAAGAGCTGGATGACATGGTTGCCTGTGATAACCAAAACTGTGAAATTCAGTATTTCCATTTAGGATGTGGGGGACTCTGAAGCACCAACCCCACAGCAGCCGTGGTTTTGTGACGTGCGCATTAGAGTAGTGCTGTAGCATGAGACAGTTATGCGCTATAACATGGTAGAACAATGATACATATTGATCATGCATGTCAGACACAGTTTGTCCAAATTACAACTGCCCAACATATGACGATCAAGTAAACTCAGACATGTGGGTCAGCACTAGGTGATGGCTGCGGCTAAGGGCCACAGTTATATTGTTTGCATATCTTGAGGTGATGCACACCTCACCCAATAACAATTGTGGAGTATTTACAGTTACTTTTAGCCAGCATTTTCAAATTTGACTCGATGTCGCCTGCTCTGGCCCCAGGAATGCATTTGACTATGGCCGCTGGAGTCTCTAGGTTCATGTTTCTGACTATGGAGTCGCCAATGATCAGAGTTTTTTCCTCAGCGGGTGTGTCGCTGAGCAGGGAAAAGCAATTAGGAACATGAACAGGTTGGCGGTGTACCAGGGGCTTGCGGCTAAGCTTCCTTCTCACCGTCACCCACCCATTCTCTCCTTGCTGGTCAGGAGAGTTCAGAACCAGAGGACCGCTAGCAGGCCGCCTTATGCTAGGGAGCTCCGCTGCAGCTAAGGGGCATCCGTCATTATTAACTGTCGCGGATGGTGTTTCAATGCAGCGGAGCCGGGATTCCAAATCAGACAACCTCGCCTTCAGCACCTCAAAAAGACAACATTTATTACATTTACCGTTATCACTAAAAGAGGCAGAGGTGTAGCTAAACATCTGACAGAGAGAGCACACCAGAGGAGGAGAGGAAGGAGAGCTAGTAGCCATAGCTAGTGGCTAACTCGAAGCTAACACAAACACTGGTGAAAGGTGAACAGAAGGCTAAAGAGGGTGATTAGATGGCACATAGGTGCAAGAGGCTTTTTAACCTCTTGCACTCCATTGTACCGCGGGCGGGCAAGTCTCTGCATCCTAGGGCGCAGGAGGGCGCACTCGTGTGTCCTCGTGTGCTCTCGGACGCATGGTCCTGATGGTGGTGATGTAGTTGGTGTTGGCATCCAAGCGCCACTGAAAAAAAAGCTGCAGACACAGCCGCGAACAGATTAGTTCATCTGATTGACCTCTCATTCGACTAATAAGAGCTTTGAATTGGGTTTCTGAAACCTTGAAGAACCAATGAATGAAAACCTAGGAAGGAGGACCCGCCTCCCAACGCTTTGAATGCAGTGAGCCAATTGAAGCAGAGAAGTTCGTGAGCTGTTTTTTTTTAAGGCTGGGTGAGGACTGGCTGCTGGAGCAGATCAAAAAAGGATGCAGGAAGAGCCCCACAGACCCAGCAGCATGGAGACCATCCACAAATGCAACCTGTGTGACAGGGAGTGCCATTCGTGGATCGGCATGTTCGGCCACAGGCGGTGCTTATTTTGTATTGGTTCCAGCAGAGTAGACGTTATGATTTCTTCCATGGTCATAGACCGACGGAGGCTGACGATGAAGGCTGAGTGACACACACGCCTTCGCCAGTCTTTTTTTAATTACTACTGTTATTTGTTTTGAAAAATCGTTCGCCAAAAACCGCAATCATGGAAGCACAAAACCGCAATAATGGAATTATGTTTTGATTGGGTCGTGAGACCAGAACCAGAGCGGACCAGCGTCGCGTTCATCTGACAATGAGGAAGAGAAGTTGGCCAGGACACTGCTGCTGTGAAGAGGTAAGGTGTTATAAGCTAAATTATTTTTTATCCCTGAAAATTGTAATCCAAAATGACTTTTGACCGATCGGTAAATTACAGCTGTGCGGCGCACGAAGTCTGAAGTTCGTGCGCTGCGGTACAAGGGGTTGTTCGCCGCGTCCAGACCGTGAACGCACCCCCCACCCCCGCTATTCTTCTGCAGCGAGGAGGGGGGAGCCGTGGTGATTGCACCGCTGTCCCACATCACCACATGAGGCTAATCCGTTGTGTAGCGATGGCCGAAGTCCATCCTCTGTAGCGAGCGGGGGGGGGGGGACAACCTCCCCACACACACACACAGACAGCCCTGAGTGTGACCTTTCATTAGAGCCTAAAATGAAGCTTCTATATTGAATTATTCAGAAGTTACAGACGTTTTTCCAAACTGTGTCATTTGGCACAATTTGGCACAGTTCCAAAACGCCTGGGAACAACCTGAGAACAAAGCTGTGTAAAATATTCATTTTTTGTGGTATTGTTACAAAATTTTGACCTCAGCTGGATAACACTTGGTTCTACATTTCTGTTGCATTTTCCAGCCCGGATCTGAAGCTGTGTGTTATTTGCAAGCATTTGTATCCAAAAAACACCCAGGCCAAATTTATTTTCTTCAAGTTCACTATGTTTAGATGACTGTAACTCAGTGGCCGGAGCACTTAGAGAGATCATGTTTTTTTTGCCAAAAAATTCTAAGTGTTTTCTTTTAAATGAGACCAACCCCATGAAGATGCTGCAAAGGGTTGAAGAACAGCTTTCGATTTACTTTGGGCACATTTTTTTTTGGCGTTTTTAGGAAAATTGACCGGAGTGCAAGGGGTTAAAAGAAAAGTGAGACGATCGGTGGCTGCTTGCCAACGTAAACATTCAATGGTGAGATGCGGGAAAGTACCCGCCCTTTACACAAACTGATGCAAAACAATGATCTTGCTTTCACTTTCAGTGCAGGCAATGGCTCAGCAAGGACACATGCCAGAGTCTGAAAAACTCTCCTGTTCAATCTGTCAGGATCTACTGAAGGATCCGGTGACTATTCAATGTGGACACAGCTACTGCATGAACTGTATTAAAACCCACTGGGATGGAGAGGAGGAGAAGGGAATCCCCAGCTGTCCTGAGTGCAGGAAGACATTTATACCGAGGCCTGACCTTATGATAAACATCCTGTTAGCAGAGTTGGTGAAGGAGCAAATGAAGATTGGACTCCAGGCTGCTCCAACTGACCACTGCTATACTGGATCTGAAGATGTGTCCTGTGATGTCTGCACTGGGAGAAAACTCAAAGCCGTCAAGTCCTGTCTGGTATGTTTTGTTTCTTACTGCGATCAACACCTCCACCCTCACTACACTTCCCCTGCCTTTAAAAATCATAAACTGATCAACCCTTCCAAAAGGCTGAAAAACAGCATCTGTTCTGTTCACAATGAGCCAATGAAGATTTTCTGCTGTACAGATCAACAGTGTATCTGTTATCTCTGCTCCATGAATCAACACAAACTTCATCAAACAGTTCCAACTGAAGTAGAAAGAGCCAACAGGCAGAAAGAACTCGAGACGAATGTACAGGACATTGAGCAGAGGATCCACGCCAGAGAGGAGCGAATAAATGTGCTTCAGAAGGAGGAAGAGAAGATCAAAAAGCACAGCGATAATGCAGTGAAGGTCAGCGAGACAGCCATCACTGAGATGGTCAGTTTCATCAAGGAAAGAGGTTCCGAGCTGAAGCAGCAGATTCGATCCTGGCAGATAACTGAAGTGAGTCGAGTCAAAGAGCTGAAAAGGAAACTGAGAAAGGAAATCAGTGAGCTAAAGAGGATGCACCAGCAGCTGAAGCAGCTCTCAAACACAGAGGACCACAATGAATTTATCAACAATTACTCTTCAGATTCCAATCTCTCTGAATTTGCAGAATCACCAAGTTTCAGCATCTGTCCAGCTACGTATTTTAGGGATCTACAAACTGCAATATCAGAGGCTAGACAACAGCTCAAAGCATATCACACTGAGGAATGGTGTAACATCTCTATGGTAATGAGATCAGAAGACACTTTACTGCCTCAACCAGAACCCACATTGAGAAAGGAGTTTCTAAAATGTTCATGTCAACTCACACTGGATCCAGAAACTGTCAACAAGTCCCTTTATCTGACTAATCAGAACAGAACAGCATCAAACAATGATTTCCGTCAAAGTACAGGCGTGTTTTGGACCGATCAGCAGGTCCTGAGTAAAGAACGTCTGACTGGACGTTGTTACTGGGAAGTGGAAAGGAAAGGAACTGGCCTTTCAGTTGCTGTGGTGCATGGAAATAAAACTGATTGGGACCAAAGTGTGTTTGGTAGCAAAGACAATTCTTGGGCATTGGACTGTAATGGAGAGAGTTACAAATTCAGACACAAGAACACTACCACCAAAATCTCAGGACCTCCATCCACCAAAATAGGAGTGTACCTGGATGCCAGAGCAGGTATTCTGTCCTTCTACAGCATCTCTGACACCATGACCCTCCTCCACAGAGTCCAGACCACATTCACTCAGCCGCTCTATGCTGGACTGTGGATTTGGTCAGATACCAGTGCAACATTTAATGAGATAACATAGACTGATTTTATCAGACTGATGTTAGGTGAGAACAATTAGAGTGTTTTCAGGAAAATTCCAATTTTCTCGTTTGAAATTTTCCATCTTTTTTATTTGACAATCAAACTTTTTGTTGTCAGTGAAAGCATAAATGTATATTGAGCTCCATTTTAATGGTTTATGCAAATTTGTCAAATGTTTTGTTTTCCTTTAACTTTGATGTATTTTATAAACCATATAAACATACAATTAAAGTACATTTGTCCATTTTATTTGAATAGTACATTAATCTAGTTTGTTTTATTCTTTGAAGTTTATCTGCCTATTTTGATTTGTTTCCATATTTTATCTGCGCATTTCTACAGAAATTTTAAGTTTCATTTTAAACTTTAAAAATTGAATTTAATTGTGCTTTCATGATTGATTTTATTTGTCACTATGTAGAAATGTGTTGTAAATAGTGCTGTCAGTCGAATAAAATTTTAAGTCATGATTAATCACACTTTAATCACACATTTTCTGTTATAATAAGCTGAAAATGCCATTTAAAATGGCCTTTTCTTTGCACATTTTGGCTCATGGAGACGTTTTTTCCCCAGGTTCTTGTCAAAATGTGCTCCATTGCTTCCTGAGATTCATGAACTGTGGGCTGGGGCCTTAAATATGTAAAGTCATAAGGGTCAAAAACATGCATTAGTGTCTGCATTTGAGTGTAAAATAGACAGGGAGGTGTAAATGCGTTATTTCTGCATTGTCTTTGTTAAAACTAGTTGTAAACAAAAACAATATTACACAAACTAATTTTTTTTTCTATTCCCTAAGGGTATTGACATGATTGTGTGTGTGTCTCTATAAATAAAGGTAATTGCTGAATACACTGCCAGTCAAAAGTTTGGACACACCTACATGCTCATTTTCAATGAGTAGATATGTCCAAACTTTTGACTGGTACTGTAGGTAAAAGAAAAACTAGAAATGGAATTAATACTTTACAGATTCATTGAATGATATTGAATAACTATGCAAATAAAAATCAATTCTATTACAAATTGTCTGTTTTTGTCTACTTATTGAAGTTTGATGTAAATAAATGCCCACTATTGTTTCTAAATTCACTTACTGGGTCTATTATATTTTCTCCTATACAGCTCACCTTAATTGTAGAACATGTAAGCAATATAAATGTGAATTTAAAGCACAGCAATTAGCTAGATTCAAATAACTCACCAATAAATCAAAGAACCTCTTTATTTCTATATAATCACCATCTGTCTATTGAGTTCGTACTTTCTGAGTTACCATCAAACATACCCCCCCACATACACACACACAGACTTAAGATAAACTCATGTCAACATAATTTTGGTTAGTGCCTGCGACTGATATAAGCACACATACACACACACACACATATGTACATAGTATATGCATGTATACATACATACATGTGTGTATACACACACACGTATGTATATATACACACACACGTGTGTGTGTGTGTGTGTGTGTGTGTGTGTGTGTGTGTATATATATACACTACCGTTCAAAAGTTTGGGGTCACCCAGAAATTTCCTTATTTTTGAAAGAAAAGCACTTTTTTTCAATGACGATAACTTTAAACTAATCAGAAATACACTCTATACATTGCTAATGTGGTAAATGACTATTCTAGCTGCAAATGTCTGGTTTTTGGTGCAATATCTACATAGGTGTATAGAGGCCCATTTCCAGCAACTATCACTCCAGTGTTCTAATGGTACAATGTGTTTGCTCATTGCGTCAGAAGGCTAATGGATGATTAGAAAACCCTTGTGCAATCATGTTAGGTCTGCAATGCTGTAATTGCTGCAAATGGAGGATTCTTTGACGAAAGCAGAGTTTGAAGGAAAAAAATATTATTTCAAATACAAATCATTATTTCTAACCTTGTCAATGTCTTGACTATATTTTCTATTCATTTTACAACTCATGGTGGTAAATAAGTGTGACTTTTCATGAAAAACACAAAATAATTGTCTGGGTGACCCCAAACTTTTGAACGGTAGTGTATATATATATATACAGTACACACACACACACACACACATATATATATATGTGCAGGGGTCCCCAACCCCCAGTCCGGTAATGGTCCATGGATCATTTGGTACCAGGCCGCAAAGAAAAAAAAAAAAATGTGGCTAATATTAAAGCTATTTTTTCCATCAGCCTTGCAGAGATTTTATTTTGAAAAACAATCGTTTCCACCCTCGCTTCACAACCGCTCTTGTCTCTGGCACAACATTATACATCAGTGACACAAGCTAACTCTTGAAAAAATGAGCCAAAAACAAAATTCACTGGAAAGCTTTTTCAGGAAGAAATGAGCAAACGATGGGGCTGCAGAAGGGTCACAGACTGCCTGCAAAAAGAAAGCTACATTTAAAAGAAAATACCATGATTCCTACCTAAGTTACTGTCATGAATCTGGGTTTGGCTCCCAAACCCAGTTGTACTTATTGTCATGTTTTGCCCTATTTTCCTCCTGACAGCTTGGGCACGCCCCCTCCTCCTGTCAAGTGCCATCAGCTGCACTGTCATGGGTGTTCACTCACACACACACACACACACACACACACACACACACACACACACACACACACACACACACACACACACACACTCGCTCCATTCATTCCCATCCACACACTCATCCATGCTCTCTCTCACACCTGGTGCAATCATGTTCAGCCCATGCCTTCTCACACTGGCAATCTCTTTCCTCGTTAGCTTCAGGAGTATTCATTCACTGCTTTTGGGGAAAGAGAATGTCGGGGCATTCATCCCCATACGTGGCAGCTAGATCTCCTCGTATGTGTCCATCACCTTCATTGTTGTCCAGACCGTTTCTGCTATTCCGGTTATTCCCTTGGAGTCTTGGCTGGCCCAGCTCCTCTTCCTTGTCCTCCAGACTGCACGGTTCGCCCGGGTATTGTTCCAGCTTCATAAGTGTCATTTTCGCCTTCCCTCTCGTGTTTAGCAGCCCTGCAGCACTAGGCTGATCACCTTTCCTTTTTGTTCGTATCACAGCCCTGCAGCACTAGGTTCCATATTGACCAGGCTGTAGAGCATTTGGCAGGCGCCCTGTTTGTCTGGTGGCCTTAATTCCATCATCATGGGCCTCAACACCCCCGCCCCCCCCGTTCCTTGGGCTTGAGCCGGCATCCATATCCATAGTGGCTATAGCGGGGGGTCGCTGATCCAGTCGAACTGCCCTGCTGGCAGGGCGCACAGGAAGGCACGCCGGTCTGTGGGGGGGAAAAGGGGAGGGGGACAAAACACACCCTCTTCATGAGTGCTGGTCCCTGCTGAGGAATCACCAACCTGCGGAGCCCCCACCGGGGGACGTCCGTGCCAGGGAGCCTGGGCCAACACCACCTGCTCGTCTGCCAACACAAAAGCAGGCTTTAGCCTGTCAATGAAGACAGTCTCTCTACATCCCCCAAAGTCTAACACGAAATGTTTCGCCCCAGGTTCCAACACTCTGAATGGCCCGTTGTATGGCGGGTGCAGCGGGGTCCGGTGCGCATCGTGCCTGATGAAAACAGAACTTGCATTCTGCAAACTTTTGGGGACGAATGTGTGGGGAAAACAATGGCGGGCCAGGCCCGGTACCCTCCCCACCTCTGTGTGGGGAGGGTACAACACAGAGGTGGGTACCCTCCCCACCTCTGTGTTGCATACAGAGTGCATGGGCGGTTCGGCCTTGGGCGTGGGGTTTTCCGGCAAAAATTCTCCGGGGATCCGCAGCGGTTGGGAAAAAACGAGTTCTGCTGGGGAGGCTGCAAAATCCTCCTTCGGTGCGGAACGCAACCCTAAAAGAACCCAAGGCAGGTGGTCTACCCAATTTGTGTCCGTGAGTGAAGCTCTGAGCGTTGCTTTAAGTGATCTATGGAAACACTCGCATAACCCGTTAGCCTGGGGGTTGTACGTGGTAGTGCGGTGAATTTTGACCCTCAGGCTCTGGGCCATCGTGGACCAGAGTTCTGAAATGAACTGTGGGCCTCTGTTGGACATGATGTCCGATGGAGATCTGAAACGTGCCACCCA
This sequence comes from Pholidichthys leucotaenia, assembly GCA_020510985.1. Taxonomy (NCBI): domain Eukaryota; kingdom Metazoa; phylum Chordata; class Actinopteri; order Cichliformes; family Pholidichthyidae; genus Pholidichthys; species Pholidichthys leucotaenia. The sequence goes on along the minus strand of CM035836.1, from coordinate 122,475,071 downwards.
AGCTGGCAAAAAAGCGCACGCCACTTCTGCGGATGTGGTAGAAGCCAGTGGGCCAGCGCGTGGTGTGGTCCATGATTGTCAAAAGGTGTGTGAAACCTTGCGACGGTGGAAGGGGTCCAACCAGATCCACGCGGACGTGGTCGAACCTCTTAGCCGGGATTTGGAACAGCTTGAGGGGAGCTCTGGTGTGCTTGTGCACCTTTGCCTGTTGGCACGCAGTGTAAGCTGCAGCCCACTCTTTCACCTCTTTACTCAAACGCGGACAGATGAATTTCACCCCCACTAGTTTCACTGAAGCGTGCATTCCCGGGTGCGAAAGGGAGTGGACCAACTCAAAAACACAACAGCGCCAAGAGTGTGGAACCAGCGAGGGCGGGCGGCCTGTGGAGACATCACAGAGGAGGGGAGGGCACCCTTCTTGCAGCACCCTGCTCTCCAGTCTTAACCCTGTTGGCGCAGACTGGAGCGTGTAAATATCTGCATCCCCGGCTTACTTCACAGCCATGGTGGGGAAATCTATTCCCACGTAGACCGGGGCGACCAATGCGTGCGAGAGGCAATTGGCCACCACGTTGAGTTTACCGGCAACGTGCCGAATGTCGGTAGTAAACTCTGAGATTGCGGCCAGCTACCATTGCTGCTGGGCTGACCACGGTTCCGAGACCTTGGCCATGGCGTACGTCAGTGGTTTGTGGTCTACAAACGCGGTGAACTCGCGCCCCTCCAGCCAGACCTGGAAATGGCGTGTCGCCAGGTGGACAGCCAGGAACTCTCTGTCGAATGTGCTGTATTTACGCTCATTGTCGAGCAAAGTTCTGCTGAAAAATACAAGCGGCTGCCACAAACCTGAGACAAACTGCTCCACCACTGCCCCTATGGCCACATCAGACGCATCTGTAGTGAGCGCTATCCGTGCAGATGGATCTGGGTGAGCCAGCAACGCGGCCTTTGCCAGCGCTGTTTTGGCATTCAAAAAAGCCTGGCCCTGCTCAGGAGTCCAGTCGATGCTGTCCGCAGGCTTCTTTTTTTTAAGTGCGGCATATAATGGCTGCATCAGCTGGGCTGCCCGGGGTAGGAAACCGTTGTAAAAATTAACCATTCCCAAAAACTCCTGTAGTGCCCTCATGGTTTGCGGACGCGGAAAGTCCAACACCGCGCGCACCTTGTCCAGTAACGGGATCGTGCCCTCTGGCGAAATGCGGTGGCCCAAAAAAATCAATCACTGGCACACCGAACTGGCACTTCACTGGGTTGATTATCAAACCTCGCGCTTCCAACCTCTAGAAAACTGTCTTGAGATGAACAATGTGCTCGTCCTCAGATGCGCTGGCTACCAGAATGTCATCTAGGTAGACAAAAACGAAGGGCAAATCGCACAGCACTGCATCCATTATCCTTTGGAAGGTCTGCACCGCGCCTTTTAATCCAAACGGCATGCGTAAAAATTCAAAAAGGCCAAACAAAGTTATTATCGCCGTCTTTGGGACGTCTTCTGTTTGCACTGGGACCTGGCAGTAACCGCGGACCAGATCCACTTTGGAAAAAATGCGCGCCCCGGCCATGTGCACGGAAAAATCCTGGATATGGAGAATAGGGTAGCGATTGTGTGCCGCAGCATTGTTCAAGCGCTGGAAATCACCGCATGGTCACCACGACCCGTCGGCTTTAGGCACCATGTGAAGCTTGGATGCCACAGGCTGTTTGAGCATTTGACGATGCCCAACCTCTCCAAGTTGGCGAACTTCTTGCGCGTGCTGGCCAGTTTAGCTGCATCCAGGTGCCGAGGTCGTGCGAATACAGGCGGTCCTTTAGTCGTGATGAAATGCTCAACCCCATGTTTGGTTACTGCCGCTGAAAACGTTGGAACTGTAAGTGCTGGGAACTGGGTGAGTAACCGTTGGAACTTACCCCCTGAAGCTGTAACGTTGGCCAGTGTTGTCGACCCAGCTCCCCGAGCTGTACAGGGCAGAGAATCAAAAGAGACAGCATCCACTAGTCGTCTATTAGCAACATCAACTAATAAACCATGAGCACATAGGAAATCTGCACTCAAAATGGTGGAGGCACATGCAGCTATAACGAAATTCCACTGAAAGTTGCGCCCATGCAAACATATTGTCAGTGTCCACTCACTAAATGTCCTGATGTCTGATCCATTGGCGGTCCCCAGCTCGGGACCGCTACGCCTTGCCACCCTGTCTGTGTTGAACGGCAGGATGAGGCTCTTCTGGAAGCTGGTGTCCACCAGAAACCGTCTCCCCGAACGTGTGTCTGTGATATATAGCAGCTTGTCTCTGTCACCAGTGGTTGCAGCTGCCACTGACTGCTGGCTTTGGCATTTCCTGACCGCTTGAATTGGCACGGCGGCAAGCATCGCCGTGTGCCCCATCCGAAACGGCGACGATAGTGGCAGATCGCCTCCCTCTTGTGTCTCCTGGCGTCTGCTCCAGCCACAACCAATGGCTCCTCGATCTCGCAGGCAACTCTCATGGGCTCTGGTGCTGCTGTGTTCACGCCGAAGGTTCTATTCGCCAAGATGATGCGATCTGCTTCCTGCACTAGTGTGCGGTAGTTCCTCATCGTCAGCAGTGGCAAATTTGCCAGGATTGTCCTCGCTGCAGCCAGGAGGTTCCTGAGAAACAGGTGGGCAAACAGGAAGGACTCGTCATCTCTGCCCATCAACACCAACATGCTCTCCATCAACTCCACAGCCGATCTGTCCCCTAACTCTGAACGTGTTAGGAGCCTCTCCGCTCTTTCACTGTCCAAAAGGGTGTAGCGCTGGATAAGCATCCTTTTGAGCCCCTCGTATTTTCCCTGGACCGGCAGCTCTTGGAGCAGGCTTGCAACCTGTTGTGTGGTGCGCGCATCCAGCACAGCGACCACATAGTAGTATTTTGTGTCGTCTGCTGTTACTCTGCGAAGAGCAAACTGGACCTCAATGTGTAGAAACCACCCTGTTGGATCGTGCAGCCAAAAATCCGGGAGCTTGACTGAAACCGTTCATGCAGCGCTGGTGCTTTCCCTCCAGGATGTCTCCGGGGTGCTCGTTTCACCTTCCATGGCACGTCAGGGTCACCAGTGTAGAGGGATTGATCGGGCGAGGCAACGAGCTGGATCAACACAGCCTTTATTCTCCCTCTAACAGATCAGGATCACAAATAGAGCTCCCAGGCCACTGTGCATCTCACTTTTATACCCTTCATTACATGCATGGTGTCCTCGGGCTCCGACCTCACATTCAGTTCATAACAAAGCCTGTGTGGCACATTAACATGATATTACACAGGTGCCGCACTTCACTCCTCTCCTGGTGGCCCTGCATCTGCTTCTCTCCCCAGAGGGTGCCTAGCCTTTACTGTTCCGTCTGGACCCCCCGGCATCCTCTCCTCTCTTGGTCCATTGATCTATGGGTGGAGAAGTTGAACACCTTGCTCCCCACAAAATATATATAAATTGTGGGGAACCAGCACACTGCGGACGGACACTAGCTCACATTCATCAGGGCTGGAGGAAGTGGAGGACAATTGACGTACGGACAGAGAGCCCCAGGGGGCAATCAGTTGGGACTGTTATGTATGTGTCCTTGGAGAGGACATCCAGGCAGGGCGCCAGCTGATATCATGCTAATGATGGGTATTAAATGACAATCACTATGCTAATGTGCCATGCTTCTCTCTGTCTGTATAACGTATAAAAGAGCTTGTTACACATGCCTAAGCAGCACAGTAGCTCACCAAGCCACAAAGCATGTTTCATTATGTTGGAGAAAATGAAACCTTGCACCCTTCCGGCTGGTTGCATCTCGCCTATTCTATTAGCTCCACATTGGTGACCCTGGACGTGCATGGTGCGTCTCTCGACTATGCCATTTTCTCCACTTTGGTGACCTGACAGAGATGAACTGTCTCTCCCTTACGCCGCACACCACATGGTGACCTGACGTGGGATGACCGTCAGCTCCCTTTCACCGTGCTGTGGATTCCAGAGGACCAGAGAATGCCTGCATCCTCTTCATCCACACCGGAGTGTGCTCTCCGGAGTGGGAAGCGCTGGGACTGACACGCACTATGAACGGCGACACAAGTGAACCAAAGGAACAGCCTGAACGGGGAAGATCATCGGCGCCATCTGCGTTGATTTCCATCAAGCTCCCCGACCCTGACTCACCTCCCTACAGCGGACTTTCTGCGCACAGAAGCCCCACGCACATACTGCAGGATTATGAGGACAGCACAACTTCCAGCTATGTGGTCACTGCACCAGGTGCGCGCCATGCACCAGGGACAAACCAGCTCCACAGACTTATACATTGTCCTCCGCCACTGCACATGCCCGAGAAACACTGCCGATCGCTATCCTCGGAATCTTTAGGGCTGCTCACACACCTGAAGCAGACATGCAGCCCACACACGGGACTTTGTTAGCTGATTGCTTTTCCTGATGACTTTAGGGCTGCTCCTGCACCTAAAGCCAAACCACCAAGTCCCTCACACAGCTTCAGTTTTTTTCACAGCCGCTACGCATCCTCGGGGAATTTGACTGTTCGCCTTCCCCACATCCTCGCAGGACTGAGCCACACGAGGAGTCAGAGACTTAATTTTTTTTTTTTTTTGCACAGCTGCTGCCGATCTGTTCACACTCCGACAGGCAGCGAAAAATAAACTAGGAGCAGGAAGACAAAAGAAGAGGAAAACAGCAGCCTTGTGTGTAGCAGAATGGAATGTACGCACTCTGTTGGACAGAACAACATCACAGCGGCCAGAAAGACAGACCGCACTTGTGACCCTGGAAATGAACAGGTACAATGTAGACATAGTTGCACTTAGTGAAACAAGATTGCCTGGATATGACAGCTTGGAAGACCATTGGTACATCTTCTTTTGGAGTGGGAGATCAACTCAAGAAAGGAGGGAAGCAGGAGTGGGCTTTGCAGTTAGAAAGGAGATAACAGCAATGCTTGATGAGGAACCGGTGCCAATCAACAACAGGATAATGACTATGAGACTCCCACTGCAGCGGAAGATGTATGCCACATTCATCAGTGTAAATGCCCCAACAATGACCAACACAGAGGAGGTGAAGGAAGAGTTCTACAGTTATTTACGTGAGACTATCAGGCGTGTACCAACTGATGACAGGCTGATACTCGTTGGAGATTTTAATGCCAGAGTTGGTTCGGACACTGAGAAATGGAAAGGAGTGCTAGGCAGTCATGGAGTAGGCAAGTGCAATGCTAATGGAGAACTTCTACTTGCATTATGTTCAGAGTGCAACCTTGTGATAACCAACTCTCTATTTAAGCACAAGGACGCAAACAAGAAGACATGGATGCACCCAAGAGCCAAGCACTGGCACTTATTAAACTACATCATAGTCAGGCAGAGAGACATAAGGGATGTATTGGACACCAGAGCAATGAGGGGCATGGACTGTGGTACTGATCATGTTATGCTGAGATCTAGATTAAGGATTTGCAGATGAAAACACCACTGCAGGACGGGTGTGAAGCCACCACGGAAGCTAAACACTAGTGCACTGAAAGGCCAAAAGAAGCAGGAAGAACTTACACAGGAAATGGATGAAAACTTGAAAGACTGGGGCAGCAACAACTCAGAGAATGACATAGAAGAGAAATGGGCAACACTGAAGGATACGGTGTATCAGACTGCGAGTGATGTATTAGGCTACCCTGAGAGGAAACATCAAGATTAGTTTGATGAGCATAATGAACACTTGAAGAAACAACTAGAAGCGAGGAATACAGCTAGGCAGGAAAACCTACAGTGTAACACAAGGTCAAAGAAGAAGAAATACTCAAAGGCTCAGAGTGAGCTACAGAAGTACACCAGAGAGATGAAGTCCAAATGGTGGGATGAAAAAGTGGAGGAACTTCAAACTGCAGCAGACAGAAAGGACATGAAAACATTCCTCACAGGTTTGAGAGAAATCTACGGCCCTAAACCAAGAGGATTGATCCAACTAAGGGCTATGGCTGGTGAAACAGTTTTGCAGGAGAAAGACAAGATCCTGGACAGATTTGCAGACCACTTTGACCAACTACTAAACAACCCTGGAGATCTCACTGAAGAGGCTAAAGAAGCTCTAGTGATCAGCTGTATCAAGTCTGGATGATCCACCAAATTTTGATGAACTAATGACAGCTATCAGGACAACACAGGATGGTAAAGCTCCAGGAAGGGATGGAATTCCAGCAGAAGTGTGGAAATTTGGTGGTGTTCAGCAGAACAACTGCCTGTACAAGCTCGTCCAAGAGATATGGGATGCCCAGAAAGTACTTCAAGACTGGAAGGATGCAAGTATTGTGCCTTTGTTCAAGAAAGGTGACAGGAAAGATTGTAGAAATTACTGCGGTATATCACTGCTAGCCACTGTTGGTAAGATTCTCTCACGTGTACTACTGAACAGACTCAATGAACACATCTCGCAGAATGTACTATCAGAAACCCAGTGTGGCTTTAGAAGTGGAAGAAGCACAATGGACATGATTTTCTGCTTGAAACAGGTTCAAGAAAAGTGTATCGAACAGAACATGCCGCTTTATGTAGTCTTCATAGACTTCAGTAAAGCCTTCGATACTGTTTCGCGACAAGGACTTTGGCAGGTACTCAAGAAATATGGCTGTACAGAGAAGTTTGTCAGCCTGATCGAGGTACTCCATACAGATATGCAAGCAAACGTGGCAATGAGTGGTTCAGTATTTAAAGAATTTTCAGTAAGCAATGGGGTGAAACAAGAGTGTGTGCTGGCACCTACACTCTTCTCGCTATATCTGGCAGCCATGCTTGAGGTGGCCTTCAAAGACACTTCAGAAGGAGTATACATTCAAAACAGGAAAGAAGCAGACTTGTTCAATGTTTAAAGCCAAGAGTAAGACATCGATAAAGGTAGTAAGAGAAATACTCTTTGCCGACGACAGTGCTCTAGTTGCTCACAGCGTGGAAGATATGCAATCTTTAGTGGAGAAATTTGCAAAAGCAACTAGCCAATTCAGCCTCCAAATCAACATCAAGAAGACAGAGTGCCTTTATCAACCACCAAAGTTCCAACTAGAAAAGCACTCGGAGAGCGCAGACCTCCGCCAAGCGCCACAGTTCCCCCCATACAGTGTTTGTGTGTACGTTTTCAGATTCCTTGACCATGAAAACATATCACTAACAATTGGATTCACAATGATAGGATTAGTGGTTCAGTAGTTATTGACGAAAATGGCATTTTCCGTAATGGCGGTTTTCTTGTGGACGGTGATCCGGATCACCACCAAAATCTAATCATCTGTAGGATACCCCATTTCTGACAATCTGTGAAAATTTCATGAAAATCCGTCCATAACTTTTTGAGTTATCTTGCAACAAACAAACAAACAAACAAACCAACGCCGATGATCACATAACCTCCTTGGCGGAGGTAATTATCAACATCACTACCAGAAGAGATCAGCATTGGTACAGAGCCACTAGTCAAGTGCAAGACTTTCAAGTAACTAGGGAGTACTGTTTCAGAGAATGCTAGGCTCGAGGATGAGCTATCTCTCAGAATGGGAAGAGCGAGTGCTGTGTTTGGAAACTTGAGGGAGAGACTGTGGAACAATTGACATGTGTCTATCTGTGTGAAATGCAAAGTGTACAGAGCGACAGTACTGGTTACTTTATTGTACGGTGCTGAAACTTGGACCGTCTACAGAGTGCAGGTGAAGAAACTCCACGCGTACATGATGAGACACCTTCGAGCCATAATGAAAATCTCATGGAAAGACAAGATAACCAACATAGAAGTGTTGAAACGAGTTGGTCTACCATCAATGGAGGACATGCTAATACAGATGAACCTGAGATGGCTCGGACATGTTGAGAGGATGGACCACCAGTGTCTCCCTCAGCAGTTACTCTACTCACAGTTATGCGAGGGCAAGCGCAATCAGGGTAGACCAAGGCTCAGATTTAAAGACACTGTAAAAAGAAACTTGAAGAAGTTGGACATAGACAGGAGTTCCTGGCAGCGGAAGGCTAAGGACAGAGCTGTGTGGAGGAATCTGATCAGACCTAAATGAAACAGTCATTGTCGCCCACGACAGACTGCTATGATGATGATGATGATGATGATGATGATGATGATGATGATGATGATGATGATGATGATGATGATGATGATGATGATGATGATGATGATGATGATGATGATGATGATGATGATGATGATGATGATGATGATGTAGATCACAGTCAGGTTTACCGGGAAAGTCCCTCACCATGGCGGATCCACACGCAATTTTTGAGCGGCCCAGACACTTTTGACGTACCGGGCCGGCACTCACTTATTCCCATCCACCTCTCCCTCCACCTCCACATCGTCCTTCCCGCACCTCACTCCCTAAAGCCAGCCGATCGCTGGTTTGTTCCATTACGCACGACGTGCACCGGACCCGTGCGCCCACAATCCATGGCCATTCATCGTGCTGCAACTTGGAGCGTAGCACACTGTCTTTTCCACCCCTCCCCCATCCCCCCCCACGGACTGACATGCCTTCTGACACTCCTCTACAGCAGGACAGTTCTACCGGAGCGACAACCCCCGCTGCAGCCTCCACGGGCACCCACTGGAGCCCAAACAACCCGGGGGGGGGGGGTCACAGCCCCTTCTGAGTGTTCTGGGGGGAGCCGTGTGGGGACCCAGCACACTGCGGACGGACACTAGCTCACACTCATCAGGGCTGGAGGAAGTGGAGGACAATTGACATACGGACAGAGAGCCCCAGGGGGCAATCAGTTGGGACTATTATGTATGCACCTGGGAGAGGACATCTGGGCCGGGCACCAGCTGATATCATGCTAATGATGGGTATTAAATGACAATCACTATGCTAATGTGCCATGCATTCTCTCTGTCTGTCTAACGTATAAAAGAGCTTGTTACACATGCCTAAGCAGTGCAGTAGCTCACCAAGCTACAAAGCGTGTTTCGTTATGTTGGAGGAAATAAAACCTTGCACCCTTCCAGCTTGTTGCATCTCGCCTGTTCTATTAATATATATACATATATATACTGTATATATATATATATATATATATATATATATATATATATACACTACCGTTCAAAAGTTTGGGGTGACTTAGAAATTTCCTTATTTTTGAAAGAAAAGCACTGTTTTTTTCAATTAAGATAACTTTAAACTAATCAGAAATACACTCTACACATTGCTAATGTGGTAAATGACTATTCTAGCTGCAAATGTCTGGTTTTGGTGCAATATCTACATACAGTGGGGCAAAAAAGTATTTAGTCAGCCACCAACTGTGCAAGTTCTCCCACGTAAAAGATGAGAGAGGTCTCCAATTTTCATCATAGGTATACCTCAACTATGAGAGACAAAATGAGAAAAAAAAAATCCAGAAAATCACATTGAAGGATTTTTAATGAATTAATTGGTAAATTCCTTGGTAAAATAAGTATTTGGTCACCTACAAACAAGCAAGATTTCTGGCTCTCACAGACCTGTAACTTCTTCTTTAAGAGGCTCCTCTGTCCTCCACTCATTACCTGTATTAATGGCACCTGTTTGAACTCGTTATCAGTATAAAAGACACCTGTCCACAACCTCAAACAGTCAGACTCCAAACTCCACTATGGCCAAGACCAAAGAGCTGTCGAAGGACACCAGAAACAAAATTGTAGACCTGCACCAAGCTGGAAAGACTGAATCTGCAATACCACATGGGGTATCTGCAAAACCACATGGGGGGACCTAATGAATGACCTGCAGAGAGCTGGGACCAAAGTAACAAAGGCTACATCAGAAACACACTATGCCGCCAGGGACTCAAATCCTGCAGTGCCAGACGTGTCCCCCTGCTTAAGCCAGTACATGTCTAGGCCTGTCTGAAGTTTGCTAGAGAGCATTTGGATGATCCAGAAGAGGATTGGGAGAATGTCATATGGTCAGATGAAACTAAAATAGAACTTTTTGGTAAAAACTCAACTTGTCGTGTTTGGAGGAGAAAGAACACCATACCTACTGTGAAGCATGGGGATGGAAACATCATACTTTGGGGCTGTTTTTCTGCAAAGGGACCACGACGACTGATCTGTGTAAAGGAAAGAATGAATGGGGCCATGTATCGTGAGATTTTGAGTGAAAACCTCCTTCCACCAGCAAGGGCATTGAAGATGAAATGTGGCTGGGTCTTTCAGCATGACAATGATCCCAAACACACCGCCCGGGCAACGAAGGAGTGGCTTCGTAAGAAGCATTTCAAGGTCCTGGAGTGGCCTAGCCAGTCTCCAGATCTCAACCCCATAGAAAATCTTTGGAGGGAGTTGAAAGTCTGTGTTGCCCAGTGACAGCCCCAAAACATCACTGCTCTAGAGGAGATCTGCATAGAGGAATGGGCCAAAATACCAGCAACAGTGTGTGAAAACCTTGTGAAAACTTACAGAAAATGTATGACCTCTGTCATTGCCAACAAAGGGTATATAACAAAGTACTGAGATGAACTTTTGTTATTGACCAAATACTTATTTTACCAAGGAATTTACCAATTAATTCATTAAAAATCCTTAGATGTGATTTTCTGGATTTTTTTTTTTCTTATTTTGTCTCTCATAGTTGAGGTATACCTATGATGAAAATTGGAGACCTCTCTCATCTTTTAAGTGGGAGAACTTGCACAATTGGTGGCTGACTAAATACTTTTTTACCCCACCGTAGGTGTATAGAGGCCCATTTCCAGCAACTATCACTCCAGTGTTCTAATGGTACAATGTGTTTGCTCATTGCGTCAGAAGGCTAATGGATGATTAGAAAACCCTTGTGCAATCATGTTAGCACAGCTGAAAACAGTTTAGCTGGTTAGAGAAGCTATAAAACTGACCTTCCTTTGAGCAGGTTGAGTATCTGGAGCATCACATTTGTGGGGTCGATTAAACGCTCAAAATGGCCAGAAAAAGAGAACTTTCATGTGAAACTCGACAGTCTATTCTTGTTCTTAGAAATGAAGGCTATTCCATGCGAGAAATTGCCAAGAAACTGAAGATTTCCTACAACGGTGTGTACTACTCCCTTCAGAGAACAGCACAAACAGTCTCTAACCAGAGTAGAAAGAGAAGTGGGAGGCCCCGCTGCACAAATGAGCAAGAAGATAAGTACATTAGAATCTCTAGTTTGAGAAATAGACGCCTCACAGGTCCTCAACTTGCAGCTTCATTAAATAGTACCCGCAAAATGCCAGTGTCAACATCTACAGTGAAGAGGCAACTCCAGGATGCTGGCCTTCAGGGCAGAGTGGCAAAGAAAAAGCCATATCTGAGACTGGCCAATAAAAGAAAAAGATTAATATGGGCAAAAGAACACAGACATTGGACAGAGGAGGATTGGAAAAAAGTGTTATGGACGGACGAATCGAAGTTTGAGGTGTTTGGATCACACAGAAGAACATTTGTGAGACGCAGAACAACTGAAATGATGCTGGAAGAGTGCCTGACGCCATCTGTCAAGCAAGGTGGGGGTAACGTGATGGTCTGGGGTTGCTTTGGTGCTGGTAAGGTGGGAGATTTGTTCAGGGTAAAAGGGATTTTGAATAAGGAAGGCTATCACTCCATTTTGCAACGCCATGCCATACCCTGTGGACAGTGCTTGATTGGAGCCAATTTCATCCTACAACAGGACAATGACCCAAAGCACACCTCCAAATTGTGCAAGAACTATTTAGAGAAGAAGCAGGCAGCTGGTATTCTATCTGTAATGGAGTGGCCAGCGCAGTCACCAGATCTAAACCCCATTGAGCTGTTGTGGGAGCAGCTTGACCGTATGGTACGCAAGAAGTGCCCATCCAGCCAATCCAACTTGTGGGAGGGGCTTCTAGAAGCGTGGGGTGAAATTTCTCCAGATTACCTCAACAAATTAACAGCTAGAATGCCAAAGGTCTGCAATGCTGTAATTGCTGCAAATGGAGGATTTTTGACGAAAGCAAAGTTTGAAGGAAAAAAAAATATTATTTCAAATACAAATCATTATTTCTAACCTTGTCAATGTCTTGACTATATTTTCTATTCATTTTACAACTCATGGTGGTAAATAAAAGTGTGACTTTTCATGGAAAACACAAAATTGTCTGGGTGACCCCAAACTTTTGAACGGTAGTGCATATACACGCACCGGCCACTTTATTAGGTACACCTGTCCAACAATTTCTAATCAGCCAATCACATGGCGGCAACTCAGTGCATTTAGGCATGTAGACATGGTCAAGACAATCTCCTGCAGTTCAAACCGAGCATCAGTATGGGGAAGAAAGGTGATTTGAGTGACTTTGAACGTGGCATGGTTGTTGGTGCCAGAAGGGCTGGTCTGAGTATTTCAGAAACTGCTGATCTACTGGGATTTTCACGCACAACCATCTCTAGGGTTTACAGAGAATGGTCCGAAAAAGAAAAAATATCCAGTGAGCGGCAGTTCTGTGGGCGGAAATGCCTTGTTTATGCCAGAGGTCAGAGGAGAATGGCCAGACTGGTTCGAGCTGATAGAAAGGCAACAGTGACTCAAATAACCACCCGTTACAACCAAGGTAGGCAGAAGAGCATCTCTGAACGCACAGTACGTCGAACTTTGAGGCCGATGGGCTACAGCAGCAGAAGACCACGCCGGGTGCCACTCCTTTCAGCTAAGAACAGGAAACTGAGGCTACAATTTGCACAAGCTCATCGAAATTGGACAATAGAAGATTGGAAAAACGTTGCCTGGTCTGATGAGTCTCGATTTCTGCTGCGACATTCGGATGGTAGGGTCAGAATTTGGCGTCAACAACATGAAAGCATGGATCCATCCTGCCTTGTATCAATGGTTCAGGCTGGTGGTGGTGGTGTAATGGTGTGGGGAATATTTTCTTGGCACTCTTTGGGCCCCTTGGTACCAATTGAGCATCGTTGCAACGCTACAGCCTACCTGAGTATTGTTGCTGACCATGTCCATCCCTTTATGACCACAATGTACCCAACTTCTGATGGCTACTTTCAGCAGGATAATGCGCCATGTCATAAAGCTGGAATCATCTCAGACTGGTTTCTTGAACATGACAATGAGTTCACTGTACACAAATGGCCTCCACAGTCACCAGATCTCAATCCAATAGAGCATGTTTGGGATGTGGTGGAACGGGAGATTCGCATCATGGATGTGCAGCCGACAAATCTGCGCCAACTGTGTGATGCCATCATGTCAATATGGACCAAACTCTCTGAGGAATGCTTCCAGCACCTTGTTGAATCTATGCCACGAAGAATTGAGGCAGTTCTGAAGGCAAAAGGGGGTCCAACCCGTTACTAGCATGGTGTACCTAATAAAGTGGCCGGTGAGTATATATATATATATATATATACACAGTGGGGCAAAAAAGTATTTAGTCAGCCACCAATTGTGCAAGTTCTCCCACTTAAAAGATGAGAGAGGTCTCCAATTTTCATAATAGGTATACTTCAACTATGAGAGACAAAATGAGAAAAAAAAAAATCCAGAAAATCACATTGAAGGATTTTTAATGAATTAATTGGTAAATTCCTCAGTAAAATAAGTATTTGGTCAATAACAAAAGTTCATCTCAATACTTTGTTATATACCCTTTGCTGGCAATGACAGAGGTCAAACGTTTTCTGTAAGTCTTCACAAGGTTTTCACACACTGTTGCTAGTATTTTGGCCCATTCCTCCATGCAGATCTCCTCTAGAGCAGTGATGTTTTGGGGCTGTCGCTGGGCAACTCGGACTTTCAACTCCCTCCAAAGATTTTCTATGGGGTTGAGATCTGGAGACTGGCTAGGCCACTCCAGGACCTTGAAATGCTTCTTACGAAGCCACTCCTTCATTGCCCGGGCGGTGTGTTTGGGATCAATGCTCTCTAGCAAACTTCAGACGGGCCTGGACATGTACTGGCTTAAGCAGGGGGACATGTCTGGCACTGCAGGATTTGAGTCCCTGGCGGCATAGTATGTTACTGATGGTAGCCTTCGTTACTTTGGTCCCAGCTCTCTGCAGGTCATTCACTAGGTCCCCCCGTGTGGTTCTGGGATTTTTGCTCACCATTCTCGTGATCATTTTGACCCCACGGGGTGAGATCTTGCGTGGAGCCCCAGATCGAGGGAGATTATCAGTGGTCTTGTATGTTTTCCATTTTCTAATAATTGCTCCCACAGTTGATTGCTTCACACCAAGCTGCTTACCTATTGCAGATTCTGTCTTTCCAGCCTGGTGCAGGTCTATAATTCTGTTTCTGGTGTCCTTTGACAGCTTTTTGGTCTTGGCCATAGTGGAGTTTGGAGTCTGACTGTTTGAGGTTGTGGACAGGTGTCTTTTATACTGATAATGAGTTCAAACAGGTGCCATTAATACAGGTAACAAGTGAGGACAGAGGAGCCTCTTAAAGAAGAAGTTACAGGTCTGTGAGAGCCAGAAATCTTGCTTGTTTGTAGGTGACCAAATACTTATTTTACCAAGGAATTTACCAATTAATTCATTAAAAATCCTTCAATGTGATTTTCTGGATTTTTTTTCTCTCATTTTGTCTCTCATAGTTGAGGTATACCTATGATGAAAATTGGAGACCTCTCTCATCTTTTAAGTGGGAGAACTTGCACAATTGGTGGCTGACTAAATACTTTTTTGCCCCACTGTATATATATATATATATATATATATATATATATATATATATAAGATAAGATAAGATTAGCCTTTATTAGTCCCACAATGGGGAAATTCCAGGATTGCAACAGCACAGGGATAGCAACACTCAGAGCAACAATCAGAAGGCAAGAAAAAACAAGAACAGCTAGTATACATATGTACATATTACTATAAATATATATATAGAGACACACAGTGCGGAGCATTGTGGTTGGTGAATGTGCAGCAGAAAGTCTAAGCTCTCTCTCCGCGGATGCGGCGGGCCAGCTCGATGTCTTTGGGCATGATGGTGACCCTCTTGGTGTGGATGGCGCACAGGTTGGTGTCTACGAAGAGACCCACCAGGTAGGCCTCGCTGGCCTCCTGCAGAGCCATGATGGCGGAGCTCTGGAAGCGCAGGTCGGTCTTGAAGTCCTGAGCAATCTCCCTCACCCGGCGCTGAAAGGGCTTTCTGGAAGGGATTTCTGGTAGCGACAGATCTCTCGCAGAGCCACGGTACCGGGCCTGTAACGGTGAGGCTTCTTCACTCTGCCGGTGGCCGGAGCGCTTTTTCCGAGCAGCCTTGGTGGCCAGCTGCTTCCTGGGGGGCTTTTTCCTCCAGTAGATTTACGGGCGGTCCGCTTGGCTCTTGCCATCGCTCCCCATTATTCTGTCTTATATTTATTGCACGCCGCCTAAACTCCAGCCCGGCACCCGCGCCGCCCTCGCTACAGTTCCTCGGTATGTCAAGTTTCTCCGTTAGCACCAGGTGGCGGTTGAGTGCTAGCTAGCACTAGCTCTTCCCTGCTGTATCGTCTCCCGCTGTAAACAGTGGCTCCGTCCGCCGACTCGGGAGACCTTTGGGGCGATCTGTGTGTCCGTGATATATATATAGAGTGAAAGGTGTAGAAAGAAGAAGGAAGATTTAAAAAAAAGGCAGTTATATATATATATATATATATATATATATATACACGTTTTTATATACCTTTTTTAATGTTTATACGTTAAAAAAGGCACATATATATATATATATATATAAGTATATATACAGACACAGTGGTGTGAAAAAATGTTTTCGCCCTTCCTGATTTCTCATTTTTTTTGTATGTCACACTTAAATGTTTCAGATCATCAAACAAATTTAAATATTAGACAAAGATGACACAAGTAAACACAAAATGCAGCTTTTAAATGAAAGTGTTTATTATTAAGGGTGCATTTGTAGTGATGGCAAAGTTGAAACAGTGTTTTGGTACATACCGAAATCTAGGTGGAACTTCTGAATTGAACCACTGTTCCGAGGTCTGTATCAGAAAGATCGTCATGTGACTGTTCCATGTCGCATTCCATTACATCACCGACTGTTTTAAAATGTCACAGTTGTTTTAAATCAGTGAAACACAAGCGAATATGCAGTGATTTTCTTATCCAATTTCTAAAATCTAATAATAAATAAAATACTACCATTACACAATATGAAAATGCCTATTCTATGCACAATATATGTATTTTATATATACTTTATATGTAAAATACTAACTTCTCGTGTCCTTGCCTGATTGGCTGCTGATTCATCAGCCCACATGCCTAAAACATTTAAAAGCTCCTCTAAAGTGCAGTTTGTTTGCAAAGTCTTGCCTCTCTGAGTGTCTTGCATTGAGTGTGGTTTTGGATTTACACTATTTGGAAATGGATGGGGGTAGAAAGCGTCCCAGGTCAGATGTCTGCGATCACTTCGACCTTCTTGAGGGAAAAAAGTTAAATGTATGCAACGTATGTGTTCATGGTCTTTTAATACACATACAAATATGCATTTATTATTTATACACCTTTATTATTATTTACAAAAAATATAATTATGCATTTCATCACTAAAAGAAGCCATAGGTAGGAAACCCCCAGACACCCACTATGCTCAGAATGATTGAAAGAAGTGGTAATTGTGTTTGATTCTCATTTATTGTTATGTAACTTGTCTGTCTGTCTGTTTATCTATCTATCAATCGAGGTTCAGCGCTATCTCTCAGCCCTATACTTGCCCAGACGAGATGACCCTCAAGATTACTGGAAACAACATGCCGCTATATTCCCTCACCTGTTCCAGCTGGACAGTGAGGAGTGGCGACCCCTGCCCTGTATTAGCTTTGTAAAGTGACCGAGATGTGGTCGCTTGCCTCATAGGCGACCAAATAATAATAATAATAACTAGAAAAGCACTCAGAGAGCGCATACCTCCACCAAGGTTCCTTCAGTCTCTCATGGATCACCTCCAAAATGTAATGGGTTTGTGTGTAGGCCTAGAGCCACTTGTGGTGAAAATTGCATCAAAGTCTGTCCATTAGTTTTTGAGTATTGTGGTTGACACACTGTGAGACGAGCCTTGGCTGAGGTATGCATTCCCAGACCATCACCAAAATGTAATGGGTTCCTCTGTAGGCCAAGAACCACCTGTGGTGAAAATTTCATCCAAATCCATCCAGTGTGGAGCGTGTAAATGATGAGGCAGATTCATTTCAGACAATTTATTACACACTCACACTTTACAAGCACAGAACAGACTGAACATTTAAGCAGAAACTCTCCTCTTAAGTTTCATGGCATTACATCACACACAACATGACATTTGCATCACACTGCATTCAAACCCCTACATCCTTGACTCCTTCCTGCTATCTCACCAGGAACCTCCTGCTCTTTGTTCTCCCATGCTTATCCACTGTCTACTGTCTGAGATGCTAGATAATCTGGCTCCCCCAAGGTGCTACACTACCCCCCCCCCCCCCAGCATCTTAGATAGGACAATAGAATAACAGTCCACATGCTGTGATAGAACCATAGAATATCAGTTCACATGCTGCTTGGGCTTCCGTCTCTGCCCGTATCTGCTGTAACTGGGGTTTACCACCTCCGTGGCGCTGCTGTGCCGGTGGGGGGCTGCTGGGAGTGTGTCTGACTGTGGGTGGGCTGTGGCTGGGGGGGGTGCCGCCTCGGTCTGTCCGTGTGGCTGCTCTGGTGAATTGTTTCCCTGGGGAGCTCTCCGTGGGGGTCTTCCACGCCGAGGGGCCCTAGCCAACAGCACTTGCTCGTCCGCCACAACGAAAGCGGGTTTGAGTCTGTCTATGCCAATTTTTTCCCTCCTACCCCCCCAAGTCTAGCAAAAAATAGTTATCCCCTGTTTCCAGCACTCTGAACGGTCTATCATAGGGTGGGCGCAATGGAGGGCGGTGGGCGTCGTGTCTGACAAACACGAACTCCGCACTCTTCAAAGTTTTAGGCACGAAAACATGCGGAAAACTGTGGTGGGCAGGGCCCGGCAGCATGCCTGTGTTTGCGCTACGCTGCAAAAGCTGAGACGGGGAGCTGCCCGGCGCGGGATTATCTGGCAGAAATTCCCTGGGCAGCCGTAGTGGCTGCGCAAAAACGAGCTCTGCTGGGGAAGCTTCCAGATCCTCTTTCGGCGTGGAGCACAACCCCAATAAAACCCACGGCAGCCTGTCCACCCAATTTGCATCCGTCAATGAAGCCCTGAGTGCTGCTTTTAGTGGATCTATGAAAACGCTCGCATAACCAATTGGCCTGTGGGTTGTACGCGGTTGTGCGGTGAATTGTGTTCGGAAACAAATTGAGGGCCCCTGTCGGACATAATGTCCGACGGGACTCCAAAACGCACCACCCATGCTGTTAAAAAAGCACGCGCTACTTCTGCGGACGTGGTTGCCGCCAGCGGGACCGCTTCTGGCCAGCATGTGGTGCGGTCCACCATTGTCAGGAGGTGTGTGCACCCCTGTGATAAGCGGGAGGGGGCCCACGAGGTCCACGTGAACATGGTCGAACCTCTTAGCCGGAATACGAAATGGCTCCAAGGGAGCCTTTGTGTGTCTGTGTACCTTGGCTCGTTGGCACGCCACGCAGGCTGCAGCCCACTCTTTCACTTGTTTGCGTAGGCTCGGCCACACAAACTTCTCTCCCACCATTTTGACCGACGCACGCACTCCTGGGTGTGCCAGAGTGTGAACCGACTCAAACACGCGGCGGCGCCACGCAGCCGGGACCACCGGACGCGGGCGACCCATGGAGACATCGCAGATTAGGGGGGGGGCCGCCATCTTGCAGCACCCTGCTCTTCAGCCTTAACCCTGTTGGTCCAGACTGGAGCGTGTGCACGTCTGCATCACTAATCTGCTCCGCGGCCATGGCTGCGTAATCTATCCCCACGTAGACCGGGGCCACCACGGCGCGTGAGAGGCAGTCCGCCACTACATTCAGTTTTACCCGACACATGCTGAATATCGGTAGTAAACTCTGGGATTGCGGCCAGCTGTCTCTGCTGCCGGCCCGACCACGGTTCTGAAACCTTGGCCATCGTGAATGTTAGTGGCTTGTGGTCCACGAACACGGTGAAGCTGCACCCTTCCAGCCAGAACTGGTAGTGGCGTATGGCCAGGTGGAGAGCCAGCAAGTCTCTGTTGAACGCACTGTATTTACGTTCGCTGTCGCGCAAAGTTCTGCTGAAAAAGGCGAGCGGCTGCCAAGCCCCGGTGCTGCTCCACGACAGCCCCTATGGCCACGTCTGAAGTGTCGGTGGTGAGCGCTATGCGGGCCGTCGGGTCTGGATGCGCCAGCAGTGCGGCGTTTGCCAGGGCTGCTTTAACTTCCGAGAACACCCGCTCCGGGATCCATTCGACCCTATCCGCGGGTTTCTGTTTCTTGAGCGCGGCGTACAATGGTTGCATGAGCTGTGCTGCATGGGGAAGGAAACGGTTATAAAAGTTCACCATTCCCAAAAATTCCTGCAGCGCCCTGACCGTCTGAAGCTGGGGAAAATCCGCCACAGCGCGCACTTTGTCGGGCAGCAGGATCGCTCCTTCTGGAGAGACGTGGTGCCCCAGAAAATCAATCTCCGTCAAGCCGAACTGGCATTTCACCGGGTTGATTATTAACCCGTGCTCCTCCAACCTCTGGAAAACCGTCGTGAGGTGGGTTTCATGTTTGTCTTCGGATGCACTGGCTACCAGGATATCGTCCAGGTAGACGAACACGAATGAGAGATCGCGCAGCACTGCATCCATCATGCGCTGGAACGTCTGTGCCGCTCCTTTTAACCGGAATGACATGCGCAGGAACTCGAATAGACCGAACGGAGTTATTACCGCTGTTTTGGGTATGTCCTACGCACGCACTGGGACTTGGTGGTAACCGCGGACCAGGCCTATTTTGGAAAAAATGCGTGCTCCAGCAAGGTGAACGGAAAAATCCTGTATGTGGGGAATTGGGTAGCGGTCGTGCACTGTGGCGTTGTTCAACCTGCGGAAATCACCGCACGGTCGCCACGATCCCTCAGCCTTAAAGACCATGTGTAGCGGGGAAGCCCATGGGCTGTTCGAATGCCTGATAATGCCCAACCTTTCCAGGTTGGCGAACTCCTCGCGTGCTATGGCCAGTTTAGCTGCGTCCAAGTGCCGAGGTCTTGCAAAAATGGGCGGCCCGGTGGTGGTGATAAAGTGCTCTACCCCGTGTCTAGCGATGGCCGCCGAGAACGTCGGGACCGTGAGTGCTGGGAACTGAGTGAGCAGTGTGTGGAACTTACCGCCTGTAGCTGTGACGTTGGCTTGTGCCATTGGCTGGGTCACTCGAGCTATACAGGGGAGATAGTCAAAGGACAGTGCATTAACCAGGCGCCTGTTAGCAACATCAACCAATAAACCATGTGCACACAGAAAATCAGCCCCCAAGATATGGTAATTCAGTGCTGCTACAACAAAAGTCCACTCATATGTACGGCCGTGTAGAGATAAGAGCAGAGTCCTCTCACCAAAGGTCTTAATATCCGAGCCGTTTGCTGCCAACATCTCGGGGCCGCTAGGTCCTGCCAGCCGGTCAGCGTAGGTTGGCAGGATGAAGGTCTTCTGGGCTCCGGTGTCCACGAGGAAATGCCTCCCCGAGCGTGCATCTGTCAAGTAGAGCAGCTTGTTTTCTTCACTAAGGGTCGCAGCTGCTACCGACCCCCGGCCTTGGCCTTTCCCGAGCGCTTGAATTGGCACGGTGGCGCACATCTGCGTGCCTTCTCTCTGAAGCGGCGGTGGTAGAAAAAGAGCATGTCTCTCTGGCGCTCCTTGGCCCCCGCTGCTGCTACCGTCGGTGGCTCCTCGCCTCCTCTGGTCGTCTCGCTGGGCTCCACCGCTGCCGCGTTGACTGTGATCGTCCTGGTGGTGATGATGATCCGGTCTGCCTCCTGGGCTAGCGCACGGTAGTCTCGCGCGGCCAGCAACGGTGAATTGGCCAGAGCCGCTCTCGCCACTGTCTGAAGGTTCCGGAGGAAGAGGTGGGCAAACAGAAAGTGCCCGTCGTCCTTGCCCATTAACGCCAGCATCTTCTCCATCAGGTCTACGGCCGAACCATCTCCTAACTCGGTCCGCGTCAGGAGCCTCTCTGCTCTCTCACAGTCCGAGAGCGTGTAACGCTGGATGAGCGCAGCCTTGAGCGCCTCGTATCTGTTGCTGGCTGGTGGCTGATCGAGCAGACTCGCTACCTGTTGAGCTGTGCGGGCATCGAGCGCTGCGACCACATGGTAGAATCTGGTGTCGTCTGCCGTTACTCCCCGGAGGGCGAACTGAGCCTCGCTGTGGTGGAACCAAGAGCGCGGGTTGTGCTGCCAGAAATCCGGTAGCTTGACTGAAACCGCACACGCGTGGCTGGAGGTTCCAGTCCTGGCTGTCTGTGGGATGACTGCCGCCTCACTGTAGCTTCCTGACCGGGCCGGCTCCAGGGATCTTGCCTCGAGTTCCATAATGCATCTTGGGTCACCAGTGTGGAGCGTGTAAATGAAGAGGCAGATTCATTTCAGACGATTTATTACACACTCACACTTTACAAGCACAGAACAGACTGAACATTTAAGCAGAAACTCTCTTCTTAAGTTTCATGGCATTTACATCACACACAACATGACATTTGCATCACACTGCATTCAACCCCCTACATCCTTGACTCCTTCCTGCTATCTCACCAGGAACCTCCTGCTCTTTGTTCTCCCATGCTTATCCACTGTCTCCTGTCTGAGATGCTAGATAATCTGGCTCCTCCAAGGTGCTACACCAGTAGTTTTTGTGTAATCCTGCTGCAAAAATACAAACAAAGCCCTTGGTGGAGGTATGCACTCCCAGATCATCACCAAAATCTAATCATCTCTTCCCCATGCCATTACACACCTTTCCTGAAAATTTCGTCAAAATCCGTTCATAACTTTTTGAGTTATGTTGGTAACAGACAGACAGACAGACAGACAGACAGACAAACCCCAGTAAAAACATAACCTCCATGGCGGAGGTAATAATGTTCCAGCGGGCCAAGACATATCGCTCCATTCCAGCCACATCAGTCCCTTGCGAGAGAATATTCTCAAAAGCAGGAGCGATTTTAAACAAGGGGAGAAACCGTCCAAGTCCGAACACTGTTGAACAGATTGTTTTTCTGAATAAAAATACTTGAATGTACACAAGCACCCTCTATAAATACTGACTGATGTCCAATTTGTACACAAGCACCCCCTTCAAATACTAATTAATTCATACAAATAATACTATAAACCCAAACAAAACACGAAACGTTAAGATATAAAAACACACAAAAACACTCGACTGTTTGAGTGTAGTATTATAAGATTTGGCCACCAGATGTCGCTGTGGGGAGATGTTTCAAATGTTCCGAAAGATCAATTCTTTTTCTGAATCAGTTGTTCCAAATGATTTGATCTCTCAAATGTTCCATTTACCATCACTAGTTATTTGAATATCCTGGCTTAATCATTTATCTTGGTTTTATGCAATACCCATCTGAACTCAGTGAGATGACCCACTTAATCTGCTGCAGACAGACCAGTCCTAACACTTTCAACCAATCAAATAGCTAAGGCATGGGGCGGGTGACTAAGTCACTAGCCAATCAGCAGACAGTTCCAATTAGTCCTCCTGGCAGTGGTGGTTTCGGTGTGCAAAATGATTCTCATGTTGAAGATTACTCTAATACTGGTGTAGAGGAGCTGGGCAATGAAGAGGTGATTTGGTTTATAAACAAAGTTTTAATGTTCAGCTCTTCTATCAAGTCTCATCTGGTGCAGAGAGCGGCAGAAGGGGAAAGAGACAGAATCTCGCCGACTCGCTGGTTATATACAAGCACACAACAAAAGACATGCATAACAAAGGCTGACATCACTCATTATCTTAATCCCCCCATTGTCTTGGTATTTTCTCTCCTCATCTTGGGAGGTGATGGTAATCCTTCTCCTCGCCTTGGGGGGTGAGGGTGGCTCGTCCGGTTTCCCCCGCCACGTCCGGGAACGTCTTTGTTCTTCACTCGGCGGGTGAGATTCCTTTGTCCTTTCAGAGGTGTGAAGTTCCTTACATATGTAATCCCAAACATTTCCACTTGCTCTAACATATGTAGTTATGGAATATATGGTTAATATAGACCACAGGCCCCCCAAACAACTAAGAAAGGACAACAGAAAGGTTCACAGTCTAGGATAGTTATTACGACATACTACGTGTTACAGCTGTTGCCACGGAAGAAACTTTCTAGCAGCCATGCTCCTAAGAGAGTTCAGTGGTAAACATAGTAGCATAGTAAAATCATAAGTCAGTCCTAAACTGTTGCAGCACAATTAGTGAATAATTGTGGAGTGGTTGGTGTCAGTCCCTGTGCTGTCTGGGTTTAATTCTTCTCCCAAAACTGCTGTAGGTTGGTTTAGGCGTCCTGCTGGGACCTTCTTGTGAGGAATCTGCAGTGTGGGAAGGAGAGAGGTTATTTGTTCCCTGTCTGGGGGCTGGGTCTTTTCTCTTGGGGGGTCTACCTCGTCGAGGTGCTCTCGCCAGCTGTGCAGGTTCGTCTTTCAACAAGAAGGCAGGTTTAAGTCTGTCATTGCTGACTGTTTCTTTTCTATCCCCATAATCAAGCACAAAGTGTTTATCACCATGTTCCAGCACTCTGAATGGCCCATCGAATGCTGGGCGTAAAGTTGGTTTTAGAGCTTCATGCTTAACAAAAACAAACTCAGCGTTTTTTAAAGTTTGAAGGACAAAAACCCGTGGGAAGGAGTGATGAGCTGGACCGGGGAGAGAGTTCGGTCCGTTGCTGCCTAAAAACCTTGGGACTGGAAGGCGCCCTGGTTCTGGGTTTTCTGGCAGAAATTCACCTGGGAGCCTGAGAGGTTGAGCAAAAACTAATTCTGCGGGAGAGGCGTCTAGATCCTCTTTAGGTGCAGCACACAACCCCAATAAAATCCAGGGAAGTTTATTTACCCAATTTGTGTCCGTTAGTGAGGCTCTGAGGGCAGCCTTTAGAGACCTGTGAAAACGCTCGTATAACCCATTAGCCTGAGGGTGATAAGCGGTGGTGCGATGAATTGTTGCCCCTAAGCTGTTGGACATGGCTGACCAGAGCTCTGAGACAAATTGAGGCCCCCTGTCGGACGTGATGTCCGATGGGACGCCGAAACGCGCCACCCAGTTTGTCAAAAAAACGCGAGCGATTTCCTCCGCTGTGGTTGCCGCTAGAGGGACTGCCTCTGGCCAGCGTGTGGTGCGGTCTATCATTGTTAACAGGTGTGTGAAACCTTGGGAGAAAGGTAGTGGCCCCACAATATCGACATGAACGTGGTCGAACCTTCTAGCAGGGATTGGAAAAGGCTCCAGAGGGGCTTTTGTGTGTCTGTGTATTTTGGCGCGTTGACAAGAAATGCAAGTTTTTGCCCATTCTTTTACGTTTTTGCGCAGGCCTGGCCACACAAACTTTTCGGCGACCATTTTAACCGAGGGGCGCACACCTGGGTGCACAAGGGAGTGAATTGCGTCAAAAATGCGGCGGCGCCATGTAGCTGGCACTAACGGGCGAGGTCGGCCGGTTGAAACATCGCATATTAGGGGGGGCACGCCGTCGCGTAAACCCTTTTTCTCCAGCCTTAACCCTGTTGGTCCAGACAGGAGTGCACGCACGTCCGCATCACTGTTTTGCTCCTCTGCCATGGCTGCATAATCTATCCCTTCATGGATAGGTGCTGCGTATGTGTCTGAGTTAGTGAAGAGTTCTGCAGCTGAGGCAGTGTAATCTGTCTCCCCGCGCTCTGGTGGTGCCACAGCGCGAGAGAGACAGTCCGCTACTACGTTAAGTTTGCCTGCCACGTGTCGAATGTCTGTGGTGAACTCTGAAATCGCAGCTAGCTGTCTTTGTTGCCTGCCTGACCATGGTTCTGAAATTTTAGCCATAGCAAAGGTGAGCGGTTTATGGTCTACAAAAGCCGTGAAACTCCGCCCTTCTAACCAGAACTGGAAGTGGCGGATGGATAAATGAAGCGCCAGCAGCTCTCTGTCAAAAGTGCTGTATTTGCGTTCAGTTTGGTTTAGCGATTTGCTAAAGAATGCTAAAGGTTGCCAGACCCCGCTGACAAGTTGTTCTACAACTGCCCCTATAGCTAGGTCTGAAGCATCTGTGGTTAGTGCAATGCGGGCCAAGGGATCTGGATGAACTAACAATGTGGCGTTAGCTAGGGCGTTTTTTACTTCCGCGAAAGCGCGTTCGCGCTCCGGGGTCCATTCGACCACGTTGGAAGCTTTCTTTTTTTTGAGCGCTTCATATAGGGGCTGCATGAGCTGAGCTGCGTGGGGGAGGAAGCGGTTGTAAAAATTAACCATCCCTAAAAATTCCTGTAGCGATTTGACCGTTTGCGGCCGTGGAAAACTTTCTATCGCATGAACTTTGTCTGGAAGTGGCACTGCCCCCTTCGGAGAGACTTTGTGTCCTAAAAAATCAATTTGCGACACGCCGAATTTGCATTTGGCTGGATTGATTATTAGCCCGTGCTCTTCTAGCCTCTGAAAAACCGTAGTGAGGTGCTGCTCGTGTTCTACCTCAGACGAGCTGGCTACCAGCATGTCGTCGAGGTAGACGAAAACAAAAGGGAGGTCGCGTAGGACCGCGTCCATCATTCGTTGGAAAGTTTGAGCAGCGCCTTTGAGGCCGAAAGGCATTCGCAAGAATTCAAAAAGGCCGAAAGGGGTTATTACCGCTGTTTTAGGAACGTCTTCTGCTCGGACTGGGACTTGGTGATAACCGCGGACTAAGTCTATTTTTGAAAAAATGCGCGCACCCACTAGATGTAGTGAAAAATCTTGAATGTAAGGGATTGGGTAACAGTCATGCGCTGTAGCGTTGTTTAGTCTGCGGTAATCTCCGCACGGTCTCCAAGAACCGTCGGATTTAGGAACCATGTGAAGTGGTGAGGCCCAGGGGCTCTTCGAGCGTCTAACAATGCCCAATTTTTCAAGAGTTGTAAACTCGTCCCATGCTATGTTGAGCTTGGCCGTGTCTAAGCGGCGAGCTTTGGCAAAAATGGGAGGTCCCGTTGTGGGAATGAAGTGTTCAACCCCGTGTTTAGCCACAGTGGCTGAGAATTTGGGGGTTGTGAGTGCTGGAAATTGGGTGAGGAGTTGCTCAAACTTACCTCCTGCCGTGGTGACGTTGGCCTGCACAGGTGGTGGAGAAACTCGAGCTGAGCATGGAATAGAAGCAAAAGACAGTGCATTAACCAGGCGCCTATTTGCTAGATCCACTAATAACCCATGTGCACACAAAAAAATCTGCGCCTAATAAGTTAAAACTCACCGCCGCTACAACAAATGTCCATTTGTAACTGCGGCCGTGAATGAGGAGGTGCAGGCTCTTTTCGCCGAACGTGTCGATGTTAGAGCCGTTGGCTGCCACTGCTCCGTTGCCCCGGGTGCCCATGGCTTGATCTGCGTGGGAGGGCATGACGAAACTCAGCTGAGCTCCTGTGTCGATGAGGAACTGCTTGCCTGTGTTTCCATCCGTCACGTACAACAGCTTGTTTTTCTCGCCGAGAACCGCTGCTGTTAACGGCTCTCAG
This sequence comes from Pholidichthys leucotaenia, assembly GCA_020510985.1. Taxonomy (NCBI): domain Eukaryota; kingdom Metazoa; phylum Chordata; class Actinopteri; order Cichliformes; family Pholidichthyidae; genus Pholidichthys; species Pholidichthys leucotaenia. The sequence goes on along the minus strand of CM035836.1, from coordinate 122,448,478 downwards.
CTTTGGCGTTTCCCGACATCGTACTTGCAGGGGGGAACACATTTGCGGGCCTTTTCAGCGAAGCGGTGGTGATAATAACAGACGTCGCCCTGTCTGTTACATTTTGGCCGCGTCGCTGTCACCGTGGCCTGGGTCTGCTCCGTGGGTCGTGGCTCCTCGTGGCTCGGGGCGTCAGCCTTGAGGTCTGCGGATGCTGCTGTGGGTGTCACCTCCTTGCAGGCGTTGACGAGCCGATGAGCTTCGCTGGCCAGTGTGCGGAAGTCCTGGTGGGTGTCGCACTTCATGCTGGCGAGTGTCCCCCTCATGTGTGGCGGCAGCGTGCTGAGGAAAATGAACTGGAAGAGGAAGTTGTCATTATCCTCTTCCTTGAGCTGCAGCAAATCCTCCATGAGGGCCTTCGGATTGCCCCCTCTGTGGCCGTAGACCGCTAGGATCTTCTCGGCTCTTTCTTCCGCTGATGGGACGTAGTTCGCCACGATGGTCGCTTTGAGCGTCTCGTATTTGTCCCTGGCCGGTGGTCGCCGGATCATGCTCCGCACACACTTCGAAGTGGCGGAGTCGAGTTTGGAGACGATATGATAAAACTTAGTATCGTCAGCCGTGATGCCCGCCAGTATAAATTGGGCTTCAGCCTGCTGAAACCAAGAGGCGGGGTCTTCTTGCCAGAAGTCTGGCAGCTTGACAGCGACGGCGTTCGTGCACACCATCACTGCTGTGCCCGCCGGGTGAGAGTGCCTTGCCTCGGCTCTCACGGCGGTGCTGGTGCTCGGTTGAGCCCTCTCAACCTCTTCTGCCGGGGGGAACAGCTGTCCGTCTGCTCCCTCGTCTGCGTGGCTGCTGGCGTCTGCTTGAGCCGCCACGGATGAGTCGCTTGTGGAAGAACGCCTCCGGTCCATACTCGCGTCAAGGTCACCAGTGTAGAGGAGCTGGGCAATGAAGAGGCGATTTGGTTTATAAACAAAGTTTTAATGTTCAGCTCTTCTATCAAGTCTCATCTGGTGCAGAGAGCGGCAGAAGGGGAAAAAGACAGAATCTCGCCGACTCGCTGGTTATATACAAGCACACAACAAAAGACATGCATAACAAAGGCTGACATCCCTCATTATCTTAATCCCCCCATTGTCTTGGTATTTCCTCTCCTCATCTTGGGAGGTGATGGTAATCCTTCTCCTCGCCTTGGGGGGTGAGGGTGGCTCGTCCGGTTTCCCCCGCCACGTCCGGGAACGTCTTTGTTCTTCACTCGGCGGGTGAGATTCCTTTGTCCTTTCAGAGGTGTGAAGTTCCTTACATATGTAATCCCAAACATTTCCACTTGCTCTAACATATGTAGTTATGGAATATATGGTTAATGTAGACCACACTGGATGTGTTTGGATTGAAAAGTTTCCTCCGGTCCTCTTTTATTGTCATATCTGGACATGGTGTTTTCTGTTGGTTTTGAACTGTTGCGCCTTTATTCTGTTATCATTAGTTTGTTCGGTTATCCTCAAGTTCTTAGTTAAGTTATGCTTTCTCCCTGATTTGGTATATTTATGATTATCCATCCATCCATCGTCTTCCACTTAATCCTTTTCGGGTGGTGGTGGGGGGTTGGTGGTGCTGGAGCCTATCCCAGCATCTTTGGGCGAGAGGCAGGGTACACCCTGGACAGATCGCCAGTCCATTGCAGGGCCAACACAGACAGACAACCATTCACTCTCACATTCATACCTAAGGACAATTTAGAATCCCCAGTGGATGCAAATTAACCTAACTTGCATGTTTTTGGCATGTGGGAGGAAACCGGAGAAATCCCGGAGTAAACCCACGCAGACACGGGGAGAACATGCAAACTCTACACAGATCACTGTTGGTCGGAGGCTGGGATCGAACCCAGGATCCCCCGGCCAAGGGCGAGTTGCTGTGCTGCTGCAGTGCTGACCACTCCACCCGCATATTTATGATTACTGTTTGCATTATTTGTCCTCTTTGTTCTCCAGTGTCCTCTGTCTGCACAGCTCCACCCATCCTGTTTGTAGCTGCTCCCCGTTATCTCTTAAGTAGTCCCAGCTGTCTCATGTTAGTGTAATTATTTCTCACCGACAGTGGTGTGAAAAAGTGTTTGCCCCCTTCCTCATTTCTCATTTTTTGTATGGTTGTCACACTTAAATGTTTCAGATCATCAAACAAATTGAAATATTTGACAAAGATAACACAAGTAAACACAAAATGCAGTTTTTAAATGAAGGTGTTTATTATTAAGGGTAGAAAAAATCCAAACCTACATGGCCCTGTGTGAAAAAGTGATTGTTCCCCCCCCCGTTAAAACATAAATTAACTGTGGTTTATCACATCTTTGGAAAGCTGAGTTCAATTTCTCTAGCCACACCTAGATCTGATTACTGCCACACCTGTTCTCAATCAAGAAATCACTTAAATTGGACCTGCCTGACAATGAATTTTGGTGGTTTGATCTAGTGATTGCCATATGAGGCTTTCTGGGGGACTTGAGGCCTTTCATCAAAACCAGGCTTCATGTGAAACTTCCTTTTCTCTACCAGGCCATCTAGTGGACAAAATGTATACAACATGCAGATTTTTACAAGCGTATTATTGGTTTAAAGTGCATTTTTTCCATTTCAATAAATGCACTGTCTTTTAAGAAATATCAGTGATCATAAGGGAAAAAAGAAATAAAACTTGGGTGACTACAGTGAATGTGCTTGTGGTGCTTATCCATTTTTATTAAGAAATAACTTTTCAACAGTGTTTGGACTAAGGCAATTTCTTTTTTTTTTTTTTTTTTAGATTTTTTCTCCAGCTTTGAAGAATACTCTCTCAGAGCACAGAGGATGCAGGTGTGCAAAGGAAGGCTACTGCAAGTTTGTACAGTGTCGGATAGACACATTCCTGTCTCTCCCAGTACATTCATCTCTGTCCTTATTGTCATTTAGGGCATAATAGTGCCTCAGCATAATGATCCAAGCTCTTTGAAACACAACAAACACTTCACCTTGCAAATAAAAATACATCTATAATAAATAAATTACAAGAAATATGCAGTATTAGTGAAAAATGCACCCAACTTAATAATTGTAAATACCTTATTGGAAGAAATGCACTCAAAATGCTCCCAAATGGGAGAAGTCCATCTTTTTGCTGCTGCCTCCCTGTGAAAATTGGCTGTGACAAATCCCTTACACAGTCAAACATTGACAACACAAAACGTGAGGGATGGGATTTCCATTGTGTATCGCTGTTCACTTCATTTCATGTTGCGTGCAAAATCATGAATGGCTTCTTGAACCAGTCATGTGGTACGACGCCAACACATATGTCACCAATACACGCCTCAAAACGTGCTTCGCCAAATATTTCCTGGATAAGCTCGGAGCACCCTTGGAGCTCCGGAGCCTGCCGTCTCATCACTAGTTTTATCATTCTAAGCTATAGATAGATAGATAGACAGATAGAAAACTAACACAAAAATATAACAAATACAAGCAAACGGCAAATGCAATAAAGTAACAGTATGCACTGTTCGAAAGGGAGAAGGAAGAAGTGAACACTTATTAATTCCATCTCCTGTTTTCCATAGATACACCCATGTGAATTTTATACAAATTACCACCTTTAAGACCCCAAGTAAACAATTTACTGTATTTTTTTACAAATCAGCATTAACACCCATCCATTCTAACATACAATGATGTCCATACATCAAAACCAGCCTCAAACAACACAGATATACACAGTGCTGTCCCACCCACCATTCCATAGTGTCCCATAATATCCCAGAGTGAACATAATGAATCGTACATATAACTACTACCCTTCTAACATATACCCTTTGAGCAAATGGTGCTTATACCTCTTTTTGAATTGATTTCTGTTTGTACATAGTTTCAGTTCTGGCTCCAGACTGTTCCACAAATCCACCCCACAGACAGATATGCACGTACTTTTCTTGGTTGTACGTATCATGGGTTTTGTAAAGTTTAAGTCTCCTCTCAAATTATGATCATTGTCTCTTTTTTAAATATTTTTTGTATATTAGTTGGTAGTTGATTATTAATTGCCCTGTACATTACTTGTGCTGTCTTAAATTTAACTAAATCAATGAACTTTATGACATGTGACTTTAAGAACAACGCATTTGTATGGTCTCTATATCCTGCATTGTTTATTATCCTTATAGCTCTTTTTTGTAATGTGCATACTGACTGTAGGTTGGTCTTGTAGGTGTTTCCCCAGACTTCTACACAGTAGTTAAGATAAGGTAAAAACAGTGAATTGTACAATAAGACCAATGATTTATAGTCCAAGAAGTGTCTTGTCTTCCCCAGTATGCCTATACATTTTGCTAATTTGGCCCGGATGTGACTGATGTGAGGTTTCCAGCAGATTTTATTGTCTAGCGTCACCCCCAGAAACTTATTTTCCTGTACTGTTTCTATTCTGGTATCATCTATCGTTACCATTATTTCATGATTTATTTTATAATTTCCAAACAACATAGTCTTTGTTTTTTTTAGATTTAGAGATAATTTATTTTTGTTGAACCACTGCGTTAATTTTTCCATTTCAGTTGTGACCACCTCTAAAACCTGCTGCAAATTCTCACCAGTGCAAAGGATATTTGTGTCAGCCGCAAACAAAATAAATTTCAGAATTTTTGATACTTGGCATATGTCATTTATATACAAAATAAAGAGTTTGGGTCCCAAAACTGACCCCTGGGGCACACCACAAGTGATGTCCATGAAGGGTGATTTGTGCTCTCCAATTTGTACAAATTGTTGTCTGTTACTTAAATAACTTTCCACCCAACTCAGTCCAACCCCTCTTATCCCATACCTTTCCAGTTTCCTTAGTAGTATTCTGTGGTCAATGGTGTCAAAAGCTTTCTTTAAATCTATAAATACTCCTACAGCAACCTTTTTTTTTTTTATCTATACAACTAGTAATTTCTTCTATAAGTTCGATCAGTGCCAAAGATGTAGATTTATCTGCTCTAAAACCATACTGGCTATCTGTAAGGAGGTTGTGTTTTTTCAGTGAAATCATCCAGTCTCTTAGTAAAGATTTTTTCAAGTATTTTGGAGAATTGTGAGAGTAAAGAGACTGGCCTGTAATTTGTGAAGCGATGACTGTCTCCTGTTTTGTATAGAGGTATTACTTTTGCTATTTTCACTTTGTCTGGAAATGTACCAGTTTGAAATGACAGGTTACAGATGTGGGTGAGTGGCTTAACAATTCCCTCAATTACTTTTTTCACTATTGTCATGTCAGTTTCATTCCAGTCCGTTAATTTTTTGTTCTTAAATTTACTCACAGTCTCGATAATTTCCTTTTCAGTAACTGCACCCAAAAAGATTGTGTTTGGATTTCTATCTTCTATTTCATTCACAGAACCACTGTAGTTTGTTTCTGGTGTCTATTGATTTTGCTAATTCAGGACCAACGTTTACAAAAAATTTAGTGAAACCACTGACCACATCCTCCATATTATTTATCAAATTGCCATTTTCGATAAAATATTCTGGATAATTTGCATTCTTAGGACGATTACTAATAATCCCATTGAGTACTTGCCATATTCCTCTTATGTTATTTTTGTTATCCTCTAGTATTCTGTTGTAATATTCTTTCTTACAGGTCCTCATTATAGTAGTAAGCTTATTTTTGTATCTTTTATATTTGATCTCAGCTTCCAGCTTTGAAACCAGATAAACACTCTCCGTTGTTTCCTTTTACAGTTTTTTTTATATTGGTGAAAAAAAACAAAACTGATTATCCAGAGGCAACCAGAAGATTAAAACCTGGCTATCTAGCATACCAAATGATTGCCTTCACCACTACACTACAGGGTTGTTTCAGTTCATATTCCAATGTTCTCACACGCCGACAAAATGTTCCACTGACAAGACAAAAAAGCTGATAGACAGTTCATAAAGATGATTTTTGGCACATGAACAGAATTACATGAAATTTGGTGTGATTCTGAAGAATACTGTTGTGACTGAGTGTGAAGTTTCATCAAGTTTGGATCACTACATCAGCTGAAAAATCAGAAAATGCATGCCAAAGAGAAAGTGTACAAATTGATTGGCCTATAAAATCAAAATGGACTGACAGTTTTTGATAATTTTAACAGCTTTTCATTGTCAACATCTGTAGATGATTTATGCTTAATTTCAAGCAGTTTTGATGAGTAGCGTAGGAGTTCATTTTGACTTCACTTACACATTTTTGAAAATATGCTGCAGAAAACTTCATTATTAGAGAATGAGAACAATGAGGGGAAAAAGATGCAGAAAATTTCAGAGATTAGAATGATGAAAAAATTTTGAAGACTTTTCCTCATTCACTTTTAGTGGAGAAGATGAAGATGTGATGGGGTTGGAAGGACAGACCCTGTGCAATAGCTGTGTGCTGGAGTAAGAAACTAACAGTTACACAGCTTCCTCTTATGGACCAGCTTGACAATTACACATACGGTTATTGCTAGATCACTCAAAATTCAGATGGCTGTTGAGTGTGCTGTACATCTGATCCAATATCTCTCCAGTTGCATAGTTTAAACCTGTTCTTAGATGTCTGGGGAGGTATTTTTTTTTGTCTTTTTCTGTACATGCACACACACACACACACACACACATATACAGCTACTGCTAAAAAAAAAATAAAGGAACACTTTGAAAACACATCAGATTTTAATGGGAAAAAATAAGCTGGATATCTACACTGATATGGACTGGATAATGTGTTAAGAATGAAAAGATGCCACGTCTTTTGATGGAAATGAAAATACTCCAAAACTTAAAGTGAAGAAATTGTGGCAGGCTAGTCCAGCTTACTCAGATTAAAAAGTGTTCCTTTAATTTTTTTGAGCAGTATATATATATATATATATATATATATATATATATATATATATACACAGTGGGGAAAAAAGTATTTAGTCAGCCACCAATTGTGCAAGTTCTCCCACTTAAAAGATGAGAGAGGTCTCCAATTTTCATCATAGGTATACCTCAACTATGAGAGACAAAATGAGGAAAAAAAAAATCCAGAAAATCACACTGAAGGATTTTTAATGAATTAATTGGTAAATTCCTTGGTAAAATAAGTATTTGGTCAATAACAAAAGTTCATCTCAATACTTTGTTATATACCCTTTGTTGGCAATGACAGAGGTCAACTGTTTTCTGTAAGTCTTCACAAGGTTTTCACACACTGTTGCTGGTATTTTGGCCCATTCCTCTATGCAGATCTCCTCTAGAGCAGTGATATTTTGGGGCTGTCGCTGGGCAACACAGACTTTCAACTCCCTCCAAAGATCTTCTATGGGGTTGAGATCTGGAGACTGGCTAGGCCACTCCAGGACCTTGAAATGCTTCTTACGAAGCCACTCCTTCATTGCCCAGGTGGTGTGTTTGGGATCATTGTCATGCTGAAAGACCCAGCCACGTTTCATCTTCAATGACCTTGCTGATGGAAGGAGGTTTTCACTCAAAATCTCACGATACATGGCCCCATTCATTCTTTCCTTTACACGGATCAGTCGTCCTGGTCCCTTTGCAGAAAAACAGCCCCAAAGTATGACGTTTTCACCCCCATGCTTCACAGTAGGTATGGTGTTCTTTCTCTTCCAAACATGACAAGTTAAGTTTTTACCAAAAAGTTCTATTTTGGTTTCATCTGACCATATGACATTCTCCCAATCCTCTTCTGGATCATCCAAATGCTCTCTAGCAAACTTCAGACGGGCCTGGACATGTACTGGCTTAAGCATGGGGACACGTCTGGCACTGCAGGATTTGAGTCCCTGGCAGTGTAGTGCGTTACTGATGGTAGCCTTTGTTACTTTGGTCCCAGCTCTCTGCAGGTATTCACTAGGTCCCCCCCGTGTGGTTCTGGGATTTTTGCTCACCGTTCTCGTGATCATTTTGACCCCACGGGGTGAGATCTTGCGTGGAGCCCCAGATCGAGGGAGATTATCAGTGGTCTTGTATGTCTTCCATTTTCTAATAATTGCTCCCACAGTTGATTTCTTCACACCAAGCTGCTTACCTATTGCAGATTCAGTCTTCCCAGCCTGGTGCAGGTCTACAATTTTGTTTCTGGTGTCCTTTGACAGCTCTTTGGTCTTGGCCATAGTGGAGTTTGGAGTCTGACTGTTTGAGGTTGTGGACAGGTGTCTTTTATACTGATAATGAGTTCAAACAGGTGCCATTAATACAGGTAACGAGTGGAGGACAGAGGAGCCTCTTAAAGAAGAAGTTATACATAGGTCTGTGAGAGCCAGAAATCCTGCTTGTTTGTAGGTGACCAAATACTTATTTTACCAAGGAATTTACCAATTAATTCATTAAAAATCCTTCAATGTGATTTTCTGGATTTTTTTTTTCCTCATTTTGTCTCTCATAGTTGAGGTATACTGATGATGAAAACTGGAGACCTCTCTCATCTTTTAAGTGGGAGAACTTGCACGGTTGGTGGCTGACTAAATACTTTTTCCCTATATATATATATATTTTTTTTTACCAATGGGGAGATCTGATAAATGCCAAACCTGTAGCTGGAATGAGGCAGAATTTGAAACTGATACCATCTTGTTCCTCCTTGTTTTCAACTGCCTTCAGTCCACACAATGGCACAGCAAGGACAGACATCAGATCAGAGAAAACTCTGTTGTTCGATCTGTCTGGATCTACTGAAGGATCCGGTGACTATTCCCTATGGACAACTGCATGAACTATATTAAAACCCACTGGGATGGAGAAGAGGAGAAGGGAATCCCCAGCTGTCCTCAGTGCAGGAAGACGTTTTTTCCAAGGCCTGATCTTGTGATAAACACCACATTAGCAGAGTTTGTGGAGGAGCTAAATAAGACTGGACTCCAGGCTTCTCCACCGGACCACTGCTATGCTGGACCTGAAGATGTGTCCTGTGATGTCTGCACTGGAAGAAAACTCAAATCTGTCAAGTCCTGTTTCATATGTTTTGTTTCTTATTGTGATGAACACCTCCAGCCTCACAACACTTCCTCTGCTTTTGAAAATCATATTGATCAACCCGTCCAAAGGGCTAAAACAGAACATCTGCTCTATTCACAATGAGGTGATGAAGATGTTCTGTCGTACAGATTAGCAGCAGCTATCTGTTATCTGTGCTGCATGAAAGAACACCACTTCCACAAAACAGTTCCAATCAAAGAAGAAAGAGGTGACAGGCAGAAAGAAATTGATGAGCATCTGCAAAAAGTCCATCAGATAATCCAGATTAGGGAGGAGGAAATAAAAGTGCTTGATAAAGAGGTGGAGGACATCAACAAGCATAATAATATAGCTGTGAAGGAAACTGAAATGTTATCAATGAGACGGTCAGAGTCATTAAGGAAAAAAGGCTCAGAGCTGAAGCAGCAGATCCAGCTCCAGCAGGTAATTGAAATAAGTCGAGTCAGTGAGCTCAAGAGGAAGTTGGAGCAGGAAACCAGTGAACTGAAGAACATGGACCAGCAGCTGAAGCAGCTCTTAAACACAGAGGACCACACAGAATTTTTCATGAATTACTTCCTCCCCTTCAAACTCAGTGAATCTTCCAGCTTTCCAAGATTCCGAATCCATCCAGCTACGTACTTTGAGGATCTACAGACAGCAGTGTTGGAAACCAGAGAAAAACTCAAGGCATTTCTCAGTGAGGACTGGAGTAAGGTTTCCCTGATAGTAAGATCAGTGGATGTTTTACTGCTAAAATCAGAACCCACAACCAGAGATGAGCTTTTACAGTACTCACGTCAGCTCACATTGGATCCAGATACAGCTCACAAGTACCTCTATCTGACCAGAACAGAACAGTGTCAGAGACCTATGTGCATCCACACAAATTATATCTCAATAAGACAGACAGGTTTCAGTTTAAGCAGTAGCTCCTAAGTAAAGAGAGTCTTACAGGACCTTGTTACTGGGAAGTGGAATGGAAAGAAAAAGGGATTTCAGTCGCTGTGGTTCACATCAATAAAACTAAACTGGATCAGAGAGGATTTGGCAGCAATGAAAATTCATGGGCACTACACTGTAGCAATGGGAGTTATAGATTCAAACATTATAACATTACAACTCAAATCTCAGGACCTTCATCCTCCAAAATAGGAGTGTACCTGGATCCCAGAGCAGGAATTCTGTCTGTCTACAGCGTCTCTGAAACCAGGACCCTCCTCCACAGCGTCCAGACCACATTCACTCAGTTTCTGGTCAGATACTGTTGCAACATTTAATGATATAACGTAGACATGCATCAGAAGAAAACAGATTATTCCTCACTTCTTTGGTGGTGTTTGTGATAGATCAGATGCCAGCTGATTCGTGTAGACAGGGTTGTCGTGTGTATTTTATTGTTCATGTAAGTTGAGATTTAACTCTGGTGACTGCTCATTTTTGCCTGACATCCACAAACATTTATCCATATTAAATGATTAATATAAATTAGGGGTGGGCGATATAGTTAAAAAAAAGTGTTGCAATACAATTTCTCTGTATCATGATACAGGATGCATATAGCAATATATATTCAGTTGACTGAATGTCCTTTAAAATTCAGCTTTACTTATATTTTTTATAAGAAAAGAGAGCCAAAATTGATACTATATAATCCTATTCAGTACACACACACACACACACACACACACACACAAGCAGGGATGGGCAACTTGCAGCCCACGGGCCGCATGCGGCTCACCCCCTCATCCACTGCGGCCCGCCAGTCCATTTCCAAAAATCTATTATTTATTTATATCACATTATTTGGAACCACATTCTTAAATGCAAATATAGAGCCCGCTAGGGACTTTATAGGAGGGAGCGCTAATCAAAACCTAGGTAAAAGTGGTCAAGAAAGAGAGGGAGAGTGAGGGAGCAGTGTGTCAGAGAACGTGATTAAGGTATGTGTTGCCTGCTAAGCCTGCATTAATAGGCTGTAAATGACATAAGTCCGGACCCAGGAACACGCACACAGGCTCGAGTGTGATTCAATGATTTTATTAAACAATAATTGGTGTCTGAGTGTGTGAGAGCAGGGTGTAATGTGATGCTGGAGGACGGGATGCGTCGAGGGCGGAACGAGGCGCCGTACAGCCACGCAACCCTAAGGGGAGAGCACACACAGAGGTTAACAGCTGGCAAACACCCAGCGGAATTAATATTCAATCTGGTGCTTCCTTGCAGGTGGTAAGGTGGCTGGTGTTGGCTAAAGCCGCAGGTCTCCTGCCTGGAAGACAGTGTCCCGATGCGTGCTCGGCGCGGAGAGGGGTGTTATGGCAAGGACGTGGGAGGAAAGTCCAACGCCAGAGGATCCACCTGTGCACAGGGGAGAAACTGGAGAGCAGGTAAGTGGAGAATAGCTTACGTGTAGGAAGAAGGATAATCTGAGGAGCGCAGGCCGTAAGGGAGCAGGCGTGCACTGGAGTGAAGAGCGTTGATGAGCAGACGGCTCCAGGCCGAGGCTCCAGGTGGAGAGAGCTATATAGCCTGAGATTGATGAGGCACAGGTGTGCGCGCAGCTGAAGCGGGAGACAGGCGAGAGCGAGTTATGACAGTAAAGAGCAGTAAATGTATAAGTAGGCTGCTTTTAAAGAAGAATAAATGCTACAGCTCCTCAGCTGTAACATTTATTCTTGTTTGGCAGGTGATATGGAGCTCAGAGAATTTCCTTCTAATTGTGCAGAAAAAGATTCAAAGCTTTGAGGTGTTTCTCTAAAGAGTGCAGTAACCCAGTGTTAAAAACATGGATGGAATTATGAATGTCGATACCGCTTTAAGAAGAAGGGGGGACATTCATTTCACAATGGGAGTAAATAATTTAAATATGAATATTTAAATAAATATATATTCATAAATAGTTAGGAACGTTTTCTAGAAAGTTCTGATCAAGTTCCTAGTATGTGTGTTGGTATTTTGAGTATCCAATGGCTGTGCCGTTGCTGGGTCACGCCAGCCAATGGGTTAAGTGCTCTCTCCCTGGGTCTGGGATGACTTGCATTTTTGGCTCAGTCACGCCAGATGCTGAAAGACACAGACCAGAGAGAGACGGTCCTTGGTGATATGGGGAGCTAACGTGCTAATAGCAGCCTTTGTCTCGGATAAAACCTGAGATTGGTAAGCCTAAACTAACACCCGCAATGAGGCATTGCTGTACTATCAATTTCTAATGCCCCGTTTGTTAAATTTTAAGATTGGGATCCAAAGGCTGTGAACTCACGTTGAGCGCGGGAACCCCCATGACGCACGAGCCGCTTAGCATGGTGAGTGCTATCTATTCATTGTGTATGTGGATGCTAACCACTAGCTTAAAAACGCTAGCCGCCGATTCTAATCCCGGCTAGGTTTTTCATTAGAAAAAGTCATTTTTCAAAGCTGTAACGGTTAGCAAAGGTCCCAGTTCCCTTGCCATTGATTGCTACTTGATGATGAAGGTTGAACCTGTGATTTATGTGTTTTAAAGTGCGGAAATGGTGATAAATTGTTGTGCTAGCTTAACATGCTAAACCTCCGATGGTAAATCTGGCTAGGATTTACATAGGAGGTTGTGTTCAGAACTGTAATGGCTAGCAGAAGGATCCATTTCACTTGCCATTGAATGTATTTAGTAGTGAATATTACAGCCATGGTTTAAAGGTGTTTGAAAATATTGTTTGTGTACAACCCAGAAATATTTTGTGATAAGCTTAGAGCAGTAGCTCATTTGTTGTGTTCTGACCTATTTTATAGGTCAGGTTCTTTTTTTTTTTTTGTTTGGACTGGTTGGACCAGAAGAACGTGGATTCTCCAGATCTGGATGGCGAGCTGAAGCCCGAACCCTAGAAACTGCTAGAGATGACCCAACTGGTCACCTAGAACTGATACAACAGGGCTGAACACATTGTAAATATAATTAGAGTTTATGGATTGTGTTTTCTTTTATTGCACTGTGTATTTATTTTTGTGTACATATACATAGTTGCAAGTTTCATATACGGCTGTGTATGTGTCATCTGTTGTTGCACCTCCCAGGCTCCTACGAACCCAGAGTCGGTCTGACCTGGCTCAATTATCCCTCTGCCCAGGTAGAAAAGTTAATTACATTGCCATAACACAATACTACCAAAAAGGGTACTACACCTAAAGTGAGTAGGGTGAGTGGGTGTTAGTAAGGGTTACGCACAAAAATCTGGCGAGCGCAGGGGTTAGTGGGGTGATACCCAATTACCCTGTGTTACAGTGGTGTATACAAAAAATTTGGCGAGCGCAGCCAGGAGCCTGGAGCGTTGCGGCAACAGATGTGGATTCTGTTTTGACCCCTGACTAAACAGTTCATATACTGCCAAAATGGATTTTGTTGCAAAATATGGTGTCAGAGTTCCAAATGCAATCATTGTTAGTGGTGTTGTTGACAAAGAAAAAGACGTTTTTAAGTTCCTAGAGCAACATGGCACTATTCGCAGGGTACTTAGCATTGATGATAACTCATCTGACTTTGACAAAAGTCACATTGTAGAGTTCGAGTCTGGACTAGCTGTTGAAACAGTAGCACCTGCGTTGCCGTACTTCTTTCCATCCACTGACAATCCTGATGTTAAGTACTGCATTCAAGCCTTAACTGATGTGTACACTAAAACTGTAACAAACAGTGTTACTGAGGCTTATCTTAGCAACCTGAGGAGTTTAGCTAAGCTAAGTGGAAAAGGTTTTGAAGAGGTGTTGCGGGAGGTCATGTCCACAATAGGGAAGTCTATTGAAGCTGCTGAGACAGCTAAAACAGTCTCTGCTGACATTGATCCTGCTTCCCTTACTGTAGAACCCACACAAAGTGGAGTCTCTCCTCCACTCCAAGTTGAAGTGCCTCGCACCACTAAAACCACTCAAGCACTCTTCCAAAGCCCTCTTAGACCAAACTTAACACCTCAAATGTTGAGCCCAGCTGATTTTAACCCACCCGAGGTTCAGAAAATCGTTGTTGCGCATGTCATTAAAAATGCAAAGAAGCCGTCAAACGCCCATTCCTCTTTGAGAAGCAGAGCTTTCTCTGGCAAAACGCCAAGCCCGTATACTGAAGCTGACTATGAAACATGGCATTCACATGTTGACCTGATGATGGAAGATACTTCTTTGTCTGACTTGGAAAAATCTCGCAGGAAGATTGAAAGTCTTCTTGCTCCTGCGTCTGATGTTATTCGCTCTCTTGGGCCTGAAGCCACCTCTGCCAACTATCTCAAACTTTTGGACTCAGCTTTTGGGACTGTTGAAGATGGTGAGGAACTGCTTGTGTGATTCATGAACACTTTCCAAGATTATGGAGAAAAACCCTCTGCATATCTGCATCGTTTGCAGGTGGCGCTCAATCTCACAGTGCGTAGAGGCGGTCTAGAGCCACAGGAAGTGGACAAACAGCTTCTCAAGCAGTTTAACAGAGGCTTTTGGGATGATAATCTGCTAAAGGAGCTACAGCTGGAACTAAAAGATAAACATCCACCTGCGTATGCAGAGTTATTGCTTCACCTTCGCACTGTTGAAAACAGACAAGAAGTTAAAAACACACGCATGAAAAAACACTTGGGCGCCACAAAGCCAAAAGCAGCCTCCTATGAACAAACAGTCACCAAAACAAGTACAAATAGTGAAGTGGAGTCGGACAGTCTGAAAGAACTGAAAAAGCAAGTCGCTGATCTAAAAAGCCAATTAGCTGCTGTCGTGAAACAAAAGAAACAAGCACCACCGAAGAAAGACCCAACTAAGAAATCTGGAAATAAAAAACCTGACCATGCCAAACCTGAAAACTTACCTTCGTCCAGCCGTCCCAATACTAGGGCCAAACCATGGTATTGCTTCCGCTGTGGCGAAGATGGGCATATTGTAGCCACTTGTGAGTCAGAGCCAAACCCTGCACTTGTAGCTGCAAAACGCAAAGAACTAAGAGTAAAAAAACAGATTTGGGACAGTCAGAACCCCACATCCTCTTTAAAACTGAAGTCTACCCCTGTTGCAGGACAAACAGAGGCTCGTTCAGAGATGACCCGTCCCAAACCCAAAGCTCCATTCAAGACACGTGCTAAACTGAAGTCACACTACAAAACAGACCCCTTTAACTTTCCTAATGGTCTAATTGGTACAAAAAGTACAGCACAAGTGAAAGTGAATGGCTGTACTGTGAGCTGTTTGTTAGATACAGGCTCCCAGGCGACTACTGTCCCTGAGTCCTATTACAGACAGTACTTATCCAACCATGAGATTAAGCCACTTTTTGAGCTGTTAGAAGTGGAGGGAGCTAACGGTCAGAGTGTACCTTATTTAGGCTACACTGAAATGCATGTCACTTTCCCAAAAGACTTTTTCGGTATTGAAGCCGAAGTGCCAACACTTGCATTAGTGGTTCCTGATGTACATGCAGCTGATCAGTCCTTAGTGTTAATAGGGACAAACACATTAGATGTACTTTACGAGCTGTACTCTGATGCATGTTCTGAACTGCAGCCAACCATGTCACTTGGTTATAAGGCAGTATTAAAAGTCCTTGAGCTACGGCACAGACAGTCCAAAGACACTAGCCTTGGTTTAGTGACCATGCGCCACAAAGAGCCACAGTTAGTTCCTGCAGGCCAAACAGTTGTTCTAGATGGCGCTGTAGCTGTGTCAGCCGGCAAAAGTGAAAAATCTGTCTTGTTAGAACAACCGGTAATGTCAGCCTTACCTGGTGGTATCCTAATAAAACCATGTCTCATAGACTTACCTGAAAGAGCACCTTACCTTGTTCCAGTTATACTCCCCAATGAATCGGAACATGACGTGACAATCCCTCAGAAGTGTGTCATTGGAGAAATTTGTGCATATCAACGTGTCCTATCACAAGAACACTCTGTGAAAGTTACAAAATCCAAAACTGAACCAAAGTCCACTCTGAAGTTCAACTTTGACTCTTCCCCCATTAGCGCTGAATGGAAAGAGCGCCTAACAGAAAAACTCAGTCAAATGCCCGAAGTATTTGCACAAAACGATCTTGACTTTGGCAAAACGGATCAAGTGAAACACACAATCAAATTATCAGATGAAACACCATTCAAACACAGAGCACGTCCCATACATCCAAATGACCTGGAAGCGGACCGTAAGCATCTTAAAGAACTCCAACAAGCAGGCGTGATAAGAGAGTCCACTTCCCCATTTTCTTCGCCTATTGTAGTGGTGCAAAAGAAAAATGCCGATGTCCGCCTTTGTATTGATTACAGGAAGCTTAACATGCAGACTGTAAAAGATGCTTACGCCCTCCCCAACTTGGAGGAAACGTTTTCCACCTTGACCGGTTCACAGTGGTTCTCTGTCCACGATTTAAAGTCGGGGTACTACCAAATTGAGGTAGAGGAGCTGGACAAACCAAAGACGGCGTTCGTATGTCCCATGGGCTTCTGGGAATTCAATAGAATGCCCCAAGGCATTACAAACGCCCCCAGCATGTTCCAGTGCCTCATGGAGAAATGCATGGGTGACATGAATCTGCATGAGGTGATTGTGTTCCTCAATGACATCATTGTATTCTCCAAGATGCCCGAAGAACACAAGGCTCGCTTAATGAAAGTTCTTAATCGCCTAAAAGAGTACGGGCTTAAACTCTCCCCTGAGAAATGCAGATTTTTTCAAACTTCTGTCAGATACCTCGGTCATATTGTGTCCAGTAAAGGAGTTGAGACCGACCCCGAAAAAGTGAAAGCCCTAAGTACCTGGCCTGTGCCCCGTGATCTCAAACAGCTCCGCTTGTTCTTAGGCTTTTCAGGGTACTATAGGCGGATCATTAAGAACTATTCCAGCATCGTTAAGCCCCTCACTGACTTAACAGCAGGCTACCCTCCTTTGCGAAAAAGCCCAAAGCCCAAAGCTAAGCCTGCCCAGTACCACGACCCAAAGACACCGTTTGGCGAGCGATGGACTTCTTCCTGTGATCTTGCATTCAAAACCATCATTGAAAAGCTCAGTACTGCGCCTGTCCTGGGTTTCGCTGACCCTCAGTTGCCATATACACTCCATACTGACGCCAGCACTACAGGGCTTGGCGCCGCCCTCTATCAAGAGCAGGAGGGCCAGACTAGGGTCATAGCTTATGCAAGCCGGGGGTTGTCTAGAAGTGAATCCCGTTACCCCGCCCATAAATTAGAATTTTTGGCTCTAAAGTGGGCAGTAAGAGAAGTTTGCAGACTATTTATATGGCAATCATTTTACTGTCGTGACAGACAGTAACCCCTTGACGTACATCTTAACTACTGCTAAGATGGATGCTATGAGTTATAGGTGGCTAGCTGCTCTGTCGACGTTTAACGTTAAGCTCCAATACAGAGCAGGCAAGCTTAACTCAGATGCAGACGGCCTCTCTAGATGGCCACATCGCGAGTTACTTAATGACACAGTGTCCCAAAAGGAGCTTGACAACATACAGCAGTTCACTCAAACTCACTTGTCTCTTCCTGAAAGCAGTTTAAGTTCCGAGGTAGTGTCTGCTATGTGAAAAACACCTTGTCTGTAGCTCTCCAGACAACATCTTCCCTTTGGTTCACTCATTAGCCCTCTCTGTAGCCGCCATTCCAGATGGCTACGCCAATGAAGATGGCTGTGGTGGTCTTCCAGTTGTACCCCACATGACTCCTGAACAGATCAGAAACGAACAAAGAACTGACCCCTGTTTAAGAGAAGTGATTACACAAATTGAAACTGGGCAAAAAGTTCCACCAACTGTACGAACTGAACTTCCTGACATCAACTTGTTACTCCGAGAGCTCAGTCGACTTGAAATGTGCAAGTCTACCGCACTCGCCAAGACGGAGGAAATGTTACTTACCAGCTTGTCTTACCTGAACAGCTCCGTGATTCAGTCTTTCAAAGCTTCCACTGTGACATGGGCCATTTAGGCACAGAGCGTACTTTGGATCTCGCCAGAACAAGGTTCTATTGGCCTCGCATCGCAGCGGATATTGAAAAGAAGATCAAGACATGTAATCGCTGCGTAAGACGTAAAACCGCTCCAGAGCGAGCTGCTCCACTTGTCAATATCAAATCCACCCGATCGCTCGAACTTGTCTGTATGGATTTCCTGTCCATTGAGCCCGATCAAAGCAACACAAAGGATGTGCTTGTGCTAACTGATCATTTCACAAAATACGCTATAGCCATCCCTACTAGCAATCAGAAAGCTCAGACCGTTGCAAAGGCACTTTGGGACAACTTTATAGTCCACTACGGGATACCCAAACGGTTACATAGTGATCAGGGTCTCGATTTTGAGTCCCATATTATAAAAGAACTTTGCAAAATCACGGGCATTCGCAAAATCCGGACGACACCCTATCACCCCAGAGGTAACCCGGTAGAACGTTTCAATAGAATGTTATTGAGCATGCTGGGTACTCTGGAGGAAAAGAACAAAACTCATTGGCACAACTATGTAAAACCACTTGTACACGCGTACAATTGTATGAAGAATGACACTACTGGTTTTGCCCCGTATGAGTTAATGTTTGGTCGTCAGCCGAGATTGCCTATCAACCTTGCATTTGGGCTCCCATTTCGCAACAAAAGTTTCAAGTCACATTCCCAGTACATTAAAAAACTGAAGACAACTCTACAAGAAAGCTACAGATTAGCAACAGAAAATGCTAACAAGATGGCTGAAAAAACAAAACAAGATCTGATATGCGAGTGAAACCCTCAAAACTAGAACCAGGCGACAGAGTTTTGGTACGTGCAGTCCGCCTCAGAGGCAAACACAAACTAGCAGACAGGTGGGAAGCTGAAATTCAAATTGTGGTGAGCCAAGCAGGTGACTTGCCTGTTTACACTATAAGACCTGAGACAAAAGATGGTCTTGTTCGCACCGTTCACCGTGACCTCTTGCCTCCCTGTGGTTTTCTTGCCCCTGTTGAAGAAGAACCTGTCCAACCAAAACATGTCTGCAAACCTAAGACAAGACAATCACCTGAACACAGTGAGGAATGTGAGAATTCAGAACCGGAAAATGAAGATGTCTATTGGTACAGAGAAGAACCAATCCAAACACCCATAAAGCTCACTCGAGTTTATGAAATTCCCCATCCAAAGACTTTTTTTAAAGGAGACATTCCTGCTGAAACTCACTTACCTGAGAATGACAACCAAATAGAAAAGGTCACTTCACCTGGATGTGACAACTTACCTGGAAATGACAATTCACCTAGATGTGACAACTTACTGAATAATGGAAACCTGGAGGAAACTGAAACAAATTGGAACCATCAAACAATGAGAATGGAACTGAAAGTGAAACCAACTCACCTGATAAAAGTACCTGTGATGAACCTGTGGAAGAAAAAGAACCTGAAAAAGAAGTCCCACAGACTGTGAGACGCTCTGAGAGGACAACCTCCCAGCCAGAAAGACTACAGTATAGTCAGTTGGGAAACCCTCTCCTAACTGTTGCCCAGTCCCTGTTTCAAGGATTAAACATGGCTTTTACCAGAGCCTTAACAGAGACAGATCCTAAGATTATTCAAACCTGGCTTTTACCAGAGCCTTAACAGAGTCAGATCCTAAGATTATTCCCATGAACACTAGTTCTCCCGTCATTACTATTTAGCTAATCCCATGCAAAGGGACTTGCATGATTCTAAGGGGGGATAGTGTAACCCAGTGTTAAAAACGTGGATGGCAATAAACTAAGGGATGAAAACACGAAGGAGCCGGGCACAAGGACAAAAGCAGAGTAAAATTAAAGAATTCCTCTTCAACAACGCAGGAGAAACCGCTGAACACGGGGCCCAAAAAAACGAGGTGACCACAGCAGAGAAAATGGAAGACACTCTCGATACCATGAACACTGGCATCGCCAGTTTGGGTAAAGAGTTGAGAGACTTCAAACGGCAGCTACAACAGGATTTAGCGGCTCTTAAGGAGGAGCTGAAAAAAGAGATTAAGGAAGAAATTATGGGCCTCCGAAGAGAAATGGAGCGCAAGCTAGCAGAAAACATGGAGGAGCTGCGCTCCCAGCGGGCGTGTATGACAGAAGCGCAGGCCCGAATATCAGAGCTGGAAGATTGGAATAGCGAGGCAAGCGAACAGCTGCAGACCCTGACGGCACAAATGCAGAGGATGCAGGAGAAAGTAACCGACTTGGAGAGCAGGTCCAGACGGGGCAATATACGCATCTTCGGGATCCCGGAGGGCATTGAAGGCAACTCGATGACGAAATTCATGGATCAGTTCTTAAAAAAAGAGCTGGAACTGCCCAGCGAAGCGGATCTGCAGATTCAACGAGCGCACAGAGCCTCGGCACAGAACCCGAACCCACGCTCTACACCCAGGTCAGTTGTGGTAAACTTTCTGAAATATGATGTAAAGGAAAGAATCCTGACACGAGCGTGGAAAAAAAAGATACGAATCGGCGACAAGCAGATATTCTTTGATCATGACTACCCGGCGGAAATTGTGCAGCAGCGGAAGAAATATGCCAACATTAAAAAAACGCTGAAAGAAAAAAAAATTAGATTCCAAACGCTGCTAACGAAGATGAGGATTCATTGGGAGAACGGCGTAAGAACCTACAACACAGCCAGAGAGGCAGCGCAGGACATGATGGAGCGGGGCCTTGAGGTGTACGTGCCGGAGGAAACGGTAGGAGCAGCGGAGGCCCTGAACGCATCACGACAGCCGGAGTGGAGGCGAGTGAACGGTAAAAGACGGGGGGAGACGTGGCGCAGCGGGCCCAGGAAAGACTACAAGGCTTTCAACTGAAAGCCTAGATTATAACAAAGATTAAGAAAGACACAGAAGAAATGAAGGCCAAGAAGACAAGGTAAAAGAGAAAGACGGCTAGGAGAGGTTTAAGTGATATTTGTTGGACATTTCTAGACTAATGACTATTTCTTGGATAGTAAATACAGGTCTAGGGAGGGCCCTACACTCGGTGAGGACATTCCCTCCACCCACCAACAGGGACCAGTGGGCAGAAGAAAGGCCCAAAGTACGGAGGTCGAGATTTTTTAATGTGTTTTTATATAAATATGTGTTATTTTTGTTGTTAAAGGGGCTAGGAGCACAAGTTAAAAAAATGGAAAAACATGATTATGGGTAAAAATCTTAAGATAATAACACTAAACGTGAATGATCTGAACTCACCTGTTAAAAGGGAAAGAATAATAAGAAAATTCAAGAAAGAAAAAGCCGAAATTATATTTATGCAAGAGACACATTTGAGCAAGACAGAACATGTGAAACTAAAGAGATTTGGCTATAAGAACTCCTACTACAGTTCATTTAAGGGAGGAACTAAAAGGGGGGTTATGATACTAATCTCAAATAAAATACAATTTGAATGTGAACAGGAAATCCAGGATAAAGAAGGCAGGTATGTAATAATAAAGGGTAGCATAGATGGAATGCAGATCACATTAGTGAGCATCTATGCCCCACCAGAAAGTGACAAGGGTTTTTTTCAACATCTGTTTGATCTCATAGCAACACACAGTGAAGGAGTCCTAATTTGTGGAGGAGACTTAAATGCTGTCATGGATCATGAAATTGATACAAGTGTTAAGAAGACAAAAAAACATGTAACAAAATTCATAAGAACCTCACTGGCAGAAATGGGTATGGTAGACATTTGGAGGGACCTGCACCCACTCGAAAAAGACTATACACATTATTCAGCAGTCCATAAAGTACACTCTAGAATAGATTACTTCCTTATGAATGAAGGTGACAGACACAGGGTGAGAAATTGTTGGATTGGAGGGGCAGAAATATCAGATCATAATCCTATATACATGGAAATAAATTTAAACAATAGAAAACGACAAACAACATGGAAACTTAATGTAGGACTGTTAAATGATGATAAAATGAAAGAAAAAAATAAAAGTAAACATAAATGAATATATCCAAGAGAATGACAATGAAGAAGTGGACCCAACAATACTATGGGATGCACTAAAAGCCGTGTTAAGAGGTAAATTAATTGTTGAAACAGGAAAAGCAAATAAGACTAAACTGGAAGCATATGAACAAAGATGTGAGAGACTGAGGGAATTAGAACATAAACATCAAAGCACAAATGACCCAAAAATATATCAAGAAATTAAAGAAGAAAAAATAAAGATAAAAGAAACAAATGGATGAAATTGAAAGGAAAAATAGATATCTAAAGCAAAAATATTATGAAACGGGACCAAAAGCCACAAAACTGCTGGCAAAACGGTTAAGAAAACAACAAACAATGAATAATGTATATAAGATTAAAGACCCCACCACAAATAAAACCACAGTTAACCCAGAAAACATCGAAGAAATATTCCATAATTTCTACCAAGAACTATACTCGCAACCTGAAGAAACAAATACTAAAGATATTAAAAAATTTCTATGCACATTGGACTTGCCATCAATAGGAAATCAACAAAATGAAAAGCTAACAGCAGAAATAACAACACAAGAGATTAGAGATGTGATTAAGTCACTTAAAAACGGTAAATCACCAGGTAGTGATGGATACCCATCTGAGTTTTATAAACTGTTTATAGAAGAACTCACGCCACAGCTTCTAAAGTCATTTAATTCCACATGCCAAAAACATGCATGTTAGGTTAATTGGCTGTTCTAAATTGTCCCTAGATATTTGTTTCCTATAGGCCCTTAGAATAGAGGGTTAGTATTAATGAAAGCGCTTTGAGTGGTCTTTGTGACTAGAAAAGCGCTATATAAGTGCAGGTTAGTTAGTAGTTAGTTAGTTAATTGGACGTTGAACAACAACAAAATACCTCCATCATGGAACGAAGCCATTATTTCAGTCATTTTAAAGCCAGGGAAAGAGAGAACAATGCGGAAACTATAGGCCAATCTCTTTATTAAATGTGGATTATAAAATATATACAACAATTATATGTAAACGAATAAAGACATTCTTGACGGAATTGATAGAAGATGATCAAACTGGTTTCATAGAGGGACGCCAAACACATGACAATATCAGGAGAACAATACATATAATTAATCAAATACATAAAGAAAAGAAAAGCGCAGTAATAATGAGTTTAGACGCAGAAAAAGCATTTGACAGGGTTAACTGGAAATTCCTATATAGTGTGCTGGAACGCTTTGGATTTAACGAAAAATCAGTACAATGCATAAGGACACTGTATCAAGAACCTGTGGCAAGAATCAAGATAAACGGTAGCTTAACAGACAAAGTAAATATACAAAGATCAACTAGGCAGGGATGCTGCTTATCGCCCACCTTGTTTGCTCTGTTCATAGAGCCACTGGCTCAAGCGATACGACAAAATAAGAAATTAAAAGGTGTAACAATAAAGGGGGCGGAACACAAGATTGGGCTATTTGCAGACGATATTATAGTTTACCTTGAACAACCAGATGAATCAATAATGGAAATGATGAACTTGATAGAAAATTTTGGAAAATTATCAGGATACAAGATAAACATAACAAAAAACACAAATACTGACATTCCACTATAACCCTCTAAACCAGATAACTGATAAGATCAAACTAAACTGGAAACAAAAAGAAATAAAATACCTTGGAGTGAACATACCTAAAGATCTAAGCAAAATCTATAAAGCAAACTATGATAGGTTGGAACAAGAAATAAAAAAAGATATTGATAGATGGTCAATCTTAAATATGGATCTGAATTCAAAAATTGAGACAGTCAAAATCAGCATACAACCTAGATTACTTTACCTCTTCCAGGCTATACCAACAGAGATTCCAGATGCCCAATTCTCAAAGTGGGACAGGATGATATCGAGATTTGTTTGGGGAGGTAAAAAACCAAGAGTGAAATATAAAACTCTCCAGTTACCAAAAGAGAAAGGAGGCATGGGCCTACCGAGTCTAAAGGAATATTACTACTCAGCGCAAATAAGATATATCATATGTTGGTGCGACGAGGGATATGAGGCAAAATGGAAAGAAATGGAAAAGGAAATTGAGGGACTCCCAGTACAAAGCATAATAGGAGATAAAGATGCATATAAGCAAATCAAACAAATAGACCCAATCACTAAATTTACTTTAGAACTGTGGTATAAAATAGTACAAAAGTATAATATAAAGGAAGACATAAAACTATTGAAATGGGTAGCATTTGACAGTCAGTTTGAACCGGCAAAACAAGATAGGGGATACAAAAATCTGGTGAACAAGGGAATCACAACATGGGGCAATATCGGAAAAAAAGATCTCGGGAGCTTTGTAAACATCAGGAGAAAATTTAAACTAGAAAGATCGGAATTCTTCAGATATCTGCAGATGAGAGACTATTATATGAAGAAGATTAGGCATAACCTCCAAACAGATGTGAGCGAGATTATACAATTCATTTTAAGCTCATATACAGGAAATAAAACAATTATTTCAAAGCTATATCAGAAACTTATGGCAAACAATCATTCAAGTAACTATATAAAGGAGAAATGGGAGAAAGAGCTCAATTTAAACATAACAGAAGAAAGCTGGCAGGAAATATGGAAAACACAACACACGTCAACAAATTCAAGAACATGGAGGGAATTTGGATGGAAAAACCTGATTCGCTTTTTCATTACACCACAGATTCAAGGAAAGTATACAAATACCCAATCTATATGCTGGAGGGGATGTGGGGCTCAAAATGCAGACCACTCGCATATGTTTTGGAAATGCTGCAAAATCTCATCATTCTGGAAATCTATACATGTGACAATACAGAGGATATTAGGATATAATATACCAATGAACTGTAACTTGATGTACCTATGTGATCTTAAAAGAGACAATGTTATACAGGCTGAGGACAGATATCTAGTTAAAATCTTGTTGATTGCATGTAAAAAAACAATCACAAAAAAATGGCGATCAGAAGTTCTTCCTGACCAAGAGCAATGGACTGACATTATTGAGGACATACGTATGATGGAAAAACTAACATATCGACAAAGAATGCAAGAAGGACTATGGGAAAAAAAAAATGGCGGAAATGGACACACTACAAAGTGCAACAACGAGACAGATATTGAAAGAATAACCAAAGACGCTGGAAAAACCAGAAGAATTAAGAGATGGAAACTAAAAACTTGATGCTCCAACATTTGTCCCCCCCCCCCTTTTTTTTTTCCTCCTTTTTCTTTTTTACTCTAGCCCCTTTGTTTTTTTTTTAAATGTAGACTGTGATCTGAATGCAATATATATAATGAAAAATGAATAAAAATCTTAAGTTACAAAAAAAAAAAAACGTGGATGGAATTATGAATGTCGATACCGCTTAAAGAAGAAGGGGGGACATTCATTTCACAATGGGAGTAAATTTAAATATGAGTATTTAAATAAATATATATTCATAAATAGTTAGGAACGTTTTCTAGAAAGTTCTGATAAAGTTCCTAGTATGTGTGTTGGTATTTTGAGTAATCAATGGCTACGCTGTTGCTGGGTCACGCCAGCCAATGGGTTAAGCGCTCTCTCCCTGGGTCTGGGATGACTTGCATTTTTGGCTCAGTCACGCCAGACGCCGAAAGATGCAGACCAGAGAGAGAGACGGTCCTTGGTGATATGGGGAGCTAACGTGCTAATAGCAGCCTTTGTCTCGGATAAAACCTGAGATTGGTAAGCCTAAACTAACACCCGCAATGAGGCATTGCTGTACTATCAATTTCTAATGCCCCGTTTGCTAAATTTTAAGAATGGGATCCAAAGGCTGTGAACTCACGTTGAGCGCGGGAACCCCCATGATGCACGAGCCACTTAGCAAGGTGAGTGCTATGCATTCATTGTGTATGCTAACCGCTAGCTTAAAAACGCTAGCCGCCGATTCTAATCCCAGCTAGGTTTTTCCATTAGAAAAAGTCATTTTTCAAAGCTGTAACGGTTAGCAAAGGTCCCAGTTCCCTTGCCATTGATTGCTACTTGATGATGAAGGTTGGACCTGTGATTTATGTGTTTTAAAGTGCGGAAATGGTGATAAATTGTTGTGCTAGCTTAACATACTAAACCTCCGATGCTAAATCTGGCTAGGATTTACACAGAAGGAGGTTGTGTTCAGAGCTGTAATAGTTAGCAGAAGGATCCATTTCACTTGCCATTGAATGTATTTAGTAGTGAATATTACATCCATGGTTTAAAGGTGTTTGAAAATATTGTTTGTGTACAACCCAGAAATATTTTGTGATAAGCTTAGAGCAGTAGCTCATTTGTTGTGTTCTGACCTATTTTATAGGTCAGGTTCTTTTTTTTTTTTTTGTTTGGACTGGTTGGACCAGAAGAATGTGGATTCTCCAGATCTGGATGGCGAGCTGAAGCCCGAACCATAGAAACTGCTAGAGGTGACCCAACTGGTCACCTGGAACTGATACAACAGGACTGAACACATTGTAAATATAATTAGAGTTTATGGATTGTGTTTTCTTTTATCGCGCTGTGTATTTATTTTTGTGTACATATTTGGTAAATATACATAGTTGCAAGTTCCATATACGGCTGTGTATGTGTCATCTGTTGTTACGCCTCCCAGGCTCCTACGAACCCAGAGTCGGTCTGACCTGGCCCAATTATCCCTCTGCCCAGGTAGAAAAGTTAAGGTAATTACATTGCCATAACACAATACTACCAAAAAGGGTACTACACCTAAAGTGAGCAGGGTGAGTGGGTGTTAGTAAGGGTTACACACAAAAATTTGACGAGCGCAGGTGTTAGTGGGGTGATACCCAATTACCCTGTGTTACAGTGGTGTTACAGTGCTGTAGTGTTGTTCATAATATTAATAAGATGTATTATTGTGCGATATGGGTGGTGGCTCCACCTTTCCAGTTTCGCATCCACCCTGGGTATAAAAAGCTGATGTGGAAGAGGCACGGTCTCCTTGACCTCACCTCTGCCTAGACGGGAGCGCCTTTGTATCACTGTAAGTCATATAATAAAGTCACGTTCTATTGCACCTCCGGCCTCGTTATTGGAGTATTGGTTATGGATATAACATTTGGCGACGAGGATAAAAGTATGGATAAGGGTGTTTCTGGTATTTGGCCATTTTTGGAGCTCCCAGGCAAGCCGCTGGCTCCCTGGGTGAGGTGGTTTGCTGCATTCCAGAATTATTTGGTGGCACTGAACCTTGGCGAATTGGAGAAACTGTGTACATGCACGATACTGGTCCATAATCTTGGCATGGAGGGACAACGTATTCTCAGCACACTGGGTGAGAGTGATAGTTTTGAGGACGTGGTTGAGCTAATGGCATGCCACTTTCGCGCTCCTGAGAACGTCATTGTCCGGAGGATCCAGTTCTGGCAGCGCCGCCAGCGGACTGGAGAGTCGATGCAGCGATACGTTGTAGACCTGCATCAGCTGGCTGGAGACTGCCAATTCTGGGCTTTAGATGAAGAAATGGTCCAGGATCAGTTGGCAGAGCACACAATATGTTCTGCGGCACAGTCAAGGCTCCTCACACACTCCGGTGAACTGACGTTAGCCATGGCGGTCGAGCTAGCTCAACAATTCAAAGCAGCAGATAAACTATCAAGGGATCTCTGTTCAGGTTCAGGTTACTTTATTTGTACCTGTAGGCAGATTTGTTTTGCAGTCTGGTGACATCCATATATACAAGCCACAAATTACATTCAACATAGACACAAGCACAGGCACATATGAAGCTGACTATAAACATGATAAAAATACTCAAGGCTCCATCAATCAGGGTATAAAAAGACAAAGAGATGGGAGAAAAACCAGAGGTAAGAGAGAAGGGTCATATTAAAAGTTAAAAACTAGTCAAAGAGGTTAAAAACTCAAAGGTCTAAAACCCAATAAAATATTTAGAACCCAGGTGACATCCTACAAAAATAAGTAAATGTAAAATGGAGTTAATAAATAGGTACCTAAATTATGTGCAATATATTTTACAGCTTGTTCAACTCTTTGACAGCAGCAGGGACAAAGCTGTTTTTGTAGCGCTGGGTTCTACTTTTTGGGACAGCAAACCTCCGTCTTGAGGGAAGAAGCTGAAAGTGGCAGTGCAAAGGATGGGGGGAGTCATTTAAAATGGAGGTAGCCATCCTCTGTACTTCTTTTATACTGATCGCTGTGTACGCCCCCCCCGACGCGGACACGCGCGAAGCTCAGCGCGTGCTCGCGGATCACATTCAACACACAGAGCGGAGTTTTCCAGACTCGCTGATTATTGTGGCTGGCGACTTTAATCAGTGCAATCTGAGCCACGATCTCCCCCGCTACAAACAGTTTATTAAATGCCCCACCAGAGGATTAAACACACTGGATCACTGTTACACCACAGTGAAAGACGCATATCACGCTGTCCCTCGAGCTGCGCTGGGATTATCTGATCACGTGATGGTTCACCTCATTCCCACATACAGACAGAGATTGAAGCTCACTAAACCTGTTGTGAGCACTACGAAGATACGGACCAGTGATGCTGAGGAGAAGCTGGAAACGTGCATGGAAATATCTGACTGGGGCATGCTTAAAGGAGCCACGCATGATCTGGATGAGTACACGGACACTGTGAACTCATATATCCACTTTTGTGAAGAGAACATTCTTCCATCACGCACCAGGGTGAGTTACTCTAATGACAAACCCTGGTTCACAGCTAAGCTCAGACAGATCAGGAAGGAGAAGGAAGCAGCGCTGAAAAGTGGAGATAGGGACTGCTACAGGGAGGTTAAATACCGGTTTAACAGAGAGCTGAAGAGGGCTAAATCTGTGTACTCAGAGAGACTCCAGCAGCAGTTCACTGCTAATGATTCGGCTTCCGTGTGGAGAGGACTGAGGCAGATCACCAACTATCGGCCTCAGGCTCCTAAAGGTCAGGATGACAAAGCCCTTTGTCAGAGACTGTCCCAACACTATGCCCGTTTTGACACCTCGTCATCTGTGTCCAACTCCCCCCCTCCCTCCAGCTCCACAGCCTCCACATTCCCTACTTCATTTAAGGCACCCCCCCCCCACCTCCCCCCCTCCCCTTATCATCAGTGAGCAGGATGTGCTCAAACAGTTCTCCAGACTGAACCCGCGCAAGGCCCCCGGCCCAGACGGCGTGTCTCCCTCCACCCTGAGACTCTGTGCGAAACAGCTGGCTCCTGTATTCACAGACATTTTTAACACCTCCCTTAAGTTATGCCACGTGCCGTCCTGCCTCAAATCCTCCACCATCATCCCTGTCCCCAAGAAGCCACGGATCACTGGACTTAATGACTACAGACCTGTAGCGCTCACCTCTGTAGTCATGAAGTCCTTTGAGCGCCTGGTCCTGTCCCACCTCAAGTCCATCACCACCCCTCTCCTGGACCCGCTGCAGTTTGCCTACCGAGCCAACAGGTCTGTAGACGATGCAGTCAACCTGGCCCTCCACTCCATCCTGCAGCACCTGGACTCCCCGGGAACCTACGCCAGGATCCTGTTTGTGGACTTCAGCTCCGCATTCAACACCATCCGCCCCGCTCTGCTCCGGGACAAGCTGTCCCTGCTCAACGTGCCTGACTCCCTCTGCAGGTGGATCATCGACTTCCTGACGGACCGGAGGCAGCATGTGCGGCTGGGAAAGACTGTCTCAGACTATACTAGCATCAGCACCGGATCACCCCAGGGCTGTGTACTTTCCCCCCTACTCTTCTCCCTTTACACCAACTCCTGCACCTCCAGCCACCAGTCTGTCAAGTTGATCAAGTTTGCGGACGACACCACCCTCATCGGGCTCATCTCCAACGGCGACGAGTCCGCCTACAGGAGAGAGGTGGCCCAGCTGGCGTCCTGGTGCAGCAATAACAACCTGCAGCTGAACGCTCTGAAGACAGTGGAGATGATTGTAGACTTCAGGAAAGTCACTACTCCTCTGCCCCCCCTCACCCTCTCAGGCTCTCCCATCACCACTGCTGATTCCTTCCGCTTCCTAGGCACTACCATCACCAGGGACCTCAAATGGGAGCTGACCATCAGCTCACTCATCAAAAAAGCCCAGCAGAGGATGTTCTTCCTGCGGCAGCTGAGGAAGCTCAAGCTACCCACCAAGATGTTAGTGCAGTTCTACACAGCCATCATCGAGTCCATCCTCACCACCTCCATAACCGTGTGGTACGCAGGAGCCACTGCCAGGGACAGACTAAGGCTGCAGCGCGTCGTGCGCACTGCTGAGAAGGTGATCGGCTGCAAGCTCCCATCT
Source organism: Pholidichthys leucotaenia (assembly GCA_020510985.1). Classification (NCBI taxonomy): domain Eukaryota; kingdom Metazoa; phylum Chordata; class Actinopteri; order Cichliformes; family Pholidichthyidae; genus Pholidichthys; species Pholidichthys leucotaenia. The sequence goes on along the minus strand of CM035836.1, from coordinate 122,418,283 downwards.
CTCCAGGATCTGTACATCTCCAGGACCCGGAGGCGTGCTGGCCGGATCATAGCCGATCCCTCACACCCTGGTCATGTTCTGTTTGCCCCCCTCCCCTCTGGTAGAAGACTTCGGTCCATCCAGACTAAAACCTCCCGTCACATGAACAGCTTCTTCCCCTCTGCCATTAGACTGCTGAACACTAAGTGACTCTCGTGCACCATGTACAGCAGCTCAACCAGACTCATGTCAATCATCACTGTTTTCTTCCTGCATTACCGACTGCACTATATAGTTCTCCACAGTATCTGCTGCTGGCTAATATATATATATATTTTAACTGTTGACCAGTATCACTTAATCTTATCCTACACTTTATTACATGTATAGTTTATTTCTCTTATCTTATCATGTTTAATGTTGCAGCATTGTACCGAGACAAATTCCTAGTTTGTGTACTACATGAACAATGGCAATAAACCTGATTCTGATTCTGATTCTGATACTTGTCTGGTGTACAGGGATGTCATGCTCAGCTGTGGCTCACCAAGCAAACGACTGGACCATCTAACTACCTGATCCAAGGATTTCCTCTGTTTCAGTTTTATCTGACCAAACCATGACACTAAAGAAAAGGATAAAACAGATTCAATAAAAGCCCGATAAAACATTGTCATTATGGTTCGGTCAACTTGGAAGCGTGCAAGTTTTCTCAAGCAATGCAAATGTTGCTGACCCTTTTTGCACACCTTTTCACAGTTCTCTTCAAACTTTAAATTACTATCAATAATCGTCCCAAGATATTTGTAGGATTGTACACATTCGGTGGTCTGGCCTTTTAGTATGGTGACTTTGTGCCTGGGAGTTTCCCAAATAAAGTCAATAATCATGTCTTTAGTTTTTGTCGTATTCAGCTGCAGGTAGGAATCCTCACACCAGTGAACAAAATCATCAACTACTGGGCCGTGGCCACTCTCACCATCCTGGAGGAGACTGACAATAATGCTCTGCACTGTGTGTCTGTGTATATATATATATATATATATATATATTTTATAGTAATATGTACATATGTATATTAGCTGCTCTTGCTTGCTTGTTTTTTTTTTTTCTTGCCTTCTGATTGTTGCTCTGAGTGTTGCTATCCCTGTGCTGTTGCAATCCTGGAATTTCCCCATTGTATGAATGAATGAATGAATGAATTTATTTCGGATAGTACATTACAGGTTAAAAGAAACTGTATAATATAACAACAAGGTCAAATTAGACAAAGACTCCTTCTACTATACAATTCCACGTGAGTTATCCGAAATGGGTGATGGCTGAAGCCGCAGCTTATATTGCCCACCCATATTCCATCCAAGAATTCAAAGGAGAAAAAAGAGAAAACAAGACAAGAGCGATTACAATTTAAAACAAGGCTAAGACAAAATATGACTGAGAGAAAAAGAAAACTGAGCTAGTCTAAGTTAAGCGGTTACTATTCAAAAACAAATCTAAGACATAGTGTCACAGAGAAAAAAGAAAAACTAAGCTATAACAACACAGGCTGGAAATGTCAATCCTTATGTGAGTTTACATGTCGTCTTGTAAATATGTTTGGAGTATTTCTTCCTTTAGTTTTTGTTTAAATTGTCCAAGCTTTGTACATGATTTTAATTCAGGTCCAAAATCGTTCCATAATCTGACACCTTGCACTGAAATACAGTGTTGCTTGGTAGTTGTTCTCACTGTAGGCTTTTGAAATATACATGTTCCTCTGAAGTGATATCGTTTCTCCCTTGTTTGGAACAACTTTTGGATATTTGCGGGCAGTGATAGATTCTTCACTTTGAACATTATTATTGCGGTTTTAAAGTCGATCAGATCTTTCAACTTGAGAGTTTTTTGTTTAAGAAAAAGTGGGTTTGTTGGTTCCCTGTAAGCTGCTTTGTTGATTATTCTAATAGCTCTCTTTTGAAGCATAAAGAGTGGATATATGTTTGTTTTATATGTATTTCCCCATACTTCATTACAATATGTCATGTATGGGAGTATTAATGAATGATACAAGGTGTATAGTGTGGGTTGATTCAGCAAATTTTTCACTCCGTGTAATATTGCAATTGATTTGGATACTTTACCTTTTATATAATTAATATGTGGCTTCCAACACAGTTTGTTATCAATTATTACTCCAAGGAATTTAGTTTCGGATACCCTTTCAATCTCTACACCATTTACACTGAGTTTGGGTACTGGGTAGTTGTGATGGTTGTTAAAGACTATAAATTTTGTCTTGCTTAAATTGAGCGTTAATTTGTTTGAATCAAACCACAGTTTCAGCTTTCCTAATTCCTTTCCGAGTGTATCCAGAAGTTGTTCCAAGTTGTTTCCACTGCATAGCAGGTTAGTGTCATCAGCAAACAATATTAAGTCCATTTTTTTTTTGTGGGACTAATAAAGGCTTATCTTATCTTATCTTATAACTGAATCATCAGCATACTTTATAATGTGTCTGTTGTCATGTCTGCTCCGACACATGTTTGTGTACAGGATGAAGAGTAGTGGTGACAACACACACCCCTGAGGAGAGCCAGTAGAAGAGCACTTTAGGTCAGACAATGTACCATTGACCCTAACTCTCTGCGTCCTGTTGGTTAAGAAATCCAGAATCCAACCCACCAGATTATTGCTCAAATCAAATTGCTGCAGGAGCCTTTCAACTAAGATATGAGGTTGGATTGTATTAAAGGCAGAGGAAAAGTCCACAAATAAAAGTCTGGCGTGTGTCCCATTAAAATCCAGATGTTTAAAAAGCATGTTAAACAGAGTGACAGTGGCATCCTCCACTCCTCTGTGAGGCCTATAGGCAAACTGCAGAGAATCCAATGCATGCTCAGTCTGCTTTAGGACCTCACATCTGACCAATTTTTCAAAAATTTTCATTAAAATTGAAGTCAAAGCAACTGGTCTAAAGTCCAAGACCGTTTTAGGACAGCTGGATTTTGGAACGGGAACAACCACAGCTTCTTTCCAGGTGAGAGAACTATGTTGAGGCAGGCTGAATCACAGTCAGTGGCGCAGGCTGTGGACCCGGGTAGCGATGATAGTGCTGAAGACAGAGAAGAGTACGCTACTGCTATTAAAATAAGGTCCGCCCTGGGGTCACCCAGATGTATGGGCTGTGGGTCCACCAAGCACCGATACAAGGCAAGAGAGTGTCCGGCAAGGGGCAAACGCTGCGGCAAATGTGGACTCCTACACCATTTCGCCAGGGCCTGCAGAAAATTTGAGCGAGGGGAATGGTGACGCGAAGTGGATTCCCTTGTCAAGACTCCTACGGTTATTCACACCATCTCTCCAAGCACAGATGGCCGTATATACTGTATGGTGACACTGGATGGCCGTTAATGGTTGACACGGGTGCAGCGAGGTCCGTGTTGAATTGGCCTACTGTGAGGAGTTTGTTCCCGTATAACCGTGTGAGAGGTCTGTCGATGCCATTTTGTGGATATGACTGTGAGAGTGAATGGTTGTCTGTCTCTCTGTGTTGGCCCTGCGATGGACTGGCGAACTGTCCAGGGTGTACCCTGCCTCTCGCCCAAAAATGCTGGGATAGGCTCCAGCCCCCCCGCGACCCGAAAAGGATTAAGCGGAAGAAGATGGATGGATGGATGGATGGGGTAACAGACTGGCCATCGTGGGTTCGCTGGATTTGACTGCGAGGTACAAGTCAAAAGTAGTGTCCCACATACAGTTCGTGGTGACTGTCAACGGGTCAAACGTGATGGGCTGCGACCTTTTCTATGGACTGGGTTTCACAATCACCAGTGGTATCGGAGAGGAGTGGTCAGGCCGTGGTTTGTGGGACCGGCCAGTTCCCAGAGTGTTGGACAATGCGGAATGAAACAAATCTTAGCCTAATGTTCTGGGAGATGAACAGGACCAATCCCACCCAGGGCCATCGCAGGAGGGTTCTGGTGCCAGGGCTGAAGTTACCCTGGATGAGAGAACTGGGCGGCATGGTGGAACGCCCATGACGGTGGGTGGAGCTGAATGGATGGCTGCCTCTGCTTCCAGAGTTCGGCCGGGAGGTACCGAGAAGCAGGGGGCTACAACGGCTTCACCAGCGTTGCAAATGAAATAGAACAGGGCAGGATCGGCTGGCATGGTGAGCAGACGTGCCAAACAGGAACAAGCCGAGTCGGATTCCTCAGGGGGTCGCTGGTGTGGTTCGACTCAGTGGGGAGGCCCGGTCGAGAAGTCATGGACACTGGAAGTCGAGTTGGGCTCCTCTGGGAGTCGCTGACGTGGTTCGACCCAGAGACGAGGCTTGGCTGAGAGGGATCCATGGCAAGAGGAAACAAAGGGAGGACCAGGGGCGGCTGCAGGTGGCGGCTGTTCAGGAGGACGGATACCTTCAGCTGTCCGATGACTCATGGAGACACCCCAACGAGCTGTGGCGTGCCAACGAAGAGAAGGAGGTGTCGGGGCTCCGACGTGACTCATCTTCAGGGGCGAAGAAGCTCTGGTTGGGACCTGCCAGACGGGTCTCCAGGGGTGTAATCTTGCTAACAACAAACAGAAAGACAGACAGACCTTGGTGGAGGTATGTGCTCTCTGAGTGTCCTTTAGTTTAAGTCATAAATCATATGTTCAAAATTGTGATAACTGACTTGTTACATTTAAAGTTGAAACTGTTATGTGCAAAGGTCTGTTAATGTTACTTTAAAACAGTAAATCATAAATTTTATGGAATTAATGGTGTGATCGCTGATGTCTTAGCTGTACATAACACAGATCGTGTAGGGATTCATGTCTAAATATTGGAGTTTGTCACGTTTATGTCGCTGTTCAGAAATGTATAAACACAAATTAAATATTTTAACATTAAAAATGTCTGTTCCGGGGCTTCCGGGAAGATGGCGGAGAGACATAACACTTAAACAGAGAGCTCTCCCTAGCCGGATTAAAAATCATCGGTAAATGGCCAACTCGACATAAGCGGATCAATAAACCAAGGGATGAAAACACGAAGGAGCCGGGCACAAGGACAAAAGCAGAGTAAAATTAAAGAATTCCTCTTCAACAACGCAGGAGAAACCGCTGAACACGGGGCCCAAAAAAACGAGGTGACTGCAGCAGAGAAAATGGAGGACACACTCGATACCATGAATACTGGCATCGCCAGTTTGGGTAAAGAATTGAGAGACTTCAAACGGCAGCTACAACAGGATTTAGCGGCTCTTAAGGAGGAGCTGAAAAAAGAGATTAAGGAGGAAATTATGGGCCTCCGAAAAGAAATGGAGCGCAAGCTAGCAGAAAACATGGAGGAGCTGCGCTCCCAGCGGGCGTGTATGACAGAAGCGCAGGCCCGAATATCAGAGCTGGAAGATTGGAATAGCGAGGCAAACGAACAGCTGCAGACCCTGACGGCACAAATGCAGAGGATGCAGGAGAAAGTAACCGACTTGGAGAGCAGGTCCAGACGGGGCAATATACGCATCTTCGGGATCCCGGAGGGCATTGAAGGCAACTCGATGACGAAATTCATGGATCAGTTCTTAAAAAAAGAGCTGGAACTGCCCAGCGAAGCGGATCTGCAGATTCAACGAGCGCACAGAGCCTCGGCACAGAACCCGAACCCACGCTCTACACCCAGATCAGTTGTGGTAAACTTTCTGAAATATGATGTAAAGGAAAGAATCCTGACACGAGCGTGGAAAAAAAAAAGATACGAATCGGCGACAAGCAGATATTCTTTGATCATGACTACCCGGCAGAAATTGTGCAGCAGCGGAAGAAATATGCCAACATTAAAAAAACGCTGAAAGAAAAAAAAATTAGATTCCAAACGCCGCTAACGAAGATGAGGATTCATTGGGAGAACGGCATGAGGACATACAACACAGCCAGAGAGGCAGCGCAGGACATGATGGAGCGGGGCCTTGAGGTGTACGTGCCGGAGGAAACGGTAGGAGCAGCGGCGGCCCTGAACGCATCACGACAGCCGGAGTGGAGGCGAGTGAACGGCAAAAGACGGGGGGAGACGTGGAGCAGCGGGCCCAGGAAAGACTACAAGGCTTTCAACTGAAAGCCTAGATTATAACAAAGATTAAGAAAGACACAGAAGAAATGAAGGCCAAGAAGACAAGGTAAAAGAGAAACAGACGGCTAGGAGAGGTTTAAGTGATATTTGTTGGACATTTCTAGACTAATGACTATTTCTTGGATAGTAAATACAGGTCTAGGGAGGGCCCTACACTCGGTGAGGACATTCCCTCCACCCACCAACAGGGACCAGTGGGCAGGAGAAAGGCCCAAAGTACGGAGGTCGAGATTTTTTAATGTGTTTTTATATAAATATGTGTTATTTTTGTTGTTAAAGGGGCTAGGAGCACAAGTTAAAAAAATGGAAAAACATGATTATGGGTAAAAATCTTAAGATAATAACACTAAACGTGAATGGTCTGAACTCACCTGTTAAAAGGGAAAGAATAATAAGAAAATTCAAGAAGGAAAAAGCCGAAATTATATTTATGCAAGAGACACATTTGAGCAATTCAGAACATGTGAAACTAAAGAGATTTGGCTATAAGAACTCCTACTACAGTTCATTTAAGGGAGGAACTAAAAGGGGGGTTATGATACTAATCTCAAATAAAATACAATTTGAATGTGAACAGGAAATCCAGGATAAAGAAGGCAGGTATGTAATAATAAAGGGTAGCATAGATGGAATGCAGATCACATTAGTGAACATCTATGCCCCACCAGAAAGTGACAAGGGTTTTTTTCAACATCTGTTTGATCTCATAGCAACACACAGTGAAGGAGTCCTAATTTGTGGAGGAGACTTAAATGCTGTCATGGATCATGAAGTTGACACAACAAGTGTTAAGAAGACAAAAAAACATGTAACAAAATTCATAAGAACCTCACTGGCAGAAATGGGTATGGTAGACATTTGGAGGGACCTGCACCCACTCGAAAAAGACTATACACATTATTCAGCAGTCCATAAAGTACACTCTAGAATAGATTACTTCCTTATGAATGAAGATGACAGACACAGGGTGAGAAATTGTTGGATTGGAGGGGCAGAAATATCAGATCATAATCCTATATACATGGAAATATATTTAAACAATAGAAAACGACAAACAACATGGAAACTTAATGTAGGACTGTTAAATGATGATAAAATGAAAGAAAGAATAAAAGTAAACATAAATGAATATATCCAAGAGAATGACAATGAAGAAGTGGACCCAACAATACTATGGGACGCACTAAAAGCCGTGTTAAGAGGTAAATTAATTGTTGAAACAGGAAAAGCAAATAAGACTAAACTGGAAGCATATGAACAAAGATGTGAGAGACTGAGGGAATTAGAACATAAACATCAAAGCACAAATGACCCAAAAATATATCAAGAAATTAAAGAAGAAAAAATAAAGATAAAAGAAACACAAATGGATGAAATTGAAAGGAAAAATAGATATCTAAAGCAAAAATATTATTAAACGGGACCAAAAGCCACAAAACTGCTGGCAAAACGGTTAAGAAAACAACAAACAATGAATAATGTATATAAGATTAAAGACCCCACCACAAATAAAACCACAGTTAACCCAGAAAACATCGAAGAAATATTCCATAATTTCTACCAAGAACTATACTCGCAACCTGAAGAAAAATACTAAAGATATTAAAAAATTTCTATGCACATTGGACTTGCCATCAATAGGAAATCAACAAAATGAAAAGCTAACAGCAGAAATAACAACACAAGAGATTAGAGATGTGATTAAGTCACTTAAAAATGGTAAATCACCAGGTAGTGATGGATACCCATCTGAGTTTTATAAACTGTTTATAGAAGAACTCACGCCACAGCTTCTAAAGTCATTTAATTGGACGTTGAACAACAACAAAATACCTCCATCATGGAACGAAGCCATTATTTCAGTCATTTTAAAGCCAGGGAAAGATAGAGAACAATGCGGAAACTATAGGCCAATCTCTTTATTAAATGTGGATTATAAAATATATACAACAATTATATGTAAACGAATAAAGACATTCTTGACGGAATTGATAGAAGATGATCAAACTGGTTTCATAGAGGGACGCCAAACACATGACAATATCAGGAGAACAATACATATAATTAATCAAATACATAAAGAAAAGAAAAGCACAGTAATAATGAGTTTAGACGCAGAAAAAGCATTTGACAGGGTTAACTGGAAATTCCTATATAGTGTGCTGGAACGCTTTGGATTTAACGAAAAATCAGTACAATGCATAAGGAGGCTGTATCAAGAACCTGTGGCAAGAATCAAGATAAACGGTAGCTTAACAGACAAAGTAAATATACAAAGATCAACCAGGCAGGGATGCTGCTTATCGCCCACCTTGTTTGCTCTGTTCATAGAGCCACTGGCTCAAGCGATGCGACAAAATAAGAAATTAAAAGGTGTAACAATAAAGGGGGCGGAACACAAGATTGGGCTATTTGCAGACGATATTATAGTTTACCTTGAACAACCAGATGAATCAATAATGGAAATGATGAACTTGATAGAAAATTTTGGAAAATTATCAGGATACAAGATAAACATAACAAAAACACAAATACTGACATTCCACTATAACCCTCTAAACCAGATAACTGATAAGATCAAACTAAACTGGAAACAAAAAGAAATAAAATACCTTGGAGTGAACATACCTAAAGATCTAAGCAAAATCTATAAAGCAAACTATGATAGGTTGGAACAAGAAATAAAAAAAGATATTGATAGATGGTCAATCTTAAATATGGATCTGAATTCAAAAATTGAGAGTCAAAATCAGCATACAACCTAGATTACTTTACCTCTTCCAGGCTCTACCAACAGAGATTCCAGATGCCCAATTCTCAAAGTGGGACAGGATGATATCGAGATTTGTTTGGGGAGGTAAAAGACCAAGAGTGAAATATAAAACTCTCCAGTTACCAAAAGAGAAAGGAGGCATGGGCCTACCGAGTCTAAAAGAATATTACTACTCAGCACAAATAAGATATATCATATGTTGGTGCGACGAGGGATATGAGGCAAAATGGAAAGAAATGGAAAAGGAAATTGAGGGACTCCCAGTACAAAGCATAATAGGAGATAAAGATGCATATAAGCAAATCAAACAAATAGACCCAATCACTAAATTTACTCTAGAACTGTGGTATAAAATAGTACAAAAGTATAATATAAAGGAAGACATAAAACTATTGAAATGGGTAGCATTTGACAGTCAGTTTGAACCGGCAAAACAAGATAGGGGATACAAAAATCTGGTGAACAAGGGAATCACAGCGTGGGGCAATATCGGAAAAAAAGATCTCGGGAGCTTTGTAAACATCAGGAGAAAATTTAAACTAGAAAGATCGGAATTCTTCAGATATCTGCAGATGAGAGACTATTATATGAAGATTAGGCATAACCTCCAAACAGATGTGAGCGAGATTATACAATTCATTTTAAGCTCATATACAGGAAATAAAACAAGAATTATTTCAAAGCTATATCAGAAACTTATGGCAAACAATCATTCAAGTAACTATATAAAGGAGAAATGGGAGAAAGAGCTCAATTTAAACATAACAGAAGAAAGCTGGCAGGAAATATGGAAAACACAGATTCGCTTTTTCATTACACCACAGATTCAAGGAAAATATACAAATACCCAATCTTTATGCTGGAGGGGATGTGGGGCTCAAAATGCAGACCACTCACATATGTTTTGGAAATGCTGCAAAATCTCATCATTCTGGAAATCTATACATGCGACAAAACAGAGGATATTAGGATATAATATACCAATGAACTGTAACCTGATGTACCTATGTGATCTTAAAAGAGACAATGTTATACAGGCGGAGGACAGATATCTAGTTAAAATCTTGTTGATTGCATGTAAAAAAACAATCACAAAAAAATGGCGATCAGAAGTTCTTCCTGACCAAGAGCAATGGACTGACATTATTGAGGACATACGTATGATGGAAAAACTAACATATCGACAAAGAATGCAAGAAGGACTATGGGAAAAAAAATGGCGGAAATGGACACACTACAAAGTGCAACAACGAGACAGATATTGAAAGAGTAACCAAAGACACTGGAAAAACCAGAAGAATTAAGAGCTGGAAACTAATAACTTGATGCTCCAACATTTGTCCCCCCCCCCCTTTTTTTTTTTTTTCCTTTTCTTTTTTACTCTAGCCCCTTTGTTTTTTTAAATGTAGACTGTGATCTGAATGCAATATATATAATGAAAAATGAATAAAAATCTTAAGTTACAAAAAAAAAAAATGTCTGTTCCACATTGATACTGACACATTTGTATAGTGATTGGTGGATATGAGAAAGAAATTGGTAGAAATGTCAGTACTTTGCAGATTCCATAAAAGATATTGAATTATATAAATTTTATTGTGAAGAATGCATTTATTGTGTAATTATTGTAGAAACTTTCTGAAAGTAGCTGTTAAAAATTATTTGATTTTTTTTATTTAAATAGGATTTTTCTGTCCATTAATTATGATTTTCTCCTGTACTTATCACCCTCATTGTTGCTCATATAAGAAATATAACTGTTAGATTAAAATAAAATCAAACCCTGGCATTTGTGTGTACAATTTTGAGGAAAAACATGAATTTAATCCATTTTGGAATAAGGCTGTAACATAATGTTATGTGGAAAAAGTGAAGTGCTGTGAATACTTTCCGGATGCACTGTAAAGGTCCACAAAAAGAAGAAAAGGCCGAGAAGAAAAAAATGAGTAACAACGATGGGCATAGTGGAGCTAGCAGGCCGGCTAACACATCTGGTGCTAAGTTTAGCATTCAGCTACTGGAGCCCTTTGACTTCTCCAAGCCACATGAGTGGACAAAATGGATTCGGATATTTGAGAGATTCCGCCAAGCAAGCAATTTAGAAGAAGAAGCCGACTTTGTCATTCAATCCATACAGCCAATCATGTATAGTAGAACGAAATTACGTTTCTCCTATCTACAATGTCAATCACATGCCTGCGATGGACTGGCGATCTGTCCAGGGTGTACCCTGCCTCTTGCCCAGAGATGCTGTGATGGGCTCCAGCCCCCTGCAACCCGAAAAGGATTAAGAAAAAGAAGAATCAAAGGGGTCGCTGCCACAAACAACTTTTCCTTCCCCAATTCTATTATGCTGAGCACCAAGCTAGAAGGTGGTAAGTACCATTTTTTTTATATGGTCTTAAGTATGACCCGGCCAGGGCTCGAACCCACGACCTCCCGGTTGTGAGGCAGATGCTCGATTAACTAGGCCACCACTCTGGTACTAGGCCACCACTCCAGTAGCTGCAAGTTCAGAAGAGAATCATGTAAACACTGATTTATTGCATGGGAGACGAGGCTGATGATATAATGAGAGGCCTAAAGCTAAGTGATGCAGACTAATGGCTGTACACTAAAGTGAGAGATGGCTTCCAGTCTTTCTTCAAAGTAAAAAAGAATGTGGTGTATGAATGTGCACAATTTAATATGTGCAAACCAGTCCCTCCAGGATTTTGCGATGTTGTGATTGCATCAATTCACAGGAAATCTGCCAATCAACGCAACTATTGTGCGATGTTGCAACTTTATCCAATCACCGCAACTTTCCCGCAAATTTGGCCAATCCTCGTCAACTTCCGCCAATTTCACCAACCAAATTTGTCTCTGACTGGTGCTCAAACGGTCAGTCTAACCAATCAAATGCATCACTGTGTTGTGTTGTTCTTGGGATGTATTATGGTGTAACATGGGAGGTGACATCACCTGGAATATAAGAGGGCTGTGAGGAGGAGGGGCGGTCTCTTCGACCACCTCTCAGCCTAACGGGAGCGTCTCTGTACATACAGTGAGTCTATAATAAAGTCCTGTGTAGTTCACTGCTCACCTCATCATTGTCCCACATTTTATAGACATAACATGTGGCGACGAGGACAAAGCTATGGATGCTGGCGTGTCTTCAATTTGGCCGTTTTATGAGTGTCCGGGAAAGTCTCCGGTTCCCTGGGTGAGATGGTTCACCGCGTTTCAAAATTTTTTGGCTGCACTAAACCTTGGTGAACTGAAGAAGGTATGGGCACGGGCAATTTTGGTCCACAATTTAGGTATGGAAGGACAGCGTGTCCTTGCTACCTCGGGTGCTAGTGATAGCTTCGATGATGTGGTTGAGCTAATGGCGCAACATTTTTGCGCACCTGCAAACGTCATCATCAGGAGGATCTATTTTCGGCAGCGCCACCAGCGGGTCAGTGAGTCATTGCAACATTATGTTGCAGGCCTGTGGCAGCTGGCTGGAGTCTGCCAGTTTGGTGAATTAGAGGAAGAGATGGTCTGCGACCAGTTGGTGGAGCACACGCTTTGCTCATCGGCACGGTCGAGACTCCTCACGCACTCTGGCGAACTGACATTAGCCACGGCTGTGGAGATGACTCAACAATGTGAAGCAGCAGAGAAATTATCACGCAACCGCAGTGATAGGGCTACGCTACACTGCTCCGACTCACAATCAACGGTGCAGGCTGTGGACCCGGACAGCGAAGATAGCAGACAAGAGGAAAGCGCTACAGCTGTGAAGATGAGGTCCGCCCAGGATCACCCAGATGTTTGGGTTGTGGGTTCACTAAGCACTGGTATAAGGCGAGAGAGTGTCTGGTGAGAGGTAAACACTGCAGCAAGTGTGGACTCCTACATCATTTTGCCAGGGCCTGTAAGAATTTTGAGCAAGGCGAATGACGACACGAAGTGGATTCCCCCGCCATGACTCCTACGGTTATTCACACCGTCTCTCCAAGTACAGATGGCCGTACGTATTGTAAGGTGGAATTGGATGGTGTGGAGGTGCCATTGCTGATTGGCACGGGCGCAGTGAGGTCTGTGTTGAATTGGCCTACTGTGAGGAGTTTCTTCCCGTATTACCGAGTAAGAGGTCTCTCAGTGCAGTTTTCTGGATATGGAGGCAACAGACTGTCCATTGTGGGATTGCTAGAACTGACGGGCGAGGTACAAGTCAGCAGAGGTATGCAATTTGTGGTAACCATCAGTGGTGAGAATGATATGGGCTGTGACCTTTTTTACACACTAGGTTTCACGAACACCAGCGGAGTGGTTGGGCCGTGGTTTGTGGGACCGTCCGATTCCGCATGTGATGGATGATGCAGTATGGGATGAACCATGGCCTAGTATTCTGGAAGATGAGCAGGACCAACCCCATCCAGAGCCACTGCGGGTGGGTGCCTGTGCCAGGGCCCAAGTTACCCTAGCTGAGGAAACTGGGCTGCGCAGTGGGACACACGTGACGGCGGGTGGAGCTGAGTGGCTGGCCCATCCTGTTTCCGGAGTTCGGCTGGGAGGTACTGAGAAACGGGGTCACAACGGCTTTGCCAGTGACTCAAATGAAAGCAAGCCGGGCAGGATGGGCTGGCACGGTGAAACAACGTGCTACACAGGAACACTGGAAGCCGAGTTGGGCTCCTCAAGAAGCGGAAACAGCAGGAGGACTAGGGGCAGCTGCAGGTGATGGCTGTTAGGAGGACGGCTACCTTCAGCTGTCTGATGGTACATGGAGGCACCCCAACGAGCTGCGGCGTGTCTATGATGAGGGAGAGGTGTCTCGGCACCGCTGTGGGTTGTCTCCGAGCGCCAAGAGAAGAAGATGCTCTGGTCGGGACCCACCTGATGGGTCTCCAGGGGGTGGGCTCTCCACTGTGACTGACTGGTAATGAGGACAATGTGTTTAATGTATGTTGTTGGTATAAATTGCCCAGGTTGAAGTAATTATGCATGGTGTTGGAATAAGTAATGTTCATGTTGTTTATGGAGTCGGTAAATAGATTATAACCTGTTTATATATGTGTGTGTGTTCATTAGAATAATGGGATTGTTTTATGTTTTATATTAGGAACACGGTGACTTTTTATTTAACGGACAATATTTTAACAGAGACAGCAGAATAATCTGTCTGGCCATGTGGGGGTGGAACAGTAGTCCACCTGTTCTCCCCTAGCCTTAGTTATTTGTGTGACTGTTACAGGCTTTAATATATTTCTGTTTCCTTTTAGTGCGTGATTTGGGTTCTAAATTGGGGAAGGTCTGGATTGCATGTGTGTTTTGGACCTTTTTGAAGGGAGGGGGCAATGTAGTGTTGTTCTTGGGACACATTATGGTGTAACACGGGTGGTGACGTCACCTGGAGTATAAGAGGGCTGTGCGGAGGAGGGGCGGTCTCTTCGACCGCCTCGCAGCCTAACGGGAGCATCTCTGTACATACAGTGAGTCTATAATAAAGTCCTGTGTAGTTCACCACTTGCCTCTGTTATGTCCGTAAAACGTGGCACAATTATGAGACGAGTGGTGAACTGAACAGGACTTTATTATAGAACTCACTGTCGGCGCAGAGACGCTCCCGTCAGGCTGAGAGGTGGTCAAGAGAGACCGCCCCTCTGCTGCGCAGCCCTCTTATACGCCGGGCGACGTCACCACCCGTGTAACACTATAATGTGTCCTATGAGCAACATCACATTCCCCTCCTCCCTTAAAAAAATGGCAAGCACACACACAATTGGAACCCTCCCGAATTTGGAACCCTAATCACACTCTAAAGTGAACAGAAAATCAATCATTAGGGCCTACCTCATTCACACAAACAGCTAAGGCTAGGGGGAAACAGGTGGACTACCGTCCCACCCCCACACGGCCAGATGGATTATTCTGCCGTCTCTATTATTATAGTCCATTAAATGAAAAATTGCCATGCTCCTAAAAAAAAAAAAAAATAAGATACAAAACAACCCCTCATATATACAACCAGAGAAACTCAATACATCACTTTATTATTCATATCAAACCATGCAATGAACACACTAGTATACCCATTCTATACGCAGGACAATTCACACAATAACATCATGTAACAAATACATTGCCCCCCATGAAGAAACCACCCCCCGGAGACCCATCAGGCGGGTCCCATCCAGAGCATCTTCTCTTTGCACCTGGAGGTGACCCACTTCAACGCCGAGACACCTCCTTCTTGTCAGTGGCATGCCACAGTGCGTTAGGATGTCTCCATGAGCCATCAGACAGCTGAAGGTAGCTGTCCTCCCAAACAGCCACCACCTGCAGCCGCCCCGGACCTCCTGATGTTTGAGCTTCTTACGAACTCCTCTCGACCGGGCCACCTGGGCCAGACCACATCAGCGGCCCCTAGAGGAGCCAGACTCGGCTTCCAGTGTTCCTGTGTAACACATCGTTTTACCATGCCAACCGGTCCTCCTCCGTTCGCTTTCATTTCAGATGCTGGCAAAGCCATTGTGACCTCCTGCTTCTTGGTACCTCCCAGCCAAACTCCGGAAACAGGATAAGTCATCCACTTGGCTCCATCTGCCATCACGGGCATCCCACGGCGCCGCCCAGTTCCCTCAGCTGGGGCAACTTGGACCCTGGTGCAGGCACCCTCCTGCAATGGCTCTGAATGGGGTTGGTCCTGCTCATCTTCCAGAATACTAGGCCAAGGTTCATCTCATATTGCGTCGTCCAACACTCGCGGAACTGGCCAGTCCCACAAGCTACAGCCCAACCACTTCTCTCCACTACCGCTGGTGATCATGAAGCCAAGTCCGTAGAAAAGGTCGCAGCCCATCACATTGGCTCCGCTGGCCGTCACCACAAACTGCAGATTGGCTACCTCCGCTGCCTTATATCTAGCTGTCAGCTCCAACAAACCCACAATGGGCAGTCTATTCCCACCATATCCACAAAATGACGTTGAAAGACCTCTCACTCTGTGATATGGGAAAAAAACTCCTCACAGTAGGCCAGTTCAGCACGGACCTCACCACGCCCATGTCCACCAATAACGGCACTTCCTCGCCGTCCAACTTCACCATACAGTATATATGTCCATCTGTGCTCGGGGAGACTGTGTGACTCACTGTAGGAGTTGGAGCAGGGGTATCCGCTTTGTGTCTCTGTTCCCCTCACTCGAACCTATTACAGGCAAAATGATGCAGGTGTCCACACTTGCCACAGCATTTACTTCTCACCGGACACTCTCTAGCCTTCTACTGGTGCTTACTGGACCCACAACCCGAACATTTGGGTGATCCCGGGGTGGACCTCATCTTTACAACTGCAGCGCATTCCTCTTGTTCGCTGTCTTCGCTGTCTGGATCCACAGCCTGTGTCACCGATTGCGAGTCATAGCGGCATAGCGTAGCTCTCTCATCGAGGTCGTGTGATAGCCTGTCTACTGCTTCACACTGTTGCACCATCTCCACAGCCATGGTTAGAGTCAATTCGCTGGAGTGAGTTAACAGTCTCAACCGTGCTGATGAGCATAACGTGTGCTCCGCCAACTGGTCGCGGACCATTTCTTCTTCCAAATCACCAAACTGGCAGTCTCCAGCCAGCTGCCGCAGGTCCGCAACATAGTGTCATACTGACTCGCCAATCTGCTGGTGGCGCTGCCAAAACTGGATTCTCCTGATGATGACGTTTGCAGGCGCGCGAAAATGTCATGCCATTAGCTCAACCATGTCATCGAAGCTATTGCTAGCTCCCAAGGTAGAAAGGATACGTTGTCCTTCCATACCTAAATTGTGGACTAAAATCACCCGTGCTCGTACCTTCTTCAGTTCGCCAATGTTTAGTGCCACCAGATAGTTCTGAAACGCTGCGAACCACCTCATCCAAGGCACCGGAGGCTCCCCCGGAGTCTCCCGAAATGGCCAAATAGACGACATGCCCACATCCATACTTTATCCTCATTGCCAAATGTTATGTCCGTAAAACGTGGCACAATGAGGCGAGTGGTGAACTGAACAGGACTTTATTATAGAACTCACTGTCAGTACAGAGACACTCCCGTCAGGCTGAGAAGTGGTCAAGAGAGACCGTCCCTCTACTGTGCAGCTCTCTTATACTCCGGGTGATGTCACCACCCGTGTAACACTATAATGTGTCCTATGAGCAGCATCACAGCCTCATCATTGTCCCACGTTTTATAGACATAACACGCTGAACCGCGTTCACTTCCGTGTTTACAGTGCGTATTAACAGAACACATCAGCAAAAACAGAGTGTGTGATTTTAAAAAAAAACCACTCACCTGTGAGGTTTCCAATACATCCCTTCCTCCATCTCTCCTAGCCTGCCAGTAAACGTCTCACCATGTCTCTATCCTGACCGCATGTAAGAAGCACTGGGTTTGTGTTGAAAAATGTCCGCCTGCCCCAAAAGCACCCTGTTGCGGGAGCGTGCGTAGGGATAAACGTCATAAAATCACAAACAAAACGAGCAAATCTAACACTATAGCCAGTGTTTGAACATTTTATACATCTTTAGAGGTAAAATCATTATTACATCTTGTCAATGAGCTTTAAAGCTGTGAATCTCCGGTCTGGACACAGACAAATGCACAAAAGAGTTTTTCTGTATAGCAGAAGTT
Source organism: Pholidichthys leucotaenia (assembly GCA_020510985.1). NCBI lineage: Eukaryota > Metazoa > Chordata > Actinopteri > Cichliformes > Pholidichthyidae > Pholidichthys > Pholidichthys leucotaenia. Next base: position 122,400,799 of record CM035836.1, on the reverse strand, counting down.
TCTGCTTAATTTACAAATCACTGTAATATGAAATTTTTGACAATCCTGTGCTTTTCTTGTATTGTTATATAGAATATCACTACAGTAAACTGGGAAAAACCCATCTGCTTTAAAATTTGTAATTCTTCCCATAACTTTTAGTACCAAAAAAAAAACTATGAAAACATTGCAACTTCTTAAAAAAGCTTCCACTTTTTGGGCCACAGTAATCATAAAAACATTCCGCAAAATCCTGGAGGGACTGGCAAACAAAAACTGAATGAGACTTTTGATGCATTTGTTACTGCCCTGCATGCATTAGCTGAACACTGCAATTATGGAGATTTGCATGACGAGTTCATTAGGGACAGAATTGGCTGCACGGTGGCGCAGTGGTTAGCACTGCGGCAGCACAGTTTACCCTTGGCCGGGGGATTGTGGGGATCGTGGGATCGATCCCAGCCCCCAACCAACAGTGATCTGTGTGGAGTTTGCATGTTCTCCTCGTGCTGTGTGGGTTTACTCCGGGATTTCTCCGGTTTCCTCCCACATGCCAAAAACATGCATGTTAGGTTAATTGGCTGTTCTAAATTGTCCCTAGATATCTGTTTCCTATAGGCCCTTAGAATAGAGGGTTAGTATTAATGAAAGCGCTTTGAGTGGTCTTTGTGACTAGAAAAGCGCTATATAAGTGCAGGTTAGTTAGTTAGAATAGTAGGTGGCCTGGCTTATAGGTGACTCTCAGAATGCAAGCAACTGGAAAAAGATAGACCCCGAAAAAGCAATAAACATGGCAAGACAGTCAGAGGAGATTAAAAAACAGCAAAGCACATAGAGGTGAATTTTGTGGAATACAAAAGATGGATATAAATGCTGTGGAGAGCAGTGTTTAAAGGGCAACATTACAAAGGAAAACTTAAGTACAACAAAGCTATAACTAATGGAACAAAGCCACACAGCAGCATGAATAAAACCCCAAAGAGCTCACAGTGCCACAAGTGCGGAGGCACGCCCCACCCTAAACATGAATGCAAAATGCCATTCATGTGGAAAAAAAGGACACTACCAGCGTGTGTGCCTTGCAGCCAAATCTGTGCATGGTACAGAGGAGGAAGGAGCTCTCTTTCTTGGCTGTGTATCATCTGGTGCTGATACATGGATTGCAAAAATAAAAATAATGAACAAAAACATTGTTTTTAAACTGGACACGCAAGCAGCTGTAACTGTCATATCACAGACTGTTTTCAACAACATTTTTTCAAAAACACAACAACTTGTTCTACAAAAAGCAGAAAAACCTTTGCTGGGCCCAGGACAGGTTTCACTGGATGTGTCAAGGTTTGCCATACTGCAGCTGAGTACGTGAGCCAAACAGACTACAGAAAAAGTCTATGTGGTCAGAAATCTGAGTACACCCTTAATAGGGTTACTTGTCATTATAACATTAGATTTGCTCAAAAGAGTTGACACCATCGACATAGAGGCTATAAAATCAAAGTATCCAAAGCTATGCAGTGGTCTTGGTGAGGTGCAACAACCCTGCACTATTAAGCTTAAGCCAGATGCAGTGCCATTTTCTTTAAAAAACCCCAGGAGAAGTTAGAGAATAGCTTCAGCGTATGGAAAGCCTAGGTTATATTAGCCGAGTTGTTGGACCAACAGACTGGTGTGCTGACATGGTCATAGTGCCAAAGAAAGACTCCCAAAAGGTTCGCTTGTGTGTGGCTCTAACAGGCCTGAACTGGTATGTGCGCTGATAGAAAAATTTCATATTTGTCTTATATTATATATTTTATACTTATATATAGCCTTACCAACTACCTGACAGGCAGACCACAGTTTGTCAGGCTGGGCAGTGTCTTGTCTGGAGTGGTGGCTAGTGATACGGGAGCGCCACAGGGGACTGTGCTCTCTCCTTTTCTTTTTACCTTATACACCACGGACTTTCAGTACAACACTGAGTCATGTCACCTGCAAAAATTCTCTGATGACTCAGCTGTTGTGGGTGTATAAGAGGAGGAGAGGAGGGGGAGTACAGGGCACTGGTAGACAGATTTGTGGAGTGGACGGAACAGAATCACCTGAGGTTGAATGTCAGCAAGACCAGGGAGATGGTGATTGACTTCAGGAAGATCAAGGCTCCTTCTCAGCCACTGCAGGTTAGGGGGGAGGATGTGGGAGTGGTTGAAGATTACAAATATCTGGGTGTCAGGATCAGCAGCGGGTTGGACTGGAGATCCAACACCGATGCTGTGCACAAGAAGGGGATGAGCAGACTCTATTTCCTGAGAAAACTGAGATCCTTCAATGTGTGCAGCAGGATGCTGGAGCTTTTCTATCAGACTGTTGTCGCCAGCGCCATCTTCTTTGCTGCGGTCTGTTGGGGTAGCAGTATCAGGGCCAGAGATACCAACAGACTTGACAAGATTATCAAGAGGGCTGGCTCTGTAATTGGTCTCAGACCGGAGACCTTTGAGACAGTGGTGGAGAGGAGAACACTAAATAAACTGCGATCCATCATGAACAATCCTGATCACCCCCTCCACCACACACTAGATAGGCAGCAAAGCACTTTCTCCAGTAGACTACTACAGCTTCGCTGTCAAACGGCCAGGTACAGGAAATCTTTCCTGCCACATGCAATTTCACTGTACAATAACTCACTATGATGTTGTATTCTGGTCATAGCTATGCTGCCACACTGCACCTTACAGACTAACTGGTACCTCACATTTTCACTCTGCTGCTGATAGTCCTTTGTGCAATGGGATGATTCATGTGTTTATACGGGTCATCATATATTAAGCTATGATGTATATAGGTTTGATAGTTGTGTTAGTTTCTTTTTTACTTTCCATGGGTAATCCCTTTGTCTGTCGTGTGTGTTTCTGTTGTTTGGCTGTCAACTGTCATGCTGCTGTTACACTGTAATTTCCCAGATTGGGATCAATAAAGTACATCTATTTGTATTTGCTTTGTCTCAGTCTATGTAAAAATGTCAAGGTTGCAGCTGCACTAGTTATCTTGTTTTTAGTCCAGCCTGTGTGGCTCCCGTGTGACTGGTACAGAGTAAGCATCAAGGTTCCTGAGAAAAGATAATCTGTACATCAAGTTTTGACCAGATGTACTGGACCAATCATAATGGACAATTTGCCCCTTGACCTTTCAGATAACAGAGGGCTTAAAGAACTGAGTGATGTAATGATCCGTTCTGCGTGCCTGCTGCCCTAATTATCTCCACAGCTGCGTGCACACCTGTTCATCTCATCTAGCAGCCTATTTAAGAAATGCTGCCCTCTGGTCTGCATGGAGACGTCAACACTCCAATGGTCTGGCAAGACCTCCTCGCCAATCCTTCTCGTCCTGCTCTGGAGTTCTGTCTCCTCAGCTCCTTCCTGCTCGTCGTTTCTTCTGGGAGTCTGAGCTCCCCACCGACAAGTAAGCCTTCATCATCCCTTCACTCCTACACTCTCTTCCTACTCCCCTGTGCACAGGTGGAAGCCTCCTGGCGGCGGACCTCCTCCTCCTGGCGGCGGACCTGAGCACAAACTGCACTCCACCAGCACTCTGAACGCACCTACACCTCTTCACCTCGTCAGCAGCAGCAGTCTAGACACGGGACAGTTGGCCGGGAGCCCTTGGGAGTTCTTCTGCACTTCGGCCCTCCAGCCACCTCGTAAGACTGAACATTCTGTGATTCATTCCTCCAAACCTCAGCCACTCATCCGCCTGTCTGTGTTCTCTCCTAGGGTTGCCAGTCTGAACTGTGCTCTGCTCGCCCAGCTGCTTCACTCCTGCACACATTCACACTCTCACTCTCTATAATAAAAGATAATTGTGTCCATTTCGAGTCTGCGTCTGCTTCTGGGTCAACCAATCATGTCAAGTGATGTGTGTTTGAGTCAGAATGGTGCGCGAATAGGCTCTGAGACTTTTTGTATTGTTCTCCACCGGCCAGTGTAATTAAATTTGCAGAAACTCTGATCCAGCCTGATTTTTGACTGAAGGTTTAAGAATTTTTCTAACAAACTTGGCGCCCAAGCCACAGGGACTCCATATACTGTATCTTTCCTGCCTGCTTCTGGTGTTCTGGGACCACAGCGAGTGTGCACAGCTGCCTCCCCCGCCAGTGCCAACAAGCCGGTTTTGTGGAAGTAGGGCATGGTCCAGAGGCGCTGGAAGCAGTGCCGGAGAGTGATGGAGCCAACCCACAGGCGGATCACATTGAGTACATTTAATTGGTGATGACGCCTGGTTGGAGTCCACGGTCGGTCTGAGAATACACTTAAAAAGGTTGTAAACCAAGCGTTTGATACCACAAAGTCTAAATCAGGTTTTGGGCGAGGTAGATGCTTGGTGGTCCCAGTTCGAGGCTGCATTGGGAATGTGCATTTCCACTGCATTAAGTGGCCCAATAGAGCGCACGGGGGTATTAAAATCAATGCGAGATCTTTTCTACATCACAAGTGAGCATAGATTCGGGAAAAATATCAATGCGAGAGCTTCTTTACATCACAAGTGAGCATCAATAAAGTGAGGGATAACCTTAAAATAAAGATAAAACCACCAAAAGTTTTCGGGCAAAGAGAAAATGGTTTGCAGCGACCGTGTCGTTCAGTTACAGAAACTAACGAACAGTTGCAAATTGTTTTGTCAACTGAACGCGCCCCTGGTTACCGTGCCTGCCTGGCTGCCATATTACCACACCCAAAACACTAGTACATCCAAATCGACGGCCGCTAAGTTCTTCTTCTTCTTCTTCTTCTTCTTCTTCTTCTTCTACTGTATAAGAGTGTGTAACATTATGTCATCTGACCCCAACCCCTAAATTCTATGACTTAATCCTGTGTTATTTGAAAAACAGAAAAGAGCCCTTCTCGTGATTCTTATTGCCTCTCCATCTCCATCTGTTCCCAGAAACCCGGTTAAATCCCATTCCCTACCGGCCTCTTGAACTTCATTTTCCTCTCTCTTTCTATAGTTCACCAGTTGTGCAAGATTATAAGCTGTGTTTCCATACCAAGAAGTTCAAAATCTGTTAATTTTTTTTGGAAGTTATTGAGGTAAAAGTGGATGGGCAGGGGCTTCACTTCTGGTGGCCAGTGATCCATCCAGTTTTTCTATAGAGATCAGTGGCCCACCAGACTCGAGTCGGCACCCCCCCCAAACACACTCACAATCGCACATGTACACCTAGCTATGTAAGAGTGAGAGACAGAATGAATATGAATGGCAGTAAGTGGGAAAAATATGGAAAAAATAAAATAAAGAGCGGGAGAAAGAGAGTGCATTGAAGGACTGGATCTGACCTCAGGTGGAGATAATTCAAAGGCGTTCTGCCAATTTTGCAAATGTGAGATACGTGCTCACCATGTGGATTTAATACAGCATGCTAACACCAATAAGCACAAAAAAAACTGCACCTTTCTTATCAATGAGGCTTACGGACATTGGTTTCACTACCTCAAAACGAGACAAACAAATGAGCTAAAAATAGCCACTTACATAGCCTGTCACACATCAATCAGTGCTGTGGATCATCTTGGTGAACTAAATTGATCTACCTCGACTGACAATGAAGTCAAAATACACTGGACCAAATGCACTGCATTAATTAATCATGCAATTGCCCCATGCATGTACAAAGACCTCATGAGTAATACTGGAGATGCCCAGTATTCTCTAGTAACAGATGAAAGCACAGCTATTACATCTGTCAAGCAGCTGTGTGTTGAGATGTCATATTGGTTTAAAAGCCAAAGTTTTTTCAGGTTTTTTTTCTGTTGACTGTCAACTTTACTGTCAGTTTGCTGTTGCTTATGCAGAATGCACGTCTTTTCTTTAATCACAGTTTAAACTAGAAAAGCACTTGGAGAGCGCAGACCTCCGCCAAGCGCCGCAGTTCCGCCCAGACAATCTTGAGATTCCTTGATCATGAAAACATGACAAGCAGTGGTTCAGTAGTTATTCACGAAAATGGCATTTTCCGTAATGGCGGCCACAGTTCCTTCCATACAGTGTTTGTGTGTATGTTTTCAGATTCCTTGACCATGAAAACATATGACTAGCAATTGGATTGACAATGATAGGATTAGTGGTTTCAGTAGTTATTGTGGAAAATGGCATTTTCCATAATGGCGGCCACAGTTCCTCCCATACAGTGTTTGTGTGTACATTTTCAGATTCGTTGACCATGAAAAGATATGAGTAGCAATTGGATTGACAATGATAGGATTAGTGGTTCAGTAGTTATTCAGGAAAATGGCATTTTCCTGAATGTCGGCCACAGTTCCTCCCATACAGTGTTTGTGTGTACGTTTTGAGATTCCTTGACCATGAAAACATATGACAAGCAATTGGATTGACAATGATAAGATTAGTGGTTCAGTAGTTCTTCACGAAAATGGCATTTTGCGTAATGGCGGTTTAGCACTACAGTTCCCCCCATACAGTGTTTGTGTGTACGTTTTCAGATTCCTTGACCATGAAAACATATGACTAGCAATTGGATTGACAATGATAGGATTAGTGGTTGAGTAGTTATTGTTGAAAATGGCCTTTTCGGTAATGGCGGCCACAGTTCCCCCCCATACAGTGTTTGTGTGTACGTTTTCAGATTCCTTGACCATGAAAACATGACTAGCAATTGGATTGACAATGATAGGATTAGTGGTTCAGTAGTTATTTACGAAAATGGCATTTTGGACTTCCGGTTATGGCTGCCACGTAGGACGGACGTGTCTCGCTCTGCTCTGCTCCTGGAGAAAAAAAAAAAATCGGCAAATAACTGTCTCATTTGGGACAGAACGTATCCCAGCATTTGGGCGAGGATATGTCGGCGAAGCCTAAGGCTGGAAAACCAGGAAAAGGAAAAAGCGAGCCGCCGAAACAGTCCAAATTAACGGACTTTCAGGTCTGTGACGCAGCAAACAAAACTCCATATATGGCGGAGGAGGCTGGCAAAGGTGCGATATATGCGGGGAATGGCGCAGATGCGCTGATGGCTGCCATGAGTTCAATGAGAGCGGACTTTTCCTCTAGATTTGATGGGATTATGACAGCGTTGGAAGGAATAAGAAAGGAATTGGGTGACTGTGTAGAACGAACGGCGCAGATGGAGCTCCGTCTCGCTAGTGCTGAAGATGACGTCACCCGTCTTCAATTAAAGGTGCGCACTTTGGAAAAAAAAAAAAAATCTCTGGAAGATAATATTTTGGATTTGGAATCTCGGTCGAGACAGAATAATTTGAGGCTGGTGGGTCTTCCAGAGGAATCAGAAGGTCGGGACGTATGTTCCTTTCTGGAAAAGTGGATTCCGGAGGTGCTGGGCAGCGAGGAGTTGCAATCAGCAGTGGTTCTGGAAAAAGCACATCGTATTGGCCCACGGAGAGATAAGGGACCGCCGAGGACCTTAATTATGAAGTTTCTTAGCAACAGAGACAGGATGAAGATCTTCAACGCTGCACGTGCTAAAGGAGAGATTAAACACCAGGACCAGCAGGTGCGGTTCTACCCAGATTTGGCCACAGGAATCCAGCAATTGAGGAAGCAGTTTGATCCCATACGTAAGGAGCTGCGCAACCTTGGGATTCGTCATGGTGTAATCTATCCTGCGAGACTGCTGACCACGTATGAGGGCAGAACCCACATTTTCAAGACCCCAGAGGAGGCGCAGGAGTTCATCAAGAAGATCAAAGAAGAAGAAGAGACTGGTGGGAGCTAAGCATGAACAAAATATAAGGTAGAATAATTAAGCATTTGCACAGGCATCTGACTGACTTGAAGTAAATAGTAAGTTTACAAAATATAGATTGTATTATATATTAAAAAAACAAAAAAACAAAACAAACAAAAAAAAAAAACTATGATGTACAAAGTTGTTAAAAATTTTGGAGTTAAGTTGGAAAACTACAGAGGAGAGTTAATGTTACGTCATTAAAAGCAGTAGAGTTAGGGTGATTGGGAGGATGAAGAAGGAGTGGCTTAGGCTGTTCCCCGTGGGTGTGGAACGGTCGATGGCTATATCGGGAGACAGAATTTTTCTTTTGATTTTGGGGGGGTTTGCCACAAGTGTGGGAAGGGGAAATTTGTTTGTGTGTAGTTTGTAGGATGAATGTTCAACCACTCATGTTTTTGCTTCTCTGTATGAGCATGTTTACACTGCAAGGTAATCCCAAACTCTATTGATCATGGACCAAAGTGTTAATCTTAATTTAACTTCATGGAATTGCAGAGGTCTACAAAATTTAAAAAAACTTAAACAAGTTATGAATAAAATAAAGGACATGGGTTCAAGAATTGTGTTTTTACAAGAAACTCATCTGATAGAGGAGGATGTTAAAAGAATTAGGAGTAGATGGCAGGGAAGTGTATTCACCTCTTCATTTTCATCCCGAGCCAGGGGAGTTATGACTCTCATACATAAATCAGTTCCTTTTCAAGTGAAAAATGTAATTGGAGACAAATTTGGAAGATATGTAATCATTCAAGGTTCTTTGCTATTAGAAAATATAAATATTGTGAACTTATATGGTCCCAATATAGATGATCAGAAGTTCTTTGCTAATTTATTTCTCATCTTATCATCACTTACAGGGCAACATAATAGCAGGGGATTTTAATTGTACATTGAATCCAGGTGTGGATAGATCAACAGGACTGGATTGTACGCACACTGGATGCAGGATGACTATTAACCATTTTATGAAAGAATTGAGATTGTTAGATATATGGAGAGAAATGAAACCACAAGTTAAAGCCTATTCTTGTTATTCCAGTACCTACAAGACATTCTCACGTATTGATTATTTTTTGATTTCCACAGAATTAAGGTCCAAGATTCAAAACTGCTTTTATGATAACATCGTGATCTCTGATCATGCACCCTGTTGTCTAATATATGTAGATAAAAAATTGACAAAGGAATCAGGTAGATGGCAATTTCAGCATAAATGGCTTCAGGATGAGGAATTTGTCAAGTATATAGAAAAACAGATAGACGAGTTCTTTGACATCAATACTACACAAACATCAGCATGTGTAAAGTGGGAGGCTTTCAAAGCTTTTATTAGGGGACATATTAGTTATACAGGATCAAAATCTAAGAAGACTCGAGAGGAGAGAGCTAAATTGGAACATAAAATAAAAAGTCTTCAGGAAAAAGTGTATGCAGGAAGTGACCCAAGGTTGGAGAATGAATTACTGATTTTGAGAGCTGAATACGACAAAAAATCAGCGAATAGAGCTGCCTCGAGTCTTCTAAGATTGAAACAATCTTTTTATGAACAAGGTGAAAAATCAGGAAAATTATTAGCATGGCAGATTAAACAATTGGAAATTAAAACACCAATTACCAGTATTATAAGTAACGGACAGGTAGTTATAGATCCTTTAGAAATTAATAGAGCCTTTAGAGATTACTATGAAAAATTATATGATACCAAAAATGAACCTGATTTAACAAAACTAAATGGGTTTTTGAACGAACTATCTATACCGTGTATTCCAAATGAAAACAGGGAGATATTGGAGTCTAAAATTAGTCAAGAAGAAGTTGGGCTAGCCATTGATAATATGAAATCAGGAAAAAGTGCAGGACCAGATGGTCTTCCAGTTGACCTTTATAAAAAATTTAAGAATAAATTAATAAAACCTTTTTTGGAAATGGTTTTAGAAGCATTTCAAAATAATAATTTACCATCATACATAAATAATGCCTTAATTATACTGCTGCCAAAACCAGGTAAGCCCTCTAATAAATGTGAAAATATGAGACCAATAAGCCTATTAAACGCCGACCTTAAGATAATCTGTAAAATTTTAGCAAGACGAATACAAGAAATTTTACCAAATATTATTAATCGAGATCAGAATGGCTTTATAAAGGGTAGACAAGGCTTCCATAATGTAAGAAGACTATTTAATATTATTTATTTTAATAAAGAAGCACCGGATACAGCTCTCCTATCATTGGACGCCGAAAAGGCCTTTGATAGAGTTGAATGGCCCTTTCTTTTTGAAGTCCTACAAAGGTTTGGACTTGGAAATAATTTCATAAAATGGGTTCAAATATACAATAATGCTACAGCAGAAATCCTAACAAATAATATTTCAAAACCAATAAAAATCAATAGAGGATGTCGACAAGGCTGTCCACTTTCACCTTTACTGTTTACTATGGCAATTGAACCTTTAGCGATAGCGATACGTTTACATTCACAAATATATGGAATTAAAGTTGGACCAACAGAACATAAAATCTCCCTGTACGCCGATGACATAATTTTGTTTATGTCGAATCTAAAAAAATCAATTCCAACCTTGTTGAATTTAATAATGAATTTTGGGGAAATATCAGGATATAAAATAAATAAAACTAAATCTTCAATATTAATGCTAAATGAGACCCAGAGAAATTACCCAGCCCCTGAGGTAAATCAATTCAATGTTGTAAATCAGTTTAAATATTTAGGAATCCAAATTATGCCTAAGCTAGAATCAGTCGCCAGTGTCAACTATGAAGCCTTAATGTCAGATATCAATGAGTTAACTCAGAGATGGATGTCACTACCAATGTCGATGATCGGGAGAATCAATATACTTAAGTAATATTTTACCTAAAATACTTTATTTCAATACATTCCCTTATCACCACCTTTAGATCTATTCTCAAGAATAAAAAAAAAGTTAGTGGAATTTATATGGAACAACAGGAGGGCTAGATTATGTTTGTCTTTATTATATTTACCATTTGATCGTGGAGGTCTGAAATGTCCAAATTTTATGTTGTATTATTGGTCGGCACAACTGAGGTCTATGACATTATTTTTCATCAAATGATCTCCCTCACTGGACTGAAATGGAATCATACAATTTACCTTTACCTCTTCCCATATTCATATACTCAGATTCGGCAAAAAAATTACAAAAACAAGTTAAAAATCCATTTGTAAAGCATATGATCAAAATATGGTGTGAAGCTAAAAACTATTTAAAAGAACCACAGTTATTGTCACAATTTAGTCCAATATGGGGTAATCAATATTTTAAACCAGGGAGAGCGGACGCTGTATTTAAAGTATGGAATTTAAAAGGGATACAAAAGATTCAGGATTTATATTTGCCATGTGCAGACAACATAATGTCTTTTGAAGAGCTGAGGATCAAATTTAATCTCAATAGAACACATTTTTTTAAATATCTTCAACTTAGAAACTTTATTCGATCAAATCAAAATAAAGCTCTCACTCGACCTATTTATTCATCCTTGGAAAAAATGATGATGAAAGATAGTAAAAGAAAGGGTATTATTTCAGAGTTTTATAACTCATTGACACTATCTTCAAGTGAAAATTCACTGAAAAGATTAAACTACTGGAAAGAAGATCTGCAAATTGAAATTTCAGAGGAACAATGGGAATTGGCTTGTACAGAAGCTCAAACCAAATCAATAAATGTACGCCTTAAATTGATACATTTCAAATGGCTAATGCGGATGTATGTTACACCGGAGGAGTTAAATAGATATAACAAAAATATACCAGATACATGCACAAAATGCATGGAAAGTAAAGGAACCCTATTTCATTGTTTATGGGAATGTAGATTAATAAGAATGTTTTGGGAAGAGGTGAGGGTAACAATTGAAAAAATAATCTCAAAACAAATCATATTGAATCCTAAACTGTTTTTGTTGGGTCTGTACCCAGAAAAGCATAATTTTAATAAAAGTGAAAGAACATTCATAGACCTCAGTTTGCTTAATGCCAAAAAATGTATTGCACTATTATGGAAAAAGACTCATAGACCAGATGTGACTCAGTGGTTAAGACAGATGTTAACAAACCTTCCATTAGAAAGAATAACATATATACTGAAATCAAAGGAAATTGTGTTTGAGAATATATGGAGACCTTTTATTGATTATGTAAAAAATTTAAACATAACTCTTGAAGAAGAAGGTGAATGATGTGTGTGGACCTTGTAAATTCCAAACTGGTGAACATAATATGTATACTTATGTATTGGATTGTCTAGACTAAACAGAGGAGCATTGTTGAAGACTTGATTTTTTTGGTGGTTGTTGGTGTTTTTAGTGCATTTTTTTTTTTGTAGTACTTTAGTGTTTGATTTTTTTTTTTTTTAACATACATAATACAAACAAAGGTTCAATAAAGATATTGTGGAAAAAAAAAATGGCATTTTGCATAATGGCGGTTTTCTTGTGGACGGTGATCCGGATCACCACCAAAATCTAATCATCTGTAGGATACCCCATTTCTGACACTCTGAAAATTTCATGAAAATCCGTCCATAACTTCTTGAGTTATCTTGGTAAGAGACAAACAAACAAAACAAACCAACGCTGATGACCACATAACCTCCCCCTTTGGTGGAGGTAAAAATTCAGTTATTCAATGCTGACTGTGTTTACAGTCAATTCACTGCAAACAAAAATAAACCTAGATATCAATACCAGGGATTGACAACTACTGTATGTGCCATGGAAGAATATTCCACTGCAGGTTTTCTGTTCCACCCAGTCTCTTCAGCAGTTGCTTTCTCTAATTAGCATTCCTTGAAGCTCATCAGTGCAAACACCTGCTGAAGAGATTGAGTGGAACAGAAAATATGCAGTGGAAAGGCCCTCACTGCCCATTCCTGATCTCTACTGTTATGGTAAATGGCGTTCACTTATAGTGCTTTTTACTCATCTCTAGATGACCAAAGCGCTTTACAAATCCTGCTATCCACGCATTCACACATACATCACACACTGATGATGGCAGAGCTGCCATGCACTGGCCTGACCCACCAGGAGCAGCTGGGGGTTCAGTGTCTTGCTCAAGGACACTTTGACATGCAGACAGAGTGGGAATCAAACTACTGACCCTCCGATTAGTAGTCAGCTACACTACACCTGCACCACAGTCAGGGTAGTGTGGCGCAAATAGCCTGTCAAAAGTATTTGTGAAAAAGTGGCAGGAAGGGAGCGAGGCAAAATCTTCTTTTCAATTATTCCAATTTATTTTTTACTCACAAATAATGTTCTCCAGTTCAGGTAATCTCCAGTCTCTCAGGATAAATCTTCTGACACAGTTTCAAATAAAATGTACTTTCTCAGAAGAAGCATATCAAGTAATAGACATTCCTCAATAAATGTTTGTCAATTACCTTTCATCAGTATACAACACCTTACCACTTCTTCTTCTTCTTCTTATGATGTTTTATGGCGGTTAGCAAACAGCTTGTAGGTGCATTACCGCCAACTTCTGGAATGGAGTGTGATTCAGAATGGCATTACTCTCCTATATTCTTGAAATTAGTCCTGTTGCCCTCATAAACCTAAAAACTGCCTTATAGACCGCATCCCCTGAACTTCTCTGCAAAATGTCTTTTATACTGAGCTGGGTTTTGTTCCTGTATAGACTGTCCACCAATGCTAACCGTGCAACCTCATACTTTGGACAGTGCTTAAATACATGTTCAACTGTTTCATCATTTCCACAATAATCACATTTTCCATTTGGGTGTTTTTCCATGATAACTAATGTACTATTCAGCCCTGTGTGACCTAATCTTAACCTGGATATGATGTCCTCCTCCTTTCTGCTCCTTTGTCCTTCTCTAGCTCCCCCTACTTTCTTTTGTATGCCATACAGGCTTCGTCCTTTACTTCCTTTGTCCCAGTCTTCCTGCCACTTCTTTTTAATTTGCCTTTTGATAATGCTCTTGACCTCTGCTTTGCTATGTTTCACATTCCAACTAACTTGACTCATCCTAGTTGCCCTTTTTGCATATTTATCTGCTAATTCATTCCCCTCCACTCCAATGTGCGCCGGGATCCAAATGAATCTGATGTTCACTCCTGCCTTTGAGATTCTCCCTACTGAATGTACAATTTCCATCACCAAATCCTGTCTTGACTCTGAATGCATTTGCCCAATACTCTCCATTGCGCTGCTAGAGTCAGACCCTATCAAAACCTTTCTGGGTTTTACTTCTTCCACCCAGCCCAATGCCAAGCAGATTGCCAGAAGCTCCCCAGTATACACAGCCAGGTCATCACTAACCCTTTCCTTCTTCATGACATCTAATTCTGGAATGATGAATGCTATTCCCACAATGTTTTTTGTCGATTTAGATGCATCCGTATAAATCTTTATAAAGTCAGGATAGCTACCGTCTAAATAGTTATTGACCTCCTTCTTGTTTATCCTCCCTCTTATGTCATTTGTTAAAAATCTAAAATCCACCTTTACTTCTTCCAGACTCCATGGTGTTTCTGCAGAGAGAGGGACTGTTGGACATACTGCTTTATCAGCAACCCTTAGCTCCCTGACTTTATTCTTTATTGTCCATCCAAAGCTTCTCATTTGTCTCTTTTCCTTCTCTTGGCAAGGTTTCAGCACACTGTGCACTGGGTGACTGTCACTGAATCCTCTGATGTTGGCCCAGTATGTGGCTGCTATTTGGGTTCTTCTTAACTCCAGAGGCATTTCACCCATCTCCACCTGGAGTGCTGTTACTGGAGTAGTTTTTATGGCCCCACAGCATAGCCTCAGAGCTTGGTATTGAATTATATCCAATTTTTTCAATAATGTTTCTGAAGCTGATCCATATATAACACACCCATAATCAAACACTGACCTAACTAATGCTGCGTATAATGTTTTTAAAGCACCTCTACTTGCTCCCCATTCTCTTCCCCTCAAACATCTAATAATATTTAAGACCTTCTTAGATTTTGCCACAATTTTTTCAACGTGAATCTTCCAAGAACAACCCTTATCAAACCACACTCCCAAATACTTGAAACACTCCACACTTTCTATGTTTTGATCATATATTTTAAGATTTACTTGATTGTTTGTTCTCTTCCTTGTGAAGACCATAGCCTTTGTTTTTCCCACCGAAAACCTAAATCCCCATTCCACTGCCCAAGCCTCAATTTCGTTAATCGCTTGCTGCAACTTTTTAACAATAAATGATAGATTTTTCCCTCTTGTCCACATAGCACCATCATCTGCAAACAAAGAGACACCAACAAAACTCCTAACTCTAGAAAAAATGTCATTGATCATGACTGAAAACAAAATGGGACTAATACTACTGCCTTGCGGGGTTCCATTTTCTATTATTTGGCTTGAGCTATGCTGCTTCCCTATTCTTACCGAAATTTTTCGGTCACTCAAAAAATTTTTAATCCATCTTTTCATTCTCCCTCTAATGCCTAGCTTATGTAGTTTGATAATCAGCCCCTCCTTCCACATCATGTCATATGCCTTCTCAACATCCAAAAACACCACTACCACACTTTCCTTATTCACTTGGGCCTTCCTAATTTCATGTTCCAAACAGACAGCAGAATCAGTAGTACTTCTCCCTTTTCTAAATCCGCTTTGGTAATTCTTTAATGCCTCTCTAGACTCCAGATAGTATGTTAACCTTTTATTAATCATTCTTTCCATAGTTTTACCAACATGGGATGTTAGAGCGATCGGTCTGTAACTCTCACCTAAACCTGGATTTTTACCTGGCTTGCATATTGGGACAACAACCGCTTCTTTCCATGAAGTAGGCAATATCCCTTCTTCCCAAACCTTGTTGTACAACTTTAATAATGTCTTTTTACCTGCTTCACTCAGGTTTTTAATCATTTTATACGTCACTTGATCTTTCCCTGGAGTTGTCTTACATATTTTCCTTAACGTATGATTTAATTCAGCCATTGAAAACTCCCGATTTAGCCCATTCTCAAATTCTCCCTCAGCTTGCAACGCTTCCGCATTATTTAATTTTGTCTGCTCTCTTCCATTTTTTTCCTCAAAGCTCAAATTTTCTGCACTACTTATTTTACTGAAGATTTTAACTAAATGCTCTGCCTTTTCATTGTCGTCCACTATCAAACTGTCCCCGTTCTCCATAATTGGATACTTTAGCTCCCTCCTTATCCCAGACATCCTTTTAATTGTTCCCCATACCTTCTCCAAGGGGGTACTTCTTCCCAATGATTCACAGTATTTCCTCCAAAACTCTTTTTTGGTCTGTTTAATTATTCTCCGCACTTTAGCCTGCTCCTGTTTATAACTGATCAAGTTATCCATACTCAATACATTTTTTAAAACTTTAAAAGCTTTGTTCCGATTTTTAACTGCTTTAGAACACTCTGGAGTCCACCAAGGAACTAGTTTTTTCCTTTTTCCCCAACCTCTTCTTGGGATAGTTTCCTTTGCTGCTTTAATGATTGCTGTTGTGATTCCTGCATTCATCTCTTCCACTGTCTGGTTTACTTTTATTTCCTTCAGTTTCCTCTCACTTAAAATTGAAAATTTTCCCCAATCTGCCTTATCAAATGCCCACCTCTTGTCTCTTCCTTCTTGGTCAATATCATTTCCTACTCCAATATCAACCACTATTGGGAAGTGATCACTTCCTATAGTGCTTTCCCTTATTACCCTCCACCTGCACCTGCCAGCCAAGCTTTGTGAGATCAAGGTGAGATCTATAGCAGATTCTGTCCCCCTCGCCAAATTCACCCTAGTGCCTGAACCATCATTCAAACACACTAACTCCTTGTCCTCCATGATCTCTTCTATAACCTCTCCGCTAGTGTCATCTTGTTTCCCCCATAATGTACTATGCGCATTGAAATCCCCGCACCAGACCACTCTCCCCCTCCAGTCCTGGAGAATTGTCTCCAACTCACTTTTGACTAGTTGCTTACATGGATTGTAGAAACTGATTATTTTCATACTGCCCTCTTTAGTCCATATCTCGATGACAATTACTTCCAGCTCTTGTACTGTGATCAGTTGCCTATACTTCACCCCTTGTCTAACGAAAATTGCACAACCCCCACCTCCCCCATCCTTCCTATCTTTATGTATTCCAGAATATCCCTTAATTGTGAAATCTAGTGATGGTTTAAGCCATGTCTCCTGCACACAAATAATATCTGGTTTTGTTGTCAGTTCCTGGAGAAATCCTTTAAATTCCTGCCCATTTGCAATCAGACTCCTTGCGTTCCACTGGAGGATGGTTGTCATGGGTTAACCTGTTGGCCCCCCTCTACAGCTCCCTCTCCTTGACTCAGTTCTGTATGGATTTTTTCCCAGGATAGATCCTTGGTATTAAAGAATTTTGTTGCCGCTTTCACAATGATCTTTATCTTCTCAGTTCTAGTCTTAGCCTGCTCCGAGCAGTTGATGACATAGGCTAGAAAAAGAACAAGCTTATCTGTTGTGATATTAGTCTGGCAATTTGGTGGTTCTACTTCCTTGTTATTGACAGTGTGTTCTTCTTTCTCCTGTTGATTCACGACCCTTGCTGCTTCTGCGTATGTCAACTTCTTCTCTACTCTTGCTTGCTGGATTTCTACTGCCTGTTTTCTCACTACACAGCCTCCATAAGCTGCTGTGTGATTCCCTCCACAATTACAGCATTTAATTATGCTGTTACTTCCACATTCTCCATAACTGTGCTCACCACCACATCTTCCACACCTCTGCTTTCCTTTGCACACACTAGCTATATGCCCATATCTCTGACATTTATAACACCTGAGAGGAGGGGGGATATAAGCCCTAACAGGAAAACTCAAGTATCCAATCAGCACTTTTTCTGGCAAGGTCTTGTCTCTAAATTCCAGCATTACAGATGGGCTATCCACCTTTTCCCCATTCCTGACTGCTTGCAGGCGTCTAATCCCCACAACTGTTCCTCCTTTAACCATTTTTTTTAGTTCTTCCAAGTTTTCCCCCACTGGGATTCCAGATATCACCCCCCTAACACCATCAAACCCTGTGACTTCTTTCCTTTCTACAATCTCTTTCTTGCACACTCTCTGCAGCTGGAGTGCTTTGTTCTTTTGTTCTGCATTCTTACATTTCACTAGGAGATTTCCATCTCTTAACACTTTGGCCATTTCTATGTCTCCTATAGCATTTCTTAATCCATTGGTTAGAGCTAGTGGGCTCACAGCTGTAATCTCTTGTCCTGGTTTAAACCTCAAGATAATTTTAAATCCTTCCGCTACTATTTTCCTCCTCACCTCGCGTCTTTCCTCGTCACCTGATAGCTGCCGCTTGCCATTCTGCTTTACGTCTCCTTCATTCTTGCTCTTTCCTACTTTACTCTTCCTACTCCTTACTGAATTCCATCCCATCTCCATATCTTCGTCATCAGTCAGACCCCCGCTACTACTACATGCCATTCTGAATCAGTCTCAATCCAAAAATATGCCAGTACCACTTTCTGTCGATTCGTTCTTCTACTCAGTCTGGTCCGTTCCGACGTCCGTCCAAACCTTTCCCGCTCCGTCCTCCGACCTAAAGTGGAGACCAACACCTTACCACTGATATCTCACACCTGTTATATAAAGGACAGATCAATTAGAGGTAATTAGCCCCTACCATAATCCCAGGTAAAACACCTCATTCCTCCATCATTTACACATACCCAGTAATATATAAAAATACATAAATAATTTCCCCAGACATACACAATATAAATATATAAATAACACACAATAAATAGTAATATAAATAATTCAATAAATACCTTAACCCCTATTTACAAATATTAAACCACCCCCATGACTAACCATACATATTTGCTCCCTGCTGGTGTCCTATATAAGGCCTTCAGCTCCTAACAGAGTCTTTTGCCTGGACACGCACAGGAAGCATGTTGCCAAAGGTATGTGCAATCAATCTTTTAATTATTTTACCAGATTCTTAATCATGATAATTATCTCCCAGGGCATTCAAATTAACCAAGACAAATCCTAAACCATTATGTGCATCTTAACAATCAATCATACAACAATACAACAATACAGATACAACACAATCACAATATAACCAGACATACAGTAGTGACATCCCATCGTCACATTTCCTCCCCCCTTTCCCGAGAATACAGTACTCTTATGAGTCATGTATTCCAGAGAGGCTATCAGCCACAAGGTTGGTTTTCCCTGCCGCATACCGGATAGTAAAATTATATGGTTGGAGGGACACATACCACCCTGTAAGACGACTGTTCACATCCTTCATTCTGTCTAGCCATTGTAAAGCTCGATGATCTGTCTCTAACAAAAAATGACACCCTAACAAATAATATTTCAAAGACCCTATTGCCAATTTTATGGCAAGACATTCTTTTTCAACCGTAGAATATCTTTTCCCCCGGTCCAACAATTTACGGCTCAAGAACAGTACTGGGTGTCTCTCTCCCTTCTCCTCCTGGAGAAGTACTGCTCCAATGCCAACCCCTGAAGCATCAGTCTGTAAAATGAACGGGCGAGCAAAGTCTGGACTGAAGAGAACCCTCTCCCCAGAAATAGCCCTCCTCAGATCCTCAAACGCTCTGTCACACTCCTCTGTCCATTTTACCTTATTCGGTGCTGCAGCTTTAGTGAGGTCAGTCAATACCGCGGCTCTTTCAGCAAAGTGGGGGATGAACTTACTATACCATCCTACCATTCCCATGAATGATCACACTCTCTTCTTAGTGGTGGGTACAGGGTAGGTCCGAATGGCATCCACTTTACCTATTCGTGGTCTAATGACCCCCTGACCAACCACATGTCCCAGGTACTCCACCTGCTGTTGTCCGAATGCACATTTGCGTGGGTTAATTGTCAGTCCTGCCCTCTTAATTAGCTGAAGGACCTGCCTAAGGTGTATCAGGTGTTCTTTCCAGGTCTGACTATAAATGACCACGTCATCCAAATAGGCAGCCGCAAAGTTCGATACACTCCTTAAAATTTGGTCCATCAGCCGCTGAAATGTTGCAGGTGCCCCCTGAAGGCCAAATGGCATGACCCTAAATTGGAAACTGCCATACGGTGTTTTAAAGGCTGTAAGTTCCTTTATTTCTGGTGCCAATGCCACCTGCCAATACCCCTTACATAGGTCCAAAGTAGAAATAAACCTAGCCTTGCCCACTTTTTCTAATAGTTCATCAATCTGGGGCATGGGGTATGACTCAAATTTAGATATCTGGTATCTAAAATCAATACAAAATCTTAACGAGCCATCCTTTTTGGGGACCAGCACAATCGGGCTACACCACTCACTGACTGACTCCTCGATCACTCCCAGCTGTAACATCAAATCAATTTCGGTTTTCATTTTGGGGACCAATCGTTCCGGGATCCTATACGATTTTCTCCGTGGAACAGTTTCCTCTTTCAAATAAATCTTATGACGTACCAATGTCGTGAAACCAGGTCTCTCCTGAAACAAATCTGGATCCAATAATGTCTCTAACTCTCTCCGCTGAGCCACCTGCAAATGAGACAGTTGAAATGAATAAGGCTCTGACACGTTTGTGGGAAAGGACTGTTCCTTCTCCTCATCCACTTCCATCGCACAGATCAAGAGATGCTGTGTCTCCTGAAGAGCAGGTTGCTGCTGATGATGACCAGGCCGCTGAAACTCTTTCAATAAGTTAATATGGAAGGTCTGGTATTTTACCTTCCTGTCAGGCATACAGTATATAGTTCATATGTCACTGAACTTAGTTTTTTAGAAATTTCATATGGCCCCTGCCATCGAGCCAACAGCTTACTGTCACATGAGGGCAGCAATAACAGAACCCGTTGTCCTGGGTGAAAAACCCTTTTTCTGACCTTCTTGTCATACCAGGTTTTTTGTTTGGCCTGCGCCGTCCTCATGTGCTCCTGAGCCAAAGCAGTCATTCGATCCAGTTTCTCTCTCATTTTAATAACATAAGAGACCACATTGTCCTGATCACTCGGTGGACTCTCCCAGTGCTCCTTTAATAAATCCAGTGGATCCCTCACCTGACGGCCATAAAGCAGTTCAAATGGTGAGAACCCTGTTGAAGCCTGGGGCACCTCCCGGTAAGCAAACAGTAAATAAGGTACCCATTGATCCCAATCTGAGCTGTTTCAGAAACAAATTTCCGCAGCATATTTTTAAGAGTCTGACTGAAACGCTCCACTAGTCCATCAGTCTGCGGGTGATAAGGGGTAGTCTTAATGCCCTTAATCCCCAACAGCTTATACACTTGCTGTAACAGTTTAGACAAGAAATTTGTTCCACAGTCTGTCAGAACTTCTTTAGGTATGCCTACCCTTGAAAACAACTGGATCAGGCAGTTGGCAACCTGCCTAGCCTTAATAGGTTTCAAGGGGAAAGCTTCTGGGTACCGAGTTGCATAGTCACAAATTACAAGAATGTACTTATTACCCGAGGAGCTTCTTTCTAGAGGGCCCACTATATCCATCCCTATTCTGTCAAATGGTGTTCCAATAATGGGTAATGGTTGTAGTTGGGCACGTGCTACTCCCCTAGATGCTGTAATCTGACATACTGAGCATGTCGTGCAGAAGTCCTTTACCTGGGTATACATTCCCGGCCACACAAACCTTCTAGCAATTCTCTGTAAAGTTTTTTGGAATG
Source organism: Pholidichthys leucotaenia (assembly GCA_020510985.1). Taxonomy (NCBI): domain Eukaryota; kingdom Metazoa; phylum Chordata; class Actinopteri; order Cichliformes; family Pholidichthyidae; genus Pholidichthys; species Pholidichthys leucotaenia. The sequence goes on along the minus strand of CM035836.1, from coordinate 122,379,386 downwards.
CTAGATGACCTGCCCAAGGAATAACATGTCCTAGTTCCATGATTTTTGGTATGAGGTCCTGTGGTAAAGCTATGGCCATAACTCCACCATGCTGTTGATATAAAATGCCCTTCTTAATGACATACAAGGCCTCAGCCAAACAATCAGTTTTTCCCTGTTTCACACCCTCAATCTCCGAGACTTTATCAAACCAGGGCTTAAGTGTTGGGTCAGCTTTCTGCAATCTAGCTATGTCAGGAGGGATGTCAAACTCTACTGACTGGCTTAATTGTGGTGTTTCTTCACCCAAATGCTTTGCTGACACTAACACCTTATCTCTTCTCTTCTGAGCCTTGGATTTGTGTTGCTTAATAGGGCCTACCTCTATCTCAGAATCATAAAAAGGTAATTCCTGAAGAGCATTGGCAACCCTCTGTGCCCGCTGTGCCCTAGTTGTCACCATATTACAATTTTTCACCACAGGTGTATTTACTCTCTGTTCAGCAGCGCCACCTGCCTGTCTCTCCTCCGTTTGTTCCTCTCTAACCTGTTGTATGATGTCTAACAGGGTTGGAACATCATTGCCAAGAATAACAGAATACGGCAAATCAGGCACAAGAGCTACAGGAAGGAGATAAGTTTGACCCCCTACTGTTAAATAAACCTCAGCGGTCGGGTACAGTTTTTTATCCCCATGGACACAACTGATATTTATTCCTGAATCATTCCACAAGTCCCTAGGGACCAAACTAGGTAGCACAACTGTTTGAAAACAGCCTGAATCTAACAGGGCCTCTTCACACTGACCATTAATTAACACTTTTGTTTTATAAACTCCACTATGCACTGAGGCTGAACAAGTGGGTCTAAGAACTGAACATAACAGTGACGGTTTCCGATTTCTTATGGCAGGACATGCATATTGGGTGTGACCAATTTTGTTGCAATGATAACAACGTATATCTCTATTTGTAACCACACGTGACTTTTTACTATTATCATATCTACTGTTTGTGTTCTGACTGGGCCTGGAATACGACCTATTTCGAGCTGGACCACCCTTTTCACCCTTAATAAACTCACTCAGAGTAGTGAAAAATCTGTCACGGCCGAGAGTAGGTCTCCTGCTCCCAGACCTGGCTGACAGAAAAAGCTCTGCCAGACGAGCAGCGTCCTCTGCAGTCTTCGGGTCCCGCTCTTGTATCCAGACTCCCAGCTCCAGGTTCACCATGCGCAAAAACTGTTCCAAAATAAACTGTTCCATAATGTCTTTTAATGATAGAGTCTCTGGCTTAATCCATTTATATAACAGGTCTTTCAATTGTACATACAGTTCGCGGGGGGTTTCGTCCTGAAAAATGTCCAAGGAACGAAACCTCCTCCTATAAGTGTCAGACGATATTTCAAATGTACTCAAAATGGCTTCTTTAACTTTTGAAAATAGCAAATAGCCTGTCTTTTACACATTGTGCTAGATTGCCTGGTGGGCTTTTTTGGGCTTGTTTCCATAGAGCTGGTTGCTTGTTTCTCTTGTTGCTAGTTTTAGTCAATGCGCACAGTTCTTCCATCAGTGTTGCAGCACTTGGATCCCTGCGCTTGAAAAATAAGTTATATTTGGTCAAATTTGACAGCTATGATCTTTTCAGCACCATTGGCCCTGCTGTGGCAGAGCGACCCGAAATGAAAAAGTATACCAGGAGGTCTCCGAGCTGATGGCTGCTCACGGGGAAGATGGTGAATGTTTTGTGATTTTAAGCATCTTTTACGTTATTTATCAGTGAAAACATCAGCATGCAAACAACAAGGAGATAACCGGCCGCCTTCCTGTAATGAACCCAACCCCACCTACTTGAGGTGGTACTCACTTGAAATGGAAAACCAACCACACCGTGTCAAACCGAGTAGAGTTGAGACAAGTCAGGCTGAGTAGGTACTAGTGGAAAAGAGGTTATAAAGTGAGGACACGAGAACAGCCATGTCCAAACCCGTACAGTTACAAGCCTTTAGTTGCACTTAATTTTGACCTGGAGAGCTGAAACTCGTCGGCCTCCATCGGTCTATGATGACCATGGAAGAGAATCCTAAACGTCTACTCTGCTGGAACAGCACCGCCTGTGGCTGAACAGGCCGATGCGCACCGGTGTTCTACCTTCCAGCGTTGGGCGTTGGTAGGATTCAAGCCTGGGCAGGAAGATATGGAGGACAAGATGTTACCCATGCAGCATGTCCCCCCCTCTCCACGTCGCTGATGAATCCAAAGGAACAGCAGGGCTGCTATAGTTTGGCACCAGCGCCGTTGCAGAAGCTGCCAGAACAATGTTGAGCACAACCGAGAACTGCCTTAGGGGCTCCGACTCCGGATTTTTCCTCAGGGTTGACTCCCAAAGCCTTTCCCGTGACCGGGTGTGCCACAAGGCAGCGGAGGTTTGAAATCAGGGTTTACCTTCCCCTAGATGGGCTACCTTCCCAGGTTGACGAGCCACCATCCACCCAAAGCATCTGGTTTTAAGGCGCCAGAGATCCACCCTCGCCCCTTCTCCTATTAGTAAAAGCAGTTCCGCCGGGCTTAGAGACTAAACCACACGGGCAGGCTAGGAGTTGGACTTAGTTGTCAGAGGCTTTTCGAGACGCACGGCGTAAGGAGCATTTTATAAGCACTGGGAGCTTAACCCCAGTGCCGCTCCTGGCTATGACAACCTTGGAACTGACAGGCAGACAGACAGACACATCCACACACAGACACATTGAGTGATTACCGTATGCCTCCATTTTCACTGAGGCATAACATGGGTAGCGTTTACAAAGTCACAGGAGAGAAAGATGCTCAACAAGTTTCAGGAGGATGACATGTTGGCATTTCCCAACAACTGCTTTAATTTTATTTTTTCTTAATTTAACTTAATCTTCAAACTCCAAAATTAAGTGCCATGTCTTAAGCATTTGATTTTGCAAGAGTAAATTTAATAGCTTATGAAATAAACTTCTGTAAATCATCTGTTTTACATATGGAAAGCTAGAAGGGCCAAATGCATGATTTAAAAAAAAAAATGTTGCTGTTAAACGGTGTGTTAACATGTGATTAACTCCTTCACCACTATTAATAAATACATTGAATTCAAAGAAATCAGTTAAAGCTGCAAAACATTTTTCAATGCATATAAAATCCTTTTTAATAACTTGAAAGATGTTTCTGGGGACCTTGTGTGGGGATTTGGCCGTTGAGGCTTGCCGTAGCCAATGCCAGGCAGTTGACATGGTGACGTCAGGGGGGCTACGACCAGTATGTATATTGAGCATGAATCTAAATAAAGTTCAGTTCATTGCTCGGTTACAACATGGCTCACGTCTTGCATTATTAAGACATAACATTTGGCAACGTCGGATTAAACCATGGGGCGTGTACAAGATGACAAGTCTCCGGGTGTGCCAGCGACACCGTAGCACCGCTGGTTGGAGGTGTTTGATGAATACATCACCGCGGCTGGCTTGGGCGGCGCAGATGGAAAGAGACAGAAGAGCATGCTAATCCACTAACTCAGTATAGAAGGCCAGCGTGTGTTTTGTGCGCTGGGTAGCAAGGACTCATTAAAAGAATGTTTGGACATGGACAATTTCTTTGTTGATCAGTGCAACATCACAGCACAAAGACACAGGTTCTTCGACCACTGTCAACAGGTCGGTGAGTCCACTCAACATTTTCTTATGGAGTTCCGTATTTTAGCGAGCACGTGCACCTTCGGGCCTGTAGAGGAAGAGCTAATCCTATGGGGACGCTTCCTGTGGTAACGTATCGTCACTTCCTGTATTGCTGGTTGTCTGTGTGGTTTGCTCTGTGGTTAGCTGTCCTCAATCTGAGGATTATTGCCTTTACTTGTATTTTAATCACTTTTTTCCATCTGCCATCAGCTCTCACTTCTGTTTAACCCCTTGCACTCCGGTCAATTTTCCTAAAAACGCCAAAAAATAATGTGCCCAAAGTAAATCGAAAGCTGTTCAACCCTTTGCAGCATCTTCATGGGGTTGGTCTCATTTAAAAGAAAACACTTTGAATTTTTTGGCAAAACAATCATAATCTCTCTAAGTGCTCCGGCCACTGAGTTACAGTCATCTAAACATAGTGAACTTGAAGAAAATAAATTTGGCCTGGGTGTTTTTTTGGATACAAATGCTTGCAAATAACACACAGCTTCAGATCCGGGCTGGAAAATGCAACAGAAATGTAGAACCAAGTGTTATCCAGCTGAGGTCCAAATTTTGTAACAATACCACAAAAAATGAATATATTACACAGCTTTTTCCTCAGGCTGTTCCCAGGCGTTTTGAAACTGTGCCAAATTGTGCCAAATGGCACAGTTTTGGAAAAATGTCTGTAATTTTTGAATGCTTTAATGTAGAAGCTTCATTTTGGGCTCTAATGAAAGGTCACACTCAGGGCTGTGTGTGTGTGTGTGTGGGGGGGGTTGTCCCCCCCTCGCTACAGAGGATGGACATTGGCCATCGCTACATGACGGATTAGCCTCATGTGGGATGTGGGACAGCAGCTCAGTCACCACGGCTCCCCCCCCCCCCCTCGCTACAGAAGAATAGTCAGGAATAAAGAATAATTTAGCTTATAACACCTTACCTCTTCACAGCAGTGTCCTGACGAACTTCTCTTCCCCATTGTCAGATGAACGCGACGCTGGTCCGCTCGTGGTTCTGGTCTCGCGACCCGATCAAAACATAATTCCATTATTGCGGTTTTGTGCTTCCATGATTGCGGTTTTTGGCGAACGATTTTTCAAAACAAATAACAGTAGTAATTAAAAAAAGACTGGCGAAGGCGTGTGTGTCACTCAGCCTTCGTCGTCAGCCTCCATCGGTCTATGACCATGGAAGAAATCATAACGTCTACTCTGCTGGAACCAAAACAAAATAAGCACCGCCTGTGGCCGAACATGCCGATGCGCGAATGGCACTCCCTGTCACACAGGTTGCATTTGTGGATGGTCTCCGTACTGCTGGGTCTGTGGGGTTCTTCCTGCGGGTCCTTTTTTGATCCGCTCCAGCAGCCAGTCTTCACCCAGCCTTAAAAAAAACAGCTCGCGAACTTCTCTGCTTCAATTGGCTCACTGCATTCACAGCCTTGGTAGGCGGGTCCTTCTGGCTAGTTTTTCAGTCATTGGTTCGTCAAGGTTTCAGAAACCCAATTTAAGGCTCTTATTAGTCGAATGAGAGGTCAATCAGATGAACTAATCTGTTCGCGGCTGTGTCTGCAGCTTTTATTTTCAGTGCGCGCTTGGACGCCATCACCACCTACATCACCATTTCCATCATGCGTCCTAGAGCGCACGAGAGTGCCCTCGTGCGCTCTAGGACGCAGAGACTTGCCCGTCCACGGTACAACGGAGCGCAAGAGGTTAATCATTTTATGAAAGAATTGAGATTGCTAGATATATGGAGAGAAATTAAACCACAAGTCAAAGCCTATTCTTGTTATTCTAATACCTATAGAGTTTTTGTGTAGGCTCGTAAAATTCACGTGACTCGCGGGGGTAAACATAAACACGCCGTAGGTGCCGCCATCTTGGATGGCAAGAGCAGCAGTTGCACTGTGACAATCCAGGCGTAACTTGTACTGTTTAGCGATCAGAATGAGTGAGGAGAACACACAGTCACAGTCTGACATAATAACATCCCTATCATCCTCTTCAACAACTGACACTGTGGCCTCTGACACTGTGTCTGCGATGTCTCTGTGAGATTCAGTGGAGTCATTGACAGCAGTAGCAGACAAGTGTTTTTAATCTTGCTCCCGTGCGCTCCTCTGGTGTGCCGAAATGCCTCAGTTGAACGGAGGTGGCGGGTGTGGGGTAACAGCTGGGGCAATTAGCAGAACAATGACTGCCAGTAATCTGCTCAGCGGGGATGATTTGGGGGCAAACGATGAGATGATATCTTTCAAAGACGAAGGGGAGCAGGAGGAAAAGATATCGGAAAACGTGTCAGCGGAAAGGGATCTGGATGATGTGAAGTCTTTGCTGGTGAACGAGTCGGAAAACAACAGCAGCTCCTCGGACTCGGAGGTGAGTGAAGCGCGCTGCGTGTTTTTTTTTTTTTTTTTTTTTTTTTAAAGGCTCTCCACGGCACGCCGCGTTAAAACGTACCTGATTTTATGCACATGTACAATAGTTTTCTCCCCTTTCATGTGTGCATTGTCCTTTGTAGCAAGCAGAGAGGCACCCCCAAACCAGACCCGACTCACAAAGTTGTTTTTTTTTTTTGTTACTTATTTGTACCTGTAGGTAGATTTGGTTTGCAGTCTGGTGACAAGCCACCGGCCGCAGCGTGCGCGAGCGCCCTAAACCTACATGTTTTTGGTATGCGGGAGGAAACCGGAGAAACCCCGGAGTAAACCCACGCAACACGGGGAGAACATGCAAACTCCACACAGCTCACTGTTGGTCGGGGGCTGGGATCGAGCCCACGGTCTCATGATCCCCGCGATCCCCCAGCCGAGGGTAAACTGTGCTGCCACAGTGCTAAACCACTGCTCCACCGTGCAGCCCATTATGAGAAAGCGAGAGATTACGTCAGTGAAGGTAATTATTCAAAAATCCAACTTTTTTTTTTTTTTTTTTTTTTTTTTTGCATTTCACACTGGCCATTTAATTCCCCGCTTATCCCCTTATCAGGGGGAACAACAGGAGTACACCATTTTGCCGAGTTTGTAGTTACACGTGAGCTATGTGGTTTGTTTCACCCTGCTGCTGCTGTTTCTTGCCATCCAATATGGCGGCACACTCTAACGGGCCAGTGCGGCACGCCCCCTGACGTCATATGCAAAAACTCAATAAGACATTCTCACGTATTGACTACTTTTTGATCTCCACAGAATTAAGGTCCAAGATTCAAAACTGTTTCTATGATAACATCGTGATCTCTGATCATGCACCCTGCTGTCTAATATATGTAGATAAGAAATTGACAAAGGACCCAGTTAGGTGGCATTTTCAGCATAAATGGCTTCAGGATGAGGAATTTAAGTACATAGAAAAACAGATAGATGAGATCTTTGATATCAATACTACACTAACATCAGCATGTATAAAATGGGAGGCTTTCAAAGCTTTTATAAGGGGGCATATTATTAGTTATACAGGTTCAAAATCTAAGAAGACTCGAGAGGAGAGAGTCCAGTTGGAACGTAAAATAAAAATTCTTCAAGAAAAAGTGTATGCAGGAAGTAACCCACAGCTAGAGAACGAATTATTGATTCTGAGAGCTGAATATGGCAAAAAATCAGCGAATAGAGCTGCCTCGAGTCTTCTAAGATTGAAGCAAACTTTTTATGAACAAGGTGAAAAATCAGGAAAATTATTGGCATGGCAGATTAAACAATTAGAATTAAAAACACCAATTACCAGTATTATAAGTAATGGACAGGCAGTTATAGATCCTTTAGAAATTAATAGTGCCTTTAGAGATTATTATGAAAAATTATATGATACAAAAAATGAAACTGACTTAACAAAACTAAATGGGTTTTTGGATGGATTATCTATACCATGTATTCCAAATGAAAACAGGGAGATACTGGAGTCTAAAATTAGTCAAGAAGAAGTTGGGCAAGCCATTGATAATATGAAATCAGGAAAAAGAGCAGGACCAGATGGTCTTCCAGTTGACCTCTATAAAAAATTTAAGAATAAATTAATAAATCCACTTTTGGAAATGGTTTTAGAAGCATTTCAAAATAGTAATTTACCACCATACATGAATAATGCCTTAATTATACTGTTGCCAAAACCAGGTAAACCCCCTAATAAATGTGAAAACATGAGACCAATAAGCCTATTAAATGCTGACCTTAAGATAATCTGTAAAATTTTGGCAAGACGACTACAAGAAATATTACCAAATATTATTAACCGAGATCAGAATGGCTTTATAATGGGGAGACAAGGCTTCCATAATGTAAGAAGACTATTTAATATTATTTATTCCAATAAAGAAGCACCGGATACAGCTCTCCTATCATTGGATGTGGAAAAGGCCTTTGATAGGGTTGAATGGCCCTATCTTTTTGAAGTCCTACAAAGGTTTAGACTTGGAAATAATTTCATAAAATGGGTTCAGATAATATACAATAATGCTACAGCAGAAATCCTAACAAACAGCAATATCTCAAAATCAATAGAGGATGTCGACAAGGCTGTCCACTTTCACCCTTATTGTTTACTATGGCAATTGAACCTTTAGCGATGGCAGTACATTTACATCCACAAATATATGGAATTAAAGTAGGACCAACAGAGCATAAAATCTCCCTGTATGCCGATGACATAATTTTGTTTATGTCGAATTTTAAAAAATCAGTTCCAACCTTGTTAAATTTAATAAAGAACTTTGGGGAAATATCAGGATATAAAAAAAATAAAACACAATCTTCAATATTAATGCTAAATGAGACCCAGAGTAATCACCCAGCACCTGAGGTAAATCAATTCAATGTTGTAAATCAGTTTAAATATTTAGGAATTCAAATTTTGCCTAAGCTAGAATCAGTTGCCAGTGCCAACTATGAAGCCTTAATGACAGATATTAATGAGTTACTTCAGAGATGGATGTCACTACCAATGTCGATGATTGGGAGAATTAATATACTTAAAAGTAATATCTTACCAAAAATACTTTATTTATTTCAATACATTCCTTTACCACCACCTTCAGATCTATTCTCAAGAATTAAAAAAAAGTTAGTGGAATTTATATGGAACAATAGGAAGGCTAGATTACGTCTGTCCTTACTAGATTTACTATTTGATCGTAGAGGTCTGAAATGTCCAGACTTTATGTTGTATTACTGGTCAGCACAACTGAGGTCTATGACATATTATTTTTCATCAAATGATCTCCCTCACTGGACTGAAATGGAATCATACAATTTACCTTTACCTCTTCCCTTATTCATATACTCAGACTCAGCTAAAAAAAATTACAGAAACAAGTTAAAAATCCAATTGTAAAGCATATGATCAAAATATGGTGTGAAACCAAAAAATATTTAAAAGAACCACACTTATTGTCACAATTTAGCCCAATATGGGGTAATCAATATTTTACACCAGGGAGAGCGGATGCTGTATTTAAATTATGGAATTTAAAAGGGATTCAAAAGATTCAAGACTTATACAGTATTTGTCACGTTCAGATAACATAAAGTCTTTTGAAGAACTGAGGATCAAATTCAATCTTAATAGAACACATTTTTTTAAATATCTTCAGCTTAGAAATTTTATTCGATCAAATCAAAATAATGCTCTCACTCGACCTACTTATTCATCCTTGGAAAAAATTTTGACGAAAGATAGTAAGAAAAAGGGTATTATTTCAGAGTTTTATAACTCATTGACACTATCCTCAAGTGAAAGTTCACAGAAAAGACTGAATTATTGGAAAGAAGACCTGCAAATTGAAATTTCAGAGGAACAATGGGAATTGGCTTGTACAGAAGCTCACACCAAATCAATAAATGTACGTCTTAAATTGATACATTTTAAATGGTTAATGCAGATGTATGTTACACCAGTGGAGTTAAATAGATATAACAAAAACATACCAGATACGTGCACAAAATGTATGGAAAGTAAAGGAACCCTATTTCACTGTTTATGGGAATGTAGAAAAATCAGAATGTTTTGGGAAGAGGTGAGGGTAACAATTGAAAAAATAATTTCAAAACAATTCACACTGAACCCTAAACTGTTTTTGTTGGGTCAGTATCCAGAAAACCATAACTTTAATAAGAGTGAAAGAGCATTCATAGACCTCAGTTTGCTTAATGCCAAAAAAAGTATTGCACTACTGTGGAAAAAGACTCCTAGACCAGATGTGACTCAGTGGTTAAGACAGATGTTAACAAACCTTCCACTAGAAAGAATAACATATATACTGAAATCAAAGGAAAATGTGTTTGAGAATATATGGAGACCTTTCATTGATTATGTAAAGAAATTAAACATAACTTCTGAAGAAGAAGGTGAATGATATGTGTGGACCTTGCAAATTCCAAATTGGTGAATGTATAATATGTATACTTATGTAATAGATTACCTAGACTAAACAGAGGAGCATTGTTGATGACTTGCCTTTGTTAGTGGTTGTTGGTGTTTTTTTTTTTTGTTTGTTTTTGTTTTTTGTAGTTAGTTTTTTTAATTACTTTAGTGTTAGTGTTTGATTGTTTGTGCTATGTTTGTAAAAAAAAAAAAAAAGGTTCAATAAAAAATATTGAGGAAAAAATAGAATCTATAGTTGAATATAATTATTATTACCTCCAAGGGAGGACAGATGATTCAGATCACAATGTGGATGCAGGAATTTTTTGAATATTAGTTTATATATTAATCTGGCACTTTTCATGTACTGCCCCTTTAAGACGTGTCCACTGAGTTACGTGCATGGTCACACCATAGGACCACGTGCCTTGGCAACCTGGAAGCCAAACACTGCAGAAAAAGTATTGGGGCATGTCACCAAAAATTTTTTCTGCTGTGGGCAACTATTTTCTATTCATTCTCAATATAGTCCAGCGTTTACAGCACTGAGCGCCCTCTGCGTTGAAATGCTTTGAGCAGTGGCTGCTTTTTGTCATGGTGCTCAGGGCTAAAAAAGGCTCATCTTTTCAGACTACTGTACAGCTGCACTCATCAGTGTCAGACCTTTCTAAGCAGCCAGTCAGAATTAAGGAAGGGCAAGACATAGGACGCCGGTACAGGAAGACGAGAATGGGAGGTGATGGTGGAGGAGGTGGAGGCTGAACTTTGCTGCATCAAACAACCTGGTACTCTTTGATTTGACACTAAAAGGATATCATGATTAAAATTTGAAAGTAAACGCTTGGAGGAACATGTCGGCATCTGTCAGCATGCCAGGTGAGCGTTTGTGCCTTTGTCATGGTTATATTTGTTAAAGTTTGTTGCGATAGATAATATGGATGCAATGTGAATTTGTAGTTGATAACTGCAAAAAAAATGGTATGATACCACACTGTTGTGTAATATTGCTGAATAATTATGAACCTTGTCAGTAAACTGTAATGGAGAAGAGAGGAGGAAAAAAAAAAACGACCTGAAAGATTCAATAAACCATGCTGTTGATTTAAGGTGGAATTGCCCAGCCCCAATATATGGTCAATACAATTATGACAGTCTTGTTGTTGTTGTTGTTGTTGTTATTATTATGTAGTCATAATGTAGTCACATTGTTTTTGCTGTTGTTTTTGTCTGATAATAATAATAATAATAATAATTGATTGCATTTATATAGCGCCTTTCATTCAAATTTTCAGGAAAAGGTGTGTAATGGCACACCGAACAGATGGTTAGATTTTGGTGATGATCTCAAAATGCATACCTCCACCAAGGCTCTTATCTTCTCTGAGTGTTAGCAACAATACTCCAAAACAACTGGATTTTGGAGGTGATCCATGAGGGATGGAAGGAGCCTTGGTGGAGGTCTGCACTCTGAGTGCTTTCTAGTTTTATTTAATACATTGTAGAGGGTAAAAGGGAAGGATGCGGAGGCGAGGCATGAGCATAGGACTACATAGAATCTTTATTAACCCTCTAACATATATGTACAGCCTATGACCCCCAGCGTGTCCGCTGGGGCTGAATCTCTGTAGAAGCCTCCCCAGTTTCTCTGCATTCTCTTTATATAGCTTTATTAACCTCGCATAGAAACTGGGGCTGGCGCATTATGCATTGGTATGAGCAAAGGAAATGCGTGGCGTGATTATCATAACACTTAGTTGCATTCATCACAATACATTCACCCCCCTGCCCTTCATGCTGTAGCTCGGAGCAACAGGGGGCAAAGGCGCCTCGCTGTCTGGTCTAGTTACACCCGGGTGCGCTTCCCCCTTCAGTCCATTATTCTGCCTCTCTTCCTGCTTCTGGGTGTGAGAGAATGTCCACACATTGTGTGGAGTGTCCACCCCCCTCCCCCCACCGAACACCCAGAAGGGGCTGTAACCCCCCAGTCCTTTGGGCACAAGTCGGCTCCCATGGTAGCTGCAGTGGGGGGTTGCCGCTCCGGTCGAACTGTCCTGCTGGTGAAGTGTGTCGGAGGGCATGTCAGTCTGTGGGGGGAAAGGGGGAGGGGTGAAAAGCACTTACTGCTCCGCTCCAAGTTCCAACACGCTGACGGCCGTGGTGCGAGGGCGCACGGGGTCCGGTGCGTGTCATGCTGATGGAACAAATCCAGCAATCAGTAGGTTTTTGGGACAGTGGTGCGGGAAGAACGATGTGGAGGACAAGGGGGAGGTGGGGGAAAACAATGGAGTGCCGGCGAGGGACATTAAAAGCGTTTGGGCCGCGCAAAAATTGAGTGCACATCAGCCTTGGGTGAGGGACTTTTCCGGTAAACCCTCCGGGGATTCACAGCGGCTGTGAAAAAAAAAGTCTCTGTCGACTCCTTCTCATGCGGTCCCAGTCCTGTAAGGATGTGGGGAAGGCGAACAGCCCAATTCCCCGAGGGTGCGTCACGGCAGTGAAAAAAACTTAAGCTGTGTCAGGGAAACTGGCGATTCTGCTTTAGGTGTGGGGGCAGTCCTAAAGGTTCCAGGGAAAGCAATCGTCTTAATTCCCTGTGGATGCACAGTGGCTGAGAAACAAATACAAGTCCTGTGGGCAAAGCTGCCCGGCTGTTTTAGGTGCAATGCGCAAAGCCTAAAGGATCCAAGAATGGCAATCAGCCATGTTCTCCGGGAATGTGCAGCAGCTGAGGATGATGTATAAGTTCTCGGAGCCGCTTTGTCCCTGGTGCATGGCGCATGCTGTGGCCACGTAGCTTTAAGTTGCGCTGTCCTCGTAATCCTGCGGTGTGCACACGGGGCTTCTGTGCTCCGAAACCCCACTGACGGGAGGTGAAGTCAGGGTCGGGGAGCTTGATTCAAACAACGCGGATAGCGCTGCTGTTCCCCTTTCAGGCCGTTTCTGTGGTGTGCTCGTCTCGCTGATCCTGGTGCATCTCGGTCCCCGTGCCGCTCGCTCCCTCCAGCCCTTGAGGTTGCCAACGTGGAGAGAAGAACAGGCGCACACGCTCCAGTGTGGATGAGAAGGATGCAGGCGATCCCTGGTACTCCGGAGTCCACAGTGCGGTGAAAGGGAGTAGACGGTCCAGCTCACATCAGATCAAAAATGTAGAGGGTAAAAGGGAAGGATGTGGAGGCGAGACACAAGCGTAGGACGACACAGAATCTTTATTAACCCTCTAACATATATGTACAGCCTATGGCCCCCAGCGTGGCTGCTGGGGCCGAGTCTCTTTAGAAGCCTCCCCAGTTTCTCTGCATTCTCTTTATATAGCTTTATTAACCTCGCATAGAAACTGGGGCTGGTGCATTATGCATTATGCATTGGGTATGAACAAAGGAAATGTGTGGCGCGATTACCATAACGCTTGCATTCATCACAATACATTCACCCCCCTGCCCTTCATGCTGTAGCTCGGAGCAACAGGGGGCAAAGGCGTCTCGTTGTCTTTTCTAGTTACCCCATGGGGGGGCTTCCCCCTTCAGTCCATTATTCTATCCCTCTTCCTGCTTCTGGGTGTGACAGAATGTCCACACACTGTGTCTAGTGTCCACCACAACATCACTGTTAATACCAACAAGGAACAGACAAAGAATTTTATGTTTACAACATATTTTTAATAAACTGTGACAAATAAAATATAACAAGTTCCATTAACTCTTCATATCCCAATATACATTTTTAAACACCTGATCTCTTGACAAGCCATAGTATCACCTGTCGTCAGCTAAACCTTTCCTTACAACAATCTAGATTTAAATCTTATACAAAAGAATTAATGATCACACTACTATTAAATTCATTTGAAACTGATTTGGAGGTGATCCGTGAGGGACAGAAGGAGCCTTTGCAGAGGTCTGCGCTGTCTAAGTGCTTTCTAGTTTTATGTTGTTCTTGCTATATTATTCACTTTGTTATTAAATACTATTACATTTTAAACTGTTTGAGTTTAAATGGGAGGGGCGGGTTATGATTATCTTTTTAACGAACTGTGTGTCTTTATTATTATTTATTAGTGATAGTTTTATTCACCGTGTCCTGTCATAGCTCCAGTGTTTCCTCATTGGGGGCCATCCCACAGAGGGTTGCCTGGTTCTGGCTGCAGGGCGCTTCCCTGTGACTGCCCTGGCCCACCCAATGACTGGTCTTGGGCGGTTGCAGAGGTGGTGTCCCTGTAGCTGCGGACCTGGCACTTCCCTGTTGTTGATGGCTCCCTAGGATAGTGCTTCTACGCCTGGATTCTCGACACTCAACCATGTCTTGCATTGATATGTGTGTGTGTGTGTGTTTGTGTGTGTGTGTGTGGGGGGGGGGGGGTAATTGTGTCATTTTTAATTTGTAAAGCACTTTGTGCTACAACCTTTTGTATGAAAACTGCTATATAAATAAAGTTTTGATAGATTATTTGATAGTGAAGGAAGACATGGAGGGGGTTGGTGGTACAGAAGATGCAAGGGATAGGGTGAGATGGAGGCAGATGATCCACCGGTGACTCCCAAAGAGAGCAAAAGAAGATAGTCATGGCAGCACTGTTCTCATTCTCTAATGCAGAAGCAATGCATTGTGTTTTGAAAACAAATATGGGTTGAGTTTACATGAGCTCACAGGTGAGAAAGTTGTTGAACAAGTTCCAGGAGGATGACAATAGGTGGCATCCACATTTGTTTTTGCCTTTGCAGCAACTAAACTGCTTTGCATTAGACTTTAATGTTTTTTAAATACCTCGTAAAACTATTAACAGCAGTATAAATACATTTTTTCTTATATTTGAGCAGGTACATTTTTAATGTATTGTGGAGGCACAAAATATGCGCAGGCGGACACGGCGAACTGAAGTTTAAAAGGGTGTTTATCCTCCATCACGAGGCTCGCCCAGCGCGGTGGCAGTGCGCTGGAGCGAGCTCTGTGTCTCTAAGCAATGCGAGTGATCAAAGAGAGAGAAAAAGAGAGAGAGCAAGCAATATGCAGTTGACTTATATACCCAGCTACAGACAATACATGCACAGCAGTAAAGCATGGACATTTGCATTAGAGTCACACATATCAATAGCAGGATTACTGGCGCCGGGATTAGACAAAGAGAGGCTGCCTAGTGATATCAGTCCATACATCTCGCTGTTCTGCTAATTGCTCCAGCTGAGCGCTCTGCTTGTCCCGTCGGCTGTGGGGGTCGCTACAGTATTAGGATTTGCATTTTTAGTTTTAACATAAATATTCATGCAGGGTTTAGAATACAATTTGTCTTAATGTAGTTTTAAAACTTATTTAATACCTTTATATTAACAGAATTGAGCATCCAAATTTCAAAGGTAAAATAAGCTGTTTAAAACAGTTTACCTTCTATTCCTTTTATTCCATATCAGCTATGTTTACATGGACACGAGTAACCGGATTAAAAGCCTGATCGGAATAAAAATGCCTCATGTAAACATGGCAATCTGAATATTCTGACCTGATCATACTCATTCAGATCGAAATTTCATTCCGTTTGAGAGGGGTGGGTTATGCCGATTGTTAATCGGAATGGTGCGCATGAAAACACTTATTCCGAATGTAGGGCAGAAAATGTTTACTGCGCATGTCTGTACACCAGCCGCACGTCGATGTGGCGTATTTCCGCCTTAGCAGCAGCTAGCGGAAGACATAGCGGGAGTAAAACAAAGCTGGTCTGTATCGTCCTGCTGTCCCCCTCTGTTCGTCATATGCAGAAGTATGTACTTGTAGCTTCATTACGGAGACCAGCAGAAGCAAAAGTACAGTCTGAATAACACAATACAGGTCCATTTCGACACGAAGCGGGGCTTGCTAGGTTCAGGTTCAGGTTACTTTATTTGTACCCGTAGGTAGATTTGTTTTGCAGTCTGGTGACATCCATATTTACAAGCCACTAATTACATTCAACATAGACACAAACACAGGCACACATCTTACAAAATAGGTAAATATAAAATATGTACAATATAATTTTTATAGCTTGTTCAACTCTTTGACAGCAGCAGGGACAAAGCTGTTTTTGTAGCGCTGGGTTTTGCTTTTTGGGACAGCAAACCTCCGTCTGGAGGGAAGAAGCTGAAAGTTGCAGTGCAAAGGGTGGGAGTCCTCATTTAAAATCGAGTCGGCCATCCTCTGTACTTGTCTGGTGTACAGGGATGTCAGGCTCAGCTGTGACTCACCAAGCAAACGACTGGACCATCTAACTACCTCATCCAAGGATTTCCTTTGTTTCAGTTTTATCTGACCAAACCATGACATTAAAGAAAAGGATAAAACAGATTCAATAAAAGCCCGATAAAACATAGTCATTATGGTTCGGTCAATTTGGAAGCGTGCAAGTTTCCTCAAACAATGCAAATTTTGCTGACCCTTTTTGCACACCCTTTCACAGTTCACTTCAAAGTTTAATTTACTATCAATAATTGTCCCAAGATATTTGTACGATTGTACACATTCGGTGGTCTGGCCTTTTAGTATGGTGACTTTGTGCCTGGGAGTTTTCCTCCTAAAGTCAATAATCATATCTTTCGTTTTTGTTGTATTCAGCTGCAGGTAGGAATCCTCACACCAGTGAACAAAGTCATCAACTACTGGGCCGTGGCCACTCTCACCATCCTGGAGGAGACTGACAATGACTGAGTCATCATCATACTTTATAATGTGTCTGTTGTCATGTCTGCTCCGACACATGTTTGTGTACAGGATGAAGAGTAGTGGTGACAACACACACCCCTGAGGAGAGCCAGTAGAAGAGCACTTTAGGTCAGACAATGTGCCATTGACCCTTACTCTCTGCGTCCTGCTGGTTAAGAAATCCAGAATCCAACCCACCAGATTATTGCTCAAATCAAATTGTTGCAGGAGCCTTTCAACTAAGGCTGGGGCAACTCCTGGGGCAACGCCTTGATCCGATGGAGGAGATAGGAGAGAGAAGGACGGTGGCTAAACTGTCATCTCTGCTGGAGTCCGAGTTTCACCCTATGCAGGACATACTGGATGCACTGAGGAGCTCATTTAGCAGCAGACTACATCATCCCAGGTGCACAACCGAGAGGTTTCGTAGGTCCTTCCTACCAACGGCTGTCAGACTGTACAACCTAAGCAGGGCTGCTCGCAGAGATAGCAAAAAGACGTAACAAACTAATAGTTTTTTGAATGCAAAAGATGCAATAGACTTACACAATGGTCCTCTCCGGCATCCAACTAGGAACATACCGGTCGCTATGGAGGGTGAGAATATGTATGGGCACATAATCATACCATGTAGGATAACTAAATAGACGGTTATGCTGTTTCATCCCACCTAGCAACAATGCTCTGCACTGTGTGTGTTTATATATTTGCATATTTATTCCATCTAGCTACAATGCTCTGCACTGGGTGTGTTTATATTTATATATCTATATATTTATTCCATCTAGCTACAATGCTCCGCACTGTGTTTTTATATATCTACATATTATTCCATCTAGCTACATTGCTCCGCACTGTGTGTGTTTATATACTTGCATATTTATTCCACCTAGCTGCAATGCTCCATACTGTGGGTGTTTATATATTTACATATTTATTCCATCTAGCTACAATGCTCTGCACTGTGTTCATATATTCATATATTTATTCCATCCAGCTACAATGCTCTGCACTGTGTGTGTGTGTGTGTGTGTGTGTGTGTATATATATATTTTATAGTAATATGTACATATGTATATTAGCTGCTCTTGCTTGCTTGTTTTTTCTTGCCTTCTGATTGTTGCTCTGAGTGTTGCTATCCCTGTGCTGTTGCAATCCTGGAATTTCCCCGTTGTGGGACTAATAAAGGCTTATCTTATCTTATCTTATCTTATCTAAAATATGAGGTTGGATTGTATTAAAGGCAGAAGAAAAGTCCACAAATAAAAGCCTGGCGTGTGTCCCATTAAAATCCAGATGTTTAAAAAGCATGTTAAACAGAGTGACAGTGGCATCCTCCACTCCTCTGTGAGGCCTATAGGCAAACTGCAGAGGATCCAATGCATGTTCAGTCTGCCTTAGGACCTCACATCTGACCAGTTTTTCAAAAATTTTCATTAAAATTGAAGTCAAAGCAACTGGTCTAAAGTCATTTACCGTTTTAGGACAGCTGGATTTTGGAACGGGAGCAACCACGGCATCTTTCCAGATCTTAGGCACATGTTGTGTCTGTAAGGACTTATTGAAAATGTAATGAAATATAGGACTCAGTTCATGTGCACAGGACTTTACCAGGCGCCCACATATATTATCAGTGCCCTGACTTTTGTTCATTTTTACAGCGCAGAACTCCCTTTTAACATCCTGCATCTCAATATTAAAGGGCTGATTGTCTTTGAGTTTCTGTTTCAAATCTTGGATTTCTGTGCTGAAATCAAAGGAGTCAAAACAACCATAAAAACAATTAAAAGCATTAGCCAGCTCTGTGTCTGAACTAAAACCATCTAAAAACCACACGATTACTGCGCTCTGTGCTCTGAAGGCCTGCAATAGTTTTCATACTGGCCCAGGCTGAACCAAGTTTATTTGCTGCCATCTTGCTTTCCAACTCTGATTTATAATTCTGTTTTGCTCTTAAAATTTCGGCCTTCAGCTCCTTAGTGGCAACCTGTAGCTCAGAAACAGACCCCTGTTTAAAGGCAAGAGCTTTCCTCTGTAAGCAGGATTTAACTGATTTAGTAACCCATGGTTTGTTGTTGGAGTATATTTTGACACGTTTACGTGGAACAATCTTATTTTGACAGTAAGCCATGTATGAGCATGTGAGCTCAGCCAGAGAGTCCAAATCATCCCCGCAGGCCATTATGAACATCTCCCAGTCTGTACAGTCAAAGCATTCCTGGAGGCTGTGCTCTGAATCTTCTGTCCACACATCAATGTCTCTCATCTCCACCTTGCCTCTTCTGAGAGCAGTTTTATATGTGGGCAGCAAATGAACACAGTTGTGATCTGAGGATCCTAAAGGAGGAAGGGGGAGTGATTTATAGGCCCTCTCTATGGACCCATAGCACAGGTCCAATGTCTTTTTTCGCCTGGTTGGGCAGGAGACATACTGATGAAAGTTTTTAAGTGTCTTCTTTAAAGAAACATGGTTAAAATCCCCAAGAATGAAGTTTGGCGCCTCTGGAGAAATTGACTGCAGCCGCTGCACCACATCAGAGATGGTGCTGGAGGCGGAGTCAGCGTCTGCCCTCGGATGAATGCACACAGTTGTGATGAAAAGTTGGGGAAACTCACGAGGCAAATAAAAGGGGCGTAGTGACACAGACAGCAGCTCCACATCGGGTGTACAGATGCGCTCTCTGACTGTGACAGATGTGCAGTACTGCTTATTAATGTATAAACATACTCCGCACCCCTGACGCTTCCCCGTTACCTCTTCCTGCCGATCCGAGCGCAGCGGGGCTCCAAAGCCGTCAATCCACAGGTCTGCATCTCGATCATGCGCAGTAAGCCAAGATTCAGTGAAAGTCATGACGCAGCAGTTCTTAAAATCCTTCTGGTAACGTACATTGCCTTGAATTTCATCCACCTTGTTTCTCACAGACTGTGCATTCCCAAAAATTATCGAAGGAAGAGGAATGTTACCAAACTGACGTCTCCTAAGGCGCAATTTCACACCTCCACGTCTTCCACGCTTCCTTCTGCCGCCTCTCTTTTCACCGCTGTGTCCGTCTCTCAAAATAAAGTCCGGCAGTTGCAGTTTGGGCTCAATCACAGACGCTGCATCAGCTGTGTTTAAGCGTAGCAACACATCCCTGGAATATTGTATTCTGCCCGCTATTCTGCTCGCCATGGAGCCAAACGCGTTTACCTCAGAGACAAAGAGCCACAGCACAGATAGCAGCAGTGTGAGAGAGAAGAGGAAATCCATGTTGTAGATACCAGGGAGCTCTTCGCCATATATTCCACAAACGCTCCAGGGCAGAAACGACACAGAGGATTTTCTAAAAACGTAAAAAAGTACAAAAAACACACACACGCACACACGCACTATATCACCAGCTGCAGGTTGCTGCGTGCGCATGCGCCCAACCTTCCAGTGCTAACACTGGAAGTTGCTTATTTTTTGAACTTCGAAATGTCGACGTGCGCATGTCAAAATGATTTATTCCATTCAAACGTGTGACACATGGAAACGCACATCCTAATCAGATCAGCTTTTTCAGGATTCATGTAAACAGTAAAATTCTGATCTGAATTGTAATCAGATTGAAGAAATTTTGCCCATGTAACTGTTTTTACCCAGCAGAAGGTGGACCCTCATACCCGCTTCTTTGTCCCTGAAACAGTTCTGTATCCTGGTCAGTGCACATAATGGTGCAGCAAGGACAGAAGTCTGAGTTTAGATGGCTCTGTTGTTCAATCTGTCTGGATCTACTGAAAGATCCGGTGACTATTCCATGTGGACATAACTTCTGTATGAACTGTGTTAAAACCTACTGGGATGGAGAGGAGGGGGAGGACGGCGCCCCATGCTGTCCTCAGTGCAGGAACATCTTCAAACCGAGGCCTGTCCTTGTTAAAAACACCACGTTAGCAGAGTTAGTGGAGGAGCCGAAGAAGATTGCTCCACAGGATAGGAGTGTACCTGGATCCCAGAGCAGGTATTCTGACACCATGAACCCTCCTCTACAGAGTCCAGACCACATTCACTCTGCTGCTCTATGCTGAACTCTGGATTTGGCCAAGTCAAAACAAAAGAGACCAACTCTAAAACTGGGAACTTGGAACGTCCGCACTATGATGACAGGACTCGCTGCTAACCTCAAGGACATCAACGACACCAGGAAGACTGCCATCATCAATAATGAGCTGAAGAGACTGGGAGTGGATATCGCCACTCTCCAGGAAACACGGTTGGCTGACGCAGGCACACTGAGAGAGAAGGACTACACGTTCTACTGGCAGGGAAAGGGCAGTGATGAACACAGGGAACACGGAGTGGGCTTCACAGTGAAGAACACCTTGCTGAAGATGGTGGAACCGGGCAGCAATGGCTCTGCACGACTCCTCACCCTCCGCCTCACCACCACTCAAGGCCCAGTCACCCTCGTCAGTGTGTATGCCCCAACACTGACAGCCACACCAGAGGCAAAAGACGAGTTCTACGAGAATCTCGCAACAACTGTCAGGATCATCCCCAACTCTGAACAACTCATTCTCCTTGGAGACTTCAATGCCAGAGTGGGTGCTGAACGACTCCTGGCCCTCCTGTTTTGGACCATTTGGCGTGGGCAGAATGAACGACAACGGACAGCGGCTGCTCGAGTTCTGCACATATCACAATCTGTGCATCACAAACTCGTTCTTCAAGACCAAGCCCCAACACAAGGTTTCCTGGCGACATCCGCGCTCAAAGCACTGGCACCAGCTGGACTTGATCCTGACCAGGCGCACCTCACTGAAGAACGTGCTAATCACCCGTTCGTTCCAGAGTGCAGATTGCGACACAGACCATTCATTGGTGTGTTGCAAGGCCAAGCTGCAGCTGAAGAAATTCCATCGTGCTAGACAGCCTGGAAAGGCACGGATTGACACCAGCAAGATGACCCAACCAGAACTTGTTGAGCAGTTTGCCTCCACCTTTGAGAAGGAACTTGGTGTACCACAAGAAGGAGAATCTGCAAAGCAGAAGTGGGAAGAGCTGCGAAACACCATCCACCGTACAGCCTTGGCTACCTTTGGGAGGAAGACCTCAAAGTCACAGGACTGGTTTGATGCCAAGTTGACCGAGATGACCCCCGTCATTGAAGCCAAGCGCTCAGCACTTGCTGAATACAAGAAGTACCCAAACGAGAAGAATCTCCAGATTCTCAGGGCTGCGAGAAGCAAAGTTCAGCAGACTGCTCGGCGCTGTGCCAACGAGTATTGGACTCAGCTCAGCCAAGACATTCAAACCGCTGCCATAACAGGGAACATCCATGGTATGTACGATGGCATCAAGAAAGCACTTGGTCCAGCTCAGAGCAAGACGACCCCCCTCAAATCCTCCACTGGGGAGATGATCACAGAAAAGAACAAGCAGATGGAGAGATGGGTGGAACACTACTCCGACCTCTACTCCAGACAGAACACCGTGACACCGTCAGCCCTTGATGCCATCGACTGCCTGCCATCCATGGACGAACTTGACGCCGAGCCAACCATCAACAAACTCAGCAAGGCCATTGATAGCTTGGCCGCTGGCAAGGCACCCGGCAACGACGGCATACCCCCCGACCTGATCAAGCACTGCAAGACCGTCCTACTGCTGCCATTGCATGACGTCCTCTGCCAGTGCTGGAAGGAAGGTGCCGTACCACAGGACATGAGGGACGCCAAGATCATCACCCTCTACAAAAACAAAGGGGAGAGAAGCAACTGCAACAACTACAGGGGCATCTCCCTCCTCAGCACTGTTGGCAAAGTCTACCCACGAGTTGTTCTCGTTCATCTACAGAAGCTTGCCGAACGTGTCTACCCCGAGTCTGTGTGGTTTCCACGCTGAGCGATCGATGGTAGACATGATATTCTCCATCCGCCAACTCCAGGAGAAATGCAGAGAACAGAACATGCCCCTGTACGTCGCCTTCATCGATCTCACCAAAGCGTTCGATCTGGTCAGCAGAGAGGGCCTTTTCAAGATCCTGCCAAAGATAGGATGCCCACCAAAGTTGCAAAGCCTCATCGAATCGTTTCACAGCAACATTCAGGGGATAGTGCAGCACGACGGCAATGTCTCAGAGCCATTCAACATACGCAGCGGAGTGAAACAGGGCTGTGTACTTGCGCCAACCCTCTTTGGGATTTTCTTTGCTATGCTCCTGAGGCATGCCTTCAGCACAGCAACAGAGGGAATCTACCTGCACACAAGATCTGATGGCAGGCTTTTCAACCTCGCCTGCCTGAAAGCCAGAACCAAAGTACGCGAGGCTCTAATCAGAGACATGCTGTTCGCAGACGACGCTGCAGTCACAACCCACACACAGCAGGAGCTTCAGACCCTGATGGACCGCTTCTCCCAGGCATGCAAGGACTTCGGGCTTACCATCTGCCTGAAGAAGACTAACGTCTTGGCGCAAGGCACGGAAGCACCACCAACCATCACCATCGACGACTACGAGCTGGAGGTCATGAATCAGTTCACGTACCTGGGGTCCACGATCAGCAACAACCTCTCCCTTGATACAGAGATCGACAAGAGGACTGGAAAATCAGCCTTCACACTCGCTCGCCTCACCACACGAGTATGGGAGAATCCCAAACTCTCTGTCAAGACGAAGATGGCAGTGTACAACCCCTGCATCATCAGCACACTGCTCTATGGGAGTGAGACGTGGACAACATACGCCCGGCAGGAAAAGAGACTGAACTCCTTCCACTTGCGCTGCATTTGCCACATCCTGGACATATCCTGGCAGGACAAAGTGCCCAACACAGAAGTTCTGTCCCACGCCGGCCTTCCCTCCATGTTCACTCTACTCAGGCAGCGCAGGCTCCGCTGGCTAGGCCACGTTCACCATATGGAGGATGGCAGAATCCCCAAAGACGTCCTCTACGGAGAACTGGCGACTGGCAGGAGAGACGTTGGCCGCCCACAGCTGCGCTTTAGAGACGTCTGCAAGAGAGACATGAAGGTCCTGGAGATCAACACAGAGCACTGGGAGGACCTTGCAACGGACTGCTCCAAATGGAGAGGCACCCTGACCAGACAGCTCAAGGCGGGTGAAGAGAGACTGACTGCTGCAGCAGATGAAAAAAGGACCCGCAGGAAGAACCGCCACAGACCCAGCAGCACGGAGACCACCCACAAGTGCAACCTGTGTGACAGGGACTGCCATTCGCGCATCAGCCTGTTCAGCCACAGGCGGTGCTGTTCCGGCAGAGTAGACGTTTAAGATTCTCTTCCATGGTCATCATAGACCGACGGAAGCCGATGACGATGGTCCGGCACAGCTGCTAATTTAATGAGATAACGTAGACGGATTTTTAACAGACTGATGTTATATGAGAACAGTTAAATCATTCTGAATTTGTCTCTTGGTTCCTCTTGGGTCCTCACCTCTGTGATGAAAGATCTGAGCAATTTTTTTGATTATGTAATTTGATATTTTTCATCTTTTTTTGCCAGGCAATTATGAACATGCCAATAAGAAAAGATTGTATAAAGTTGTGCTATATTTTAAGGGTTGATGTAAATTTACCAAATGTTTCATCAAATATATGTTAAGAACTGTAAACATGAAAACTATTTTACTCTTTTGACCTCTTGAGTGTCATGAAAATGTGACAATGTTTGTTCCTATTTAGTTTTTTTTTTGTTCCTCAGTTCTCTCTTGGCGTTTGTGAAAGATCACTCATTGTAGACATAGCTGTAAATTGGGGGGACAACCTGAAAAAAAACTGAATTGTCACACACACCTGCCCCCATTCATCATAAATCTTTTTTTTATATCATGTTATATAACAGAATAAAATGTATCTGAAGCACCAATATTAAATTTGCAGCTTTTTTATTGTAAGTTTGCAACTTTTTTTGCATGAATGAGGGCACGCATTTAAAACTTTTTTTTCCTCTAATTTGCAGTGTTTTTATTGTAAATTTGCAACTTTTTTCCTCAGAAATTTTAATTTTTTTCTTATAAATTTGCAACTTTTTTCTTTTAAATCTGTAACTTTTTCTTGTAAATCTGCAACTTCGTCTCAGAAATTTTCCGTTTTTGCAACTTTTTTCCTAGTGAATTTGCTATTTGTTCTTCATAAATTCACTACTTTTTTGTCATGAATCTGCAACTTTTTTCTTCTAAATTTGCATCATTTATATGGATGCTGATTTAATTTTTATTCTGTGTAATTGATTCTATTTTTTTGTTCATCTAGACAGTGGCTTTTATAATGAGTTTGTTTTTAAGGGTTTGAGCTCTTAGGGCCCATAAACACAATGTAGCACAGGTTCCCTGACTTTTGTCTCATCAAGCTTTACTCTTGAAAATGTTCTGTTTATTGCCCTCCACTTCCCCGAAAACAGTGAAATGAAATATCCCCCCGTGATTGTAGACAGGACTGAAGTGTATATTTTGTTTATATTAGATGAGATTTTCCTTCAGTGACTCAGTTTTTGCCTGACATGCATGTATCCATATCAAAGGTTTAACTGTTTAAATGTATACTGTCTGTGCTCCATTTTCAGGACTGATGTAAATTTGTCAAATGTTTCCTTTTGAGCTTATTATGAAACATATCAGCATGTAATCAAATTGTAAAATACACTGTGTCCATTTTATTTAAACAATAAATAAATTTAGTCTTTAGCGTTTGCTTGATTATTTTGATTTGTATCCTTGTTTTGCTGGATATGAGCATGGACTGTCCATTTTACTTTAAACCTCAAATTAGTTTCAATTGAGTTTAATAGTGGTGTGATCACTTATTCTTTTGTATAAGATTTAAATCTAGATTGTTGTAAGGAAAGGTTTAGTTGACGACAGGTGACACTATGGCTTGTCTAGAGATCAGGTTTTTAAAAATGTATATTGGGATGTGAAGAGTTAATGGAACTTGTCATATTTTGTCACAGTTTATTAAAAATATGTTGTAAACATAAAATTGTTTGTCTGTTCCTTGTTGGTATAACAGTGATGTTGTGGTGACCCCCACAGCCTACGGGACAGGCAGAGTGCTCAGCTGGAGCAATTAGCAGAACAGTGAGAGGTATGGACTGATATCAATAGGTAGATGTGCCTTGCAGCCTCTCTTTGTCTTACAGCCCCAGAGCAGAGAGGAATCCCGGCGCCAGTAATCCTGCTATTGATATGTGTGACTCTAATGCAAATGTCCATGCTTTACTGCTGTGCATGCATTGTCTGTAGCTGGGTATAAGTCAACTGCATATCGCTTGCTCTCTCTTTTTGATCACTTGCTTGCTTGTTGCTGACTCAGAGACGCAGGGCTCGCTCTGGCGTGCTGCCACAGCGCTGAGTGAGCCTCATGATGGAGGACGAATAAAGCACCCTTTTAAACTTCAGTTCGCCGTGTCCGCCTGCACATATTTTGTTCCTCCACACTGGGACCTGCAGAGGGACAAAGATCGTCCGCTCCCTCTCACCGCGCTGTGGATCCCAGAGGCAGAGGATTGCCCACATCCTTCGCATCCACACGAGCGCGCGCGCACCGGGTCCTATCTCCACGATGACGACCTCCAGTGCCGGACGGAGAACGCAGCGCTTGGACCAGTACGCACCGTGACCCGACACGAGTGAACGACAGCAACAGCCTGAACAGGGAAGACCATCGGCGCCGACTGCGTTGATTTTCATCAAGCTCCCTGACCCTGACTCGCCTCGCGACAGCGGACCTGCCATGCACAGAAGCCCCGCACGCACACCGTGGGGTTATGAGAACAGCATAGCTGGAAGGTACGTGGCCGCAGCGCATGCCGCGCACCAGAGACAAGCCGGCTCTACAGACTGATACATCGTCCACCGCTGCTGCGCGTGCCCAAGAACACGGCCGATCGTCACCCTCGGAACCTTCAGGGCTGCTCACGCACCTGGAGCAGACACGCAGCCCGCACACAGGACTTTGTATGGGTCTTAGCCACGGCGCACACGGGAATTCAGCCGTCTGCTGTCCCCGAAGGCTTTAGGGCTGCACCCGCACCTAAAGCCAAACCGCCAAGTCCTTCACACAGCTTCAGCTTCTGTTTTTCTTCACAGCCACTACGCATTCTCGCAGGACCGAGCCGCGAGAGGAGTCAGACAATTTTTTCTTCTTCACACAGCCGCTGTGGATCTCTGCCACGTTCACCAGGAAAGCCCCTCAACATCGCAGATCCACATGCAATTTTTGCGCGGCCCGGACAACTTTGCCGTCCCGGGCCGGCACTTGCTACCCCCACCCCCCTTCCTCCACCTCCTCCTGCACAGAGCTTTTCCCGCAGCTCTCTTCCAAAGCCAGCCGATTGACGCCTCAGCCCCCTGCTGAGCCCTCTGGGGGGGGGGTGACCCCCACAGCCTACAGGACAGGCAGAGCGCTCAGCTGGAGCAATTAGCAGAACAGTGAGAGGTATGGACTGATATCAATAGGTAGATGTGCCTTGCAGCCTCTCTTTGTTTTACAGCCCCAGAGCAGAGAGGAATCCTGGCGCCAGTAATCCTGCAATTGATATGTGTGACTCAATTGCAAATGTCCATGCTTTACTGCTGTGCATGCATTGTCTGTAGCTGGGTATATAAGTCAACTGCATATCGCTTGCTCTCTCTTTTTGATCACTCGCTTGCTTGTTGCTGACTTAGAGACGCAGGGCTCGCTCTGGCGTGCTGCCACAGCGCTGAGTGAGCCTTGTGATGGAGGACGAATAAAGCACCCTTTTAAACTTCAGTTCACCGTGTCCGCCTGCACTTATTTTGTTCCTCCACAATGTATTAAATAAAACTAGAAAGCACTCAGAGCACAGACCTCCACCAAGGCTTCTTCCGTCCCTCATGGATCACCTCCAAAATGTAATGGGTTTGTGTGTAGGCCTAGAGCCACTTCTGGTGAAGATTGCATCAAAGTATGTCCATTAGTTTCGGAGTATTGTTGCTAACACTGTGAAAGATAAGAGCCTTAGCTGAGGCATGCATTCTCAGATCACCAAAATTTAATGGATTCGTCGGTAGCCCAAGAACCACCTCTGGTGAAAATTTCACCCAAATCCATCCAGTTGGTTTGGAGTATTGTTGCTAACACTCTGAGAGAAGATAAGAGCCTTGGTGAAGGTATGCATTTTGAAGTCATCACCAAAATCTAACCATCTGTTCAGTGTGCCATTACACAAGTGTGGAGGTAAAAGATCAGGCGAGATGCGACGAGCTGGAAGGGTGCAAAGTTTTATTTCCTCCAACATAATGAGACCCACTCTGTCCGTATGTAAATTGTCCTCCATTTCCTCCAGTCCTGCTGAGTGTGAATAGTATCAGTCTGCAGTGTGCTAGGTCACCACACGGCTCACCCCAGAATGCTCAGAAGGGGATGTGACACCCCTCCTCCCCCGGTTGTTTGGGCTCCAGCTCCGGTAGAACTGTCCTGCTGTAGAGGAGTGTCGGAGGCCATGTCAGTCCATGGGGGGGATGGGGTGGAAAAGACAGTGTGCTCCGCTCTGGGTCCCAGCATGTTGAATGGCCGTGGATCGTGGGCACACAGGGCCAATGCACATTGTGCGTAATGGAACCAACAGGTGATCGGCCGGTTTTAGGGAGTGAGGTGCGGGAAGAGCGCTGTGGAGGAGGAGGGAGTAAGTGAGTGCCGGCCCGGAACATCAAAAGGTATCTGGGCCACGCAAAAATTGCGTGTGGATCCGTGATGGCTTTCCCGGTCAACCTGGCGATGATCTGCAGCAGCTGTGAAAAAATTAAGTCTGACTCCTCTCGCAGCTCGGTCCGGTGAGCATGCGGGGAAGGCAAACGGCCAAGTTCCCCGAGGATGTGTAGCAGCTGTGAAACAACTGCAGCTGTGTGAGGGACTTGGCGGTTTGGCTTTTAGGTGTGGAAGCAGCCCTAAAGCCATCGGGGACAGCAATCGGCTAAATTCCCCTTGTGCGCCATGGCCGAGAAACCCATACAAAGTCCTGTGTGCGGGCTGCATGTCTGCTTCAGGTGCGTGAGCAGCCCTGAAGGTTCCGAGGATGGCGGTCGGCCGTGTTTCTCGAGCATGTGCAGCGGTGGAGGACGATGTATCAGTCTGTGGAGCCGGTTTGTCCCTGTGCGTGGTGCACACTTGGCGCAGTGACCACATACAGTGGGGCAAAAAAGTATTTAGTCAGCCACCAATTGTGCAAGTTCTCCCACTTAAAAGATGAGAGAGGTCTCCAATTTTCATCATAGGTATACCTCAACTATGAGAGAAAAAATGAGAAAAAAAAAATCCAGAAAATCACATTGAAGGATTTTTAATGAATTGGTAAATTCCTCAGTAAAATAAGTATTTGGTCAATAACAAAAGTTTATCTCTGTGGGTGGCCCCCACAACAGACTGGGACAAGCAGAGTGCTCAGCTGGAACAATTAGCAGAACAATGAGATGTGTGTATTGATATCAATAGGCAGCCTCCCTTTGTCTAGCTCTTTCCTGCTCTGTGACTCATATGCAAATGTCCATGCCTACTGCTGTGAATGCATTGTCTGTAGCTGGGTATAAAAACTGCATATCACTCTGTATCTCTTCTGTCTCTCTGACTGCTCAACTGACCACACGATTGCCTGAGAGCCTGAAGACTTGCTTCGGCGCGCCTGCACGGCGCTGGAGTGAGTTCTATGATGGCGGGATGAATGATAAATAAACACCCTTAAAAACTCTCAGTTCGCTGCTTATTATTCCATACCGCCACATTGGTGACCCCGAAAGAAAGCACACGCTTTGTGCAACGCAACCTTCTGATCCGGACTGCCACATTGGTGACCCCGAGAAAGAACACGCCTGACGACGAACGAACGCAGCACCCGGCGGTGTCTCCGACGACAAGCGAACGCAGCAGCCTGACGCAAAAGCACTGCCCTCCCTTCTGCCACACGGGAGACCTCGACGCAGAGCCACCACCAGGCGAACTCTCCGGAGATCATCCACGACCGGGAAGGCTGCAGAAAGCGTCATGGTGCGACCCTCGCCTGAGATCGGCACATCCACTCTGGGACCGGCCGAGGGACAAAGATCGTCTACTCCCTCTCACCGCTCCTCCGCATCTACACGAGCCCGAGGGACAAAGACCGTCTACTCCCTCTCACCGCTCCTCTGCATCGACATGAGCGTGCACGACGGAGAACGCAGCGCTTGGACCAAAACGCACCATGACCCGGCACCAGCGAACTACAGCAACAGCTAAGACAGGGAAGACCATCGGCGCCAACTGCGCAGATCTCCATCAAGCTCCCTGACCCTGATTCGCCTCGCGACAGCGGACCTGCCATGCACAGAAGCCCCGCATCAGAACAGCGCAGCTGGAAGGTACGGGGCCGCAGCGCGTGCCGCGCACCAGAGACAAGCTGGCTCTATGGACTTATACATCATCCCCCGCTGCTGCACACGGCTCTTCAGGACTGCTCACACACCTGAAGCACACACGCAGCCCGCACACAGGGTTTTGTGTAGGCCTCAGCCACGGCGCACAAGGGAATTCAGCTGTCAGCTTTTCCCGAGGACTTTAGGACTGCGCACGCACCTAAAGTCAACACGGCAAGTCCCTCACACTGCTGCAGCTCCTTTTTTCTTCATGGCCGCGAGAGGAGTCAGAGACTAATTTTTCTTCTTACAGCTGCTGTGGACCTCCGCACGTTCAACGGGACAGCCCCTCAACATCGCGGATCCACAGGCAATTTTTGCGCGGCCCAGACAATTTCGCCGTCCTGGGCCGGCACTTGCTACCCCCCACCCCCCTCCCTCCACCGCCGCCTGCAGCGAGCTTCCCCCGCAGCTCGCTCCCAAAGCCGGACTATCGAGGCCTCAGCTTCCTGCTGAGCCCTCTGGGGGGGGAGTACTGTGGGTGGCCCCCACAACAGACTGGGACAAGCAGAGCGCTCAGCTGGAGCAATTAGCAGAACAATGAGATGTGTGTATTGATATCAATAGGCAGCCTCCCTTTGTCTAGCTCTTTCCTGCTCTATGCCTACTGCTGTGAATGCATTGTCTGTAGCTGGGTATAAAAACTGCATATCGCTCTGTATCTCTTCTCTCTCTGACTGCTCAACTGACCACACGATTGCCTGAGAGCCTGAGGACTCGCTTCAGCGCGCCTGCACGGCGCTGGAGTGAGTTCTATGATGGCGGGATGAATGATAAATAAACACCCTTAAAAACTTTCAGTTCGCTGCTTATTATTTCATGCCGCCACAATCTCAATACTTTGTTATACACCCTTCGCTGGCAATGACAGAGGTCAAACGTTTTCTGTAAATCTTCACAAGGTTTTCACACACCTATGGCTGTAGGTGTATGAAAACATAGGCGAAAACCTTGTGAAGGTTTTGGCCCATTCCTCCATGCAGATCTCCTCTAGAGCAGTGATGTTTTGGGGCTGTCGCAGGGCAACACGGACTTTCAACTCCCTCCAAAGATTTTCTATGGGGTTGAGATCTGGAGACTGGCTAAGCCACTCCAGGACCTTGAAATGCTTCTTACGAAGCCACTCCTTCGTTGCCCGGGTGGTGTGTTTGGGATCATTGTCATGCTGAAAGATCCAGCCACGTTTCATCTTCAATGCCCTTGCTGATGGAAGGAGGTTTTCACTCAAAATCTCACGATACATGGCCCCATTTATTCTTTCCTTTACACGGATCAGTTGTCCTGGTCCCTTTGCAGGAAAAACATCCCCAAAGTATGATGTTTCCACCCCCATGCTTCACAGTAGGTATGGTGTTCTTTCTCCTCCAAACATGACAAGTTGAGTTTTTACCAAAAAGTTCTATTTTGGTTTCATCTGACCATATGACATTCTCCCAGTCCTCTTCTGGATCATCCAAATGCTCTCTAGCTCTCTAGAAAAGTAGTGAGGGAAGGAGAAATGATCACACATGCATCTGCTGCCTTCACTCGTCTGTATTAAGTCTTGAACATGACCAATAACATGTACATATCTTCAGCATAATCACATTTCAGCCATGCTACAAAAGTCCAGGGCCTTAGTACACCTCTGGCACAGCAAAAGTAAGCCAAACTATAAATGCATTTTTCTTAACCACATTAAACATCATATGAATTTATAAGATATGTTTTTAACCTTTTGTGGTGGACACACATATGTGACCTACTTTGTGACTGATGTAAGGCCTCACATTTTAGATCAGAACAAAGACAGAGCTTCCTTGGAGATAACAGGAAGCTGCAAGGATGTTAGCTTTGGTATGCAAGGCTTGAGACTGTGGGGGATGTTATTAAAGGATTAAAGAGGAGATGCATTGTAGACTGTGGGGGTGATATCAGAGAGAGAGGATGCATTGTTACTGGCAATTATAATGCAATGTGATCTGGATGCATGTGACTTGTGAACTGTGAGAGTCCTGGTATTTAAGGACCAGAGTTTCCTGTATTGGCCTCTTTCTTCTTTGAGATGTTGGTGAATGTGGAATAAAGCTGACTTGAGAGAAACCTGTCATCATTCTCACATTCCCACACTTTTAAATTATTGCTACCAAGGATTATGAATTATGCTTTTAACACACTAAATTGTTCTCACTGCTAAAAGAACTCAAGAACAAAATACAGTTTAAAACAAACACATCTCATCACCACACACATGAACCCATGGCTAGCTTATAAGACAACGACCATATGTTGCACAGTTGAAGGTGGTGGAACAGCTACGGCGTTTCCCTGCTGCTAGCTTAAATTTCATCCATTTAGCTCACATTCTTTTATCAATAAAGCCATGTAAAACTCATCAAACAATACAACAATACGTGGAAAAGAATATCTAACACTGGAGGCGCGGTGGAAGAGTGGTTAGCATTGCGGCAGCACAGCAACTCATCCTTGGCCGGGGGATCCTGGGTTCGATCCCAGCCCCAGACCAACAGTGATCTGTGTGGAGTTTGCATGTTCTCCCCGTGTCTGCGTGGGTTTACTCCAGGATTTCTCTGGTTTCCTCCCACATGCCAAAAACATGCAAGTTAGGTTAATTGGCATCAAAACTGGGGATTCTAAATTGTCCTTAGGTATGACTGTGAGAGTGAATGGTTGTCTGTCTCTCTGTGTTGGCCCTGTGATGGACTGGTGATCTGTCCAGGGTGTACCCTGCCTCTTGCCCAAAAGATGCCGGGATAGGCTACAGCCCCAACGCGACCCGAAAAGGATTAAGCGGAAGAAGAGGAAATGAATGAATGAATATCTAACACGCTTCCTCAAACTCAGTGCTTTATGTGCAATATTTACCTTAAATAGGGAAGAAAAGTAGGGAGGGAAGGAGAAATGAGCACACATGCATCTGCTGCCTTCACTCATCTGTATTAAGTGAGGTGCAGAGCGCCAACTCCCTCTACTGGATCCCTAAGGTGTTGCTGTGCCATTATAACTGTGTTATAAGACCAGTTAGCGTTGTTTCCCTGTATGTGATAGATCATGTGTCTGTGTCATCATGAGTGAGGTGAGGGTCTGTGTAAATGACCTCCCCCCCACCCCCCGTTCTGTGTTGAGTGAGTGAAGAATAACGCCTGTTGAATCACCATCATCTCTCTTTATTTGTGTGAACCCCATGAAACGTCACACTGGTTTCAGAAGTGGGATCTTGGAGAGATGGAAGCTAGGATCGACGTAGAGCTTCGGTGGCTCATCGGCCAGATAGTGATGGAGATGGATGAATGGAGCAGCGGACCTGACAGGGTCAGCATACCTCGCCTTCTGGCTTTCTCAAGGTAGGACAGGCTGAACAGAGCAAACCTGCCCCACTTCCCGCCCTTTTCAGGGCAGGACAGGACGGCAATTCCATTGTGACCAACAGACGACCGTCCCACCGACCCGCCAATGGGCCAAACTCCCCTGCTTTGATGGTAAAACCCCGCTGGATGGCTACCTGGCTCAGGTCGAACTGGCTGCTGTGCTGAACGGCTGGATGCCCAAAGAGATCGCCGTGCAAGTCGTGCTGGCCCTGGAGGGCAGGGCTCTCTGCACACTGTCTGACCTCTGGCCTGAGGAATGTCGCAGCTGGCCAGCGCTACAAGGAGCACTCCAGAGGCAGTTTGGGAGAGCGACCAACACTAAGCACGCCTGGGAACAGCTGGCCAGCCACCAGCAAGACCGCCGAGAGAGCCTGGGAGCCTACGCAGCGGACATACGGCTACTGACACAGCGTGGCTACCCGGATTTCGAGCCGGGGGTGGTGGAGAAGCTCGCCCTCCAACACTTCATCCGTGGACTCCGCCCGGCTTGGCTCCAGGAACACATCCGGATTCATGCAGCAAGCAGCTGGGAGACGGCCGTGGCAGAAGCGGAGTGGGTGGAGCCAATGATGGATCATACAGCTGATGTGTCCTCACCGAGGCAGAGAGCTTTCTAGACCACAGCTGAGAGCGAGGAGGAGGAGGAGGAGGAATTACGCCGGACCACAGCTGCGCGGTCGACGAGAGTACAACAACAGCAGCGTGAGAAAGGATGCTTCCGCTGTGGGGAGCCAGGACACATCGCACATTATTGCCTGGCACCCACCCCATGACAAACCGGCGAGGTGGGTGCCGGCTTTAACTCAAGAGCAAGGTGGCACAGATGGGGACCTGCCACCTCTCGCAGACATTTTCCCCAATGGACAGCTGGGCCGACTTGAACAATCACCAGGGCTGTATCTGCAGTGCAGTATGGACAGCACACCAATTCGGGCCCTGATCGACACCAGTTCCACTATTTCCTTGGTTGGACCCGGGGCACTGCCCGGCACAGATGGACTTGGAGTGCAAGGGTGGGAACCTACCCAGCGCTGCATCCTCACAGCCACCGGTGAGCATGCCAGGCTAGGGGGTGACAGGTCCTTGGGGTGGCCAGTCAGAACACGAACCACCTATTCTGGCAGGCTGACATCCAGGACCTGTGCATCATTGGACTAGATCTGCTCGCAGCATGGGGCGTGAAGATTGACACCACCAGCTCTTCTCTCCTGCTGGGGGCTCAAACCATTACGCTCTGTGGCAACAGCCAGACGAGGAACCAGGGGGCCCACGTGAATGGAGGGCCGGTGCTGTCAGCGCAGGCTGAGTATTGTGATCCAGCAGTCTCATGGCCTCTCCAGACTGCTATGGGCTGGGATAGCACAGTGGGTCACAGCTCTTCTTCAGATCACCGGACAGCTCTCCCCAGCGATGATGTCACAGAGGCCCTTGGCATGCAGCAGCTTTGGAGCGAGCAGGATAGAGATCCTGTCATCTCCCGGGTCCGGCAGTGGCTGGACATGGACCAGCGGAAGGCTGTGGCTGTGCTGGACCCAGAGACCAAGGCCCTGTATTCCCAGTGGTCCAACCTCTGCTGTCACGAGGGTGTTGTTTGTCAGCGGTGCCAGTCTCCAGCTGGGCAGCATCACATCTGGCAGCAGCTGATCCCCCAATGGCTCCGCCCCAAGGTGCTCCAGTTGGTCCATGGGTTGGTGGGGACAGGCCACTTCGGAGTGAGGAAGACTCTGCAGTGGCTTCAGGTTCAGTCCTACTGGCTGGGGTGCCGTCGGGATGAGAAGCGCCATGTCCACCGCTGTGCCATCTGCATGGCTCAGAGAGGACAGACGCAGCAGTATGAGATGGACAGCAAACCGGGGTTGAATTATTCGTTCAGCTCGAGAGGACACCTGCACACGGTACCCGAACTGGCTCGGGAGACCCTGGTAGTGGCGGAGAGTCGACACAAATGAGCGTATGACTCCCACTGCCAGGGGAGGGATTTTGCTGGACTTTTTCTGCCTGGAGCGGAAAGAAGGGCTGTCACCAAAGTTGGCGAGCCACTGGTCAGGACTGTGCATGCTGGTTGCCGACAACAGCGATCGCCCTGACGCCTGGATGGATTTGTATTGGACTTTTGAGTTGGACTTATTATTCTGGGGACAGAAACCAGTCCAGGGGGATAGTGTAGTGCTGGGGCTGTGATAAGGAAGCGGGGATTCTCCTGGCATGCTTGCGCCGCGGAGGATTCAAAGACTGTTATTATCTGTGTGTTCTAAGTGTTGCTGTGCCATTATAACTGTGTTTTAAGACCAGTTAGCGTTGTTTCCCTGTATGTGATAGATCATGTGTCTGTGTCACCATGAGTGAGATGAGGGTCTGTGTAAATGACCTCCCCTCTGCTCTGTGTTGTGAGTGAGTGAAGAATAAAGCCTGCTGCATCACCATCATCTCTCATTATTTGTGTGAACCCCATGAAACGTCACAGTATGAAACCATTTCTATCAAATGCATAAAACTATAGTCAGTGCATTAAAGGAGAATGAAGCTGTTGGGTTAACTATGTCTGACCCATTTACCCTGTTACACGCGAGGGCCACCTGGGCATCGTAAGGGTCAAACAGCGCTGTAGGGGCCCGGTCTGGTGGCCAGGTATCGACAAGGACATGGAGATTATGATGAAAGACTGCAATGCCTGCCTAGCTAGCGGTAAGACCGGGGCGCCACCATCCCCGCTCCTGCAGCCTCTGCCATAGCCGTCAGCCCTGTGGAAACACATCTAATTGGACAGTTACCCCCTGCAACAACATTTCTTACTGGTAGTCTAACCCACCAATATGCTTTTGTCCATAAAGAAAAATAATCTGTGTATGTCCACAAAAGCAAAGTAGTTTCATCTCTTCCTCTCTTCCTCCGCTCAGTAATGAAGACTCAGGCTCTTTGCAATAGGTCACGTTGACTGACGGCTCATCTCAGCTACCGCAGGGTCAGTTTGTAAATTCATTTGTTTGCGCTAAAAATGTCTATCCATATTAATAAAATGAGTAACGCATCTGATCAAATTTCAGTAATTGTAATGCATTACTGAATTTTTAAACAGTAGTTTCATTACACAACACGTTACTGCAAAAGTAGTGGCGTAACACATTACTCCCAACATCCCATGAATCTTCCGTGGTCTTCTTCTTTTCCTCCTGCCTGGCAGCTCCAACTTCAACATTGTCCAGTATAGCCACTATCCCTCCTCTGCACATGTCCAAAGCATCGAATCCTGTCCCTCCTAGTCACTCCCAATGAAAATCTTAGCATCTTCATCTACCACCTCCAGCGCTGCCTCCTGTTTTTTTTTGTCAGTGCCACCATCTCCAAACTACATCATAGCAGGTCTCACAACAGACTTGTAGATATTCCTTTTCACTCTAGCTGCTATCCTTCTGTCACAAATCATGCCTAACACTTGACTGCACCCTTTTCTTCACTATTGCTTTGGATGGTTGACCCCACGTATTTTAAACTCATCTATCTTCACTGTTACACCTGCCTCCCTCTCATTCACTCATGTATTCTGTCTTGCTTCTATTTTCATTCCTTTACCCTCCAGTTCATACCTCAACCTGCTCCTTACTTTTACAACAGATCAGAATGTCGTCTGTGTCAGTGATTGGGTTGTCGACTCCAAAACTGTTATAAATAAAAAATTCACATCATGAAAGTGCAGCCAGTGTGAGGCTTGAAATCATGTTGTGGTAAATTTCAGCATTACTTTGGTACTGGAGTCCTTTACTGGAGTGACCCAAGGCTCAGCTCTTGGACCCTCATTATTTTATAGGATTTCTTGTCAAAACATCAACGGATTCCATTTTAAATTGACAAAACTGACACACTCTGTTGGAGAGATTACAATCATTCAAACATTTTATTAATGTCCACATTAAATAAGGATTCACTTTAAATGTTAAATGTACATTGAAAATTAAAAGGTGGAAAACCTTTAACAAAAGGACATCAAAATGAAATATACAACTAAAGAAATAACCATTAATCTGCTACTATAACCCTACAGTTTTTACACTTGAGCTGATGTATGATGTATAAATTTAACGCAACAAAGCTGCATGCTTCAGGTAGGAATGTCCGAACAATTTCCCAAAGGCACACAGTCAAGGTGCTTTTCTGTCTGCCCCAACAAAAGTGTTTACAGTCAGCATACAATAGCCTTTAAATAACAACTGGTGTTTTTATAGCACACTGGATAAAGAAAGCAAGGGCAAAGACTTAAGCAAATGTTCAGTATGACACAAAACATTTGATAAATAACATAGGAGTAAACGATGAAAATAAAAGACAAAACATTGGCAATATACAGCTTGTAACAGAAGATATATAAAGGTAGGAGGTTTTAGACTAGGCAGGGTCAACTAAAGAGCATCACAATATCTTGAGTTCAAAAGTAGCCAGATTTAAAGGGGAAATATGTAGCACTGAAATCATACTGTACTGTATGTTCTTCATGTGTGTAAATGAGTGAGTCCTCTCTTGTTATTTAAACCCGTTAAACTAGTCAGCTTTTTAGCTTTAGCATACGAGAATAACTGCTTTTTTTAATCAACAACACCAGGCTGAGAGCAATTTTAAAAACAAAATGCAGATTTTTTTGTTCTTTCGCTTCACTTATTTGCACATCTCCCAATTCCATGCTTCCTGTTCTCCACCATCAGCCCTGCCTTCACTCAGTGCACCAGCTCCAGTTGGCTGGTGGAGAACGGCAGGACCCCGCTGACATAGTAGGCAATGCCCAGGGAGAGGAGGGCGATGACCACCAGCAGTAGTAGGACCCTCCAGAAGCCCAGATCCTCCACAAACTCCTGCCAGGTGGTCCTGAAGCTGGACAGGACACCCTCACTGTTCTGTAGGTTGGGGTTGAGCAGCGAGTGGCTCTCCATCGCACTTAAGAGGTACACACAAAACAAGTAAAATAGTGTTATTTTTTAATATTCATTACTCAAGTGTAAGTAAATTAGTAAAAACAAAAAAGGAGTAAAAAAGTACCTACTAAGTATTGCATTTTCTCCCAAATTTGCAGTTTTAGAATCTGTTTCTCATGAATTTTAACTTTTTTCCCCC
The DNA here is from genome assembly GCA_020510985.1 of Pholidichthys leucotaenia. NCBI lineage: Eukaryota > Metazoa > Chordata > Actinopteri > Cichliformes > Pholidichthyidae > Pholidichthys > Pholidichthys leucotaenia. The sequence goes on along the minus strand of CM035836.1, from coordinate 122,340,842 downwards.
ATATAAATTTGTGATTTTTACCACAAAATTTTGTAAGTCAAATCTGCAATTTTTCCTCACAAATTTGTGACTTTATTTTTTTTAGCAATGAGGAGTTTTTTCTGACACATTTTTCATTTAAATTTACTTTTTCCTCTCAATTTTTAGGTGATTTTTTTTTTTCACATAAATTTGCGATTTTTTTTAACCAGAAATTTGCAATGTTTTTCTATTAAAAAAAAAAAACCCTCTTCCTCATTCCTTTGCACATGAGCTTGAATAGAAGAACAATAATAACACTGATCACTATGAAATAAGACAAATTTATTATAAATCACCAAAGATTCTGTCTTTTCTGACAAGATCAAGGTATTACGATAAAACAGAGCATATTTACATGGGTCATACATTGGACATCTTTTGCCCCTAACCAGGACTCCTTTTGGCTTTAACAAAAAATAAATAAATAAAATAAAATAATGTCCTGCACTACCCTCACATACTTCTCTGCCACTCCTGACTTCCTCATACAGTACCACACTTCCTCTCTTGGCACCATATCATATGTTTTCTCTAGTTCCACAAAGACCCAGTGCAACTCCTTCTGACCTTCTCTATACTTCTCCATCAACACTCAAAGCAAACATTACATCTGTAGTACTCTTTCTTGGCATGAAACCATACTGCTGCTCACTAATTCTTACCTCTCCTCTTAACCTGGCTCCAACAACTCCTTCCCACATCTTCATAGTGTGGGTGATCAACGTTATGTCCCTGTAGTGTCTTTAATTTCCATTCCTGACCCACAGTCTCATCTTTCTTCAGCCTGCTTACCTCTCATTATCAGCCATCTGCATGGTCTCCAGTTTGGAGTGTGGCCCTCTGTTGAAGCCTTTCACCTCCTGCTCCTCCAGACCCTCCAGAAGGCGAATGGCATCTTTGTTGACACCGCGTCTCTTCGCCAGAACCAGAGGAGTTGACCCATTGTGATTACTGCAATTAAGCACCACAAATTAAACTCAGATGGCAAACTAAAATTAAAGGGAGTTGAGGAGGCTGTCATTATCACCTCTACAGAATTCTTACCAGATATCAATCTTTAAACCGTTGGAGACCAGGAACTGTATAGTATCCACATGACCACACAGATGCAGCGCCGTGTTTCCTTGATAATCTGTTGCCAACAGGTCGGCTCCAAACTTGTGCAGGAGACGACAAATGTCCACGTTCCCCCTTGCGGCAGCTAAGTGCAGACCGGTGCGTCCACGGTTGTCCCGGATGTTGGGGTCGCATCCTGTCTCGAGGAGCCTCTTGGCGAAGGGAAGATCCCCGTCGATGCAGGACTGCAGCAGGGGAACGTTGGTCTGCGACGAGTCATTGATGAAGACATAGGACATGTCCGAGTGGGTGTCAGAAAATTCCAGCGTACCTGATTTGGGGGAAAGAAAAAAAATGTTTTACATAATTTTCATGCATAAGAAAATGGAAAAATGTTTGGTTAATGGTGGATGCAAAGTCAGCAGCCCCTTTATCCAGCTCTTCTTTTACTTTGCAGCTCTTCTTGTAAATTTTAGGTCTTTATCATACATTCGAATTGTCATAAATTTGATCGCTTTTGTGTGAGTGCAAATTTATTCCTGTAAATTTGTGACTTTTTGGTACTTTACCATCAATTCACTGTTTTGGGGTTGGTTTTTTTTTGTAAATTTGGTCAAGGTACCTTTATCAAAATCAGTTTTGGGGAAAAGGCAAATATCTGAATAAGTTTTTTTTAAAGAATACCAGTACAAAAAAAATGATTATCCGCGCAATCCCGTTTTGGGGTTCAGTAAGTGAGTGTGTATGTACATAATGGTCCTCAAAACAGCATAAAATGTGGACTAAATTAACAGTCACAAACTTAACGACTGCACTTTGTTCGTTTGGGAAATCTGAGCAGTCCTGAATGCATCTTTATAGGCCACTTATATAGATGAACCGTATAAAATGGAGCGCAGCAGGCTTTAAAAACAGATATTTACACCTGTATTCTTATTTTATACACACACAAAAAAAAAAAAACCCTACACGACAGTACATTTGCCTGGTTTGGAACAGTTATCTACTTCACCTCAAGAAACCAAATTTAGTATCATCTACAGACTGTAGTTGCAATATTGCATAAAGAACCAAAATGCTTAAAATTCAGAGGAAATTGCCAATATTGCCTTTGGGAATCTTCATAAATGAACATTATCGTTTTGCTAATGTTAGCAGCTAATGTTTATACTTGATAAAAAAGCAGATACCTATCCAGGTGTTCATGTTCAATGGTTTGTTAGCCAGAATTAGTTAAGATATAGCCAATGATGACCCAATAATAAATCATATTAATAAAATACCAGACTTCGATCCAAAATCCAACAACTCGACCGTTAGCAGAGCTAACGTTAGCATAGACGCTAACGTTTCGCAAGCAGCTAAAACGGACTTTTAATAAAACATACATCCTCTGTGGAAACGTGTGCAATAACTGGCTGTTAATTTGGATTCCTGACTCTTGACTTCGATGTTACTCACCTGTTAACTGGTTCCCAATTAGCAGAAAAAAAATCAACTCGTTTAGCCTTGAGCTAACAGTGCTAGTGGTGCAACTGTTGTTGTTATGCTTGCTAACTTCTTCTGCAGCAACGAGAGCATTTGTTGTCTTTGTCGCCATCTAGTGCTGTGGTGGAGAATCACGTTTGCAAAACATTTTAGCCTTCAAAAGTCGAAGCAACGTTAGTAACAAAGATTATTTTTCTACGTGTATTATTTTCCTCAAAAATTTAACCCTCCTGTTATGTTACGGGTCAAATTGACCCGTCTTAAAGTTTGAACATCTAGGAAAAATAGTTAAAAGTATTTTTTCAGTATGAAACTTCTTCTGCTTGCCTTAATTAGCGTAATCAACATATAATATGAAAATGGTTCATCTCACATATTTGCAGTCACTCCCTGCATGTTTATATCACATAGATACTGTTTGGGTCAATGTGACCCAGCAGTCAAACTGGAGGTAAAAGGGTGTCAGAAATGTCAGACTTGTGGTCTATATTAATCATATATTCCATAACCTACATATGTTGAAGCATGTGGAAATGTTTAGTAATTACATATGTAAAGGACTTCACACCTCTGAAAGGACAAAGGCTCTCAACCGCTGAGTGAAGAACAAAGACGTTCCCAGACGAGGCGGAGGAGACCGGAGGAGCCACCCTCACCCCCTAAGGCAGTGCTTCTCAATTATTTTTTGCAAAGCCCCCCTAGGAAAGAGAAAATATTTCGTGCCCCCCCAACTCGCCGCAGTGACTATAAATAAGATCATTATCTATAAAAATTGTATAAGTATTCCTAAAATTGTATCCTTTTTAACATTAACAAAAGAAAAAAGCAATATAAATCAACTTTCAACAAATATTAACTTTATTTTGCCACACAGAAACCCTGTTATAGTCTAAAACAGAAAAAAAAACTTAAAGTGCATCAAAGTGCCTGAAATAAAAAATATGTCAATCCTTATTTAAACTAGAAACATTTTTGACCAACTGAACCATTTGATGCTGAGAAAAATAATTCAATCAATAAATAATATTAAATGTAAATTGATCTGGAACATTAACACAGGAGTACCAATATATTTAACATTTTAGTCTGAAGAAAAAGGTAGAAAAAGGCAGTATCAACTCCTCTGCAATTGTGTGGGGTTTTTTGCACTGCGCAATTTGGTGCGCCACTTTAAATGATACTGAAAGTGCTCGCTGGTTTACTGATGTAGCGTTCACAAAGCGGGACGATTGTTGGCCGTACTCCACACGTTTTCGCTGAAAAAAATCAAGCGGCTTATCAACGTGTTGAGGATGTAATGTCTGTAGGTGACGTCTTAATTTATTTGGCTTCATGCTGTCCGCTGCCAACACTTTCAGACACAGTGAACACACCAGTCTTTCCTCGTCTCCCACCGTAGTCAGAGTGAAGCCAAGCGCTAGATAAGCTTCGTCATATTTCCTCGTCTTAGCTTTTGGGAGACTTTCATTTGTCTCTTTACCTGTGTCTCTCTCCGCCTTTCTTTTCGTTACTGTTAAATATTTCTCCATGGTGTCTCTCGAGGGGTTTGTTGACAGCAATTTAAAAAGTTTTAAACTCCCACACAGACTTTGACAATGAGAGCGCCGCTGCACCACCTGCTGCCGTGGATGTGTAATTACACTTTACACGGCAAAAGCAAAGCCTGTTCCCCGGGGTCACACGCGCCCCACTATTTGAGAAGGACTGCCCTAAGGCGAGGAGAGGAAATACCAAGACAATGGGGGGATTAAGATAATGAGGGATGTCAGCCTTTGTTATGCATGTCTTTTGTTGTGTGCACGTATAAAGCCAGTGAGCTGGAGAGATTCTGCCTCTTTTCCCTTCTGCCACTCTGCACCAGATGAGACTTGTTGGAAAAGCTGATTAATAAACTTTGTTTATAAATCACATCGCCTCTTCATTTCCAAGCTCTTCTACACTGGTGACCCTGACGCGAGTATGGACCTGAGGCGTTCCCCCGCAATCGACTCATCCGTGGCGACCCACGCAGACGAGGGAACAGATGGACAACTGTTCCCCCCGGTAGAAGAGATTGAGAGGGCTCAACCGAGCACCAGCACCGCCGTGACAGCCGAGGCAAGGCACTCTCACCCGGCGGTCACAGCAGTGATGGTATGCACGAATGCTGTCGCCGTCAAGCTGCCAGACTTCTGGCAAGAAGACCCCGCCTCTTGGTTTCAGCAGGCTGAAGCCCAGTTTATACTGGCGGGCATCACGGCTGACGATACAAAATTTTACCATATCGTCTCCAAACTCGACGCCGCCACTTCGAAGTGTGTGTGGAGCATGATCCGGCGACCACCGGCCCGGGACAAATATGAGACGCTCAAAGCAACCATCGTGGCGAACTACGTCCCATCAGCGGAAGAGAGAGCCGAGAAGATCCTGGCGGTCTACGGCCACAGAGGGTGCAAACCGAAGGCCCTCGTGGAGGATTTGCTACAGCTCAAAGAAGAGGACAATGACAACTTCCTCTTCCAGTTTATATTCCTCAGCACGCTGCCGCCACACATGAGAGGGACACTCGCCAGCATGAAATGCAACAACCACCAAGACTTCCGCGCACTGGCCAACGAAGCTCATCGGCTCGTCAACGCCTGCAAGGAGCTGACACCCACAGCAGCATCCACAGACCTCAAAGCTGACGCCCCGAGCCACGAGGAGCCACAACCCACTGAGCAGACCCAGCCCACGGTGACAGCGACACGGCCAAAACGTAACAGACAGAGCGACGTCTGTTATTATCACCACCGCTTCGCCGAGAAGGCCCACAAATGTGTTCCCCCCTGCAAATTTGCGATTTCGGGAAAACACCAAAGCCGAGAGCCGTTAACGGCAGCGGTTCTCGGCGAGAAGAATAAGCTGTTGTACGTGACGGATGGACACACAGGCAAGCAGTTCCTCATCGACACAGGAGCCCAGCTGAGTTTCGTCATGCCCTCCCACGCAGATCGAGCCACGGGCACCCGGGGCAACGGAGCCGTGGCAGCCAACGGCTCTAGCATCGACACGTTCGGCGAAAAGAGCCTGCACCTCCTCATCCACGGCCGCAGCTACAGATGGACATTTGTTGTAGCGGCGGTGAGTTTTAACTTATTAGGTGCGGATTTTTTGTGTGCACATGGGTTATTAGTAGATCTAGCAAATAGGCGCCTGGTTAATGCACTGTCCTTTGCTTCTATTCCATGCTCAGCCCGAGTTTCTCCACCACCTGTGCAGGCCAACGTCACTACGGCAGGAGGTAAGTTTGAGCAACTCCTCACCCAATTTCCAGCACTCACAATTCCCAAATTCTCAACCACTGTGGCTAAACACGGGGTTGAACACTTCATTCCCACAACGGGACCTCCCGTTTTTGCCAAAGCGCGCCGCTTAGACGCGGCCAAGCTCAACATAGCACGGGACGAGTTTACAACTCTTGAAAAATTGGGCATTGTTAGACGCTCGAAGAGCCCCTGGGCCTCACCACTTCACATGGTTCCGAAATCCGACGGTTCTTGGAGACCGTGCGGAGATTACCGCAGATTAAACAACGCTACAGCGCATGACCGTTACCCAATTCCTCACATTCAAGATTTTTCACTACATCTAGCGGGTGCGCGCATTTTTTCAAAAATAGACTTAGTCCGCGGTTATCACCAAGTCCCAGTCCGAGCAGAAGACATTCCTAAAACAGCGGTAATAACCCCTTTCGGCCTTTTTGAATTTCTGCGAATGCCTTTCGGCCTCAAAGGCGCTGCTCAAACTTTTCAACGAATGATGGACGCGGTCCTACGCGACCTTCCTTTTGTCTTCGTCTACCTCGATGACATGCTGGTAGCCAGCTCGTCTGAGGAGGAACACGAGCAGCACCTCACTACGGTTTTTCAGAGGCTAGAAGAGCACGGGCTAATAATCAATCCAGCCAAATGCAAATTCGGCGTGTCACAAATTGATTTTTTAGGACACGAAGTCTCTCCGAAGGAGGCAGTTCCACTTCCAGACAAAGTTCACGCGATAGAAAGTTTCCCACGGCCACAAACGGTCAAATCGCTACAGGAATTTTTAGGGATGGTTAATTTTTACAACCGCTTCCTCCCCCACGCAGCTCAACTCATGCAGCCCCTATATGACGCGCTCAAAAAAAAGAAGGCTTCCAACGCGGTCGAATGGACCCCGGAGCGCGAACGCGCTTTCGCGGAAGTAAAAAGCGCCCTAGCTAACGCCACATTGTTAGTTCACCCAGATCCCTTGGCCCGCATCGCGCTAACCACAGACGCTTCAGACCTAGCTATAGGGGCAGTTGTAGAACAACTTGTCAGCGGGGTCTGGCAACCTTTAGCATTCTTCAGCAAATCGCTAAATCAAACTGAGCGTAAATACTGCACTTTTGACAGAGAGCTGCTGGCGCTTCATTTATCCATCCGCCACTTCCAGTTCTGGTTAGAAGGGCGGAGTTTCACGGCTTTTGTAGACCATAAACCGCTCACCTTTGCTATGGCTAAAATTTCAGAACCATGGTCAGGCAGGCAACAAAGACAGCTAGCTGCGATTTCAGAGTTCACCACAGACATTCGACACGTGGCAGGCAAACTTAACGTAGTAGCAGACTGTCTCTCTCGCGCTGTGACACCTCCAGAGCGTGAGGAGATAGATTATACTGCCTCAGCAGCAGAGCTCTTCACTAACACAGACACATACGCAGCACCTGTCCATGCAGGGATAGATTATGCAGCCATGGTGGAGGAACAAAGCGGTGACACAGACGTGCGCGCACTCCTGTCTGGACCAACAGGGTTAAGGCTGGAGAAAAAGGGTTTACGCGACGGCGTACCCCCCCTAATATGCGATGTTTCAACCGGCCAACCTTGCCCGTTAGTACCAGCTACATGGCACCGCCGTATTTTCGATACAATTCACTCCCTCGCGCACCCAGGTGTGCGCGCCTCGGTTAAAATGGTCACCGAAAAGTTTGTGTGGCCAGGCCTGCGCAAAAACGTAAAAGAATGGGCGAAAACTTGCATTTCTTGTCAACGTGCCAAAATACACAGACACACAAAAGCCCCTCTGGAGCCTTTTCCAATCCCTGCTAGAAGGTTCGACCACGTTCATGTCGACCTCGTGGGGCCACTACCTTCCTCCCAAGGTTTCACACACCTGTTAACAATGATAGACCGCACCACACGCTGGCCAGAGGCAGTCCCTCTAGCGGCAACCACAGCGGAGGAAGTCGCTCGCGCTTTTTTGACAAACTGGGTGGCATGTTTCGGCGTCCCATCGGACATCACGTCCGATAGGGGGCCTCAATTCGCCTCGGAGCTCTGGTCAGCCATGTCCAACAGCTTAGGGGCAACAATTCATCGCACCACCGCTTATCACCCTCAGGCTAATGGGTTATGCGAGCGTTTTCACAGGTCTTTAAAGGCTGCCCTCAGAGCCTCACTAACGGACACAAATTGGGTAAATAAACTTCCCTGGGTTTTATTGGGGTTGCGTGCTGCACCTAAAGAGGACCTAGACGCCTCTCCCGCAGAATTAGTCTTTGCACAACCTCTCAGGCTTCCAGGTGAATTTTTACCAGAGAACCCAGAGCCAGGGCACCTTCCAGTCCCAAGGTTTTTAGGCAGCAACGGACCGGGCTCTCTCCCCGGTCCAGCTCATCACTCCTTCCCACGGGTTTTTGTCCCTCAAGCTTTAAAGAACGCTGAGTTCGTTTTCGTTAAGCATGAAGCTTTAAAACCAACTTTCCGACCAGCATACGATGGGCCATTCAGAGTGCTGGAACATGGTGATAAACACTTTGTGCTTGATTTTGGGGATAGAAAAGAAACAGTCAGCGTTGACAGACTTAAACCTGCCTTCCTGTTGAAAGACGAGCCTGCACAGTTGGCGAGAGCACCTCGGCGGGGTAGACCCCCCAAGAGAAAAAACTCAACCCCCCGGCAGGGAACAGTTAACCTCTCTCCTTCCCACACTGCAGATTCCTCACAAGAAGGTCCCAGCAGGGCGCCTAAACCAACCTACAGCAGTTTTGGGAGAAGATTGAAACCCAGACAGCACAGGGACTGATACCAACCACTCCACAATTGTTTACTAATTGTGCTGCAGCAGTTTAGGACTGACTTATGATTTTACTATGCTGTTATGATTACCACTGAACTCTCTTAGAAGCATGGCTGCTAGAAAGTTTCTTCTGTGGCAAGAGATGTAACATTTAGTATGTCATAGTAACTATCCTAGACTGTGAACCATTCTATTGTCTTTTCTTAGTTGTTTGGGGGGCCTGTGGTCTATATTAATCATATATTCCATAACCTACATATGTTGAAGCATGTGGAAATGTTTAGTAATTACATATGTAAAGGACTTCACACCTCTGAAAGGACAAAGGCTCTCAACCGCCGAGTGAAGAACAAAGACGTTCCCAGACGAGGCGGAGGAGACCGGAGGAGCCACCCTCACCCCCTAAGGCGAGGAGAGGAAATACCAAGACAATGGGGGGATTAAGATAATGAGGGATGTCAGCCTTTGTTATGCATGTCTTTTGTTGTGTGCACATATAAAGCCAGTGAGCTGGAGAGATTCTGCCTCTTTTCCCTTCTGCCACTCTGCACCAGATGAGACTTGTTGGAAGAGCTGATTAATAAACTTTGTTTATAAATCACATCGCCTCTTCATTTCCAAGCTCTTCTACAGACTATTTCTTTCTTTGCACCTTATTGCAACATATTTCTCACACACACACACACACACACACAGAGAGAGATGCAGGTGTTATGACTTTTGACGGGAACCCTTTATGTTCTCGCAGGAAAACTCCACCCATATTCACACATAATGTAAGGTACAGACCCGCCCTCCCATCTGTCATTATGGGGAATGTACGATCAATACTCGGAAAAACAGATGAGCTAGCGGCTATCTCCCGCTACGATAGCATATACCGGGAGTGTAGTCTGATGCTATTCACAGAGACGTGGCTAACAGAACTAGCAGCAGATGCTAACATTGAACTGGAGGGTTTCCACGCAATACGGGCAGACCGAACACCAGACAGTGGGAAGGCAAGAGGCGGTGGAGTGATGATGTACATCAATAACAACTGGTGCAGACCGGGACATACCACGGTTAAACAACAACACTGCAACAAAGACATTGAGTTGCTAGCTGTTAGCATGCAGCCTACCTACCTCCTGAGGGAATACTCACACGTGATCTGCATTGTTATTTATGCAAATCCGACGGCAAACGCTGGGACAGTGCGTGACGTCATCCACTCAGTAACTGGCAGGCTGCAAACAGAACACCCAGATGCTCTTCTCCTCATCTCAGGCGATTTCAACCATATTTCACTGTCTCCCATTCTACCCACATTTACCCAGTATGTCACATGCCACACTAGAGACAATAAAACACTGGACTTATTCTACGCAAACACTAAGGAGGCGTACACCTCATCACAACTCCCCCCACTCGGGAGATCGGATCACAACTTGGTTCATCTCCTGCCGGTGTACAAACCCCTAGTGCACAGACAACCTCCAGTCATGCGCACAGTAAAGTTATGGTCTGAGAAGGCAATGGACGCTCTAAAGGACTGCTTTGAAACCACTGCCTGGGAGCAGCTCTGCAATCCACATGGTGAGGACATCGATGGCCTCATTCACACCATCATGGACTACATCAGCTTCTGTGTGGACAACACCGTACCCACCAAGACCATACGGTGTTGCTCGAACAACAAACCCTGGATCAACCCTGAGATAAAAACACTTCTGAGAGAGAAGAAGAGGATCTTCAGGTCGGGGAACAGGGAGATGCTGAAGTCTGTACAGAGGGAGCTGAGGAGGAAGATCAGAGAAGGCAGGTACAGCTTCAGGAAGAAGATGGAGGACAAGCTGCAACAGAGCGACATCAGTGGGGTCTGGAGAAACCTTAAAACCATCTCTGAGCTCCAGAATACCTCCTCCCAGGCCACGGGGGGCAGGGAGTGGGCGAACAATCTGAACCTGTTTTTTAATAGGTTTGACCAACCGCCCTCCCCCCCAACTGCACAACAACCACTGCTGCCTCTAAAGACATCGAGTCCTGCTGCCCACACCCCACTCCACCAACACCCCCCCACTCCCAACACACAGCCCCCCAACATGACCTTCACAAAGACCCAGGTGAGGACGGAGCTGAGGAAGATCAAGGCGAGGAAGGCGTCGGGACCGGACGGCATCAGCGCAAAGCTCCTCAAGTCCTGTGCAGATCAGTTGTGTGGGATTGTGGAGCTCATCTTCAACCTGAGCCTGAAGCTGGGGAGGGTACCACAGTTGTGGAAAACATCTTGTGTGGTACCTGTACGAAAGACTTCCCGCCCCAAAGACCTGAACAGCTACAGACCAGTGGCCCTGACGTCCCACATGATGAAGACCCTGGAGAGACTACTCCTTGCTCACCTCCGCCCCCTGGTGGGACCAGCGATGGATCTACACCAGTTCGCCTACCAGCATGGCATTGGGGTGGAGGATGCAGTGATCTTCCTCCTTCACCGTTCTCTGTCCCACCTGGAGAAGCCCGGGAATGCGGTGAGGATCATGTTCTTTGACTTCTCCAGTGCTTTCAACACTATCCAACCGATGATCCTGAAGGACAAGCTGCTGTGCGCAGGGGTGGAACAGCACCTGTCATCATGGATCCTGGACTACCTCACTAACCGGCCACAGTTTGTGAGAACCCGGGACTGTGTGTCCGACACGATCATCGGTAGCACGGGGGCCCCCCAGGGAACGGTTTTGGCTCCCTTCCTGTTCACCCTTTATACTGCGGACTTCTCACACAACACAACACACTGCCATCTACAGAAGTTCTCTGACAACTCTGCGATCGTCGGCCTCATCACTAACGGAGATGAAGCTGAGTACAGAGGACTTATCCAGGACTTCGTGGACTGGTGCCATCGGAACTGCCTCCAGATCAACACGAGGAAAACTAAGGAGCTGGTGGTGGACTGCCGCAGGCAAGGACAACCCCTCACAGCACCAGTAAACATACAGGGAACAGACATCCTACAAGTACCTGGGTGTTCATTTGAACAATAAACTAGACTGGTCACACAATACCGACGCACTCTACAAGAAGGGACAGCGCAGGCTGTTCCTGCTGAGGAGACTCAGGTCTTTTGGTGTACAAGGGGCGCTGCTGAAGACATTCTACGACACGGTGGTGGCATCAGCCATCACTTTTGGAGAGGTCTGCTGGGGCAGTGGCAGCATTACAGCAGCCGATAGGAAGAGACTGACCAAACTGATCAAGAAAGCTAGCTCTGTCCTGGGGCAGCGCCCTGACCCAGTGGAGGAGATAGGAGAGAGAAAGATGGTGGCTAAACTGTCATCTCTGCTGGAGTCCGAGTCCCACCCTATGCAGGACATACTGAACGCACTGAGGAGCTCATTTAGCAGCAGACTACATCATCCTAGGTGCGCAACCGAGAGGTTTCACAGGTCCTTCCTACCTACGGCTGTCAGACTGTATAACCTAAGCAGGGCTACTCGCAGAGATAGCAAAAAAACGTGACGACCTAATAGTATTGAATGCAAAAGACGCAATAGACTTACACAATGGTCCCCTCCAGTATATACAACTAGGACAATATCGGTCGCTACAGAGGGTGACAATATGTATGGGTACATATTCATACTATGTAGGATAACTAAGTAGACGGTTACGCTGTTTATTCCATCTTGCTACAATGCTCCGCACTTTGTATATATATTTATGTGTATGCATGTATATCCACTGCTCTTATTTATATCTTCCGTATCTTCTTAATTATTGCTCTGAGTGTTGCTATCCTTGTGCTGTTGCAATCCTGGAATTTCCCCATTGTGGGACTAATAAAGGCTTATCTTATCTTATTCAGTGGACACTCAACAGGGGAAGGGCAAAACATATAAAAGCTTCTCTGCATGGGAGTCCTATCAACATTACACTGTCAGGCAGACCTTTACAAAATGAGCAGCAGAAGCGAAAGGATGACAGTCCAGGAGGCTCTGGAAGCCATCTTTGATCATGACAGTGAAATAGAGGAGGATGTGTCTGAAGATGAAGACTATCTTGAGCTAAATTCTGATTCTAATGATTCTGATTTTGAACCAGATGATGGAATAGCTATTCCTGTTCCTCCAAGCAAGACATTTATGTCAAAAAATGGTGAAATACATTGGTCTTCATCCCCAAATGTGCGTCAGGCAAAACTGTCTGCAGAAAACAATAAAGACAGTGCCAGGGCCCACTAGGATGGCAGTGACTCGTGTGACTGACATCAAGTCAGCTTTTGAGCTGGTCATGCCAGATTCAATACAGAAAACCATTCTGGAAATGACTAATCTAGAAGTGAGGCGTGTTTTTGGGGCGAAGCGGAAGGAGCTGGACAAAACACATTTAGATGCGTATTTGGGGTCCTCATCCTGGCTGGGGTCTATAAATCAAAGGATGAATCAACAGCCAGTTTGTGGGATGCAGAGACAGGGAGGCCGATATTTCGAGCCACAATGTCTCTGGAGACTTTTCGCATTTTCTCCAGAGTAATCCGATTTGATAATCAAGAGACAAGGGCTGGTAGATGGGAGATAGACAAGCTGTCAGCTATTAGGACAGTGTGGGACAAGTGGGTAGAGCAACTTCCACTACTCTATAACCCAGGCCCTAATATCACAGTAAAGGCTGGTGGCATTCAGAGGTCGCTGCCCATTTAGGCAATATATGCCTTCCAAACCAGCTAAATATGGAATAAAAATCTGAGCAGCATGTGATGCAAACACCAGCTATGCATTGAACATGCAGGTTTACACTGGAAAGCAGGTTGGAGGAGCCCCGGAGAAGAATCAGGGCACAAGGGTCGTGCTTGACATGGCACAGGGTCTCAAGGGGCACAACATAACCTGTGACAATTTTTTCACAAACTACAACTTGGGTCAGGAGCTTCTGAAGAGAAAGCTCACAATGGTCGGAGCTATCCGAAAGAACAGGGCTGAACTCCCTGCTGAGCTGCTGGTAATCAAGAACAGGACCCCTCAATCTTCCATGTTTGCCTTCACAGACACCACAGCCCTAATGTCTTACTGCCCCAAAAAGGGAAAAAATGTTGTGCTCATGAGCACTCTGCACAAAAATGCTGAAATAAGCACAAGCGAGGACCAGAAACCAAGCATGATCCTGGATTACAATGCCACCAAAGGGGGGGTAGACAACTTGGACTAAGTAACAGGGTCCTACTGCACTAAACGAATGACTGCGCGCTGGCCATTGGTCATCTTTTATAACATGATCGATGTATCGGCCTACAACGCATTTGTCATTTGGACTGAGATCTTTCCTGACTGGAATGTGTCAAAGCTGTACAAGAGGCGCATCTTTCTCGAGGAGCTGGGAAAGGCGCTTGTGACACCGCACATCCAACGGAGGGAGCACCTGCCAAGGACCCCAGCCGCTGCAGCCACGGTGAGGGAGATCCAGGAGAGGACTGCACCAAGTACACCAGTGCGTGAGGTAAGTAAGTGTTTGTGTATATATAAGTGTATGAGAGTGCGTTGTGTGTGTCTTGGGATCAGCAAAAAAACAGCATAGTAAAGTAATCATGGTCCTCTTGGTTCTAGGTTGCTGCTGAGGGGAAAAGAAAGAGGAAGAGGTGCCAGGTCTGCAGGCCATCTGATGATGTCAAGACAAGCATGACCTGTGCAAAATGTGGAAAATTCATTTGCACAAAGCACAGTGTGATGACATGTCACTCATGTGCTGTGTCGACGTAAAGACAGACACACACATCTTGTTACCTCCGCCAAGAGGAGGAGGTTATGTGATCATCAGCGTTGGTTTGTCTGTTTGTCTGTTTGTTTGTCTGTTTGTCTGTTAGCAAGATAACTCAAAAACTTATGGACGGATTTTCATAAAATTTTCACAGATTGTCAGAAATGGGGTATCCTACAGATGATTAGATTTTGGTGCTGATCCGGATCACCGTCTGGATCCAAGAATTTTTTAAAGGATTCTTTTTTTGTTATTTTTTTTTTTTGGCAAAAAGTTATGGACGGATTTTCATGAAATTTTCACAGATTGTCAGAAATGTGGTATCCTACAGATGATTACGTTTTGGAGGTCATCCGGATCGCCATCTGGATCCAGGAATTTTTTATTTAAAGGATTCTTTTTTTTTTCTTTTTTTCAGGTTCTATAATATATAATATTACGAAGACTGATCCGGATAACCCATGGCAGTCTGTCTACCCAATTTGGATCCGTCAATGAAGCCTAGAGTCCTGCTTTAAGTGATCTATGAAAACGCTCGCATAACCCATTGGCCTGTGGGTTGTACGCGGTTGTGCGGTGAATTGTAACACCCAGCCAAATTTAGTGGGGGAGTGTGTAACCCAGCTGACAAAATGACATGCAACGGGACGTGCATAATAATTAGCGGGGGAGAGTGTAACCCAGCTGACAAGGAATCTATAAACTTAGACAAAATAAATGTAGGATTAATATTTATGATGTTAAACACTGTATGGGAGGAACTGTGGCGCTTGGCGGAGGTCTGCACTCTCCGAGTGCTTTTCTAGTTCATATTGTGTTATTTTGTTCATTAGTGGTTCACAAACAGTGCATGTATGTAAAACAAAATTTAAATGTTATGTTTCAATGTTATGTTTTATATGTTGGTCTTTCAAAAGTAATAAAGTGGTGAAACATTAAAAAAAAGTTTGAACATTTTTTTTTTTTATGAAAAACGAGTGAATTATCTAATTGAACAATTACCTATTAGAGGTAAGGAACACCAATGCACTAAATATTGATAGAATAGTTAGTACCGTAATGGAATTAGTAATGAAATATTAACAATGTTTGTTAGGATTTTTTTGGTTTCGGACATCTTTTGGATAATTAAACATGCGCCGGGTCAAATTGACCCGGGAACACCATTGTTGTTCCTGACAAATGAACATAACAGGAGGGTTAAATTTGGTACCTTTTTCTTGTAAAATCGCCTTTTCCCTCATAAATTTCAAACTTTTTTCTAAAATTTTTAACTCTTTCAAATGCTTGTCACTTTTTGCAACTGTTTTTACTTAATTTTTCCAACTTTTTTGTAATAATTAACTTTTTTCATGTAAATTTGCCATATTTTTGTATTTTTTTTCTAAACTGGTAAAAAGTACATCCTTTATGACAAAAATATGCAAACTTATGTGAGAAAATTACAAGAACAATTTCAAATTTCAGTTTTTCTTTTGAAAGTATGAGAAACGGGCACATTTAGCTTAAGAAATACACAATTTTCTGAGAAACTGTAGCTTAATAATAAATCATTTTTATTTATACAAGGAAAAAATTGAGGAAAAAGTCATAATATTCCAATGTATGAGAAAAGGTGCTAAGACTTCAAAATGACGTGAATTTAGGTGACAAAAATTTAAGGATGAAAAAAGTTGCAAATTCATAAGTAAAAAGCAGCAACTTTACAAGGAAAATCTACAGATTCTTGACAACAAAAAAGTTGCAAATGTCTAAGAAAAGTCCAAAATTTCTGAAAGAACACTGCATATTTAAAAGGCTAATAAAGACAAATCTTGATAAGTTTTCAATCTTTATTTGAGTGTGATCACAGAGATACACGTCACAGAAACAGTCACGTTCTCACCACTTTTATTTTATTGCCGTTATGGATCCTCTTTGAGGAAAACTGAATTTCTTCTTTGTTTCTTATTTCCTACGCCTGATATATGAAATATTTGGCTCTGAACATGTGTTACAGCTGTTGAACCATCACAGGTAGATATAGTTTACATATAAAACATCCTAAAAGCATATTCATTTTTCCATAAAATTTAATGTACACATCTTGGTCTCCTCCTTCCCTCTCATGTCAGTAAATAAAGCCGGTGGATAGTGTCGTCACTTATGTAAAATAATTACAATCTAGAGTACAACACAACACATACACACTAGCAAAACGTAAAAAGAAAAAAAAAAAGTGATGTAATACAGCAAAGAGAGGCCGTAGTGGTTACAGGTCAGGCAGTAGCTTTCACTGTTCAACTCTGCTTGAATGCAAAAAATATCAATTTATAACTTTATATATTTGTATTCATTTGCACATTAAAAGCAGAATAAGTCAATTTTTTTAAAGGACAATGAAAAAAACAAAACAATATAGATGTGGGAAATGCACTAAGACTATGTATGTACAGCAATAATTCACAATCAATTAGTGCATGTTTAAAATGATTTTTTTTTCTAAAAAAAAAAAAAGTGATTTATAAAAGTTTGGTCACAACACATGGAAACCTGTGAAAGTTGAGATGTGAAAATTCGCCCATTTATTTATCTGATGTCGTATCCACATCAGTGCAATAACAGTCATTTATTATTTTTCAAAGCTGTCGCAGAGATTTGCGCTCTCAATTGACTTGAATCATAGCACCAAAGAGTTAAAGCAAAAACTATATATTAAGACTAATATGTTTTCCCATTTCTAGTGCTTGCCTGTGGCTTTGACAAATTAAAAAAAAATGTTGCAAATTTAAGTGCAAAAACTTGCAAATTTACCAAACATGTTTGCACAAATTTATGTCACGAATATTGCAGATTTACAAGAAAACAATGGCCAATATTCAAACTTATGAGGAAAAAGTCACAAATTTATAAGACACCCCAAACATGCTAAAAAAAAAGTGCAAAGTAAGTAAAAAATTCACAAAAATACAAATTTAAGAGAAAACACCATCACACAAAAATCAAATGTGTATGAAAAATGGTAAATATACAAGAAAACGTCACAAATACATGAAGCAAAGTCTCTAATTTAGAAGAGAAAATCAGTTTATTAAAAAGAAAATCATTGCTTCGTATAAATTTGCAAGATTTTTCTCTTCGTACCTTTTTTAAATTAATTTTGCTTGTTTTCTCCCTAATTTGCCCTTTTAAAGTTTTTGTAAATTTGAAGTTTTGTCCCCATAGATTAACTTTTTTCTTTTAAATTTGCAGTTTTGTAACAAATTCGTGATTGTTTTTTCTCCTCAAATTTAAGAGTTTCTTTTAAATTTGCAACTTTACTTTTACAATATTGTCTTTTTTCTCATAAATAGGATATTTTTTTCTTGCAATTTTGCAATGTTTTTTTCCAATAAATTCAGTTTTCTTGTAAATTTGCATTTTTAGTCTTTTAAATTTGTGATGATTTTCCTTTGAATTTGCAGCTATTCTCAAATTACAAACATTTTTTTTTAAATGTGTTTTTTCTCCTCTTTGTGAGATTTTCTCACAGATTTATGACTTGTTTCTCATAATTGGAAGACATTTTTTTTTCTTGCAAATTTGATTTTTTTTTTTCCCATGTTAAATTTATGGCATTTTTCCTCTAAAACTCAAAAGATAATAGTTGGCAAGTCTGCCTGTGAATACTGTTTAACGAATATTTGTAACATTTCACCAATATAGTGGTTTGGATTCAATAAGTCCACTGTTTCACTTTGATTTTCAACTGATCGTCTTTAAAGTATATGAAATATATGAGAATATGTTAATGTTACATTTACTCTTCCAATTAACTGTTAAATATCTATAAAACACAAAGTTGTTATGTACAAAATAATTTGCTGGTGTATTCTCCAAATGAATTATTACCCAAAAGTGACATACTTTAGAGGGAAAAAGTTCCTATATGTATCGTTTTGGGCCAAAACTGCTCAAAATGCTTCTTCCCAGAGTAGAGACTGGGGACGCCGGCTGATGAGGGTTATTTTTTGGGATAAGTGATACAGTGCTTTCCAACGGGATGGGATGGGGGGGGGGGCACTCTCCGAGGTAGCCGAGGATAAATCATGAAAATAAAAATGAGAAAACAGACACATAATAAGCACAACCACACAATAGCACCATTGTCAGTGATAATCAGAGGAGCGTTCACACCGGAACACTTCTCGCCAGCTTCCTTATGATACACAAACTGTTTTGTTCTGGGGTAAAAACTCAATCCTGGAACCCTCTGTAAAGCAACTGAAGGCTTGTTTTCAGTCATGTGTTCTTTTTTTTTTAAGAGGAGGTGATGGAGTTTCCTCCTCCTCTTTCTCCTCCTCCAATGATGACGACTACAGGATCTTGCTGCAGACTTGGCAACGGCTGACTTTGGAGCGCTCCTCTCCTCCCTTCAGGGTCTCCAGAGAGGGCGAAGAGACAAACTCGCGTCGTGGGTCCACGGTGGTCAGCCAGAAGCTGTACTTGTTGGCGAAGTAGTGGCAGGTGCCCTTGGCCCCGTTGCACTCGATGAATGGAGTCGCCCGGAAGTCCTCCAGGCAGGAGCCGGGGGAGACCAGGGACTGGCCACCACCCTCGGCCCCGGCTGCTGTGTGCTGCAGTGGAAGGGAGAAGAGATTTGCATTTAAAAATCCTATATTTGAGCTTTTCAAAGAAAGAGTTTAAAGAGTCTATGACATAATTCAACCAAGACATCATTAGAAAAACGAACTACTATGTTTTTATTCTGTGTAGACAAAAAAATTAATACATTTTTTTTCCATATACTACCATAAATGTAACATTTATGTAAACCTAAACCTAAACCTAATGTAAACATGTAGGTTTAGGGCGCTCGCGCACGCAGCGACCAGCAGCCGGTGGCTTGTCACCAGACTGCAAACCAAGTCTACCTACGGGTACAAATAAGTAACAAAAAAAAAAATATAAATAAATAAATAAATTACATCGTGATGCAGCAGATTGCGATCTTCATTTGTCGAAATTGGGTCAAACGGCACCGCCATATTGTGACGTCATGAGAGGAACCCAATATGTAAACAAGCATGGCTGAGTCCACTGAAGCGGAGGAAGCTGTGAGCAATTTCAGTGAAGATTTGAGCGATTTGTCGATAGTTTTTGAGGAAGAAGCAGGACCGAGTGGTGAAGAAGAGCGAGTTGGTTCTAACGAAGGACTGCAACCCTGTTTATTTGAACCATATCATTCAGGAAGCGACGATGACTCGCACTAACCCTTCACCGTCGGACTCGCAAGGGTCCGACGGTGAAGGGTTAGAGATGAACATCAGTCGCCTCCAAAACACTGAATGGTAATATACTGATACTGCAGATCTAAAAGAACTAGATGTGCAACTTTGATCATGTACCTTTGCTATGTTGCAAATATCAACCATAGGCATTGATTTTGTGCATATATTTATGTAATTATTATTATTATTATGTAATTTTTTTTCCACATAAGGCGATCATTATTTAATCATCTGGTTTAAAGAAATTTTGGCTTCAATTTATTTTTTTATTTCCCCGATCGGGTGGTCGGGGAAATAAAAAAAAAAGCTCAGATATTCAGTTTCGGTAGGCAATGAGATTTATAAAAATGAAAACTGAAAAAGTAAAATAACGTTTTTTAACACAAAGTCGTTCCATTTGGAGTAAAGTCACCACTCGGCTTCAGAATTCATAGGGGAGGATTTTACTTTTGGCGGAAAAAATATAATAGAATCACGATCGCCTTATGTGGAAAAAAATCAGTTATACAAACTCTTTTCCGGACGAGTTTTGACATTGTTGCTTCTCTGCGCTGTTTTGATATGTTGATATCATCTTGAGCTGTGGGTTTTCGTTTAAAAACCTAGGTATGGCAGTCGGTTTTAGAACTCGTTTGTAACGAACTTTCAAGCTTAAAGATTCCTGTATAGCAGGCGCCTCCTCAAAACTGTCTGCAGTGAAATGATCGCTACAGAATACAGAAGATGGTGTTGGTTGCCATTTGTCCCTTGTTCTCTGTACTTGCTTTGCCCATTTTTTAAGAAGATCGGGATCTTTTGGGAATGCGAACAGGCTTTTATGCTCACTGGGGCAATTAGAACACCCAGCCATCACGCAACATTTCGCCATTTCTTCGCTGATACAGAAGCTAAACAGCTTGTTTACATTGACAGCACACGGATCAGCCGAGATTAAACCCCTCTCATGACGTCATATCCGGAAACGAGGCGTGCCTCCGGATATCACGTTACTGCAACACGGCACTAAATTTAAATTCACTTCGAAATATTTTTCCACTTATTTAGCATTCTTAGTCAACAGAACCAACTACAGTGGGGCAAAAAAGTATTTAGTCAGTCACCAATTGTGCAAGTTCTCCCACTTAAAAGATGAGAGAGGTGTCCAATTTTCATCATAGGTATACCTCAACTATGAGAGACAAAATGAGAAAAAAAAAATCCAGAAAATCACATTGTCTGATTTTTAAAGAATTTATTTGCAAATTATGGTGGAAAATAAGTATTCGGTCACCTACAAACAAACAAGATTTCTGGCTCTCACAGACCTGTAACTTCTTCTTTAAGAGGCTCCTCTGTCCTCCACTCGTTACCTGTATTTATGGCACCTGTTTGAACTCGTTATCAGTATAAAAGACACCTGTCCACAACCTCAAACAGCCAGACTCTAAACTCCATTATGGCCAAGACCAAAGAGCTGTCAAAGGACACCAGAAACAAAATTGTAGACCTGCACCAGGCTGGGAAGACTGAATCTGCAATAGGTAAGCAGCTTGTTGTGAAGAAATCAACTGTGGGAGCAATTATTAGAAAATGGAAGACATACAAGACCACTGATAATCTCCCTCGATCTGGGGCTCCACGCAAGATCTCACCCCGTGGGGACAAAATGATCACGAGAACGGTGAGCAAAAATCCCAGAACCACACGGGGGGACCTAGTGAATGACCTGCAGAGAGCTGGGACCAAAGTAACAATCAGTACCATCAGTAACACACTACGCCGTCAGGGACTCAAATCCTGCAGTGCCAGACGTGTCCCCCTGCTTAAGCCAGTACATGTCCAGGCCCGTCTGAAGTTTGCTAGAGAGTATTTGGATGATCCAGAAGAGGATTGGAAGAATGTCATATGGTCAGATGAAATCAAAATAGAACTTTTTGGTAAAAACTCAACTTGTCGTGTTTGGAGGAGAAAGAATGCTGAGTTGCATCCAAAGAACACCATACCTACTGTGAAGCATGGGGGTGGAAACATCATGCTTTGGGGCTGTTTTTCTGCAAAGGGACCAGGACGACTGATCCGTGTAAAGGAAAGAATGAATGGGGCCATGTATCGTGAGATTTTGAGTGAAAACCTCCTTCCATCAGCAAGGACATTGAAGATGAAACGTGGCTAGATCTTTCAGCATGACAATGATCCCAAACACACCGCCCGGGCAACGAAGGAGTGGCTTTGTAAGAAGCATTTCAAGGTCCTGGAGTGGCCTAGCCAGTCTCCAGATCTCAACCCCATAGAAAATCTTTGGAGGGAGTTGAAAGTCCATGTTGTCCAGCAACAGCCCCAAAACATCACTGCTCTAGAGGAGATCTGCATGGAGGAATGGGCCAAAATACCAGCAACAGTGTGTGAAAACCTTGTGAAGACTTACAGAAAACGTTTGACCTCTGTCATTGCCAACAAAGGGTATATAACAAAGTATTGAGATGAACTTTTGTTATTGACCAAATACTTATTTTCCACCATAATTTGCAAATAAATTCTTTAAAAATCAGACAATGTGATTTTCTGGATTTTTTTTTTCTAATTTTGTCTCTCATAGTTGAGGTATACCTATGATGAAAATTGGAGACCTCTCTCATCTTTTAAGTGGGAGAACTTGCACAATTGGTGGCTGACTAAATACTTTTTTGCCCCACTGTATATGGACGATTGAAGATAAATTCATACTGAATATTGATCCATACTTCCTACATCATGTCATAGACACTTTAAGGTTTTGTTTTTTGATAGTGTAATGGAATGTCTGTCCTCAGAATATAAGATAAAAACATCCCTATCCCAAGCATTCAGTCTTTTTGAGTAGAAGATTATTAGCTAGGCCTTTCCAAAAACTTTCTTCTGGTGAAGCCACATTTTTGTTAATTTGGATATATTGTTTGGAGTCATTTTTGTGCTGAAAGGCAAAATTCTCCTCATCTCTGACAGTTCTGGGCCAAAACTGACTGGAAAAGCCCTAGTTCCAGCTGAAGAAAAGCAACCCTAAAGCATATGCTGCCACCACCGAGTTTCATCATGGGTGTATTTTTCTTTTGGCGATGCACAGTGTTGTACCTTTTAGAAGTGTAGTCAAAAAGATCAACATTTTCCCACATGCTTTTGGGAGGCTTGATTTTTTTTTTTCCTTCAGTGCTGCTGTAGGTGTCTTGCCAGCCTTCCTGACCAGTTTTTGCCTAGTGTTTTCAGCAGTATTTAACAGTTTTTGGTAATGTCACCATTGTCTCACATTCACTTCACTCCTTATTGACTGTCTTCATTGTGTTCCACGGCATATCAATCAAATCAAATCAAATCACCCTTATTGTCATTCAACCATACAACCAATCATGCACAGCAGAACGAGATTGTGCTTTACCTATCTACTGTGTTAATCACACACACCCCAAGTGCAGAATCAGAGGGCCGCTGCCATGCAAGGCGCCGCCACAGAGCTCTCTCCTCCATTCCATTTATTGCTGAGCACCAAGCTGGATGGCAGGAAGTTCCACTTTTATAAGGTCTTCGGCATGACCCGGCCGGGATTTGAACCCCTGCCTCCCGGGTGTGGGGCGGATGCTCTACCAACTGAGCCACCACTCCGGTAATATGTAATGCCATGGAATTTTTGTGATACCTTTAAACAACGAGACGAGAGCCCTTTGATTCTTTGGGAAGCTCTCTGTAAACCATGTTATTTGCTACAAGATGCAACTGAGTAAATGTTATGAAATCAAATGTGACCAATTATGCTAACTATGTCCTTTCCCAGTCCCCCAATTTCCTGATTTTTATATTCTGACATACCTAATCTTTTTTTTTTTTTTTTTTTTTTTTTTTTTTTTTTACACTCAAGCTTTTGGAATCTTTACACGTCCGGCACCACCCTCACATACTTCTGCCACTCCTGACTTCCTCATACAGTACCACACTTCCTGGTACCTATCATATGCTTTCTGTAGATCCACAAAGACACAACACAACTCCTTTTGATCTTTTCTGTACTTCTCCATCAACACTCTTCAAGTAAACATTACATCTATAGCACTCAATCCACTTTTAATATTGGGACAGACCTATTTTTTTAACCCCCTGAACTTTTGGAAACTTATTAGACATAGTGGTTCATGAGTTACCATGAGGAAGGAGTATCCAATCCAGAGACTCCTCCAGCCGGGAGGACACATGGGGATGGTCAGATCCTGACTGTGAACTGCCACAGCCTGAGAGGGAGCCTCACACACTGAACACCTGGATGGTTGACACAGAGATAAACACGGCATTGGACAAATGTTGATGTATGACGGAGTCTGACTCCCTGTGACTAACCCCCCACCTGCTGATATACGGTCGGATCTGCTCCTCAGCCACGGGCATCATGGGGATGGGGGCGGTGGTGGAGAGCCAGTAGGATTTATCGTTGCGGCTGGCGTAGTAGCAGATCTCGTTGGGGGAGCAGTAGACAAAGGGGATGGTGCTGAACCTTGGGAGACATGACCCTGGCTGACCTGTGGAGGCAAACATTCACTTTCATTTAACAATTAAAAAAAATCCAAGTTTTTACAGCATGAATACGAGCGTTTCCATACCAAGGTCTTGGTTGTGGGCCTTCTCCTGCCCCTCAACGTACAGCAGGCTGTACCCTTCCCACAACTTGGCCATGCCCTGAGGACACATGGGGGCCTGGGAGTTCTGGCTGTGCTTCACCAGTGTGAAGCCGATGCTGAAACTGCGGCCGACACCGCCGGGAAGGCCAGGGCGACCGGCTCCACCGGGGAGACCTGAAGAAGAGGGGATGTTCAGAAATGTGACCAAATGTAAGTGGATGAGTTGAATTTTAACTAGTACAACCACTGACTTCTTTTAATGGTGACATTTAAGTATTTTAATGAGGCAGCCTGTAGTCATTCAAGCTCAAGAGACAATATCCATCCATCCATCTTCTACCGCTTCTCCGGCGGTCCAGATCGTGGAGGCAGCAGTTCAAGCAGAGAAGCCCACACTTCCCTCTCCCCAGCCACCTGCTCCAGCAATTCAGAGAGGATACCAAGGCGTTCCCAGACCAGTTGGGAGACATAGTCTCTCCAGCAAGTCCTGGGTCTGCCCCGGGGTCTCCTCCCAGTGGGACGTGCCCAAAACACCTCAAGTGGGAGGCGTCCAGGAGGCATCCTGATCAGATGCCCATACCACCTCAACTGGCTCCTTTCAATGTGGAGGAGCAGTGGTTCTACTCTGAGCCTCTCCCGGATGACTGAGCTCCTCACCCTATCTCTGAGGGTGAGTCCAGCAATCCTACGAAGAAAGCTCATTTCAGCAGCTTGTATCCGTGATCTCATTTTTTTAGGTCATTACCCAAAGCTCATGACCATAGGTGAAGGTAGGAATGTAGATTGACTGGTAAATCAACAGCTTTGCCTTAGAACTCAGCTCCCTCTTCACCACAACAGACCGGTACAACGTCCGCATCACTGCAGATGCTGCTCCGATCCGTCTGTCAATCTCTCGCTCCATTCTCCCCTCACTTGTGAATAAGACCCCAAGATACTTAAACTTCTCCACTTGGAGCAGGAGCTTGGCCCCAGCCCGGGGAGGACAATCCACCTTTTTCCAGCTGAGGACCATGGACTTGGATTTGGAGGTGCTGATTCTCATCCCAGCCGCTTCACACTCAGTGGCAAACTGTTCCAGTAAGACTTGTAGGTCATTGCTGGATGAAGCCAGCAGGATAATATCATCTGCAAACAACAGAGATGAGATCCTGTGGTCACCAAGCATAACACCCTCCGTTCCCTGGCTGCACCTAGAAATCCTGTCCATAAAAATTATGAACAGGATCGGTGCCAAAAGGCAGCCCTGGCGGAGTCCAGCTCTTACTGGGAATGAATCTGACCGAGTGTTGGCAATACGAACCAAGCTCTCACAACGGTCGTACAGAGACCGAATAGCTCATAACAACAAGCCCGATACCCCATACTTCCGAAGCACCCCCCACAAAAAACCACGAGGGACGTGGTCGAATGCCTTCTCCAAGTCCACAAAACACATGTACTGTAAACTGGTTGGGCAAACTCACACGAACCCTTGAGGATTCTCAAGAGGGTAAAGAGCTGGTCCGATGTGCCACGGCCAGGATGAAAACCACATTGCTCCTCCTGAATCTGAGGTTCAACCAACGGCCGGACTCTCCTCTCCAGTACCTTGGCATAGACCTTCCCAGGGAGGCTGAGGAGTGTGATCCCTCTAAAGTTGGAGCACACCCTCCGGTCCCCTTTTTTGAAGAGAGAAACCACCACCCCGGTTTGCCATGCCAAAGGCACTGTCCCCAACCCCCACGCAATGTTGCAGAGGCGTGTCAACCATGACAGCCCTACAACATCCAGGGCCTTGAGGTACTCAGGGCGAATCTCGTCCACCCCTGGGGCCCGGCCACCAAGGAGATTTTTATCCACCTTGGCGACCTCAGCCCCTGTGATAGACGAGTCGTCCCCCTCGTCCACAAGCTCTGCTTCCTCTGTGGAAGGCGTGTCAGTGGGATTGAGGAGATCCTCAAAGTATTCCTTCCACCGCCCAATGATATCCCCAGTCAAAGTCAACAGCGCCCCATCTGCACCATACACAGTGTGGACAGGGAGCTGCTTCCCCCTCCTGAGCCGCCGGACACTTTGCTAGAATCTCTTCGAGGCTGAACGAAAGTCTCGTTCCATGGCCTCATCAAACTCCTCCCATACCTGAGTTTTTGCTTCAGCAATCAGCCAAGCTGCATTCCGCTTCGCCTGCCAGTACACCTCAGTTGCTTCAGGAGTCCCACAAGCAAACCAAGCTTGATAGGACTCCTTCTTCAGCTTAATGGCCCCCCTCACCACTGGTGTCCACCACTTGGTTCGGGGGTTGCCACCACAAGATGCCCCGACGACCTTGCGGCTGCAGCTCTGGTCAGCCGCTTCAACAATGGAGGTGGAGAACATGGCCCATTCAGACTCCATGTCTCCAGACTCCCTCGGAATGTGGTTGAAGTTCTTCCGGAGGTGGGAGATGAAGACCTCCCGGACAGGGGCCTCAGCCAGACGTTCCCAGCACACCCTGACTATACATTTGGGTCTACCTGGTCTGAATGGCTTCCTCCCCTGCCATCGGATCCAACTCACCACCAGGTGGTGATCAGTTGACAGCTCTACGCCTCTCTTTATCCGAGTGTCCAAGACACACGGTCGCAGGTCTGATGACACGATAACAAAATCGATCATCGACCTGCAACCTAGGGTGTCCTGGTGCCAGGTGCACATATGGACACCCTTATGCTTGAACATGGTGTTTGTTATGGGTAAACTGTGGTTAGCACAGAAGTCCAATAACTGAACACCACTTGGATTCAGATCGGGCAGGCCGTTCCTCCCAATTACCCCCCTCCAGGTTTCACTGTCATTGCCCATGTGCACACTAAAGTCCCCCAGAAGGACAATGGAGTCCTCAAGAGGAGCACCCTCCAGCACCCCAGTCAGAGACTCCAAAAAGGGTGGGTACTCTGAACCATCATTTGGTGCACAGGCACAAATGGTGGTCAGGACCCGTTTCCCAACCCAAAGGTGCAGGGAAACAACCCTTTCGTCCACCGGGGAAAACTCCAATATAGAGGCAGCAAGGTGGGGGGGGGGGATACAAGAACACCCACCCCTGCTCGTCGCCTCTCGCCCGGGGCAACTCCAGAGTAGGACAAGCTCCAGCCCCTCTCCAGGAGACTGGTTCCAGAACCAGAGCTGTGTGTTGAGGTGAGGCCGACTATATCTAGCCGGTATCTCTCAACTTCATGCACCAGCTCAGGCTCCTTCCCCACCAGAGGGGTGACGTTCCACGTCCCAAAAGCCAGTTTAGGAAGCCTGGGATCAGACTGCCAAGGTCTCTGCCTTTGACCGCCACCTGATCCACACAGCACCGGATCCCCATAGTCCGTCCTGCAGGTGGTGAGCCCACTGGAGGGCAGACCCATGTAACTCCTTGGGGCTGCGCCCGGCTGGATCCCATGGGCGGAAACCTGGCCACCAGATGCTAACCATCGAGCCCGTCCCCCAGGCCTGGCTCCAGGGTGGGGCCCCGGTAACCCCATACCGGGCGGGGTACACTGGATCCCTATTCTAGCGTTCATCATGAGGGTCTGTTGGATTGTTCTTAGTCTGGCCTTTCACCCAGGACCAGTTTGTCTTGGGTGACCCTACCAGAGGCAAATTGCCCCGGACAACATAGCTCCTGGGATCACTAGGGCACGCAAACCTCCCCACCACGATAAGGTGACGATCCATGAGGGGCCGACACCGGCGACCGGCTCCACCGGGGAGACCTGAAGAAGAGGGGATGTTCAGAAATGTGACCAAATCTAAGTGGATGAGTTGAATTTTAACTAGTACAACCACTGACTTCTTTTAACGGTGACATTTAGGTATTTTAATGAGGCAGACTGTAGTCATTCAAGATCAAGAGACAATATTTGAGGGCTAAAAAGCACATACACAAGTACTTTGCAAATTTACAGTAAATGAATCACCTTAGATGAACGTATACAATGGAAAGAGTGATTCTGAACAATTTGTAGTTAAAAAACTGCCTGGAGCCAAAAACATGTTTGAGCCTTAAAAAAGAAGTAAAACTGCTAAGCTATAAATACAAACTGGTCTGCATATCCTTAAATTTATGACTTTTTTTTTCATTAAACAAATGAATTATAAAACAGAATTGATTTTCTTCACCACAACAGACTGGTACAATGTCCACATCACTGCAGATGCTGCTCCGATCCACCTGTCAATCTCTCGCTCCATTCTCCCCTCACTCGTGAATGAGACCCCGAGATACTTGGGGCAGGAGCCTGTCCCCAACCCGGAGAGGACAGGACAGGATCGGTGATAAAGGATGTAGACTGGTTGGGCAAGCTCTCATGAACACTCGAGGATTCTCAAGAGGGTAAAGCCTTATTCATGCTGCATTTCCCCTCTAGTCCGCTTTGGCCAACGTGCGCTTTGGACAAGCCCGGCGCGCACGTGGCGTTGTACATGCTCACTTTTTTCGTCTACCAGGCCAAGCAGTTGACGCATGCGCGCAACTGTTATTTGTAGTTTCGCCCCAGCCCTATGGGTAGCGCAAATACATTAACACGCCAGTTTGTTCACGGCTATAAAACACGAGAGTGATGCACATTTTTTCATAGCAACAACAATGGCGTCGTTTCAAGGAAAGGAGAAATTATCGTTTTCCAGTGCTCTTCTCTGCTCAAGCTGCTGCTGCTGCAAAAGGATTCATGTATGTTTATTCTTGTCTTCTGCCTCCTCATTTCTTCCTTGTCTACTTTGCCTTTGTATACTGTGTTGATAGCGCCATCTTGTGAATGGGACATTCAGTCTTGTGCATGCTCTGTCAACCCATTCAGATCGTGGGCAGGCAATGCAGTCACAAAATTTGGGCTGCACGTGGCCATCCACGGTAGAGTCCTGCGTACACTAGTGGAGTGGAGATGATGTAAATTTCATCACACAAGGTTTCCGGTTGCACGTACACAGACAGCGGTGGTGCAGCATGAATCCAGCTTAAAGAGCTGGTCTGATGTGCCACAGCCAGGCCGAAAACCACATTGCTCCTCCAGAATCCGAGGTTCGACCAGCGGTCAGACTCTCCTCTCCAGCACTCTGGGATAGACTTTCCCAGGAAGGCTGAGAAGTGTGATCCCCTAAAGTTGGAACACACCCTCCGGTCCCCTTTTTTAAAAAGAGGAACCACCAACCCGGTTTGCCATGCCAAAGGTACTGTCCCCGACTTCCACAGAATGTTACAAAGGCGTGTCAGCCATGACAGCCCTACTACACCCAGAGCCTTGAGGTACAAAGGGTGAATCTTGTCCACCCCTGGAGCCTGGCCACCAAAGAGTTTTTTAACTACCTTGGCGACCTCAGCCCCTGTGATGGGCAAGTCCCTTGCCCTCAAGCTCTGCTTCATCTGTGGAAGGCGTGTCATTGGGATTGAGGAGATCCTCTAAGTATTCCATCCACCGCCCAATGGTGTCCTCAGTTGAAGTCAGCAGCGCCCATTCTACACTATACACAGTGTGGACAGGGAGCTGCTTCCTCCTCTTGAGCCGCCGGACAGTTTGCCAGAATCTCTTCGAGGCCGACCGAAAGTCTTGTACTGGTCTATTGTGGTGACGAGGGAGCTGAGCACTAAAGCAAAGCTGTCGATTTACCGGTCAGTCTACGTTTCTACCCTCACCTCTGGTCATGAGCATTGGGTAATGACGAAAGAATGAAATTGTGGATACAAGAGGCTGAAATGAGCTTTCTCCGTAGGATTGCTGGACTCACCCTCAGAGACAGGGTGAGGAGCTCAGTCATCCGGGAGAGGCTCAGAGTAGAACCGCTGCTCCTCCACATTGAAGGGAGCCAGTTGAGGTGGTTTGGGCATCTGATCAGGATGCCTCCTGGACGCCTCCCACTTGAGGTGTTTCAGGCTTGTCCCACTGGGAGGAGACCCTGGGGCAGACCCAGGACACGCTGGAGAGACTACATCTCCCAGCTGGCCTGGGAACGTCTTGGTATTCTCTCTGAAGAGCTGGAGCAGGTGGCTGGGGAGAGGGAAGTCTGGGCTTCTCTCGTTGGGCTGCTGCCTCCGTGACCCGGACCTCCGGAAAAGCAGTAGAAAATGGATGGATGGATTGATTTTCTTGTGAATTTGCATCAATCTTCTGATAGATCATCACTTTTTTTTCTTGCAATTTTGTGACTTCCGTTCTTATAAATCAGGTCCAAATTTAGAAGACTAAAACATCTCAGATTTATAAGAAAAGTCCTAAATTTATAATAAAAACTTTCTGCATGCATTTCTGATTTTGTTTGCTGGTGACTTGTGTAGTTTTTTTCCAGTAAATTTGTGCGTTTTTTTTTCATGTCAAATTGTGAGTTTTTTTAATCTAAACTTTGAAATGATAAATTTCTAAAAAAATTCTCCTAAATTTACAACTTTTCTCTTGCAAAGTTGCATATTTCTTCGGATAAAGTAATTCCAACTTTTTGTTGTTGTAATTTTATGACTTTTGTTCCTAAAAAATTATTGCTTTTTCCCCCTAGAAAAATCAGCATTTTATTATAAAATTAGGCATTTTCTTATAAATCTGAGATGTTTTTGTTCTTGTACATTTGTGACTGACATGTTCACTCATGAGTCTGAAACTTTTTTCGAGTAAATTTCTAGTAAATTTGTCATGTTTTTATATCTTCAGCTTAGAAATTTTATTTGATCAAATCAAAATAATGCTCTCACCCGACCTACTTATTCATCCTTAGAAAAAAATTTGACGAAAGATAGTAAGAGAAAGGGTATTATTTCAGAGTTTTATAACTCATTGACACTATTCTCAAGTGAAAATTCACAGAAAAGACTGAATTATTGGAAAGAAGACCTGCAAATTGAAATTTCAGAGGAACAATGGGAAATGGCTTGTGCAGAAGCTCAAACCAAATCAATAAATGTACGTCTTAAACTGATACATTTTAAATGGTTAATGCGGATGTATGATACACCAGTGGAGTTAAATAGATATAACAAAAACATACCAGATACGTGCACAAAATGTATGGAAAGTAAAGGAACCCTATTTCACTGTTTATGGGAATGTAGAAAAATCAGAATGTTTTGGGAAGAGGTGGGGGTAACAATTGAAAAAAAAATTTCAAAACAATTCACATTGAACCCTAAACTGTTTTTGTTGGGTCTGTATCCGGAAAAACATAACTTTAATAAGAGTGAAAGAGCATTAATAGACCTCGGTTTGCTTAATGCCAAAAAATGTATTGCACTACTGTGGAAAAAGACTCACACCAGATGTGACTCAGTGGTTAAGACAGATGTTAACAAACCTTCTGTCACGACGGCCCTCACGGACCGTCACAAGACGCCTCAGTCACCAGAGAGTTTGCAGTGGTAATTTATTGTAGAGTAAGGATGAACACACACAGAACACATACAGTGGCTGGGTGAAGTCTGAGCCGGGGAACACCCGATGCGCCAGACGAGATAATCACAAAGATACAGTCACACAGAGCGTACCTTACAACGGGACCGTTAACAGACGGGTAATGGGGGATTCCCAAGTCCATTAACCACGATGAGCAAGGAGAATAACAGGAGCACGACGGAACGTGGCTGAACATACAGGTGAACATAACAGGATATAACAGAGACTGCCGCGTTGGAGGACATTTAGCACCCGCTTATATCTCTGGTGGCTAATGACCCCAACGCGGCACAGCTGCTGCTAATGACAGCAGAGCAGCAGCTGACTTTGACAGCAGGGAGCTCCCCCGGGCGCCTTCACAATAAGAGCCCGAGGAGCTGGAAGGAATCCTCAGCTGCCAAAGCCAGAGAACAAAAAGATATGAGACCCGAGTGTGGCCAGAACCGACACTCGGGTTATGACAGTACCTCCCCCTCAAGGCCGAGCTCTGAGCGGCCTGAGTAACACCCAAGCCCCCCCCCCCCCCACCCCCTAGGGTGGGTGGATGGGGCGCTGGCAGGAGGGAGAGAGACAAACAACCAACAAGGCTACAAAGGTAGGGAGAAAAAAAACCCCACAATAAGTACAAAATAGGCAACACACCCTTTGGCAAACAGAGTGACACAAAAAGACAAAACAATCCCCCCCCCCCCCACACACACACCCCAACAGTCCCACAGACGAGATCAGGAACCCGGAAAGGGCGCAGTCCAGGCCCGGAGGGATGGGGCAAAAGGTTCGGGGGGGTCGTCCGGCAACAAGAGGCCACAGAACAGGGAGGGGAAAAGAGGACAGTTCGGGCGGCCTACCCCAGTCCCATGCTCGGGGGAAGAGAGTTTCAGGCGGCCGGAGCAGGTCGCCGCACAGGAAGATAAACAGGTCGGGGGGCCGACCCAGAGAACCAAACCAACGAGACAGCCCTTCAGGCGGCCGCCCCGCAACACCAGCCCACCAGAACCGTTGGGAGGAAGCAGCCGGTGATCCCGCAGAAAAGGGGGGAGATGAGGGGAAACCGGGCGGAGCGTTCGGGACCCCAACGGCCCCAGGTGGAGATGGGTAGTGCTCCTCAGGGAGACGAGGAGGATGACTGTGGAGATGAGGGTGATGAAGAAAACGAGCCTGTCCAGCATCCGGTGGCTGGGGATCTGCAGCTCCCTCACCGAACCTAGGACCTGCTGGTGCAGCACCCACGGTGGACCCCGATTGGGCCTCCGGAACCAAACCCACGGTGGACCCCGATTGGGCCTCCGGAACAGCACTCCCGGTGGACCCCAACTGGACCGGAACAGCACTCCCGGTGGACCCGGTCGGCGTGGCACCAGACTCGACCTCCAACCCCGAAACCGGAACCTCTGGCGCAGCAGGCGAGAGCAGCCCCTCGCCGGCGACCCTGGGAGAAGACTCACACAAGAGAGAAAACCCGGGATCAGGATCACCGGCAGCGCCAGAACCCGGCGAGATAAGCTCGGACGCAGCGGGCGGCTGCACCCGGCTCATCTCCCCTTGAGACAGGCAAAAGTGCTCTAAAAGGTGAAGAAGAAAGATAAAACAGAGCACTTGCCTGAGCTCGAGTTCTGACACCGTCCAGGACTGCGATGATCCGGGCTCAGAAGTCAGGAGGTCGTCCTCAGGCTCCCACTCAGCTGCGTCGGGCTCCGCAGCTGGCATGATGGTGCGTGCAGCCAGAGAGTCCTCCGGCACCGATGTCCACGCCGGTGGCCCACACGGCATGGTGGCAGGAGAATCTCGCCCTGCTGGACCGGACCGCTCCTCCGTGGAACCCCGGGGACGCTTCTTCATCGGCGATGGCTCCACGCTGCAGTCCGCTCTCCTCCTCCGCCCATGGCGTGGCTGCGGAACCGGAACCAGGCTCTCCAGAACCGCAGGCCCCCTCCTCATCCAGCGACGTTGGCCTGACGTCGAGGACCGCTCAGCGGAGGGAGACACAGAGGAAGCAGGGTTAATATTTTCATCCACAGCGGGTGGAGGGAGCTCAGGGGGCTGCATACCCTGAACTCCACCCCTAGGAGTCAGACAAGGCACAACAATGTCAAAAGAAGAGAAATTATCATGCACTTGCCTTTCCCCTAAGGGTAAGATGGTCTCCGCTGTGGGGGACGTCATTCCTTCCTTTCCCCGCTGGATGGCGACAGAGGGCCCTCTGGGAAGACGAGATGAGGCCACTCGAGGCGGATCCGGGATGAAGCTCGCCGAAACGGAGCTCTCGTGACACACAGCAGCCAGGATAGGCGACGAGGAGGAGGGGGCGACAGCCGGGGTCAGTCGGGCATGGAGCGCTGACGGGACAGCAGGCGAGGGCCCGGGAGAAGACGAGGCTGCGGGGATTCCCCTCTGACGAGGCGCAGGAGTGACAGCTGTGTGGGGGGTTGAGCCCTTGCGGCGACCCGGAACAGCATCCAGACGGGGCTCTAGCCGAGGTTGGAAGCCGGAGTGACGACGGTTCCTTGTAGGGGGAGAGGCGAAGGTGAGGTCCGGAAATCGCCGTTCCTGAGCAGAAACGGCGGCAAGCAAGTCAGCAAACTCAGGAAACTCATGCAGCGCTGGATTCCTCTCCACGAGTCTAACCGCCGCCACCACATGCTTCATACACGCTGGAGGATTCTTAGCGGAGCAAGCAGCAGCCACCCGGTCCCAGATCTTATCTGCTGTCATCTGCAGCTTCTCTGGGGGAATCCCGAGTGACGACATGCCCGATGGGAAAAGACCTCCGGATGGTGCGAATTTCCGGGCCGGAACGGAGGCAGGAGCAGGATCCCGAAGCGAGGGGCGACGTCTCCTCCGCTTCGGCTCCCTGCCAGGATTTCCCTCCAGCCCTCGGAGTATCTCACGCTGGGTGGCGATGTCATCTCTCCTCACGCTTACCTCTGGATGATTAGTGAAGCGGGGAAGAGAATCCAGAATTTCCTCGGCTAGGTCCAGGTACCAGGGCACTTTGCTGTTGTATTCGAGGAGGGAGGCGGCGACAAGGACTCTGTCCACGCGCTCGAGGGTGTCAGCGAGAACAGCGTCCTGCCTCCGAGCACGAGACCTCCACGATGGCATGCTTCAACACGGCACCCAGACAGGTAGGAACAAACAGTCCACTACTGCAAACTGCACGGTGAATGGCGTCTCGAAACAACGCCTCCTCTCCGGGCGTTAGGCGGCAGTCTACTGTCACGACGGCCCTCACGGACCGTCACAAGACGCCTCAGTCACCAGAGAGTTTGCAGTGGTAATTTATTGTAGAGTAAGGATGAACACACACAGAACACATACAGTGGCTGGGTGAAGTCTGAGCCGGGGAACACCCGATGCGCCAGACGAGATAATCACAAAGATACAGTCACACAGAGCGTACCTTACAACGGGACCGTTAACAGACGGGTAACGGGGGATTCCCAAGTCCATTAACCACGATGAGCAAGGAGAATAACAGGAGCACGACGGAACGTGGCTGAACATACAGGTGAACATAACAGGATATAACAGAGACTGCCGCGTTGGAGGACATTTAGCACCCGCTTATATCTCTGGTGGCTAATGACCCCAACGCGGCACAGCTGCTGCTAATGACAGCAGAGCAGCAGCTGACTTTGACAGCAGGGAGCTCCCCCGGGCGCCTTCACAATAAGAGCCCGAGGAGCTGAAAGGAATCCTCAGCTGCCAAAGCCAGAGAACAAAAAGATATGAGACCCGAGTGTGGCCAGAACCGACACTCGGGTTATGACACCTTCCACTAGAAAGAATAACATATATACTGAAATTAAAGGAAGGTGTGTTTGAGAATATATGGAGACCTTTCATTGATTATGTAAAGAAATTAAACATAACTTCTGAAGAAGAAGGTGAATGATATGTGTGGACCTTGCAAATTCCAAACTGGTGAATGTATATTATGTATTCTTATGTAATAGATTACCTAGACTAAACAGAGGAGCATTGTTGTTGATTTGCTTTTGTTAATGGTTGTTGTTGTTTTTAGTACATTTTTTTGTTGTTGTGTTTTTTTTTAATTTTAAAATTACTTTAGTGTTAGTGTTTGACTGTGACATGTTTGTAAAAAAAGGTTCAATAAAAAATATTGTGGAAAAAAAAATTGTCATGTTTTTCCACAGTAAAATTTTCATGTCAGCTTGTGGGATTTTTCATCTAAAGTTTTATCTAAATCAATTTTTCTCATAACTTTGAAATGTTTTCCTCAAAAATGTACCACTGTTATAAAGTTGCTGGTTTTCTTGTAGATTGTGAGGTTTCGCTTTTAAATTTTCCAGCTATTTTTGTTCTAAAAAAATTCATTAGTTTTTTTCCTCAAATCATTTTTTTGTCAAAGCCACAGGAGCACAGATAACGCTTTAGATTAGAATTAAACAATTAAATAACCTTTTTAAACACAAAATAGATTTTTCTTTACCAAAATATATTTCCACACAAAAAAAAAATTAAAAAAAAATCAGAGGACAAAAAACAAAAACAATTCAACAAACAAAACACTGACCTTGATCTCCAGCAGGTCCTGGGAATCCAGGAGGCCCCGGATCTCCAACTTGTCCAGGCAAACCGGGAGATCCAGACCGGCCCAGGTTACCCAAAGGGCCGGGGCCACCCTTAGGACCTGCAGCAGAATGACATTTTACAAAGATTTTATTTCATCTTTTCATTTGGCAGGAAAACTGCAAACACTAGCATGTACATCTTGATAAACCTGACTAACTCATACTTGGACCTTGCCTCCTCACCTGGACGTCCTGGTAAACCAGGCTGACCGGGCTCTCCGGGGAAACCAACACCACCGTTAACACCAGGATAGCCGAGCTCTCCGGGTGGTCGTTCATAGTTAGGAGGAGTTCCAGGCAGCGTGATTCCAGGGAAACCTTTACGGCCAGGAGCTCCTGAAGAACGTGGAGAGAAGGAACAGTGAAGGATTTGATCAGGAACTTTATTCATTGTCACAATCCAGGGAGCAAAGTCCACCTATGTTAGGGATTGGCAACCTTTACTATGGAAAGAGCCAGTTCGAGTAATTTTTTGGCCAAAAATGTGCATGTAACTAGGGCTGGGCAATTAACCTAAAATGAACCAAAAGCAATATTCAGACTTTCAAATAGACTAAATTTTGGTCAGGCTGGTCATTTAATTTTTCCCCCCACTCTTAATACTTTCTCCGGTGAGTGTGTCCCCCTGTGATTTCCCCTTATATATGTGGACTTTCAATACAATTCAGTGTGAACATAACAGTGTTTTGTGACAGGAGGCGGTGCATGACCACATGACCTCTTCGTGTTTTGTGCTGTTAAGTGTTGTTTAAATTAAGCCTAAGTGTATATTCATGTGTTTAATGTCCACATTATGATGCTGCGTACGAGTTACAGTTGCCACAGCCTTCTGGAGATAAGGAATATGACCAAACATTACGTCTTGGACCACAGTGCTACACAGGAAATCCGTGGCCTAGGATTCCTCCATCAGACTTCCACACTACTGAATTTGACTGCTGTGTCTCAATCAAATGGAGACGCTGTAGACGGTGTGAGAGAAGACAAAAGAGCGGTAAATGTGGAGGAATCGGAGCTAGGCTAGCCGCTAGCCCACACAGACTCCTGATTCCTATCCTCATTCTGGCCAACATACGCTCAGTAGATAGCAAGATAGACCACATACAACTCCTGAGAACTACACAACGTGATGCGCGGAACTGCTGTTTTTTATTTTTACGGAAACGTGGCTAAATGACAATAGCCTGGACTCTGCTACTGAGTTGGGGCTAACATGCCATCGTGTGGATCGGGTGTTCACGGAAGGAGGGAAGACCCACGGGTGAGGGGTGTGTGTTTACATCAATGATGCTTGGTATTGAGATGCGACTGTTTTGCACAAACATTGTTCCCGGTTGGTGGAGTTTATGACCATCAAGTGCCGACCGTTCTACTTACCAAGGGAAATTACATCTATCCTGCTAGTCGCCATGTACGTCCCACCCACCGCCATCGGCGAGAGGAATAAGGCACTAAATGAACTCTGTCAGGCTATAAGTGAGACACAAACAGCACATCCAAACAGATTCCTCATCACAGCAGGAGACTTCAACCATGCAGATTTAAAGGCCCTTCAACCAAAACTACACCAACATGTGGACTTTCCAACAAGAGACAACTTGCTGGACCTGGTGTACACAGCTCACAAGACAGCATACAAGGCCTCCCCCCTTCCCCACCTGGGTCTCTCTTATCACATCGCCATCCTGCTAAGGCCTGCATACAGACCCTCAGTGAGAGCCATCAGACCAACAAAAAAGCAGGTACATATGTGGCCGGGGGGGGGGGGGGCTCTGATGCTCTGAAAGACTGCTTTAGCACTACAGACTGGAACATTTTCAAGCATACAGCTACTCACAATGGACACACAAAAATAGAGGAGTACACTGAGGTTATTGTAGCATACTTAGCTAAATGCATTGATGATGTCACTCACTGCAAAACAGTCACTGTTCGTGCTAACCAGAAGCCATGGATGACAGCAAAGGTCTACAGGCTCCTGAGAGCTCAGGACGCAGCCTTAAGGGCCGGTGACACTGCAGGACTAACAGTTAGGGCCAACCTGTCCCGAGGCATCAAGGAAGCAAAACGACAGTACAGCAAGAAAATATCCGGCCATTTCAGCAACACCAGAGATGCACGTTCTCTCTGGCATGGCATACAGACCCTCACCAACTACAAACCTCCACCTTAGACCTGCGCGAGTGATATCACTCTGCTTAACAACCTAACTGACTTCTCTGGCTGCTCTGAAGCACAAAACAGCACATCAGTAGAGAAGACCACTCCTCCTCCAGATGAGAAGGCTATAAGTCTGGATCCGACTAGCATGAAGAGGACCCTCTCCAGGATCAACCCACGCAAGGCAGCTGGACCAGACCACATACCAGGTCGCGTTCTGAAGGACTCTGCGGAGGACCTCAAGAATGTCCTGGCCAACATCTTCAACATCTCCCTGAGTCAAGCTGTTGTCCCCACGTGTTTCAAAACTGCTACCATAATACCAGTCCCAAAGAAGCCCATCCCATCCAGCTACAATGATTACCGGCCCGTAGTACTGACCTCCATCATAATGAAGTGCTTTGAGTGGCTGGTCATGCAGAACATCAAGTCCATCCCTCCCATGACCCATCTCAGTTTGCATACAGGTCAAACAGATCCACAGAAAATGCCACCTCTGCTGTTCTCCATCCAGCCCTCACCCACCTGGACTCAAAGAACTTCTATGTGCGAATGCTATTCTTGGACTTCAGGTCAGCATTCAACACAATCATCCCCCAGCACCTAATACAAAAACTCAGACATTTGGGACTCAAAACTTGTCTCTGTAACTAGGTGCTGGACTTTCTCACAGGGAGGCCACAGAACGTGTGGATCGGCAACAACACCTCCAAGACCATCACATTGAGCACAGGGGCACCACAAGGGTGTGTGTTCAACCCGCTGCTCTTCAACCTGTTGACCCATGACTGCATACCAGCCTACAGCACCTACCACATTATCAAGTTTGCGGATGACACAACAGTGGTGGACCTCATCACAAACAATGAAGAGGCCAGCTACAGAAATGAGGTGAGCCAACTGGTCCAGTGGTGTAAAGACAATCTCTTCCTGAATGTGGGGAAAACCAAGGAGTTTGTGGTCAACTTCAGGAGAGGACACACACAGCATCCCTCTCTGATCATTGATGGAGCACCTGTGGAGAGGGTGAGCAGCACCAAGTTCCTAGGGGTGAACATCTCCGAGGACCTCTCCTGGTCTAACAACACCACATCACGGACCAAGAAGGTTCAAACTCATCTCTATTTCCTCCGCAAACTGAGGAGAGCACGAGTTCCACCAGCCCCATCATGTGCTCATTCTACCAGGGTACCAATGAGAGCATCCTCACCAGCTGCATCACAGTGTGGTACGGAAGCTGCACCGCCTTCTACCAGAAGACTCTACAATGCACAGTGAAAGCAGCCAGCAAGATCAGAGGTGCCCCTCTGTCCTCCCTCTTGGACATCTACCATACCTGACTCACCTACAGAACCATCAACATTGCATGCGACACCTCCCACCCCTCGGGGGGAAGGTACTGGAGCCTCCGGGCCCGCTCCAGTGGTTGTCCATCGGATCCGATGATGACGTTTGCATTCTGCAGCTCATCGATGCACGCGAAGGTGGCTCTGCAGTCCTAGCCTGGTTGTGCAGAGTCTTGAACAGTGGGGGCATTGGAAGTCCGTTGTTGTAATCACTGCTGATGCAGCTCTGTGTCGCTTTTCTCTGGCATCAGTGAGTTTCTGGCGTGGTGCTTCTTTGTAGTTGGCAGCAGCTTTGTGGATTAATGGTCTCCATTCTGGTCTGTCCATAGCACGCTCCTCCAGTTCCTTCGGCTTGACGTGACACCACTGGATGTTTGCTTTCACAGTATCTTTGCATCGCAGCTTTGGGCGGCCTCGGTTTCTCTTGCCGAGCTGGAGCTCATCATACATCAGGCATCTTGGCATCCTAAACTCCTCCATTCGGATGACATGCCCCACCCATTGAAGTTGAGCCTTAATAAGCATGGCCTCAATGCTGGTGGAGTTGGCACGCTCCAGGACCTCCAAGTTGGTGATGTGGTCTTGCCAGCTGATTCCGAGTATGGAGCGGAGAGCTCGAATGTGGAAGTACTCCAGCTTTTTGACGTGTCTGCGATACAGCGTCCATGTTTCACAACCGTAGAGGAGGGAGGGGAGTACCACAGCATTGTAAACTTTCAGTTTCGTTGATAACCGGATACTGTGTTGGTTGAGCACTCGAGTGCGGAGTCTGCCCAGTGCCTGGATAGCCTTGCCGATTCTAGAGGCAATTTCTTTGTCCAGGGAGCCATCACAGGAAATTGTGCTTCCCATGTACTTGAAATGTTCGACATTGGCAAGTGGTGTGTCGTCGATGACAATGTTGGGTGCAGGTGGATGAGTGTTTGGTGCAGGTTGGTGAAGTACCTCCGTCTTGCCGAGGCTGACGGTCAGGCCGAAGAGCTTTGAAGCCTCAGAGAAGCGGTCTAACATCATCTGCAGGTCGGATTCTGCATGGGCCACAAGGGCGCAGTCATCAGCAAAGAGGACTTCTTGGAGGAGGGTTTGCAGGCTCTTTGTCTTGGCAGTGAGACGACGCAGGTCGAAGAGGGAGCCATCCAAACGGTAGCGAATGTAGACCCCCTTCACCAGGTCTCGGACGGCATGGGACAGCATACAGGTGAAGAACACGTTAAATAGGACTGGAGCTAGGACACAGCCCTGCTTCACACCGTTGCTGATTGCAAAGGCTTCCGACACATTCTTGCTGGATATGACCTGGCCAGTCATACCGTCGTGGAAAAGCCTGATCATTGATATAAACTTTGGGGGGCATCCGATATGCTCTAATACTGTCCAGAGCGCCTCTCTGTTGACCGTGTCAAAAGCCTTGGTCAGATCTATGAAGACAGAGAATAGGGGCATGTTTTGTTCAATGCACTTCTCTTGGAGTTGTCTCATGGCAAAAATCATATTAACAGTACTTCTGCCAGGCCTGAAGCCGCACTGTGCTTCTGGGAGATTCTACTCTGATACTGTGATAAGTCTGTTGAGTATGACTCTGGCAAAGATCTTCCCTGCAATAGAGAGGAGGGAGATGCCCTTGTAGTTGCCACAGTCGGATTTGCTTCCCTTGTTCTTGTAGATGGAGACAATCAAGGCATCACGGAAGTCATCAGGCATCTCCTCCTTTTCCCAGATACTCAGCAGGACATCATGAGAGGCTTCAAGGGCGTTGGGGCCTGTCGCCTTGTTGATCTCGGCAGGAATGCCATCATTTCCCAACGCTCTGCCCGAGTTTGTCTGAAGGATCGCCTTCTTAATTTCGTCTATGGACGGGGGTTCTGCGAGCAAGTCTTGCATTAGCTGCTGGGGGATCTGGTTCAGCGCGTCTGCGTCAACTGATGAGGGTCGGTTAAGCAGATTACTGAAGTGCTCTTGCCAGCACTTGATCAAGCCCTCTTGGTCTTTAATCAGGGTCGAACCATCCGAGGACAGCAACGGGGAGCAGCCTGATGCGGAGGGACCAAAGACTGTCTTCAGAGCACTGAAGAATTTCTTGGAATTGTGGGTATCTGCGTAGGGCTGGACTTCGGCTGCTTTATCCTGCCACCACTGGTCCTGTATCAGTCGAAGGTTGGACTGGACTTTTGCCTGCAGAGTTTTGAATCTTTCACGCTTGGAGACGGAGGACGGGTCATTCTGCCACTCGATGTAAGCCTTGTTCTTAGTATGGAGGGCTTCTCTGATCTTGTCATCGTTTCCGTCGAACCAGTCTTCATGGGTTCTAGTTTTGGCTCCGAGCACTTCCTTTGCAGTCTCAGCGACGGTATCTTTGAAGGAGGATCATTTCTCGGAGCTGCTTTCGGAGGTCAGACCATCTTGGAGTTTTTCGTCAAGTGCTTCTTGGAACTCTGTCAGACAGATTGGATTCTTCAGTCTGGTGACATTGTAGGAGGCCCTGACAGTCTTGGGTCGATTTCTGTGAGGCGGAGCGATGCGCAGTGTCATTACAGCCCTGACCAGCCTGTGATCAGTCCAGCATTCAGCACCTCTCATGGCACAGGTCACTCGGACGTCCCTGATGTCACGGTGTACAATGACAAAATCGATCATGTGCCAGTGTTTTGACCTCGGGTGCATCCAGGTGGTCTTGTACTTGTCTGCCATCCTGAACAAGGTGTTAGTGATGCAAAGGCTGTGTTCTGCACACTTACTGAGGAGGAGCAGGCCGTTGTCGTTGATCTTGCCTACTCCGTGTCTGCCCAGAACGCCTTCCCAGTTGCTGGGGTCCTTTCCTATTCTAGCGTTGAAATTGCCGAGCACAACAAGTTTGTCACTCTGAGAGGTTGACCTAATGACCTGGTCAAAGTGTTCATAGAACTGCTCTTTGTCTTTGTCCGGGCAGGTGAGCGTAGGAGCGTATGCACTGATGACTGTGAGGTATCTGGACTTGCATACCTGCCAACTTTTCAAACCTGAAAAGCCTAGTAGCTAGCCGGGGTCCAGGGGCTGATGCTAATGCTAATAATGCTAATGCTAATAATAATAATGCTAATATTTGCCAAACAAATATTAAAGGAGGAGGGAGATGCCCTTGTAGTTGCCACAGTCGGATTTGCTTCCCTTGTTCTTGGGAAGCAAGGGAAGGGAACAAGGGAAGCATCATTTCTTCATCTCTCTTAATATAACGCGTTAGCGTTATATTAAAGGAGGGATTCTAGTATTCAAAGGACATGGCGTGCCCCCCTTGCCAAAGGTACTACCTCTCCCTGACACCCCAGACCCCCCCAAACTCGCCTCTATTTCCTCCGCAAACTGAGGAGAGCACGAGTTCCACCAGCCCCATCATGTGCTCATTCTACCAGGGTACCATTGAGAGCATCCTCACCAGCTGCATCACGGTGTGGTACGGAAGCTGCACCGCCTTCTACCAGAAGACTACAATGCACAGTGAAAGCAGCCAGCAAGATCAGAGGTGCCCCTCTGTCCTCCCTCTCGGACATCTACCATACCTGCCTCACCTACAGAGCCATCAACATTGCATGCGACACCTCCCACCCCTCGGGGGGGAAGGTACTGGAGCTTCCGGGCCCGCTCCACAAGACTGCTAAACAGCTTTGTTCACCCTGAACTCTGCCCCCCCCCCCCCCGACCGCAACATATTTACCCACACAATAACTACCTCAGCTGTTTGCACAGAAAGACTTGGCACACCAACAGTAATACATCTGCTGCTGTATGTCTCTGCACTTTACTGCAACTATTTGCGCAAATGCCATACCTGCTGCTGTCTGTCTGTATTGCAATATTGATCATGTGCAGTCCAATCTGTCACCGTCTGCACCTCCACTACTGCATTGAACTTGCAATTATGGGTATTATGGCTCTACTTTTTTCTGTACATAGGATTGCTGGGTTTTATCTTTTATCTTTATTTGCTCTACGGGTAGCATTACTGTACAGAGACTGCTGTTGTTGTTTTCATGAGAGAAATGGCATTTCAATTCTCCTGTATGTCCTGTACAGATAGAAGTATTGACAAATAAAAATCTTTAATATAGCAGCGATCTGGTGCAAGCTGATACTTAAGTTCTGTGCACATGAACTGAGTCCTATATTTCAT
This sequence comes from Pholidichthys leucotaenia, assembly GCA_020510985.1. Taxonomy (NCBI): domain Eukaryota; kingdom Metazoa; phylum Chordata; class Actinopteri; order Cichliformes; family Pholidichthyidae; genus Pholidichthys; species Pholidichthys leucotaenia. The sequence goes on along the minus strand of CM035836.1, from coordinate 122,296,992 downwards.
TACATTTTCAATAAGTCCTTACAAACACAACATGTGCCTAAGATCTGGAAAGAAGCCGTGGTTGTTCCCGTTCCAAAATCCAGCTGTCCTAAAACGGTAAAAGACTTTAGACCAGTTGCTTTGACTTCAATTTTAATGAAAATTTTTGAAAAACTGGTCAGATGTGAGGTCCTAAAGCAGACTGAGCATGCATTGGATCCTCTGCAGTTTGCCTATAGGCATCACAGAGGAGTGGAGGATGCCACTGTCATTTCTTAACCAACAGGACGCAGAGAGTAAGGGTCAATGGTACATTGTCTGACCTAAAGTGCTCTTCTACTGGCTCTCCTCAGGGGTGTGTGTTGTCACCACTACTCTTCATCCTGTACACAACAGACATCATAAAGTATGCTGATGATTCAGTTATTGTCAGTCTCCTCCAGGATGGTGAGAGTGGCCACGGCCCAGTAGTTGATGATTTTGTTCACTGGTGTGAGGATTCCTACCTGCAGCTGAATACGACAAAAACTAAAGACATGATTATTGACTTTAGGAGGAAAACTCCCAGGCACAAAGTCACTGTACTAAAAGGCCAGACCACCGAATGTGTACAATCCTACAAATATCTTGGGACGATTATTGATAGTAATTTAAAGTTTGAAGAGAACTGTGAAAGGGTGTGCAAAAAGGGTCAGCAACATTTGCATTGCTTGAGTAAACTTGCACGCTTCCAAATTGACCGAACCATAATGACAATGTTTTATCGGGCTTTTATTGAATCTGTTTTATCCTTTTCTTTAGTGTCATGGTTTGGTGAGATAAAACTGAAACAGAGGAAATCCTTGGATCAGGTAGTTAGATGGTCCAGTCGTTTGCTTGGTGAGTCACAGCTGAGCCTGACATCCCTGTACACCAGACAAGTACAGAGGATGGCTACCTCCATTTTAAATGATGACTCCCACCCTTTGCACTGCAACTTTCAGCTTCTTCCCTCAAGACAGAGGTTTGCTGTCCCAAAAAGTAAAACCCAGCGCTACAAAAACAGCTTATTCCTGCTGCTGTCAAAGAGTTGAACAAGCTGTAACAATATATTGCACATAATTTAGGTACCTATTTATTTTTTTCCACAATATCTTTATTGAACCTTTTTTTTTTTTTTTAACAAACATGATACAAACAATCAAACACTAACACTAAAGTACTACAAAAAAAAAAAAATGCACTAAAAACACCAACAACCACCAACAAAATCAAGTCTTCAACAATGCTCCTCTGTTTAGTCTAGACAATCCAATACATAAGTATACATATTATGTTCACCAGTTTGGAATTTACAAGGTCCACATACATCATTCACCTTCTTCTTCAAGAGTTATGTTTAAATTTTTTACATAATCAATAAAAGGTCTCCATATATTCTCAAACACAATTTCCTTTGATTTTAGTATATATGTTATTCTTTCTAATGGAAGGTTTGTTAACATCTGTCTTAACCACTGAGTCACATCTGGTCTATGAGTCTTTTTCCATAATAGTGCAATACATTTTTTGGCATTAAGCAAACTGAGGTCTATGAATGTTCTTTCACTTTTATTAAAATTATGCTTTTCTGGGTACAGACCCAACAAAACCAGTTTAGGATTCAATATGATTTGTTTTGAGATTATTTTTTCAATTGTTACCCTCACCTCTTCCCAAAACATTCTTATTAATCTACATTCCCATAAACAATGAAATAGGGTTCCTTTACTTTCCATGCATTTTGTGCATGTATCTGGTATATTTTTGTTATATCTATTTAACTCCTCCGGTGTAACATACATCCGCATTAACCATTTGAAATGTATCAATTTAAGGCGTGCATTTATTGATTTGGTTTGAGCTTCTGTACAAGCCAATTCCCATTGTTCCTCTGAAATTTCAATTTGCAGATCTTCTTTCCAGTAGTTTAATCTTTTCAGTGAATTTTCACTTGAAGATAGTGTCAGTGAGTTATAAAACTCTGAAATAATACCCTTTCTTTTACTATCTTTCATCATCATTTTTTCCAAGGATGAATAAATAGGTCGAGTGAGAGCTTTATTTTGATTTGATCGAATAAAGTTTCTAAGTTGAAGATATTTAAAAAAATGTGTTCTATTGAGATTAAATTTGATCCTCAGCTCTTCAAAAGACATTATGTTGTCTGCACATGGCAAATATAAATCCTGAATCTTTTGTATCCCTTTTAAATTCCATACTTTAAATACAGCATCCGCTCTCCCTGGTTTAAAATATTGATTACCCCATATTGGACTAAATTGTGACAATACCTGTGGTTCTTTTAAATAGTTTTTAGCTTCACACCATATTTTGATCATATGCTTTACAAATGGATTTTTAACTTGTTTTTGTAATTTTTTTGCCGAATCTGAGTATATGAATATGGGAAGAGGTAAAGGTAAATTGTATGATTCCATTTCAGTCCAGTGAGGGAGATCATTTGATGAAAAATAATATGTCATAGACCTCAGTTGTGCCGACCAATAATACAACATAAAATTTGGACATTTCAGACCTCCACGATCAAATGGTAAATATAATAAAGACAAACGTAATCTAGCCCTCCTGTTGTTCCATATAAATTCCACTAACTTTTTTTTTATTCTTGAGAATAGATCTAAAGGTGGTGATAAGGGAATGTATTGAAATAAATAAAGTATTTTAGGTAAAATATTACTTTTAAGTATATTGATTCTCCCGATCATCGACATTGGTAGTGACATCCATCTCTGAGTTAACTCATTGATATCTGACATTAAGGCTTCATAGTTGACACTGGCGACTGATTCTAGCTTAGGCATAATTTGGATTCCTAAATATTTAAACTGATTTACAACATTGAATTGATTTACCTCAGGGGCTGGGTAATTTCTCTGGGTCTCATTTAGCATTAATATTGAAGATTTAGTTTTATTTATTTTATATCCTGATATTTCCCCAAAATTCTTTATTAAATTCAACAAGGTTGGAATTGATTTTTTTAGATTCGACATAAACAAAATTATGTCATCGGCGTACAGGGAGATTTTATGTTCTGTTGGTCCAACTTTAATTCCATATATTTGTGAATGTAAACGTATCGCTATCGCTAAAGGTTCAATTGCCATAGTAAACAGTAAAGGTGAAAGTGGACAGCCTTGTCGACATCCTCTATTGATTTTTATTGGTTTTGAAATATTGTTATTTGTTAGGATTTCTGCTGTAGCATTATTGTATATTATTTGAACCCATTTTATGAAATTATTTCCAAGTCCAAACCTTTGTAGGACTTCAAAAAGAAAGGGCCATTCAACTCTATCAAAGGCCTTTTCGGCGTCCAATGATAAGAGAGCTGTATCCGGTGCTTCTTTATTAAAATAAATAATATTAAATAGTCTTCTTACATTATGGAAGCCTTGTCTACCCTTTATAAAGCCATTCTGATCTCGATTAATAATATTTGGTAAAATTTCTTGTATTCGTCTTGCTAAAATTTTACAGATTATCTTAAGGTCGGCGTTTAATAGGCTTATTGGTCTCATATTTTCACATTTATTAGAGGGCTTACCTGGTTTTGGCAGCAGTATAATTAAGGCATTATTTATGTATGATGGTAAATTATTATTTTGAAATGCTTCTAAAACCATTTCCAAAAAAGGTTTTATTAATTTATTCTTAAATTTTTTATAAAGGTCAACTGGAAGACCATCTGGTCCTGCACTTTTTCCTGATTTCATATTATCAATGGCTAGCCCAACTTCTTCTTGACTAATTTTAGACTCCAATATCTCCCTGTTTTCATTTGGAATACACGGTATAGATAGTTCGTTCAAAAACCCATTTAGTTTTGTTAAATCAGGTTCATTTTTGGTATCATATAATTTTTCATAGTAATCTCTAAAGGCTCTATTAATTTCTAAAGGATCTATAACTACCTGTCCGTTACTTATAATACTGGTAATTGGTGTTTTAATTTCCAATTGTTTAATCTGCCATGCTAATAATTTTCCTGATTTTTCACCTTGTTCATAAAAAGATTGTTTCAATCTTAGAAGACTCGAGGCAGCTCTATTCGCTGATTTTTTGTCGTATTCAGCTCTCAAAATCAGTAATTCATTCTCCAACCTTGGGTCACTTCCTGCATACACTTTTTCCTGAAGATTTTTTATTTTATGTTCCAATTTAGCTCTCTCCTCTCGAGTCTTCTTAGATTTTGATCCTGTATAACTAATAATATGTCCCCTAATAAAAGCTTTGAAAGCCTCCCACTTTACACATGCTGATGTTTGTGTAGTATTGATGTCAAAGAACTCGTCTATCTGTTTTTCTATATACTTGACAAATTCCTCATCCTGAAGCCATTTATGCTGAAATTGCCATCTACCTGATTCCTTTGTCAATTTTTTATCTACATATATTAGACAACAGGGTGCATGATCAGAGATCACGATGTTATCATAAAAGCAGTTTTGAATCTTGGACCTTAATTCTGTGGAAATCAAAAAATAATCAATACGTGAGAATGTCTTGTAGGTACTGGAATAACAAGAATAGGCTTTAACTTGTGGTTTCATTTCTCTCCATATATCTAACAATCTCAATTCTTTCATAAAATGATTAATAGTCATCCTACATCCAATGTGCGTACAATCCAGTCCTGTTGATCTATCCACACCTGGATTCAATGTACAATTAAAATCCCCTGCTATTATATGTTGCCCTGTAAGTGATGATAAGATGAGAAATAAATTAGCAAAGAACTTCTGATCATCTATATTGGGACCATATAAGTTCACAAGATTTATATTTTCTAATAGCAAAGAACCTTGAATGATTACATATCTTCCAAATTTGTCTCCAATTACATTTTTCACTTGAAAAGGAACTGATTTATGTATGAGAGTCATAACTCCCCTGGCTCGGGATGAAAATGAAGAGGTGAATACACTTCCCTGCCATCTACTCCTAATTCTTTTAACATCCTCCTCTATCAGATGAGTTTCTTGTAAAAACACAATTCTTGAACCCATGTCCTTTATTTTATTCATAACTTGTTTAAGTTTTTTTAAATTTTGTAGACCTCTGCAATTCCATGAAGTTAAATTAAGGTTAACACTTTGGTCCATGATCAATAGAGAGTTTGGGATTACCTTGCAGTGTAAACATGCTCATACAGAGAAGCAAAAACATGAGTGGTTGAACATTCATCCTACAAACTACACACAAACAAATTTCCCCTTCCCACACTTGTGGCAAACCCCCCAAAATCAAAAGAAAAATTCTGTCTCCCGATATAGCCATCGACCGTTCCACACCCACGAGGAACAGCCTAAGCCACTCCTTCTTCATCCTCCCAATCACCCTAACTCTACTGCTTTTAATGACGTAACATTAACTCTCCTCTGTAGTTTTCCAACTTAACTCCAAAATTTTTAACAACTTTGTACATCATAGTTTTTTTTTGTTTGTTTGTTTTGTTTTTGTTTTGTTTTTTTAATATATAATACAATCTATATTTTGTAAACTTACTATTTACTTCAAGTCAGTCAGATGCCTGTGCAAATGCTTAATTATTCTACCTTATATTTTGTTCATGCTTAGCTCCCACCAGTCTCTTCTTCTTTTTTGATCTTCTTGATGAACTCCTGCGCCTCCTCTGGGGTCTTGAAGATGTGGGTTCTGCCCTCATACGTGGTCAGCAGTCTCGCAGGATAGATTACACCATGACGAATCCCAAGGTTGCGCAGCTCCTTACGTACGGGATCAAACAGGTACCTATTTATTAACTCCATTTTATATTTACTTATTTTTGTAGGATGTTACTTGGGTTCTAAATATTTTATTGAGTTTTAGACCTTTGAGTTTTTAACCTCTTTGACTAGTTTTTAACTTTTAATATGACTCTTCTCTCTTACCTCTGGTTTTTCTCTCATCTCTTTGTCTTTTTAACACCCTGATTGATGGAGCCTTGAGTATTTTTATCATGTTCATAGTCAATTTCACGTGTGCCTGTGTTTGTGTCTATGTTGAATGTCACCAGACTGCAAAACAAATCTACCTACGGGTACAAATAAAGGAACCTGAACCTGAACCTGAATGTACTCAGTGAGTCTCTCAGTGCAAAGACCTACAGCAGCCAGCAACTGTTCAGCTCACCTCTCTTTTCCTTTGGATTTATCCTGATAAAAACAAAAGCAAATGCTAGACTACAAGAAAATCACTTGATTCAAACACAAATCTAAATCTCTCTCTCTCTGATGTTAGAAAAACAGAAAACAGAAGGAACAACATTTATACAGTAAATTATTTTAAACTAATTTCTGATGACGAAGAATGAATGTTTTTCTGCAAATCTTTGTAAATCTCCTCAAATAAGGAATGAATGAATAAAGAAATATTAAAATAAAAGAGAGCTATTGGACTTCCGGTTATGGCGGCCGCCTAGAAGGACACGTATCACTCTGCTCTGCTCCTGGAAATAAAAATTCGGCAAATAACTCTCTCATTTGGAACAGAACTTTTCCCAGCGCTTGGGTGAGGATATGCCGGTGAAGACTAAGGCTGGGAAATCAGGAGGGGGAAAAATTGAATCGCCGAAGCAGTCCAAATTAACGGACTTTAAAGTTTGTGGCGCAGTAGAAAAAGCTGCTGATATGGCGGATGAAACTAGCGGTGGTACGGTAACTGCTGCTGCTGACGATGGCGGCACAGGTGCAGTGCTGGCTGCCATTAGCTCAATGAGAGCAGACTTTTCCGCTAAACTTGATGGGATTATGGCAGCGTTGGATGCAATGAGAAAGGAGTTGGGTGACTGCGTGGAGCGAGTGACGCAGGCGGAGCTTCGTGTTTCAAGTGCGGAGGATGAAATCAGCGGACTTCAAATAAAGGTGCGCACTTTGGAAAAAAAAATATAAAGATCTGGAAAATAGCGTTCTGGACTTGGAATCTCGGTCCAGACGGAACAACCTGAGGCTGGTGGGTTTACCGGAGGGAGCCGAAGGTCGTGATTCATGCTCCTTTTTGGAGGGGTGGATCCCGGAGGCGCTGAACAACGCGGAGCTAAAATCATCAGTCGTCTTGGAAAGCTCCCACCGAATTGGCCCACCGAGAGGTAACAAGGCAGCACCGAGGACGTTAATTATGAAGTTTCTCAGCTACAGAGACAGGATGACGATCTCCAACGCGGTGCGGGCCAAAGGAGAAATTAAATACCAAGATCAGCAGGTGCGGTTCTACCCAGATTTGGCCTCAGGAATCCAACAATTAAGGATGCAGTTTGACCCCATCCGCAAAGAACTGCGCAACCTTGAGATTCGTCATGGAGTGATTCACCCTGCAAGACTTCTGGTCACATATGAGGGCAGAACACGCATCTTCAAGACCCCCGAGGAGGCGCAGGAGCTCATCAAGAAGATCCAGGAAGAGACTGGTGGGAGCTAAGCATGAACAGAATATAGGGTAGAATATTTGAGCATTTAACTGATTAGAAGCATATAACAAGATTACAAAATATAGAATGTATTACATATTAAAAAAAAAAAGTACAAAATTGCTAAAAAATTCTGGAGTTAAATTGGAAAATTACAGAAGAGAGTTAATGTTACGTTATTAAAAGCAGTAGAGTTAGGGTGATTGGGAGGATGAAGAAGGAGTGGCTTTGGCTGTTCCTCGTGGGTGTGGAACGGTCGATGGCTATATCGGGAGACGGAATTTTTCTTTTGTTTTTGGGGGGATTGCCACAAATGTGGGAAGGGGGAATTTGTTTGTGTGTAGTTTGTAGGGTGAATGTTCAACCACTCATTTTTTTGCTTTTCTGTTTGAGCATGTTTACACTGCAAGGTAATCCCAAACTCCCTATTGATTATAAATCAAAGTGTTAATCTTAATTTAACTTCATGGAATTGCAGAGGTCTACAAAATTTAAAAAAACTTAAACAAGTTATGAATAAAATAAAAGACATGGGTTCAAAAATTGTGTTTTTACAAGAAACTCATCTAATAGAGGAAGATGTAAAAAGAATTAGGAGTAGATGGCAAGGAAATGTTTTCACCTCATCATTTTCATCCCGAGCCAGGGAAGTTATGACTCTCATACATAAATCAGTCCCATTTCAAGTGAAAAATGTAATTGGAGACAAATTTGGAAGATATGTAATCATTCAAGGATCTTTGCTATTAGAAAGCATAAATTTGGTGAACTTATATGGTCCCAATATAGATGATCAAAAGTTCTTTGCTAATTTATTTCTTATCTTATCATCACTTACAGGGCAACATATAATAGCAGGGGATTTTAATTGTACATTGAATCCCGGTATAGATAGATCAACAGGACTGGACTGTACGCACAATGGATGTAGGATGACCATTAATCATTTTATGAAAGAATTGAAATTGATAGATATATGGAGAGAAATGAAACCACAAGTTAAAGCATACTCTTGTTATTCCAATACCTACAAGACATTCTCACGTATAGATTATTTTTTGATCTCCACAGAATTAAGGTCCAAGATTCAAAACTGTTTTTATGATAACATCGTGATCTCTGATCATGCACCCTGCTGTCTAATGTATGTAGATAAGAAATTGACAAAGGAACCAGGTAGATGGCAATTTCAGCATAAATGGCTTCAGGATGAGGAATTTGTTAAGTATATAGAAAAACAGATAGATGAGTTCTTTGATATCAATACTACACAAACATCAGCATGTGTAAAGTGGGAGGCTTTCAAAGCTTTTATTAGGGGACATATTATTAGTTATACAGGTTCAAAATCTAAGAAGACTCGAGAGGAGAGAGCCCAATTGGAACATAAAATAAAAATTCTTCAAGAAAGAGTATATGCAGGAAGAGATCCAAGGTTGGAGAATGAATTACTGATTTTGAGAGCTGAATATGACAAAAAAATCAGCGAATAGAGCTGCCTCGAGTCTTCTAAGATTGAAACAATCTTTTTATGAACAAGGTTAAGTTATTGGCATGGCAGATTAAACAATTAGAATCTAAAACACCAATTACCAGTATTATAAGTAACGGACAGGTAGTTATAGATCCTTCAGAAATTAATAGAGCCTTTAGAGATTACTATGAAAAATTATATGATACCAAAAATGAATCTGACTTAACAAAACTACATGGGTTTTTGAATGAACTATTTATACCGTGTATTCCAAATGAAAATAGGGAGATACTGGAGTCTAAAATTAGTCAAGAAGAAGTTGGACTAGCCATTGATAATATGAAATCAGGAAAAAGTGCAGGACCAGATGGTCTTCCAGTTGACCTTTATAAAAAATTTAAGAATAAATTAACAAAACCTTTTTTGGAAATGGTTTTAGAAGCATTTCAAAATAGTAATTTACCATCATATATGAATAATGCCTTAATTATACTGTTGCCAAAACCAGGTAAGCCCTCTAATAAATGTGAAAATATGAGACCAATAAGCCTATTAAATGCCGACCTTAAGATAATCTGTAAAATTTTAGCAAGACGAATACAAGAAATTTTACCAAATATTATTAATCGAGATCAGAATGGCTTTATAAAGGGAAGACAAGGCTTCCATAATGTAAGAAGACTATTTAATATTATTTATTCTAATAAAGAAGCACCGGATACAGCTCTCTTATCACTGGATGCCGAAAAAGCCTTTGATAGAGTTGAATGGCCCTTTCTTTTTGAAGTCTTACAAAGGTTTGGACTTGGAAATAATTTCATAAAATGGGTTCAGATAATATATAATAATGCTACTGCAGAAATTCTAACAAATAACAATATTTCAAAATCAATAAAAATCAATAGAGGATGTCGACAAGGCTGTCCACTTTCACCTTTACTGTTTACTATGGCAATTGAACCTTTAGCGATGGCGATACGTCTACAGTCACAAATATATGGAATTAAAGTTGGACCAACAGAACATAAAATCTCCCTGTATGCCGATGACATAATTTTGTTTATGTCGAATCTTAAAAAATCAATTCCGACCTTGTTGAATTTAATAAAGAATTTCGGGGAAATATCAGGATATAAAATAAATAAAACTAAATCTTCAATATTAATGCTAAATGAGACCCAGAGAAATTACCCAGCCCCTGAGGTAAATCAATTCAATGTTGTAAATCAGTTTAAATATTTAGGAATCCAAATTGTGCCTAAGCTAGAATCAATCGCCAGTGTCAACTATGAAGCCTTAATGACAGATATTGATGAGTTACTTCAGAGATGGATGTCACTACCAATGTCGATGATCGGGAGAATTAATATACTTAAAAGTAATACCTTACCTAAAATACTTTATTTATTTCAATACATTCCCTTACCACCACCTTTAGATTTATTCTCAAGAATTAAAAAAAAGTTAGTGGAATTTATATGGAATCCAAACTGGTGAACATAATATGTATACTTATGTGTTGGATTGTCTAGACTAAACAGAGGAGCATTGTTGAAGATCTGATTTTGTTGGTGGTTGTTGGTGTTTTTTAGTGCATTTTTTTTTTTTGTAGTACTTTAGTGTTAGTGTTTGATTGTTTGTATCATGTTTGTTTAAAAAAAAAAAAGGTTCAATAAAGATATTGTGGAAAAAAAAAAGAGAGCTATTGTAAAAGCAGAAACTTGTTATTACTAAAAAAAAAAAAAAAAAAAGCAAATTGTTCAAATTCCAATTGTTTGTGATCCTCAGACTGGATACCCCTGACAAAGTGTGCTTACCTCTGAATCCCTTTGGTCCTCTGCCTCCAGGGTACCCAGATTCACCGGCGTATCCCTTCACACCGGGGTTTCCACTGAAACCAGTGTTACCACTTTCTCCTGAAAATAAAACATTTAATGCGTTTATTTGTGAAGAACTCCCTTTTGAGTGCCAATATATTACTGAGCTCTGCTGTACCTTTTAAACCGGGGCTGCCTGGGACTCCTGAGCCTGCTGAGCGTCCTGGTTCTCCCTTTATGCCAGGGGAGCCCGGGAAGCCGGGGAGGCCAGAATCACCTCTGTCTCCTTGGGAAGTTCCCGGACCAGGAGGGCCAGGAGGACCGGGAGGTCCTTGAAAACCTGGAATAGAGAGCGCAAAAGAGAGTGATAATGAGTATATTAGAAGCACACAGGGAGAGCAAACCTCCACCAAGGTAGCTAATTTTCCCTCCCCCAAAATTTAAATTTTTCCTAACAGCCTGTTAGCTGTAAGCAGACAGCACCCTTAGCTGGTTATCAAAATAACCGACAAGGTACTACATTCATTAACCGCTTGGAACATCAGACCAACTCTTTACCCTCTCAAGAATCCCCGAGGGTTCGTAGGAGTTTGCCCAACCAGTCCAAGTTTTGTGGACTTGGAGAAGGCATTCGACTGCGTCTCTCGTGGTTTTTTGTGGGGGGTGCTGCAGGAGTATGGGGTATTGGGCTTGTTGTTACGAGCTATCCGATCCTCTCCGAGTTGGGTACAAGCTCTTTCCCCAAGTGGAGGAGTTTAAGTATAGAGAATGGAGCGAGAGATTGACAGACGGATCAGAGCAGCATCTGCAGTGATGCGGACGTTGTACCAGTCTGTTATGGTGAAGAGGGAGCTGAGTTCTAAAGCAAAGCTGCTGATTTACCAGTCAATCTATGTTCCTGCCCTCACCTATGGTCATGAACCTTGGGTAATGACCGAAAGAATGAGATTGTGGATATAAGCGGCTGAAATGAGCTTTCTCTGAAGGATTGCTGGACTCACCCTTAGAGATAGGGTGAGGAGCTCAGTCATCTGGGAGAGGCTCAGAGTAGTACTGCTGCTCCTCCACATTGAAAGGAGCCAGTTGAGGTGGTTTGGGTATCTGATCAGGATGCCTCCCGGACACCTCCCTCTTGAGGTGTTTTGGGCATGTCCCACTGGGAGGAGACCCTGGGGCAGACCCAGGACATGCTGGAGAGACTACGTCTCCCAGGTGGCCTGGGAATGTCTTGGTATTCTCTCTGAAGAGCTGGAGCAGGTGGCTGGGGAGAGGGAAGTCTGGGCTTCTCTGCTTGAGCTGCTGCCTCCGTGACTCGGACCTCCAGAAAAGTGGTAGAAAATGGATGGATGGATGTAGGATTTTTGTTACATTATATGGCCTGCAAAGTCAAACAGCCCAAAGTCTGACTGTACAGGAGTTCTCTCTCACAGAAATTGTGACTACAAATCTGTCGGAAACACAAAGTTTGGATTTTCTGTTTTATGACATGAGGTTATCACATCATTACTTAACAGACATGGGGCCTCATGTATAAAGGATTGTGCAGCTTTCATGCTGAAAGCTGGCGTACTCACAAAATATGAAAAGCATGTGCACACAAAAATTTTCAGATTTATAAAACTTTGTGCACTCCCGATTCATTCATTCATGACTGGCGTGGTGGCTCAGTTGGTAGAGCATCCGCCCCACACTCGGGAGGCAGGGGTTCAAATCCCGGCTGGGTCATGCCGAAGACCATATAAAAGCGGAACTTCATGCCGTCCAGCTTGGTGCTCAGCAATAATGGAATGGAGGAGGGAAATCTGTGGCGGCGCCTTGCATGGCAGCGGCCCTTCTGATTCTGCACATGGGGTGTGTGTGATTGACACTGTAGATAGGATAAAGCACAATTTCGTTCTACTGTACACGATTGGTTGTATGGTTAAATGACAATAAAGGGTGATTTAATTTTCCGCTCCTTTTCTTTGCACATTCCACCTCACGGAAAAACCAGCACACGTGCACAATCTCTTTACTCCGCCTCGGTTCCTCCCACTACTGACTCTGTAAATGAAGAAAAATTACCCTTCTGTCACTTTTCTGTCAAACTATGATTGTCAAGCCTGCGGGAAAGCACAACATTAAAAAAAACTAGAGGGCACTCAGAGAGTGCATACCTCTGCCAAGGTTCCCTCCCTCTCTCCCTTTGTCCTCCCCTCCATGATAAGGCCTTGGCAGAGGTATGCACTCACGGATCACCTCCAACATGTAATGAGTTCATCTTTGGGCCAAGAGCCAACTCTGGTGAAGATGTCATTCAAATCCATTTACAGGTGCATCTCATTAAATTAGAATGTCAACAAAAAGTTGATTTATTTAGGTAATTCATTTAAAAAAAAATAAACTTCTATATTATATAGAGTCATTACACAGAGAGTGATACAGTATATTTTAAGTGTTTATTTATTTTAATTTTGATGATTATGGCTTACAGTCCATGAAAACCCCAAATTCAGTTTCTCAAAAAATTAGAATATCACATAAAATTAATTTAAAAAATAGTTTTTTAATAGAAATGTTTACCGACTGAAAAGTATGTCCATGTACACACTCAATACTTGGTCTGGGCTCCTTTTGGATTAATTACTGTATCAATGTGGCGTGGCATGAAGGTGATCAGCCTGTGGCACTACTGAGGTGTTATGAAGGTCCAGGTTGCTTTGATAGTGACCTTCAGCTCGTCTGCATTGTTGGGTCTGGTGTCTCATCTTCCTCTTGACAATACTCCATAGATTCTCTATGGGGTTTAGGTCAGGACAGTTTGCTGGCCAATCAAACACAGTGATGGCATGGTCATTAAACCAGGTACTTTTGGCAGTGTGTGTATGGGGGTGCCAAGTCCTGCTGGAAAATGAAATCAGCTTCTCTATAAAGCTTGTCAGCAGAGGGAAGCATGAAGTGCTCTAAAATTTCCTGGTAGACGACTGCGCTGACTTTGGTCTTGATAAAATACAGTAGACAAACACCAGCAGATGACCTCTGTTCAGATAAAAGTAAATTTTGCATTTCATTTGGAAATCAAAGTCCCAGAGTCTGGAGAAAGAGTGGAGAGGCACAGAATCTAAGTTGCTTGAGGTTTAGTGTGACGCTTCCACAGTCAGTGATGATTTGAGGAACCACGTCATCTGCTGGTGTTGGTCCACTGTGTTTAATCAAGACCAAAGTCAGCGCAGTCGTCTACCAGGAAATTTTAGAGCACTTTATGCTTCCCTCTGCTGACAAGCTTTATGGAGAAGCTGATTTCATTTTCCAGCAGGATTCCCCCCCCCCCACACACACACTGCCAAAAGTATCAAAACCTGGTTTAATGTCCATGGCATCACTGTGTTTGATTGGCCAGCAAACTCTCCTGACCTAAACCCCATAGAGAATCTATGGAGGATTGTCAAGAGGAAGATGAGAGACACCAGACCCAACAATGCAGATGAGCTGAAGGTCACTATCAAAGCTACCTGGACCTTCATAACACCTCAGCAGTGCCACAGGCTGATCATCTCCATGCCACGCCACATTGATACAGTAATTAATCCAAAAGGAGCCCCGAGTTCGGTTATGGCGGCCGCATAGGAGGGTGTGCTCCACTCTGCTCTGCTCCTAATGATAAAAAAGTAGGCTAAAACTCTCCCAATTGGAACAAAAACCTATTCTAGCGTTTGGGGGCGGATATGGTAAAAACTAAGGCTGTGAAATCAGGCGGAGGAAAAACTGATTCGTCGAGACAAGCCAAGTTAACAGATTTCCACGCTCGTGATGCAGCAGATAAATCGCCTGTGACCATGGCTGAGGAGGGAGCTAGCGGTGGTGCGGTGACTGCCGAAGGAACGAATGCGGTCCTTGCTGCCATCAGCGCTATGAGAACAGACTTTTCGTCTAAGTTTGATGGGATTATAGCTGCGTTGGAAGCTATGAGAAAAGAATTAAGTGACTGTATGGAGCGAATATCGCAGGCAGAGCTCCGGATTTCCAACGCTGAAGATGACGTCAACAGCCTGCAATTAAAGGTCCAAACATTGGAATTAAAAAATAAACGTCTGGAAGATAACGTCTTGGACTTAGAATCCCGGTCGAGACGGAATAATTTAAGGCTGGTGGGCCTCCCGGAGGGGGCGGAGGAACAGGATGTGTGTTCCTTTTTGGAAAAGTGGATTCCAGAAGCGCTGAATAACGCAGATCTACAGTCATCAGTCGTCTTGGAAAGCACACACCGAATAGGCCCACCGAGAGATAAGAAGACAACACCGAGGACGCTGATTATGAAGTTCCTCAACTACAGGGACAAGATGACGGTCTCCAACGCAGCGCGTACTAAAGGAGAAATTAAATATCAGGATCAACAGGTGCGGTTCTACCCAGATTTGGCCACAGGAATCCAACAATTAAGGAAACAGTTTGACCCCGCCCGTAAAGAGCTGCGCAGCCTTGGGATTCGTCACGGAGTGATTTATCCTGCAAGACTGCTGGTCACGTATAAAGGGAGAACCCAAGTCTTTAAGACCCCTCAGGAGGCGCAGGAACTCATTAAGCAGATCCAAGGAAAGACTGGCGAGAGCCAAGCATGAAGCAAGAACAAGATATAAAAGGTAGAATATTTAAGCAAGTGTTCAAGTATCTGACTGATTTGAAACATATAGCATGTCTACAAAATATAGATTGTATTATATATTAAAAAAAAAAAGCTATGATGTATAAAGTTGCTATAAAATTTTGGAGTTAAATTGGAAAAACTACAGAAGAGAGTTATTGTCATGTCATTAAAAGTAGCAGAATCAGGGTGATTGAGAGGAGGAAAGAGTGAGTGGTTTGACTGATCCTCATGGGGGAGGAGCAGATTCAGGCTATAATGGGAGACGGAACTTTTTTTTTGATTTTGGGGGGATTACCACGAATGTGGGAAGGGGGAATTTGTTTGTGTGTAGTTTGTGGGATGAATGTTCAACCATCCATGTTTTATGAGCATGTTTATATTGCAAGGTAATCTCAAACTCTTTATTGATCATAGACCAAAGCGTTAAGCTTAATTTAACATCATGGAATTGCAGAGGTCTACAAAATCTAAAAAAACTTAAACAAGTTTTGAATAAAATAAAAGACATAGGTTCAAAAATTGTGTTTTTACAAGAAACTCATCTAATAGAGGAGGATGTAAAAAGAATAAGGAGTAGATGGCAGGGAACTGTATTCACCTCATCATTTTCATCCTGAGCCAGGGGAGTCATGACTCTCATACATAAATCAGTCCCATTTCAAGTGAAAAATGTAATTGGAGATAAATTGGGAAGATATCTAATCATCCAAGGATCTTTGTTATTAGAAAATATAAATCTGGTGAACTTATATGGTCCCAATATAGATGATCAAAACTTCTTCGTTAATTTATTTCTTACTTTAGCACCACTCACAGGGCTATATATAATAGCAGGGGATTTTAATTGTACATTGAATCCCAGTATAGATAGGTCAACAGGACAGGACTGTACGCACAATGGATGTAGGATGACCATTAATCATTTTATGAAAGAATTGAGATTGCTAGATATATGGAGAGAAATGAAACCACAAGTCAAAGCCTATTCTTGTTATTCTAACACCTACAAGACATTTTCACGTATTGACTATTTTTTGATCTCCACAGAATTAAGGTCCAAGATTCAAAATTGTTTCTATGATAACATTGTGATCTCTGATCACACACCCTGCTGTATAATATATGTAGATAAGAAATTGACAAAGGTTCCTGGTAGGTGGCAATTTCAGCATAAATGGCTTCAAGATGAGGAATTTGTTAAGTACACAGAAAAACAGATAGATGAGTTCTTTGATATCAACACTACACAAACATCAGCATGTATAAAGTGGGAAGCTTTCAAAGCTTTTATTAGGGGACATATTATTAGTTACACAGGTTCAAAATCTAGGAAGACTCGAGAGGAGAGAGTCCAATTGAAACGTAAAATAAAAATTCTTCAAGAAAAAGTGTATGCAGGAAGTAATCCCAAATTAGAGAATGAATTACTGATTCTGAGAGCTGAATATGACAAAAAAAATCAGCGAATAGAGCTGCCTCGAGTCTTCTAAGATTGAAGCAAACCTTTTATGAACAAGGTGAAAAATCAGGAAAATTATTAGCATGGCAGATTAAACAATTAGAATTTAAAACACCAATTACCAGTATTATAAGTAACGGACAAGCAGTCGTAGATCCTTTAGAAATTAACAGTGCCTTTAGAGATTATTATGAAAAACTATATGATACAAAAAATGAAACTGACTTAACAAAACTAAATGGGTTTTTGGACGGATTATCTATACCATGTATTCCAAATGAAAATAGGGAGATACTGGAGTCAAAAATTAGTCAAGAAGAAGTTGGGCTAGCCATTGATAATATGAAATCAGGAAAAAGTGCGGGACCTGACGGTCTTCCAGTTGACCTCTATAAAAAATTTAAGAATAAATTAATAAAACCATTTTTGGAAATGGTTTTAGAAGCATTTCAAAATAGTAAATTACCGCCATATATAAATAATGCCTTAATTATACTGTTGCCAAAACCAGGTAAACCTTCTAATAAATGTGAAAACATGAGACCAATAAGCCTATTAAATGCAGACCTAAAGATAATCTGTAAAATTTTAGCAAGACGACTACAAGAAATACTACCAAATATAATTAACCGAGATCAGAATGGCTTTATAATGGGAAGACAAGGCTTCCATAATGTAAGAAGACTATTTAATATTATTTATTCTAATAAAGAAGCGCCGGATACAGCTCTCCTATCATTGGATGCTGGAAAGGCCTTTGATAGGGTCGAATGGCCCTTTCTTTTTGAAGTTTTACAAAGGTTTGGACTTGGAAAGAATTTCATAAAATGGGTTCAGATAATATACAATAATGCTACAGCAGAAATCCTAACAAATAGCAATATCTCAAAATCAATAAAAACTAGAAAAGCACTCGGAGAGCGCAGACCTCCGCCAAGCGGCACAGTTCCCCCCATAGAGTGTTTGTGTGTACGTTTTCAGATTCCCTGAGCATGAAAAGATATGAGTAGCAATTGGATTCACAATGATTATTTGTTTATTTGACATGGACAGTGCAATAAACAGACAATTAATGAATGACAATCAATGTGATAGTGATAGGATTAGTGGTTCAGTAGTGTAAAATGGGGCTATTAGGGACGGCGGGTTAATAAGGGACACTTTTGTGGGAAATGTTTTAAATGTAATTCTGCTTTTTTTATTTTGAGCAGGACGCTGAGTTGTGTTGTTGTTGTGAAATATCCATGAATCCTTCATCAAATCTAGGCGGAAGCAAAATTAAAAAAGCAGAATTACATTTAGAAAAGTGTCCCATTTTACCCCGCCGTCCCTTATAGCCCCGTTTTACGGTTGTAAAAGCATTGCCTCCTTGGCGGAGGTAATAAACTGAAGTGTTGGTGTGTCCATCTCCTCCACTGACGGATGCAGATTGGTTAGACAGGTTGCCGTGGGTTTTATATTATATTGGGGTTGCGCTCCGCGGCAAAACAGAATTTAGAATCTTCCCCGGCAGAGAGGTCGTTTTTACGCAGCGCCTATAGCTGGGCGGGGAATTTGTGGCAAATAATGGTGCGGCGGACAGGTGGCCGTGTCAGGTTTTGCAGCGTGGCGCAAAAACAGGCACGCTGGCGGGCCCAGGCCAGCAGTGTTTTCCGCGTGCTTTTGTGCCTAAAACGTTGAAGAACGCGGAGTTTGTGTTGGTCAGACACGACGACCAGCGCAATGTGCGCAGCGCTTATGGCTGGCACAGGCACGCTGGGGGTCCGAGGCCAGCAGTGTTTTCCGCATGCTTTTGTGGCTAAAACGTTGAAGAAGGCGGAGTTTGTGTTGGTCAGACACGACGCCCAGCGGCCTCCATTGCGCCTGCGCACATGTTGAAAATGGCCCTATGTCACAGTGTTGAAAAATGCTTTAAAAAAATTCCTGTATCCAGACGGTGAACCGGATCACCCCCAAAATTTAATCAGTTCTTCCTTGTACCATTTCCAACAACGCCTGAAAGTTTCATGCAAATCCGTCCAAGACTTTTTGAGTTATCTTGCTAACCAACAGACAGACAGACAGACAAACAGACAGACAGACAAACACACAAACCCTGGCAAAAACACAACCTCCTCCTGGCCTTTTCGGCCTGGCGGAGGTAATTAATAGAGGTTGTCGACAAGGTTGTCCACTTTCACCTTTACTGTTTACTATGGCAATTGAACCTTTAGCGATGGCAGTACGTTTACATCCACAAATATATGGAATTAAAGTAGGACCAACAGAACATGATAATTGATCATCAGATTGATTTAATTTCCCTTACAGAGACTTGGTTAGGGCAAGAGGATTATGTTGGTTTAAATGAATCAACTCCCTCTGGTTATTTAAACTGTCAAAATCCCAGAAGTTCTGGTCGTGGAGGAGGAGTAGCATCAATTTACCATTCCAAATTACTAGTTAATGTAAAGCAAAAAACATGTTATAATTCCTTTGAGGGCCTGGTCCTCAGTGTTGGGCACTTTAGCAATTCCAGGTTAAACCCAATTTTATTTGCCATAGTTTATCGTCCCCCATCAACCTATTCAGAATTTTTATCCGAATTTCCTGATTTCTTAGCTGATTTAGTGCTGAAATCTGATAGAATAATTATAGTAGGGGACTTTAATATACATGTGGATGTAGATAGTGACTGCCTTAATGTGGCTTTTAATTCAATATTAGACTCGATTGGGTTTTCTCAGAAAGTAGGAAATTCTACTCATTACCTCCACCATACATTGGACCTTGTTCTGACATATGGCATAGAAATAGAAAATCTTGTAGTGTCTCCTCATAACCCTGTACTGTCAGACCATTGTCTGTTAACCTTTGATTTTACTATTTCTGACTATTTGGCTCCTAAAGAAAAATATTATCACAGTAGATGCCTCTCAGATGATGCTGTTTCCAAATTTATGCAGATTGTTTCCTCTATGCCATGTGTCAACACAACGGAAATAAGCTATAGACAGCTTGCTCCTTCTGTAATTGATAACATGGTGGATAGTGTTTCAGCTTCTCTGCATCAGGCTCTAGACTTGGTGGCCCCCTTAAAAAAGAAAAAGTCTAATCAGAGATTTTTAACTCCTTGGTTCAACACAGAAACTCGTAGCTTAAAACAGAAGACTCGTCAATTAGAAAGAAAATGGCGCTCTACTAATTTAGATGAAATCTATTTAGCTTGGAGAAATCATCTTTTAATTTATAAAAAATCTCTTAGAAAAGCTAGAACGAGTTATTACTCTGCATTAATAGAAGAGAACAAGAATAATCCCAGGTTTCTTTTCAGTACTGTAGCCAGGTTGACAAAGAGTCAGGACTCTGTCAATCCTAGCATCCCCTTAGAGCTTACTAGTCAGGACTTTATGAACTTTTTCAATAATAAAATTTCATCCATCAGAGATAAAATCAATCAGATTCTTCCCACAGTTAACTTAAATACTGTAACTACTACAACTCCTTCTATTGATGTCTGTCTTGATGAGTTTACTCCAATCGACCTTTGTGAGTTAGACAAAATAGTTTCCTCATCCAAACCTTCAACTTGTCTTTTAGACCCTATTCCTACCAGGTTATTTAAAGAAGTCTTCCCACTTATTGGTAGCTTTATTCTTCATATAATCAATTCTTCATTAACTTTAGGCCATGTACCGCAGGCTTTTAAAACGGCTGTAATTAAACCCTTACTCAAAAAGCCAACGCTAGATCCAGGAGCTTTAGCTAACTATAGACCAATCTCTAATCTCCCTTTCATTTCAAAAATCTTAGAAAGAGTTGTTGCTACGCAATTATTTGACCACCTGCAGGGAAATGGTTTATTTGAGGAGTTTCAATCTGGGTTTAGAATCCATCATAGCACTGAAACAGCCTTAGCGAAGGTCACTAACGACCTCCTCATTGCATCTGATAATGGACTAGTTTCTGTACTTGTCCTTTTAGATCTTAGTGCAGCTTTTGATACTATTGATCATAATATTCTACTTGATAGATTAGAACACTATGTTGGACTTAATGGAACTTTGTTGCAGTGGTTTAGATCTTATTTATCTGATAGGTTCCAGTTTGTTCATGTAAATGATGAGTTTTCTCTCAGCTCAAAGCTTAGTCATGGAGTTCCACAGGGATCTGTGCTTGGCCCTACTCTTTTTAGTTTATATATGCTTCCGTTAGGCAACATTATTAGAAAGCACTGTATACATTTTCACTGTTATGCAGATGACACACAATTATACCTGTCAATGAAGCCAGATGATACTAATCAATTAGCCAAGTTAGAAGCCTGTCTTGAGGAAATCAAAGTTTGGATGACTTGTAATTTCCTGCTATTAAATTCAGATAAGACTGAAGTCATTCTTGTTGGTCCAAAAAACCTTAGAAATTCCTTTCCAAATCAAACTTTCAGTTTGGATGCAGTTACTCTTTCTCTTAATAGCTCTGTGAGGAACCTTGGAGTTATTTTTGATCAGGATTTGTCCTTCAATTCACATATTAAATTTGTTTCTAAGACTGCCTTCTATCATTTGCGTAATATTGCCAAGATTAGGAGCATCTTGTCTCAGAGTGATGCTGAGAAGCTGATCCACGCTTTTGTTAGCTCGAGATTAGATTATTGTAATTCTTTATTATCAGGCTGTCCTAAAACATCTTTAAAAAGTCTTCAGCTGATCCAAAATGCTGCAGCAAGAGTTTTAACAGGTACTAGAAAGAGAGATCATATCTCTCCGGTTCTGGCCTCCCTTCATTGGCTTCCCATAGAGTTTAGAATTAAGTTTAAAATCCTTCTTCTTACTTACAAAGCTCTAAACAATCAGGCTCCTTTTTATTGAAAAGATCTGATACTACCGTATCATCCTAACAGAGCACTACGCTCCCAAAATGCAGGTTTACTTGTAATACCTAGAATCTCCAAAAGTACAATGGGAGGCAGAGCCTTCAGTTATCAAGCTCCTCTCCTGTGGAATCAGCTGCCAATCTGGATTCGGGAGTCAGACTCGATCTCTGTTTTTAAGAATAGGGCTAAAACCTACCTTTTTGATATAGCCTACAATTAGGGAGGGATCATGTGTTTCTGAACCCTCCCTTAGTTATGCTGCTAATAGGTTTAGTCAGCCGGGGGACCTCCAGTAATGCACTGGGCCTCACTCCTTTCCTCACTCTCTATGAAATATTTTTTTTTTTTTGCCGGTCATTAACATTTGTTTGTTCTCTCCCATAGATTGAGTCCCCATCGTGCTGTTTGCTCTCTACATGTCTGTTCTTTTCTTCTTCTCTGTCCCCTCACCCCCCAGCCAGTCGCAGCAGATGACTGCCCCTCCCTGAGCCTGGTTCTGCTGGAGGTTTCTTCCTGTTAAAAGGGAGTTTTTCCTCTCCACCGTCGCCAAGTGCTTGCTCACAGGGGATCGCCTGATTGCTGGGGTCTTTCTGCAACTGTGGGAGTCCTCCCTACAGTTGATAGTGCTATGAGATGACTGTTGTTGTGAAATGGCGCTATATAAATAAAGTTGAATTGAATTGAATTGAACATAAAATCTCCCTGTATGCTGATGACATAATTTTGTTTATGTTGAATCTTAAAAAAATCAATTCCGACCTTGTTAAATTTAATAAAGAACCTTGGGGAAATATCAGGATATAAAATAAATAAAACTAAATCTTCAATATTAATGCTAAATGAGACCCAGAGAAAGCACCCAGCTCCTGAGGTAAATCAATTCAATGTTGTAAATCAGTTCAAATACTTAGGAATTCAAATTGTGCCTAAGTTAGAATCAGCCGCTAGTATCAACTATGAAGCCTTAATGACAGACATTAATGAGTTACTTCAGAGATGGATGTCACTACCAATGTCGATGATCGGGAGAATTAATATACTTAAAAGTAATATCTTACCCAAAATACTATATTTATTTCAATACATTCCTTTACCACCACCTTCAGATCTATTCTCAAGAATTAAAAAAAGTTAGTCGAATTTATATGGAACAATAGGAAGGCTAGATTACGTCTGTCCTTACTAGATTTACCATTTGATCATGGAGGTCTGAAATGTCCAAACTTTATGTTGTATTACTGGTCAGCACAACTGAGGTCTATGACATATTATTTTTCATCAAATGATCTCCCTCACTGGACGGAGATGGAATCATACAATTTACCTTTACCTCTTCCCTTATTCATATATTCAGACTCGGCTAAAAAATTACAGAAACAAGTTAAAAATCCTATTGCAAAGCATATGATCAAAATATGGTATGAAATCAAAAAATATTTAAAAGAACCGCACTTATTGTCACAATTTAGCCCAATATGGGGTAATCAATATTTTACACCAGGGAGAGCGGATGTTGTATTTAAATTATGGAATTTAAAAGGGATTCAAAAGATTCAAGACTTATATTTGGCACGTTCAGACAACATAATGTCTTTTGAAGAACTGAGGGCCAAATTTAATCTTAATAGAACACATTTTTTTAAATATCTTCAGCTTAGGAATTTTATTCGATCAAATCAAAATAATGCTCTCACCCGACCTACCTATTCATACTTGGAAAAAATTTTGACGAAAAATAGTAAGAGAAAGGGTATTATTTCAGAGTTCTATAACTCACTGATATTATCCTCAAGTGAAAACTCACAGAAAAGAATGAATTATTGGAAAGAAGACCTGCAAATTGAAATTTCAGAGGAACAATGGGAATTGGCTTGCACAGAAGCTCAAACCAAATCAATAAATGTACGTCTTAAATTGATACATTTTAAATGGTTAATGCGGATGTATGTTACACCGGTGGAGTTAAATAGATATAACAAAAACATACTAGATATATGCACAAAATGTATGGAAAGTAAAGGAACTCTATTTCATTGTTTATGGGAATGTAGAAAAATTAGAATGTTTTGGGAAGAGGTGAGGGTAACAATTGAAAAAATAATTTCAAAACAACTCATATTGAATCCTAAATTGTTTTTGTTGGGTCTGTATCCAGAAAAGCATAACTTTAATAAGAGTGAAAGAACATTCATAGACCTCAGTTTGCTTAACGCCAAAAAATGTATTGCACTACTGTGGAAAAACACTCATAGACCAGATGTGACTCAGTGGTTAAGACAGATGTTAACAAACCTTCCACTAGAAAGAATAACATACATATTGAAATCAAAGGAAAATATGTTTGAGAATATATGGAGACCTTTCATTGATTATGTAAAGAAACTAAACATAACTTCTGAAGAAGAAGGTGAATGATATGTGTGGACCTTGTAAATTCCAAATTGGTGAATGTATAATATGTATACTTATGCAATGGATTACCTAGGCTAAACAGAGGAGCATTGTTTGACTTGTTTTGTTAATGGTTGTTGGTGTTTTTAGAACATTTATTTTTAATTTACTTTAGTGTTAGGGTTTGATTGTTGGTGTCATGTTTGTTAAAAAAAGGTTCAATAAAAATATTGTGGAAAAAAAAAGGAGCCCCGACCAAGTATTGAGTGTGTACAAGGACATACTTTTCAGTCGCCCAGCATTTCTATTAAAAAAACATTTTTTTAAATTAATTTTATGTAACATTCAAATTTTTTGAGAAACTGAAACTGGGTTTTCATGGGCTGTAAGCCATCCATCCATCCATCCATCTTCTTCCGCTTAATCCTTTTCGGGTCATAGGGGCGCTGGAGCCTATCCCAGCATCTTTGGGCGAGAGGCAGGGTACACCCTGGACAGATCGCCAGTCCATCGCAGGGCCAACACAGAGAGACAGACAACCATTCACTCTCACAGTCATACCTAAAGACAATTTAGAACTGGGTGGCTGTAAGCCATAATCATCAAAATTAAAATAGATAAACACTTGAAATATATCACTCTGTGTAATGACTATATACATAATATAGAAGTTTAATTTTTTGAATTGAATTACCTAAATAAATCAACTTTTTGTTGACATTCTAATTTATTGAGATGCACCTGTATGAGTTTTTGCATGACCCTGCTAACAGACAGCGAAATGGCAGCAAAAACAACTAGAAAAGCACTCAGAGAGCGCAGACCTCCGGCAAGCAACTCATTTCCCCTAAATTACATTGTTAGAAATGCAGCAGTTTTCTAAATGCAACATTTCTGCATTTGATATTGATGAAAAACACTAAATCAAATTTCTTTCTATAACATTTATTGAAATATCAAATGAATTGTATTAGGTAACTTAGCTACAGAAATTCTGGTGTACCAGCAAAAGTAAAATTTAACCAAGCTGATACTGATTTTCCCTAAATTTCCTGAATCGAGGTAAAAATTCCTGGATCCAGGTGGTGATCCGGATCGCCACAAAAATGTAATCATCTGTTCCCCATGTCATTACAGGCCTTTCCTGAAAATTTCCTCAAAATACGTTCATAAATTTTGGAGTAATGTTGCTAAGAGACAGACAGACAAAGCAATGCCGATGTAGTGACAAAAAGGGATCAGCTGCCAAAAATTGATCACCAGGTGCCATATTGTAGTTATGGGGTTATATTAGCCTTAAATACATATTTCAACAGGTAAATAGTGCTGAGTTAGGTATAATAAGACATACTTAACACTTATGATGCATTTTGAACCGGAAACAAACTTGATGTAGGATTAAAAGCAATTAAAATAATGCAGTCACAAGTTTACATGGAAAAATACATAGATTTACTGGATATATACGTACATGTAGATACTGTATAAATACATACTGTATGCATCAACAATGGACAATTACTTGTCGTGTACTTTTTGGCAGGACACCAGGCAAAAACATTAGCTCCTCCTCTTGGCGGAGGTAATAATAACTTCACGGAGTGTGATACTGAGGTGTTGATAACGGGGGTGGAGGTCAGAAAAAAATATATTTTTTGTTCTGATCAACAATAAACCTAAGTTTACTGAGTGGACCATGTTACAATGACAGTTCATTCATTCATTTTTTAAAATTTCTGTCGGATCATAACAAGACAAAAGAAAAGGAAGGAGAAAAATACAACATATTTCGGACAGAAAGAGTGTAGGCTGAAGTAACAACTTGTGTCTACACCTCAGTCAATGCAGCCGGCTCAGACTGAAATAAAATAAAATGGTCTGGCATTAAAGTTAAAGTCTATAGACGGATCACTATATGACAGTGTGACGGGGGTGGGGGTGGGGGGGGCTGACAGAAAAGAAAAAGGCTATGAAAGAAAGCCCTCGGTAATCTGCATAGACAGACGTAATGTTACTGAGTAAAATAAGTAAATAAAATAAATAAAGTAAATAAACACCACTGAATACCACTCCAATCTTTCAGCTGAATTTATAAGAGTTACAAACCAAATTTGTGTCACTATCCAAATTATGCACGACAGCCAGGAAGAAGCCTTTTATTTCCAGATTGTAATCTCCAGAGATATTTTAGACTATGGAAACATATCTTCACTCTGACACAGCTGCAAATATCACAGCTGGAGCTACCGGGTTTCACCTGAAGGGATCTGCAATCCAGCTGCCTTGGCTAGTATTGTGCTGGAGCCGGGGCTCGATTAGAGTGCATTTTGCCAAACAGAATTCCTCCCAGGAGAGATCGATTGTGCACGTTGCCTCTTGAGTCGACTGTATAGTCTCTGGTAAATTATATCTCTTTGTCACATTTACAGAAACGGGACCCACTTTACAGTGGCGCTGGTTTTGGTCTATGAATGAGGCAGGTTATAGCTGAGGGAAATTAGTTATTATTCATCGGGCCGGACTGACATTTTCAGAGCTCTTCTCTGTAAATTCTAGTGATCTCACTAGACATAGACATCTCACTAGACACCAGACAAAAAAGAGAGGAAGGAAGGATGGAAGGAAGCAAGATTAAAAGAAGGGGAAAAAAAATCCAGGTAATGTTTATATATTTGATGTATGTATGTACCGTATTCTCCATCCAGTCCAGGGAGTCCTGGGTCTCCAACTGGTCCAGGAAAGTCTGATCCTACAGCATACCCAGGAAGTCCGGGCCGACCCGGGAACCCAGGAAGTCCTGGTAGACCTGATACACAGACAGAACAAAAAACAACCCTCTATAACACCCATGATTTACCTCCCATCTAAACAGGATTTTTAAGTTTCACGGCATTGACCAAACCTTGCGCTCCTCGCTCTCCCTTGGATCCGGGGAAGCCTGGACCTCCGGGGTAGGAGATGCCCCTCTCTCCCTTTGAGCCGGGAACACCAGGGGTACCGGAGCGGCCTTCTAAAATCCCACCTGATCATGAAAAAACAGTGACATTTGTTCAGTTTTTCAGAGTACGTTTTCAGTCAAGAGTACAGTAAAGATAGAATTACATTCTTTCATCAACTGAAGTAATTTCAAGTGTAGAATTACATAACACACTACACTTTTAGTTTTGTCCTAGGCATAGGCAGATATTTCATTTCACTTTTGGGGGGGACAATAAACAGAACATCTTCTCAAGAGTAAATATTGAGGGGGGCACTAACAGTATTACTGTAGTCAGAGTGAATATGCAAGATTTTGTAATGGCGAAGAATTCAAATCCTATAAAATGTGGAAAAAACATCTGTGTACACACACACACACACACACACACACACACACACACACACACACACACACACACACACACACACACACACACACACACACACACAGAGTGGGGAAAACAAGTATTGAACACATCAACATTCTTCTCATTAAACATATTTCTGATGATGCCATTGACCTGAGATTTTCACCAGATATCAGTAACAACCCAAATAATCCATACATACAAAAAAATCAAGGCAACTGTGTTCAAAAAACAAGTTACATCTAATAAAGTGGAATGACACAGGGAATATGTATTGAACATGCTTGGTGATATTCATTTAATATTTCATAGAAAAGCCTTTATTGGTAATAACAGCTTCCAGACCCCTCCTGTGTGGAGAAACTAGGCACAGGCATTGCTCAGGAGTGAGTTTTAGCCCCTTCTTCCACACAAACTGTCTTCAAATCTTGAAGATTCCATGTGTGTCTTCTATGAACGCTGATCTTCAGTTTGTTCCATAGATTTTTCAATTGGATTCAGGTCAGGTGACTGACTGGGCCATTCTAGCAACCTCATTTTCCTTCTCTGCAGGATGATGAATATGCTGACGATACCATCCTGTTCAGCCCATCCTACAGTCAGCTGAGAGATGCTCTAGTTGTCTACCACGAAGAGGCAGTGAAGCTGGGCCTTCAGGTGAGCTGGACGAAAACTAAGCTAATGCATGTCGGTGACGGACTGGATCCACCCCCGTTACAGCTCGGGAATGATGCTGTCAAGTTTGTCAATTCCTTTGTGTATCTGGGCTCCACAGTGATCAACAACAGGGATATGAAACCAGAGATCAACTACAGATGTGACCTCGCTGCATCAGCCCTGCAGGCACTATGTAAACCTCTCTGATGCCATTGTTCAATCTCCCGAAAGCCAAAGCTCCGCATATACAATGCGTCAGTCCTCTCCATCCTACTCTATGGGTCAGAAACATGGTCACTGAATAAGACTCTGGCCTTGAGAGTGGATGGGTTTGATAGTTGGGCCCTCAGAACAATCGTGAACATCAGGTGGCCCCAGTGCACTTCTAATGACGCACTCTGAGCCTGCATACATCAGCCATGCAGCATCCCACCTTATTACACAGTGGCGTATCTACTGGTTTGGCCATGTCCTTTGCTTCCCACCAGAACACCCGACAAAAACCATCCTCATGTTCGACCCCAGGGCCTCAGGGTGGAAAAGACCTCGGGGCAAGCCACACACCAGATGGCTTGATGTGGTGGAGAGAGACCTCCGACAGCTTGGAGTTGCTGTTGACGACGCAGAGGAGCTGGCCCAAAACCGGCAATGTTGGCATGCACTGGTTAACCCGATTGGCTCTACGCATGGTGATGGCCACCCAGCCCTCACCCCGCAGGAGTAATAAGCAAGTAAGCAAGCAGGATGATGGGAGTGTACAATGCCTGCATCAGCACATTGCTGTATGGCAGTGAGGCATGGACAACATATGCCAAGCATGAGAAGAAGCATGTGCACCATGTGCTGAAAAACACCCCCACACCATGATGCTCCCACCTCCAAACTTCACTGCTGGTATGGTGTTTTTGGGCTGTTGTCCAGTGCCATTTCTCCTCCAAGCATGCTGTGTGCTGTGGCATTCAAAAAGTTCAGTTTTGGTCTCACTTGACCAGACTATATTCTCCCAGTATTTTACTGCCTTGCACAAATGTTGTGGAGCAAACTTTAAATGAGCTTCAACATGCTTTTTCTTCAGCAATGAAGTCTTGTGAGGTGAGCAGGCATAGAGCCCATGTCAGTTGAGTGCATTACTTATTGTTTTCTTTGAAACAGCAGTACCTGCTAACTTCAGGCCTTTCTGGAGCTCTCCATGAGCATGGTCTCAGGCTCTTGGATAATGCTTCTGATAATTTGTTTAGCTCCTCTGTCATAAATCTTGCAAGGAGCTCCTGGTCATGGCCGGTTTATGGTAAAATGATGTTCTTTCCATTTCCAAATGATGGTTCCAGCAGTGCTCACTGGAACACTCAGCAGTTTAGAAATGTGCCTGTAACCAATGCCATCATTATGTTTTGCAACAATAAGGTTGTGACGGTCTAGAGAGAGCTCCTTGCTTCTACCCATCATGAGTTCTTTGTGGTGTGACAATCTCACAGACCTTTATAAAGGCTATCAGTCAGAACTTAACCAGCTGAAATTAATTTGCACTGATGGGGGATGGGATGGCTTCCTAAATTCTGATGGATTTTAGCTGGTTTCTTGGCTTTCAATGCCTTTTTGCACCTCTTTTTCTTCATGTGTTCAATACTTATTCCCTGTGTCATTCCACTTTATTAAATGTAACCTGTTTTGTGAACACAGATGCCTTGATTTATTTGCATGTATAGATTACTTGGGTTGTTACTGATATCTGGTGAAAATCTCAGGTCAATGGCTCCATCAGAAATATGTTTAATGAAAAAAAAAAGTTGATGTATTCAATATTTATTTTCCCCGCCATGTGTGTGTATATGAACACACAGTGGTGTGAGAAAGTGTTTGCCCCCTTCCTGATTTCTTATTTTTTTTTGTTTGTCACATTTAAGTGTTTGAGATCATCAAACAAATTTAAATATTAGACAAAGGCAACACAAGTAAACACAAAATGCAGTTTTTAAATAAAGGTGTTTATTATTAAGTGGAAAAAACATTCAAAACTACATGGCCCTGTGTGAAAAAGTGATTGCCCCCTAAACCTAATAACTGGTTGGGCAACCCTTAGCAGCAACAACTGCAATCAAGTGTTTGTGATAACTGGCAATGAGTCTTTTACAGTGCTGTGGAGGAATTTTGGACCACTCATCTTTGCAGTATTGTTGTAATTCAGCCACATTGGAGGGTTTTCGAGCATGAACTGCCTTTCTAAGGTCATGCCACAGCATCTCAATTGGATTCAGGTCAGGACTTTGACTAGGCCACTCCAAAGTCTTCATTTTGTTTTTCTTAAGCCATTCAGAGGTGGACTTGCTGGTGTGTTTTGGATCATTTTCCTGCTGCAGAACCCAAGTGTGCTTCACTTGAGTTCACGAACAGATGGCCTGATATTCTCCTTCAGCACTTTTTGGTAGACAGCAGAATTCATGGTTCCATTTACCACAGCAAGTCTTCCAGGTCCTGAAGCAGCAAAACCCCAGACCATCACACTACCACCACCATATTTCACTGTTGGTATGATGTTCCTTTTCTGAAATGCTGGGTTACTTTTACGCCGGATGTAATGGGACATACACCTTCCAAAAAGTTCAACTTTTGTCTTGTCAGTCCACAGAGTATTTTCCCAAAAGTCTTGGGGATAATCAAGATGTTTACTGGCAAAACTGAGACGAGCCTTTGTGTTCTTTTTGCTCAGCAGTGGTTCTCGTCTTGGAACTCTGCCATGCAGGCCATTTTTGCTCAGTCTCTTTCTTATGGTGGAGTCATGAACATTGACCTTAACTGAGGCAAGTGAGGCCTGCAGTTCCTTGGATGTTGTTGTGGGGTCTTTTGTGACCTCTTGGATGAGTTGTCGCTGCGCTCTTGGGGTAATTTTAGTCGGATGGCCACTCCTGGGAAGGTTCACTACTGTTCCGAGTTTTTGCCATTTGTGGATAATGGCTCTCACTGTGGTTTGCTGGAGTCCCAAAGCTTTAAAAATGGCTTTATAACTTTTTCTAGACTGATAGATCTCAATTACTTGGTTTCTCATTTGTTCCCAAATTTCCTTGGATCACAGCATGATGTCTAGCTTTTGAAGATCTTTTGGTCTACTTCACTTTGTCAGGCAGGTTCTATTTAAGTGATTTCTTGATTGAGAACAGGTATGTCAGTAATCGGTCCAAAAGTCCATTTTGTGTTTACTTGTGATATCTTTGTCTAATATTGAAATTTGCTTGATGATCTGAAACATTTAAGTGTGACATACAAAAAAATGAGAAATAAGGAAGGGGGAAAACAATTGTTCACACCTCTGTATATGTACACACACACACACACACACACACACACACACACACACACACAACTACTCACAAAAAGTCAGGAATATTTGGCTTTCGGGTGAAATTTATGGAAAATGTAAAAAGTTCACACTACAGTGATATTATATCATGAAAATAGGGCATTTAAGTAGAAGCATGCAATGGTGATTTCCTCATCTCAAACAATTTATTGAACTAAAAGCCAACAACAGTGGTGGGTACACCACAACAAAAAATCTCAGTGTCTCAATTACTTGTCATGTGCCCTTGAGCATCAATTACAGCTTGACAACGACGTCTCATGCTGTTCACAAGTCGACTTATTGTCTGCTGAGGCATGGCATTCCACTCTTCTTGAAGGGTGGCCCTCAGGTCATTGAGGTTGTGGGGTGCAGGGTTACGAGCCTCTACACGGCAACTCTGCTGATCCCATGGGTTTTCTATGGGATTCAGGTCTGGAGAAAGTGCAGGCCACTCCATTTGAAGTACCCCAGCCTCCAGCAGCTGTTTCCTAATGGTGTGACCTTGATGAGCTGGAGCACTGTCATCCATGAAGATGAAATTAGGCCTGTGTTGTTCATGGAGGGGTACAATGACTGGATTAATGATGTTATTCAGGTAGTATTGGCTTGTCATTGTACCATTCACAAGGTATAGGACAGTTCTGTATTGACTAGACACACCTGCCCAGACTGTAACACCACCACCACCAAAGGCTCATCTGGTGACAACAGTGGCCGATGCATAGTGCTCTCCTCGACATCTCCAACATCATTGGCGGCCATCACTTCTGCTCAGCCGAAATTGACTTTTATGAGAGAACAGCACTGAGGCTCACTGGTCCCTTGTCCAGCGTCAATGCTCCTTCCATGCAAGATGATGACGCCTGTGCCTGGTGGTGTGGTCAGGTACCCTTGCAGGTCA
Organism: Pholidichthys leucotaenia; assembly: GCA_020510985.1. Taxonomy (NCBI): domain Eukaryota; kingdom Metazoa; phylum Chordata; class Actinopteri; order Cichliformes; family Pholidichthyidae; genus Pholidichthys; species Pholidichthys leucotaenia. Next base: position 122,264,701 of record CM035836.1, on the reverse strand, counting down.
TCCAGCATGCACACCACACTGATGTAAATGGCTTTGAATGGTCTGATGTGACACTTGGGTGCCCCTCACCTCCCTTACATGTGCCTGGAGTTGAGTGGTATTCATCATTCAGTTCCCCAGGGCACTGTTCACAATGAAGCGGTCATCAGCCTGGGATGTGGCCAAAGGACGTCCACTTCTATGCCTTTCTGTGACTCTTCCAGTCTCTCTGTATATCTGTTGCAACCTGCTGATGACACTCTGTGACAGTCTAAGCTCAGTGGCCACTTCCCTCTGAGAACATCCTATTTGAAGTCTCGCAATGGTGAGGTACTGTTGATTAATTGTTATGTGTCGTCTTGGTCTCATGATGTCAAAATGTGAACAGCATGATGAAGAGGACTGTTTAAATAGCAATTCTAATTGAACCAGAAAATTTATTGGTTGATTCATGGATCCAACACCTGTAGTGAATTTTTCCATTAAGCACCTTGCTAGAGAACAGCAAGTTATGCAAAAAGTACTGAAACACTGAACAGTTAGACATGTGCATTCAAAATTTTACAGAAGGTCAAATAAAGCTCACCTGTAAAAGTTATAGTGCATTTTAGGTGCATCCTGAAATTTCACCGAAAGCCAAATATTTCTAACTTTTTGTGAATTGTGTGTGTATGTGTGTGCGCATATATATATATATATATATATATATATATATATATATATATACACTGTATATATATATATATATATATATATATATGGGCTGCACGGTGGTGCAGTGGTTAGCACTGCGGCGGCACAGTTTTACCCTCGGCCTGGGGATCGGGGGGATCATGAGTTCGTGGGTTCGATCCCTGCCCCCGGCCAACAGTGATGTGTGTGGAGTTTGCATGTTCTCCCCGTGTTTGCGTGGGTTTACTCCGGGATTTCTCCGGTTTCCTCCCACATGCCAAAAACATGCAGGTTAGGGAGTTAAGGGGCGCTTGCGCACGCAGCGACCAGCAGCTGGTGGCTTGTCATCAGACTGCAAAACAAATCTACCTACGGGTACAAAATAAGTCCCCCCCCCAAAAAATAAATATATATATATATATATATATATATATATATATACAGTACATATATATATAATGGAACATCATAAGTTAGGGGCTATAACTCATGCAAGAATCATCCAATTGGGGCCAAACTGCAATATGCCCATCATCAGTGTATATCAAACTTTGGTACCAAGTTTCAAAACAATTGGAACAAACCTGTAGGAGCAGTTGATTTCACTAAAGTGAGACTGATGGCTGGACGGACCACCCCATACAATAATCAGCCTTCAGTATTCGCTCAGAAGTGTCTGTGACTCCTTTGGTTTTTGACCAGCGGAGGATAAAAAGTTGCAAATTTAAATGAAAAAAGTTTCATATTAACAAGAAAAAAGATGCAAATTTACATGAAAATAGTTGCAGATTAATAAGAAAAAGTTGCAATTTTAAATAAAAAAGATTCAAATTTACATGAAAAAATTGCAAATTAATGAGAAAAAACTGCAAATTTACATGAAAATAGTTGCAGTATAATGAGAAAAAAAATGCAAATTTAGAGTTCTTTATTAGTCCCACAATGGGGAAATTACAGGGCACCCACATGAGTGGATGAGGCACCCACTAGTGCGGTGCCCAACCCTTTCACCATTCACACACACACATTCACACCTGGGGCCACTTTAGAGTCTCCAATTAACCTAACTTGCATGTTTTTGGCCTGTGGGAGGAAACCAGAGAAATCCTGGAGTAAACCCACGCAGACATGGGGAGAACATGCAAACTCCATACAGATCACTGTTGGTTGGGGGCTGAAAAGTTGCAAATTAATGAGAAAATAATTGAAGATTAATAAGATTAAGTTGCAAATTTACATAAAAAATTGCAAATTAACCAGAAAAAGTTGCACATTTACGGGATAGAAAGTTGAAAATTTATGGGAAAAAAAATCCCAAATCTTTAAGAAAAGTTGCAAATCCCCCCCCCCCCCCCCAAAAAAAAACATTTTTTTTTGCATGTATCCTTAGCTTTGCTTAAAATGCACTTTATTCAGTTCTATAACATGATATAGAATGGTTTATGATGATATGGGGGGGGGAATTCTTGTTTTTTCCAGGTTGGGGGGGGGGCATGTCCCCCCTGTCTTCCCCTCTTGATTTATGCCTATGGTCCGAGGGGAGAACAGTCCGGGGGGAATACCTGATACCATGTAATGAGATTTTTACCTGGTGTTCCAGGAATGCCTTTAGGCCCAGAAAGACCATTAAGTCCATCCAGCCCAGGAGATCCAGCCAGACCTGAGGAAACACAAGCGTGTGTCTGTGTCTAGAGACTCTGATCACATTTAGAACAGAAAACGGACATGCAATAAAAAGTTTGACTGCTTTGCTTTTCTCACCTTTGGCTCCAGGACCTCCAGGACCTCCAGGCAAACCAGGAGATCCACCAGGTCCACCAATTCCACGGAATCCAATCTGACCCTTTGGCCCAGGGAAACCAGGGGCACCTGTAGAATGAGCAGAAAAAAATGAAACAAGACATCAATACGTTCTATGAGAATGACTATCTGGAAATTTTAGAGAATTATGCTGACAGGTGAAGTGAGATTTTTCTCCCACCTGTTATTCCGGGGCGTCCTGGTTCACCAGAAGTCCCCTTTGGTCCAGGGCGGCCAGGACTGCCTGGAAAGCCATCGGGACCACGCTCACCATCAATGCTGCGACCACCTGAAGAGATACAGTCATTTATTTGTTTATAATTTACTAGTGCATGCCTGTAGAAAGCGAGTATTCTTGTCTGAAAACAGGTATCCCAGTTAGGCGTTACAGGCCCAAATGTAGGCTGTGTTTGAAAGTAGAATACAAAGCGGTGTAGCTTATATGTAGGCAATCACACATGATAGAGTTTGACAAATATGAAAGGGGCTGAAGACTAAGATTTATTGATTGTATGAATATTAATCACACAATTATGGAAAATGAATGGGACATCCAATATTAGCATCTGTTTAAGAACCTTTGTTAATTTGTTTGTCAGACTTATTTGTGTGATTTTTATGACTTACTGTATATTCATAAGTGTTGCATCTTGCACTTTGGGGAATGGGAGTTGTTCAGTCACCATTATAATTGTTTTAGTTTATGTACGTATATGTAGTTTATGTGGTATAGTATAGTTTATGTAGTCTATCGTCAATAAACAGGACATGTTTACAAATATTTGAGACCCATTGTAGTGGATCCTTTTATATTTTAGCAAGCTTATAAGTACAAAACATCCAACATTATTATACACAGCAGAATGACCCGTTTGGCTGCAACTGTTGCATCAGTGTTGCCCATTTGTCTGTAAATAAAAAATGATTTATTTTGCTATTTGGGCGTTTTTGTGTGTTTGGTCACCGTCGTTGTTTAGTCAAAGCGTGCATATACTGTATGTCCACATACGATATGCAATTGATCTAAACGGGTAGACGGGAACTCATAACCAGAGCTCTGCTTCATGGTTGCAACAGCACAGACTCTGATTGCAAATTGAGCCAGCCCCATACAAAATATAACTGGGGTGATTTGGGGCCTATTTTTTCACCATCCAGAGATTAATTAAGAGACACTTTTTAATCTGAATGGCGACCAGGATGGTCACACTTTTTCAGCGCTGAGACCAACTCGCTGATTTCCCCATTAAAAGTACCTAAACAACAGCGATCGGCGATCGTGACGGACACCCACGGGCTGAACTTCCACCTCCGTCAGAATCCCGTTGGAATGCCCCTTTAATCGGGTAGAACTGCTGCGCTCTACCAGAAGCGATTGCCAAGCTAACGCTAGTTAGCTTAACGCTGGCCCCAGTGCGCCACCTAACTCCGACACGAAGCGGCTCAGTCCCCGGTGAGGGCCTATCGGAGAAACCAATCGAGGCGGCAGTTGGGAGCTCGAGCGCGGCGTTGGTGAGAGACGGGGCCACCTGGACCCAGCAGGACAGTGGCCTGAGTCGGAACCCAGTTGCGAGGTCCAGCTGAGGAACTACCAGACTGACGGCGGCCGGTGACGGGGCCTAGCGGAGGTGCCACCCAGCCAGACGGCGGCGAGCGGCGGCGGTGATCGGTGAAGTTCGGCTGCGCCGGCGGTGTGCGGCATAACCGGCCAGGCAGACGGCGGCAGGCGGTGGTGAATGACAGGGGTGATCTGCGGAGCTGAGCAGCGCTACTTGGCGGAGGAGCTGTGCAGGAGCTGTTGCGGCGAGTTCAGCAGCGGCCGGGCTAGTTGAGGCCTAGCCGGATTCTCTGTTTACTTCTATCTACAGGTCAGTAAGATGCCACCAAAGAAAGAGGAAATGGAAGAAATCAAAAAAGCTCTGAGCTTTATGTCAGATGAATTGGCCAAATTGACTAACCAACAGGACAAAATAATAGGCCTAATAGAACAGGTACAAGCCCTAAATTTAAAAATTCAAGAAAAAGACAAAAAAATTATGGACCTGGAGCAACGTGGGCGTCTTTTGGAGCAACGCGTCGAGGATCTTGAACAAGGTTCTCGTATTGATGACCTAGTTATAAGTGGACTAGACATCAGATATCAGTCCTACGCCCATGCCACAGTAGGACTGAGTGGTGAAGATGCACCCATGAGTGAGTCAATGTCCTTAGAAAATCAAGTGCTTCAGTTCCTTAATGATAAAGACATTAAGGTAGAAGCCAATGCAATCTCAGCCTGTTATGCTTTACCGAAGAAAGATAACAAAACAAAGAAATCAATTGTGATGCGCTTTGTGAACAGAAGGGTAAAGAATAACATACTGAGGCAGGCAAAAAAGCTAAAGGAAACTCAAGTTTACATAAATGAACACCTGACAAAAAAAAAAACGCTGAATTAGCACGACAGGCACGGATGCTAAAAAAACAAGATAAGATACAAGCAACCTGGACAAGAAACTGTAGAATTTGGATTAAACTAAATGGATCACCTGAGCAAGCAAAAAGTATTATGATCAGAGATGCTAGTGACTTAGATAAATACAGATGAACACTGATTAGAAAATTACGAGCCAATGATAATCCATACTCATACACACGATAAGAATAGTTCTTTTGATACACCATGCCAAAGTACTTTAATAAAAATAACCAAAACAAACAAAAACTTATGACCGACTCAAGTAGACATCAATTATCCCCAGTTGGAGGAAGTCATTTGTCACAGAATGAGGAAACTCAAACTCTGAAAACATACCATTATGCTGAACATAAACTACAAGAGATGGAGAATGATATTGATCCTGATAACCACTTTTTCAACAATATTCATAACCACTGTGAATATTACACTGAAAAACAATTCAAAAGTCAAATGCAATTAGATGGTAAACTGTCAATAATACACTTCAATAGCAGAAGTCTTAACAAAAACTTTCCACAGATTCAGGACTATTTAAAACAGCTAGACAGAAAATTCACAGCTATTGCAGTCTCTGAAACTTGGCTTAACAAAGAGCAGGCTCCCCTGATGGCAATAGAGGGATATCAGATGTTTTATATTAACAGAACTCAAAAAAAGGGTGGTGGTGTTGCACTGTATATTGATGACCTGTACAGGTGTAAGCTTGTAAATGAAATGTCCTTAGCACTACCAGGGATTTTGGAATGTGTTACTGTTGAGATTGACCTAGACAAAACAAAAAATCTAATCATAAGCTGCATATATAGAACACCGGGAACTTGCATTGAGACATTCAGAGATAAATTAGTCGAGCTGTACAATAAGATTACTAGTAAGAAAATGGTAGCAATTTGTGGAGATTTCAATATTGACTTACTGAATCCTCATCAACAAAATGTAGTTACAGAGTTCATGAACTCTATGTACAGCATGAGTCTATATCCCACAATAACACATCCCAGTAGAATCACAGTTCACTCTGCTACACTTATTGACAACCTGTTTGTCAATGTTTTCGATAAGAAAATAGAAAGTGGATTATTGATAAATGATATAAGTGACCACTTGCCAACCTTTGCACTTATCCATGGCCACACGGGGCCCAACGCAGAAAAAACTTCAAAATCGTTCAGACACAAATCACCAAATGCAATCAGTTCTCTTAAAGAGGACTTGCTGAAGCAAGACTGGACAGAAGTCTATGTATCAGATGTAAATGAAGCCTATGACACATTTATAAACATTGTAACCACTCTTTATGAAAAAAACTGCCCATTAGTAATAAAAAAGCTTAAACACAAATTTGCTAATAAGCCATGGTTAACCAAAGGACTACAAAAGGCGTGTAAAAAGAAAAATTCATTATATAAAGCTTTCCTAAAGAAAAGAACAAAAGAAGCAGAGCAGCGGTATAAAACATACAAAAATAAGTTAACATATATAATAAGATGTAGTAAAAGAGACTATTACAGTAAAGAACTGGAGAAAAACAGAGACAATATTAAAAATACATGGACAATACTCAACAGTATCCTTGGAAATAAAAGCAGAAATACAAGCTACCCAACTAATATTCCAAAAAATAATAAAACGACTCAGAGTGTGAATATCGCTTCACCTGCAGATGAATTTAATAATTTTTTTGTTAACATTGGACCTAAACTGGCCCGAGAAATACCCACTACGGTGCCAACAGGTGATACAATATGCAATAACACTGCTATAAAAGACTCCATCTTCATAAAGAACACAGACGAAAGAGAGGTCATTGAAACTGTTAAATCGTTCAAAAGTAAAACATCTACTGACTGTGATGGTATCGACATGCTACTAGTCAAAACTGTTATCGAATGCATAGTAAAACCACTGACGTATATCTGCAACCTGTCTCTCCAATCAGGTATATTTCCCAATGCAATGAAAATAGCTAAAGTAATTCCGATATACAAGACGGGCGACAGAGGGGAACTCTCAAACTATAGACCAATTTCACTATTACCACAATTTTCCAAGATACTTGAAAAAATATTCTATGAGAGAATTGACAACTTCATACTGAAGAATGATTTATTATGTGAGCAGCAATATGGGTTCAGACACAAGAGGACAACTGCATATGCCCTAATGGAATTTACAGAAAAAATATCAACAGCCATTGAAAATAAAGAGTATTCAGTTGGAGTATTCCTAGATCTTAAAAAAGCATTTGATACAGTAGATCATAATTTATTATTAAAGAAACTACAAAATTCTGGTATTAGAGGTGTAGCACTGTCCTGGTTAAGTAGTTAATTAAAGAATAGATATCAGTATGTATGTGTTAGCAACAAAAACTCAGAGTTGCTGAAGGTCACCTGTGGAGTCCCACAGGGTTCAGTTTTGGGACCATTATTATTCAATATGTATATAAACGATATATGTAAAGTTTCAGAAAAAATGGACTCAATATTGTTTGCCGATGACACTAATCTGCTATGCAGTGGAAACAATTTGGAACAACTTCTGGATACACTCGGGAAGGAATTAGGAAAGCTTAAACTGTGGTTTGATTCAAACAAATTAACGCTCAATTTAAGTAAGACAAAATTTATAGTCTTTAACAACCCTCACAACAATCCAGTACCCAAATTCAGTGTAAATGGTGTAGAGATTGAAAGGGTATCTGAAACCAAATTCCTTGGAGTAATAATTGATAACAAACTGTGTTGGAAGTCACATATTAATTATATTAAAGGTAAAGTCTCCAAATCAATTGCAATATTACACAGAGTGAAATATTTGCTGAATCAACCCACACTATACACCTTGTATCATTCATTAATACTCCCATACATGACATATTGTAATGAAGTATGGGGAAATACATATAAAACAAACATATATCCACTCTTTATGCTTCAAAAGAGAGCTATTAGAATAATAAACAAAGCAGCTTACAGGGAACCAACAAACCCACTTTTTCTTAAACAAAAAACTCTCAAGTTGAAAGATCTGGTTGACTTTAAAACCGCAATAATAATGTTCAAAGTGAAGAATTTATCACTGCCTGCAAATATCCAAAAGTTGTTCCAAACAAGGGAGAAACGATATCACTTCAGAGGAACATGTATATTTCAAAAGCCTACAGTGAGAACTACCACCAAGCAACACTGTATTTCAGTGCAAGGAGTCAGATTATGGAACGATTATGGACCTGAATTAAAATCATGTACAACGCTTGGACAATTTAAACAAAAACTAAAGGAAGAAATACTCCGAACATATTTACAAGACGACATGTAAACTCACATAAGGACTGACATATCCAGCCTGTGTTGTGTTGTAGCTTAGTTTTTTTTTTCTCTCTGTGACATTCTGTCTTAGATTTGTCTTGAATAGTAACTGTTTAACTTAGCTTAGTTTTCTTTTCTTTTTTTTTTTTTTTTCTCTCAGTCACACTTTGTCTTAGCTTTGTTCTAAATTGTAATCACTCTTGTCTTGTTTACTCTTTTTTCTTTGAATTCTTGGATGGAATATGGGTGGGCAATATAAGCTGCGGCTTCAGCCATCACCCATTTCGGATAACTCACGTGGAATTGTTTAGTAGAAGGAGTCTTTGTCTAATTTGACCTTGTTGTTATATTATACAGTTTCTTTAACCTGTACTGTATCCGAAATAAATAAATAAAATTCATTCATTCATTCATTCAATTCATCTGGCCATTATTATTAACTTTTAATTTTTAGATAGCCATACGAGCACACCGGGAGGAGCGCCATGTTGAACCCGTGGTGCCGCAAAGGACAACGGTGGCACATGGGTGAAGCAGCAACTGAGACTCCCATTAACCGGGTAGGCTGGGCTTGCCCCCCCAGCACACCTCATGTTCTCCACATGTGCTGAATTATCCTTTAGAGCAGTGATTCTCAATGGTGTGTTGCAGACAGCAGGTCAAAAAATAAATAATATTCTCAGGTTCGGTTACATCTGAGGTCGGACTTGTCTTATTTTGAAAATTTTTTTATTTTGACAGGCATGCGTCAGAGAGGTGTAGCTTTCTGGCGCCATAGGCATGGTATCTATCATTAGACTAATGTTTACTTCAAGTCTGTGTTGCTATTCAGAGGTGAAATGGCGAAGCGCAAATATGACCCAGAGTATTTGAAATGTGGATTTTCATACTGTAATGTTGAGGCTGTGATAAGGGGTGGGGGAATTCTTCTGGCATGCTTTGCGCCGCGAGGTATTCAAAGACTGGCTGCACGGTGGTGCAGTGGTTTAGCACTGTGGCAGCACAGTTTTACCCTCGGCCGGGGGATCGCGGGGATCATGAGATCGTGGGTTCGATCCCAGCCCCCGACCAACAGTGAGCTGTGTGGAGTTTGCATGTTCTCCCCGTGTTGCGTGGGTTTACTCCGGGATTTCTCCGGTTTCCTCCCGCACACCAAAAACATGTAGGTTTAGGGCGCTCGCGCACGCAGCGACCAGCAGCCGGTGGCTTGTCACCAGACTGCAAACCAAATCTACCTACGGGTACAAATAAGTAACAAAAAAAAAAAAAAAAAAAAAAAAAAAGACTGTTATTATTCTTGTATTCTGAGTGTTATTGTTGTACCGTTATAACTGTGTCATAAGTCTGGTTGTGATAGTGTTGTTTTCCCTGCATGTTAGAGATTACGTGTCTGTGTCACCCTGAGTGAGATGAGTGTGTGTGTGTGTGTGTGTGTGTGAATGACCTCTCCTCTGTTCTGTGTAATTAGTCAGTGAAGAACTAATTAACTGTTCATTTCAAATCCTCTCTCATTATTTGTGCGAACCCTTGAAACGTCACACTGGTGCCAGAAGTGGGATATTTGAGAGATGGAAGCAAGGATCAAGGCAGAAATTCAACAGCCCAAACAGCTCATCGCCCAGATGGAGATGGGCAACAGAGCAGGCACGCCAGTTCCCAGAGCTGCTCACCTCAAAGAATGGCGAAGTGGGCCAGACGGAGCAAGCACATCCCGTGTCCCGCCTTTTTTAAGGCAGGATGGGGAGCACCAGCGATGAAATTATGAGCCAGCGATCCCACTGCAGCCAAGGGCAGTGATCTGCAAGAAGGCGACCGTCCCAACCCCAGCACCACTGACCCGTCAACCGGCCAAGCTTCCCCACTTTAGTGGCAAAGCCTCACTGGACGACTACCTCATCCAGGTTGAACCGGCCACCACACTCAACAGCTGGACATCTAAAGAGACAGCTGTGCAAGTCGCACTGGTTCTGGAGGGCGAAGCTCTCTGCACACTGTTCGATCTCCGGCCTGAGGAATGTCACAGCTGACCAGCGCTACAGGGAGCACTTTGGAGGTGGTTCGGGAGGGCGACCCACAATGACCACACCTGGGAACAGCTGGCCAGCCGCTAGCAATGTGACCGAGAGAGCCTGGGAGCTTATATAGCAGATGTTCGGCTGCTGACACAGTGTGGCTACCCGGACTTCGAGCCGGAGGCAGTGAAGAAGCTCTCCCAGCAGAGTTTAATCTGAGGGCTCTGCCTGGCCCGGCTCTGAGAATACATCCAGATTCATGCCGCAAGTACCTAGGAGACGGCCATGGCAGAGGCAGAGCAGGTGGAGCCAACGCTGGAGTGCCCGGCTGACATTTCATCACCAAGGCAAAGAGCTTTCCAGGCCATGGCTGAGAGCAAGGACGAGGAGGAGCTGCGGCAGACCACAGCAATATGGTCAGTGAGAGTACGACGGCAGCAGGAGAAGGGATGCTTCCCCTGTGGGGAGCCAGGGCACGTTGCAGGCCACTGCCCTGCACCTACCCTGCGACAACCAGCCCCTCACCAGCTTTAAACTAGAATGAGGTGACGCAGACAGAGATCTGCCACCTCTCAGACATTTTCCCCAACGAACTCTCACCATGTCTGGACCGACTTGGACACTCACCAGCGCTATACCTGCAGTGCAGCCTGGACAACACTCCAATTTGGGCCCTGATCGACACCAGTTCCACCATCTCCCTGACCTGACCCGGGGCGCTGCCTGGGACAGATGAACTCAGACCGCAGGGATGGGAACTCACTAGGCGCTGCGTCACCACAGCCACCGGTGAGCACGCCAGATTGGGAGGGCAACAAGTCCTTGTCATGCGAGTGGCCAGTCAGAACACGAATCACCATTCTGGCTGGCTGACATGCAAGACCCCTGCATCATCGGACTGGATCTGCTCACAGCATGGGGTGCAAAGATCAACACTGCCAGCTCTTCCCTCCTGCTGGGGGCTAAGACCATCATGCTCTGCAGCAAGAGCAACACAGGGAACCAAGGGACCTGCACGATTGAGGGGCCGTCAGTGCAGGCTGAGCAGAGGGGATCGCCGCTAGAGCCGACCGCTGCAGCACCACCAGCACGAGCAGTGTTCGTCATTGCCGCTAGAGACAGCAGTGAGGGGGCCGCCAGCGGAGCGAATCACTACATCATCAGAAACCCAGCAGGCAATCGAGGAGCTGTGCCATTGGAGCTTCAGGGGGTTAGAGTCGGGACAGAGATACCAGCTGCAGGGGCTGCTGGACTGCTACATCAATGTTTTTGCTGCCAAGGATGAAGAGTGCACCCGAACCAGCTTGGTGTAGCACCAGACTGACACCGGTGAGGCCAGGCCGATCCGGCTCTGCCCACACTGTCTGCCTTTTCTAAAGTGGGCGGCAGCAGAGCAAAAGATTCAGGAGATGCTGGAAGCAGATGCCATTGAACCCTCCAGCAGCCCATAGGTGGAGCCAGTGGTTCTGGTCATGAAGAAGGACAGTTGGTGGCGGTTCTGTGTGGACTATCGGCACCTGAATGACATCACCCGTAAGGACTCCTACCCTCTGCCCCGAATTGATGACACGCTGGATTACATTGCTGGCTCCAGCTGGTTCAGCTCGCTCGACCTCCCCAGTGGCTATTGGCAGGTGGCGCTGTCACCAGAGGCCAGCCAGAAAACAGCCTTCTCCATCGGGTATGGACTGTGGCAATTCAAGGTGATGCCGTTTGGACTTTGCAATGCCCCGGCCACCTTTGAATGCCTGATGGAGCGGGTGCTAGTTCACGTCTCCTGGAGCCGCTGCATCATTTATCTCGACAACCTGCTAGTTCACGCAGTTGATTTGGCACCCTGTCCAACCTCCGGGAGGTGTTGGATGCCATCCGCCGAGCCAGGCTGCAGCTTCACCCTTGGAAATGCCACCTGTTTCGGTGAGAAACCACTTTCCTGGGCCACGTTGTCAGCATTGCGGGGGCCGCCACCAACCCATACAAGGTGGCAGCGGTGAGAAACTGACTGGTCCCATGGGATGTAGGAGAGCTGTGGAGCTTCCTCGGACTGGCCTCCTATTATAGGAGGTTTGTGAAGGATTTCACCACCATCACCAGCCTGCTGCATCAGCTGACACAGAAGGGCCGCACGTTCAAGTTCAAGTGAGAACTGTGCTGTTGCTTTTTCCCAGCTCAGTTCGGTGCTCAGAGCCCCCATACTGCGGTATCCCAACCCAAACCACCCCTTCATCGTGGACACAGACGCTAGCAACCAGGTCATGGGGGCGGTGCTATCCCAGGAGGGAGAACACGAAGAGCAGGTTGCTTTTTTCAGCCGCACTCTCAGCAAAGCCGAAAGGAATTATTGCGTCACCTGCCGAGAGCTGCTGGCAGTCATCCAAGGGCTTCTTTATTTCTGCCCATACTTTTACAGGGGGAGGTTTCAGCTCAGGACAGACCATGCTTCCCTCACCTGGCTACTGAGGTTTAAAGAGCCGGATGGACAGTTGGCGAGATGGCTGGAGGCACTGCAGGATTATGATTTTCAGATTGTGCATTGAGCAGGCCACCTCCATGCCAATGCTAACACGCTGTCTGGGCAACCCTGTGCTGTAGAGGCCTGTCAGCACTGCCAGCGGGCAGAGGATCATGACCCAGCAGTCTCATGGGCTGCTGCTCTCCAGACCGCTGCGGCTGGGGATAGCGCAGGGGTTCACAGTGCATCCTCGCATCATCAGTCAGCTCTCCCCAGCAATTACGTCACAGAGGCCCTCGGTGTGCAGCAGCTTTGGATCAAGCAGGATGGAGATCCTGTCATTTCCCGGGTTCGGCAGTGGCTGGACGTGGACCAATGGCCTGCCTGGGAAGCTGTATCTGTGTTGGATCGAGAGACCAAGGCCTTACATTCCCAGTGAGCCAACCTCTACTGTTGTGAGGGTGTCGTCTACCGGCGGTGGCAGTCTCCAGCTGGGCAGCGTCACGTCTGGCAGCTGCTGGTCCCCCGACGACTTCGCCCCAAGGTGCTCCAGTTGGTCCACGGGTCAGTGGGGGTGGGCCACTTCGGGGTGACAAAGACCCTGCAGCATCTTCAGGCCCGGTTTTACTGGCCAGGGTGTCATCATGACTTGGAGCTTCATGTCCACCGCTGTGACACCTGCACAGCTCAGAAAGGGCGGACTCAGCAATCCCACACACCCTTGCAGCAGTACCAGGTAGAGGCACACATGGAGCGTGTGGGAGTGGACATTGTGGGCCCTTTTCCGACCACAGATCAGGGGAACCTTTACATTCTGGTTGCAATGGATTACTTCACCAAGTGGCCAGAGATGTTTGCGGTCCCTGATCAGAGCACCGCCACCACAGCATCAAAGCTGGTGGATGAGATGTTTTGTCGGTTTGGTGCGCCAGAGGAGCTGCACAGCGACCAGGGATGGAACTTCGAGGCAGAGGTCTTCGGGGAGGTCTGCAGGTGGCTGGGTGTCCGGAAGATCCGGACCACCCCGCTGCACTCACAGAGCAACGGCCTTGTTGAACGTTTTAACCGGACCCTGACCACCCAGCTCACTGTTCTAGTGGATCAGCAACAGCGAGACTGGGATCTGCACCTGCCCCTGGTCCTGTGGGCATACCAGACAGCAGTCCAGGAATCCGCCCGGTGCACCCCTGCAGCGCTGATGTTTGGATGCGAGCTGCACACCCCGGTGGACTTTGCCCTCCCCCGGAGCCAGAGGTGGAGGGCAAACTGGGGCTGGATTATTTGTTTTGCTTGAGAGAACGTCTTCACATGGTATACGAATTGGCTCGGGAGGCCATGGTAGTGGCAGGGAATCAACAGAAGTGAGCGTACGACTCCCACTGCCAGGGGAGAGAGTTTGCACCCAGGGATCAAGTCTGGGTTTTCTGTCCAGAGCGGAAAAAGGGACTGTCACCAAAGCTGGCGAGCCACAGGTTGGGACCATGCACGGTCCTACAGAAACTGTCAGATGTAGTGTACAGGGTGAGGCTGCAGAAGAGGAACCGGGTGGTGGTGCTTCACTGTGACTGCCCCACCCCGTACCAGCCACTGCCTCGCTGGTGGCCGAGCCAGAGGCCCCATCCCAACCGGGGACCCCAGCCAAGGCTCAGATGGACACTAACAGGAACGTGCGTGCTAGCTGCTGACAATGGCGGCCGCCCCAACACCTGAACAGGTTCGTATTGGACTTTTGAGATGGCCTTATTGTTCTGGGAACAGAAACCAGTCCGGGGGGGGGGCAGTGTAACGTCGCAGCTGTGATAAGGGGTGGGGGAATTCTCCTGGCATGCTTTGCGTTGCGGGGTATTCAAAGACTGTTATTATTCTTGTGTTCTGAGCGTTACTCTTGTACCGTTATAATTGTGTTATAAGTCTGATTGTGATAGTGTTGTTTTCCCTGTGTGTGAGAGATTACATGTCTGTCACCCTGAGTGAGATGAGTGTGTGTGTGAATGACCTCCCCTCTGTTCTGTGTAATTAGTCGGTGAAGAAATAAATGCCTGTTCATTCCAAATCCTCTCTCATTATTGCGTGAACCCTTGAAACGTCACAATACATTGAGGATAAAAAGGGACAAAAGCCGCAATGTGTAATTTGTAGTGAAGTGCTTGTGCACGAGAGCATAAAACCATCCAAACGTAAGTGCCATTTAGAAACTAAACATCCCACATGCAAAGACAAGCCGGTGGAGTTTTTGCAGAGATGGCTCCAGGAGTTGAGGATATCAGAGAGAGATGTGACGACGTAAACCTATCCCATGTTTGGTGCAGCGATGTGACAGCTGAGTATCCATCTCTTGCCATTCATGCAATCAAAATAATGCTACCATTCAGCACGACTTATTTGCATGAACGTGGCTTCTCTGCTTTGGTCCAGAAACAGACTGGACATTGAGCATGATCTGAGAGTTGCTCTCTCCACTGTCACCCCAGACTTTGAAACTCTGATCAATAGTAAAGCACAGGCCCAATTGTCTCATTGACTTCCACAAATGACTGGTTAGGTAAAAACATCTCATTTTGTGGGCATTTTTGATTTTGTGCAGTTTTTTATTCACTTTTTATACATGCAGTTGTCATGTTCCTCCTCAGTTTGTGTTCTGGATGCAGAGATAACCAAAGTAGTGAAATATCTAATTTTGTAGCCTTATTTATTTTATGCAGCTTTGATATTCAATTTTATTTTAGTCACTAAGGCAGTTATAAAGGTAAAGTCAACCTTATTGTCATTCAGTCCATACAGCCAATCATGTACAGTAGAACAAAATTACGTTTCTCTTATCTACAATGTTAATCACATCTAGAATCAGAGGGGTTGCTGCCATGCAAGGTGCCGCCACAAATTTACCTCCATTATTGCTGAGCACCAAGCTGGACGGCAGGAAGTTCCACTTTTATATGGTCTTTGGCATGACCCGGCGGATTTGAACCCCGGCCTCCCGGGTGTGGGGTGGATGCTCTACCAACTAGGCCACCACTCCGGCATTAGTCTGTTAGTCCTCAGTTTCTTAATAATGTGGTCTGAAATGCACTTTGCACATATAAATAACTGTGTATTAATGTTGAGAAATATGATGTACATGTTTTCAAAGGCTATCTTTGAAAAAATAAATATGCATGTTTTGAAGTCTATATAAGTGAGTCGTGAGTTAATGACCATGGGAAAATGTGGGTCGCAGGGTGAGACCAGTTGAGAACCCCTGCTTTAGAGCTACGTAATCACAGCAACATTATAGTATAATTTTTTAACCATTAAATCTTCAGTATTCTCTTTTTCTGGTCAAATTTGTCGCTTTTCACTTCCTTTTTTTTGTTTACGGAGCACTCTGGTGACTGGTCATGATGCCGCATATTATCCAATCAGTACAGAGTCAATCTGAAACCCCGCCCACACTTCTAGAAGCCAGAGCATGAGGATAAGGAGCAGTGGCTAAACCGTTATTGATAATGTAGAAAAAGACTGCCACCCCACCCAGCTCAAGGACTCAAGGTGATGGACAGTCAACCAAGTATAAATAGAAATAGAGATGTCTGCACATTTAGTAAAGTTTTCACTTTACTGCTCAGCTTTCGGTTCAGTCAAAATTACATATTTTAACTGAACAACTCCATACTCGGGGATGCATACCCTCGTAACCTCAGCAAAATATGTATAAAAGCTTAGGTCAATCTGACAAACGGTTTGAGAGCTATGCGAGTAACACACAGACTCACAGAGACTCTGTGCATTTATGCATAGATATATAGTTTATTTTTAATCAAAAACAATATTGATGGACTTCCGGTTATGGCTGCCACGTAGGACGGATGTGTCTCACTCTGCTCTGCTCCTGGAGAAAAAAAATCGGCAAATAACTCTCTCATTTGGGACAGAACGTATCCCAGCGTCTGGGCGAGGATATGTCGGCGAAGCCTAAGGCTGGAAAACCAGGTAAAGGAAAAAGCGAGCCGCCGAAACAGTCCAAATTAACGGACTTTCAGGTCTGTGACGCAGCAAATAAAACTCCATATATGGCGGAGGAGGCTGGCAACGGTGCGATGTCTGCGGGGAGAGGCGCAGATGCGCTGATGGCTGCCATGAGTTCAATGAGAGCGGACTTTTCCTCTAGATTTGATGGGATTATGACAGCGTTGGAAGGAATAAGAAAGGAATTGGGTGACTGTGTAGAACGAACGGCGCAGATGGAGCTCCGTCTCGCTAGTGCTGAAGATGACGTCACCCGTCTTCAATTAAAGGTGCGCACTTTGGAAAAAAAAAAAAAATCTCTGGAAAATAATATTTTGGATTTGGAATCTCGGTCGAGACAGAATAACTTGAGGCTGGTGGGTCTTCCAGAGGAATCAGAAGGTCGGGACGTATGTTCCTTTCTGGAAAAGTGGATTCCGGAGGTGCTGGGCAGCGAGGAGTTGCAATCAGCAGTGGTTCTAGAAAATGCACATCGTATTGGCCCACGGAGAGATAAGGGACCACCGAGGACCTTAATTATGAAGTTTCTTAGCAACAGAGACAGGATGAAGATCTTCAACGCTGCACGAGCTAAAGGAGAGATTAAACACCAGGACCAGCAGGTGCGGTTCTACCCAGATTTGGCCACAGGAATCCAACAATTGAGGAAGCAGTTTGATCCCATACGTAAGGAGCTGCGCAACCTTGGGATTCGTCATGGTGTAATCTATCCTGCGAGACTGCTGACCACGTATGAGGGCAGAACCCACATCTTCAAGACCCCAGAGGAGGCGCAGGAGTTCATCAAGAAGATCAAAGAAGAAGAAGAGACTGGTGGGAGCTAAGTATGAACAAAATATAAGGTAGAATAATTAAGCATTTGCACAGGCATCTGACTGACTTGAAGTAAATAGTAAGTTTACAAAATATAGATTGTATTATATATTAAAAAAACAAAACAAAAACAAAAAAAAACTATGATGTACAAAGTTGTTAAAAATTTTGGAGTTAAGTTGGAAAACTACAGAGGAGAGTTAATGTTACGTCATTAAAAGCAGTAGAGTTAGGGTGATTGGGAGGATGAAGAAGGAGTGGCTTTGGCTGTTCCCCGTGGGTGTGGAGCGGTCGATGGCTATATCGGGAGACGGAATTTTTCTTTTGATTTTGGGGGGTTTGCCACAAGTGTGGGAAGGGGAAATTTGTTTGTGTGTAGTTTGTAGGATGAATGTTCAACCACTCATGTTTTTGCTTCTCTGTATGAGCATGTTTACACTGCAAGGTAATCCCAAACTCTCTATTGATCATAAATCAAAGTGTTAATCTTAATTTAACTTCATGGAATTGCAGAGGTCTACAAAATTTAAAAAAACTTAAACAAGTTATGAATAAAATAAAAGACATGGGTTCAAAAATTGTGTTTTTACAAGAAACTCATTTAATAGAGGAGGATATAAAAAGACCCCCTCATGGATCGTCACCTTATCGTGGTGGGGGGGTTTGCGTGCCCCAGTGATCCCAGGAGCTATGTTGTCCGGGGCAATTTGCCTCTGATAGGGTCTCCCAAGACAAACTGGTCCTGGGTGAAGGGCCAGACGAAGAACGATCCAACAGACTCTCATGATAAATTGTATATCAAGGATTCAGTGTACCCCGCCCGGTATGGGGTTACCGGGGCCCCACCCTGGAGCCAGGCCTGGGGGAGGGGCTCGAAGGCTAGCGTCTGGTGGCCGGGTTTCCACCCATGGGACCCGGCCGGGCTCAGCCCGAAGGAGTTACATGGGTCCGCCCTCCAGTAGGTTCACCACCTGCAGGAGGGATCATGGAAGTCCGGTGCTATGTGGATTAGGTGGCAGTCAAAGGCGGAGACCTTGGCGGACTGATCCCAAGCTTTCTAAACTGGCTTTTGGTACGTGGAATGTCACCTCTCTGGTGGGGAAGGAGCCTGAGCTGGTGTACGAGATTGAGCGATACCGGCTAGATATAGTCGGCCTCACCTCAACACACAGCTCCGGTTCCGGAACCAGTCTCCTGGAGAGGGGCTGGAGCTTGGCCTTTTCTGGAGTTGCCCCGGGCGAGAGGCGACGAGCAGGGGTAGGTTTTCTTGTATCGCCCCACCTTGCTGCCTCTATATTGGAGTTTTCCCCGGTGGACGAAAGGGTTGCTTCCCTGCGCCTTCGGGTTGGGAAACGGGTCCTGACCATCATTTGTGCCTATGCACCAAATGATGTTTCAGAGTACCCACCCTTTTTGGAGTCTGTGACTGGGGTGCTGGAGGGTGCTCCTCCTGGAGACTCCATTGTCCTACTGGGGGACTTCAATGCGCACGTGGGCAACGACAGTGAAACCTGGAGGGGGGTGATTGGGAGGAACGGCCTGCCCGATCTGAACCCGAGTGGTGTTCAGTTATTGGACTTCTGTGCTAAGCACAGTCTGTCTATAACGAACACCATGTTCAAGCATAAGGGTGTCCATATGTGCACCTGGCACCAGGACACCCTAGGCCGCAGGTCGATGATCGATTTTGTTATCGTATCATCAGACCTGCGACCGTATGTCTTGGACACCCGAGTAAAGAGAGGTGCAGAGCTGTCAACTGATCACCACCTGGTGGTGAGTTGGATCCGATGGCAGGGGAGGAAGCCATTCAGACCTGGTAGACCCAAACGTATAGTGAGGGTGTGCTGGGAGCGTCTGGCTGAGGCCCCTGTCCGGGAGGTCTTCAACTCCCACCTCCGGAAGAACTTCAACCACATTCCGAGGGAGTCTGGAGACATGGAGTCTGAATGGGCCATGTTCTCCACCTCTGTTGTTGAAGCGGCAGCCCAGAGCTGCGGCCGCAAGGTGGTCGGTGCATCTCGTGGTGGCAACCCCCGAACCAAGTGGTGGACACCAGTGGTGAGGGGGGCCATTAAGCTGAAGAAGGAGTCCTATCAAGCTTGGTTGGCTTGTGGGACTCCCGAAGCAGCTGAGGTGTACCGGCAGGCCAAGCGGAGTGCAGCTCGGGTGGTTGCTGAAGCAAAAACCCGGGTATGGGAGGAGTTCGGTGAGGCCATGGAACAAGACTTTCGGTCGGCTTCAAAGAGATTCTGGCAAACTGTTCGGCGGCTCAGGAGGGGAAAGCAGCTCCCCGTCCACACTGTGTATGGTGCGGATGGGACACTGTTGACTTCAACTGGGGATATCGTCGGGCGGTGGAAGGAATACTTCGAGGATCTCCTCAATCCCACTGATACGCCTTCCACAGAGGAAGCAGGGTTTGGGGACGAGGGGGATGACTCGCCTATCACAGGGGCTGAGGTCGCCAAGGTGGTTAAAAATCTCCTTGGTGGCCGGGCCCCGGGGGTGGACGAGATTCGCCCCGAGTACCTCAAGGCCCTGGATGTTGTTGGGTTGTCATGGTTGACACGCCTCTGCAACATTGCGTGGAGGTCGGGGGCAGTGCCTTTGGCATGGCAAACCGGGGTGGTGGTTCCTCTCTTCAAAAAAGGGGACCGGAGGGTGTGCTCCAACTTTAGAGGGATCACACTCCTCAGCCTCCCTGGGAAGGTCTATGCCAAGGTACTGGAGAGGAGAGTCCGGCCGTTGGTCGAACCTCGGATTCAGGAGGAGCAATGTGGTTTTCGTCCTGGCCGTGGCACATCGGACCAGCTCTTTACCCTCTCGAGAATTCTTGAGGGTTCGTGGGAGTTTGCCCAACCAGTTTACATGTGTTTTGTGGACTTGGAGAAGGCATTTGACCGTGTCCCTCGTGGATTTTTGTGGGGGGTGCTTCGGGAGTATGGGGTATCGGGCTTGTTGTTACGAGCTATTCGGTCTCTGTACGACCGTTGTGAGAGTTTAGTTCGCATTGCCAACACTCGGTCGGAGTCATTCCCAGTGAGAGTTGGACTCCGCCAGGGCTGCCCTTTGTCACCGGTCCTGTTCATAATTTTTATGGACAGGATTTCTAGGCGCAGCCAGGGAATGGAGGGTGTCATGCTTGGTGACCACAGGATCTCATCTCTGTTGTTTGCAGATGATGTTGTCCTGTTGGCTTCATCCAGCAATGACCTACAGCTCTTGCTGGGACGGTTTGCCGCTGAGTGTGAAGCGGCTGGGATGAGAATCAGCACCTCCAAGTCCGAGTCCATGGTCCTCAGCCGGAAAAAGGTGGATTGTCCTCTCCGGGTTGGGGACAGGCTCCTGCCCCAAGTGGAGGAGTTTAAGTATCTTGGGGTCTTGTTCACGAGTGAGGGAAAATGGAGCGAGAGATCGACAGACGGATTGGAGCAGCATCTGCAGTGATGCGGACGTTGTACCGGTCTGTTGTGGTGAAGAGGGAGCTTAGTTCTAAGGCAAAGCTGTCGATTTACCAGTCAATCTACGTTCCTACTCTCACCTATGGTCACGAGCTTTGGGTAATGACCGAAAGAACGAGATCGCGGATACAAGCGGCTGAAATGAGCTTTCTCCGTAGGATTGCTGGACTCACCCTCAGAGATAGGGTGAGGAGCTCAGTCATCCGGGAGAGGCTCAGAGTAGAACCGCTGCTCCTCCACATTGAAAGGAGTCAGTTGAGGTGGTATGGGCATCTGATTAGGATGCCTCCTGGACGCCTCCCACTTGAGGTGTTTCAGGCACGTCCCACTGGGAGGAGACCCCGGGGCAGACCCAGGACTCGGTGGAGAGACTATGTCTCCCAGCTAGTCTGGGAACGCCTTGGTATCCCCTCTGAAGAGCTGGAGCAGGTGGCTGGGGAGAGGGAAGTCTGGGCTTCTCTGCTTGAACTGCTGCCTCCGCGACCCGGACCTCCGGAAAAGCGGTAGAAGATGGATGGATGGATGGATATAAAAAGAATTAGGAGTAGATGGCAAGGAAGTGTCTTCACCTCATCATTCTCATCCCGGGCCAGGGGAGTTATGACTCTCATACATAAATCAGTTCCTTTTCAAGTGAAAAATGTAATTGGAGACAAATTTGGAAGATATGTAATCATTCAAGGTTCTTTGCTATTAGAAAATATAAATCTTGTGAACTTATATGGTCCCAATATAGATGATCAGAAGTTCTTTGCTAATTTATTTCTTATCTTATCATCACTTACAGGGCAACATATAATAGCAGGGGATTTTAATTGTACATTGAATCCAGGTATAGATAGATCAACAGGACTGGATTGCACGCACATTGGATGTAGGATGACTATTAATCATTTTATGAAAGAATTGAGATTGTTAGATATATGGAGAGAAATGAAACCACAAGTTAAAGCCTATTCTTGTTATTCCAGTACCTACAAGACATTCTCACGTATTGATTATTTTTTGATTTCCACAGAATTAAGGTCCAAGATTCAAAACTGCTTTTATGATAACATCGTGATCTCTGATCATGCACCCTGTTGTCTAATATATGTAGATAAAAAATTGACAAAGGAATCAGGTAGATGGCAATTTCAGCATAAATGGCTTCAGGATGAGGAATTTGTCAAGTATATAGAAAAACAGATAGACGAGTTCTTTGACATCAATACTACACAAACATCAGCATGTGTAAAGTGGGAGGCTTTCAAAGCTTTTATTAGGGGACATATTATTAGTTATACAGGATCAAAATCTAAGAAGACTCGAGAGGAGAGAGCTAAATTGGAACATAAAATAAAAAGTCTTCAGGAAAAAGTGTATGCAGGAAGTGACCCAAGGTTGGAGAATGAATTACTGATTTTGAGAACTGAATACGACAAAAAATCAGCGAATAGAGCTGCCTCGAGTCTTCTAAGATTGAAACAATCTTTTTATGAACAAGGTGAAAAATCAGGAAAATTATTAGCATGGCAGATTAAACAATTAGAAATTAAAACACCAATTACCAGTATTATAAGTAACGGACAGGTAGTTATAGATCCTTTAGAAATTAACAGAGCCTTTAGAGATTACTATGAAAAATTATATGATACCAAAAATGAATCTGATTTAACAAAACTAAATGGGTTTTTGAACGAACTATCTATACCGTGTATTCCAAATGAAAACAGGGAGATATTGGAGTCTAAAATTAGTCAAGAAGAAGTTGGGCTAGCCATTGATAATATGAAATCAGGAAAAAGTGCAGGACCAGATGGTCTTCCAGTTGACCTTTATAAAAAATTTAAGAATAAATTAATAAAACCTTTTTTGGAAATGGTTTTAGAAGCATTTCAAAATAATAATTTACCATCATACATAAATAATGCCTTAATTATACTGCTGCCAAAACCAGGTAAGCCCTCTAATAAATGTGAAAATATGAGACCAATAAGCCTATTAAACGCCGACCTTAAGATAATCTGTAAAATTTTAGCAAGACGAATACAAGAAATTTTACCAAATATTATTAATCGAGATCAGAATGGCTTTATAAAGGGTAGACAAGGCTTCCATAATGTAAGAAGACTATTTAATATCATTTATTTTAATAAAGAAGCACCGGATACAGCTCTCCTATCACTGGACGCCGAAAAGGCCTTTGATAGAGTTGAATGGCCCTTTCTTTTTGAAGTCCTACAAAGGTTTGGACTTGGAAATAATTTCATAAAATGGGTTCAAATAATATACAATAATGCTACAGCAGAAATCCTAACAAATAACAATATTTCAAAACCAATAAAAATCAATAGAGGATGTCGACAAGGCTGTCCACTTTCACCTTTACTGTTTACTATGGCAATTGAACCTTTAGCGATAGCGATACGTTTACATTCACAAATATATGGAATTAAAGTTGGACCAACAGAACATAAAATCTCCCTGTACGCCGATGACATAATTTTGTTTATGTCAAATCTAAAAAAATCAATTCCAACCTTGTTGAATTTAATAAAGAATTTTGGGGAAATATCAGGATATAAAATAAATAAAACTAAATCTTCAATATTAATGCTAAATGAGACCCAGAGAAATTACCCAGCCCCTGAGGTAAATCAATTCAATGTTGTAAATCAGTTTAAATATTTAGGAATCCAAATTGTGCCTAAGCTAGAATCAGTCGCCAGTGTCAACTATGAAGCCTTAATGTCAGATATCAATGAGTTAACTCAGAGATGGATGTCACTACCAATGTCGATGATCGGGAGAATCAATATACTTAAAAGTAATATTTTACCTAAAATACTTTATTTATTTCAATACATTCCCTTATCACCACCTTTAGATCTATTCTCAAGAATAAAAAAAAAGTTAGTGGAATTTATATGGAACAACAGGAGGGCTAGATTACGTCTGTCTTTATTATATTTGCCATTTGATCGTGGAGGTCTGAAATGTCCAAATTTTATGTTGTATTATTGGTCGGCACAACTGAGGTCTATGACATATTATTTTTCATCAAATGATCTCCCTCACTGGACTGAAATGGAATCATACAATTTACCTTTACCTCTTCCCATATTCATATACTCAGATTCGGCAAAAAAATTACAAAAACAAGTTAAAAATCCATTTGTAAAGCATATGATCAAAATATGGTGTGAAGCTAAAAACTATTTAAAAGAACCACAGTTATTGTCACAATTTAGTCCAATATGGGGTAATCAATATTTTAAACCAGGGAGAGCGGACGCTGTATTTAAAGTATGGAATTTAAAAGGGATACAAAAGATTCAGGATTTATATTTGCCATGTGCAGATAACATAATGTCTTTTGAAGAGCTGAGGATCAAATTTAATCTCAATAGAACACATTTTTTTAAATATCTTCAACTTAGAAACTTTATTCGATCAAATCAAAATAAAGCTCTCACTCGACCTATTTACTCATCCTTGGAAAAAATTATGATGAAAGATAGTAAAAGAAAGGGTATTATTTCAGAGTTTTATAACTCATTGACACTATCTTCAAGTGAAAATTCACTGAAAAGATTAAACTACTGGAAAGAAGATCTGCAAACTGAAATTTCAGAGGAACAATGGGAATTGGCTTGTACAGAAGCTCAAACCAAATCAATAAATGTACGCCTTAAATTGATACATTTCAAATGGTTAATGCGGATGTATGTTACACCGGAGGAGTTAAATAGATATAACAAAAATATACCAGATACATGCACAAAATGCATGGAAAGTAAAGGAACCCTATTTCATTGTTTATGGGAATGTAGATTAATAAGAATGTTTTGGGAAGAGGTGAGGGTAACAATTGAAAAAATAATCTCAAAACAAATCATATTGAATCCTAAACTGTTTTTGTTGGGTCTGTACCCAGAAAAGCATAATTTTAACAAAAGTGAAAGAACATTCATAGACCTCAGTTTGCTTAATGCCAAAAAATGTATTGCACTATTATGGAAAAAGACTCATAGACCAGATGTGACTCAGTGGTTAAGACAGATGTTAACAAACCTTCCATTAGAAAGAATAACATATATACTGAAATCAAAGGAAATTGTGTTTGAAAATATATGGAGACCTTTTATTGATTATGTAAAAAATTTAAACATAACTCTTGAAGAAGAAGGTGAATGATGTGTGTGGACCTTGTAAATTCCAAACTGGTGAACATAATATGTATACTTATGTATTGGATTGTCTAGACTAAACAGAGGAGCATTGTTGAAGACTTGATTTTGTTGGTGGTTGTTGGTGTTTTTAGTGCATTTTTTTTTTGTAGTACTTTAGTGTTAGTGTTTGATTGTTTGTATCATGTTTGTTAAAAAAAAAAAGGTTCAATAAAGATATTGTGGAAAAAAAAAACAATATTGATTTTCTTACCAGGGAAACCTGGATCTCCAGGCTGGCCTTTAGGTCCTGGTCCTCCAGGATAACCAAAAGACTCGCCGGGAAAACCTGCACAACGAAACATGGATAGAAGAAATTGGTAGTAAATAAATAAATAGCTATTTGACAGGCATTTGTGTGTTTAGTGGATTTGCTTCATTTCTTTTTCTTGGTCTCATAAATCATTTACATAAGTTTCACTTGTGCTCACATATGGAAAAATATGAAAGAAAGGTTCCAAAACCACATTCCCATGTGCAGACGACATGGGAAAAGTGTATCATGTGTGTTTGATATGCATTTCTGCACATGTGAAACGTAGTTTTTCTGTAAGGGTGAATTGCACTCATGTGCGTAGAAGGTGCGCTTTCACTGAATTTTTGATTTATTTATTAATTGGTCTTTACACTAACCTTTACCACCTGGTCGACCAGATTCTCCAGGATTTCCAGGTAAACCAGGAGTGCCGTCATCACCCTAAAAAAACAAACAAAAAAAAAATTACACTCTCCACCTAACTTTGCCGGTTTTAAAGGAGACATTTACTGCACTTTTTCCACATGTTGACACTGTTTCCACGAGTCTTAATGAAATGTACCTCACAGTTTAATTACTGCAGTATCATGTTGACCCATCTTTTGCAGACTTCCTCAGAATGGCTCATTTCACTGCATCCATCCGTCCATCCAACCAGGTCACCCACCCTCCCTCTTTCATCACTTATGAGGTCAATTGTTGACGATATATTGCTAATGTTAGTTGGCCAGCTCCTAGCTCCAATGGTGAACACAGCCTGAGCCAACTAACCTAAATGCGTTTGAAAGAATGAATTAAATTAAGCATCACTGGTGGACAGGGGTGTGTGGTTTCAGTGGTCGACAGGATATGACCGGTCCCTGGAGTGCAATAAGCATAGAAACAATCCTGAATGAGTGGACAGGGAAACTCCTAATGGCAGCTAGTCACCTTTGGGCTTGATGAGCGTATAAAAAGCCACAGTAAAATAAGCTCAAATTATTTAGCACAAGAGTTTGTAGATGAACATGGATGTCTAGTGAGGGTGGACAGAATACGTAAATAGGAGACAACCAGCAGGTGATTTGAAGAAAGGTGAGAGGGAATGCTATCCCCCTTGTAAGCAACATGACCCTAAATCATCTCCCTTGTTAACCTGCCATCTTGCCATCCCTATTTATAGGCATAATCAACTTTTTTCTTGTAAATCTGCAATTTCTTCTCATAAATTTGCAAAAAAAATTCCAATAAAGTTACAACTTTTTTCTCAAAAATTGGCTACTTTTTTCTCAAATTTGCATTTTTTTCCTGTACATTTGCAACTTTCTGAAAAATCTGCAACTGATTTCTCGTAAATTTGCAACTTTTTCTTGTAAATCTGCATTTTTTTTCTCATATATTTGCAACTTTTTTCCTGAAAATCTGCAACTTTTTGTGTAAATCTGCAACTTTTTTCTCAAAAACGTGAATTTTTTGCTGTAAAATTTTCAACTTCTTTCCTATGAATTTGCAACTTTTTTCCCTCAAAAATCTGCAACAGTTTTCTCGTAAATTTGCAGCTTTTTTCTTGCAAATTTGCTACTTTTGTCCCGTAGATTTGCA
Source organism: Pholidichthys leucotaenia (assembly GCA_020510985.1). NCBI lineage: Eukaryota > Metazoa > Chordata > Actinopteri > Cichliformes > Pholidichthyidae > Pholidichthys > Pholidichthys leucotaenia. The sequence goes on along the minus strand of CM035836.1, from coordinate 122,237,684 downwards.
GCTTTTTTCCCCATAAATTTGCAACAATTATCTGGATCAGGGATGGGCAACTTTGGTGGTAGCGAGGGCCACAATTTTTTTTTCCTCACTTCCTGAGGGCCAGATTTACATGTAAACCTTGTGGAGGGGGGATTTTCTTCAAAGTCAAAAGTTTCAAAATTAAAACTGAAAATGCAAATGAAAATAAAAGCTACTCAGTGTTTTATCATATTAGAATTAAAATTACTGATAAAATTAAATCATGACCTAATTTTTAAAACTCTCATCATCAAAAATGATGAGCAAAGAGAAATTCTGGATGGTAATTAACAAAAAAGCCAAGAAGAAAAGGAAATATAATGATGAAGAATTTTTTTTTTTTAAATATTAGAAGAAAATTATCAAAGTAAAAAATAGTTGTACTGATAAATATGCTACATTTCTGGTTTAAATTAGCCATTTTTTTGCAAATCTGTACTTTATTTTGGTATTAGATGTTCAAGCATCTACTAATAAATTTGCATCATTTTATTTAAAAATGTATAACTTTTTAGTTGAAATGTTTTTTTAATAAATTAGTGAGTTTTTGTCATAAATTTGCCAGTATCTTATATAAATTTGCCTTTCAGTTTGAAACTTGTTACTGTAAATGCTCCTCAGTGAGGAGCTTTAGCATTTATTGTTGTTTCAAAGCAGCATACTCTATACATTACTGCTGATGACAGCCTATTCATGCGGTCTCAGCATGCAACACATCCATACCTTAAAAGACATACTCCGGGGCACACTGCTTTCTCTATCTGTGGCTCCCTCACTCTCGCTTGACCACTTGCACAGAGTGGCACCTAGGTTTCGATTAGATGGATAATTTTTTCACACAGGGAGTTCAGGACTCTTTATAATAACTCCTTATACAAAGATACAGAGTGACGATAGTCAAGTCAGTGGCGGTAATGCACCTGTAAGCTGGTTGCCAACCACCAATCAAATCTAAAAGAAGAAGAAGAGGAGCTCCCTCTACTGGCGGACTCTATAACTGCATTTAATGATGCAGTTCCAAATACGTTCAAACGGGATATAAATAAATAATTGATTTTTGGAAATGGACTGGCAGGCTGCAGTGCCGCATGTCCCGGCCCGCCGCATGCGGCCCTTGGGCCACCAGTTGCCCATCCCTGATCTGGATGATGGTAACATTTTTAGTCCATGTATAGTAATTTGTGACCATTTGGAATTTTTAAGTAACATTTTATCATATCTTTGCACCTTTGTTCTTGCAAATTTGTACATAATTTGCATTTATATGTTTGTACCTTATGTGAATGCCCCCAATCCCCCTTGTTGAAAAATAACAAATTGCCCACTGGAGAAAATGATAAGACCCAACTACAAGCTGACAGCTAAGCTAGTGCTAGGCAGCCCAACCAACTGTGGATTAGTACACCATGTGGGAAGAGGGATGCCTAATGGGGTGACTGGAATTTAAAGAAAACAACAATAAAACTTGGGCTTGCTAAGCTAACTCCATAGCAACACTGTTAGCTCTAAGGCTAACGCCTGGGTGGGACTAGATCGATATCACAGCCAATAGCACGGTGATGGGTTGTAGCTGAAAACCAGATTATGTGTTAGTGACTCAGAAAAATGTAACCTGGAAAAGCTATAACAGTTTTTGCCAATTCTGTCAAAACCTAAAGAAATTTTAATATTTTTACTGTAGTCATATCACCCAAGAAAGCATTTCAGAACATGCTTTAATGAATGGGACCTTTAAATAAGTCTGCCTGCTTTCTTACCCTTGCTCCTGCCTGCCCAGGGAATCCCATGATTCCACCTTCTCCCTTTGGTCCTGGGAAGCCCGGAAGACCTGGTTGCCCAGGAAACCCAGGCAGTCCAGGCTGACCTTTACTCTGCTCAGCAAAACCAGGAAGTCCAGGGAGGCCCTGACGACCAGGAGGACCTAGCAAACCTTTGTCACCTGTGACATGATGTACATAAAACATTAATGTAATGGAGCTTTACCCTGGATTTACACTGACTCCAGATGCAGTACGTTACGGCTGCGATCCGGTCTCTGTAGCAAATAGTTCCCATTCTCGTCAATTTTCTAATCCCCACCTGGTCTGGACCGCCGCAGAACAAATCCGGCTCGTCAGATTTGATTCACTAATGAAACGCAACAACTCTATTTTTGACAGATGCCGGATACAATCCGCAAGGAAATCCCACAGTATCTCGCTGTATTTAACAGCTGTTTGTTCATTAAAAATGATTTAAGGATCATCCATTATTTCCTGAGGTCTACTCCTCCACCACTGTCAGAGAAGATAAAAACCTGACTTAACATACAAACGCTTCATAGAATTAAAATTATCGGGCTACGTACGTTTTATTTAGAGCCCAAAAATCCAGGTGAAGAGCTGCTACATCACACTTCCTTGTTGTTATCACATGATCAAGATCGGTTCTGTCATGAACAGGGTTGATGTCCCAACCTCATTTCATGATCTGTGGCTGTAGTCCTTGATTGTTAATCGTTTCCAGCTTGCAGGATATTGAGCCTCTGAGCCTGGGCTCCCTGCCAGCCTACTGCCACGCCTCTCCCTCTCCGTCAGCACCCACCAAGCTCCGTTGTCATTTTCTTTTGTCCATGCACACCTGCCTGCACTCACACATTCTTACACATGCTATCACACATACACACACACTCACGCACTCATTACACACCGGTCTCCACTCACACTCACATGCACGCACTTGCACATACACACACACTCACATACGCTGACACTCAACCACGCATCAGCGGCCGTCGCACAGCTGTCTCCACTTGTCGCTCATTGGCACTCAGTATTTATGGATGGCAGTGTGAACGGTTGTTGTGGCAGCGTAAGTCTATACTAGTCAATAGTCTAACCAATGGTCTATTGTCAAGTCTAAATCTCATGTCAACACTGAGTCTGCATTGATGTCCTGGAGCTTATGGGTTTCCTTGTTTATGGACTGTGCACAGCATTGTTGTTTCCGGAGCCAGTGTGTTCCAACCCTGTTCGTAAGTCCTCCTCCTTAATCATTTTGTCCTTCCTCTCCACTCCAGTCCCGTCTGGGAGTGCGTGGGGCTCATCCTCCTCCAACCTACTAGCTCGTTCATCCGTGCTTCGTGTTTCAGACTGTATTCTATGGACATTTTTGTATGTTATTTTCTGTTAAATAAACACGTTCACTTCACCTGCATTTTGGGCTCACATTAACTCATTTGTTCGCTGTGCATTTATGCAGCGGACATGACAGGTTCGTCTTGGTCACTCTATGGTCAATCTCGAGATCTTGCGTTATTTTGTATAATTCTTACGTGATCTTGTATTTCAAACTTTGTTCTCATCCATGCCGCTGCATAACACAAACGGAGCTGGCAGAGATGAACACAAGGGGGCCATCTGCACTGCAACCGCAACGGACTGCATCCAGAATCAGTGTAAATCCTGGGTTAGGGCCAGTTAAATGAGCTATAATATAGTGAAAAGAAAAATAATTTGTTCATGCAGAAGGAAATACAATATATTTAATCCCTGCTCTTCTGGTCAACCTGTAGTTTTAATGAATTATTATTACTTTTTTTTTAATCTGTGAAAATCAAATCAGAGGAAAGGTTACCTCGTGGTCCAGTGAAGCCTGGCAGCCCAGGATTTCCAGGGTTTCCAGAATCTCCTTTGTCTACCCGTTCTAATGGAAAAGCACTACCAGGCCTGCCGGGTGAACCAGTGAAACCCCTATCACCTGCGAAAATGAAAACCAGCAGATGTTGATTAGCTTAATCAACCTGCATTGCTGTGATGGTTCCCTCAGAAAAACGGCAGGAAAAAAGTTTTGTGCTATTCTGGACGCTCTACCTTTCTGTCCTGGCCGTCCTGATCCCCCAGGAAATCCATCTCTTCCAGGACCTCCCAGCTGTCCTTTTCCTCCAGGAAATCCTGGACTACCAGGGCGACCGGGCAGTCCAGGAAATCCCATCAGTCCTGGGAAACCTCTGTCACCTAAACAGATAAGCAGAAAATAACATGTAGATGCTTCCTGATTTACAAAATGCATCTCACAGGATTGAACCCAGCCTACATTCCAAAAAAGAGTGAGAAAGCCATTGCATCTCTAAAAGGAACTCTGATTATACTGGCATGTTAGCTCTATTTGCTTTATTTTTATGTAACTAACATAACCATAATATAATTTTTTTGAAAATAATTCCCAGTTTTATATATTTTTAAAAAACTTTATTATGATGTAAATCGCCATTATTGTTTACGTCGCAATGCATTCTGGGTAGTGACGTAGAATGGTTGCAGCCGTTTTTTCTGTCTTATACAAGCCAAGAAGCGAAGCTCCTAACTACTGCTATTTGTCAGTGAAAATGCCACATTGCGCGGCTTTTGGATGTAATTTCCAATCAAAGGGAAATAAAGAGAGCGGGGTAAGCCTCCATAGCTTTCCTAAAGAGGGAAAGTTGAGGAAAAAGTGGGGCGGCAGCGGCTCAGGAGGTAGAGCAGGTCGTCTAATAACCCGATGGTTGGCGGTTCGCATCACGCTCTCCCCAGATATCCTGCCGTTGTGTCCCTGGGCAAGACACTTCACCCGCATTGCCTCCAGTGCCCATAACACTGGGTATGAATGTGTAAAAATGTTTAAATGCTCGGTGGTGGCCGGAGAGGCCGTTGGCGTGGATTGACAGCCACATTTCCCTCACTCTGAGTCTGTGATCACGCGCTGTAGCGCATGCCTGATAAAGCTGATATATATATTAATCACGCTGTAATAAAGCACAATATCGCTCTTTGCGCACCAGTGTGGCGGATGAAATAAGGGAACCCAGTGTGGAGGCACGGAATAATTGCAGGCAGGACACGCGAACTGAAGTTTAAAAGGGTGTTTATTTCATCCTCCAGCACGAAGCTCACTCCAGCGTTGTGGAGCGAGCCCTTTTTTTTATTACTTATTTTGTACTAACCACAGTGTGCAGTGGTTAGCACTGTGGCAGCACAGTTTACCCTCGGCCAGGGGATCGCGGAGATCGTGGGTTCGATCCCTGCCCCCGGCCAACAGTGATCTGTGTGGAGTTTGCATGTTCTCCCCGTGTTTGCGTGGGTTTACTCCGGGATTTCTCCGGTTTCCTCCCACATGTCAAAAACACGCAGGTTAGGGAGTTAAGGGGCGCTTGCGCACGCAGCGACTGGCAGCTGGTGGCTTGTCACCACACTGCAAAACAAATCTACCTATGGGTACAAAATAAGTAATAAAAAAAAAAAAAGGGCTCGCTCCACAGCGCTGGAGTGAGCTTCGTGCTGGAGGATGAAATAAACACCCTTTTAAACTTCAGCTCGCAGTGTCCTGCCTGCACTTATTCCGTGCCTCCACACTGGGTTCCCTTATTTCATCCGCCCCACTGGTGCGCAAAGAGCGATATTGTGCTTTATTACAGCGTGATTAATATATATATCAGCTTTATCAGGTGCGTGGACTTGAGTGAGTGATGGCGTTTGCGCAGCCGAGGCGCGCCCCCGCCCCCCCCCCCGGTGTGTGTGGCGAACGGTGTGTGATTTGGTGCAGATAAGTAGAAAGAGCGAGGCAACCGGAGCAGGTAGAATTTGTTGCTGACAACAGTGCGGTATATAAATAAAGCCCCAACGCTTCAGCAAAACAGCCTGTGCTTCTGTGTACCACAAGAGTGAGATTTACTCGGGAATTGACCGCGGAGGGAGATGCATCTCCCCTGCGTCCCAAAACCACAGTTAGGAGACGAAAGGCAGGAACGGTCAACACAAGCATGCGATCACAGACATGTCTCATGCGCGCGCTTTGAGCGATATTGTGCTATTATCACAGCGTGATTAATACATATGTCAGCTTTATCAGGCATGCGTTACAGCGCGTGATCACAGACAGAGTGACGGAAATGTGGCTGCCAATCCGCGCCAACAGCTTCTCTGGCCACCACCGAGCATTTAAACATTTTTACACATTCATAACCAGTGTTATGGGCACTGGAGGCAATGCGGGTGAAGTGTCTTGCCCAGGGACACAACGGCAGGATATCTGGGGAGAGCGTGATGCGAACCGCCAACCATGGGGTTATTAGACTACCTGCTGAGCCGCTGCCGCCCCACTTTTTTCCTCAACTTTCCCTCTTTCGGAAAGCTATGGAGGCTTACCCCGCTCTCTTTATTTCCTTTTGATTGGAAATTACATCCAAAAGCCGCGCAATGTGGCATTTTCACTGACAAATGGCAGTAGTTCATAGCTTCGCTTCTTGGCTTGTATAAGACAGAAAAAATGGCTGCAACCATTCTACGTCACTACCCAGAATGCATTGCGACGTAAACAAAAATCGTAATAAAGTTTCTTAAAAATATATAAAACTGGGAATTATTTTCAAAAAAATTAAATTATAGTTATGTTACTAACATCAAAATAAAGCATATAGAGCTAACATGCCAATATAATCAGAGTTTGTTTAAGGGGCTGCATTGTTGTTGGTTATGTAGTTAGAAGATATTGTACGTCTCAGTGTGTACAATAAAAAAATACACACAGTTTTTTAATTCTCAATTGTGGGATTCCTCAAGGTTTAGAGCTTGGTCCACTACTTTTCCACTACTTAAGCAATATTACATTAGAGGGACTATGGTATCAGTGAATATGCAACAGTTCTACAAACACAATTAATAAGTTGACAGTAATGAGCAACAACAGACTATAATGTTTATTTAATGTTAATGTAAACTATGGAAAGAATGAAGAAACATCAACGGCATACCCTTTACTCCAGGTATTCCAGGGATTCCCTCTCTAGTTCCTGGCCCTGGACGTCCAGGTGGTCCTCTTAGTCCTGGTATTCCATTGGTGCCGGGCTGTCCCGGTGCTCCTTTCATCCCAGCGGGTCCCGGGAAACCTGGGTCTCCTCTGTCTCCTTTACGACCAGGGAAACCTGGAGGTGGTGAACGGTGAGACGATGACTACTTTTACTTTTACCTGAGTAATAAAGTTTATAATCTAATTGAATCAAATCTAAATCTGCAAGTCTAATCTTAAAATAAAATATTGCTGCTCGGCATCTTTCAGAAAAAAAATCCAATCTGAAAAACTTACCTTTTTTAAAATACAAAATAAACTTACTTCCAACACAGTAATTAAGTTTATTGGTAAATATGAATTCTATACAGTTTATTGGTTATTTCTAGTGAAAACACACGGCAACACAAACAACCTGACAAACAGGAAACAACAAAGAATCACACAATTCTCTTAAATTGTTTCATCACCTTGATTAGACTGAAAGTGCACTTAGATTGAGACCCTACTGAAAATCCACAAGCACCATGTGGCTTACTGAAACAAATCAAACAGACTTAAACATAAAGAAAAAACTAACCAATGTAACGGTTTTTAAGTGCAATTCCAGACTGAAATTTCAAGGTTCAGCCTTCTAAAGAGCACTAACCACTACTGCTTACACTCTTAATAAAAGGAAGATCTTTTTAACACATCTCTGGTGCAAATTTAGAATTCATATCCCACCAAATCTGAAGCAATGTAAAGATGTGTTGAAAAGTCCTTTTAAGAGAGTAGAAAAGCCTCTAGAATCAGCGGAGGAACATCAAAGATTAATTCTAAAACATTTAGTCACACAAACTTGTTACAGCTTTGTTCAACAAACACATCATAGACATAGATGTGTTTGAGAGAAGCAGGTTAGTCCTGGCTGAAAAAAAGACGGTTCTTGAGAAAGTTGTTTTTCTCCAAATAATCTTTTATGTATAAAATAACCACCAAGACACCAATGATCTGAGTGTTTGAGATGGTGTGATTACTTATTACTGTATTTTCCTTCCAGCTTTATGATCATATAATGCTGTTACCAGATTTTAACAGAACAAAGTCAAAGTGCCTTTATTGGCAACAATTGGTGAAGCTTGAAATATTGCAATAATGCTACTATTATGGTATTCTGAGAGAATCTAAATGTATGGTGTTTAATGTGTGGGCTTTTTTGTGTGAATAAGGTACAGTGGTGTGAAAAAGTGTTTGCCCCCTTCCTGATTTCTCATTTTTTGTTGTATGTTTGTCACACTTAAATGTTTCAGATCATCAAACAAATGTAAATATTAGACAAAGATAACACAAGTAAACACAAAATGCAGTTTTTAAATGAAGGTGTTTATTATTAAGGGTAAAAAAAAAAAATCCAAACCTACATGGCCCTGTGTGAAAAAGTGATTGCCCCCCCCCCCCAGTTAAAACATAAATTAACTGGTTTATCACATCTTTGGAAAGCTGAGTTCAGTTTCTCTAGCCACACCCAGGCCTGATTACTGCCACACCTGTTCTCAACCAAGAAATCGCTTAAATAGGACCTGCCTGACAAAGTGAAGTAGACCAAAAGATCCTCAAAAGCTAGATATCATGCTTTGATCCAAAGAAATTCAGGAAAAAATGAGAAACAAAGTAATTGAGATCAATCAGTCTGGAAAAGGTTATAAAGCCATTTCTAAAGCTTTGGGACTCCAGCAAACCACAGTGAGAGCCATTATCCACAAATGGCGAAAACATGGAACAGTGGTGAACCTTCCCAGGAGTGGCCGGTCGACCAAAATTACCCCAAGAGCGCAGCGACAACTCATCCAAGAGGTCACAAAAGACCCCACAACATCCAAAGAACTTCAGGCCTCACTTTCCTCAGTTAAGGTCAGTGTTCATGACTCCACCATAAGAAAGAAGGGCAAAAATGGCCTGCATGGCAGAGTTCCAAGACGAAAACCACTGCTGAAGAAAAGGAACATAAAGGTTCATCTCAGTTTTGCCAGAAAACATTTTGATGATCCGCAAGACTTTTGGGAAAATACTCTGTGGACTGAGACAAAAGTTGAACTTTTTGGAAGGTGTGTGTCCCATTACATCTGGAGTAAAAGTCTGGAGCTGTTTTGTTGCTTCAGGACCTGGAAGACTTGCTGTGGTAAATGGAACCATGAATTCTGCCGTCTACCAAAAAATCCTGAAGGAGAATATCCGGCCATCTGTTCATGGCCTCAGGCTGAAGCGCACTTGGGTTCTGCAGCAGGACAATGATCCAAAACACACCAGCAAGTCCCCCTATGAATGGCTTAATTAAAACAAAATGAAGACTTTGAAGTAGCCTAGTCAAAGTCCTGACCTGAATCCAACTGAGATGCTGTGGCATGACTTTAAAAAGGCAGTTCATGCTTGAAAACCCTCCAATGTGGCTGAATTACAACAATTCTGCAAAGATGAGTGGGCCAAAATTCCTCCACAGCACTGTAAAAGACTCATTGCCAGTTATCGCAAATGCTTGATTGCAGTTGTTGCTGCTAAGGGTTGCCCAACCAGTTATTAGGTTTAGGGGGCAATCACTTTTTCACACAGGGCCATGTAGGTTTGGATTTTTTTCCCTTAAAAATAAACACCTTCATTTAAAAACTGCATTTTGTGTTTACTTGTGTTATCTTTGCTTAATATTTAAATTTGTTTGATGATCTGAAACATTTAAGTGTGACAAAACATACAAAAAAAATGAGAAATCAGGAAGGGGGCAAACACTTTTTCACGCCACTGTATGTGTGATGGAAATTTTTATGCTTATCCTTCTACCTTAAATGTTGGCCTCTAACAATAAATTTTGATGGACAATAAATTTTCCCCCAAATTATCACGATAAACGATATTATCGTTGATTATCGTTATTAATGATAACACCAGCCTGCCCAGGGACTACAGGTGGAAATTAGCACTTGTGCTATAACCTGGTACAATGCATCTTTCCTTTTTAAGGTCAATGTACAGTATATTGTGCATGTCCCTGCATAAATAAATAATAAAAAAAAACATCATAAAGACTAGTTTATGCCCTGGATATAGTCATATAATAACAGTCTATGTATGACTTTACAAAATGCTTTGAACTTTTATTTATGAACAATATTAAACACTGTAATAGAAATGTGGAAAAAATAATTAAAATAACCAAAATAAATAAAACAAATAAAACAAATAATAAATAAATAAATACAACAGCTCTGGCCCAGTTGGAGAGTTGCCGACCTCTCCAACTGGGCAAAGCGATTGTGCTGTTATAATGGCATATACTTTTATGCTCAGTCGGGACAAACTTTATATTGTAAGTGGACCCTTCATGTTCTCCAGCTGTACTCGCAAAAGTGCCGCCGCTCACAGGGAACGTGCAGATGGACAGAAGAAGCGTGACCGGCTAAAATGTTTTTTTTTTTTTCCACAATATCTTTATTGAACTTTTTTTTTTTTAACAAACATGATACAAACAATCAAACACTAACACTAAAGTACTACAAAAAAAAAAAATGCACTAAAAAAACACCAACAACCACCAACAAAATCAAATCTTCAACAATGCTCCTCTGTTTAGTCTAGACAATCCAATACATAAGTATACATATTATGTTCACCAGTTTGGAATTTACAAGGTCCACACACATCCTTCACCTTCTTCTTCAAAAGTTATGTTTAAATTTTTTACATAATCAATAAAAGGTCTCCATATATTCTCAAACACAATTTCCTTTGATTTCAGTATATATGTTATTCTTTCTAATGGAAGGTTTGTTAACATCTGTCTTAACCACTGAGTCACATCTGGTCTATGAGTCTTTTTCCATAATAGTGCAATACATTTTTTGGCATTAAGCAAACTGAGGTCTATGAATGTTCTTTCACTTTTATTAAAATTATGCTTTTCTGGGTACAGACCCAACAAAAACAATTTAGGATTCAATATGATTTGTTTTGAGATTATTTTTTCAATTGTTACCCTCACCTCTTCCCAAAACATTCTTATTAATCTACATTCCCATACACAATGAAATAGAGTTCCTTTACTTTCCATGCATTTTGTGCATGTATCTGGTATATTTTTGTTATATTTATTTAACTCCTCCGGTGTAACATACATCCGCATTAACCATTTGAAATGTATCAATTTAAGGCGTACATTTATTGATTTGGTTTGAGCTTCTGTACAAGCCAATTCCCATTGTTCCTCTGAAATTTCAGTTTGCAGATCTTCTTTCCAGTAGTTTAATCTTTTCAGTGAATTTTCACTTGAAGATAGTGTCAATGAGTTATAAAACTCTGAAATAATACCCTTTCTTTTACTATCTTTCATCATCATTTTTTCCAAGGATGAATAAATAGGTCGAGTGAGAGCTTTATTTTGATTTGATCGAATAAAGTTTCTAAGTTGAAGATATTTAAAAAAATGTGTTCTATTGAGATTAAATTTGATCCTCAGCTCTTCAAAAGACATTATGTTTTCTGCACATGGCAAATATAAATCCTGAATCTTTTGTATCCCTTTTAAATTCCATACTTTAAATACAGCGTCCGCTCTCCCTGGTTTAAAATATTGATTACCCCATATTGGACTAAATTGTGACAGTAACTGTGGTTCTTTTAAATAGTTTTTAGCTTCACACCATATTTTGATCATATGCTTTACAAATGGATTTTTAACTTGTTTTTGTAATTTTTTTGCCGAATCTGAGTATATGAATATGGGAAGAAGTAAAGGTAAATTGTATGATTCCATTTCAGTCCAGTGAGGGAGATCATTTGCTGAAAAATAATATGTCATAGACCTCAGTTGTGCCGACCAATAATACAACATAAAATTTGGACATTTCAGACCTCCACGATCAAATGGTAAATATAATAAAGACAGACGTAATCTAGCCCTCCTGTTGTTCCATATAAATTCCACTAACTTTTTTTTTATTCTTGAGAATAAATCTAAAGGTGGTGATAACCTAACCTCCAAACCTGGGCTGCACGGTGGCGCAGTGGTTTAGCACTGTGACAGCACAGTTTTACCCTCGGCCGGGGGATCGCGGGGATCATGAGATCGTGGGTTCGATCCCAGCCTCCGACCAACAGTGAGCTGTGTGGAGTTTGCATGTTCTCCCCGTGTTGCGCGGGTTTACTCCGGGATTTCTCCGGTTTCCTCCCGCACACCAAAAACATGTAGGTTTAGGGCGCTCGCGCACGCAGCGACCAGCAGCCAGTGGCTTGTCACCAGACTGCAAACCAAGTCTACCTACGGGTACAAATAAGTAACAAAAAAAAAAAAAAAAAAAAAAAAAAAAAAAAAAAAAAACCTTTGTAGGACTTCAAAAAGAAAGGGCCATTCAACTCTATCAAAGGCCTTTTCGGCGTCCAGTGATAGGAGAGCTGTATCCGGTGCTTCTTTATTAAAATAAATAATATTAAATAGTCTTCTTACATTATGGAAGCCTTGTCTTCCCTTTATAAAGCCATTCTGATCTCGATTAATAATATTTGGTAAAATTTCTTGTATTCGTCTTGCTAAAATTTTACAGATTATCTTAAGGTCGGCGTTTAATAGGCTTATTGGTCTCATATTTTCACATTTATTAGAGGGCTTACCTGGTTTTGGCAGCAGAATAATTAAGGCATTATTTATGTATGATGGTAAATTATTATTTTGAAATGCTTCTAAAACCATTTCCAAAAAAGGTTTTATTAATTTATTCTTAAATTTCTTATAAAGGTCAACTGGAAGACCATCTGGTCCTGCACTTTTTCCTGATTTCATATTATCAATGGCTAGCCCAACTTCTTCTTGACTAATTTTAGACTCCAATATCTCCCTGTTTTCATTTGGAATACACGGTATAGATAGTTCGTTCAAAAACCCATTTAGTTTTGTTAAATCAAATTCATTTTTAGTATCATATAATTTTTCATAGTAATCTCTAAAGGCTCTGTTAATTTCTAAAGGATCTATAACTACCTGTCCATTACTTATAATACTAGTAATTGGTGTTTTAATTTCTAATTGTTTAATCTGCCATGCCAATAATTTTCCTGATTTTTCACCTTGTTCATAAAAAGATTGTTTCAATCTTAGAAGACTCGAGGCAGCTCTATTCGCTGATTTTTTGTCGTATTCAGCTCTCAAAATCAGTAATTCATTCTCCAACCTTGGATCACTTCCTGCATACACTTTTTCCTGAAGACTTTTCATTTTATGTTCCAATTTAGCTCTCTCCTCTCGAGTCTTCTTAGATTTTGATCCTGTATAACTAATAATATGTCCCCTAATAAAAGCTTTGAAAGCTTCCCACTTTACACATGCTGATGTTTGTGTAGTATTGATGTCAAAGTACTCGTCTATCTGTTTTTCTATATACTTGACAAATTCCTCATCCTGAAGCCATTTATGCTGAAATTGCCATCTACCTGATTCCTTTGTCAATTTTTTATCTACATATATTAGACAACAGGGTGCATGATCAGAGATCACGATGTTATCATAAAAGCAGTTTTGAATCTTGGATCTTAATTCTGTGGAAATCAAAAAATAATCAATACGTGAGAATGTCTTGTAGGTACTGGAATAACAAGAATAGGCTTTAACTTGTGGTTTCATTTCTCTCCATATATCTAACAATCTCAATTCTTTCATAAAATGATTAATAGTCATCCTACATCCATTGTGCGTACAATCCAGTCCTGTTGATCTATCTATACCTGGATTCAATGTACAATTAAAATCCCCTGCTATTATATGTTGCCCTGTAAGTGATGATAAAATAAGAAATAAATTAGCAAAGAACTTTTGATCATCTATATTGGGACCATATAAGTTCACAAGATTTATATTTTCTAATAGCAAAGAACCTTGAATGATTACATATCTTCCAAGTTTGTCTCCAATTACATTTTTCACTTGAAAAGGGACTGATTTATGTATGGGAGTCATAACTCCCCTGGCCCGGGATGAAAATGATGAGGTAAATACACTTCCTTGCCATCTACTCCTAATTCTTTTTATATCCTCCTCTATTAGATGAGTTTCTTGTAAAAACACAATTTTTGAACCCATGTCTTTTATTTTATTCATAACTTGTTTAAGTTTTTTTAAATTTTGTAGACCTCTGCAATTCCATGAAGTTAAATTAAGATTAACGCTTTGGTTTATGATCAATAGAGAGTTTGGGATTACCTTGCAGTGTAAACATGCTCATACAGAGAAGCAAAAACATGAGTGGTTGAACATTCATCCTACAAACTACACACAAACAAATTCCCCCTTCCCACACTTGTGGCGAACCCCCCAAAATCAAAAGAAAAATTCCGTCTCCCGATATAGCCATCGACCGTTCCACACCCACGGGGAACAGCCTAAGCCACTCCTTCTTCATCCTCCCAATCACCCGCACTCTACTGCTTTTAATGACGTAACATTAACTCTCCTCTGTAGTTTTCCAACTTAACTCCAGAATTTTTAACAACTTTGTACATCATAGTTTTTTTTGGTTTGTTTTGTTTTTGTTTTTTTTTTAAATATATAATACAATCTATATTTTGTAAACTTGCTGTTTACTTCAAGTCAGTCAGATGCCTGTGCAAATACTTAATTATTCTACCTTATATTTTGTTCATGCTTAGCTCCCACCAGTCTCTTCTTCTTCTTTGATCTTCTTGATGAACTCCTGCGCCTCCTCTGGGGTCTTGAAGATGTGGGTTCTGCCCTCATACGTGGTCAACAGTCTCGCAGGATAGATTACACCATGACGAATCCCAAGGTTGCGCAGCTCCTTACGTATGGGATCAAACTGCTTCCTCAATTGTTGGATTCCTGTGGCCAAATCTGGGTAGAACCGCACCTGCTGATCCTGGTGTTTAATCTCTCCTTTAGCTCGTGCAGCGTTGAAGATCTTCATCCTGTCTCTGTTGCTAAGAAACTTCATAATTAAGGTTCTCGGCGGTCCCTTATCTCTCCGTGGGCCAATACGATGTGCTTTTTCCAGAACCACTGCTGATTGCAACTCCTCGCTGCCCAGCACCTCCGGAATCCACTTTTCCAGAAAGGAACATACGTCCCGACCTTCTGATTCCTCTGGAAGACCCACCAGCCTCAAGTTATTCTGTCTCGACCGAGATTCCAAATCCAAAATATTATCTTCTAGACATTTATTTTTTTTTCCAAAGTGCGCACCTTTAATTGAAGACGGGTGACGTCATCTTCAGCACTAGCGAGACGGAGCTCCATCTGCGCCGTTCGTTCTACACAGTCACCCAATTCCTTTCTTATTCCTTCCAACGCTGTCATAATCCCATCAAATCTAGAGGAAAAGTCCGCTCTCATTGAACTCATGGCAGCCATCAGCGCATCTGCGCCTCTCCCCGCAGATATCGCACCGTTGCCAGCCTCCTCCGCCATATATGGAGTTTTGTTTGCTGCGTCACAGACCTGAAAGTCCGTTAATTTGGACTGTTTCGGCAGCTCGCTTTTTCCTTTACCTGGTTTTCCAGCCTTAGGCTTCGCCGACATATCCTCGCCCAAACGCTGGGATACGTTCTGTCCCAAATGAGAGAGTTATTTGCCGATTTTTTTCTCCAGGAGCAGAGCAGAATGAAACATGTCCGTCTTACGTGGCAGCCATAACCGGAAGTCCGACCGGCTAAAATGTTAGCGAATTATGTATAACAAAAAACCCACACATGCAAACCTCAACTTATCGTGGCCAGAAAACTTATTGTGGTCAGTTTTTTTTTTTTATTGTATGATTAATCGAGTTAGCTGTTATTGTTACAGGCCTACCTAAGTGCACTACCTCATCCTGCGTACACACCCTGCTTCAAGCAGACAGACACACCTAATGTAGTGCTCACTGATTGGTGCCGGCCACTTAATGGTGTGAGAAGAGGGAGAGTTTCTGTCAGAGTGAGCGGAGGAAAACACCAGCTCCTGCAGATGACTCACTCTGATATATAAAACGAATAAAAGCATCTAATTCATCGATAAGGTCAGGATTACTAACTAACTAACTAACTAACCTGTACTTATATAGCGCTTTTCTAATCACAAAGACCACTCAAAGCTTAGTTCATGTTCTCTGGAAATCAATGGGGAATTGCTCCCTTTGTTTGTGTGCCGAGATAATTAGGAATGTTACTTTAAGTGAAAGTGCTAACTTTCTCTCTGACCGTTTTAAAAATAAAAGAGGAAACGTAACAACAAAACTGAAAAATGGTAGATTGAAGAACTAACTGGGGACCCCTGCTCTAGCAGTATTTTTGTTGAATATGAAGGCCACGGGTATATTTATGGACTAAAATGTAATAAATCTTACTAAAGTATACTTTTATTGATTCTTTCAAGTTTTTTAGTGATTAATCATAATTAATTAGATATACAATAGTAAATGTGTATACTGTATTTTAACTTTTGCAGTCATGTTATGATGTATTGGTACAAAGGAGAAATCTTTTAAATGACTGAAGTGAAATAAGAAGGCTGACCATAGGTATAGTTGCCTTTAGACTCTTAAATTATGGAGATGGATATTTGTTTGCAAAAATGGAGGTCAAGCAGACACTCTGAGGGAGGCAGCAGTTAGCAGTTAACGTACTCGGTCTAATGCATGAATAGCGAGAGGATGGAGGGAGGCAAGCGAAGAATGGAGCAGATGGGACGAGAGGTGGATGATGGATGATGGGGGAGAGAACGTCTCACCTTCACAGCCTACAGCGATTGACCCGACACCAAGAAGAGAAGGATTGGGGGATGAAAGGATGGACGGAGATGGTGGTGGTGTGTAATAAAGGCGGGAGGAAATAAAGGTAGAAAAATACAAAACAAGAAGAAGAAGAAGGTGATGCAGAGTTTTAACAACAAGAACAAAACAGGCGACTGTGGTGTCTGATCATTGAATGGAAGGTTGTGAGAGAAATATGGTGACAAAGAGAGAGATGAGCCAACACTGATGAAAGTGGAGGGATGAGTGTTAAAATGTCAGCCGTAATCAAAAATATCATACATTTTTAAAATAAAGATTTCTAATTTACAGACAATAGAATGAAGCAGTTAGAAAACCTTTGAAAAACCACAATCTTGTGATCTTTGACCTTGAACAGACCCGCCTGAGGATCATTGGATCATTGTGTGTCAGTTTGGTGAGCATCTGGGCAACTGCCTCAGAGGACTAGTGATTTTTATAAAAGCACATACAGCACGCGCTCAGATCTCCAGACCTTTGACCAGAACTTTGGCCTTGAACACAACCTGGATGTGGACCCACCTGAGGATCACTGTTTTTTCATCCAACCAACAATAAATATGGAAGAAGCTCGGGGAAAATGTGACTGTTGGCAGCCATACCTCAAGGATTCTTTTGCTGAATTGTGAGAAATGTGCTTTAAAAATGTGAATAGGTTGGATGGAAACACAGTAATTGTGTGTGAGTTTGTCGCCATCTGGGCGATTGCCTAGGAGGAGTAGCAGTTCTAGTGAATCCTGACAGACAGACGACAGATGAAGTGCGATGGCCTAAACTCATGTTTGCTTTCGCCAGAATGAGACAACAATCAAAATACTGCTTTAGTGACTCTTTTCTCTCACCTGGTGATCCGCTCAGTCCCTTGCTGCCAGGCAGCCCAGGTAGACCAGGAATTCCACCTGTTGGTTCACCCGGCTCTCCGGGAAGGCCAATTCTCCCGGGCACACCATTGACTCCGGGCTCGCCCTTTCGACCAGGGACACCAGGACGTCCGTCAAAACCTGGACAAAGAAAATATTAAATATGAGGCAGCTGTTTTGAAAATATATTACTTCTCCATTCCTCAGGCATCCTCTCACTCTCCAAGATTGTGTTAAACAATCTGATTAAACGGTCTACTGCCGTGTAGACTACTGTAATAAACTAAAAGAAAAACAAACTCCAACCCACCAGGTGCTCCAGGTCCTGCTGGTGTCCCTGGCTGGCCCTTGTCTCCAGAGAATCCAGGCAAACCGTCCCCTCCTGGACGTCCGGGTGTAGCTCCGAGTACCTCACCGGGCTGACCTTTGGCTCCAGGAAGCCCTGGGATGCCATCCTTCCCCCTGAGGCCGTCAAAAGCCTGTCCCGGGATACCAGGGACTCCAGGGTCCCCTCTGTTTCCAGGGAAACCTGTAGGGTGAATTTTGAGAGTGCAATATACTTTCTTTTTTCAATGAAGAAATAGTGTTCACCTAAGTCTCAAACTTAAGAGAGGGGGGACAAAGGTTACAAATTTACAAGTGGGAAAAAAATTATTAAAAAAAGTGGTGATAAAATACAAATCTATGGAAGAAAGTCTATATAAAATGTGCAAAGGCCAAACTATACAAAACTACCTTAAAGGACCTTTAAAGAGCAATTTCACATTAATTTATAAAGTAGCACCTCTCTGTATTCTGTCATCATCAGCACGTAAAGCATTTTAAATTAACTGTTACAGTCGTGTTATGGTTTATTGGCACTGAGGAGCTCAAGTGTCCTCTGCACCCAAAGTCAAGCCTCATATAATGGAGTAAGCCCCTTCAGGTTTACCCTGTGGTCCAGGTCGGCCTCCGATGCCCGGGTCTCCTTTCTCTGCTTTGCCACCATCGAACCCTGGACGTCCTGGTGAGCCCGGGCGACCGGGTTCACCTTTAGGTCCTGAGGAACAATTTCAGCTTTTAGCATGAGAATTTTTCACTTTGAAATTTTGAACTAAGGTGTAATAGCCATAGAGATTAGTTGATCAGTTTAGTGAGCAATTACTGCAAAAAAAGGCTTTGTCATAAAATATTAAATAAAATCTGAAGTTATCTGTGAACACTGACTATGTTTACATGCACAACATAAGGTGACATTCTGATTAAGGTGTTTATATTTCCATTTACATGTTAATCAGCATGTTCCAAATAAACAGTAGTGGTGTTGCCAGATTTTGCACAACAAACAAGCAACTATCTGTGAAAACAAGCAGCTTCAAAAAAAAAAAAAAAAAAATCAATGTAGCTTCTTTGTACTGAATGAAATGAGTGAAACTGTAAACTTTTCCTGGTGTCAGTATTGTCGTGCATGTAAATGTCGTCATTATTTGATTTATTTAAAGCATACATTAAATTCAACATATTTAAACAGTGACTGAAAATTTTAATAAATGAAAAAAAACCAAACAATGCAGCTTGCCACATGCAAAACGACAATGTAACAAAAGCAGAAATGAATTGGAGAACTGTTAAAAAAAAAATAGGATTGTTAAACACTTATTAGACTGTACCTGGTCGTCCGGGTATACCAGGTATGCCGGGGTCTCCTGCCTCCCCAGGTATTCTACAAGGTAGCACGTCACCTGGTAGCAGTCATACACATGTTAGCATTTACACTTTATGCACTTTAATACACAAACCTAACACTGACAAATGCATGTGACATTTATTACCCATTTCTTACATGTACCTACTGTAGCTTGTAAACCACAATAAAATACACTTATGCATATTTTATCTCATTTAATAAATTACTTTTATATGTTTACTGCAGTTAATTATTAATAAAAATAATACAGTAACATTAAATAATGCAATAGAAACTAAGGTCCTCTTCACACTGGATGAAGACCCCGCTACACCATGATGCTGCTACACTTTTTTCCTGCTAGTTTTCATGTGCTTGGAGGCTCCACCACATTCTAGAGGTCAGCAGCACACTCATTCTGAGATCCTACCATGTACGCCCACGATTGCAACACACTCCGGACAGGCACTGGCCCAAACCCCCCTCAGACCATGTCAGGATGCAGCTATGCACTAGGACGGGGTGGGCAATCATGTGCGATGTAGGGCCAAGACCAGGGGTCTGCAATCTGCGCCCCTGGAGCCACATGTGGCCCTTCTGCTCATAACCAGTGGCTTCCTGAGGTCTTGAGAGAAAAAAAAAAGCTGAAATTTCCAAGAAGCTACAAATTTGAAGAAAAATGGTTGAAAATGGTTGCAGAAAAATATAAAAACACAGAAAATGAGAAAACCTGAAATTTTATGCAAAAAAAAAAATTAGACAAACGCTGCAATTTTTGAAGGAAAACATACCCACGATTCACAAGAACAAAAGGTCACGAAATTTCTGTGAAGAAAAAAAACAAAAAAATTCACTTAAAAAAAGTTTGATGAGAAAAATGTAACAAATTCATGTAAAAATTGCTGCAGTTTTACTCAGAAAGGTAATAAATTTACAAAGAAAATTTAATAAATTTATATGAAATTTTCAGCTATACTTTATAACTGAAAATTTATGCCCAAAATAACCAAAATTTATGGAAAACTGCAATTCTGTGAGGAAAAAGATATGCAAAATTTGCAAAAAAAAAAAAGACAGCATAAGATCTACTGAAAAAAATGACAAATTTACCAGAAAAAGCTACAATTAAGAAAAAAACTGTGGCACATTTATGTATATGAAAAAGGCTGCATTTTTACCTGAAAAAGGAACAAATTTCCCCCTCAAAAAAGCCATTTTTATGAGAGCAAAGTCTATGAAAAAAGTTGTCATTTTATTGGGAAAAATTACACAAATTTACATTAAAAAATCTTCAGTTTTACTCAACAAAGGTATCAAATTTGCAAAGAAAAATATGCCAAATTTATAAAAAAGCAGAACCCATTTATGCCAAAATACAACAAATTTTGGAAAAACTACTTTAACGAATAAACACCCACACAAACTTGCAAGAAACAAAATCCATTTATTTTTGCAAATAATCAAACATTTACAGGAAAATATAATTTTGTGAGAAAAAGAGAACAAATTTGAAATCAAAAAAGCTGCAAATTTAAGAGAAAAAAACTCCTTTAGTCCTGATGTCAGGCCAGGTTGTAGCTGTAACTCTGCCGTTTTACCTTTGTTTTCAAAGCTCAAATATTTTTGTGGCTCCATGCAGATTTTTTTTTTTTTTAGGTAGAAATCATTCAAAGTGGCTCTTTGTGTAGTA
Source organism: Pholidichthys leucotaenia (assembly GCA_020510985.1). Classification (NCBI taxonomy): domain Eukaryota; kingdom Metazoa; phylum Chordata; class Actinopteri; order Cichliformes; family Pholidichthyidae; genus Pholidichthys; species Pholidichthys leucotaenia. The sequence goes on along the minus strand of CM035836.1, from coordinate 122,216,870 downwards.
CAGGTTGCTGACTTCTGGCCAAGACCCTGTGGGTTTTACCTCCAACCAGTGTCTTCAACAGGTAATTTCACTGAATTTCTTCCCACTGATTGCTGATCAGTGAAAACACCTGCTATGCAGGGTCTTGGCCCTCCATAGCACATGATTACCCACTACTGCACTAGAAAATCATGCCACACAAGCACAACACTAATGCCACGTTTATATGCATGGTCAGTCTTCTCAAATTCTTGATGACCAAGCCACGCCAGTGCACATGTCCCCCCCACTAGTGTTGTAGTCAAGACCTCATCAAAAGCAGACCAAAATTAGGGTCTCCCAAGACCAAGACAAGAACAGATGAGACCCAGACAATAAGGAGTCAAGACCAACCCTTCCAGCACAAATTGGTTGAAAAAAGGTTGAAAAGACGGCTTTGCCAACCATCTAAAAAATGTCTGGATTTGGATGAAAGACCATCTTCATATAGACATCTTTGTATGGACTAAGCTTGGTTGGAAAGCCACCATCATACAGACACCTATAACCAACCTTTGTTACACCAATATCATTCATTTTCTTAGATCTTTTCATGTTGGGGCCTATCCCAGGATCTTTGTGTGAAAAGCAGTCTCCTAGTACTAATGAAGCTCGACCCTGCTAAGCAGCTAAGACAAGGGGTGTCTGCGGACGCCTGGAGCCCAGAGTGTGCACATCAATAAAAAAACACAACACAAAGAGCAATCTGCAAAACAACTTTTCTGGTTAAATATGGTCTGTATTAGACGGGCTAAACACAGCCTAATTTTCAACATCTATTTTTGGGCCAAAGTAAGGCTTGGACCAACGAACTTTATTTAGCCCACAACACAACATCTAAATTACAATTTTTGCTCAGGGGGAGACCTACATACACAGTGGTCTTGGTCTCAACTTAACTTCTTCCTGGCTGGGTCTTGACCCCTTAAAGACTTGTTCTTTCTACACTCTGGTCTCAGTCTGTTCTTACACACTAGTCCACACGACTTTGATACGATGCCACCAGTGTCTCTACACTCTACCCAGGACCCTCATACGATGCCACCATCATTATCCACCATGACCTTGCTACAGAAATTTTTGTTATGCTCAAAACTTTCCACATAATGGGGATCTCATTACATTCTTAACACACTCCCAAAGACCTTACCAAGATCATCCACGTTCTGGCTGATTTCTTATGTTACAGCATGGTTTCCTTCCAGTGTGAACGGGGTTTAAGGCAGTCCTACTGAAATACTAATATACAACAGATAAGCTGAGAGTATTACAATGACTTTAAATTCTTTAATAGTAAAATTCTGTGAATGTTTCATCAGAACTGATTGTCCATTGCACCAACTGATGCCATGAAAGATTTTAATTTAAGGAGTTTAATTGTGACAGTTAGTGAGTGGTTACGTTAGTGAGTTCATTGTATTGAAGGGCAGTTAATGATTAGAACATAATGGCAAGGTAAGACATTAGAAAGTTATAAATTCATTAGGGTTTTGGGGCCAGTTGTATTATTTCTGATACCCCACCCCCCACCCTCTCATTGGTTAAAAACATTTAGCAGAGGCAGGGCTCAAAAACATGCGCAGGGTTTCAGCAGCTTTGGGTTGTAGGAAGAGGAGGGTATGAAGAGGGATCCGTCCGACCACAAAATGTCTGAATGAGCCTGAAGCTCGACCACCAATCATCGACTGACTCGGCCAGAGTGGAATTCCTGATGACACAGGGAGTGAGGCACTTCCATCGGCTCCATCATGAACAAATGATTGACAGCGAGAACCCACTAGACACATTTACAAAGTTTAACTTCTCTGAAGGAAATTTTTCTTAAAAACCTTGGTACCACCAACCAAACCTAACAAATAAAAGCCATTTGTCATAACCCTGGAAAATTCTTGTTTTTATTAACCTAAGTTATGGAGAAGTGAATAATCTATCATTAACAAGAAATTTGCAGGTATGATTACAAAAAGCTAGTGTTGCAGTCAAGACCTCATCAAGACCAAACTGAGACCAGAGTCTTCTAAGACGAAGACAAGAATAGACAAGAAAAAGACTATAAGCAGTTAAGACCAAGATCCACATACACAATGGTCTTGGTGTCATCTTGGTCTCTGCCTGGCTTGGTCTTTATTTGGTTTCGACTCCTTAATGTCTTGGCCTTTTTACACTTTGGTCTTGGTCTGGTCTTGACTACAACACTACAAAGAGCATCTTTAAGCCATTATACTACATCATTTACCAGCAATGTTTGGATCAACTTCTCAACATTTTGATCAATGTTCTGGCTAGAAAAAAAAATCTGCATCTGAATGCAGTTATTCCAAATAATCTTCTTCTTCATCTTCTTTTAGATTTGATTGGCAGTTGGATATTATCATTTTATTAATCACCGGAGACAGTTGTAATTCAATGCTGTGGCTGTGTCCCTGTGGTGATTTTTTTTTTCCACAATATCTTTATTGAACCTTTTTTTTTTTTTTTAACAAACATGACACAAACAATCAAACACTAACACTAAAGTACTACAAAAAAAAAATGCACTAAAAACACCCACAACCACCAACAAAATCAAGTCTTCAACAATGCTCCTCTGTTTAGTCTAGACAATCCATTACATAAGTATACATATTATGTTCACCAGTTTGGAATTTACAAGGTCCACACACATCATTCACCTTCTTCTTCAAGAGTTATGTTTAAATTTTTTACATAATCAATAAAAGGTCTCCATATATTCTCAAACACAATTTCCTTTGATTTCAGTATGTATGTTATTCTTTCTAATGGAAGGTTTGTTAACATCTGTCTTAACCACTGAGTCACATCTGGTCTATGAGTCTTTTTCCACAGTAGTGCAATACATTTTTTGGCATTAAGCAAACTGAGGTCTATGAATGTTCTTTCACTTTTATTAAAGTTATGCTTTTCTGGGTACAGACCCAACAAAAACAGTTTAGGATTCAATATGATTTGTTTTGAGATTATTTTTTCAATTGTTACCCTCACCTCTTCCCAAAACATTCTAATTATTCTACATTCCCATACGCAATGAAATAGGGTTCCTTTACTTTCCATGCATTTTGTGCACGTATCTGGTATGTTTTTGTTATATCTATTTAACTCCTCCGGTGTAACATACATCCGCATTAACCATTTAAAATGTATCAATTTAAGACGTACATTTATTGATTTGGTTTGAGCTTCTGTACAAGCCAATTCCCATTGTTCCTCTGAAATTTCAGTTTGCAGATCTTCTTTCCAGTAGTTTAATCTTTTCTGTGAGTTTTCACTTGAGGATAGTGTCAATGAGTTATAAAACTCTGAAATAATACCCTTTCTTTTACTATCTTTCATCAACATTTTTTCCAAGGATGAATAAATAGGTCGAGTGAGAGCTTTATTTTGATTTGATCGAATAAAGTTTCTAAGTTGAAGATATTTAAAAAAACGTGTTCTATTAAGATTAAATTTGATCCTCAGCTCTTCAAAAGACATTATGTTATCTGCACATGGCAAATATAAATCTTGAATCTTTTGAATCCCTTTTAAATTCCATACTTTAAATACAGCGTCCGCTCTCCCTGGTTTAAAATATTGATTACCCCATATTGGGCTAAATTGTGACAATAAGTGTGGTTCTTTTAAATAGTTTTTAGTTTCACACCATATTTTGATCATATGCTTTACAAATGGATTTTTAACTTGTTTTTGTAATTTTTTTGCCGAATCTGAGTATATGAATATGGGAAGAGGTAAAGGTAAATTGTATGATTCCATTTCAGTCCAGTGAGGGAGATCATTTAATGAAAAATAATATGTCATAGACCTCAGTTGTGCCGACCAATAATACAACATAAAATTTGGACATTTCAGACCTCCACGATCAAATGGTAAATATAATAAAGACAGACGTAATCTAGCCCTCCTGTTGTTCCATATAAATTCCACTAACTTTTTTTTAATTCTTGAGAATAAATCTAAAGGTGGTGGTAAGGGGATGTATTGAAATAAATAAAGTATTTTAGGTAAAATATTACTTTTAAGTATATTGATTCTCCCGATCATCGACATTGGTAGTGACATCCATCTCTGAATTAACTCATTGATATCTGTCATTAAGGCTTCATAGTTGACACTGGCGACTGATTCTAGCTTAGGCACAATTTGGATTCCTAAATATTTAAACTGATTTACAACGTTGAATTGATTTACCTCAGGGGCTGGGTAATTTCTCTGGGTCTCATTTAGCATTAATATTGAAGATTTAGTTTTATTTATTTTATATCCTGATATTTCCCCAAAATTCTTTATTAAATTCAACAAGGTCGGAATTGATTTTTTAAGATTCGACATAAACAAAATTATGTCATCGGCGTACAGGGAGATTTTATGTTCTGTTGGTCCAACTTTAATTCCATATATTTGTGAATGTAAACGTATCGCCATCGCTAAAGGTTCAATTGCCATAGTAAACAGTAAAGGTGGAAGTGGACAGCCTTGTCGACATCCTCTATTGATTTTTATTGATTTTGAAATATTGTTATTTGTTAGGATTTCTGCTGTAGCATTATTGTATATTATCTGAACCCATTTTATGAAATTATTTCCAAGTCCAAACCTTTGTAAGACTTCAAAAAGAAAGGGCCATTCGACTCTATCAAAGGCCTTTTCGGCGTCCAGTGATAGGAGAGCTGTATCCGGTGCTTCTTTATTAGAATAAATAATATTAAATAGTCTTCTTACATTATGGAAGCCTTGTCTTCCCTTTATAAAGCCATTCTGATCTCGATTAATAATATTTGGTAAAATTTCTTGTATTCGTCTTGCTAAAATTTTACATATTATCTTAAGGTCGGCATTTAATAGGCTTATTGGTATCATATTTTCACATTTATTAGAGGGGTTACCTGGTTTTGGCAACAGTATAATTAAGGCATTATTCATGTATGATGGTAAATTACTATTTTGAAATGCTTCTAAAACCATTTCCAAAAAAGGTTTTATTAATTTATTCTTAAATTTTTTTATAAAGGTCAACTGGAAGACCATCTGGTCCTGCACTTTTTCCTGATTTCATATTATCAATGGCTAGCCCAACTTCTTCTTGACTAATTTTAGACTCCAATATCTCCCTGTTTTCATTTGGAATACACGGTATAGATAGTTCGTTCAAAAACCCATTTAGTTTTGTTAAGTCAGATTCATTTTTGGTATCATATAATTTTTCATAGTAATCTCTAAAGGCTCTATTAATTTCTAAAGGCTCTATAACTACCTGTCCCTTACTTATAATACTGGTAATTGGTGTTTTAAATTCTAATTGTTTAATCTGCCATGCCAATAATTTTCCTGATTTTTCACCTTGTTCATAAAAAGATTGTTTCAATCTTAGAAGACTCGAGGCAGCTCTATTTGCTGATTTTTTGTCATATTCAGCTCTCAAAATCAGTAATTCGTTCTCCAACCTTGGATCACTTCCTGCATACACTTTTTCTTGAAGACTTTTTATTTTATTTTCCAATTGGGCTCTCTCCTCTCAAGTCTTCTTAGATTTTGAACCTGTATAACTAATATGTCCCCTAATAAAAGCTTTGAAAGCCTCCCACTTTACACATGCTGATGTTTGTGTAGTATTGATGTCAAAGAACTCATCTGTTTTTCTATGTACTTGACAAATTCCTCATCCTGAAGCCATTTATGCTGAAATTGCCATCTACCTGATTCCTTTGTCAATTTCTTATCTACATATATTAGACAGCAGGGTGCATGATCAGAGATCACGATGTTATCATAAAAGCAGTTTTGAATCTTGGACCTTAATTGTGTGGAGATCAAAAAATAATCAATACGTGAGAATGTCTTGTAGGTATTGGAATAACAAGAGTAGGCTTTAACTTGTGGTTTCATTTCTCTCCATATATCTAGCAATCTCAATTCTTTCATAAAATGATTAATGGTCATCCTACATCCATTGTGCGTACAGTCCAGTCCTGTTGATCTATCTATACCTGGATTCAGTGTACAATTAAAATCCCCTGCTATTATATGTTGCCCTGTAAGTGATGATAAGAAATAAATTAGCAAAGAACTTTTGATCATCTATATTGGGACCGTATAAGTTCACCAAATTTATATTTTCTAATAGCAAAGATCCTTGAATGATTACATATCTTCCAAATTTGTCTCCAATTACATTTTTCACTTGAAATGGGACTGATTTATGTATGAGAGTCATAACTCCCCTGGCTCGGGATGAAAATGATGAGGTGAAAACACTTCCTTGCCATCTACTCCTAATTCTTTTTACATCCTCCTCTATTAGATGAGTTTCTTGTAAAAACACAATTTTTGAACCCATGTCTTTTATTTTATTCATAACTTGTTTAAGTTTTTTTAAATTTTGTAGACCTCTGCAATTCCATGAAGTTAAATTAAGATTAACGCTTTGGTTTATGATCAATAGGGAGTTTGGGATTACCTTGCAGTGTAAACATGCTCATACAGAGAAGCAAAAAAATGAGTGGTTGAACATTCATCCTACAAACTACACACAAACAAATTCCCCCTTCCCACATTTGTGGCGATCCCCCCAAAATCAAAAGAAAAATTCCGTCTCCCGATATAGCCATCGACCGCTCCACACCCACGAGGAACAGCCAAAGCCACTCCTTCTTCATCCTCCCAATCACCCTAACTCTACTGCTTTTAATGACGTAACATTAACTCTCCTCTGTAGTTTTCCAACTTAACTCCAAAATTTTTAGCAACTTTATACATCATAGTTTTTTTTTTTTTAAATATATAATACAATCTATATTTTGTAAACTTGCTATTTGCTTCAAGTCAGTCAGATGCCTGTGCAAATGCTTAAATATTCTACCTTATATTTTGTTCATGCTTAGCTCCCACCAGTCTCTTCTTGGATCTTCTTGATGAACTCCTGCGCCTCCTCTGGGGTCTTGAAGATGTGTGTTCTGCCCCCATACGTGGTCAACAGTCTCGCAGGATAAATTACACCATGACGAATCCCAAGGTTGCGCAGCTCTTTACGTACGGGATCAAACTGCTTCCTCAATTGTTGGATTCCTGTGGCCAAATCTGGGTAGAACCGCACCTGCTGGTCCTGGTGTTTAATCTCTCCTTTAGCTCGTGCAGCGTTGAAGATCTTCATCCTGTCTCTGTTGCTGAGGAACTTCATAATTAGGGTCCTCGGTGGTCCCTTATCTCTCCGTGGGCCAATACGGTGTGCGCTTTCCAGAACCACTGCTGATTGCAGCTCCGCGCTGCCCAGCGCCTCCGGAATCCACTTTTCCAGAAAGGAACATGAGTCCCGACCTTCGGATTCCTCCGGTAGACCCACCAGCCTCAAGTTGTTCCGTCTCGACCGGGACTCCAAATCCAGGACATTATCTTCCAGACATTTATTTTTTTTTCCAAAGTGCGCACCTTTAATTGAAGACAGGTGACGTCATCTTCAGCAATAGAGACACGAAGCTCCACCTGCGCCATTCGTTCTACACAGTCACCCAATTCCTTTCTCATTCCTTCCAACGCTGCCATAATCCCATCAAATTTAGAGGAAAAGTCTGCTCTCATTGAACTTATGGCAGCTAGCACCGCACCTGTGCCGTTTCCCGCAGATACCGCACCGCTACTAGCTTCCTCCGCCATATATGGAGCTTTATCTGCTGCGTCACAGACCTGAAAGTCCGTTAATTTGGACTGTTTCGGCGGCTCGCTTTTTCCTCTACCTGGTTTTCCAGCCTTAGGCTTCACCGACATATCCTCGCTCAAACGCTGGGATACGTTCTGTCCCAAATGAGAGAGTTATTTGCCGATTTTTTTTCTCCAGGAGCAGAGCAGAGTGAGACGTGTCCTTCTCACGTGGCAGCCATAATCGGAAGTCCCCTGTGGTGATTTAATGCACATTTTCTTTTAAAAATACACCAAAATTACTTTGCTAGTTGGCAACTTTAAGTATAATGACTTTTTCATATACAGTATACACCCCCCCACACACACATACACAGTGGTGTGAAAAAGTGTTTGCCCCCTTCCTGATTTCTCATTTTTTTTGTATGTTTGTCACACTTAAATGTTTCAGATCATCAAACAAATTTAAATATTAGACAAAGGTAACACAAGTAAACACAAAATGCAGTTTTTAAATGAAGGTGTTTATTATTAAGGGTAAAAAAAAAATCCAAACCTACATGGCCCTGTGTGAAAAAGTGACTGCCCCCCTAAACCTAATAACTGGTTGGGCCACCCTTAGCAGCAACAACTGCAATCAAGCATTTGCGATAACTGGCAATGTCTTTTACAGGACTGTGGAGGAATTTTGGCCCACTCATCTTTGCAGAATTGTTGTAATTCAGCCACACTGGAGGGTTTTCGAGCATGAACCGCCTTTATAAGGTCATGCCACAGCATCTCAATCGGATTCAGGTCAGGACTTTCACTAGGCCACTCCAAAGTCTGCATTTTTTTTCCCCACAATATTTTTTATTGAACCTTTTTTTTTTTTTTTTTTTTACAAACATAGCACACACAGTCAGACACTAACACAAAAGTAATTTAAAAATTAAAAAGAACAATAACAAAAAAAAAATGTGTAATAAAAACAACAACAGCCAATAACAAAAACAAGTCAACAACAATGCTCCTCTGTTTAGTCTAGGTAATCTATTACATAAGAATACATAATATACTGTACATTCACCAGCTTGGAATTTGCAGGGTCCACACATATCATTCACCTTCTTCTTCAGAAGTTGTGTTTAATTTCTTTACATAATCAATGAAAGGTCTCCATATATTCTCAAACACATTTTCCTTTGATTTCAGTATATATGTTATTCTTTTTAGTGGAAGGTTTTGTTAACATCTGCCTTAACCACTGAGTCACATCTGGTCTATGAGTCTTTTTCCACAGTAGTGCAATACATTTTTTGGCATTAAGCAAACCGAGGTCTATGAATGCTCTTTGACTCTTATTAAAGTTTTGTTTTTCTGGATACAGACCCAACAAAAATAGTTTAGGGTTCAATGTGAATTGTTTTGAAATTATTTTTTCAATTGTTACCCTCACCTCTTCCCAAAACATTCTGATTTTTCTACATTCCCATAAACAGTGAAATAGGGTTCCTTTACTTTCCATGCATTTTGTGCATGTATCTGGTATGTTTTTGTTATATCTATTTAATTCCACTGGTGTAACATACATCCGCATTAACCATTTCTTCATTTTGTTTTTCTTAAGCCATTCAGAGGTGGACTTGCTGGTGTGTTCTGGATCATTGTCCTGCTGCAGAACCCAAGTGGGCTTCAGCTTGAGGTCACGAACAGATGGCCGGACATTCTCCATCAAGATTTTTAGTAGACAGCAGAATTCATGGTTCCATTTACCACAGCAAGTCTTCCAGGTCCTGAAGCAGCAAAACAGCCCCAGACCATCACACTACCACCACCATATTTTACTGTTGGTATGATGTTCCTTTTCTGAAATGATGTGTTTCTTTTACACCAGATGTAATGGGACACACACCTTCCAAAAAGTTCAACTTTCGTCTTGTCAGTCCACATAGTATTTTCCCAAAGGTCTTGGGGATCATCAAAGTGTTTTCTGGCAAATCTGAGATGAGCCTTTATGTTCTTTTTGCTCAGCAGTGGTTTTCATTTTGGAACTCTGTCATGCAGGCCATTTTTGCCCAGTCTCTTTCTTATGATGGAATCATGAACACTGACCTTAACTGAGGCAAGTGAGACCTGCGGTGCGCTCTTGGGGTAAATTTGGTTGGCCGGCCACTCCTGGGAAGGTTCACCACTGTTCCATGTTTTCGCCATTTGTGGATAATGGCTCTCACTGTGGTTCGCTGGAGTCCCAAAGCTTTAGAAATGGCTTTAGAACCTTTTCCAGACTCACAAATCTTAATTACTTTGTTTCTCATTTGCTCTTGAATTTCTTCGGATCGCAGCATGATGTCTAGCTTTTGGGGATCTTTTGGTCTACTTCACTTTGGCAGGTCCTATTTAAGTGATTTCTTGATTGAGAACAGGTGTGGCAGTAATCAGGCCTGGGTGTGGCTAGAGAAATTGATTCTGCTTAATCCTTTTTGGGTCGTGGGGGGCCGGAGCCTATCCCAGCATCTTTGGGCACCCTGGACATCGCCAGTCCATCGCAGAGAAACTGAACCCAGCTTTCCAAAGATCTGTTAAACCACAGTTAATTTATGTTTTAACGGGGGGGGGGGGATCACTTTTTCACACAGGGCCACGTAGGATTGGATTTTTTTTTTACCCTCAATAATAAACACCTTATTTAAAAACTGCATTTTGTGTTTACTTGCGTTATCTTTGTTTAATATTTAAATTTGTTTGATGATCTGAAACTTTTAAGTGTGACAAAAAAAAAAAAAAGAGAAACCAGGATGGAAGCAAACACTTTTTCACAGCACTCTGTGTGTGTGTGTGTGTGTATACTGTATATGCATTTTTATTTGTTTATTTTTTTATGATGCATTTATAATGGGTCAAGACAAAATTTTTACAACCCTCTCCATCACCTTGACAGCATTAAATCCTACCTCTAGGATCTACCTCTGGTCCGGATATTTTTTCACTCACATAAATGTTCAGCACAGGTGTGCATGCATATAAGTTAAAATGAAAATGAAATTAATCTGTTTAAATGCAGTTTCCTTCCATTGTGAACACAAGCTGCAATTACAATATATGGACAGATTATTTCAGACAAGCCTATGCACATGAACAAATCTGCTGCTCCTGTAAGTGACCCGACTTTTCTTGAGGGATGTTTGCTGACTTGGTGTTTGATTTTTGCTGCCTGAGAGTACAGAGTCTGCCCCGGGGCTGGTTACTCTCGTTACTGAAAGTGACAGTTACCCACCCGTTCCCTCTTCGGCGTCATTAACCCCTCCACAGCTGTATTCACCTGGACAGATACACATGCACAAGGAAGGTCAAAGAGGTGGAGAGAGAGAGAAAGATGGGTGATGGATGAATGGAGAGAAAGAGGAAGAGAATGGCAGCATACAAAGGCAATCAGGGTCATTTGCATGCACCATTAAAGCCATTAATTTGCACTTTCATCAAACAGATAATCAGCAAATCAGCAATCATTTCCAATCAATTAATTCCAGGTTCATTCAGTTAAAGCAAAAACAGGTTATTACCACCATGAGGAGAGGAGAGAGAAGGAGGGACACTTGGATTACAATTAAGGCTAAAACTCGTATGCATGATATTCATCCCTCGTTCACTTTCTCTGCTCCTATGTGCGACAATAACCTTCATATTAAAAGCAAAATCAATCAGTTGGTTTGGCATTAGCATAACATTACAAGAGCAGACATTCATACTTCAGATGACTGGCTGGCTGGAAGTGAAGCCTGTGTTGTTTAGTCTCAGAGAAGACAAGCTGATTTAGTTTAATGAGTGAAGGAGAATCAGTCACTTTCTTAAAAAGTGAAAGACTATAGTCTGCACTCTTAATTTTTGAGACATTGATGGTGTCAGTAAAGGTCATCCATAGGTCACGGCTCAACCACAGTGGTAGTGCTACATTTGTACTGACATGTGCTCAATAACTGTTGTTTGAGATATTAACAGCTGTAATAAAAGTCTCTCCAAGGTCACATTAACCAAATATTGTCCATCATTGGCAGATTTTTTTTTTGTTTTCAGCAGTGACGGAAAAATCTGAAAGCTTTCTCATCATTTTGACAGATTAAGGTTATTGGTTCTAACTCTTAACTGTATAGTATAAATCTTTATTTAGACTCTCAGGTCCAGTTTAAAAACAAACACACATATAGATGAAAGAAGAAAAAAAATTAAAAATAAATAAAGTGTAATTCACCTGTCTCCTTAAAGCTGCATATTAAACAGCTATTATCTGGTATTGTTTGGATTTTATTTCAGTGCCTACCTTCTTTATGACGCTTTACTAGTCTATGCACAGTCTCTACTAAATTCAGCTGTGTGTGAGGAGCAGGGGTTGTCCTTCAAATTTTTATGAAAAATGGCTGCAGAAAAATATCATAAAACCATAAAATGAGAAAACCTGAAATTTTATGCAAAAAAAAATTGACAAAAGGTGCAATTTTCTAAAAAAAAACCAAAAAACATACCCACGATTCACATGAAAAAAGTCACAAAATTTCTGGGAAAAAAAACATCACAAATTCATTGGAAAAAGTTTTATGAGAAAAATGTAGCAAATTTATGTCAAAAATGCTGCAGTTTTACTCAGAAAGGTAATAAATTTACAAAGAAAAATGTAATAAATTCAGATAAAATTTTTTAGCTGTATTTTATAGCTGAAAATTTATGCCAAAACTATTCAAAATTTAAGCTACAATTTTATGAGGGAAAAAAAAGCCCCACAAATTTGCAAGGAAAAACAGTCAGATTTACTGAAAAAAAGACAAATTTACCAGAAAAGGCTACAATTTTTGTTAGAAAACTGTGGTACATTTATATGAAAAAGGCTGCATTTTTTCCTGAAAAAAAGTAACAAATTAAACCTCCCAAAAAAGCCATTTCTATGAAAACAAAGTCTATTAAAAAAGTTGTAATTTTATTGGAAAAAAATGACACAAATTTACATTAAAAAGTCTTCAATTTTATTCAACAAGGGTATCGAATCTGCAAAGAAAAATATGCCAAATTTATGAAAAAAACAACACATTTATGCCAAAAAATAACAAATTTTGGAAAAAACTAGTTTTAATGAAAAAACACCCACACAAACTTGCAAATAAAAAAAAAATCCCAACTTTTTGCAAATAATCAAAAACTTACTGGGAAACGTAAATTTGTGAGAAAAAGGGAAAAAAATTGAAATTAAAAAAGCTGCAAATTTATGTCAGGCCAGGTTGTAGTTATAACTCTGCTGTTTTACCTTAGTTTTCAGGCTCAGTTATTTTTGTGGCTCCATGCAGATGTTTTTAGAGAAAAATCGCCCTTTGTGTAGCACAAGTTGCTGACCCCTGGCCTAGGACAAATAGCAATTTTTTCTGAAATCACATAAGTGCCTGGATCTGGGCTGCACGGTGGCGCAGTGGTTAGCACTGCGGCAGCACAGTTTACCCTTGGCCGGGGGATCGTGGGAATCGTGGGTTCGATCCCAGCCCCCGACCAACAGTGATCTGTGTGGAGTTTGCATGTTCTCCCCGTGTTTGCGTGGGTTTACTCCGGGATTTCTCCGGTTTCCTCCCACATGCCAAAAACATGCAGGTTAGGTTAATTGGAGACTCTAAAGTGGCCCTAGGTGTGAATGTGTGTGTGAATGGTTAAGGGATAGCGCGGTATCGTGGCTGCTTCATCCATCCAGGTGGTGGATGACCCTCAATTTCCCCACTGGGGATCAATAAAGTATACTAAATCTAAAAAAAAAAAAAAAAAATCTCCTGACCTTGACTTTGAGCACAACGCCATGACGCCGCTCTTTTGCTCCGTTTGGCTGTGACTAAAGCTAACAAAGACTAGTGCAAATAACACAAATGAGCACATTTATAACACTCACGACCATGGGCGGAAATTCCATGTCACTGTTGGGTGGGGACAATAAACAGAACATTTTCTCAAGAGTAAAGATTGAGGGCGACACTACAGGTAGTCGGGGCCCTATGAAAGATTGTGTTTAGGGGTCCCTATTTTGTATTAAGGAAATGTTCAAACCCTTTCAAACAAAAACTTTATAGAAACAAAATTAAGTCATTGTCTAGATGAAGAGTGAAAATTTAAGGCCTTCATAGAATAAAGACTGTGGGCGACACACATTGTGGGTTCACATTTCCACAGAGATATGACTGCATGCGTATTGGGGGTGTCACGTCTGGAAGGACAAAGGACTCGAATCTGCAGAAGATAACGAGGAGGTGTGAGATTGGTCTTTTTGTCCCACAGAAGATGCCCCGGAGAGATTTCCGGTTCATCAAGAAATGAGAGACAATGGTGAAGGTTCAAAGGGATGCTTTGTGACTGTATGTTTACTGAAAACACCATGTGACTTGAATTCTGATGCTGGAAACATATAAAAGGGTGATGAGATATGATTCTTCCTCTTTCCTGCTTTGAGAATGCTAGACGATGTGTTCTGTCAATAAAGCTGACTTAAGAACTAAACTCAGCCTCATCATTCGAGCACATCCTCCACACTGGTGACCTACGACAAAAAATGAGCAGACAGAATTCTCCCGAGCGGGGCTCGGCGGAAGCCAGCCTGATGGCCGCCTCCACGATCCGGCTGCCCGATTTCTGGCAGCACAGCCCGCGCTCATGGTTTAGCGCAGTCGAGGCGCAGTTCAACCTCCGGAGAATCTTCAACGACGACACAAAATTCTACCATGTGGTAGCGAAGCTGGACAGCAACACGGTCCAGAGAGTGGAGGATCTGGTTAATCATCCACCAGACAGCGACAAGTACAGCGCATTGAAAGACGCGCTGATCAGCCATTTCACCCCTTCGGTCCAACAGCGAGCAGAGGGGCTCCTGACGTTGACGGAGTCAGAGAACGAGAGACCTGCGGACCTGATGGTGAAGATGCTGAGGCTCAAAGACTCTGAGGATGGCGAATTCATTTTCGCCCACCTTTTCCTTCGGACCCTGCCGCCAGCAGTGAGAGTGGCCCTGGCAGAGTCGCCCCGATTGGCCAGGCGAGACTACCATGGGCTGAGCAAAGAGGCGCAGCGGCTTGTCGACGCCCACAAGCGGAACGTGGTTTTGGCCGCAGCAGCTAGCCCAGGAACGGCGTCCGGAGACAGCGCAGGTCCAGCGGCCGCGGCGCCAGACGCACCAACGACGGCGGCAATGGGGGCCAGGCGACGCGGAGCGGAGGACGCCCGGTGTTTCTACCACCGCCGTTTTGCAGAGAGAGCGCACAGGTGCGTCCCGCCGTGCAACTTCAAGCGCCAGGGAAACGCCAAGACCGAGGGCCGGTAGCAGCTGCGACCCTCAGCGACGAGAACAAGCTGCTTTACCTGACGGATGCACACTCGGGGAAACAGTTCCTTGTGGACACGGGCTCCCAGCTGAGTTTTGTCACACCCACCTACGCGGAACGGCTGATGCCGTCTAAAGCTCCCTGGGTGTCAGTGTCAGCAGCGAACGGCTCCACGATTAAAACGTTACGTGAGAGGACCATGCTTCTGTCCTTACAGGGCCGTTCATTTGAGTGGACATTTATTGTAGCAGCAGTCAGTTTCAACATGTTAGGGGCTGATTTTTTGTGCTCACATGGTTTATTGGTTGACCTTGCTAATAGACGTCTGATTAATGCACTGTCCTTTCATTCTATTCCCTGCACAGCTCGGGTGGCCCCGCCGACTGCACATGCCAGCGTCTCAGCTGCGGGTGTTAAGTTTCACACATTGCTTGCTCAGTTCCCAGCACTCACAGTCCCCACGTTTTCGGCGACGGTGGCTAAACATGGGGTGGAGCATTTTATAACCACCACCGGCCCTCCCGTTTTTGCAAAAGCTCGGCGCTTAGACCCAGCTAAACTGGTCATCGCGCGCGAGGAGTTCACTAATCTGGAAAAACTGGGCATTGTTAGACGCTCCAAAAGCTCTTGGGCTTCGCCGCTACACATGGTCCCAAAGGCTGACGGCTCGTGGCAACCTTGTGGCGATTTCCGCAGGTTGAACAACGTTTCAGCTCATGACCGCTACCCGATTCCGCACATTCAGGATTTTTCTGTTCATTTGGCGGGGGCGCGCATTTTTTCTAAAATCGACTTGGTGCACGGTTACCACCAGGTTCCAGTGCGCGCGCAAGATGTACCCAAAACAGCGGTCATAACTCCTTTCGGCCTTTTTGAGTTTTTGCGCATGCCTTTTGGCCTCAAAGGGGCTGCGCAGACTTTCCAACGCATGATGGATGCAGTTTTACGCGACCTCCCTTTCGTGTTCGTTTATTTGGACGATATTTTGGTAGCCAGCGCGTCCGAGGGCGAGCACGAAAAACACCTCACAGCAGTTTTTCGGAGGCTGGCAGAGCATGGGTTAATAGTTAACCCAGCGAAGTGCCAGTTTGGGGTGGCGCAGATTGATTTTTTGGGGCATCACGTTTCGGCAGAAGGAGCGGTTCCTCTTCCAGATAAAGTGCGTGCCATAACGGATTTTCTGCAACCTCAAACGGTCAAGGCGCTTCAGGAGTTTCTAGGGATGGTTAATTTTTACAACCGGTTCCTCCCAAGCGCAGCACGGCTCATGCAGCCATTGTATACCGCGTTAAAAAAACAAAAGCTCACAAATAAAGTTGAATGGTCTCCGGAGCGGGAGCGCGCTTTTGCCCAGGTCAAATCAGCCCTGGCAAACGCAGTTTTGTTAGCGCACCCAGTTCCAACGGCCCGCATGGCACTCACCACTGACGCTTCCGATGTAGCGGTGGGGGCGGTAGTTGAACAGTTTGTGGCAGGTACCTGGCAACCCCTCGAGTTTTTCAGCAGGACTTTGCGCGATAGTGAGCGTAAATACAGTGCGTTTGACAGGGAGCTTTTGGCCCTACACTTGGCCATACGCCATTTTCAGTTCTGGTTAGAGGGGCGACGTTTCACCGCGTTTGTGGATCATAAACCGCTAACGTTTGCGATGGCAAAAATTTCAGAACCCTGGTCAGGCCGACAACAAAGGCAACTAGCCGCAATATCGGAGTTCACTACTGATATTCAGCATGTCGCGGGTAAACAATGTTGTGGCAGACTGTCTCTCGCGCGCGGGAGCACCACCAAGCCCCATGGGGGCAGACTCTGTAGCCGTGGCCGCGGGCCCGGGCAGCGACGCGGGAGCGCGCGCAGCCCCGGTCTGTGTAGGGTTAGATTATGCAGCCATGGCCGCGGAGCAGGTTAACGACGCGGACGTGCGCGCACTCCAGTCTGGACCAACAGGGTTAAGGCTGGAGCACAGGGAGCAACAAAGTGGTATGCCCCCACTAATCTGCGATGTCTCCACGGGACGGCCCCGCCCCGTGGTGCCAGCCGCGTGGCGTCGCCGCGTTTTTGACTCGGTCCATTCTCTCGTGCACCCGGGGGTGCGCGCATCGATTAAGTTGGTGGGGGAGAAATTTGTTTGGCCCGGGTTGCGCAAACAGGTCAAGGAATGGGCGGCAGCCTGCGTAGCGTGTCAGCGAGCCAAAATACACAGACACACTAAGGCCCCGTCGGAACCTTTTCACATCCCCGCTAAGCGTTTTGATCACGTGCATGTTGACTTGGTGGGCCCGCTCCCATTATCACACGGGCACACACATCTTTTGACGATGGTGGATCGCACCACACGTTGGCCAGAGGTGATTCCTCTGACATCAACCACAGCGGAGGAAGTTGCACGAGCATTTTTAGCAGCGTGGGTTGCGCGTTTCGGTGTACCGTCGGACATAACGTCCGACAGGGGTCCCCAATTTATTTCCGAACTATGGTCATCGATGGCCCGCAGCTTGGGGGTGAAGATTCATCGCACTACCGCGTATAACCCCCAGGCTAATGGTTTATGCGAACGCTTTCACAGGTCATTGAAAGCAGCCCTCAGAGCGTCGCTGAGGGATACAAATTGAGGGATACGAGGGATACGGCTGCACGGTGGCGCAGTGGTTTAGCACTGTGGCAGCACAGTTTTACCCTCGGCCGGGGGATCGCGGGGATCATGAGATCGTGGGTTCGATCCCAGCCCCCGACCAACAGTGAGCTGTGTGGAGTTTGCATGTTCTCCCCGTGTTGCGCGGGTTTACTCCGGGATTTCTCCGGTTTCCTCCCGCACACCAAAAACATGTAGGTTTAGGGCGCTCGCGCATGCAGCGACCATCAGCCAGTGGCTTGTCACCAGACTGCAAACCAAGTCTACCTACGGGTACAAATAAGTAACAACAAAAAAAAAAAAAATTGGGTGGACAAACTTCCATGGGTTTTATTGGGGTTGCGTTCTGCACCTAAGGAAGATTTGCATGCTTCCTCGGCTGAATTAGTTTTTGCACAACCTCTCCGTTTGCCGGGGGAATTTCTCCCCGATAATCCCGCACCAAATGGCCCCCCTGCTCAGCCGTGGCAGAGCGACTCGGGAGCAAACACGCTCCCTGGCCCGGTCCATCACAGTTTCCCACACGTGTTTGTGCCAAAGGCTTTAAAAAATGCAGAGTTTGTTTTTGTTAGACATGATGCTCACCGTCCAAGTTTGCGGCCGTTTTATGACGGACCGTTCAGAGTGCTGGAGACCGGGCAGAAGCATTTTCTGCTAGATTTAGGGGGCAGAAGGGAGTTGATTTGCATAAACAGGCTCAAACCCGCTTTTGTTTTGGCTGATCAGAAAGTGCAGCTCGCGAGGCCCCCCCGCCGTGGCAGGCCACCGAGAGGACATTCTCCAGAATCTTCACAGAAAGGTGCTAACAGCTTTAATCCACAGATGCAGAGAGATGTTGCAAGGGCAGCAAAGCCAGGTTGCAGCAGATTCGGCAGAAGGTTAAAACCCAGGCAGTTGGTGGATTGATTAGCGATATATGGAGTGTTTGTGTTTTTCCTTTCTTTTTTTTTTTTATGCCATGCAGGTTTTGCCCTTACTAGACGTTTGGGGGGGGGGGGGTAGTGTGGGCGACACACATTGTGGGCTCACATTTCCACAGAGATATGACTGCATGCGTATTGGGGGTGTCACCTCTGGAAGGACAAAGGACTCGAATCTGCAGAAGATAACGAGGAGGTGTGAGATTGGTCTTTTTGTCCCACAGAAGATGCCCCGGAGAGATTTCCGGTTCATCAAGAAATGAGAGACAATGGTGAAGGTTCAAAGGGATGCTTTGTGACTGTATGTTTACTGAAAACACCATGTGACTTGAATTCTGATGCTGGAAACATATAAAAGGGTGATGAGATATGATTCTTCCTCTTTCCTGCTTTGAGAATGCTAGACGATGTGTTCTGTCAATAAAGCTGACTTAAGAACTAAACTCAGCTTCATCATTCGAGCACATCCTCTACAAAGACCAGCATTTATATGAATGTTGTCAATTTAAAAGGAAAACAAGTCACAAATTTACAATAAAGCTACAAATTTACGATGAAAAAAGAAGTGAATTTATGAGAAAAAATAGCAAATTTATGGGGAAAAAAAACTGCAGATTTATGAGAAAAAAAGTTTCAAATTTATGAGAAAAAAGTTGTAGATTTCCCCCTCATGGATCGTCACCTTATCGTGGTGGGGGGGTTTGCATGCCCCAGTGATCCCAGGAGCTATGTTGTCCGGGGCAATTTGCCTCTGATAGGGTCACCCAAGACAAGCTGGTCCTGGGTGAAGGGCCAGACTAAGAACGATCCAACAGACTCATGATAAATTCTATATCAAGGATTCAGTGTACCCCACCTGGTATGGGATTACCGGGGCCCCACCCTGGAGACAGGCCTGGGGGAGGGGCTCGAAGGCTAGCGTCTGGTGGCCGGGTTTCCACCCATGGGACCCGGCCGGGATCAGCCCCAAGGAGTTACATGGGTCCACCCTCCAGTGGGCTCACCACCTGCAGGAGGGATCATGGGGGTCCGGTGCTATGTGGATTAGGTGGCGGTCAAAGGCGGAGACCTTGGCGGACTGATCCCAAGCTTTCTAAACTGGCTTTTGGTACGTGGAATGTCACCTCTCTGGTGGGGAAGGAGCCTGAGCTGGTGTACGAGGTTGAGAGATACCAGCTAGATATAGTTGGCCTCACCTCAACACACAGTTCCGGTTCCGGAACCAGTCTCCTGGAGAGGGGCTGGAGCTTGGCCTTTTCTGGAGTTGCCCTGGGCGAGAGGCGACGAGCAGGGGTGGGTATTCTTGTATCCCCCCACCTTGCTGCCTCTATATTGGAGTTTTCCCCGGTGGATAAAAGGGTTGCTTCCCTGCACCTTTGGGTTGGGAAACGGGTCCTGACCATCATTTGTGCCTATGCACCAAATGATGTTTCAGAGTACCCACCCTTTTTGGAGTCTCTGACTGGGGTGCTGGAGGGTGCTCCTCTTGGAGACTCCATTGCCCTACTGGGGGACTTCAATGCGCACGTGGGCAACAACAGTGAAACCTGGAGGGGGGTGATTGGGAGGAACGGCCTGCCCGATCTGAACCCGAGTGGTGTTCAGTTATTGGACTTCTGTGCTAACCACAGTTTGTCCATAACGAACACCATGTTCAAGCATAAGGGTGTCCATATGTGCACCTGGCACCAGGACACCCTAGGTCGCAGGTTGATGATCGATTTTGTTATCGTGTCATCAGACCTGCAACCGTATGTCTTGGACACCCAGGTAAAGAGAGGTGCAGAGCTGTCAACTGATCACCACCTGGTGGTGAGTTGGATCCGATGGCAGGGGAGGAAGCCATTCAGCCCTGGTAGTCCCAAACGTATAGTGAGGGTGTGCTGGGAACGTCTGGCTGAGGCCCCTGTCCGGGAGGTCTTCAACTTCCACCTCCGGAAGAACTTCAACCACATTCCGAGGGAGTCTGGAGACATGGAGTCTGAATGGGCCATGTTCTCCACCTCTGTTGTTGAAGAGGCGGCCCAGAGCTGCGGCCGCAAGGTGGTCAGTGCATCTCGTGGTGGCAACTCCCGAACCAAGTGGCGGACACCAGTGGTGAGGGGGGCCATTAAGCTGAAGAAGGAGTCCTATCAAGCTTGGATGGCTTGTGGGACTCCCGAAGCAGCTGAGGTGTACTGGCAGGCCAAGCGGAGTGCAGCTCGGATGGTTGCTGAAGCAAAAACCTGGGTATGGGAGGAGTTCGGTGAAGCCATGGAACAAGACTTTCGGTCGGCCTCGAAGAGATTCTGGCAAACTGTCCGGCGGCTCAGGAGGGGAAAGCAGCTCCCTGTCCACACTGTGTATGGTGCGGATGGGACACTATTGACTTCGACTGGGGATATCGTCGGGCGGTGGAAGGAATACTTCGAGGATCTCCTCAATCCCACTGATACGCCTTCCACAGAGGAAGCAGGGATTGGGGACGAGGGGGATGACTCGCCTATCACAGGGGCTGAGGTCGCCAAGGTGGTTAAAAATCTCCTTGGTGGCCGGGCCCCAGGGGTGGACGAGATTCACCCTGAGTACCTCAAGGCCCTGGATGTTGTTGGGCTATCATGGTTGACACGCCTCTGCAACATTGCGTGGAGGTCGGGGGCAGTGCCTTTGGCATGGCAAACCGGGGTGGTGGTTCCTCTCTTCAAAAAAGGGGACCGGAGGGTGTGCTCCAACTTTAGAGGGATCACACTTCTCAGCCTCCCTGGGAAGGTCTATGCCAAGGTACTGGAGAGGAGAGTCCGGCCGTTGGTCGAACCTCAGATTCAGGAGGAGCAATGTTGTTTTCGTCCTGGCCGTGGCACATCGGACCAGCTCTTTACCCTCTCGAGAATTCTTGAGGGTTCGTGGGAGTTTGCCCAACCAGTTTACATGTGTTTTGTGGACTTGGAGAAGGCATTTGACTGCGTCCCTTGTGGTTTTTTGTGGGGGATGCTTCCGGAGTATGGGGTATCGGGCTTGTTGTTACGAGCTATTCAGTCTCTGTACGACCGTTGTGAGAGTTTGGTTCGTATTGCCAACACTGGGTCGGAGTCATTCCCAGTGAGAGTTGGACTCCGCCAGGGCTGCCTTTTGTCACCGATCCTGTTCATAATTTTTATGGACAGGATTTCTAGGCGCAGCCAGGGAATGGAGGGTGTCATGCTTGGTGACCACAGGATCTCATCTCTGTTGTTTGCAGATGATGTTGTCCTGTTGGCTTCATCCAGCAATGACCTACAGCTCTTGCTGGGACGGTTTGCTGCTGAGTGTGAAGCGGCTGGGATGAGAATCAGCACCTTCAAGTCCGAGTCCATGGTCCTCAGCTGGAAAAAGGTGGATTGCCCTCTCTGGGTTGGGGACAGGCTCCTGCCCCAAGTGGAGGAGTTTAAGTATCTTGGGGTCTTGTTCACGAGTGAGGGAAAAATGGAGAGATTGGCAAATGGAGAGATTGACAGACGGATTGGAGCAGCATCTGCAGTGATGCGGACGTTGTACCGGTCTGTTGTGGTGAAGATGGAGCTTAGTTCTAAGGCAAAGCTGTCGATTTACCAGTCAATTTACGTTCCTGCTCTCACCTATGGTCACGAGCTTTGTGTAATGCCCAAAAGAACGAGATCGCGGATACAAGCGGCTGAAATGAGCTTTTTCCGTAGGATTGCTGGACTCACCCTCAGAGATAGGGTGAGGAGCTCAGTCATCCGGGAGAGGCTCAGAGTAGAACCACTGCTCCTCCACATTGAAAGGAGTCAGTTGAGGTGTTATGGGCATCTGATTAGGATGCCTCCTGGACGCCTCCCACTTGAGGTGTTTCAGGCACATCCCACTGGGAGGAGACCCCGGGGCAGACCCAGGACTCAGTGGAGAGACTGTCTCCCAGCTGGTCTGGGAATGCCTTGGTATCCTCTCTGAAGAGCTGGAGCAGGTGGCTGGGGAGAGGGAAGTCTGGGCTTCTCTGCTTGAACTGCTGCCTCCGCGAACCGGACCTCCAGAAAAGCGGTAGAAGATGGATGGAAGTTATAGATTTAAAAGAAAAGTCAGATTAAAAAAGCTGCAACTTTACAACAAAAAAGTAGCAAATTTATGAGAAAAAAGTAGCAAATTTACAAGGCAAAAAGTAGCAAATTTATGAGAAAAAACTTCCATATTTATGAGAAAAAGCTTGCAAATTTACAAGGAAAAAAGTCACAAATTTACAAGAAAATAGTTGCAGATTTGAAAGAAAGAAACTGCCAATTTATGAGAAATGCTTTCGCAAATTTACAAGAAATTTGCAAGCTTTTTTTTTGCAGCATTGGTGCTTCAAAGTTTTATGTAACATGATATTAAAGGCTTATGATGATATTGGGGGGGGGGGGGGGGCGACTCTCTCTTTTTACCAGGATGTGGAGGGACATGCCCCCCTCGTCCCCTCTTGATTTACGCCTATGCTTACATCTGGCAGTTTTCTTGCTAAAATCAGACAAAGTGGCTGAGCACCTCATTGATATGCAAATCTTTTCCTTCTGTTGTCAAATCCTCTCATCTTCTCGGAGACTAAAGAAGCACCGTAGTTGTTGCTCGGTGATTACAATACCATCATGGTGCATCTATCAGTCAACTAAAAAGCAGTTTATGGATCACAGATTATTGGCTGCAGAACGAGTGTATAAGCACATTAATGGAGACCATTAATCGTGTGGTTAACAGTGTGGCGCTGCAGCCGAGGCATGAAGAGCAGGAAGCTGCTTTGGGAGAAAAAAAAAATCTTAAAGAGAGCCACAATGTCTCCTCGGGTCCTGGAGAGTAGATAAACCAGGAAGTGTTTGACCCTTATAATAATGTTGTGGTTTGTTAGGAGGATTTATGGTTGAGATGTTGCCCTGTAGGGAGGTGACAACACGACATCCTCACACTTGCTTCTGCTTCATCCTCTCCTACCTCTCAGTCCGGGTAAGCCTGGCTGTCCTGGCAAACCATCAAAACCTGGATCACCACGGTCTCCGCGAAAACCGGGCGTTCCGCTGTAGCCGATGCCGGGCTCACCGGGGCCGCCGGGACGACCCTTAGCCCCGGGGAAGCCTGGGAATCCCTTTTCTCCTAGAGTGCCAAAGCCAGCATCACCCTGGATAGGAATGTAGAGGAGAGTAAAGGAAAGAAAATTAAAAATAGGAAAGGAGTTATTAGGGGGCATATTATTAGTTATACAGGATCAAAATCTAAGAAGACTCGAGAGGAGAGAGCTAAATTGGAACATAAAATAAAAAATCTTCAGGAAAAAGTGTATGCAGGAAGTGACCCAAGGTTGGAGAATGAATTACTGATTTTGAGAGCTGAATACGACAAAAAATCAGCGAATAGAGCTGCCTCGAGTCTTCTAAGATTGAAACAATCTTTTTATGAACAAGGTGAAAAATCAGGAAAATTATTAGCATGGCAGATTAAACAATTGGAAATTAAAACACCAATTACCAGTATTATAAGTAATGGACAGGTAGTTATAGATCCTTTAGAAATTAATAGAGCCTTTAGAGATTACTATGAAAAATTATATGATACCAAAAATGAACCTGATTTAACAAAACTAAATGGGTTTTTGAACGAACTATCTATACCGTGTATTCCAAATGAAAACAGGGAGATATTGGAGTCTAAAATTAGTCAAGAAGAAGTTGGGCTAGCCATTGATAATATGAAATCAGGAAAAAGTGCAGGACCAGATGGTCTTCCAGTTGACCTTTATAAAAAATTTAAGAATAAATTAATAAAACCTTTTTTGGAAATGGTTTTAGAAGCATTTCAAAATAATAATTTACCATCATACATAAATAATGCCTTAATTATACTGCTGCCAAAACCAGGTAAGCCCTCTAATAAATGTGAAAATATGAGACCAATAAGCCTATTAAACGCCGACCTTAAGATAATCTGTAAAATTTTAGCAAGACGAATACAAGAAATTTTACCAAATATTATTAATCGAGATCAGAATGGCTTTATAAAGGGTAGACAAGGCTTCCATAATGTAAGAAGACTATTTAATATTATCTATTTTAATAAAGAAGCACCGGATACAGCTCTCCTATCATTGGACGCCGAAAAGGCCTTTGATAGAGTTGAATGGCCCTTTCTTTTTGAAGTCCTACAAAGGTTTGGACTTGGAAATAATTTCATAAAATGGGTTCAAATAATATACAATAATGCTACAGCAGAAATCCTAACAAATAACAATATTTCAAAACCAATAAAAATCAATAGAGGATGTCGACAAGGCTGTCCACTCTCACCTTTACTGTTTACTATGGCAATTGAACCTTTAGCGATAGCGATACGTTTACATTCACAAATATATGGAATTAAAGTTGGACCAACAGAACATAAAATCTCCCTGTACGCCGATGATATAATTTTGTTTATGTCGAATCTAAAAAAATCAATTCCAACCTTGTTGAATTTAATAAAGAATTTTGGGGAAATATCAGGATATAAAATAAATAAAACTAAATCTTCAATATTAATGCTAAATGAGACCCAGAGAAATTACCCAGCCCCTGAGGTAAATCAATTCAATGTTGTAAATCAGTTTAAATATTTAGGAATCCAAATTATGCCTAAGCTAGAATCAGTCGCCAGTGTCAACTATGAAGCCTTAATGTCAGATATCAGTGAGTTAACTCAGAGATGGATGTCACTACCAATGTCGATGATCGGGAGAATCAATATACTTAAAAGTAATATTTTACCTAAAATACTTTATTTATTTCAATACATTCCCTTATCACCACCTTTAGATCTATTCTCAAGAATAAAAAAAAAGTTAGTGGAATTTATATGGAACAACAGGAGGGCTAGATTACGTCTGTCTTTATTATATTTACCATTTGATCGTGGAGGTCTGAAATGTCCAAATTTTATGTTGTATTATTGGTCGGCACAACTGAGGTCTATGACATATTATTTTTCATCAAATGATCTCCCTCACTGGACTGAAATGGAATCATACAATTTACCTTTACCTCTTCCCATATTCATATACTCAGATTCGGCAAAAAAA
Source organism: Pholidichthys leucotaenia (assembly GCA_020510985.1). Classification (NCBI taxonomy): domain Eukaryota; kingdom Metazoa; phylum Chordata; class Actinopteri; order Cichliformes; family Pholidichthyidae; genus Pholidichthys; species Pholidichthys leucotaenia. Next base: position 122,191,289 of record CM035836.1, on the reverse strand, counting down.
TTACAAAAACAAGTTAAAAATCCATTTGTAAAGCATATGATCAAAATATGGTGTGAAGCTAAAAACTATTTAAAAGAACCACAGTTACTGTCACAATTTAGTCCAATATGGGGTAATCAATATTTTAAACCAGGGAGAGCGGACGCTGTATTTAAAGTATGGAATTTAAAAGGGATACAAAAGATTCAGGATTTATATTTGCCATGTGCAGACAACATAATGTCTTTTGAAGAGCTGAGGATCAAATTTAATCTCAATAGAACACATTTTTTTAAATATCTTCAACTTAGAAACTTTATTCGATCAAATCAAAATAAAGCTCTCACTCGACCTATTTATTCATCCTTGGAAAAAATGATGATGAAAGATAGTAAAAGAAAGGGTATTATTTCAGAGTTTTATAACTCATTGACACTATCTTCAAGTGAAAATTCACTGAAAAGATTAAACTACTGGAAAGAAGATCTGCAAATTGAAATTTCAGAGGAACAATGGGAACTGGCTTGTACAGAAGCTCAAACCAAATCAATAAATGCACGCCTTAAATTGATACATTTCAAATGGTTAATGCGGATGTATGTTACACCGGAGGAGTTAAATAGATATAACAAAAATATACCAGATACATGCACAAAATGCATGGAAAGTAAAGGAACCCTATTTCATTGTTTATGGGAATGTAGATTAATAAGAATGTTTTGGGAAGAGGTGAGGGTAACAATTGAAAAAATAATCTCAAAACAAATCATATTGAATCCTAAACTGGTTTTGTTGGGTCTGTACCCAGAAAAGCATAATTTCAATAAAAGTGAAAGAACATTCATAGACCTCAGTTTGCTTAATGCTAAAAAATGTATTGCACTATTATGGAAAAAGACTCATAGACCAGATGTGACTCAGTGGTTAAGACAGATGTTAACAAACCTTCCATTAGAAAGAATAACATATATACTGAAATCAAAGGAAATTGTGTTTGAGAATATATGGAGACCTTTTATTGATTATGTAAAAAATTTAAACATAACTCTTGAAGAAGAAGGTGAATGATGTGTGTGGACCTTGTAAATTCCAAACTGGTGAACATAATATGTATACTTATGTATTGGATTGTCTAGACTAAACAGAGGAGCATTGTTGAAGACTTGATTTTGTTGGTGGTTGTTGGTGTTTTTAGTGCATTTTTTTTTTTTTGTAGTACTTTAGTGTTAGTGTTTGATTGTTTGTATCATGTTTGTTAAAAAAAAAAAAAGGTTCAATAAAGATATTGTGGAAAAAAAAAAAAATAGGAAAGGAGAGGAGGGGAGAAGAATGAAAATAGAACAAATTGAAATAAGGAAAGGAAATACAATGAATGGGAAACATCACTTGTATGGCTTCTTTCGCAACCCTGTTTGAAACAGCACACAACATTTTTTATTTTATTTACATGAAGTTAGTGTGCCTAATACTCACTGGGGGTCCAGGTTGCCCAGGGAAGCCAGGTAATCCGTCTCTGCCAGGTTTCCCTGTTTCACCTGTAGGTCCTATGGGTCCAGGTGCTCCTATCTCTCCTTTCACTCCCAGACCCAAGTTTGGGTAATAAGAGGTCCCCTTCTCTCCTTTACGACCAAAGAAGCCCCTCTCACCAGGACGACCCTCCACATTGACAGAAATTACATTCACTATGAATATTTAACAATCGGTGTTATAAAATAAAAGCTGGATAAATTTTCATTTACTCACAGCAGATCCTGGACCTCCATTTAAGCCTGGTACACCACTTTCACCAGGCTCACCCTTTCGCCCAGGGAATCCGGGACCACCGTTATTTCCGGGAGGTCCGGGTAAACCGGGAAACCCTGAAGTGCCGCCTCCAATACAGTTGCAGTCTCCAAGGTCACCTGCATGATAGAGGGACAAAGAAACAAAGATATATAAGGCAGGATGAATTATTTTTTTTTCCCTTTGTCCTGTCAGGCAGCTAGGTAAGCAGAACAGAGATCTGTCACCTTTGTGCCAAAACAGATTTACTTTGCCAAAAGGAGCTTTATACAGTACCTAACTATGTACTGTATATTGTAAACCCCGCCTGTAATAGCTTTTAATACTTTAAATTATTTTACCCATGGAGAACCCGACAGGATAGGGAATAGGGAAAGGAAGTGTGTGGAGGGGGAAAGAAAAGGGAAGGGAACAGACAAAAAGACAAACAAACCAACAATTAAAACAAACAGAAGACAAACTGCTTCTTCCATCGAAAATGTCTCAGTACGAGTCTGGTATCCGCACCTGTTAAAGGAGAGGCATTTGTGCGTGTGTGTCTGTTTGCATATATGTGGATGCCCTCAATTTCCCCTCTGGGGATCAATAAAGTATACAAAATCAAAAATCAATATACCTGACAGCGTGTGCAAAATAAGTGTGTGCATGTGAGTGGTTTGTCAGGAAACAGACGAAGAGGGGGGCCGGTCACAACAGCTCTTCCCCTGGAAACCCCGAGCAGGCAAGGCAACACCACCAACCCCCACAGGGCACAAATGCCCGAGGTCAGCAAGCCCCAGGAAAGCCAGGCATCCGCCCCCGAGGGACGATCGAGGGAGGCTAGGTTGCCAGGCTGCCAGTGCAGCTCACACCCCCGGGCCCGCCAACCCCCAGTGGGGCCAACGCCAGTCCCTGGGCCCCAGGTGCCAGGAAGCCAGTGACCCCACCCCCCCGGGCTAGAGACCGGCCCACGCCCCCCGGCGCGAGCTCCCCCCCCAAGGCACCCCCACACAGCAGGTCCCGCTCCCCCTCCCCAGCGCCACCACCACACACCCCGGGGACCCCCATACCCACAAAGAAGTCCCCCCCACCCACCCAGGGGAGCCCACATAGCTCAGAGGAACTACCCCCCTCAATCCAGCACATCCCGACTCGTAGACACACCCATCCCCACACCTTCACACCCTCATGCTCCCATATGCATCCACATGCACTCCCTCACTCTCACTCACCCAGACCCACCCATCCTCTCTCACTCCTGTACCCGTTCAATCTCACTCCCACTCGCCCTCATCATCATCATCATCATCATAGCAGTCTGTCGTGGGCGACAATGACTGTTTCATTTAGGTCTGATCAGATTCCTCCACACAGCTCTGTCCTTAGCCTTCCGCTGCCAGGAACTCCTGTCTATGTCCAACTTCTTCAAGTTTCTTTTTACAGTGTCTTTAAATCTGAGCCTTGGTCTACCCTGATTGCGTTTGCCCTCACATAACCATGAGTAAAGTAACTGCCGAGGGAGACGCTGGTGGTCCATCCTCTCAACACTCACCCTCAGAGTCACCCAATCCTCCACCCCCACACGTCCACCCACAGGTAACCGCACCCATACACACACAGCTGCCCACCCTCATGTGCAAACATACACACACACTCACCATCACACATGCCCACCTACACCCACACACAGCCCCACATGCCCAGGATGAATTCTAAAAGAAGTGGTAATTTATGTTGTAGTCCAGGCCAAACCAAGACCAGACGAAGCATACTGAGACCAAAACTTAAAGAGGTGCAGTCAGTCAGATTTTGCACTTTTTTAATTAAAGTACCACTCACTTAGATATGGGGTGTTTGTGGGTTTTAACCTTCTAAAATGCTTTCTTGGGTCATATAACTACAATAAAAATATTTTTTTGTTGTTGGATCGTCACTTCCTTGTCACTTCCTTGTGGTAACGTATCGTCACTTCCTGTTTTGCTGTCTCCCTGTGTGGTTTGCCTGTGTGATTGCTCTCCAGACACTAGCTATGGCTACTAGCTCTCTTTCCTCTCCTCCTACTGGTGTGCTCTCTCTGTCAGATGTTTAGCTACACCTCTGCCTCTTTTAGTGATAACGGTAAATGTAATAAATGTTGTCTTTTTGAGGCGCTCGAGGCGAGGTTGTCTGATTTGGAATCCCGGCTCCGCTGCATTGAAACACCGTCTGCGCCAGTTAATCTTGACGGACGCCCATTAGCTGCAGCGGAGCTAGCTAGCTTAGGCCCCCCTGTCAGCGGTCCCTCGGCTCTCCTCAGCAGCGAGGAGACTGGGTGGGTGACGGTGAGAAGGAAGCCTAGTCGCAAAGCCCCGGTTCACCACCAACCTGTTCACATTTCTAATCGTTTTTCCCCGCTCAGCGACACACCCGCTGAGGAAAAAACTCTGATCATTGGCGACTCTGTAGTCAGAAACGTGAACCTAGAGACTCCAGCGGCCATAGTCAAATGCATCCCTGGGGCCAGAGCAGGCGATATCGAGTCAAATTTGAAAATGCTGGCTAAAAGTAACTGTAAATATTCCACAATTGTTATTCACGCCGGCATTAATGACATCCGTCTCCGGCAGTCGGAAGTCACGAAACTTGATGTAGAATCGGTGTGTGACTTTGCAAAAACGATGTCTGCCACTGTAGTATTCTCTGGGCCCCTCCCCAATCTGACCAGTGATGACATGTTTAGCCGCTCGTCATCCTTGAACCGCTGGCTGTCTGTGTGGTGTCCTAAAAATGATGTGGGGTACATTGACAATTGGAGCTCTTTTTGGGGAAAACCTGGTCTTATGAGACGAGACAGAATTCATCCCACTTTGGATGGTGCTTCTCATTTATCTAACAATCTGGCATCTTTTTTATCCAAATTTCCAAAACCCTGACTACTCAGAGTTGGGACCAGAAAGCAGAGTCGCAGTCTTACACGCCTCTCTGCAGCTCCTCTTCATCCGCCACCCCTCAGCTTAGCCCCTGTCTTCCCCATCAGAGAATCGTTGTCTGCTCCCTCCAAAGTAAATAAAAATATAATGTATAAGCATCCCAAAGTGATAAAGCAAAATACTGGTAAAACTCAAATTAAACATAAAGCCTCTAAATTGAATGATTTGGCCTCTGTTCCTCCTCATAATTTAAAAATTAAATGTGGTTTATTAAATATTAGGTCTCTAACTCCCAAGTCTCTGTTAGTCCATGATCTGTTAACTGATCATCAGATTGATTTAATTTCCCTTACAGAGACTTGGTTAGGGCAAGAGGATTATGTTGGTTTAAATGAATCAACTCCCTCTGGTTATTTAAACTGTCAAAATCCCAGAAGTTCTGGTCATGGAGGAGGAGTAGCAACAATTCACCATTCCAAATTACTAGTTAATGTAAAGCAAAAAACATGCTATAATTCCTTTGAGGGCCTGGTCCTCAGTATTGGGCACTTTAGCAATTTTAGGTTAAACCCAATTTTATTTGCCATAGTTTATCGTCCCCCATCAACCTACTCAGAATTTTTATCCGAATTTGCTGATTTCTTAGCTGATTTAGTGCTGAAATCTGATAGAATAATTATAGTAGGGGACTTTAATATACATGTGGATGTAGATAGTGACTGCCTTAATGTGGCTTTTAATTCAATATTAGACTCGATTGGGTTTTCTCAGAAAGTAGGAAATTCTACTCATTACCTCCACCATACATTGGACCTTGTTCTGACATATGGCATAGAAATAGAAAATCTTGTAGTGTCTCCTCATAACCCTGTACTGTCAGACCATTGTCTGTTAACCTTTGATTTTACTATTTCTGACTATTTGGCTCCTAAAGAAAAATATTATTACAGTAGATGCCTCTCAGATGATGCTGTTTCCAAATTTATGCAGATTGTTTCTTCTATGCCATGTGTCAACACAACGGAAATAAGCTATAGACAGCTTGCTCCTTCTGTAATTGATAACATGGTGGATAGTGTTTCAGCTTCTCTGCATCAGGCTCTAGACTTGGTGGCCCCCTTAAAAAAGAAAAAGTCTAATCAGAGATTTCTAACTCCTTGGTTCAACACAGAAACTCGTAGCTTAAAACAGAAGACTCGTCAATTAGAAAGAAAATGGCGCTACACTAATTTAGATGAAATCTATTTAGCTTGGAGAAATCATCTTTTTTTTTTCCACAATATCTTTATTGAACCTTTTTTTTTTTTAACAAACATGATACAAACAATCAAACACTAACACTAAAGTACTACAAAAAAAGAAAAAAATGCACTAAAAACACCAACAACCACCAACAAAATCAAGTCTTTAACAATGCTCCTCTGTTTAGTCTAGACAATCCAATACATAAGTATACATATTATGTTCACCAGTTTGGAATTTACAAGGTCCACACACATCATTCACCTTCTTCTTCAAGAGTTATGTTTAAATTTTTTACATAATCAATAAAAGGTCTCCATATATTCTCAAACACAATTTCCTTTGATTTCAGTATATATGTTATTCTTTCTAATGGAAGGTTTGTTAACATCTGTCTTAACCACTGAGTCACATCTGGTCTATGAGTCTTTTTCCATGATAGTGCAATACATTTTTTGGCATTAAGCAAACTGAGGTCTATGAATGTTCTTTCACTTTTATTAAAATTATGCTTTTCTGGGTACAGACCCAACAAAAACAGTTTAGGATTCAATATGATTTGTTTTGAGATTATTTTTTCAATTGTTACCCTCACCTCTTCCCAAAACATTCTTATTAATCTACATTCCCATAAACAATGAAATATGGTTCCTTTACTTTCCATGCATTTTGTGCATGTATCTGGTATATTTTTGTTATATCTATTTAACTCCTCCGGTGTAACATACATCCACATTAACCATTTGAAATGTATCAATTTAAGGCGTGCATTTATTGATTTGGTTTGAGCTTCTGTACAAGCCAATTCCCATTGTTCCTCTGAAATTTCAGTTTGCAGATCTTCTTTCCAGTAGTTTAATCTTTTCAGTGAATTTTCACTTGAAGATAGTGTCAATGAGTTATAAAACTCTGAAATAATACCCTTTCTTTTACTATCTTTCATCATCATTTTTTCCAAGGATGAATAAATAGGTCGAGTGAGAGCTTTATTTTGATTTGATCGAATAAAGTTTCTAAGTTGAAGATATTTAAAAAAATGTGTTCTATTGAGATTAAATTTGATCCTCAGCTCTTCAAAAGACATTATGTTGTCTGCACATGGCAAATATAAATCCTGAATCTTTTGTATCCCTTTTAAATTCCATACTTTAAATACAGCGTCCGCTCTCCCTGGTTTAAAATATTGATTACCCCATATTGGACTAAATTGTGACAATAACTGTGGTTCTTTTAAATAGTTTTTAGCTTCACACCATATTTTGATCATATGCTTTACAAATGGATTTTTAACTTGTTTTTGTAATTTTTTTGCCGAATCTGAGTATATGAATATGGGAAGAGGTAAAGGTAAATTGTATGATTCCATTTCAGTCCAGTGAGGGAGATCATTTGATGAAAAATATGTCATAGACCTCAGTTGTGCCGACCAATAATACAACATAAAATTTGGACATTTCAGACCTCCACGATCAAATGGTAAATATAATAAAGACAAACGTAATCTAGCCCTCCTGTTGTTCCATATAAATTCCACTAACTTTTTTTTTATTCTTGAGAATAGATCTAAAGGTGGTGATAAGGGAATGTATTGAAATAAATAAAGTATTTTAGGTAAAATATTACTTTTAAGTATATTGATTCTCCCGATCATCGACATTGGTAGTGACATCCATCTCTGAGTTAACTCATTGATATCTGACATTAAGGCTTCATAGTTGACACTGGCGACTGATTCTAGCTTAGGCATAATTTGGATTCCTAAATATTTAAACTGATTTACAACATTGAATTGATTTACCTCAGGGGCTGGGTAATTTCTCTGGGTCTCATTTAGCATTAATATTGAAGATTTAGTTTTATTTATTTTATATCCTGATATTTCCCCAAAATTCTTTATTAAATTCAACAAGGTTGGAATTGATTTTTTTAGATTCGACATAAACAAAATTATATCATCGGCGTACAGGGAGATTTTATGTTCTGTTGGTCCAACTTTAATTCCATATATTTGTGAATGTAAACGTATCGCTATCGCTAAAGGTTCAATTGCCATAGTAAACAGTAAAGGTGAAAGTGGACAGCCTTGTCGACATCCTCTATTGATTTTTATTGGTTTTGAAATATTGTTATTTGTTAGGATTTCTGCTGTAGCATTATTGTATATTATTTGAACCCATTTTATGAAATTATTTCCAAGTCCAAACCTTTGTAGGACTTCAAAAAGAAAGGGCCATTCAACTCTATCAAAGGCCTTTTCGGCGTCCAATGATAGGAGAGCTGTATCCGGTGCTTCTTTATTAAAATAAATAATATTAAATAGTCTTCTTACATTATGGAAGCCTTGTCTACCCTTTATAAAGCCATTCTGATCTCGATTAATAATATTTGGTAAAATTTCTTGTATTCGTCTTGCTAAAATTTTACAGATTATCTTAAGGTCGGCGTTTAATAGGCTTATTGGTCTCATATTTTCACATTTATTAAAGGGCTTACCTGGTTTTGGCAGCAGTATAATTAAGGCATTATTTATGTATGATGGTAAATTATTATTTTGAAATGCTTCTAAAACCATTTCCAAAAAAGGTTTTATTAATTTATTCTTAAATTTTTTATAAAGGTCAACTGGAAGACCATCTGGTCCTGCACTTTTTCCTGATTTCATATTATCAATGGCTAGCCCAACTTCTTCTTGACTAATTTTAGACTCCAATATCTCCCTGTTTTCATTTGGAATACACGGTATAGATAGTTCGTTCAAAAACCCATTTAGTTTTGTTAAATCAGGTTCATTTTTGGTATCATATAATTTTTCATAGTAATCTCTAAAGGCTCTATTAATTTCTAAAGGATCTATAACTACCTGTCCCTTACTTATAATACTGGTAATTGGTGTTTTAATTTCCAATTGTTTAATCTGCCATGCTAATAATTTTCCTGATTTTTCACCTTGTTCATAAAAAGATTGTTTCAATCTTAGAAGACTCGAGGCAGCTCTATTCGCTGATTTTTTGTCGTATTCAGCTCTCAAAATCAGTAATTCATTCTCCAACCTTGGGTCACTTCCTGCATACACTTTTTCCTGAAGACTTTTTATTTTATGTTCCAATTTAGCTCTCTCCTCTCGAGTCTTCTTAGATTTTGATCCTGTATAACTAATAATATGTCCCCTAATAAAAGCTTTGAAAGCCTCCCACTTTACACATGCTGATGTTTGTGTAGTATTGATGTCAAAGAACTCGTCTATCTGTTTTTCTATATACTTGACAAATTCCTCATCCTGAAGCCATTTATGCTGAAATTGCCATCTACCTGATTCCTTTGTCAATTTTTTATCTACATATATTAGACAACAGGGTGCATGATCAGAGATCACGATGTTATCATAAAAGCAGTTTTGAATCTTGGACCTTAATTCTGTGGAAATCAAAAAATAATCAATACGTGAGAATGTCTTGTAGGTACTGGAATAACAAGAATAGGTTTTAACTTGTGGTTTCATTTCTCTCCATATATCTAACAATCTCAATTCTTTCATAAAATGATTAATAGTCATCCTACATCCAATGTGCGTACAATCCAGTCCTGTTGATCTATCCACACCTGGATTCAATGTACAATTAAAATCCCCTGCTATTATATGTTGCCCTGTAAGTGATGATAAGATGAGAAATAAATTAGCAAAGAACTTCTGATCATCTATATTGGGACCATATAAGTTCACAAGATTTATATTTTCTAATAGCAAAGAACCTTGAATGATTACATATCTTCCAAATTTGTCTCCAATTACATTTTTCACTTGAAAAGGAACTGATTTATGTATGAGAGTCATAACTCCCCTGGCTCGGGATGAAAATGAAGAGGTGAATACACTTCCCTGCCATCTACTCCTAATTCTTTTAACATCCTCCTCTATCAGATGAGTTTCTTGTAAAAACACAATTCTTGAACCCATGTCCTTTATTTTATTCATAACTTGTTTAAGTTTTTTTAAATTTTGTAGACCTCTGCAATTCCATGAAGTTAAATTAAGATTAACACTTTGGTCCATGATCAATAGAGAGTTTGGGATTACCTTGCAGTGTAAACATGCTCATACAGAGAAGCAAAAACATGAGTGGTTGAACATTCATCCTACAAACTACACACAAACAAATTTCCCCTTCCCACACTTGTGGCAAACCCCCCAAAATCAAAAGAAAAATTCTGTCTCCCGATATAGCCATCGACCGTTCCACACCCACGGGGAACAGCCTAAGCCACTCCTTCTTCATCCTCCCAATCACCCTAACTCTACTGCTTTTAATGACGTAACATTAACTCTCCTCTGTAGTTTTCCAACTTAACTCCAAAATTTTTAACAACTTTGTACATCATAGTTTTTTTTTTTGTTTGTTTTGTTTTTGTTTTGTTTTTTTAATATATAATACAATCTATATTTTGTAACCTTACTATTTACTTCAAGTCAGTCAGATGCCTGTGCAAATGCTTAATTATTCTACCTTATATTTTGTTCATGCTTAGCTCCCACCAGTCTCTTCTTCTTCTTTGATCTTCTTGATGAACTCCTGCGCCTCCTCTGGGGTCTTGAAGATGTGGGTTCTGCCCTCATACGTGGTCAGCAGTCTCGCAGGATAGATCACACCATGACGAATCCCAAGGTTGCGCAGCTCCTCACGTACGGGATCAAACTGCTTCCTCAATTGCTGGATTCCTGTGGCCAAATCTGGGTAGAACCGCACCTGCTGGTCCTGGTGTTTAATCTCCCCCTTAGCTCGTGCAGCGCTGAAGATCTTCATCCTGTCTCTGTTGCTAAGAAACTTCATAATTAAGGTCCTCGGCGGTCCCTTATCTCTCCGTGGGCCAATGCGATGTGCTTTTTCCAGAACCACTGCTGATTGCAACTCCTCGCTGCCCAGCACCTCCGGAATCCACTTTTCCAGAAAGGAACATACGTCCCGACCTTCTGATTCCTCTGGAAGACCCACCAGCCTCAAATTATTCTGTCTCGACCGAGATTCCAAATCCAAAATATTATCTTCCAGAGATTTATTTTTTTTTTCCAAAGTGCACACCTTTAATTGAAGACGGGTGACGTCATCTTCAGCACTAGCGAGACGGAGCTCCATCTGCGCCGTTCGTTCTACACAGTCACCCAATTCCTTTCTTATTCCTTCCAACGCTGTCATAATCCCATCAAGTCTAGAGGAAAAGTCCGCTCTCATTGAACTCATGGCAGCCATCAGCGCATCTGCGCCATTCCCCGCAGATATCGCACCGTTGCCAGCCTCCTCCGCCATATATGGAGTTTTGTTTGCTGCGTCACAGACCTGAAAGTCCGTTAATTTGGACTGTTTCGGCGGCTCGCTTTTTCCTTTTCCTAGTTTTCCAGCCTTAGGCTTCGCCGACATATCCTCGCCCAAATGCTGGGATACGTTCTGTCCCAAATGAGAGAGTTATTTGCCGATTTTTTTTCTCCAGGAGCAGAGCAGAGCGAGACACGTCCGTCCTACGTGGCAGCCATAACCGGAAGTGAGAAATCATCTTTTAATTTATAAAAAATCTCTTAGAAAAGCTAGAACAAGTTATTACTCTGCATTAATAGAAGAGAACAAGAATAATCCCAGGTTTCTTTTCAGTACTGTAGCCAGGTTGACAAAGAGTCAGGACTCTGTCAATCCTAGCATTCCCTTAGAGCTTACTAGTCAGGACTTTTTCAATAATAAAATTTCATCCATCAGAGATAAAATCAATCAGATTCTTCCCACAGTTAACTTAAATACTGTAACTACTACAACTCCTTCTTTTGATGTCTGTCTTGATGAGTTTACTCCAATCGACCTTTGTGAGTTAGACAAAATAGTTTCCTCATCCAAACCTTCAACTTGTCTTTTAGACCCTATTCCTACCAGGATATTTAAAGAAGTCTTCCCACTTATTGGTAGCTTTATTCTTCATATAATCAATTCTTCATTAACTTTAGGCCATGTACCACAGGCTTTTAAAACGGCTGTAATTAAACCCTTACTCAAAAAGCCAACGCTAGATCCAGGAGCTTTAGCTAACTATAGACCAATCTCTAATCTCCCTTTCATTTCAAAAATCTTAGAAAGAGTTGTTGCTACGCAATTATTTGACCACCTGCAGGGAAATGGTTTACTTGAAGAGTTTCAATCCGGGTTTAGAATCCATCATAGTACTGAAACAGCCTTAGTGAAGGTCACTAACGACCTCCTCATTGCATCCGATAATGGACTAGTTTCTGTACTTGTCCTTTTAGACCTTAGTGCAGCTTTTGATACTATCGATCATAATATTCTACTTGATAGATTAGAACACTATGTTGGACTTAATGGAACTTCGTTGCAGTGGTTTAGATCTTATTTATCTGATAGGTTCCAGTTTGTTCATGTCAATAATGAGTTTTCTTTCAACTCAAAGCTTAGTCATGGAGTTCCACAGGGATCTGTGCTAGGCCCTACTCTTTTTAGTTTATATATGCTTCCGTTAGGCAACATTATTAGAAAGCACTGTATACATTTTCATTGTTATGCTGATGACACACAATTATACCTGTCAATGAAGCCAGATGATACTAATCAATTAGCCAAGTTAGAAGCCTGTCTTAAGGAAATCAAAGCTTGGATGACTTGTAATTTCCTGCTATTAAATTCAGATAAGACTGAAGTCATTCTTGTTGGTCCAAAAAACCTTAGAAATTCCTTTCCAAATCAAACTTTCAGTTTGGATGCAGTTACTCTCTCTTAATAGCTCTGTGAGGAACCTTGGAGTTATTTTTGATCAGGATTTGTCCTTCAATTCACATATTAAATTTGTTTCTAAGACTGCCTTCTATCATTTGCGTAATATTGCCAAGATTAGGAGCATCTTGTCTCAGAGTGATGCTGAGAAGCTGATCCACGCTTTTGTTAGCTCGAGATTAGATTATTGTAATTCTTTATTATCAGGCTGTCCTAAAACATCTTTAAAAAGTCTTCAGCTGATCCAAAATGCTGCAGCAAGAGTTTTAACAGGTACTAGAAAGAGAGATCATATCTCTCCGGTTCTGGCCTCCCTTCATTGGCTTCCCATAGAGTTTAGAATTAAGTTTAAAATCCTTCTTCTTACTTACAAAGCTCTAAACAATCAGGCTCCTTTTTATTTAAAAGATCTGATACTACCGTATTATCCTAACAGAGCACTACGCTCCCAAAATGCATGATTACTTGTAATACCTAGAATCTCCAAAAGTACAATGGGAGGCAGAGCCTTCAGTTATCAAGCTCCTCTCCTGTGGAATCAGCTGCCAATCTGGATTCGGGAGTCAGACTCGATCTCTGTTTTTAAGAATAGGCTAAAACCTACCTTTTTGATATAGCCTACAATTAGGGAGGGATCATGTGTTTCTGAACCCTCCCTTAGTTATGCTGCTAATAGGTTTAGTCAGCCGGGGGACCTCCAGTAATGCACTGGGCCTCACTCCTTTCCTCACTCTCTATGAAATATTTTTTTTTTTGCTGGTCATTAACATTTGTTTGTTCTTTCCCATAGATTGAGTCCCCATCGTGCTGTTTGCTCTCTACATGTCTGTTCTTTTCTTCTTCTCTATCCCCTCACCCCCCCAGCCAGTCGCAGCAGATGACTGCCCCTCCCTGAGCCTGGTTCTGCTGGAGGTTTCTTCCTGTTAAAAGGGAGTTTTTCCTCTCCACCGTTGCCAAGTGCTTGCTCACAGGGGATCGCCTGATTGCTGGGGTCTTTCTGCAACTGTGGGGATTCTCCCCTACAGTTGATAGTGCTATGAGATGACTGTTGTTGTGAAATGGCGCTATATAAATAAAGTTGAATTGAATTGAATTGAATTGAAATCTCTCTTCAGTTAAAATAAATGTATATTATCATATTTTGGCAGAGGATAACAAAAGATACGCTGAATATTACTGAAGAAAGAAGGAATATCAAGAAAAAACTGCTAGATACCAAATCTGCAAGATGCAAGGAAAAAAGATAAGTTGGAAAGATGGAGACTGTGGCGGGTTTGGGAAAACCCCCACAACAGACTAAGGACAGACAGCTCGCTACTCCTGGTTTTTTCCGCTGCACTACTGAGATGTAACGTGCCATTCATGCATTGTGTTCATGTGTCCTGTCCTTACTGTGACCTAGAGTCTGAGATCAATACCCATACCAACTGCTGTGAAGGCTCTTTCATGTATTGTTGTAACTGGGTATATATGCTGCACGACTCTGTAACTCATGCTCTCACTCTGCAACTGCTGTTGACACACACACTCTGTCTCTTTGCTGGAGAGCCTCCGAGCCACTCATTGGGCGAGCTTCGTGACGGCGGTATGATTTAATAAACCTGCTTAAAACCTTCACCACGCTGCCTTATATCATGCCGCCGCACTGGTGACCCCGATAGAAAGCACACGCTTTGTGCGACACAACCTTCTGGTCTGGACATCCACGCTGGGACCGGCCGCTCTCACAGCTCCTCCACACGAGAGCGCACGCACCTCGTCCTCTCTCCACGACGGCGACCTCCAGGGCCGGCGGAGAACGCAGCGCGTGGACCTGAACGCACCATGGCCGAGCGGTGACAAAGATAGTCTCCTCCCCCTCACCGCTCCAACGCATCTGCACGAGCCCGAGGGACAAAGATCGTCTCCTCCCTCTCACCGCTCCAACACATCTGCACGAGCCCGAGGGACAAAGATCGTCTATTCCCTCTCACCGCTCCAACGCACCATGGCCAATCTACAGCCACAGCTCAACATGGATGATTATCGGCGCCGATTGCGCTGATCTCCACCAAGATTCTGGACCCTGACTCGCCTCCCCAGCGGCCCACCCACGCACGGAACCCCGGCACATGCACCGGGGAGATACCAGGACGGCGCACCACGCACGGGACAAATACGGCTCTTCAGACCGCCATCGTCCTTCGCCGCTGCACACAGAACCTTCAGGGCTGCTCGCACACCTGAAGCAAGCACGCAGCTCGCTCACAGAATTCTCTAACGGTCTCAGCCACGGCGCACAAGGGGATTCAGCGGTCAGCTTTTCCCGAAGGCTTCAGGGCTGCGCCTGCACCTAAAGTCAACACGCCAAGTCCCTCTGCTTTTGTTTCTTTTTTTCTTACAGCCGCTACGCAGCCTCGCCGCTCCTGTTTTTCTTCATGGCCGCGAGAGGAGTCAGAGACTAATTTTTCTTCTTGTGATCTCCGCAAGTTCAACGGGACAGCCCTCGACATCGCGGAGCAACAAGCAATTTTTGCGCGGCCCGGACGATTTCGCCGTCCCTGGCCGGCATTTACTACCCCCCACCCCCCTCCACCTTCGCCGGCACAGAGCTTTTCCTGCTCGCTGACAAGCTGCACTGCCGAGGTCTCGGCCCCCTGCCGAGCCCTCTGGGGGGGAGCAGTGTGGCGGGTTTGGGAAAACCCCCACAACAGACTAAGGACAGACAGCTCGCTACTCCTGGTTTTTTCCGCTGCACTACTGAGATGTAATGTGCCATTCATGCATTGTGATGTTAATGTGCCATTCATGCATTGTGTTCATGCGTCCTGTCCTTACTGTGACCTAGAGTCTGAGATCAATACCCATACCAACTGCTGTGAAGGCTCTTTCATGTATTGTTGTAACTGGGTATATATGCTGCACGACTCTGTAACTCATGCTCTCACTCTGCAACTGCTGTTGACACACACACTCTGTGTCTCTTTGCTGGAGAGCCTCCGAGCCGCCCATAGGGCGAGCTTCGTGACGGCGGTATGATTTAATAAACCTGCTTAAAACCTCTCAACGCTGCTTTATTTCATGCCGCCGCAGAGACAACACTTTGAGAGTGTTCTGAACTGTCCGGATCCACCAGTGCTTGCAGACATCCCTGAGGCAATGCAAAACCTGGATATCAACCTAAGTAACATCACACTGGAAGAGATCAAGGCTGCTATCAGCAAACCAAAGAATTGCAAAGCACCTGGGGAGGATGGAGTCTGTGCAGAAATGCTAAAGGCGGAAGAGCAAGAACTATCACAGATACTACAGAAAATTTTACAGAACATCTGGGACTCTGAAACAGTATCAGAGGACTGGAAAAGAGGAATTATGCGGTGGCGCAGTGGTTAGCACTGCAGCAGCACAGCAACTCACCCTTGGCTATGGGATCCCTGGTTCGATCCCAGCCCATGACCAACAGTGATCTGTGAGGAGTTTGCATGTTCTCCCCATATCTGCGTGGGTTTACTCCGGGATTTCTCCGGTTTCCTCCCACAGGCCAAAAACATGCAGGTTAGGTTAATTGGAGACTCTAAAGTGGCCCTAGGTGTGAATGTGTGTGTGAATGGTTAAGGGATAGCGCCGTACTGTGGCTGCTTCATCCATCCAGGTGGATGCCCTCAATTTCCCCTCTGGGGATCAATAAAGTATACAAAATCAAAATTCCAAAAAGAGGCGACCTTACAAATTGTAACAACTGGAGAGGTGTCACCTTACTCTCCCTTACGAGCAAGATATTTAGTCGCATTATAATTCAAAGAATCACAATTGCAATTGAAAATATACATCAAAAACAAGCCAGTTTTAGACAAGGAAGATCTTGCATTAGCCATATTTTTACCCTCCGGCAAATCTTTGAACAGTCCCATGAATGGAATGCAACTCTTTATCAAATCAAATCAAACTTTATTGTCATATTGCTGTACATACAACTGTAGTGCAGGCAAGATACAGTCTTTATTGACTTTGAAAAGGCTTTTGACAGCCTCGAAAGGGACTCTCTTTGGAAAATTCTTCGCCATTATGGTATCCCACAGAAACTGGTCAACATCATCAGATTGCTGTACGACAACTTCAAATGCAAAGTCATCCATGATAACCAGCTCACAGAACCCTTCCAAGTCAACACGGGTGTGAAACAAGGATGCATTCTGTCCCCAATATTTTTCTCTCTAGCAATAGACTGGGTAATGAGGAAAACAATGCAAGGAAATAAGAGAAGAATACAATGGACCCTAGCCTCAATTTTAGAAGATTTAGATTATGCAGATGACATAGCATTGCTATCCAGCAGGCACAAGGACACACAGGAAAAGACTCATTCACTAACAACATCAGCAAGTTTAGTAGGCCTCAAAGTCAACACCAAGAAAACAGGTCCTCAAAATGAATACCAGAACACAAGATCCCATCATCATGGTCAACAACAGTCTGTTAGAAGACGTCCAGGAGTTTACCTACCTTGGTAGTAAAATCACAGCAGATGGTGATTGCTCTATGGAAATTAACACCAGAATCAGCAAGGCTAATCAAGCTTTTGCCATGCTCAGATCTGTCTGGAAAACAAACAACCTCAGCATCCATATACTAAGATAAGAATCTTAAAAAGCAATATACTTAGTATCCTCTTATATGGATTGGAATGTTGGAAGACATCCACCACCATTGAAAGAAAACTTGATGTCTTCCAAACCAAATGCCTCCGTAAAATCCTTAAGCTCTTTTGGCCCAATATGATATCAAATGAAGCACTTTACAGCAGAACTAACACTATCCCAATCTCTGAGAACATCCAGAGAAGACGATGGAGATGGATGGGCCATCTATGCCAAATGCCAACCATGGCTTACCCAGAACAGCACTACGGCGGACACCTCAAGGCAAAAGGAACAGAGGACAGCCAAAGGAGACCTGGCGTAGGACAATGGAGAAGGAACTTAGGAACAGAGGCCTGAGTCTGCAGGCTGCCCCACAGATAGCGGCCGACAGAGATAGATGGTGCTTCCTTGCAGTCGCCTCAAGTGCCAGACGGCGCATAGAAGACTGATGACGATGATTTTGGCAGAAGTCAGTTTTGCTCTTGTAGGATCTTTTTCCCTGCGTTACTGACAAATGTTCTGGTCTTCAGTTATAACCCATCACCATGTTACTGGCCGTGATGATCCAGTCCTCGCCCAGATGAGCATGGAGTCCACGGCATCAGCTTCAGAGCTAACAGTGCTACTAGGGAGTTAGCTTACCAAGCACGGTTTATGTTGTTATTTTCTTGAAATTCCAGTCACCTATTAGACATCTATGTTTTCACCTGGTTCACTAATCCAAAGTCATTAATATATCTCGTGTCATTCTGGCTTCTTTTGTTATATTTTTGCCATGATGGTACATTGAAGTAGTATCAGTAAATGGGACCTTTAAAATAAATTTACTACTGAAATCTTCAACAATGGCTGAGTGCTGTCAGCCACTGCTGTGACCTAACCCCTCTGGCTGTTTTTCTGTTGATTATCAGAGTCTCGTTTGCATAGTCGGCCTGGCTGGCCCACTTTTCTAGTGCCCTCCACTTGAAACCTTTGGCCCAACTTTGTTGCTTGGGAATGTGACCTCAAGTGCTGCCAGCTTGCTGTTATTGGCTTGTGATGTCTCCCATATTGATCAATCATATTGTGTGTAATGCTGCTGAGCGTTATTTTGTATGTGTGTGTACCTCTGGTGCCTTTGAAGCCGACGTTACCAGGTGGTCCTCTGGGGCCGGGCAGTCCTGGAGGTCCAGGGATACGAGAGGCTGAAGTTTCTGGGGAACCTGCACACAAACATATGCACAGTTAAAACTAATTAAAGTGTGAGGTGGACATCAATAAAGTATCAATTTGGTAACACTTTACAATAAGGGCTCCATGATAAAGGAATTACAAATATTTTATAAATAGGTTATTACATAGGTTATAAATGCTTTATAATGTCAATCAACTTTATTTGATTCAATCAATCAACTTTATTAACATGAATAAACAATTCTAAATGAATTACAAGACATTTTTTGTAGGCTCACTATTTGACAAACTGCACTAATTTTGCCAATCCTGTTAAGTGTCAGATTTTTCAGTTTGCTCGGATTTCTTTATCTTGTTTATTAGTCAGTGGACACACTATTCTGATCCAACAATTTATAACCAACCAGTAAGTGATTTGTTATTTTTTAACAAGGGTGATGGGGGTAGTCACCAATTTAGCATGAAGTGCAAATGTATAAATGTAAATAAGCTACAAATTTGCAAGAATTAAGGTGCAAAGATATGATAAAAGATGCCAATTTAAAAATTAAAAAAAGTTGCAAATTACAATTTAATTACACAGAATAAAAATGTAACCAGCCTCCAGACTGTCATAAATTTCTGAGAAAAAAAGTCAAAATTTATGAGAAAAAATAGTTGAAAATTTACAGTAAAAAAGTTGCAAATTCATAAGAAAAAGGTTGCATTGTTGAGAAAAACGTTCCAAATCTATGAGAAAAAAGTTACAGATTTAAAGAGGAAAAAATGCAAATTTACAAGAAAAAGAACTGCAAATTTATGAGGAGAAAAGTTGCAAATTTATGAGGGAAAAAAGCTGCACATTTATGAGAAAAAAGTTATAATTTTTTTTTTTAGAAAAAAGTTGCCAATCTACGAGAAAAAGTTTGAGAGAAAATGCAAATTTACAAGAAAAAGAATTGCAAATTTATAAGAAAAAAATTGCAAATTTATGAGAAAAAAAATCCCAAATTTATGAGAGAAAGTTACAAATTTTTAAGTAAAAAGTTGCTGATTTATCAGACAAAAGTCAAATTTTTGAAAAAAAAATTGGCAACTACACGACAAAATTTTTTTTTGCAAATTTATGAGAAAAAATGTCAAATTTTTGAGGAAAAAATACAAAATTTTGAGGAAAAAGTTGCAAATTTATCAGAAAAAAGTCACAAATTTATCAGAAAAAAGTCATAAATTTTCAAGTGAAAAGTTGCAAATTCATGAGAAAAAAGTCAATTTTTTGAAAAAAATTGGTAAAATTGCAAGAAAAAAGTTAAGTTTTCAAGGAAAAAAGTCACAAATTTATGAGAAAAAAGGTGAAAATTTACAGGAAAAAAGTTGCAAATTTACAAGAAAACACTGGCCATTCAAAGTCATGTTATTCAATTAAATAACATGATACAGAAAGGTTTATGATGACATGGGGGGGAGGGGGATTCTCCTCTTTTTCCAGGTTGGGAGGGGCAATGTGTCCCCCACCCTCCCGGATTACCCCAGGGGCTGGGGATGATGGCAGGTCATTTTGCCAACAAGAAAAAACAGCATCTTCCCTCAAATCATTTACTGTTTACAACACACTTAAGGTTACATCTGGATAGTTGACCTTGCCAAATGGTGAGCCTACATCAGAGAGTGAAATGTCTTACAACTCATTTATGATTGCTTAATCATGATTATAAATTATTTATAACCTAAAAAAATAACCTAATTACAAATGATTTATAAATCATTTTTAAGGGAACCCTTATTGTAAAGTGTTACGATAAATTTTAAAAAATGTTATTTTGCTTAACTATTTAACACTGTTTGAATAGCTGAATTGCACTGACTGATACAGTGGATTTAAAAAGCGTCCACACCCCTGTTAAAATGCATAGTTTGACAATAGATCATTTTCAAATGTTTGCCACCTTTAATGTGATCTACAACCTGTACAATTCAATTGAAAAAAATATATTCAATAAAGTATTAGTTTAAGGGGGTACACACTTACGCAACTAACTTGCATGTTTTTATTGTTTATATTTTTTCTTTCTAACGGTCACACATTTATGAGGAATAAGATGCAGATTTATGAGAAAAAAAGTTGCAATTTTCTAAGATTAAGGTTACAAATTTATGAGAAAAAAGTCAGCCATTTTTGAGAAAAAGTTGTAAAGCTACGAGAAAAAAGTTACAGATTTATAGGAATATTTTTTTACAAATTTACAACCAAAAAATTTGTAAATTTATGAGAAAAAAGTTACAAATTTTTTTAGAAAAAAGTTGCAAATTTATGAAAAAGCAGCAAATTTTTGAGAGAAAAGTTGAAAATCTAAGAAAAAATAAATTACACATTTAAAGGAAAAAATCTGCAAATTTACAAGAAAAAAAATTAGCAAATTTATGGGAAAAAATTACAAATTTTTGAGCAAAAAGTTGCAAATTTATGAGAAAAACATCACAATTTTTTGAAAAAAAGTTGCAAATCTACAAAAAAAGCTACAGATTTCAAGGAAAAAATGACAGATTTACAAGTTTAAAAAAAAGGTTCCATTAAGGTAGAAAAAGTTGGGAAAGTTTTTTTGACCTTGCATTTAACAGGGGTCTGTACACCGTTTATATCCACTGTAATTATTGGTCAAGTTTCTGTCCTTGAGGAACAAATTGCTTCCACTTTTTTACAATATGCACTATCACATGAATGCCTAATTATTAGCAAAATTAATTGAAACAATCACAGTGCAGGTCAGTGTCAACAGTGTGGATGTTAGTTTGTTGTGTTTTTCAACAGATTTAAGAGAAGGTTGAGCTGCTGCTGCAAGATGGACGAGAGGCTCATTTTTAAAAAGCATTAACATGTTTATATCATTATCAAAATATAAAACAGCATGAACTCATTCACTGATTGTACATGGACTATAATGACTAAGATCTACTTTGCACAAGCATCATGCGCAGTGTGGCTGTTTTTACCCAGATAAAGGACACACAAACACATTTGTGCGGTGAAATCTTGAAATCTTGTCTCATTAGGTGTGAGGAGGGCAGCCGCTTACGTCCGCCCATCTGTTTGTCCATCTGTCCCCGTCTCAACTCTCACTCAAAAACTGACGTAGCTGTGTACACCAAACTTCACATACAGGTCAACCTAGGGATTAGCACCTGTTGCTATGTTTTTTATGTCAAAAGGTCAAAGGTCACAGGGTCATAAAAACTCAAAATCTCTTCTGGTTTAATCCAGGGGTCGGCAACCTCTATTACGCAAACGGCCATTTTGAAAGGTTTTTTTTGACCAGCAAAATCGCATGGAGCCACAAAAATATCTGAGCCTGGAAACTGAGGTAAAACAGCAACGCTACCAGCACGAACTGGCCCGACACTAACAATATTAAGGTTTTTCCCCATAAAAGTACAACTTTTTTCAAAAATTTTAGATTTTTGGCATAAACTTTCTTCTTTTCTAATAAATTTGTCTTTTTTCTTAGAAAATTTGGTACCTTTTCAGGTAAAACTGCAGTGTCTTTCCACATAGATCTGTGACATTTTTCTCATTAAAAAAATGCAGTTTTCAGAAAATTTGTTTTTTCAGAAATTTTGTGATTTTTTTTTTTCTTGCAAATTTGCAAGCGTTTTTCTAATAAGATTTTTTCCATAAATTTTCTGCTTTTCTAATAAATTTGGTCTATTCTCCCTAGTAAATTTGGTACCTTTTTTGGGTAAAACTCTAGCACTTTTCAAATAAATGTGACCCGTGCTGGCAAAATGAGTCAAAATGAGGAAATTTTCTAAACTGAGGTAACATTATTTTCATATTCTGTATTGAAAGTCCTTCAAAATGATATTTAATTTGTAGGAATTGGGCAAAAACTGACCAGCAACAAGCCAATTTTGTTTATATTTTTGGCTGGTTTGAAAACTTGCGTTCGATCGGTCCTGAGTTATGTGTTCTGCAAAAACGTGTATTTTTAGAAAGTAGGAGTTCCAAGCTTTACAATGTTGCCAGGCACTGACGGGGGTTTCCCGGCACTTGCCGCTGGCAAACAAAGAAAAAAATCATGATTTTTGACTTCTTGTGTCTGTAGCTTATAATTACCCGGTCCGCATTCCGACTCATTTTGCAAGCACGGGTCAAAAATGTGTAACATTATGCTTAAAAAAATGCAACTTTTTCAATAAATGTGTGTTTTTTCCCAAAAAATTTTGTGACTATTTTTTACAAATTTGTTGTGGTGTTTTCCTCATAAAATTGCAATCTTTTTTCCTGAAATCTGTGAGAATTTTTGGCATACATTTTCATCTTTTCTCATATTTTTTTTTAAATCTTTCTAATAAATTCATATTTTTTTTTCTTACAAATCTGTGCCCTCTTTTCACTGAAAGCTTACAATTTTTTTTCAAGGCCTTAAGGAGTCACTGGCTATAGGCAAAAGAGGCACATGTGGCTCCAGAGCTGCAGGTTGCAGACCCCTGGTTTAGTCATTTTATGGTAAAAGTTGGGGTTAGAGGGTGATAACTGTTTTTGTGTGATCTGCCCTGGCTCATTTTAATCGAAAATGTGTTGATAAAAGAGTCTTCAGTCAGCTGAACTGTTGTGCCAACTAAAATATTTAGTCCCAGTAGCAGGCCCTGGGACTAAATTACTGAAGACTGTAGCACTGATAAGCTCAGACTTTATAAATTCTGCATTCCCCAGCGGAGAATTTCTAACCCCCCCTTGGAGGGAGGGAGGGTCTCATACATACTACTGCATCTCTCATACATACTACTGCACACCTATGGACATTATGTATATTATTTGTATATTATAGTTCTGGTTAGTTTTCAAGTATGTCTCAGGGAAGTGTGAATGGCTGTGTTGGGGTGGGGTGTGTGTGTGAGTGTGAGTGTGTCTTAAATTATGTTCTTTTTACTTATATGGATGTCGAGAGAAACGCAATTTCATCTTGGCTGCACTACAGTTGTATGTACAGCAATATGACAATAAAGGTTGATTTGATTTGATTTTGATTTGAGGCTGTGAAAGGGGGGAGTAGCCGAGCTCTCACACACGCTGCAGCTGCAGTGATCAGCCAGAGACGCACAGAGAGAGTGTCTGCTCTTTGTAATGAAAACTAAACGTTAAAAGTAATATTCCACTGTATTAAGTTGATGCTGACAATTCTTGTCATAACTGCAGTAAGTCAGAGTAAGACGAGTATAGGGAGTATTAAAGGTCCATTTCACTTAAACATACAGTAATGTGACTGGGTGTTTTACCCTTAAAAAAGCATTCTGTTGTCATATGACTACAGGAAAAGTATTAAAATCTCTTTTCACTTAAAAATAATTATATTTTAACATTTTGGCAGAATGGGCAGACGCTGGTTTTACTCTGATAGAACTTTTCACCACGTCACTGACAAATGATCCGGTCTTCAGTTACAACCTATCACTGTGTTATTGGCTGTGATGATTTAGTCCCTGCCCAGAGTTAGCGTCAGAGGTAAAAGTGCTACTAGGGAGTTAGCTTACCAAGCATGGTTTATATTCTTACTTTCTTTAGACTTCAGTCAGCCTAACAGACATCCCTGTGTCCCAACTTCACTGGAATTGGGGTTTGTAGTAGGGGTGTACCAGACCACATTGTTCAGGAAAATACAGGTATAAATTCTGATATCAGCGTAAAAATGAATAGCGTGATATTTGGAGTCTGCTGCGTGATGACGTCACAAAGTTACTCTGCTGCCGGAAGTTATATTATGACGTTTCCACAGAATTGGCAAAACAAGTATGGCACAGGAAGCTACCACCAGAACAGGGATAGCGATAAGGACCTGTACTTATATAGCGCTTTTCTAGTCACACAAAGACCACTCAAAGCACTTAACTAGTAGGCACACTAACCCTCTAGTCTAAGGGCCTATAGCAGACAGATATCAAGGGATAATTTAGAGTCACCAATTAACCTAATATGCATGTCTTTGGATTGTGGGAGGAAACCGGAGCCCCTGGAGTAAACCCACACAGCACGGGGAGAACATGCAAACTCCCCACAGAAAGGTTCCCACCCCTGCTGGCCTAGGGATTCAAATCTGGAACCTTCGAGCTGTGAGGCAACAGTGCTAACCACTGTAGCACCGTGCTGCCGATACAGGGCCAGTATCACGATATCGATACAATACCGATACTTTTTAATAATTAAGGTGGCTGCATCATCAAATTACTAAATCTGAATGAATTTTCATGATCTTTAAGTGTTTTGTGATTTTGCCTTTGCATTATTTTTTTTTTCCAATGTGTTTTTATTGAAATCAGTTTCAGAAATTACAGACAAGTTAGCATAATACTTCTTGAAACAAAAAAAAAAAAATAAAGATACACTTATTTAACACATATACATATATGTATATAGGATCGAATAGTGCATCAACAAGTACTTCACACTTAAGCACCAGATTTTTTTTATTTTTTTTTTTAATATCCCCTGAAAACCCCCACCCCACCCCAGCTCACAAAATCAGTGGAGGAAGTACCTCAACAGGCATATAATTTGAAACAAATACACATAATAAAGTAGGGAAAAAAATAGCAAAAAAAAATATATATATATATATATAAAACAAGGCACATGCTGACATAATTAGATGGGTAAGACTTTTAGATTAGAAAAGTAAGATATAAAACATTGCCATTTCTGGTAAAACCTTTCTGTGCATCCTCTTATAGTGTATTTAATTTTCTCAAGTTTTAGAAAAAACATCATGTCCTTGAGCCATAGGGAAATTGAGGGATATCTGACAGATTTCCAATGCAGCAGTAAAGTATGCCTTGCTATTAAGGATGTAAAGGCCACAATATCCCTTTGTACCGAATTCAAAACTACAGAGGAGTCAGGAATCCCAAATATGGCAATAAATGGAGAAGGCAGCAGAGTCACTTGAAGAACCATGGAGATAATTGTAAAGTAACTAGACCAAAAACTGTATAATTCCGGACAAAGAAAAAACATATGGCCAAGGTGGCAGGGAGATCCCTTACATTTATCACAACTACCATCAACTTCTGGGTAAATCTCAGAGAGTCTCAGTTTTGAGTAGTGGACTCTATATATTACCTTAAACTGAATCAAGCTAAGACGAGCGCATGAGGAAGACGTTCTAATTCTGTTAATGGCATCCTCCCAAAGCTCATCAGTCATCTGTATACCCAATTCTTTCTCCCACAAATTTTTTATTTTGACACTTGAATCATCATTTAATGTTAAAATGGAATTATAAAGCTTGGATATCAACCCTTTATGTTGTGGACCATGTGAAACTATACTTTCCCAGGGCTGCTCAGGAGGGATAGAAGGAAAGTTAGAGATTGCCTTTGCATTATTAATTAGTTAAAACACAGGACAGAATTTGAGCAAAGTTTAGAGGTAAATAAAAAATATTTATCATAATAAAACTTTTTGTTCAGAAACAATAGAACAGTAACAAAACAGTTTTCCCCCATACATTGTCATGTCTGGATTTTTTGCTTAAATAAACAAACTGCACAAAACTGCACAAAATTATCACTTAAGAACAAATTAAAACAAATTCTTTTTTGAGGTAGAGTGTTAAGAAACAATACAAAAATTAAATAAAATGTCTCCCTTCATTTGAAAATATAGCCACACGGCGCTCCTCTTTCTCTTTGCCATTCTTCTGCTCCGTCTGTGCTGCTCGTGTGTGTGCGTGCCAGCAGCCAGTGTTCTGACATTTTACCATACTTTATCAGAATACCATACCCCGATGGCAAACCGATAGATATAGCAATCGATTTAGCATACTTTGTCAGAATCAGCTACACTGCAAATATGGCACTAACATTACATAATTGCTTACCTTCCGTCACCTGGGCTGCGGTATGCTATTGTTTACCTTCCATCAGCTGTATTGATTAATTTTTAACAGCAGGAAATAGGTGATCCCACTAACTTTAGAGGGATCACACTCCTCAGCCTCCCTGGGAAGGTCTATGCCAAGGTACTGGAGAGGAGAGTCCGGCCGTTGGTCGAACCTCGGATTCAGGAGGAGCAATGTGGTTTTCGTCCCGGCCGTGACACATCGGACCAGCTCTTTACCCTCTCGAGAATTCTTGAGGGTTCGTGGGAGTTTGCCCAACCAGTTTACATGTGTTTTGTGGACTTGGAGAAGGCATTTGACCGTGTCCCTCGTGGATTTTTGTGGGGGGTGCTTCGGGAGTATGGGGTATCGGGCTTGTTGTTACGAGCTATTCAGTCTCTGTACGACCGTTGTGAGAGTTTGGTTCGTATTGCCAACACTTGGTCGGAGTCATTCCCAGTGAGAGTTGGACTCCGCCAGGGCTGCCCTTTGTCATCAATCCTGTTCATAATTTTTATGGACAGGATTTCTAGGCGCAGCCAGGGAATGGAGGGTATCATGCTTGGTGACCACAGGATCTCATCTCTGCTGTTTGCAGATGATGTTGTCCTGTTGGCTTCATCCAGCAATGACCTCCAGCTCTTGCTGGGACGGTTTTCCGCTGAGTGTGAAGCGGCTGGGATGAGAATCAGCACCTCTAAGTCCGAGTCCGAGTCATGTGACTTCAGGAAAGTCACATCCCCCCTGCCCCCCCTCACCATCACAGGCTCTCCCATCACCTTTGCAGATTCCTTCTGCTTCTTGGGCACCACCATCACCCGAGACCTCAAATGGGAGCCAACCATCAGCTCCCTCATCAAAAAGGCCCAGCAGAGGATGTTCTTTCTGCGGCAGCTGAGGAAGCTCAAGCTACCCACCAAGATGTTAGTGCAGTTCTACACGGCCATCATCGAGTCCATCCTCACCTCCTCCATAACTGTGTGGTACGCAGGAGCCACTGCCAGGGACAGACTAAGGCTGCAGCGCGTCGTGCGCACTGCTGAGAAGGTGATAGGCTGCAAGCTCCCATCTCTCCAGGACCTGTACATCTCCAGGACCCGGAGGCGTGCTGGCCGGATCATAGCCGATCCTTCACATCCTGGTCACGTGCTGTTTGCCCCCCTCCCCTCAGGTAGAAGGCTTCGGTCCATTCGGACTAAAACCTCCCGGCACATGAACAGCTTTTTCCCCTCTGCCATCAGACTGCTGAACACTAAGTGACTTTTGACTCTCGTGCACTATGTACAGCAGCTCAACCAGACTCATGTCAATCATCACTGTTTTTCTGTTGCATTATTGACTGCACTATGTGGTACTTCACATTATCTGCTACATGCTAAT
Source organism: Pholidichthys leucotaenia (assembly GCA_020510985.1). Classification (NCBI taxonomy): domain Eukaryota; kingdom Metazoa; phylum Chordata; class Actinopteri; order Cichliformes; family Pholidichthyidae; genus Pholidichthys; species Pholidichthys leucotaenia. Next base: position 122,163,615 of record CM035836.1, on the reverse strand, counting down.
TTTTTAAAACTGCCTTGACTAGTACTACTTATTATTACTAGTATTATTATTATTATTACTTATTATTACTTATTTTTCTACACTTATTGCACGTTTCTAGCCCTTTAGTTTTTTAGTTTATCCCTTTTTCTCATTATGTTTTTAATGTTGCAGCATGGCACCGAGACAAATTCCTAGTTTGTGTATCACATGAACAATGGCAATAAATCTGATTCTGATTCTGAGTCCATGGTCCTCAGCCGTAAAAAGGTGGATTGTCCTCTCTGGGTTGGGGACAGGCTCCTGCCCCAAGTGGAGGAGTTTAAGTATCTTGGGGTCTTGTTCATGAGTGAGGGGAAAATGGAGCAAGATATCGACAGACGGATTGGAGCAGCATCTGTAGTGATGCGGACGTTGTACCGGTCTGTTGTGGTGAAGCGGGAGCTGAGTTCTAAGGCAAAGCTGTCGATTTACCAGTCAATCTACGTTCCTACTCTCACCTATGGTCACGAGCTTTGGGTAATGACCGAAAGAACGAGATCGCGATTAAAAGCGGCTGAAATGAGCTTTCTCCATAGGATTGCTGGACTCACCCTCAGAGATAGGGTGAGGAGCTCAGTCATCCGGGAGAGGCTCAGAGTAGAACTGCTGCTCCTCCACATTGAAAGGAGTCAGTTGAGGTGGTATGGGCATCTGATTAGGATGCCTCCTGGACACCTCCCACTTGAGGTGTTTCAGTCACGTCCCACTGGGAGGAGACCCTGGGGCAGACCCAGGACTCGGTGGAGAGACTACATCTCCCAGCTGGTCTGGGAACACCTTGGTATCCTCTCTGAAGAGCTGGAGCAGGTGGCGGGGGAGAGGGACGTCTGGTCTTCTCTGCTTGAACTGCTGCCTCCGCGACCCGGACCTCCGGAAAAGCGGTAAAAGATGGATGGATGGATGGATGGATGGAAACAGGGGTGTAACAGTATGCTAAAATCACGGTTCGGTACATACCTTGGTTTTAAGGTCACAGTTCAGTTCATTTTCGGTACAGTAAGCAAACAAAATGCAAAACATAAAACTGTTTATCTTTTGTATAAGCAAAAAAACCCTGCAAACTGCCAGCAGTCAATTCTCCAATAAATAAAATGTATACAATAAAATAAATTCTCTTTTTAGCAAATGAACAATGTAGACAAGTGCAACAATAGAAGTTTGAATAGTCTGAATTATTCTTTTATTCCTTATTGCCTGAAGCAGTGATTTTAACCAGGGTGCTCTGGTATGTCCAGGTTTCTATGAGAAATTAATTGTCTAATTTCACTTGTTAATTGGTCGAAAAAATTGAAAATTTGTCATTGTTGTGTATAGATTCTCACCCATGCACAACAACAGCAAATTATTTGCAATTTTTTGGACAATTAAGAAGGAACTTACCCGGGCACCCTTGAAAAACACTGGCCTAAAGTGCAGCATTAACAGATTTAGCTTGTTCTTAAAAGGATGGAATTATTTTCTGGCTGAAGAGGGCACAACAACAAACTTCATACCAGGGCACAGTTACCTTCAGCATGTGTTTAAACCTGGTGTTCTCAACAACTGAATATGGCCTTAGATCTGCTGTGATAAAAAACACCAAAGGGATTTGTTATTACTTTGGCTTGATCTGAAAAGCCCCGAGAGGCTGTCTGAATGCTGCTGGAAACTGCACTTGTACCGCGCTAAGGTTTATCTTTTTTTCGTGCTGCAATGAATATTCACGTTTGCATAGTGCCGTTTCAAATGAGTTAACAAGTTCAACATACTGTCAAAAGCATATCCGATGCCGTTTTCGCCTTATTCACTTAGCTTTATCCGTTCACCTATTTCCGGCTTCTCTGTACAGCCAGACGCGACATTCACTAGTCGGGCAGCCACAAGATGCACTGTTTATGTATGGCACGAAGCAGTTACACTTCATGTCCGTCACTCAACATGGTCCGTGTGGAACCTCGGTATGCCTCTGCACCGAACCAAAGGTTCCGTACTGAAAAATTCGAATACAAATAGATGTACCATCACACCCCTAGCAGGAAATATATATATAATATATATACAGTGCATCTGGAAAGTATTCACACGGCTTCACTCTTTCCACATTTTATGTTACAGCCTCATTTTAAAAGGGATTAAATTCATTTTTTTCCTCAAAATTCTACACACAAAACCCCATAATAACAATGTGAAAAAAGTTTTTTTGAGATTTTTGCAAATTTATTAAAAATAAAAAAACTAGGAAATCACATGTACATAAGTATTCACAGCCTTTGCTCAATACTTTGTTGATGCACCTTTGGCAGCAATTACAGCCTCAGGTTTTGTTGAATATGATGCCACAAACTTGGCACACCTTTCTTTGGGCAGTTTTGCCTATTCCTCTTTGCAGCACCTCTCAAGCTCCATCAGGTTGGATGGGAAGCGTGGGTGCACAGCCATTTTCAGATGTCTCCAGAGATGTTCAATTGGATTCAAGTCTGGGCCACTCAAGAACATTCAGAGTTGTCCTGAAACCACTCCTTTGATATCTTGGCTGTGTGTTTAGGGTCGTTGCCCTGCTGAAAGATGAACCATCGCACCAGTCTGAGGTCAAGGGCGCTCCGGAGCAGGTTTTCATGCAGGATGTCTCTGTACATTGCTGCATTCATCTTTCCTTCTATCCTGACTAGTCTCCCAATTCCTGCCACTGAAAAACATCCCCACAGCATGATGCTGCCACCACCATTGGCATGGTTATGAACAGTGCCTGGTTTCCTCCAAACATGGTGCCTGGCATTCACACCAAAGAGTTCAATCTTTGTCTCATCAGATCACAGAATTTTGTTTCTCATGGTCTGAGAGTCCTTCAGGTGCCTTTTGACAAACTCCAGGTGGGCTGCCATGTGCCTTTAACTAAGGAGTGGCTTCTGTCTGGCCACTCTACCATACAGGCCTGATTGGTGGATTGCTGCAGAGATTGTTGTCCTTCTGGAAGGTTCTCCTCTCTCCACAGAGGAACACTGGAGCTCTGACAGAGTGACCATCATTTTTTTGGTCACCGCCCTGACTAAGGCCCTTCTCCCCTGATCACTCAGTTTAGATGGCCGGTCAGCTCAAGGAAGAGTCCTGGAGGTTCTGAACTTCTTCCATTTATGGATGATGGAGGCCACTGTGCTCACTGGGACCTTCAAAGCAGCAGAAATTCTTCTGTACCCTTCCCCAGATTTGTGCCTCGAGACAATCCTGTCTCGGAGGTCTACAGACAATTCCTTTGACTTCATGCTTGGTTTGTGCTCTGACATGCACTGTCAACTGTGGGACCTTATATAGACAGGTGTGTGCCTTTCCAAATCATGGCCAATCAACCGACTTTACCACAGGTGGACTCCAATTAAGCTGTAGAAACATCTCAAGGATGGTTAGTGGAAACAGGATGCACCTGAGCTCAATTTTGAGCTTCATGGTAAAGGCTGTGAATACTTATGTACATGCGATTTCTTAGTTTTTTATTTTTAATAAATTTACAAAAATCTAAAAAAAAATTCACAATGTCATTATGGGGTATTGTGTGTACAATTTTGAGGAAAAAATGAATTTAATCCCTTTTGGAATAAGGCTGTAACATAGCAAAATGTGGAAGAAGTGAAGTGCTGTGAATACTTTCCAGATGCACTATACAGTGGGGTAAAAAAGTATTTAGTCAGCCACCAATTGTGCAAGTTCTCCCACTTAAAAGATGAGAGAGGTCTCCAATTTTGATCATAGGTATACCTCAACTATGAGAGACAAAATAAGAAAAAAAAAAATCCAGAAAATCACATTGAAGGATTTATAATGAATTAATTGGTAAATTCCTCGGTAAAATAAGTATTTGGTCAATAACAAAAGTTCATCTCAATACTTTGTTATATACCCTTTGTTGGCAATGACAGAGGTCAAACGTTTTCTGTAAGTCTTCACAAGGTTTTCACACACTGTTGCTGGTATTTTGGCCCATTCCTCCATGCAGATCTCCTCTAGAGCAGTGATGTTTTGGGGCTGTCGCTGGGCAACACAGACTTTCAACTCCCTCCAAAGATTTTCTATGGGGTTGAGATCTGGAGACTGGCTAGGCCACTCCAGGACCTTGAAATGCTTCTTACGAAGCCACTCCTTCGTTGCCCGGGCAGTGTGTTTGGGATCACTGTCATGCTGAAAGACGCAGCCACGTTTCATCTTCAATGCCCTTGCTGGTGGAAGGAGGTTTTCTCTCAAAATCTCACAATACATGGCCCCATTCATTCTTTCCTTTACATGGATCAGTCATCCTGGTCCCTCTGCAGAAAAACAGCCCCAAAGTATGATGTTTCCACCCCCATGCTTCACAGTAGGTATGGTGTTCTTTCTCCTCCAAACACGACAAGTTGAGTTTTTACCAAAAAGTTCTATTTTGGTTTCATCTGACCATATGACATTCTCCCAATCCTCTTCCTGATCATCCAAATGCTCTCTAGCAAACTTCAGACGGGCCTGGACATGTACTGGCTTAAGCAGGGGGACACGTCTGGCACTGCAGGATTTGAGTCGCTGGCGGCGTAGTGTGTTTCTGAAGTAGCCTTTGTTACTTTGGTCCAAGCTCTCTGCAGGTCATTCACTAGGTCCCCCTGTGTGGTTCTGGGATTTTTGCTCACCGTTCTCGCGATAATTTTGACCCCACGGGGTGAGATCTTGCGTGGAGCCGCAGATCGAGGGAGATTATCAGTGGTCTTGTGTGTCTTCAATTTTCTAATAATTGCTCCCACAGTTGATTGCTTCACACCAAGCTGCTTACCTATTGCAGATTCAGTCTTCCCAGCCTGGTGCAGGTCTACAACTTTGTTTCTGGTGTCCTTTGACAGCTCTTTGGTCTTGGCCATAGTGGAGTTTGGATGTCTGACTGAGGTTGTGGACAGTTGTCTTTTATACTGATAATGAGTTCAAACAGGTGCCATTAATACAGGTAACGAGTGGAGGACAGAGGAGCCTCTTAAAGAAGAAGTTACAGGTCTGTGAGAGCCAGAAATCTTGCTTGTTTGTAGGTGACCAAATTCTTATTTTACTGAGGAACTTACCAATTAATTCATTAAAAATCCTTAAATGTAATTTTCTGGATTTTTTTTTCACATTTTGTCTCTCATAGTTGAGGTATACCTATGATGAAAATTGGAGACCTCTCTCATCTTTTAAGTGGGAGAAATTGCACAATTGGTGGCTGACTAAATACTTTTTTGCCCCACTGTAAATGGGTCCACCCAGTTAATAATGGTCAAGTCCACCCTCCCTCCCTCCCACGACCCATCTCAGTATGCATACAGGCCAAACAGATCCACAGAAGATGCCATTGCTGCTGCTCTCCTCCTAGCCCTCACCCACCTGGACTCAAAGAACTCCTATGTGTGAATGCTGTTCTTGGACTTCAGTTCAGCATTCAACCCAATCATCCCCCAGCACCTAATACAAAAACTCAGACACTTGGGACTCCAAAACCTCTCTCTGTAACTGGGTGCTGGACTTTCTCACAGGGAGGCCACAGAATGTGCGGGTTGGCAGCAACACCTCCAAGACCATCACAATGAGCACAGGAGCCCCACAAGCGTGCGTACTCAGCCCGCTGCTCTTCACCTTGTTGACCCATGATTGTGTACCAGCCTACAGCACCAACCACATCAGTTTTGCAGATGACAACAGTGGTGGGCCTCATCACAAACAATGAAGAGGCCAACTACAGAAATGAGGTGAGCCATCTGGTCCAGTGGTGTAAAGACAATAACCTCTTCCTGACCGTGGGAAAAACCAAGGAGATTGTGATCGATTTTAGGAGAGGATACACACAGCATCCCCCTCTGATCATCGATGGAGCAGCTGTGGAGAGGGTGAGCAGCACCAAGCTCCTGGGGGTGCAGATCTCTGAGGATCTCTACTGGTCCAACAACACCCCATCACTGGTCAAGAAGACTCAAACTCACCTCTATTTCCTCCGCAAACTGAGGAGAGCACGAGTCCCACCCCCCATCATGTGCTCATTCTACCGGGGCACCAATGAGAGCATCCTCACCAGCTGTATCATGGTGTGGTACGGAAGCTGCACCGCCTCCTGCCGGAAGACACTACAACACACAGTGAAAGCAGCCAGCAAGATAATCAGTGCTCCTCTGCGCCCCCTCTCAGACATTTACCACACCCGCCTCACCCGCACAGCCATCAACATTGCAGGAGACACCTCCCACCTCTCACACTCCTTCAGCCTTCTGCCCTCCGGGAAAAGGCATCGGAGCCTCCGGGCCCGCTTCACCAGACTGCTAAACAGCTTTGTTCACCAGGCCATCAGGACCCTGAACTCTGCTCACAGCCCCCACCCCACCCCTGGACTGTAACACACTCACCCACACAATAACTACCTCAGCTGTTTGCACAGAAAGACTTGGCACACCAACAGTAACACATCTGCTGCTGTTGTCATGAGTCTGAGCTCAATTATTCCCTCTGAGCTCAGACTCAATTTATTTCTGAGTTTTGCTTGTCTATTATTACTATGTTGTCAGTTTTCTGTATATATTTTAGTTTATTGTCACTTATGTGCCCTCCTCTCTCAGACATCCCCACTCACTGCTCACAGGCTGTTCCCAGCTGTGAGTAGTGGGTAATTATTAGGTCACCTGCCTGCTTAGCCCACACAGGCTGCTCATTTGTTTGTCCAAGTATTTAAGGACTGCAAGTTCACTATTTCACTGCTGCAGCATTGGATTGTTTGCACTGTATGGACTTCATCCCCTCTGTGTACTCCTCTCCTCCTCCAGAGCCATCCCTGCTCTGGAGTGTATCCTCTGTAAGTTACCTTTGTTCGTATTTTTGTGTTGTCTGCACCGTTTGGTATTTTTGTTAATAAATGTTACACTGCAGTTCAGCACTTGGATCTGTTTTTCTGCCCCGGAGGGGCCAATTCATGACAGCTGTCTGTCTGTTACTGAAATACTGATCATGTACAGTCCAATCTGTCACTGTCTGCACCTACACTACCGCCTTAAACTTGCAATTACGGGTATTACGGCTCCACTTTTTCTGTATATAGGATTGCTGGGTGTTATCTTTATTTGCACTATGGGATTGCTGGGTTTTATCTTTTACCTTTGTTTGCACTATGGGTAACATTACCATACATAGATTGCTGTTGTTGTGTTTCATCGTTACGCCTTCTTTTCTTATATATTGTGCACACCACTAAGAGAGAGAGAAATGGCATTTCAATTCTCCCATATGTCCTGTATGTATAAAAGTACTGACAATTAAGAATCTTTGAATCTTGAATCTTAAATACACACACATTGAAAACACGCCACATTTTTGGATCAGCCAATCACAGTGCAGCGTCGTCAGCTGTATCGTATGCTGAAATTATGAGCGGAAGTGTATTTCCTGTTACTACGCATGCGTGGCATGCATAGTAACAGGAATAAGAACAGTAGGACATGGCTATTCTGATAAGTAAGCTAAAATGTCAGAACACCGGTGGCTGCTGCTTGCCAACTTGTTTACCTGGCACTGCTGAGTCACGTGATGGTACAACATAAAAACACAAGAGGTAGGAGGAGGAAGTAAGGAATAGATGGTGGTGATGCACCTAAACGCTGGTTGCCAACTGCTGTAATATAAGAAGAAGAAGAGGAGGAGCAAAGCGTGCCTGCTCCATGCTGTGATGGGAGCGGCACACACAGACACAGAGTACCAATGTTATTACACTGGTATTGATCAATATCAATACCAACATTGGTATCGATATTATCAATATTTGGATCGATCCGCCCACCACTAGCTACTGCTCCGTGGTCACAGCATCTGCGTTGAGTTGTGTTGAAGTATTTTAAGGCAGTTTCAGACTGCTGCTTTGTCAAAAAAAAAAAAAAAAATGGTGCAGCAATGGGAATAATCTACCTGCATTTTTTCCAACATGTACAGTACAACAAATCAACAACGCAGTTGGCTTTGGAACAGTGTCGATGTCCCAAGTGTCCAGAGTTTTATTTTCATTCTGTTTCAGCTGCTTCAGCTTGATTTTATTCAAACATTCGAACAAAAAAACCCACATCCCTTCAGTGCAATGACAGCCAAAAAGTCCCAGGAAATGTCTGTGCAACGGAGACTACTTATGCTGGTAAACTGATTCAGCATAAAACCCCGACTACGCAAGTGCACTTACAATGTGGTTTATGTTATTTTCTTGTAATAGTTGATACAGAAAAAAACATATTTGAAACTCGATCTCAGCTGCTGTTTATAAACTGGAAAAATAAGAGTTTTTGCTTTGTTTTTACTAAATATGTTGACATTACATACATCGACCCCTGGTGGGACCAGCGATGGATCCACTCCAGTTCGCCTACCAGCATGGCATCGGGGTGGAGGATGCAGTGATCTTCCTCCTTCACCGTTCCCTGTCCCACCTGGAGAAGCCTGGGAACGCGGTGAGGATCATGTTCTTTGACTTCTCCAGTGCTTTCAACACCAGCCAACCGATGATCCTGAGGGACAAGCTGCTGTGCGCAGGGGTGGACCAACACTAACACCTGCCATCATGGATCCTGAACTACCTCACAAACTGGTCACAGTTTGTGAGAACCCTGGATTGTGTGTCCAACACGATCATCGGCAGCACGGGGGCTCCCCAGGGAACGGTTTTGGCTCCCTTCCAGTTCATCCTTTATACTGCGGACTTCTCACACAACACAACACACTGCCATCTACAGAAGTTCTCTGACGACTCTGCGATCGTCAGCCTCATCTCCAACAGAGATGAAGCTGAGTACAGAGGACTTATCCAGGACTTCGTGGACTGGTGCCAGCGGAACTGCCTCCAGATCAACGCGAGGAAAACTAAGGAGCTGGTGGTGGACTGCCGCAGGCAAGGACAACCCCTCACAGCACCAGTAAACATCCAGGGAACAGACATTGAGATGGTGACATCCTACAAGTACCTGGGTGTTCATCTGAACAATAAACTAGACTGGTCACACAATACCGACGTACTCTACAAGAAGGGACAGTGCAGGCCGTTCCTACTGAGGAGGCTCAGGTCTTTTGGTGTACAAGGGGTGCTCCTGTAGACATTCTACAGCACGGTGGTGGCATCAGCCATCACTTTTGGAGAGGTCTGCTGGGGCAGTGGCATTACAGCAGCTGATAGGAAGAGACTGAATAAACTGATCAAAAAAGCTAGTTCTGTCCTGGGGCAATGCCTTGACCCAGTGGAGGAGATAGGAGAGAGAAGGATGGGGGCTAAACTGTCATCTCTGCTGGAGTCCGAGTCTCACCCTATGCAGGATATACTGAACGCACTGAGGAGCTCATTTAGCAGTAGACTACATCATCCTAGGTGAGCGACCGAGAGGTTTCGCAGGTCCTTCCTACCTATGGCTGTCAGACTTTATAACCTAAGCAGGGCTGCTCGCAAAGATAGCAAAAAAAATCAAAAAACAAAAAACGTGACGACCTAATAGTATTGAATGCAAAAGACGCAACAGACTTACACAAATGGTCCCCTCCAGTATACAACTAGGACAATATCAGTCACTATGGAGGGTGACAATATGTATGGGGACATATTCATACTATGTAGGATAAGTAGACGGTTATGCTGTTTATTGCATCTAGCTACAATGCTCCGCACTGTGTATATATATTTATATATATATGTGTACATATGTATATTCACTGCTCTTATTTTCTTATCTTCTAAATTACTGCTCTGAGTGTTGCTGTCCCTGTGCTGTTGCAATCCCAGAATTTCCCCATTGTGGGACTAATAAAGGCTTATCTTATCTTATTAAATAACGCTGACCTGTGAAACTGTTCTTTATAAATTAAAAAGAAAAACTAAAATTTGTGACATCGGGAACAATATCATTATCGTGAAAATTTGCAAAAAATACTGTGATATCATTTTTAGGCCATATTGCCCACCCCTAGTTTGTAGCTCAACAACAAATGAAGCTAGGGTCACAAAAGTTCATACACTGGCTGAAATTGGGATGGTTTTGGTGTCAGTAGCCTGCAAAGCCAACACAGACAAAAAGTATGTTATTGATGCATTATATATATATGCTCATATGAAAAGTGAGAAAGAAATGGGTGGCTGCTCAAATCTGTGGCTAGAGAATGCGAAGTAGAGGCATGGGTCTGCAACTCTGTAGAGCTGAAATTCAGTGTAGTACTAACTGCGTTCATCCATTTAAAGTCTCTTCCTGTGTTTGATGTGTTTGTGTCAACAGTAATAACAAAATCCCTAAGAAGCCCTCATCCAAAGCTGCTACCAAGCTTTGAAGTCCATGTAAAATCAGTGACTTGTGTTTCACAGCAGGAGACCCCTTGTGGCCAAAGGTGAGAAAAGCAGCTTAGAATGGAGAGGCTCTCCCATCCAAGTCTGAAGCTGGCCTGCACTCTATACTTACCACCAGTCCCTGCACAGCGCAAAAAACAAAACAAAAAAAAGCATTTTGGCAGAGAGATTCTGCCTGCCGAAAGTTGAGTTTGTTGGCTTTAATTTTGCTCTGGCACGCTGATATTGCCATGGTGATCACAGCAATATGGCTGCCATTAGGGTACCTGTAGGACTGACCTTCGGGCCTACCCTCAGGGTAGATGATGCAGGGACCAACGGAATTTCCTTGGAGGACAGTAAAATCAGTCAGCCATTATGTTTCATAGTTTGACTCTATATTGTCTTGTAGTCTTACTGATGAGCTTGCTGTTTTTCCAGCAAAATATTTAGAAAATTAATGACTAATATACTTTAAATTTGCTAGTTTGTGTTGCTAGTTTTTGCATAAGGTGGTAGATAAAAATAAAATTTAAACAAAACAAACATCATTTGAAACTCAAAATATGTTTAAAGGAGAGAAAGGAAACTTAAAATTCAACATTATAAAAAAAAAGATTCAGTAAATCAGCTTGTCAGTTTTCCTCATAAAGACCTGTAGAGCTGGATTTATGCTTTGCCCGTCTGCTCAGGCACGAGGCCCGTGGGAAATACATTTCGCCATCCTCTCCTGTTCACTAGGCTCCACAGAATGGAGTGCGTGCAGCCAAAATTTTGGGACTGCGTTGACTGTGTGTGCCGACTACGCAAGGTCCAACCTCCTATTCAAAAGGTGGCGCCACTGACACAGCATACAAAGACAAAGAGGAAGACGAAAAATGAAAACAAAACGTGATGAGATCAGAGAAAGAAAAAGAAAAGACGATTAACAGTAAAAGTACAAAATATAGGAGTTCCTTTTCTCACCTTCGTGTAGTTGCTATTGTCATTGCTAAACCGCACATGACGCTTGCTTTTCTTCTCTTTGATATAGCTGGTGAACAAACTGGCACACCAGTGCTTCCTATTGGGCTGGGGTAAAGCTGCAGATGATCGTTATGCGCATGCATCAAATGCTTGGACGTCCTTGTCGAAGCATAGGTGCATCACAGACTTGCAAAGCATATATCCACCTTAAGGGATCAAAAAGCCTGAGCCTTCATTTCTGTGTGAACTTACCAGATGGGCCCTGAGGTCCAGGAGGGCCAGGCTGTCCAGGGAGGCCAGGGGAACCCTGGAGCCCTTCAACGCCATAGGCTGGTATACCCGGGTTACCTTTCTCTCCTTTTGGGCCAACAGTGCCGGGAAAACCTGGGGATCCTGGACGAGCTGTGGAGAAAGATCCGATAGTTCAATTTATTGCACTGATCAATAAAACACAATACCGGCGGATCACTGATATCTATGCATCCCTATCAATAAGTATTTCATCAAATCTGGAATGACTACCTGGTCCAAAACCACCATCTCCTGGTTGGCCTGGAGGTCCTGGGAGTCCAGGATATCCCTGGTCACCTGGGATGCCAGGGACGCCACTGAAACCGGGGTTGCCAGGAGGTCCTGCAGCCAATCACAGAAGAGTAGGTTAATATAGGAACTGTATATCAGAAGAAGAAGGGTCTTCATTTGCTCTGAACATCCATCCATTCATCCATCCATCTTCTACCGCTTTTCTGGAGGTCCGGGTCACGGAGGTAGCAGTTCAAGCAGACAAGCCCAAACTTTCCTCTCCCCAGCCACCTGCTCCAGCTCTTCAGAGAGGATACCAAGGTGTTCCCAGACCAGGTGGAAGACAAAGTCTCTCCAGTGAGTTGTGGGTCTGCCCCAGGGTCTCCTGAAATGTGCCCGAAACATCTCAAGTGGGAGGCGTCCAGGAGGCATCCTGATCAGATGCCCAAACTACCTCAACTGGCTCCTTTCAATGTGGAGGAGCAGCGGTTCTACTCTGAGCCTCTCCTTGATGGCTGAGCTTCTCACCCCATCTCTGAGGGTGAGTCCAGCAATCCTACAGAGAAAGCTCATTTTAGCTGCTTGTATCCGCAATCTCGTTCTTTCAGTCATTACCCAAAGCTCATGACCATAGGTGAGGATAGGAAAGTAGACTGACCGGTAAATCTACAGCTTTGCCTTAGAGCTCAGCTCCCTCTTCACCATGACAGACCAGTACAATGTTCGCATCACTGCAGATGCTGCTCTGATCTGTCTGTCAATCTCTTGCTCCATTCTCCCCTCACTCGTGAATAAGACTCAGAGATACTTAAACTCCTCCACTTGGGGCAGGAGCTTGTCCCCAACTGAGAGAGGACAATCCACCTTTTTATAGCTGAGGACCATGGACTCGGACTTGGAGGTGCTGATTCTCATCCCAGCCGCTTCACACTCAGCACAAACCATCCCAGTAAGACCTGTAGGTCATTGCTGGATGAAGCCAACAGGACAACATCATCTGCAAACAGCAGAGATGAGATCCTGTGGTCACCAAGCATGACACCTTCCGTTCCTTGGCTTATGAATAGAATTGGTGACAAAGGGCAGCCCTGGTGGAGTCCAACTCTCACTGGGAATGAGTCCGACCAAGTGTTGGAAATACGAACCAAACTCTCACAATGGTCATATAGAGATTGGATAGCTCATAACAGCAAGCCCGATACCCCATATTCCTGAAGCACCCCCCATAAAAAACCACGAAGGACACGGTCGGATGCCTTCTCTTAGTCCACAAAACACATGTAAACTGGTTGGGCAAACTCCCACGAACTCTCAAGGATTCTTGAGAGGGTAAAGAGCTGGTCCGATGTGCCATGTCCAGGCCGAAAACCACATTGCTCCTCCTGAATCCAAAGTTCGACCAACGGCCAGACTCTCCTCTCCAGTACCTTGGCATAGACCTTCCCAGGGAGGCTGAGGAGTGTGATCCCTCTAAAGTTGGAGCACACCCTCCGGTCCCCCTTCTTAAAGAGAGGAACCACCACCCCAGTTTGCCATGCCAAAGGCACTGTCCCCGCCCTCCACACACTGTTGCAGAGGTGTGTCAACCATGACAACCCTACAACATCCAGGGCCTTGACGTACTCAGGGCAAATCTCGTCCACCCCCAGGGCCCGGCCACCGAAGAGTTTTTTAAACCACCTTGGTGACTTCAGCCCCTGTGATGGGCGAGTCGTCCCCCTCATCCACAAGCTCTGCTTCCTCTGTGGAAGGTGTGGCAGTGGGATTGAGGAGATCCTCTAAGTATTCCTTCCACTGCCCGACGATATCCCCAGTTGAAGTCAGCCGCGCCCCATCTGCACCATACACAGTGTGGACAGGGAGCTGCTTCCCTTTCCTGAGTCGCCGGACAGTTTGCCAGAATCTCTTCGAGGCAGACCTAAAGTCTTGTTCTATGGCCTCACTGAAATCCTTCCACACCAGAGTTCTTGCTTCAGCAACCATCCAAGCTGCACTCCACTTGGTCTGCCGGTACACCTCAGCTGCTTCAGGAATCCCAGAAGCCAGCCAAGCTCGACAGAACTCCTTCTTCAGCTTAATGCCCCCCCCACCCCCCACCACCACCACCACCACCACTGGTGTCCACCACTTGGTTCGGGGGTTGCCACCACGAGATGCACAGACAACCTGAAGAATAAATGACTTTGCATCTGTTACCTTGAATAAGAGTTCCCAGATTAGTAACATAAATGTCAGGTCCTGGAAGTCCTGGTTCTCCCGGATCTCCCTGCCAAATGTGCAAACAGGTCAGGACAAAATATCACAGTGGAAAATAAGCCTGAAAACCTGTTTTCACAGCAGCTAATATGTCAAAAAATTGTAGTGAAGCACAGGTGTTGCTTGCTAAATAGAACACTAGTACCACTTGTTTAACTTGTTTAGTTTATAGTGGCTAGCTTACCTAAATCAGTTGGCTAATTCCTACATTTTTTCATTTAAGCAAGGCTGAAAAAAAAAACTGCTGCAGGGTAAAAACAGTAATTGAATACAATTAATGGCAGGGTTCACAACAATTATCACAGAGCAATTGCTAAGTGACATAAATAAAGTTAAACAGGAGGCTAACACAGGCAGTCGTTACCTAGCTCAAGGTAACTTATGTACAGTGGTGGTAATTTATTTCTGCCCCTTAAAAGGAATTAAACCTCATTCTTTAAACACTTTGGCTCATGTTGATTTCTTTTCTAACATATAAACATACAAAAGATAAAAAGAACACATTCTTAGTTTTGTGCTTTTAAAAAGATTGCTAAACAAAGTTAATCATTAAGCAAGGTTACCTGGCTGCCCCCATTCTGTCTTAAATAGTTCAGAAAATGGTTTTAAACATATTTGAACCATATAACATATAACACTGTTTCACAACAGAAATAATAAATAGAGATAATCTTGTTCAGTTTAATATTTAAATCAACTAGCACTTTTACGGAGCCCTTAAGTCCTGAATAGTGACTGTTTTATGCACAAAGTGATAATTATCTTGTACACAACTTTATCAAGTACCTAATCATAATTTTCTCAAGGTGATGAGTACAAGAACATTACTTTTTTTCCACACAATATAAATACATTGTATGCATAAGTTAAAAAAAAATCTGTTTGCATAATAAAATAAAAATCCCTATTAAGGACTATGGGGGCTCTACATTTCTAATAAAAACAGAAAAAATATTTTTAACAACAACAGCACAGACAGTTAGTGTAATATTGTATGAGAGTTACAGGGAAATGATAAATTGCACAAAAACACTAAATGGAGTTTGAGTAGTGTATTTAGTTTGTAAAATTTAAGAAAGAGCGAGGTCATGATAACTATCAGGAGTTACTTTGAAACTCTAGTGAGGAAGCAAAAACTAATTTGTTTTACCTTGCGTCCTCTGTATCCTGGTTGGCCAGAGAAGCCTGGATTACCACTGAGTCCCTGTGTGGGGGGAGGGGAGGGGGTGGGGGGGGACAATGTAAAACTTGTGAGACTACACTACTCTGAGTCTCGATAGAAATTACTCATTGTGAAGCATTTTCATCTTACTGCATTCACAATGCATTTTTGTGAGGAAATGCACATTTTTTTTAGTTACAATGAATTCTTTCACAGTTTTAACAAGAGCACTCTGAGGCAAGTGCAATATCCCCTGCCTCTGTTTTTTTTTTTTTTTTTTTTTTTTTTTTTAAGATCTTACTGACGGAGAGCAGTTTTCAACTTTTCAATATAATTACTGTGGCAGAACCAAATTATGATAAACCCATCATCCATAAATATACAACAAAGTATACAACCCATAGCTGTAGGTCAAGATCTCAAGGTGAACCTGGGTAGCAAGTCTGGTGACCCTAGACAGCTTTGCATGTTCTATAGTAAGAGATGATAGGGAGTGCCGACCTTGACGTTTGATCTTTTGACCCCAAACCTGTAGTCAGAGGTTATAGTCTCAGAGTGAGCCTATGTAGGAAGTTTGGTGACCCTAGCTTTCTTTGCTGTTGAGGTATACTTTATAAGATGTGCTGATGTTGACCTTTGACCTTGCGATCCCAAAACCACAGTCACACTTCAGGGTCACAGGGTGAACCTGTATACCAAGTTTGGTGACCCTAGCTTTACTTGTACAGTAAAAAGGCATAAGGAAAGTTAACCTTGGCCTTTGACCTTTTGACCCCAAACCCATAGTCAGAGGTCAGGATCCCAAGGTGAACCTGTGTAGGAAGTTTGGTGACCCTAGCTTTCTTTGTTGTTGAAATATAGTTTATAAGCCATTTTGATGTTGACCTTTGAATTGTGATCCCAAAACCATAGTCACACTTCAGGATCACAGGGTGAACCTGTGTACCAAGTTTGGTGACCCTAACTTTACTTGTTGTACAGTAATAAGGCATAGGGGAATGTTAACCTTGACCTTTGACCCCAAACCCATAGTCAGAGGTCAGGATCCCAAGGTGAACCTGTGTACCAGGTTTGGTGGCCCTAGCTTTACTCGTTTTGTAGTAATAGTAAATGTACCTTTACCACCGGAGTGGTGGCTCAGTTGGTAGAGCATCCGCCCCACACCCAGGAGGCAGGGGTTCAAATCCTGGCTGGGTCATGCCAAAGACCATATAAAAGTGGAACTTCCTGCTGTCCAGCTTGGTGCTCAGCAATAATGGAATGGAGGAGGGAAATCTGTGGCGGCGCCTTACATGGCAGCGGCCCGCTGATTCTACACTTGGGGTGTGTGTGACTAACACTGTAGATAGGTAAAACACAATCTCGTTCTACTGTACATGATTGGTTGTACGGTTGAATGACAATAAAGGGTAATTTAATTTAATTTAAAATGTAGCATTTACCATAGTGCAACTACAATGTTAACTTTGAACCTTTGACCCCTTGACCCTGAACCCATAGTTAGGTGAGGGTGTAAGTCATCCAAGATGTGTATTATACAACTACTGTATCGATTTGAAAAGCCTACATCATTTCTTTCAGTAGTTAATGTGTTTAGAAGATTTAGGAAAAAATCTGACCTGACCTTTGACCTCAAGGTCATCCGATGAGAGTGAAATTGCAATATGCCCATCATCAGAGCATATCAAACCATGGTACCAAGTTTCAAAACAATCGGAACAATACTGTAGGAGGAATTGATTTCACAAGACCGTTACTGTCTATGAAGTGAGGTGAAACAGGAGGTCATAGGTCAGGGGTTAGATTCCCGCAAAAAACATCCCATCAGAACCAACTTGCAATATGCACATCCTTAGTGTATATCAAACCAAGGTATCGGACTAAAACTGTTTGTGGAGTTGATTTCACTAAAGTGGGGCAGACGGATGAACAGGTGGACTGACCCATAACATAATCCCCCTTCGGTCTTCGACCCCTTTGGGCGAAGACCGGTGGGGGATAATAAAAAGCATACCTTTTGTCCTGGGGCGCCAGGAGGTCCGTTAAAACCCGGTGGACCCTGCTTGGTGGCACAGAAAACAGCATCCACCACGGGAGAAGAAAAAAGGTAAAGGTGAGACCGATTTGAGCATAAAACAATAATCAAAAAAGCACCAGTGCAGTCTTACTCTGATCCCTGGGTATCCAGGAATGCCCTTCTCTCCATATTCACCACGGTAGCCAAAAGGTCCCTGAAATTAGGCCAAAAAATAATGTATACTCTTAGCATATCTGATATGATTCTCTCAGGTAAAGTTGGAATGATGCAAAAACAAAAACCATACAGGTCTGCCAGGATTTCCAGGATATCCTCTAACTCCCTTTGGACCAGGTTCACCCTTTGAGAGAAAGATAGAGAGCATTTAAATTCACCATAAATATGCAGCGAATAATAACCAGGATAACTGACTGATTATCACATACTGTAAATGCTTTCCAGTTCTGGGGTAAGACAAGCATCGGTTAATGGCGTGGAACATATGCAGAAATAATAATTCCTGTTTTAGGTTCAAGGGAATATCCCCAAATAGCACAAGAGACATATAGTAAATCTCCCAAATTTTCTTTTTTTAAACTACCTGAAATGTTAATTATTGACACAGACTATACATTATGATACATTTTCTCCGTTTTCTGTCTTAGAGTTGAGAAACTATGAAAAATCATTTTCTACCAGTACATTTTTTGCATTTTACTGATTATTTTCATACAGTGTAGATTCTGGGTTGCCTTTGTGCACTTAAAATTCTATTTATTTGCCAAAAGAGACAGACACATAGAGCATAAATACACTTATTGATTCAATGACTCTCTTCTTTTGATCACACATATAAAGTAAAATTCTCATAAGGTGGCAGTCCTAATTCTAAGCAATACCCATACGAAAGAATGGAGAATTGCTTTTTTTTTTACCACCTTCTTACTTTTACATTCAACAAATGACAAAACTCTTCAGTCATTATATGCTGTTATAAATTTTAGACAGTGCTAAGGAAATAGTAAAAACATTTAAGAGGAAATTAAGCAGCTTTATGAGATTTATAATAACATTGACTTCACATAGTTGTTCTTTGTAGTAGAAATAGAAAAATAACCCTTTTTAAAAACTGTCAACAATATAAGGATTATGATTATGCCAAATAAACCTTATAAGAATCTGAGGCATTCATTAAAAATAATTCAACACTAACAAGGTGGGAACTAGTTATTGATGAAAATACATCTAATCTAACAGTATTATATGAGTAAATCAAAGTGTCAGTACTGCAGAATTCTGTATTGATTAATTTAGTGCCATCGTGGTGATACAGTTTATTATGGAAGATCTGGTATTTTTATTAAAAAGGACAAAATACGGAGGGTGACAATATGTATGGGTACATATTCACAACATGTAGGGTAACTAAATAGACGGTTATGCTGTTTATTCCATCTAGCTACAATGCTCCGCACTATGTATATATATTTATATATTTATGTGTACATATGTATATTCACTGCTCTTACTTTCTCATCTTCTTTATTATTGCTCTGAGTGTTGCTATCCCTGTGCTGCTGCAATCCTGGAATTTCCCCATTGTGGGACTAATAAAGGCTTATCTTATCTTAAAAAATTAAAAGAAAAACAATAGTCAATGTTATATTTCCAGTAGAGTTCTAGAAGATGGGGTAAGTAACATAATTGGGGGATTGTTTGGGATGACAGAATGAGAAGAGACTGAAGGGTTTTCTTGAAAGCATTTGGAAGAAAATCTGTTCTTGTATCTTGCTGGGGAGGACAAAGATAGTGGAAAAAATTAATTACATCCTTAAAAATTTCTAAAGTTGTGATTTTCCAAAGGGAAATGATTTCTAGGAAATGAATGGAAATGCATGTTATGGTTAGCAGGAATTGGTTTCTTGATTTAGTTCTGGGCAGGGAGCACTGCTTGGTTTGTCACAGGATTTGGGAAAGGTTTCAGTTTATAACTCTCGAAAGCCTTCGTGTTTAATGAGATGTGCCAGCCTATTTCTCCACCAAATTGGATGGGGCTATAACTTGTATATAAATAGAGAGGATGGACTGCAATTCATGTACTGACCACAAACAATTAAGGGTTTCAAAGTCTTCAATGGATAACAACCATAGATGTTACTTGAGAGATGGCCGTAGCTCCAGTGGCATCACCAGCTGGTCTCATCTGAACCCTTGTCTTATTGTTATTTTGCTGGTTTGGCACAAGACATGACAAGCAGAGATGAACAAAGTGAGAGAAATTGTTCGCTCACTGGCTAACAGAATTAGGTGCCAATTGGAAAAGCTCAAATTTGTTGTCCTATAAATGTCCATAGTCTTCCGATGGACAGGACAGCTTCTTCAGCCACATGTGCTGCCACCTGCTGGATGTTTGACAGACTGCAGGTTTAACACAGTACAGTTTTTGGTAATGATTGACAAAACAGAAAAAAATATTAACAAACACTAGGCTACTTCATGACAAAAGTAAATCTTTTTTATATAATGTGTTAACTTATTTATCTTTTTTTCATCATGCTCAAATCTGCCACTACAATTCATTTTCATCCAGTGTAGGAAACACATTTTTTGCATCTTACATTTCTAATTATTCCCACAGAATTATCAACTTCTAATTGTGCTTTCCAACAAACCTGCTTTCCTTTGTCTCCTTTGGGAAAACCCACAAACTCCACAATACCATTGATCATTGGCTGGCCGGGGTCGCCGGGCAAGCCTACGTCACCCTGGATGGCGTAACCAAGGAGGACAGAACTGTTTACATGGGTCACCATGACTTCTGATGCAAAAGACGGCGAAAGGTGGCGAAGATGGTTCAAGAAGGTTTGGGCATTAAAGGGAAGAGAGGACAGACTGCTGAGTGATGGATGGACGGCATGAGGGTCTGCAGAGAGGAGCTGAGGAACTTTGAGGGTGATGTGATGATGAGAGGCTGGTATTTTTCATTAGTATAAAGAAGTCTTAATCTAGCAGTAGTTTAATAGTCTTAATCATTTTTCTTTACAGTTGTCAATCTCTGGAGACTGACAATTAATCCAAGACTTCACATTAATCTGTGTTAACATGTAAGAAAGTCAGTCTTACAGAGGTTAAAAGTTACAGAAATTCAAAATAATTCAGAAGTCCCATTAGTTTTTTGCCCTATTATATTACTAGCTGTAGGTCAGTTACACCAACTTACCACAACTTTAATTCTTTAAAGAGTCACTCCGTCAAAAATCGAGTTTTCTTTTCTTGTTAACATGTCTATAAGACATACAGTATTAAGAGCAAAATCGCTCAAATGTCTGATATCTCTGGGTTTTTTTTGTTTTTTTTTTTTTGCTGTAAAGTTTCACTTAAGCGCCACTCCCTGCTAAAGGGCGAGTTGAGACAGAACATTTTTGGTCGCGTAACTATTTGTGGTGCTGGCACGTGGATGTAGTGTTGAGCCAGTCAGGACACCCTTGCCTAACTGAAGTTATCCCCCAGGTTAGTTAGCATTTTTTAACAAACTACTTTGAAAACTTGACCCAAATTAAGAAGGGTTTTACCATTAAACTGCTTTTAAGGACCAATGCATTTTCAGCCATTATCCTGGGCCACGATCAATCAATCAATCAATCAATCAACCTTTATTGTCATGATGCTATGCATACAACTGTAGTGCAAGAAAGATGAAATTGCATTTCTCTAGGCATCCGTACTGTAAAAAGAACATAATTTAAAAACACCCTCACACACACCCTCACCCCCCACCCCGTCAGCCATTCACACATCCCTGAGACACATTTGGATATTACAGTAATGTTAACTTATTACAGTTGCAGTTAAAATGATAATAACTGCCTATGTATATATAAAACAATTAAAATGGCTAAATGAATCTAAGTAGCTAAGAGAAATAAATACTTAAAACTGACTAAAACTATAATATACATATAATAAACATAATGTCCATAAAGTGCAAGAATATGTGTAAAGGATTCCGGATCAATTGTTCAGCATCCTAACAGCTTGTGGAAGGAAGCTGTTGATCAGTCTGGTGGTTCTGCCTCTGATGCTCCGGAATTGTTTGCCAGATGGCAGCAGTTCAAAGTGTTTGTGCAGAGGGTGAGAGTGGTCCTTAACAATGTTCAGTGCCCTGCTCCTACAACGGCTCTGAAAAAGTTCTTGAACAGAGGGGAGGGAAACTCCAATTACCTTCTCAGCTCCCTAACTATCCTTTGCAGAGCTTTTTCGTCTGACAGACTGCAGCTGGAGTACCATGTTGCAATGCAGTACGTCAGAACACTCTCCACCACACCTCTGTAGAAGGTCCTGAGGATGCAGATGGGGAGAGAGGCCTGTTTGAGTATCCTCAAGAAGTGCAGTCTTTGCTGGGCCCGCTTCCTGATCCCCAAGGAATTCTTGCTCCAGGTCAGGTCCTGCGAGATCTGCACTCTGAGGAACTTTATGTTCTCCACTCTCTCCACCGAACGGCCGCTGATGCAGAGAGGGACGTGTTCAGGCCGTGACCGCCGGAAGTCGATAATCATCTTCTTCGTTTTGTCCACGTTGAGCACCAGATTGTTCTCCCTGCACCAGCCCTCCAGGTCTCTAACTTCTTCCCTGTACATTGATTCCTCATCCCTCTGAATAAGTCCCACCACTGTGGTGTCATCCGCAAACTTAATAATCTGGTTCCCCTCGTGACTGGACACACAGTTATGTGTTAAAAGTGTAAACAACAGTGGACTGAGTACACAGCCTTGAGGGGATCCAGTGTTCAGCGTGATGAAGTTGGAGATGTTGCTTCCAACCCAGACAGACTGAGGTCTCTCGGTCAGGAAATCCAGGATCCAGAGACATGTGGTGGTGTTCAGACCGAGAAGGAGTAATTTCTCCATCAGTGTCTGGGGAATAATGGTGTTAAATGCTGAACTTAAATCAATGTACAGGAGTCTGGCATAGGTGTCTTTCTGATCCAGGTGGGTAATGACAAAGTGCAGGGTGGTGACTATAGCGTCCTCTGTGGAGCAATTTGAACGATACGTGAACTGGAGTGGGTCATGTGATGCTGGGAGGCAGGCTGTGATGTGTGGCTTAACAAGCCGTTCAAAGCACTTCATCACAATTGGTGTCAGTGCAACAGGACGATAGTCATTCAGACAGGACACAACCGCTTTCTTTGCCACCGGTACTATGATAGAGGTCTTAAAGCATCTAGGGACAATGGCCTGGCTCAGGGAAATGTTACATATGTCAGTCAGGACATCCGCCAACTCACTCGCGCAGACTCGGAGCACACGTCCCGGGATGTTGTCCGGACCTACAGCTTTATGTGGGTTGACCCTGATTAGGGTCCTGCGTGTGTCCGCTGCATTGATGGTGATAGCTGGCCCCACAGATGGTGGGGATGGGCCAGCCCTCCCTCTGATTGTTGGGTTTGATGCTTCAAAATGTGTAAAGAAGTTACTGAGTCTGTCTGGAAGCAAAGTGTCATCATCATCGACCCCCTGCCTAGACTTATAATCCGTCAACGCCCGTACTCCCTGCCACATCCGTTTGGTGTTCCTTGTGTCACAGAAATGTCCCTGGATTTTCTCCGTGTAGGTGTGTTTCGCCGTCTTAATTCCCTTTGCAAGCGCAGACCTGGCTGAGCGGAGGGCAATCCTGTCCTTTGCTCTAAAGGCTGCATCTCTGGCTGTGAGCAGCGAGTGCACCTCTGCAGTCATCCAGGGTTTATAGTTGCCCCGTGCAGTGAAGGTCTTCAATATAGTGACATCCTCTGTGGACTTCGCGATGTAGCTGGTGACCATTTCAGCGTACTCCTCCACATCAATCCTGTCTCCCTGAGAGGCTGCTATTTTGAAAACCTCCCAGTCTGTATGCAAAAAACAGTCCTGAAGTGCTGAGTCTGCACCCTCTGGCCAAGTCCTGAATTGTTTCTCTACTGGCCTGCTGCACTTCAGTAAGGGTTTGTAGGCAGGCACCAGCATCACGGATAGGTGGTCAGAATGGTCGAGGTGGGGGCGAGGTGCTGCCTTGTGTGCATTTGGGAAATTTGTGTACACCAAGTCCAACATATTCTCTCCCCTGGTCTAAAAGTCCACACATTGTTTGAACTTGGGGAGCACAGTCTTTAGACTGGTGTGATTAAAATCCCCTGCAACCACCACAAAACTGTCCGGGTGTAAAGTTTGAAATTCACTGATAGCATCATGCAGCTCTCCGTGTGCCTCATTAGCATTAGCTTTAGCATTAGCGCTAGGAGCTATGTAAACAACAGACAACAGCTACAAACACGTTGGTGAATTCCCTCGGCAGATAGAATGGCCGGCAGTTTACGATAAGGAACTCCGCCAACGGAGAGCACGCATACAACTGGGCATGTCCTTCAACCTGTAAGTCTTTTTATTGTGGGATTTATTCTGATAATGTATTGCTAGCCACTATTAGCCTTGTGGTTTGTGGTTGGGCCTAGTAATCATCGATTCTGGTGTTTGGGGGGGAACGTGAAAAGATTTTGACATGAAACTTTAAGACATCCATCCATCCATCCATCCATCTTCTACCGCTTGATCCTTTTCAGGTCATGGGGGGCTGGAGCCTATCCCAACGTCTCTGGGTGAGAGGCAGGGTACACCCTGGACAAATCACCAGTCCATCACAGGGCCAACACAGAGAGACGGACAATCATTCACTCTCACATTCATACCTAAGGACAATTTAGAATCCCCAGTTGATGCCAATTTAGAATCCCCAGTTGATGCCAATTACCTAACCTGCCTGTCTTTGGCCTGTGGGAGGAAGCCAGTGTATCTGGAGTAAACCCACACAGACACGGGGAGAACATACAAACTCCACACAGAAGGGTCACTGATGGTCAAGGGGTGGGATCAGACCCCTGATGGTCAGGGGTGGAATCAATCCCGTGACCTTCTTGCTGTGCTGCCACAGCGCTAACCACTGTTCCAGTGGTTATAGTTTATAGTAGGGGACTTTAATATACAGTACATGTGCTGTAGATGTTGATAATGATTGCCTTAATATGGCATTTAATTCAATATTAGACTTGATGGGTTTTCTCAGAAAGTAGGAAATTCTACGCATTATCTCCACCACACGTTGGACCTTGTTCTGACATATGGCATAGAAATAGAAAATCTGGTAGTGTCTCCTCATAACCCTGTACTGTCAGACCATTGTCTGTTAACCTTTGATTTTACTATTTCTGACTATTTGGCTCCTAAAGAAAAATATTACTACAGTAGCTGCCTCTCAGATGATGTTGTTACCAAATTTATGCAAATTGTTTCCTCTATGCCATGTGTTAACACAACGGAAATTAGCAATGGAGAGCTTGTTCCTTCTGTAATTGATAGCATGGTAGATAGTGTTACAGCTTCTCTGCATCAGACTCTAGACATGTTGGCCCCTTTAAAAAAGAAAAAGTCTAATCAGAGATTTTTAACTCCTTGGTTCAACAAAGAAACTCGTAGCTTAAAACAGAAGACTCGTTAATTAGAAAGTAAATGGCGCTCCACTAATTTACATGAAATCTATTTAGCTTGGAGAAATCATCTTTTAATTTCTAAAAAATCTCTTCGAAAAGCTAGAACAAGTTATTACTCTGCATTAATAGAAGAGAACAAGAATAATCCCAGGTTTCTTTTCAGCACTGTAGCCAGGTTGACAAAGAGTCAGGACTCTGTCAATCCTAGCATTTCCTTAAAGCTTACTAGTCAGGACTTTATGAACTTTTTCAATAATAAAATTTCATCTATCAGAGATAAAATCAGTCAGATTCTTCCCACTGTTAACTTAAATACAGTAACTACTACAACTCCTTCAATTGATATCTGTTTGGATCAGTTTACTCCAATTGACCTTTTAGAGTTAGATAAAATAATTTCCTCATCCAAGCCTTCAGCTTGTCTTTTAGACCCTATTCCTACCAGGTTATTTAAAGTCTTCCCATTTATTGGTAGCTCTAGTCTTCAAATAATCAATTCTTCATTAACATTAGGCCATGTACCGCAGGCTTTTAAAACTGCTGTAATTAAATCCTTACTCAAAAAGCCAATGCTGGATCCAGGAGTTTTAGCTAACTATAGACCAATCTCTAATCTGCCTTTCATTTCAAAAATCTTAGAAAGAGTTGTTGCTACGCAATTATATGACTACTTGCAGGGAAATGGTTTATTTGAAGAGTTTCAATCTGGGTTAAGAATCCATCATAGTACTGAAACAGCCTTAGTGAAGGTCACTAATGACCTTATCGCACATGATAATGGACTTGTTTCTGTACTTGTCCTTTTAGACCTTAGTGCAGCTTTTCATACTATCGATCATAATATTCTACTTGATAGATTAGAACACTATGTTGGACTTAATGGAACTTCATTGCAGTGGTTTAGGTCTTATTTATCTGATAGGTTCCAGTTTGTTCATGTCAATGAGTTTTCTTCAACTCAAAGCTCAGTCATGGAGTTCCACAGGGATCTGTGCTAGGCCCTACTCTTTTTAGTTTATATATGCTTCCATTAGGCAACATTATTAGAAAGCACTGTACACATTTTCATTGTTTTTTTTTCCCACAATATTTTTATTGAACCTTTTTTTTACAAACATAACACCAACAATCGGACACTAACACTAAAGTAATAATAAAAAAAATACTAAAAAAAACACCAACAACCACTAACAAGAACAGGTCTTCAACAATGCTCCTCTGTTTAGTCTAGGCAATCCATTACATAAGTATACATATTATACATTCACCAGTTTGGAATTTACAAGGTCCACACACACCATTCACCTTCTTCTTCAAAAGTTATGTTTAAATTCTTTACATAATCAATGAAAGGTCTCCATATATTCTCAAACACAATTTCCTTTGATTTCAGTATATATGTTATTCTTTCTAGTGGAAGGTTTGTTAACATCTGTTTTAACCACTGAGTCACAACTGGTCTATGAGTCTTTTTCCACAATAGTGCAATACATTTTTTGGCGTTAAGCAAACTGAGGTCTATGAATGCTCTTTCACTTTTATTAAAATTATGCTTTTCTGGATACAGACCCAACAAAAACAATTTAGGATTCAATATGATTTGTTTTGAAATTATTTTTTCAATTGTTACCCTCACCTCTTCCCAAAACATTCTAATTTTCCTACATTCCCATACACAATGAAATAAGGTTCCTTTACTTTCCATACATTTTGTGCACGTATCTGGTATGTTTTTGTTATATCTATTTAATTCCACCGGTGTAACATACATCCGCATTAACCATTTAAAATGTATCAATTTAAGACGTGCATTTATTGATTTGGTTTGAGCTTCTGTACAAGCCAATTCCCATTGTTCCTCTGAAATTTCAATTTGCAGGTCTGCTTTCCAATAATTCAATCTTTTCTGTGAGTTTTCACTTGAAGATAGTGTCAATGAATTATAAAACTCTGAAATAATACCCTTTCTCTTACTATCTTTCGTCAAAATTTTTTCTAAGGATGAATAAATAGGTCGAGTGAGAGCATTGTTTTGATTTGATCGAATAAAGTTCCTAAGCTGAAGATATTTAAAAAAATGTGTTCTATTAAGATTAAATTTGATCCTCAGCTCTTCAAAAGACATTATGTTATCTGAACATGATAGATATAAATCTTGAATCTTTTGAATCCCTTTTAAATTCCATACTTTAAATACAGCGTCCGCTCTCCCTGGTTTAAAATATTGATTACCCCATATTGGGCTAAATTGTGACAGTAAATGTGGTTCTTTTAAATATTTCTTAGTTTCACACCATATTTTGATCATATGCTTTACAAATGGATTTTTAACTTGTTTCTGTAATTTTTTTGCCGAGTCTGAGTATATGAATATGGGAAGAGGTAAAGGTAAATTGTATGATTCCATTTCAGTCCAGTGAGGGAGATCATTTGATGAAAAATAATATGTCATAGACCTCAGTTGTGCTGACCAGTAATACAACATAAAGTTTGGACATTTCAGACCTCCACGATCAAATGGTAAATATAGTAAGGACAGACGTAATCTAGCCTTCCTGTTGTTCCATATAAATTCCACTAACTTTTTTTTAATTCTTGAGAATAGATCTGAAGGTGGTGGTAAAGGAATGTATTGAAATAAATAAAGTATTTTAGGTAAGATATTACTTTTAAGTATATTGATTCTCCCTATCATCGACATTGGTAGTGACATCCATCTCTGAATTAACTCATTAATGTCTGTCATTAAGGCTTCATAATTGGCACTGGCGACTAATTCTAGCTTAGGCACAATTTGAATTCCTAAATATTTAAACTGATTTACAACATTGAATTGATTTACCTCAGGAGCTGGGTGATTTCTCTGGGTCTCATTTAGCATTAATATTGAAGATTTAGTTTTATTTATTTTATATCCTGATATTTCCCCGAAATTCTTTATTAAATTCAACAAGGTCGGAATTGATTTTTTAAGATTTGACATAAACAAAATTATGTCATCGGCATACAGGGAGATTTTATGTTCTGTTGGTCCAACATTAATTCCATATATTTGTGGATGTAAACGTACTGCCATCGCTAAAGGTTCAATTGCCATAGTAAACAATAAAGGTGAAAGTGGACAGCCTTGTGGACATCCTCTATTGATCTTTATTGATTTTGAGATATTGCTGTTTGTTAGGATTTCTGCTGTAGCATTATTATATATTATCTGAACCCATTTTATGAAATTATTTCCAAGTCCAAACCTTTGTAAGACTTCAAAAAGAAAGGGCCATTCGACCCTATCAAAGGCCTTTTCGGCGTCCAATGATAGGAGTGCTGTATCCGGTGCTTCTTTATTAGAATAAATAATATTAAATAGTCTTCTTACATTATGGAAGCCTTGTCTTCCTTTTATAAAGCCATTCTGATCTCGGTTAATAATATTTGGTAATATTTCTTGTATTCGTCTTGCTAAAATTTTACAGATTATCTTAAGGTCAGCATTTAATAGACTTATTGGTCTCATATTTTCACATTTATTAGAGGGTTTACCTGGTTTTGGCAACAGTATAATTAAGGCATTATTCATGTATGGTGGTAAATTACTATTTTGAAATGCTTCTAAAACCATTTCCAAAAAAGGTTTTATTAATTTATTCTTAAATTTTTTATAAAGGTCAACTGGAAGACCATCTGGTCCTGCACTTTTTCCTGATTTCATGTTATCAATGGCTAGCCCAACTTCTTCTTGACTAATTTTAGACTCCAGTATCTCCCTGTTTTCATTTGGAATACACGGTATAGATAGTCCATCCAAAAACCCATTTAGTTTTGTTAAGTCAGTTTCATTTTTTGTATCATATAATTTTTCATAGTAATCTCTAAAGGCTCTATTAATTTCTAAAGGATCTACAACTACCTGTCCGTTACTTATAATACTGGTAATTGGTGTAAATTCTAATTGTTTAATCTGCCATGCCAATAATTTTCCTGATTCTTCACCTTGTTCATAAAAAGATTGCTTCAATCTTAGAAGACTCGAGGCAGCTCTATTCGCTGATTTTTTGTCATATTCAGCTCTCAGAATCAGTAATTCGTTCTCTAACTTTGGGTCACTTCCTGCATACACTTTTTCTTGAAGAATTTTTAGTTTATGTTCCAATTGGACCCTCTCCTCTCGAGTCTTCTTAGATTTTGAACCTGTATAACTAATAATATGTCCCCTAATAAAAGCTTTGAAAGCCTCCCACTTTATACATGCTGATGTTTGTGTAGTATTGATATCAAAGAACTCATCTATCTGTTTTTCTATGTACTTAAATTCCTCATCCTGAAGCCATTTATGCTGAAATTGCCACCTACCTGGTTCCTTTGTCAATTTCTTATCTACATATATGAGACAACAGGGTGCATGATCAGAGATCACAATATTATCATAAAAACAGTTTTGAATCTTGGACCTTAATTCTGTGGAGATCAAAAAATAGTCAATACGTGAGAATGTCTTGTAAGTATTAGAATAACAAGAGTAGGCTTTAACTTGTGGTTTCATTTCTCTCCATATATCTAGCAATCTCAGTTCTTTCATAAAATGCTTAATGATCATCCTGCATCCATTGTGCGTACAGTCCAGTTCTGTTGATCCATCTATACCGGGGTTCAATGTACAATTAAAATCCCCTGCTGTTATATGTTGCCCTGTAAGTGATGATAAGATGAGATGAGATGAGATTCAACTTTATTGTCATTACACATGTATGAATACAAGGTAACGAAACGTGACTTGGCATTTGGGCACGCTCTGCAGAGCGCATCCAAGGCCGGGGCAGCCGCTAGGCGCCAGTCATAGATAAGAAATAAATTAGCAAAGAACTTTTGATCATCTATATTGGGACCGTATAAGTTCACCAGATTTATATTTTCTAATAGCAAAGATCCTTGAATAATTAGATAAGCCATCGACCGCTCCACACCCACGAGGACCAGCCAAAGCCACTCCTTCATCCTCCCAATCACCCTAACTCTACTGCTTTATATGACGCAACATTAACTCTCTTCTGTAGTTTTCCAACTTAACTCCAAAATTTTATACCAACTTTGTACATCATAGGTTTTTTTGTTTTTTTTAAATATGTAATACAATCTATATTTTGTAAACTTGCTATATGCTTCAAATCAGTTCGATGCCTGTGCAAATTCTTAAATATTCTACCTTATATTTTATTCATGCTTAGCTCCCACCAGTCTCTTCTTGGATCTTCTTGATGAACTCCTGCGCCTCCTCAGGGGTCTTGAAGATGTGTGTTCTGCCCTTATACGTGACCAGCAGTCTTGCAGGGTGAATTACTCCATGACGAATCCCAAGGTTGCGCAGCTCTTTACGGACGGGGTCAAACTGCTTCCTCAACCGTTGAATTCCTGTGGCCAAATCTGGGTAGAACCGCACCTGTTGATCCTGGTATTTAATTTCTCCTTTGGCTCGCGCCGCGTCGGAGATCGTCATCCTGTCTCTGTAGCTGAGGAACTTCATAATTAACGTCCTCGGTGCTGCCTTATTATCTCTCTGTGGTCCAATTCGGTGGGCGCTTTCTAAAACAACTGATGATTGCAGCTCCGCGTTGTTCAGCGCTTCTGGAATCCACTTTTCCAAAAAGGAACACGGGTCCCGGCCCTCGGTTCCCTCCGGTAGACCCACCAGCCTCAGGTTGTTCCGTCTCGACTGGGACTCCAAGTCCAGGACATTATCTTCCAGACATTTATTTTTTTTTTCCAAAGTGCGCACCTTTAATTGAAGGCCGGCGACGTCATCTTCAGCACTGGAAACTCGAAGCTCCACCTGCGCCACTCGTTCCACACAGTCACCCAATTCCTTTCTCATTCCTTCCAACGCTGCCATAATCCCATCAAATTTAGCGGAAAAGTCTGCTCTCATTGAACTAATGGCAGCGAGCACCACACCTGTGCCGTCGCCCGCAGTCACCGCACCGCTGCTAGCTTCCTCCGCCATATCTGGAGCTTTATCTGCTGCGTCACGGACGTGAAAGTCCGTTAATTTGGACTGTTTCGGCGGTTCAATTTTTCCTCCACCTGATTTCCCAGCCTTAGGCTTCACCGGCATATCCTCGCCCAAACGCTGGGATAGGTTCTGTTCCAAATGAGAGAGTTATTTGCCGATTTTTTTTCTCTAGGAGCAGAGCAGAGTGATACATGTCCTTCTACGTAGCCGCCATAACCAGAAGTCTCACATGTTCATTGTTATGCAGATGACACACAATTATACCTGTCAATGAAGCCAGATGATAGTAATCAATTAGCCAAGTTAGAAGCCTGTCTTAAGGAAATCAAAGCTTGGATGACTTGCAATTTCCTGCTATTAAATTCAGATAAGACTGAAGTCATTCTTGTTGGTCCAAAAAACCTTAGAAATACCTTTCCAAATCAAACTCTTAGTTTGGATGCGGTTACTCTTTCTCTGAAATAGTTCTGTGAGGAATCTTGGAGTAATTTTTGATCAAGATCTGTTCTTCAATTCACATATTAAATTTGTTTCTAAGACTGCCTTCTATCATTTGTGTAATATTGCCAAGATTAGGAGCATCTTGTCTCAGAGTGATGCTGAGAAACTGATCCACGCTTTTGTTAGCTCTAGATTAGATTATTGTAACGCTTTATTATCAGGTTGTCCTAAAACATCTTTAAAAAGTCTTCAGCTGATCCAAAATGCTGCAACAAGAGTTTTAACAGGTACTAGAAAGAGATCATATCTCTCCGGTTCTGGCCTCCCTTCATTGGCTTCCCATAGAATTTAGAATTAAGTTTAAAATCCTTCTTCTCACTTACAAAGCTCTAAACAATCAGGCCCCTTTTTATTTAAAAGATCTGATATTACCCTATTATCCTAACTAAGCACTATGCTCCCAAAATGCAGGATTACTTGTAATACCTAGAATCTCCAAAAGTACAATGGGAGGCAGAGCCTTCAGTTATCAAGCTCCTCTCCTGTGGAACCAGCTGCCAATCTGGATTCGGGAGTCAGACTCGATCTCTGTTTTTAACCTGTTGAACTCTGTGACTTCCGCGGGCGGTCACGTCTGTGCATCTTAGTGCGTCTCAGTGCGCACTGAAAAAAAAAGCTGTATTTCCGGTCTTCCAGTACAGACACAGCCCTAAACAGAAAGCCAAAGGAGTGTTTGATTGGTTTAGAATGAGACTGACATCTCATTTGACCAACAAGAGCCTTGATTTGGGTTTTTAAACCTTGAATAACCAATGATCGTAAACCTAGCAAGAAGTATCTGCCCATCAACGACCGCGAATACAACGAGCCAATTGAAGCTGAGTAATCTGACGATGGACGTGTCGTTTAGCCAATCAATTTCTGACTTCAATGACATCCTACATGCCTAATTCAGTGTTTATATTTCCGGTAAAATACCATGCGTTCTCGTGCGTAAAATGTCTTCTGACTCTGCCGCTGTGTGACGCGCAGTCCTTTGTGATACTGTGCAGAAGGGTCAGGGTAAGATTAGTCATTATTTTACTTGTTTTGAAAAATGGTTCACAAAATAAACCGAAAGGGCCTGCATGTAATTGTAGATGGCTTTGACCGGGTCCGGTGACTCGACGATGGATCAGTAAACAATGGAAGTTTCCATTGATCAACGGAATAGCAGACAATCGTCACACGCCCGTGGACAATATCAGCGGCAGTGCGGTTGTGGACAGTAAGTCTTATAATCTAAATTATTCTTTATCGATAAAATTAGTAATAAAAATAACTTTTGACCAATCGCGGTAATTACAAGGGTCCCGCATGGCGATGTTTTTGTGTGCACCGTGGGGGGGGGGGGTTATTTGTTACTGTGTATATTGCACAAAAATTTAATGATTTTTTAGTATAATTTTTATTTCACTGTAGGCTATTTTTTCCTGTAAAAAAAAAGGAACTGTGCTGTGTATGTCTGGGTTATTATGCCTTTGTTTTACTGTGTAAACATGATCTGGTGAAATGGAGCCCTGACCATGTGAGCACACTATTGTGAGCACCCCAGGTGGACCCCGGTATTCAATCTGTACATTTTCAATCCAGTGATTTACAAAGTGATTCATAATTTTCTAAAGCCTCATTCAGAACATTATAGTCCCACAGACTGGTTTTCATCTGGGGCAGCATTTATAAATCACTGGATGGAGAATGTACCTGTACATGTACAGATTCCGTGGTCCACTTGGGGTGCACACTTCGTCAGGGGTCCAGTTGACCTGTATCTGTGTAAACTGGTGAGATAATGAACTCTGGAAAAATTGGAGGGGGGAGAGGGTTGTTTTTGTGTATACTTTAGTGAAATGTATTAATTTTTCGCATAATTTTTCTAACACTGTAGGCTATTTTTGCCTGTAAAAAAAAAAAACAAAACAGGAACTGTGCTGTGTATGTCTGGGTTGTTACCCCTTGGTTTTACTGTGCAAACTGCTGAGATAGTGAACTCTGGAACATAGCTTTCCAAACTGTGCCATTTGGCACAGTTTGGCACAGTTCAAGAACGCCTTGTTACAACCTGAGAAAAAAGCTGTGTAATATATTCACTTTTTGAGGTATTGTTATAAAATTTTGACCTGAGCTTGAAAACACTTGGTTCTACATTTCTGTTGTTTTCCAGCACGTTTCACACAGCTGCATGTTACTTGCAAGCATTTATATCTAAAAAAAAACAAAAACACCCAGGCGAACTTTATTTTCTTCAAATTCAGTATGTTTAGATGATTGTTACTCAGTGGCAGGAGCACTTAGAGAAATTATGACTGTTTTGCCAAAAAATTCAGAGTGTTTTCTTTTAAATGAGACCAACCCCATGAAGCTGCTGCAAAGGGTTGAAGAACAGCTTTTGATTAACTTTGGACATGTTATTTTTAGGCGTTTTTAGGGAAGTTGAACAGAGTTCATCAGGTTAAGAATAGGGTTAAAACCTTCCTTTTTGATATAGCCTACAGTTAGGGAGGGATCATGTGTCTCTAAACCCTCCCTTAGTTATGCTGTTAATAGGTTTAGTCAGCCGGGGGACCTCCAACAATGCACTGGGCTTCACTCCTTTCTTCACTCTCAATGAAATATTTTTGCTGGTCATTAACATCTGTTTGCTCTCTCCCATAGATTGAGTCCCCATCGTGCTGTTTGCGCTCTACATGTCAGTTCTTTTCTTCTTCTCTATCCCCTCACCCCCCACAGCCAGTCACAGCAGATGACTGCGCCTCCCTGAGCCTGGTTCTGCTGGAGGTTTCTTCCTGTTAAAATGGAGTTTTTCCTCTCCACCATTGCCAAGCGCTTGCTCACAGGGGATCACCTGATTGCTGGGGTTTTTCTGCAATTGTGGGGTTTTCCCCTACAGTTGAAAGTGCTATGAGATGACTGTTGTTGAGAAATGGCGCTATATAAATAAAGTTGAATTGAATTGTTCCACCGAGTTGTTCAAGACAGTGAAAGGTTTTTTGTAGAAAAAGGGGCATACAATATCACTTTAGACATTGTAGATTTGTGTTTATAGGGGATTTATATCCACTGGAGTGCATCTTTAAAGGAAGTACAGTAGTATTTATAACACTAGCTTTCTCTCTAGCACCATCTAGTGGATCAAAACGTCAATGGGAAGTCAATTGTTTTTATTGCTCTGGAACTCAAAGAGATGGGGGTGAGAATTCAAATTTAAACTCTCCATGGGAACACATGAAAACAGAAACTATTGCTGACCTGAAATATCTTTGTAGTGATTAGCACTGTTCCCTTACAGCTAAAAGGATCCAAAACCTTTGCCTGCATGGGACTATAGGACAAAACTGGAGCACCCGGACGATACCAACGCAGGCACAGGGGGAACGTGAAAAAAAAAAAAAATACTGTACAAGAGGTTTGCCAAACACAAGGTCCAAACCTTCTAGCTGTGAAGCAGCTGTGCAAACAATCCTACCAACAAGACGCACTTCCATGCATTACTTCCTTTAGAGAGCCCGTATTATACACTTTTTTCACATCACATGTTGCGACAGCTCCCAGTGGTCTTTATGAAATGTGGTCAAAACAACTCATAGTTTAATCAGTGCAGTATCATTTTAAACTGCAGATGGGAAGGAACTCTCCATAAAGCAGGATGTTTTGTAGTGTATCGCTTTAAATGCAAATAAGTACCAGTTCACTCCACCCTCTCTTTTCCATCATTTCTCTGAGATTTTTGTTTTGATGCAACGTCATGTTGGTGACTAACATTAGCCATTAGCTTTGGTTGTCAGACAAAGTGAATGGAAGTCTAGTGGCTAGGCTCCCGAACTCTTCTCTTGGTTGGAAATCCCAGGTATGGCTGATCAGACCAACTAACATTATCAGCCCAGTGTACCCAGTTATCACAGCCAAATATATATACACGCGCGCGCGCACACACACACACAGACACACAGAGTGTATATATATATATATATATGTATATATATATATATATACTGTATATATGTATACGTCGTCGGCCTCCGTCGGTCTATGATGACCATGGAAGAGAATCCTAAACGTCTACTGTGATGGAACAGCACCGCCTCTGGCTGAACAGGCCGATGCGCGAATGGCAGTCCCTGTCACACAGGTCGCACTTTTATTGTAACCCTTGCCTTATGTAAATTAGGTAAGGGAAATAATTAAGTGTAGACCAGTTGCTAGGTTCGTAAGGGTTACAATAGGGAATTAGAGTGAGTGCGGATTGAAATAGCTGGAGGCAAGAAATGAGCAATTCATGTCTGTATTAATAGATATAGAAGGAGCAAAATATACAAACAATGTACAAATATACAAATATAACAACGGCAGGCATGAAATAAAACCCCAAAAGTGTCCTACTGAGCTCAGTGTTTGGTTGTCCTTTTGGTTTAGTCGTTTGACCAGTCAGGATGTCTTGTAACTCCAGACTCAGGTTTGTTTTCCTCTTTTAAAGCGGCGACTTGGGTTGTTACCACTTTAAATCCTGGGCACTGGAGAGAGGAGGGATGTCCAAGTGCGAAGTGCAATATATATACACTGTGTGTGTGTATATATATATATATATATATATATATATATATATACACACATATATATATATACACACACACATATATATATATATATATATATACACATATATATACACACATATATATATATATATACACACACACACACATATATATATATATATATATATATATATATATACTCACCGGCCACTTTATTAGGTACACCTGTCCAACTGCTCGTTAACACTTAATTTCTAATCAGCCAATCACATAGCGGCAACTCAGTGCATTTAGGCATGTAGACATGGTCAAGACAATCTCCTGCAGTTCAAACCGAGAATCAGTATGGGGAAGAAAGGTGATTTGAGTGACTTTGAACGTGGCATGGTTGTTGGTGCCAGAAGGGCTGGTCTGAGTATTTCAGAAACTGCTGATCTACTGGGATTTTCATGCACAACCATCTCTAGGGTTTACAGAGAATGGTCCGAAAAAGAAAAAATATCCAGTGAGCGGCAGTTCTGTGGGCGGAAATGCCTTGTTGATGCCAGAGGTCAGAGGAGAATGGCCAGACTGGTTCGAGCTGATAGAAAGGCAACAGTGACTCAAATAACCACCCGTTACAACCAAGGTAGGCAGAAGAGCATCTCTGAATGCACAGTACGTCGAACTTTGAGGCAGATGGGCTACAGCAGCAGAAGACCACGCCGGGTGCCACTCCTTTCAGCTAAGAACAGGAAACTGAGGCTACAATTTGCACAAGCTCATCGAAATTGGACAATAGAAGATTGGAAAAACGTTGCCTGGTCTGATGAGTCTCGATTTCTGCTGCGACATTCGGATGGTAGGGTCATAATTTGGCATCAACAACATGAAAGCATGGATCCATCCTGCCTTGTATCAATGGTTCAGGCTGGTGGTGGTGGTGTAATGGTGTGGGGAATATTTTCTTGGCACTCTTTGGGCCCCTTGGTACCAATTGAGCATCGTTGCAACGCTACAGCCTACCTGAGTATTGTTGCTGACCATGTCCATCCCTTTATGACCACAATGTACCCAACTTCTGATGGCTACTTTCAGCAGGATAATGCGCCATGTCATAAAGCTGGAATCATCTCAGACTGGTTTCTTGAACATGACAATGAGTTCACTGTACTCAAATGGCCTCCACAGTCACCAGATCTCAATCCAATAGAGCATCTTTGGGATGTGGTGGAACGGGAGATTCGCATCATGGATGTGCAGCCGACAAATCTGCGCCAACTGTGTGATGCCATCATGTCAATATGGACCAAACTCTCTGAAGAATGCTTCCAGCACCTTGTTGAATCTATGCCACGAAGAATTGAGGCAGTTCTGAAGGCAAAAGGGGGTCCAACCCGTTACTAGCATGGTGTACCTAATAAAGTGGCCGGTGAGTTGAGTGAGTGTATATATATATATATATAAAAAGAGCCAAGCTAACAATTCTGGTACATTTGTTAAGCTAGTAAACAATAGCAAATAGGCCAGAATGATATGAGATATATTGTCAACTGTGGCAAATGAACACGCTGGGACCACAAATGTCTAGTGGGGTGTCTAAAATTTACATAAGAGCTCCAAAACCCCAGTCAGGCTGCTAGCTAGCTGGCTAACTAAGCTAGCTATATGTGTTTGAGGCTCCGTGGGGAACGTTCTCTTGTTCTCCGAGGAGAAGGTGTGCCAGACTAGCCCATCAAGTCTGTTAAGTAATGATGTGATAACCTCGCATAAGAAAACAGTAAATCCAAATGTGGCATTTAAGGCAAAGTTGTAATCCTCGTTTCTGTGGGACAGGAAAACTGCTGTACAGGTGGATTTTGAGCTGTTTAGCATTGCATGCCATATAAGGTCACAAAAAATCCTACATAATGCACTAAACCAAACAGAAACCCATAAGGAATTGTTATCATAAACTTGCATGCTGTTTTGAAACTCCAAATTCACTGTGTTGGTAATGCTTCCTACTGGCTTTGGATTGTTTTCTGTTTCTGTCTCCCGTATTCCTGCTGTACAGAAGGTTTGGTGACAAATTCCAAAGGGAGAAACAATACTATACTACTGCTGCTCCTGTGGGAAAGTGATGACAAGCAACCAACCTCTCATCCTCCTCATCTCAAGCCTCCCCCTCCTCCTGCTGCTGCTCTTCACTATCTCATGCCAACATGTCCTCCCTCAATGGCTGTAAAAGTCTGCTGCAATCATCGCTCCTTCTTCTTTTTACACCTTAAGTTTAACCTTCTGTGGTAATGACCTTTTTTGCTTCAAACAATCAAACCCCACCATGATGTCATGCGTGGATCTTTTGTGTGTGTTTGTGTGTGTTTTAAACAGTAAAACCTCTACGACCTGTGCTGCTTCCCTTCTCTTGCTGCGTTACCTTAGCTCCTTTGTAGATAGTGAGAATTTTTTCGGCACTTAGAGACCCGTCGCCAGGAGTACCACTGGGCCCGGGAGGACCCACGTCGCCCTGGAGTCCCAAATACACACAACACACTGTTAGCCAATCATAAAGGGTGGGAAAAGGGCAGAGTAGGGGGAAGACTAAAGAGCAAGGAGAGGAGAAGAAAGAGCAGAAATGATGAAAAATATAATCGAAAATATATATGAGAAAATACAGGAAACTACACTGCCTAAAATATACAGTAAATGTATAAATTGGCTTTTAGAATTAATGATTTTTTTTTTTACCTTTTATATATGTTACATTTTTCACAATTTATACTTAATCATAAATGTGTAACTTTTGAATGTAAAATAAATACATAATCTTGCAGGGGTTTTTGTTGTTGCAAATTTACAGTTTTTCTTCTCAATTGTGAAGCTTTTTTCCAGTAAATTTGCTATTAAGGCTGCAGATCCACTTTGTTTTAGTAAGTATGAACGACGTGTTGCCATTCTACTGAAGAAGCTCTAGTTCCTTGATTTAGGGCACTGACATCATTTGCAACCAAATTCTTCACACTAGCCACTGTGAAACTAATCCCAACCTATACACAGATCCCTCAAACACAGCCAATCATTGCTATGTTCAATTGTCAGCAAACTCTTGTGTTTACAGCATTAAATTAACTAATAAAAACCAAACTGGTCGGGAAAACAAACACCTGAGCATGCATCAGCATTTCATAAATGATAAAATTGTACATAGATAGATAGATAGATAGATAGATATGAACTTAGCAATAATGTTTTTAAACAATCATAATTTTAAATCCATAACTGAAGGAGAAACAATTTTATTTAAACATTTTTACTTAGTAACTAATAGACCTCTTGTACACTGTAGAGTGATGTACTTCCGCTTTCCGATCTCCCCAGGAGTTCACTTCCGTTTCCATTATATCTGCTCATTACGTAGTATTTTCTCATCAATAAACCAGTTTTATCACTTTCACTTATCACAGTTATATGTGTGTCTGCAAAAACCCCTGAGATGGCAGCAGAGATACTGCCAAAAGAAATGTCTGGTGTGTCACATTGGCTCCAACATAATCATCTGACTTTGAACTATAACAAAACTGTCTCAATGTGTTTTTCAATAAAAAGAAAAGTCACTGAACAATTCAGAGTAAGGTTTGACGAGAGGGAGATAAAAGAGGTCAAAGAATTTAAATTTTTAGGTGTTGTTTTAGATTCCCAACTTAAATTTGACAGTCATGTTAAGAACGTGTGCAAAACTGTCAGAACAAACTTAAATTGTTTTCGTTTAATAAGATCATACATACCTCTAAAAGCAGTTTATGCATATTATGATATTCTCTCACTTATCTTATTGTGTAACTGCTTGGGGGCAGGTCAAAGAAACAACAATAACACCATTAAGATCATTATATAAACAGGCATTAAAAATAATGGCTCAGAAATCTGTCAGGTGGCATCACTGTCTCATCCTACAGAAATATCATTTATTAAGTTTTGACAGTTTTGTTAACTTTTCATTTGTAAAACTGATTTTTAAGTGTGTGGACAACCGTGCACCAGAAATATTTTCTCAACTGGTTAATAAACAAAACAGTGGAATTAGAACCTGAGGAGCAGTAAGTGGAAGCTGTTTGGCAGCGTAGAACGTAGAACAAACGTAGAACATGATTGGCCAAACGTAGAACAACGTTTGGCCAATCATCTTTTCAAAACTATGGAATGCATTTCCACCTGAACTCAAGAAACTGACAGAACTCAAGGTTTTTAACTTGCATGTAAAGAAATGGCTGAAGGTGAAGCAAGTCTGTGAACACTAACTGTGCATCGCATGAAAAATAAATACAAACATGCACACACACACACACACACTTCAAACC
Source organism: Pholidichthys leucotaenia (assembly GCA_020510985.1). Taxonomy (NCBI): domain Eukaryota; kingdom Metazoa; phylum Chordata; class Actinopteri; order Cichliformes; family Pholidichthyidae; genus Pholidichthys; species Pholidichthys leucotaenia. Next base: position 122,123,535 of record CM035836.1, on the reverse strand, counting down.
TAAACTGTTACAAATGTTTTTATGTCTCTCTGCCTATGGTGATTTCTATCATTGTGAAGTCCACTATTTTACTGCATGTTTTTTAAATGGTTGTAGCATTTTAAGCTCAATTTTCTGTTATGCGTTTTCAATTCAGAAGCCTAACCAGGCACAGAGGTTGCAAATTAGCCTTCGCTAGACACCTGCATGCATGGCATCTACTTTGTATGTTTATGAAGCAATGTTTAATGCATTTGTCAATGATAAATAAACATGTAAATAAATAAAAAAAACGTACTGTACATATTGGAAACAGTGTATTGACAGATCGGTTTTTGTTTATAAAGTTTGTGTTTCACATTTTAGTCATTTTTGTAACCATAGTGTGCCGTTTCCTCATGAGCCCTGTTAGCTTAGCTTAGCATAGCACAGCTATCCTGTTGTTTATGTCTCTCCCATTCAAAATACCATTGCATGAGCTGTAATGAAACATATGCCTAACTCCCAGTTGCAGCCTGACTTGTTTTAATATTAACTGTTTTAATATTACTTTGTTACTGCTGTTAGCATTACTCTTATTAGCCTAGTTAGCTTCCATTTGCTAGTATGCTATTTATTTGCTTATTAAGCTTTGACTCACTCCTAGTACCATTGGATGGACTCAAATGAACCTGGGGAATAAAGTTACTAAGAGCTGGTATGGTAAAGAAACTGATTTTATTTAATAAGAGAATCAAATAATACACAAGCAACTGGAGGCTAACTAGGCTAATAACAATAACAGTAATGCTAACAGCAATAACAAAGGGATGCTGCATTCACAAAGTAATATAAAAAAAAGTCAGGTTGCAACTGGGAGTCAGACATACAATATGTTTCGGTGAGTTTCACAGGTCCATTACAGATAAGGTTGCCAACCGTCCTGTTTTAGCCGGGACGTCCTGTTTATTTGGCTAAATAAGGTTGCCCAAGCGGGATGTGCGTTGTCCCGTATATTGACTGCAATAACCACTAGATAGGACCCTAATGCAACAGAGCCTAGCTTTCCCAGTGTCTTCTGTCAGCAAGTTGACACATGAGCCTTATAATAAAAATCTGAAATTTCTAGGTATACAGTGTGGTATTTTTTTCCCTTGTAGTATTAAACATGACACTGAATATCAATATTTTTAAGGTATTATCAAGGTTAAAAAAATCCCAGTATTATGACAACACTAATGTCCACAACATCGTGGCACCGAGCAATAATTAAAACCCTCTGTCCGTTATTTGGCTGTGAGAAAGTTGGCAACCCTAATTCCAGATCATGCAGTAGTACTTGTAATGTGAGAGACATAAACAACACGATAGCTGCACTATGCTAAGCTAACTGGGCTAACAATGAAACAGCACAGTATGATTACAAAAATGATCACAAAATGTGAAACACAAACTTTATAAAGAAAAAAAAAATCTGTCAATAAATTATTTTGAATATGTACAGTGATAACTGAAAGTAATAAAACTGATTTATTGACGAGAAACCAACGTGTAGTGGGCAAATATAATGGAACTGGAAGTGAACATGCGGGGAGACTGGAAGGCAGAAGTATGTCCCTCTCCATTGTACAAGAGATCTGTTCCGTTTAATCCTTCAGAAACACACATCAGCAGGCTGAGCAGTAGATCCAGCTGTTTCCTCCTTCAGTTCATGCAAGCGTGTGAGGAAAATGACTGTTAGTACTCATGTGCAATGGTCTTAAATGTGATGGGGTGGATTGGTGGGGAGTGAAGAGTCAAGGCTGAATGGACTACAAATCCCAGAGTTCACCACCCGTGTGACCAAGTTAATAAAAAAAACAACCAACAAAAAGAAGTAGGAAGTAGGAGCGAGTGATTCCAGCACCCAGTTACAGTCCACAGGTTACAGTCCTCCAGAGTGACAGCTCAGACGTTTAAGCATGATTTACACTGACTCTGATTTACGATATGGACAATTAATTTAACTGTGTTGAAAAACATCTGAGCTGTCTTTGAACATTACAGGAAATGCATAAAGTGTGCAGAGCCACTGAAACACACACAAACCATTAAATGTGTTTTCTGCCAAACAGAAGGGAACCATAAGTTATCTCACATGTGAGAGTTAACTAGTTTGTGTTTGTCTCAGTGGCAGCACTGAAAGAACAAACCAGGCAGAATCAGGCTCAAGTGCTGTTTTGATCAAACGGGAAACGGGTGCAGCGGTCAGTGTGGTGGATGAGGATGGAGGGGTGGGGGTGGGGGTGCAGGGTTAAAAGGTGAAGCGTGAAAGGACCACCACCCAGAAATTCAACATGCACAGTGTGACTGAGCACGCAGCAGATGCAAACATGCCCACATACGCTCATGATTACACACAACCACGCACCGGGGGTCCAGCTAGAGCGCGTCAAGCCTGCTGTTTAGACATGAGAAAGTGTAAAACCGACAACGTTTTCCAAGAAAAGAACAGATCTAATTTGAAGAGGTTTAATCATTCATACTTTTTCACGGTATCATCTGCCAGTAATTGTGTCCAAATAAGCAGCATTTACTTTGCTATGATGATATAATCAGCTTTGCTGTTCAAATCAGACATTTTTGTTCTTCTGTACACATTCTGGTCACCGTCTCTTGATGTTAGAAACTCATTCTAGTATCATTCTGTTCAGCTTTTTATATTTATACTTTGATATTTCTACTTTATATTTTCCCCAGTTTTTATAATATTTATGCTTCTTCAGATAAAAAAAAAATGCAATGCAAGTATTTTAGGCTAAAAACTTCTATATACTTTCAGCTAAAGAAACCCTTTAACTTCAGTACATTTCAGCATAAACTATTTTAGCTTTTACAACAGCATACTTCAGCTTTAAGTAATTTAGCTTTTATAAGCTAGAATTTTTAAGCTTATTTATTTATTGCATCTTAAGCTAATTTCCTTCAGCTTTAACTTATTTCACTTTTATGCTAACACTGTGTAAGGTGAGGACATAGCTTTTAAGCTAGCATTTTTCAGCTTTAAATTGTCATTATCACTATCATTGCACAACTTTAATCGATTTTTTTAAGCTAGCTTTCAACATTTATTTAACATGTCTGAATTAACTTTGTTCAATTTTAAGGCACATCACCATTTATGGTAATTCTGTACAATTTTAAATCATTTTAGCTTTTCAACTATCATTTCTAAGCTAACTTTCTTCTTCTTAAAAGTACAGTGTGTAAAATTTGGGGGTAATCTCAATTCTGAAATTTAATGCAGCACAAAATCTTAAGGTTATATTTATTATTATATAATCAAAGTAAAAGTTGTTGCATTTTCTGTACTGTAACGTCGGGGCCATGTTAAGGGGGGCAGGGATTTCCCAGCATGCTTTGCCAGCAGAAAACGTTACTTTGTGTGTGCTTAAATGTTATTACTGAGTTATTATACTGCTGGGTCATTATAACTGCGTTATGACTGCGTTATTATAACTGGGTTATAATGATCCAGCAGTGTTATAGGCAGGATTAGGGCAAGATTTATCATGTGTGTGTATCCATGATTGAAACGGAGGTCTGGGAGGATGACCCCCCCTCCTGTCTGTGCTCAGGGTGGTTGAATAAAGCCTGTTCGTCGCAACCATCTGCCTCTTCTTTGTGTGAACCTCGCCTACGTCACAGTACTTTACGCCAAGTCTTTTTCATAGACAACAGAGGGTCCTTCTCCGTGTGGGCAGCCATCTTGGACCCCGATAATGTCTTTCCAAGTTTGTTTGTTTTTTTAAATTTAATGTGGAATTTGAATTACACAGCTGACTTCTGTAGGTGCTCCTATATGCTTTGGAAGAGGCTGATGACTGTTCAAATGCTAAAAATTTGACCGCTAGTTACACACTGCAATTTAAAGCCATTTCCCCTTCAGACAATTTTTCTTTTAAACTATTATTTGTTAAACTTTCATTTAGCATGTTTAAGTAAATTATGTTCAACTTTAACCTTTTGACTTTGAAGCTAACAGTGTCCACCTTCTAATTATGTGTTTAGGACAGCATTGCTCAGCTTTAATCCTTTATCAGGGACTCATGAACAGACTTGAAAATTCAAAATTTCAGCCCTAGACCATTATTGGCAGATATGAGGAGACAGTTTCAATGACTGCTATTATTATTATTATAGTGTTACACTATATTATGCCTCCTGAAGTTACCAAATATGGTTATTTGCCCAATAAAGGGTAAAGCTTTAAAAATGCTTCAGGAAATGCAAATTTTCTAGTTGAATGTCGTTGGCTTTACACTTGCTCTGGTGTGCAGCTGATTTTACACAAGAACAGCAACCAAAGATCACTTCATGAGCTTGTTACTTCGCTGCCATAATTAAAACTAGCATGAATCTAAACCATGTGACGATGATCTATGTATGAATTAACTTAGGAGTTTATGAAAGGCTCTTTGGTCAACAAAGCGTACCTTGTCTCCTTTCTCTCCATGATATCCATCACTACGGCTCCCCTAAAAACAAACAGGGTTAATATCATGTTTTTCTTTTTTAGAATCCTGTGACAGCCAAGCCCCATTAAGGCCTTTTCTCTGCTGTATAAGACATTATTATACTCACATAACAATTTACTTACCATCTGCCCTGGGGGACCGGGAGGACCAGCTGGGCCCTAAAATAAGATGACAAAGAAGATCTTATTATCCAAAACCTAATTAGACATATTTAGAAATGCTTCAATTTGAGACAAAAATGAGAACTAACATTGGATTATATGAACAAATCATACAAACAGCACCACACGATCTGATAGGAAAAAGTGAATTAAACCAGGATAACGCTCATCTTAAATCACATAACAGTACTTATTTAAATATTTAATTTTTTTTTCTGCATGTATGGAATCATGGCGCCACCTCCTTTAGTCAGAGGAAATGAAAAACTTCAAAAAACTGGATGTTTTTCTCACTCAATATAGTTTAATTAATTGTGTTTTTCTAAGAATAATTAAAGTTGTCAATTTTGGTTAATCGAAGAGTCCAAAATGACAAAATGATATAGCATCTCACATAGTCCCCTCCTTTTTTAGGCACAACTCCTGTATAAAAATAAGCTTCTCAGAGGTGGGCAGTAATCAGCCACATTTACTCAAGCACATGTATTCAAGTAACTTTTTCACAAAATTACATCAATCAAAAAAAATAAATAAATAAATAAAATAAAGTCAAAATTACAAGAAAAATATGACAAATTTTAAACCATGCAAACTGATAAGAAAATCACAAATTTATGAGAAAAATTAGCCAAGTTTAAGAAATAATAGTAATAAAATTGTGGGAAAACTGCCTACATTTATTTTTAAAAGTAGTTTTTTTTTTGAGAAAGAAATACTCAAGTTGATCAAAAAAATGCAGAAAAAAAGTTATTTATAGGAAAAATATTGCAATTTCATAAGAAAAGAGTCACAAAATTGAGAAAAACCTCAAACGAGTGAGACTCATTATGCACTACTCAGTAACTTTTTAAGAAGATACTTTTGCACCCCTACTCAAGTAGTTTCTTTGGTGTCTACTTGAGAAATTAATATGAAAATATAAAGCTACTTTCACTTAAGTACAATTTCAGGATGGCTACTCTACCCACCTCTGGTTCTACTCCCTGAGCAGTATCAATAATATTCGTACCAACTCCTACATCTGGAAATCAGCTGCATTAAAACATAAACAACCAGACACCATACTGTCTCAGGGTGCAAAAGACAAGCAGATGAAAGGTTTACATACGGGGTATCCGTCAGGTCCTCTGGGACCAGGATAACCAGGAAGACCAGCAGGACCTGGGTAACCCTGCAGAGATACAGGACAGAACACATGAATGACTTTACTTCACATAACCTAATGTGTTATAGATATTTGGGGCAGTGACTCCATTATGTTGCTTTTAAATTAAAGGAGATATACTGTACACTTCACTTAGTTTTGACATCCACATGGAGCAAAACGCATTCTTGTGCTGTTTTAGAGCTCATCAACAAAGCTGTCTGTATATCCCTTCAATTCCCTCCCCCATTCCCTCCTGTCAGGTCCAGCATAAGTAAGACTATTTAAATAAAGTATTAAAGTTATTATACAGCAAGAGGAGTCTATAAATACTATTTGTATCCAGCATATATCAAATACGAGCAGAGCTCCTTTTGGCAAAGTAAATCTGTTTAGCACAATAAGGCAACCAGATACAGTGGATATAAAAAGTCTACACACCCCTGTTCAAATGCCAGGCTTTTGTGATGTAAAAAAATGAAATCAAGATAAATAATTTCAAAACTTTTTCCACTATTAATGTGACCTATAACCTGTACAACCCAAATGAAAAACAAACTGAAATCTCTTAAGGGGAAAAATAAAAAAAGTACAATAACCTGGTTGCATAAATATGCACACCCTTAACCTAATACATTCTTGCAGCAACTTTGGCTTTTATTACAGCACTCAGTTGCCTATCCCTAACCGTGAATATTAAACATATTTGATATTTCTAATTCCTGCCTCCAAAGGAATACCCACATATTTAATGAGAGCAAGTCGACCTGGTAATGTCGCTAACCAGGTGTTGGGAACACAGCGGATTTAGGTTCAGGCAGTCTGTATTTTGCATGAAGTGAGCGTTATATTTCATCTGACCATAAATGTATTTCATAGGATATAAACCAAATGAAAACACCACTTTGCACAATATGTCCCCTTTAAAAAAACAATAAAATATTAAAACTACTCAGGTGTGGATTCTTTCATGTACAAAAGACTGTTTAATATAGCGCTGATGTAGATTAAGAGTAAAAATCTTACAGGTGAACCGTCAGGTCCTGGTGGACCAGGCACCCCCTAAAAAAAGAAAAAAGATTGATAAATTAGCAAGTACCAGTTGAACATCAAACATGACTTTGTTAATGATTGGAATATTAGAGCTTTGATCCACAATTTTAAAAAAGCAGCCGGAGCATCATATTGAATTTTTTGTCAGATCAGGTTGATATAAAAAAGAACCCATAGTAAAAATTTGTAGGATGTGGTCAAATGCAGACATGTCAACCCTGGACTTGAAAAAGGCTTGTTTTTCACTAAATTAAAAAACGAGCACAGGGATATAACTGGGGCCTTATTGTGGACTTATGAAAGTGTACACACATACACAGTATGTGTGTACACATACTGTGTATGCACAGTATATCATTGAGGGGGGAAAGTTAGTCCAGGCAGCAAATAATAAACCTTGCACATAGAATAATCAAGAAGCTGTAGAAGCTCAACGTTAGATGAAACACAATAGGCTTAAATAAAAAAAAAAAACATAAAATTTTGACAAACCATTTACAGAATATATGGAAAATCAGAATATATGGAAAGTGTTGAATTTGTCATTTAACTCTTTAAAAAAAATACCTCAAAGGCTCTCTGTTTATCCCTGGAAAACCCTGAGCCTTTACGGTAATGTATAAAGAAAATGAGCTGCAGTTCACTCAAAGACCACAAGATGTCCCTAAAAATCGAGAGATTTCCAAGACTGCAAAGAGTACCAATCCATAAAATAAATAAATGGCTAAATAATCAAACTAAGAAGACTCTTGTTGATGTAGAAATTTAAAAAATGAAAAAAGCAATATTAAACACAATACTGACCATCAAAAAAAATATGTAGCAACATATCAATATACTTAAATCATTTTTCCTTCCAAAGCAAATTCATGTGTGTTGCTGTAGGTAGGTGATTATTTTAACAAGGGGGATGGGGGGTATTCACCAATTTATAGAAGGTACAAATGTAAATTGGGTACAAATTTGCAAGAATAAAAGTACAAAGATATGATAAAAGATGCCAATTTAAAAAGTCACAAATTACAGTTTAACTACACAGAATAAAAAATTTAACCAGGATCCAAATGAGCATTGCAAATCTATGAGAAAAAAAGTTTGAAATTTTATAGGAAAAAAAGCTGGAAATTTATGAGGGAAGAAAAGTTGAAATTTTATAGGAAAAAAGTTGGACATTTATGACAAAAAAGGTCACAAAACTACAAAAAAAGTTGCAAAATTATGTGACAAAAGATGAAATTTTACATGAAAAAGTCACAAATGTATGAGGGAAAAAAGTTAAAAATTTATGAGAAAAAAGTGAAAATTTACAGGAAAGTTCCAAATTTATGAGAAAAGTCACAAATTTTTGAGGAAAAAGTTATAAAACTACAAGAAGAAAGCTGGAAATTTTACAAGAAAAAATGCAAATTTATAAGATTTTTCTTAAAATTTCTGATAAAAAGGTCACAAATTTTTGAGAAAAAAGTGAGAGTTTTTGTTTTTTTTTGGCATTTCTGCTTAGAATTGGTGGTTCTAAGTCACATTATTCAGTTCTGTGAAATGATGTAGAAAGTTTTTTTTCTCCAGGTTGGGAGTGCAATGTCCCCCCCCCGTCCCATCCTTGATTTACTTACACCTATGAATGGAGATGGGGGGGTGGCAGGTTTACAAGGGGGATGATTTTGGGTCATTTTGCAAACAAGAGGGATAGCACTTCCCCTCCCAATTACCTACTGGTTATGGTAAATCAGAATCTATATCAGGGCTTACCACAACGTTATTATCCGAGATGTACCGAGGTTCTCCTTTCTGACCCTTCAGACCAGTTGGCCCCTGTTTGAGGAAAGGAGACCGTCACTGACCTCCAACATGTCTGCATCACCAACAGTCTCTGAAGAGTAGGATTAAACAGATCAAAACGTCTGAAGCTAAAGTCTGTCCTCACAGCAGGTCCATTAAACCCGGGTGGTCCTATCCCAAAGCCGGAGTCTCCAGGTTCTCCTCTGGTTCCGTTACAGCCGTCCGCTCCTGGTGGTCCTCTGCTGCCCGGCTGACCCGGGTGACCCTGTGGAGTGATGGTGGCAGTATGATTATAACCACAAAATCACCCAGGAGACGTGCAACAAATCATTTTTATTAGAACTAAGTAGAATTTAATCACTCGATATCAAAATATGAATTAGGAATGAGTCACATACATAAAGCACATGACACCAAAACTGGTCACAGTGGCCAAATTGTATCACAGCCACTTTTTCAGGATATAAAACCACTGTACTTGTGGAAAAAATAAGTCATACATTTATCACAAAAAGCCAAAAGACACAAATTTAACAAAAAAGATGCACATCTTTCAGAAGGCAAACCTCAGAAAATTTATGAGTACAAGCAGCAAATTTCTGATGAACAAAAAAGCTGAAAATTTGTGGTGAAATGTTACAAATTTGCAAAAAAAAGTCACAAATTTACAAGACTAAAGTCATAGATTTACATAAAAAAATTGAAAATGTACAAGAAAAAATAACAAATTTACAAGTGAAAACTCGTATATTTATTTGAAAATCATCTAGCAAACAAGTAAAGAAAGGCTGCAAATTTATTTAGAAAAAAAATAGATTTAAAAGACAAACACAAATTAATAAGTTAAAAAGTCCCAAATCTACAGGAAAAAAACAGGAAGTTGCAAGAATAATTTCACAAATTTTAAATGGAAAAAAAACTTGCAAATTTGAGTAAAATATAGCAAATTTATGGATTTAATTTTTTTTTTACATTTATTATAAAATACCACAAATTTACAATTATTAGGTTGCAAAAGTATGAGAAACAAAAATTTGCAAGAAAAAAGTTTACATAGAAAAGCTGCACATTGAAAAACTCGCATTTATATAAACAAAACACAACAAAAGAGTAAAAAAGTTCCAAATGTACAAGAAAAGCAGCACATTTATGTATAAAATAAGTTGCAAATTTATCAGCATGTCACAAAATCACAATTAAACAATAACACTTATTTACAAAACTAATTTTACACAAAAACATTGCTGATTTCCCCTGACTTCCTGTTGTTGCAGGATTTAAAATGTGCAAGAAAAATGCACCTTTACTTAAAAAAATGTGCGTCATATATAAGTTTAAAAAAAAGTTACAAATTTATGGGGTAAAAACAGCAAATTCAAGACAAAAAATTTGGTTATTACTGACAATTTGGATGGTGACTACTACCTACTAATGTTTTCACAATGAAAATCTGCCCTGAATTAAAGAGATGTGATTCTAGGACTGGATTTTTATTGACTGATTTATTTTGCTGGCGCACCCTGGTAAAGCAAACACAAATTAGAGTATGATGGACAAACTGGAGCACACCGCAATCATATCTCATTAAAGCAATATTGTGTTCTGCATTTCTGTCACTCACATCTACTCCAGGATTTCCTGGAAATCCAGGTACTCCCATTGGTCCCTGCAGAGGTGAAAAAAAAAAAAATGGTTGGCGTTAATTAGTAATGAGGTTAAATGGAGACACCTAATGGTCAAACAGTGTTGTTGTACGGTCGCATGACTGCAACAGCTCTGCAACCTGCGGTTTTGTTTCCCATTAAAAAAAAAAAAAAATAAATCACAAATTGAGAGAATAAAGCTGCAGATTTTCAAGAAAAAAATAAAATGTGCAGAATTCAGTTTCAACTTCATTAGGTAATTGTTTCACATTTATTTGATAAAAAGATATAAATTTGCAGATATGTTGCTACAGCTTCTAAAATCATGAGTTAAAATTTAGAAATTTACAAGTAAAAATCATGAGGAAAAAATCTAATTTGCCCCAAAACTTGCAAATTTACAAGAAAAGTTGCAAGCTTAGACAAGCTGTGTATTTAATAGGTAAAACTAAGATTTTACTCCAATGTTTAAAGGTTGGTTTATGCTTATAATTTGGCTGTTTCACTGCTCAAAACTCGCTGCTGACATCTGGTTTCATCATTCTAGGAGGAAACCAAATGTACAGCAGGTAAAATAAGTATTGAATGGGTCACAGTTTTCAGAGTTCAGAGATTTGAAGACAGTTTGTGTGGAAGAATGGGCCAAAATCACACCTGAGCAATGCATGTGACACGTTTCTCCATATAGAGGGTATGCGTATGATGTCACCGAACAGAACACATGGCAGTTAAACACTGAATGGTAAACATGAGTGGCAGCATTAGGGTGTATGCAGTAAAAACACAAAAAATACACACAGTAGTCAATCACAGCAGTACACAGAGTATCTGCTTGGACTGTGTAGAGCTAATCTTTCCATTCCATCTTGTATTAAATGGCAAAAAATTAAATAAATACGTAATTAAAGGCTCTGAATCAGTTCTTCACTTACCATGTGCTCCTTGGTCTTTACCCACACATCACTACAGTCAAGTAAATGGTGAGGTATTAACATGTAAAGTAAAACAAGGTACTGTGACTAAATGTTTTGTGTGATTTTTATGTTTTGCTGCACACAAAATAAAGCTGCCACATGTGATTGTCACTCAGTGCTGTGTTACTATGGCAACTGTCCTGTAACTGCCAAGAATTCTGTTCCAATGCATCCCCTCTACAGGAGGGGTGTTGAAGCTGTCATTACCAACAAAGGCTTCTGCATGAAGCATTAAATAACGTTCAGTATGCATGTTCAATACTTTTTCCCTGTGCCATTTCACATGATTACACATAACTTAATTTATGGACATCTATTTTTATATTTTTTGTATGTATGGATTAGTTTTGTTGTTACCAACACCTGGTGAAAATTTCATGTCAATAGCACGTTTAGAAATATATTTACTGAGAAAAATGGTGACGTGTTCAATACTTATTTTACCTGCAGTATCTATATAAATAAAAAGGTTATGATTAATATACAATAAAAAATAAGGACCCATAACAAACAGGGATCCATATGACTCACTTTGTCTCCTTTGGACCCAGACGGTCCTTTCAGTCCAAGGTGGCCCTTTTCTCCTTTAGGTCCCGAAGGCCCCGGAGGGCCAGGGGGCCCGTCTGGTCCAGGCGGACCCATTTCACCCAAAGACCCAGGACGACCCTAGAAGGCAAAAGGAAAGAGAAGAATTTTCACTTTTTACAACTTCGCTTAAGAACGGGGGAAAAAAACCCCCCGACAAAACATAACCAAAAATATATTTAAATACTTAGGTTTTCATTAATGCATCCATAGAAATATGAAGCCAATTTTATATTTTGACAGTATTCTTAAATCATTTTTTTTTTTCCACAATATCTTTATTGAACCTTTTTTTTTTTTTTTTAACAAACATGATACAAACAATCAAACACTAACACTAAAGTACTACAAAAAAAAAAAAAATGCACTAAAAACACCAACAACCACCAACAAAATCAAGTCTTCAACAATGCTCCTCTGTTTAGTCTAGACAATCCAATACATAAGTATACATATTATGTTCACCAGTTTGGAATTTACAAGGTCCACACACATCATTCACCTTCTTCTTCAAGAGTTATGTTTAAATTTTTTACATAATCAATAAAAGGTCTCCATATATTCTCAAACACAATTTCCTTTGATTTTAGTATATATGTTATTCTTTCTCCCCCTCATGGATCGTCACCTTATCGTGGTGGGGGGGTTTGCGTGCCCCAGTGATCCCAGGAGCTATGTTGTCCGGGGCAATTTGCCTCTGATAGGGTCTCCCAAGACAAACTGGTCCTGGGTGAAGGGCCAGACGAAGAACGATCCAACAGACTCTCATGATAAATTGTATATCAAGGATTCAGTGTACCCCGCCCGGTATGGGGTTACCGGGGCCCCACCCTGGAGCCAGGCCTGGGGGAGGGGCTCGAAGGCTAGCGTCTGGTGGCCGGGTTTCCACCCATGGGACCCGGCCGGGCTCAGCCCGAAGGAGTTACATGGGTCCGCCCTCCAGTAGGTTCACCACCTGCAGGAGGGATCATGGAAGTCCGGTGCTATGTGGATTAGGTGGCAGTCAAAGGCGGAGACCTTGGCGGACTGATCCCAAGCTTTCTAAACTGGCTTTTGGTACGTGGAATGTCACCTCTCTGGTGGGGAAGGAGCCTGAGCTGGTGTACGAGATTGAGCGATACCGGCTAGATATAGTTGGCCTCACCTCAACACACAGCTCCGGTTCCGGAACCAGTCTCCTGGAGAGGGGCTGGAGCTTGGCCTTTTCTGGAGTTGCCCCGGGCGAGAGGCGACGAGCAGGGGTAGGTATTCTTGTATCGCCCCACCTTGCTGCCTCTATATTGGAGTTTTCCCCGGTGGACGAAAGGGTTGCTTCCCTGCGCCTTCGGGTTGGGAAACGGGTCCTGACCATCATTTGTGCCTATGCACCAAATGATGTTTCAGAGTACCCACCCTTTTTGGAGTCTGTGACTGGGGTGCTGGAGGGTGCTCCTCCTGGAGACTCCATTGTCCTACTGGGGGACTTCAATGCGCACGTGGGCAACGACAGTGAAACCTGGAGGGGGGTGATTGGGAGGAACGGCCTGCCCGATCTGAACCCGAGTGGTGTTCAGTTATTGGACTTCTGTGCTAACCACAGTCTGTCTATAACGAACACCATGTTCAAGCATAAGGGTGTCCATATGTGCACCTGGCACCAGGACACCCTAGGCCGCAGGTCGATGATCGATTTTGTTATCGTATCATCAGACCTGCGACCGTATGTCTTGGACACCCGAGTAAAGAGAGGTGCAGAGCTGTCAACTGATCACCACCTGGTGGTGAGTTGGATCCGATGGCAGGGGAGGAAGCCATTCAGACCTGGTAGACCCAAACGTATAGTGAGGGTGTGCTGGGAGCGTCTGGCTGAGGCCCCTGTCCGGGAGGTCTTCAACTCCCACCTCCGGAAGAACTTCAACCACATTCCGAGGGAGTCTGGAGACATGGAGTCTGAATGGGCCATGTTCTCCACCTCTGTTGTTGAAGCGGCAGCCCAGAGCTGCGGCCGCAAGGTGGCCGGTGCATCTCGTGGTGGCAACCCCCGAACCAAGTGGTGGACACCAGTGGTGAGGGGGGCCATTAAGCTGAAGAAGGAGTCCTATCAAGCTTGGTTGGCTTGTGGGACTCCCGAAGCAGCTGAGGTGTACCGGCAGGCCAAGCGGAGTGCAGCTCGGGTGGTTGCTGAAGCAAAAACCCGGGTATGGGAGGAGTTCGGTGAGGCCATGGAACAAGACTTTCGGTCGGCTTCAAAGAGATTCTGGCAAACTGTTCGGCGGCTCAGGAGGGGAAAGCAGCTCCCCGTCCACACTGTGTATGGTGCGGATGGGACACTGTTGACTTCAACTGGGGATATCGTCGGGCGGTGGAAGGAATACTTCGAGGATCTCCTCAATCCCACTGATACGCCTTCCACAGAGGAAGCAGGGTTTGGGGACGAGGGGGATGACTCGCCTATCACAGGGGCTGAGGTCGCCAAGGTGGTTAAAAATCTCCTTGGTGGCCGGGCCCCGGGGGTGGACGAGATTCGCCCCGAGTACCTCAAGGCCCTGGATGTTGTTGGGTTGTCATGGTTGACACGCCTCTGCAACATTGCGTGGAGGTCGGGGGCAGTGCCTTTGGCATGGCAAACCGGGGTGGTGGTTCCTCTCTTCAAAAAAGGGGACCGGAGGGTGTGCTCCAACTTTAGAGGGATCACACTCCTCAGCCTCCCTGGGAAGGTCTATGCCAAGGTATTGGAGAGGAGAGTCCGGCCGTTGGTCGAACCTCGGATTCAGGAGGAGCAATGTGGTTTTCGTCCTGGCCGTGGCACATCGGACCAGCTCTTTACCCTCTCGAGAATTCTTGAGGGTTCGTGGGAGTTTGCCCAACCAGTTTACATGTGTTTTGTGGACTTGGAGAAGGCATTTGACCGCGTCCCTCGTGGATTTTTGTGGGGGGTGCTTCGGGAGTATGGGGTATCGGGCTTGTTGTTACGAGCTATTCGGTCTCTGTACGACCGTTGTGAGAGTTTAGTTCGCATTGCCAACACTCGGTCGGAGTCATTCCCAGTGAGAGTTGGACTCCGCCAGGGCTGCCCTTTGTCACCGGTCCTGTTCATAATTTTTATGGACAGGATTTCTAGGCGCAGCCAGGGAATGGAGGGTGTCATGCTTGGTGACCACAGGATCTCATCTCTGTTGTTTGCAGATGATGTTGTCCTGTTGGCTTCATCCAGCAATGACCTACAGCTCTTGCTGGGACGGTTTGCCGCTGAGTGTGAAGCGGCTGGGATGAGAATCAGCACCTCCAAGTCCGAGTCCATGGTCCTCAGCCGGAAAAAGGTGGATTGTCCTCTCCGGGTTGGGGACAGGCTCCTGCCCCAAGTGGAGGAGTTTAAGTATCTTGGGGTCTTGTTCACGAGTGAGGGGAAAATGGAGCGAGAGATCGACAGACGGATTGGAGCAGCATCTGCAGTGATGCGGACGTTGTACCGGTCTGTTGTGGTGAAGAGGGAGCTTAGTTCTAAGGCAAAGCTGTCGATTTACCAGTCAATCTACGTTCCTACTCTCACCTATGGTCACGAGCTTTGGGTAATGACCGAAAGAACGAGATCGCGGATACAAGCGGCTGAAATGAGCTTTCTCCGTAGGATTGCTGGACTCACCCTCAGAGATAGGGTGAGGAGCTCAGTCATCCGGGAGAGGCTCAGAGTAGAACCGCTGCTCCTCCACATTGAAAGGAGTCAGTTGAGGTGGTATGGGCATCTGATTAGGATGCCTCCTGGACGCCTCCCACTTGAGGTGTTTCAGGCACGTCCCACTGGGAGGAGACCCCGGGGCAGACCCAGGACTCGGTGGAGAGACTATGTCTCCCAGCTAGTCTGGGAACGCCTTGGTATCCCCTCTGAAGAGCTGGAGCAGGTGGCTGGGGAGAGGGAAGTCTGGGCTTCTCTGCTTGAACTGCTGCCTCCGCGACCCGGACCTCCGGAAAAGCGGTAGAAGATGGATGGATGGATGGATGGATGTTATTCTTTCTAATGGAAGGTTTGTTAACATCTGTCTTAACCACTGAGTCACATCTGGTCTATGAGTCTTTTTCCATAATAGTGCAATACATTTTTTGGCATTAAGCAAACTGAGGTCTATGAATGTTCTTTCACTTTTATTAAAATTATGCTTTTCTGGGTACAGACCCAACAAAAACAGTTTAGGATTCAATATGATTTGTTTTGAGATTATTTTTTCAATTGTTACCCTCACCTCTTCCCAAAACATTCTTATTAATCTACATTCCCATAAACAATGAAATAGGGTTCCTTTACTTTCCATGCATTTTGTGCATGTATCTGGTATATTTTTGTTATATCTATTTAACTCCTCCGGTGTAACATACATCCGCATTAACCATTTGAAATGTATCAATTTAAGGCGTGCATTTATTGATTTGGTTTGAGCTTCTGTACAAGCCAATTCCCATTGTTCCTCTGAAATTTCAATTTGCAGATCTTCTTTCCAGTAGTTTAATCTTTTCAGTGAATTTTCACTTGAAGATAGTGTCAGTGAGTTATAAAACTCTGAAATAATACCCTTTCTTTTACTATCTTTCATCATCATTTTTTCCAAGGATGAATAAATAGGTCGAGTGAGAGCTTTATTTTGATTTGATCGAATAAAGTTTCTAAGTTGAAGATATTTAAAAAAATGTGTTCTATTGAGATTAAATTTGATCCTCAGCTCTTCAAAAGACATTATGTTGTCTGCACATGGCAAATATAAATCCTGAATCTTTTGTATCCCTTTTAAATTCCATACTTTAAATACAGCGTCCGCTCTCCCTGGTTTAAAATATTGATTACCCCATATTGGACTAAATTGTGACAATAACTGTGGTTCTTTTAAATAGTTTTTAGCTTCACACCATATTTTGATCATATGCTTTACAAATGGATTTTTAACTTGTTTTTGTAATTTTTTTGCCGAATCTGAGTATATGAATATGGGAAGAGGTAAAGGTAAATTGTATGATTCCATTTCAGTCCAGTGAGGGAGATCATTTGATGAAAAATAATATGTCATAGACCTCAGTTGTGCCGACCAATAATACAACATAAAATTTGGACATTTCAGACCTCCACGATCAAATGGTAAATATAATAAAGACAAACGTAATCTAGCCCTCCTGTTGTTCCATATAAATTCCACTAACTTTTTTTTTATTCTTGAGAATAGATCTAAAGGTGGTGATAAGGGAATGTATTGAAATAAATAAAGTATTTTAGGTAAAATATTACTTTTAAGTATATTGATTCTCCCGATCATCGACATTGGTAGTGACATCCATCTCTGAGTTAACTCATTGATATCTGACATTAAGGCTTCATAGTTGACACTGGCGACTGATTCTAGCTTAGGCATAATTTGGATTCCTAAATATTTAAACTGATTTACAACATTGAATTGATTTACCTCAGGGGCTGAGTAATTTCTCTGGGTCTCATTTAGCATTAATATTGAAGATTTAGTTTTATTTATTTTATATCCTGATATTTCCCCAAAATTCTTTATTAAATTCAACAAGGTTGGAATTGATTTTTTTAGATTCGACATAAACAAAATTATGTCATCGGCGTACAGGGAGATTTATTCTTAAATCATTTTGCAAGATTAGCATCTTTAGAAGAGAGAACATGCTCAGAGGGGATACACCTCTGCCAACAGGGGACGTATTACGAAACGTTTGTGCATCCAGAGTGGCTATCAATGCAAACAACTCTAAAAAAAAAAAAAAATCACAATGCTTTAGATAGATAGATAGATTTATTTATTTGACAGGGACAGTGCAATAAACAGACAATTAATCAATGACAATCAATTCAATTCAATTCAATTCAACTTTATTTATATAGCGCCATTTCACAACAACAGTCATCTCATAGCACTATCAACTGTAGGGGGAACCTCCACAGTTGCAGAAAGACCCCAGCAATCAGGCGATCCCCTGTGAGCAAGCACTTGGCGACGGTGGAGAGGAAAAACTCCCTTTTAACAGGAAGAAACCTCCAGCAGAACCAGGCTCAGGGAGGGGCAGTCATCTGCTGCGACTGGCTGGGGGGTGACGGGATAGAGAAGAAGAAAAGAACAGACATGTAGAGAGCAAACAGCACGATGGGGACTCAATCTATGGGAGAGAACAAACAAATGTTAATGACCAACAAAAAAAAAATATTTCATAGAGAGTGAGGAAAGGAGTGAGGCCCAGTGCATTACTGGAGGTCCCCCGGCTGACTAAACCTATTAGCAGCATAACTAAGGGAGGGTTCAGAAACACATGATCCCTCCCTAATTGTAGGCTAGATCAAAAAGGTAGGTTTTAGCCCTATTCTTAAAAACAGAGATCGAGTCTGACTCCCGAATCCAGATTGGCAGCTGATTCCACAGGAGAGGAGCTTGATAACTGAAGGCTCTGCCTCCCATTGTACTTTTGGAGATTCTAGGTATTACAAGTAATCCTGCATTTTGGGAGCGTAGTGCTCTGTTAGGATAATACGGTAGTATCAGATCTTTTAAATAAAAAGGAGCCTGATTGTTTAGAGCTTTGTAAGTGAGAAGAAGGATTTTAAACTTAATTCTAAACTCTATGGGAAGCCAATGAAGGGAGGCCAGAACCGGAGAGATATGATCTCTCTTTCTAGTACCTGTTAAAACTCTTGCTGCAGCATTTTGGATCAGCTGAAGACTTTTTAAAGATGTTTTAGGACAGCCTGATAATAAAGAATTACAATAATCTAATCTCGAGCTAACAAAAGCGTGGATCAGCTTCTCAGCATCACTCTGAGACAAGATGCTCCTAATCTTGGCAATATTACACAAATGATAGAAGGCAGTCTTAGAAACAAATTTAATATGTGAATTGAAGGACAAATCCTGATCAAAAATAACTCCAAGGTTCCTCACAGAGCTATTAAGAGAAAGAGTAACTGCGTCCAAACTGAAAGTTTGATTTGGAAAGGAATTTCTAAGGTTTTTTGGACCAACAAGAATGACTTCAGTCTTATCTGAATTTAATAGCAGGAAATTACAAGTCATCCAAGCTTTGATTTCCTTAAGACAGGCTTCTAACTTGGCTAATTGATTACTATCATCTGGCTTCATTGACAGGTATAATTGTGTGTCATCTGCATAACAATGAAAATGTATACAGTGCTTTCTAATAATGTTGCCTAATGGAAGCATATATAAACTAAAAAGAGTAGGGCCTAGCACAGATCCCTGTGGAACTCCATGACTAAGCTTTGAGTTGAAAGAAAACTCATCATTTACATGAACAAACTGGAACCTATCAGATAAATAAGATCTAAACCACTGCAATGAAGTTCCATTAAGTCCAACATAGTGTTCTAATCTATCAAGTAGAATATTATGATCAATAGTATCAAAAGCTGCACTAAGATCTAAAAGGACAAGTACAGAAACTAGTCCATTATCAGATGCAATGAGGAGGTCGTTAGTGACCTTCGCTAAGGCTGTTTCAGTACTATGATGGATTCTAAACCCAGATTGAAACTCTTCAAGTAAACCATTTCCCTGCAGGTGGTCAAATAATTGCGTAGCAACAACTCTTTCTAAGATTTTTGAAATGAAAGGGAGATTAGAGATTGGTCTATAGTTAGCTAAAGCTCCTGGATCTAGCGTTGGCTTTTTGAGTAAGGGTTTAATTACAGCCGTTTTAAAAGCCTGCGGTACATGGCCTAAAGTTAATGAAGAATTGATTATATGAAGAATAAAGCTACCAATAAGTGGGAAGACTTCTTTAAATAACCTGGTAGGAATAGGATCTAAAAGACAAGTTGAAGGTTTGGATGAGGAAACTACTTTGTCTAACTCACAAAGGTCGATTGGAGTAAACTCATCAAGACAGACATCAATAGAAGGAGTTGTAGTAGTTACAGTATTTAAGTTAACTGTGGGAAGAATCTGATTGATTTTATCTCTGATGGATGAAATTTTATTATTGAAAAAGTTCATAAAGTCCTGACTAGTAAGCTCTAAGGGGATGCTAGGATTGACAGAGTCCTGACTCTTTGTCAACCTGGCTACAGTACTGAAAAGAAACCTGGGATTATTCTTGTTCTCTTCTATTAATGCAGAGTAATAACTCGTTCTAGCTTTTCTAAGAGATTTTTTATAAATTAAAAGATGATTTCTCCAAGCTAAATAGATTTCATCTAAATTAGTAGAGCGCCATTTTCTTTCTAATTGACGAGTCTTCTGTTTTAAGCTACGAGTTTCTGTGTTGAACCAAGGAGTTAAAAATCTCTGATTAGACTTTTTCTTTTTTAAGGGGGCCACCAAGTCTAGAGCCTGATGCAGAGAAGCTGAAACACTATCCACCATGTTATCAATTACAGAAGGAGCAAGCTGTCTATAGCTTATTTCCGTTGTGTTGACACATGGCATAGAGGAAACAATCTGCATAAATTTGGAAACAGCACCATCTGAGAGGCATCTACTGTGATAATATTTTTCTTTAGGAGCCAAATAGTCAGAAATAGTAAAATCAAAGGTTAACAGACAATGGTCTGACAGTACAGGGTTATGAGGAGACACTACAAGATTTTCTATTTCTATGCCATATGTCAGAACAAGGTCCAATGTATGGTGGAGGTAATGAGTAGAATTTCCTACTTTCTGAGAAAACCCAATCGAGTCTAATATTGAATTAAAAGCCACATTAAGGCAGTCACTATCTACATCCACATGTATATTAAAGTCCCCTACTATAATTATTCTATCAGATTTCAACACTAAATCAGCTAAGAAATCAGCAAATTCGGATAAAAATTCTGAATAGGTTGATGGGGGACGATAAACAATGGCAAATAAAATTGGGTTTAACCTGAAATTGCTAAAGTGCCCAATACTGAGGACCAGGCCCTCAAAGGAATTATAACATGTTTTTTGCTTTACATTAACTAGTAATTTGGAATGGTAAATTGTTGCTACTCCTCCTCCACGACCAGAACTTCTGGGATTTTGACAGTTTAAATAACCAGAGGGGGTTGATTCATT
Source organism: Pholidichthys leucotaenia (assembly GCA_020510985.1). Lineage (NCBI taxonomy): Eukaryota > Metazoa > Chordata > Actinopteri > Cichliformes > Pholidichthyidae > Pholidichthys > Pholidichthys leucotaenia. Next base: position 122,102,695 of record CM035836.1, on the reverse strand, counting down.
TAAACCAACATAATCCTCTTGTCCTAACCAAGTCTCTGTAAGGGAAATTAAATCAATCTGATGATCAATTAACAGATCATGGACTAACAGAGACTTGGGAGTTAGAGACCTAATATTTAACAAACCACATTTAATTTTTAAATTATGAGGAGGAACAGAGGCCAAATCATTCAATTTAGAGGCTTTATGTTTAATTTGAGTTTTACCAATATTTTGCTTTATCACTTTGGGATGCTTATACATTATATTTTTATTCACTTTGGAGGGAGCAGACAACGATTCTCTGATGGGGAAGACAGGGGCTAAGCTGAGGGGTGGCGGATGAAGAGGAGCTGCAGAGAGGCGTGTAAGACTGCGACTCTGCTTCCTGGTCCCAACTCTGAGTAGTCACGGTTTTGGAAATTTGGATAAAAAAGATGCCAGATTGTTAGATAAATGAGAAGCACCATCCAAAGTGGGATGAATGCTGTCTCGTCTCATAAGACCAGGTTTTCCCCAAAAAGAGCTCCAATTGTCAATGTAGCCCACGTCATTTTTAGGACACCACACAGACAGCCAGCGGTTCAAGGATGACGAGCGACTAAACATGTCATCACTGGTCAGATTGGGGAGGGGCCCAGAGAATACTACAGTGGCAGACATCGTTTTGGCAAACTCACACACCGATTCTATATTAAGTTTCGTGACTTCCGACTGCCGGAGACGGATGTCACGTGAATAACAATTGTGGAATATTTACAGTTACTTTTAGCCAGCATTTTCAAATTTGACTCGATGTCGCCTGCTCTGGCCCCAGGAATACATTGGACTATGACCGCTGGAGTCTCTAGGTTCACGTTTCTGACTACAGAGTCGCCAATGATCAGAGTTTTTTCCTCAGCGGGTGTGTCGCTGAGCGGGGAAAAACGATTAGAAATGTGAACAGGTTGGTGGTGAACCGGGGCTTTGCGACTAGGCTTCCTTCTCACCGTCACCCACCCAGTCTCCTCGCTGCTGAGGAGAGCCGGGGAACCGCTGACAGTGGGACCTAAGCTAGCTAGCTCCGCTGCAGCTAATGGGCGTCCGTCGAGATTAACTGGCGCAGACGGGGTTTCAATGCAGCGGAGCCGGGATTCCAAATCAGACAACCTCGCCTCGAGCGCCTCAAAAAGACAACATTTATTACATTTACCGTTATCACTAAAAGAGGCAGAGGTGTAGCTAAACATCTGACAGAGAGAGCACACCAGAGGAGAGGAAAGAGAGCTAGTAGCCATAGCTAGTGGCTAGAGAGCTGGAGAGCAAACCACACAGGCAGACAGCAAAACAGGAAGTGACGATACGTGCAACACATCAATCTGATGTGTTGCACAGAGTGTATAGCTATTAGCTAATTTGCAACTCTTGTCCCTGGATGGGCTTTAGAAAGGAGAAACAAGTAAAAAGAAAAAAGAAAAAAAAAAAAGGAAAGAAAAGAAAAGGAATACACAATAACCACATACATCAATGCAAAAAACATAAATACATTATAAATACACAATTATAAATATTATAAATACACAAATATAACAACCTGACACACATTTGCCTATTTCAGGCCTCCCTCCCTTCGTCACTCACTATAAACAAACACATTCATTCCTTCCCTTCATTCACTCTCACCCTGCAGACAATCATTTCATACATGGGTACATTCTTGTTTATTTTTCAGCCAGTTTTTAACCTTTGTAGTGAATGTTTTAAAGTCCGTTATTATTTTAATTTCATTTGGCATTGTGTTCCAGATGTGACTGCCCTTTATAGAGAAAGCTGTTTGTCCAAATGTGGTTCTGCGGTGGAATATTTTACAGTTATTGTTAACAGAACTCCTGGTGGCTCTGCTGCTGTCCTGTCTTTGGATGAAACCAGCAAGTGGCTCATGCGCTGATTTATGGAAACATTTGAAAGTTAATTTCAGTAAACAGAGGTCAATGAAGCTCTCAAAACTCAATAGGTTGTATTTTTTTAAAATATTACAGTGATGCCACCTAATGGGCTTTTTGTCCAAGATTTTTAGGGTTTGATTATATAATGAACCTATACTCTGTCTCACTAGGTCTCATTCAGTAAACAGGTTCAGCTCAATAAAATTAATAAGTCTTCCCATCTTTATCTCCATCCATTTTAATGACGGTGGTAGCAGACTCATTCTCAGAGCCATTTTTTTTTTTTAATTTAACCTTTATTTACACAGAGTACCATTGAGAGACAACCTCTCTTTTTCAAGAATGCCCTGTTCACATTCACACAGTTACACATTCACACCTGAAAGCTGCCCAGTGGCCACTGAGCAGCTCCACTGGAGCAGCTGGGGTGAAGGGCAAACACTGTTGTGATCAAGCAATAGTTTTTAATCCTCAAATATATTTTGCGACTCTGTTTCTTAACTTTTTTTTTTTTTTTTTTAAAAAAGGTCCAAAAACTCTCTTTCCATTGCATGTGTTTAACCCTTGCTATAACTGATGTTAAATAATCCAAAGGTCAGTTTACTCTAACAAGCTCCACTGCCTAATACTGACCACATGATGGCAGCATTAGAGCTGACATTGGCAGCAGGGCTTCAGTTGAATTCCATGAAATTCCTCTGATATGTGAGCGCTACGCTCAGTAATTCAGCAATGCCAACACAGGACACCTTCAGCTACTGACACCCTCCTATTAGCTCACAGTTTAATGGGAGGAGATGGAGGAGACAGATGGAGGGAGGAGCAGATGGAGAGACAGACAGATGTTCATGGTGGGGTCAAAGGAAAGTCACAGGCTGTGATCTTTTTTTTTTTTTTTGGCCTGAAATGATCATTATTATTATTATCTTCTAAACACAACTGAGCAGAACCCCAGGCACAAAGCAAATCTGAGATGAATACAGTATATCTGTTGGATACAGGGTTGGGTCATATGGACTAAAAATCATTTCTTAATTAAGGTTGCAAAATTCTGGCAGTTTTCAAAGTTGTAAAACACACTGACAGCACACCCTTTTTAGTTTAGCTTTGTGGTTTTTATGGCTACTCTCAAGGGCTGGGTGGTACACCGACTGTAGTAGATGTATCAGTATATTTGGCCACCACGATACATGAAATGCCTATATCATGAATATCGGGTATAGTTTGTAACGTTAGTATGAGCCAGGACTTCCCTCCATGCAGCGTCTCTTCCTCTCTCCTCAGCTGCTGCTCCTCAGCAGCATGGAATAAATATCGCGATATACAGTATATCCTGTATTGAGATGCAGAGAAATTTTATGACAACACTTTTTTTTTCTCTCCATGTTATACACACCACACTAGACATCTGTATTGCTTGCTGGTTCATTATTGCACACTTGATTATTTCATTTTCAGGTATTATTCTGGTTTAATTTGCTATATTTTGGCCAGGACTGCCCTGTAGTGATCCTGACAGACATGCAAGCAATGTTAGCTTACATTAGCCACTTGTGCCCCCCTTGACATAGCTCAACCACCATATCCAACCTCTGTGATCCCAGATGGATCATCCTCAAACACTTGACCACATTTCTCATTTCTGGTCATAGCATATTTTAGCATAGTTTATCATCCTCTCGCCACAACAACTCTTCAGTAGCTGGCTAACCAGTCTCTCTTTCAGGCTCTTTTCGATGCCTAGTATGCCCCAGGGACTGGTCCTGGCCCAACGACCACTCTGACCACACACCCCTCTCCCTAATGATGCTTTATTTGGGCTTTTACCCTCTTATATTCAAGAAAATTAATGTTAATTAGCTCAGGCTGTGTGTGACACCTGGAGCTAGCCAGCTAGCATTAGCCTCAACCACAGATCTCAGAAGTGACAAGAGAAGGAGGGTGGGGTAAACTGGGGCTCATTAGCATTTAACAATGGAAAATGGTGCTGTAGTATGTAATCCCTGAGATATTTTGACCAAAGCATGCCACAGAAATATCATTAGGACCTCTGGGAACTGTGTAAACATGTAGAAGCGGGGGGTAAAAGATTGTCCCCTCAGTGAATCCGAGCTCTTGTTGGACCTCCACCACTGTCTGTTTCCAGGCCACGTGGCCTCGGGGCAGGCAGGCAGGTGTAAATGACAGGGCGGCTGTGCCAGGTAAAGGCAGCCTGCCGGAGCCGTCTGGCCTGCGCTTCACACTCACACCTGGTTTCACCTGGGGAAAATATGCAGGGGTCCCACAGGGAGACACTTTCTCTCACGGCTCACCTTCCCTTCGCCTCATTCACCTTTGAGTTTTTTTCCCACAAAATTTCCTTTATTTTATTAATTTTGCCAAAGACGCCGGTGATGTGGCTAAAGATCAGCGGGGCATCTTGTCAAAAGACTCTTTTGTCTTTCGTGTATAACTTCTTCAGGCAATGGGTCACTTTCAAAGTCCGGGCTGCACTCTGGCCATCTGATGCTACGTTAAAAGGTGAGAGGTGACGCGTTAGTTAAGGCGAAAACATGCTGACTTAAGGCTAATAAATGTAAGAAACGGCTTAAACATTCTTAAAACATCTGATGGAAAGCTGGTTATTGTGTCAGACTCTCTGAGAGCATGAGACACTGCCGTTTATTCCCTAACATGGCATGGAATTAAAAGTGCAGCCCGCAGTAAAGAAGATCACAGAGCGAGCAGAGATCAAAGGGAGCACCAAGTGGGGAAACCCAGAAACCAGTAAAGACCAAATAAATGTGCCAATAAATGACATTCAGGTGGTTTAAAGGTCCCATAGCCTGCATTTTTAGGTGTAGATAGTTTTAAACATCAAAAAAACTAAAGTGCTGTTTTACAGTTGCTCAAAAAAAAAAAAGCTGTCTGAAAGTTAGTTTTCAGCCTGCTCATTAATATTAATGACATCATTAGGTAAAGTTTTTTTGAGTGGCCTAATCACATTTTTACTAAAACCCTTTAGGTCCTAGTACGACGCAGTGAAGAGTTCAAAAATTCAGACAGTCTTTTGCCGCCATCTAGTGGGTTAATAGTGGTACTGCAAATTAAAGGAACAATTTGACACTGTTCTCTACCTTTTGTGAGCTTTCCAAAAATATACATGTCCAGTTTACCTTGTTTTACATTTTTTTTTACCTTTTAAATTTATATTTAAAATATTTTATTCTTTCTTTAAATATATAGAGTCCTTTGGGTCATTTTATTATTAAAAACTGCAGAATCTGTGCACAAAGTATCAATTCTATATACTGTAATATGGTCCTGTTGTAGTCAAGAAGTTGCCTAACTGATTCAGTGGCATCTCTGTGCATAGATTCATAGTTGTAATGGTGTTATAAATATTTCCATTAAAACATAGAATCAGGTGAGGATAAAAAAAATTCTAATTTCTTATTTGGTTTATCAGTTTGCTCAGTCACTGAAAAATATACAAAGCTAATTATGCTAGCGGAAAATTTCTAATTTTAAGAGACTTTGCATTACGGTGGGATTTTTTTTTCCAGAATCCCAAAAAAGATAAGGTTTTTTTAATTATTATTATAAGCCTATTAATTCTGCCAGCTAAGTTTTCCTTCATAAATATAGATTTGAGAAAAAACTTTTTTTTTTCCAAACAATACATTCAAACCATTTGACTTAATGAATAAAAATGCTCTCACAACCATCAGTACACAGTGGTGTGAAAAGTGTTTGTGCCCTTCCTGATTTCTCATTTTTTTGTGTTTGTCACACTTAAGTGTTTCAGATCATCAAACAAAGTTAAATATTAGACAAAGATAACACAAGTAAACACAAAATGCAGTTTTTAAATGAAGATGTTTATTATTAAGAGAACAAAAAATCCAAACCTACATGGCCCTGTGTGAAAAAGTGATTGCACCCCAAAACTAATAACTGGTTGGGCCACCCCTAGCAGCAACAACTGCAATCAAGCGTTTGTGATAACTGGCAGTGAGTCTTTTACAGCACTGTGGAGGAATTGTGGCCCACTCATCTTTGCAGAATTGTTGTATTTCAGCCACGTTGGAGGGTTTTCCAGCATAAACCACCTTTTTTTTCATGCCACAGCATCTCAATCGGATTCAGGTCAGGACTTTGTCAAGGCCACTCCAAAGTCTTCATTTTGTTTTTCTTAAGCCATTCAGAGGTGGACTTGCTGGTGTGTTTTGGATCATTGTCCTGCTGCAGAACCCAAGTGCGCTTCAGTTTGAGGTCACGAACAGATGGCCAGACATTCTCCTTCAGCATTTTTTGGTAGACAGCAGAATTCATAGTTCCATTTACCACAGCAAGTCTTCCAGGTCCTGAAGCAGCAAAACAGCCCCAGACCATCACACTACCACCACCATATTTTACTGTTGGTATGACGTTCCTTTTCTGAAATGCTGGGTTACTTTTACGCCGGATGTAATGGGACACACACCTTCCAGAAAGTTCAACTTTTGTCTCTTCAGTCCACAGAGTATTTTCCCAAAAGTCTTGGGGATCATCAAGATGTTTTCTGGCAAAACTGAGACCAGCCTTTATGTTCTTTTTGCTCAGCAGTGGTTTTCGTCTTGGAACTCTGCCATGCAGGCCATTTTTGCCCAGTCTCTCTCTTATGGTGGAGTCATGAACATTGACCTTAACTGAGGCAAGTGAGGCCTGCAGTTCTTTGGATATTGTTGTGGGGTCTTTTGTGACCTCTTGGATGAGTCGTCACTGCACTCTTGGGGTAATTTTGGTCAGACGGCCACTCCTGGGAAGGTTCACCACTGTTCCATGTTTTCGCCACTTGTGGATAATGGCTCTCACTGTGGTTCGGTAGAGTCCCAAAGCTTTAGAAATGGCGAGAAAATTGAACTCAGCTTTCAAAGATGTGATAAACCACAGTTAATTTATGTTTTAACGGGGGCAATCACTTTTTCACACAGGGCCATATAGGTTTGGATTTTTTTTAATCCTTAATAATAAACACCTTCAATTAAAAACTGCTTTTTGTGTTTACTTGTGTTATCTTTGTCTAATATTTAAATTTGTTTGATGATCTGAAACACTTAAGTGTGACAAGCATACAAAAAAAATGAGAAATCAGGAAGGGCGCAAACACTTTTTCACACCACTGTATGTACATCTATGTGTCTGCTTATGTAATGTATAACCAGCAGGCAATTTGCCATTTTTTAACAAGGAGGATGGGGGTATTCACCAATTTAGCATGAGGTACAATTGTGTAAATGTACATTAGGTACAAATTTGCAAGAATAAAGGTGCAAAGAAATGATAAAAGACACCAATTTAAAAATAAAAAAAATCAGACATTGCAATTTAATTACAGAGAATAAACATTTAACCAGCATTCATATGGGTGTTATATATTTACAAAAAAAAGTTGAAAATTTACAGGGAAAAAAGTGCAAATTGTTGAAAAAAAAAGTTCAAATTTTAAAAGAAAAAAGTTGCAAATTTCTGATAAAAAGTCACAAATTAAGAAAAAAACTTGAAAATTTATGAGAAAAAGTTGCAAATCTATGAGAATCAAGAGCACTCTGACGTGAGTGCAATATCCCCCGCCTCCGTTTTCTTTGAAGATTCAAATACTTACTGATGGGGAGCAACTTTCAATTTTTCTGTGGCAGAATCATATTAACCTTTTTTTAATTTAACCAGGCAGGACAGATTAAGAACACACTCTTATTTACAACTGTGGCCTGGGGGGGTGGGGGAAGGGACAACTCACATTCATACCTGCCCAGTTGATGCCATTTTTTTTTCCACAATATCTTTATTGAACCTTTTTTTTTTTTTTTTAACAAACATGATACAAACAATCAAACACTAACACTAAAGTACTACAAAAAAAAAAAGCACTAAAAACACCAACAACCACCAACAAAATCAAGTCTTCAACAATGCTCCTCTGTTTAGTCTAGACAATCCATTACATAAGTATACATATTATGTTCACCAGTTTGGAATTTACAAGGTCCACACACATCATTCACCTTCTTCTTCAAGAGTTATGTTTAAATTTTTTACATAATCAATAAAAGGTCTCCATATATTCTCAAACACAATTTCCTTTGATTTCAGTATGTATGTTATTCTTTCTAATGGAAGGTTTGTTAATATCTGTCTTAACCACTGAGTCACATCTGGTCTATGAGTCTTTTTCCATAATAGTGCAATACATTTTTTGGCATTAAGCAAACTGAGGTCTATGAATGTTCTTTCACTTTTATTAAAATTATGCTTTTCTGGGTACAGACCCAACAAAAACAGTTTAGGATTCAATATGATTTGTTTTGAGATTATTTTTTCAATTGTTACCCTCACCTCTTCCCAAAACATTCTAATTATTCTACATTCCCATACACAATGAAATAGGGTTCCTTTACTTTCCATGCATTTTGTGCACGTATCTGGTATATTTTTGCTATATCTATTTAACTCCTCCAGTGTAACATACATCCGCATTAACCATTTGAAATGTATCAATTTAAGACGTACATTTATTGATTTGGTGTGAGCTTCTGTACAAGCCAATTCCCATTGTTCCTCTGAAATTTCAGTTTGCAGATCTTCTTTCCAGTAGTTTAATCTTTTCAGTGAATTTTCACTTGAAGATAGTGTCAATGAGTTATAAAACTCTGAAATAATACCCTTTCTTTTACTATTTTTCATCATCATTTTTTCCAAGGATGAATAAATAGGTCGAGTGAGAGCTTTATTTTGATTTGATCGAATAAAGTTTCTAAGTTGAAGATATTTAAAAAAATGTGTTCTATTGAGATTAAATTTGACCCTCAGCTCTTCAAAAGACATTATGTTATCTGCACATGGCAAATATAAATCCTGAATCTTTTGTATCCCTTTTAAATTCCATACTTTAAATACAGCGTCCGCTCTCCCTGGTTTAAAATATTGATTACCCCAAATTGGACTAAATTGTGACAATAACTGTGGTTCTTTTAAATAGTTTTTAGCTTCACACCATATTTTGATCATATGCTTTACAAATGGATTTTTAACTTGTTTTTGTAATTTTTTTGCCGAATCTGAGTATATGAATATGGGAAGAGGTAAAGGTAAATTGTATGATTCCATTTCAGTCCAGTGAGGGAGATCATTTGATGAAAAATAATATGTCATAGACCTCAGTTGTGCCGACCAATAATACAACATAAAATTTGGACATTTCAGACCTCCACGATCAAATGGTAAATATAATAAAGACAGACGTAATCTAGCCCTCCTGTTGTTCCATATAAATTCCACTAACTTTTTTTTTATTCTTGAGAATAAATCTAAAGGTGGTGATAAGGGAATGTATTGAAATAAATAAAGTATTTTAGGTAAAATATTACTTTTAAGTATATTGATTCTCCCGATCATCGACATTGGTAGTGACAGCCATCTCTGAGTTAACTCATTGATATCTGACATTAAGGCTTCATAGTTGACACTGGCGACTGATTCTAGCTTAGGCACAATTTGGATTCCTAAATATTTAAACTGATTTACAACATTAAATTGATTTACCTCAGGGTCTGGGTAATTTCTCTGGGTCTCATTTAGCATTAATATTGAAGATTTAGTTTTATTTATTTTATATCCTGATATTTCCCCAAAATTCTTTATTAAATTCAACAAGGTTGGAATTGATTTTTTTAGATTCGACATAAACAAAATTATGTCATCGGCGTACAGGGAGATTTTATGTTCTGTTGGTCCAACTTTAATTCCATATATTTGTGAATGTAAACGTATCGCTATCGCTAAAGGTTCAATTGCCATAGTAAACAGTAAAGGTGAAAGTGGACAGCCTTGTCGACATCCTCTATTGATTTTTATTGATTTTGAAATATTGTTATTTGTTAGGATTTCTGCTGTAGCATTATTGTATATTATCTGAACCCATTTTATGAAATTATTTCCAAGTCCAAACCTTTGTAAGACTTCAAAAAGAAAGGGCCATTCAACTCTATCAAAGGCCTTTTCGGCGTCCAGTGATAGGAAAGCTGTATCCGGTGCTTCTTTATTAAAATAAATAATATTAAATAGTCTTCTTACATTATGGAAGCCTTGTCTTCCCTTTATAAAGCCATTCTGATCTCGATTAATAATATTTGGTAAAATTTCTTGTATTCGTCTTGCTAAAATTTTACAGATTATCTTAAGGTCGGCATTTAATAGGCTTATTGGTCTCATATTTTCACATTTATTAGAGGGCTTACCTGGTTTTGGCAACAGTATAATTAAGGCATTATTCATGTATGGTGGTAAATTACTATTTTGAAATGCTTCTAAAACCATTTCCAAAAAAGGTTTTATTAATTTATTCTTAAATTTTTTATAAAGGTCAACTGGAAGACCATCTGGTCCTGCACTTTTTCCTGATTTCATATTATCAATGGCTAGCCCAACTTCTTCTTGACTAATTTTAGACTCCAATATCTCCCCGTTTTCATTTGGAATACACGGTATAGATAGTTCGTTCAAAAACCCATTTAGTTTTGTTAAATCAGATTCATTTTTGGTATCATATAATTTTTCATAGTAATCTCTAAAGGCTCTGTTAATTTCTAAAGGATCTATAACTACCTGTCCCTTACTTATAATACTGGTAATTGGTGTTTTAATTTCTAATTGTTTAATCTGCCATGCCAATAATTTTCCTGATTTTTCACCTTGTTCATAAAAAGATTGTTTCAATCTTAGAAGACTCGAGGCAGCTCTATTCGCTGATTTTTTGTCGTATTCAGCTCTCAAAATCAGTAATTCATTCTCCAACCTTGGATCACTTCCTGCATACACTTTTTCCTGAAGACTTTTTATTTTATGTTCCAATTTGGCTCTCTCCTCTCGAGTCTTCTTAGATTTTGATCCTGTATAACTAATAATATGTCCCCTAATAAAAGCTTTGAAAGCCTCCCACTTTACACATGCTGATGTTTGTGTAGTATTGATGTCAAAGAACTCATCTATCTGTTTTTCTATATACTTGACAAATTCCTCATCCTGAAGCCATTTATGCTGAAATTGCCATCTACCTGATTCCTCTGTCAATTTTTTATCTACATATATTAGACAGCAGGGTGCATGATCAGAGATCACGATGTTATCATAGAAGCAGTTTTGAATCTTGGACCTTAATTCTGTGGAAATCAAAAAATAATCAATACGTGAGAATGTCTTGTAGGTACTGGAATAACAAGAATAGGCTTTAACTTGTGGTTTCATTTCTCTCCATATATCTAACAATCTCAGTTCTTTCATAAAATGATTAATAGTCATCCTACATCCATTGTGCGTACAATCCAGTCCTGTTGATCTATCTATACCTGGATTCAATGTACAATTAAAATCCCCTGCTATTATATGTTGCCCTGTAAGTGATGATAAGATAAGAAATAAATTAGCAAAGAACTTTTGATCATCTATATTGTGACCATATAAGTTCACAAGATTTATATTTTCTAATAGCAAAGAACCTTGAATGATTACATATCTTCCAAATTTGTCTCCAATTACATTTTTCACTTGAAAAGGGACTGATTTATGTATGAGAGTCATAACTCCCCTGGCCCGGGATGAGAATGATGAGGTGAAGACACTTCCTTGCCATCTACTCCTAATTCTTTTTATATCCTCCTCTATTAGATGAGTTTCTTGTAAAAACACAATTTTTGAACCCATGTCTTTTATTTTATTCATAACTTGTTTAAGTTTTTTTAAATTTTGTAGACCTCTGCAATTCCATGAAGTTAAATTAAGATTAACGCTTTGGTTTATGATCAATAGAGAGTTTGGGATTACCTTGCAGTGTAAACATGCTCATACAGAGAAGCAAAAACATGAGTGGTTGAACATTCATCCTACAAACTACACACAAACAAATTCCCCCTTCCCACATTTGTGGCAAACCCCCCAAAATCAAAAGAAAAGTTCCGTCTCCCGATATAGCCATCGACCGTTCCACACCCACGGGGAACAGCCTAAGCCACTCCTTCTTCATCCTCCCAATCACCCTAACTCTACTGCTTTTAATGACGTAACATTAACTCTCCTCTGTAGTTTTCCAACTTAACTCCAAAATTTTTAGCAACTTTGTACATCATAGTTTTTTTTTTTTGTTTGTTTGTTTTGTTTTGTTTTTAATATATAATACAATCTATATTTTGTAAACTTGCTATTTACTTCAAGTCAGTCAGATGCCTGTGCAAATGCTTAATTATTCTACCTTATATTTTGTTCATGCTTAGCTCCCACCAGTCTTTTCTTCTTCTTTGATCTTCTTGATGAACTCCTGCGCTTCCTCTGGGGTCTTGAAGATGTGGGTTCTGCCCTCATACGTGGTCAACAGTCTCGCAGGATAGATTACACCATGACGAATCCCAAGGTTGCGCAGCTCCTTACGTATGGGATCAAACTGCTTCCTCAATTGTTGGATTCCTGTGGCCAAATCTGGGTAGAACCGCACCTGCTGGTCCTGGTGTTTAATCTCTCCTTTAGCTCGTGCAGCGTTGAAGATCTTCATCCTGTCTCTGTTGCTGAGAAACTTCATAATTAAGGTCCTCGGCGGTCCCTTATCTCTCCGTGGGCCAATACGGTGTGCATTTTCCAGAACCACTGCTGGTTGCAACTCCGCGCTGCCCAGCACCTCCGGAATCCACTTTTCCAGAAAGGAACATGCGTCCCGACCTTCTGATTCCTCTGGAAGACCCACCAGCCTCAAGTTGTTCCGTCTCGACCGAGATTCCAAATCCAAAATATTATCTTCCAGACATTTATTTTTTTTTTTTCCAAAGTGCGCACCTTTAATTGAAGACTAACTAACTAACTAACTAACCTGCACTTATATAGCGCTTTTCTAGTCACAAAGACCACTCAAAGCGCTTTTCATTAATACTAACCCTCTATTCTAAGGGCCTATAGGAAACAGATATCTAGGGACAATTTAGAACAGCCAATTAACCTAACATGCATGTTTTTGGCATGTGGGAGGAAACCGGAGAAATCCCGGAGTAAACCCACGCAACACGGGGAGAACATGCAAACTCCACACAGATCACTGTTGGTCGGGGGCTGGGATCGAACCCACGATCCCCACAATCCCCCGGCCAAGGGTAAACTGTGCTGCCGCAGTGCTAACCACTGCGCCACCGTGCAGCCCAGACGGGTGACGTCATCTTCAGCACTAGAGAGACGGAGCTCCATCTGCGCCATTCGTTCTACACAGTCACCCAATTCCTTTCTCATTCCTTCCAACGCTGCCATAATCCCATCAAATCTAGAGGAAAAGTCCGCTCTCATTGAACTCATGGCAGCCATCAGCGCATCTGCGCCGCTCCCCGCAGACATCGCACCGTTGCCAGCCTCCTCCGCCATATATGGAGTTTTATTTGCTGCGTCACAGACCTGAAAGTCCGTTAATTTGGACTGTTTCGGCGGCTCGCTTTTTCCTCTACCTGGTTTTCCAGCCTTAGGCTTCGCCGACATATCCTCGCCCAAACGCTGGGATACGTTCTGTCCCAAATGAGAGAGTTATTTGCCAATTTTTTTTCTCCAGGAGCAGAGCAGAGTGAGACACGTCCGTCTTACGTGGCAGCCATAACCGGAAGTTCCCAGTTGATGCCATTTAACCTAACCTGGATGTTTTTGGCCCCTGTGGGGGGGGGGGGGGACCGGAGAAATCCCGGAGTAAAGCCACACAGGCACGGGCAGAACATGCAAACTTCACACAGAAAGATCACCGTTGGTCGGGGGTGGGATTAAACCTAAGATCCCATGGCCAAAGGTGAGTTGCTGTGCTGCCCCAGCGCTAACCACCATGCCGACGTACTGCCATATTATTATGACATAATTATGACATTATGATATTACATAATATTATGATAAACCCATCATCTATGAATATACAACAAAGTATACCACCCATAGTTGTCATGCAGGATCCGGAGGACTACCTGCGTAGCAAGTCTGGTAACCCTAGAGAGCTTTACACGTTCTATAGTAAGAGATCATAGGGAGTGCCAACCTTGACCTTTGGACCCCAAACCTGTAGTCAGAGGTCATGGTCTCAGTGTGAACCTGTGTACCAGGTTTGGCGACCCTAGCTTTACTCATTGTACAGCAATAGGGCAACGGGAATGTTAACCTTGACCTTTGGTCCCCAAACCCATAGTCAGGTCAGGGTGCAAGTCATCCAAGACGAGTCTTAGATACAACTACTGCCTCAATTTGAAAAGTCAGCATCATTTCCTTCAGTAGTTATTGCGTTTACAAGATTTAGGGAAAATGTGACCACTGACCTTTGACCTCAGGGTCATTTGATGAGAGTCAAATTGCAATATGCGCATCATCAGCAAACCCTGGTGCCAAGTTTCAAAACAATCGGTACAAAACTATAGGAGTTGATTTCACAAAAATGGGACAGACAGACGGATGTACGGACTGACCTATAACATAATCCCACCATAAAAAGTTGCAAATTTGCAAGAAAATTGTGCAAATCTATGAGGGAAAAAGTCACAAATTTACAAGAAAACTGTAAATTTATGAGAAAAAAAAAATCACAAAACTTTATGAAAAAAGTTGCAAATTTATGACGAAAAAGTTGCACATTTATGAGAAAAAAAGTCAAATTTTTAAGAAAAAAATCTATGAGAAAAGGCTAAAAATTTAAAAGATTTTTTTTTTTTTTTTAAATTTCTGCTTAGAATTGGTTGTTCAAAGTCATTTTATTCAGTCCTGTAACATGATATAGAAAGGATGGTCTTGGGGGGACAATTCTCTCTTTTATCCAGGTAGGGAGAGTCACTGCCCCCCCATCCCTCCTTGATTTATGCCTATGAATAGGGATGGGGCAATGGCAGGTTAACAAGGGGGATGATTGTGGCTCATTTTGCTAACAAGGGGGACAGCCTCCCCCTCATATTACCTACTGTGTATAACTGTCCCTGGGAGCTTTACTGTCGTTAAAAAACATCACTCCATTCACAGCCTCAGCAGCAGCCCTCAGAGATGAATGGAGCGACCGAGGCTTCAGTTCACTCAGCAGCCACAAGGTGTCACTAAAACCAGTTTCCTACAACTCCAAAGCACACGCAGCCCACAGACTATTCTACACACACCCGACCCAGCTTTATCTGCCGTGCATGTAATCAGAGATCTGTCTGCCACCCATGCCGCCGTCTCATCGCGTCCTAACACCGTCTCGCCACAGATGCCCACGGCAGTTGGCATCCCCGTCTGTTTACATGCCATCCCATCGGGTCTCTGCCCGGCTCCCGCAGACCTTCCATCCTCATCACCTTCCAGCAGACTGGTTAGTTTGTAGGTCCAAATCCCCTCCACCACAAAGGGCACAATGGGAGCCTATTCTGGGTCACTAAGCTCTTTGGACTTACTGCTCCCGTCAGGGCCGACCTCACTTCCTGACAGAGGAGAGCGCTTGGACAGACACAATCTAGCCACCATGCGTGTGAAAACCAGCGAGCGTGTGCGCGCCCGCGGGCCCTCCGAGGATTTATCGGGGCGCATTGTACTGAGGGCTGGTTTTGCCAGGAGGGAAGATTTTAGCTGTCACACCGCGTGCTCACTTGGGGACAGTGATGAGCACGGCGTGGGAGGGAGGGGCCGGCAAATTTTGGTGTCTTTGGGTTCAAGTTTAATCAGAAGGGCCGTCTGATAACACGGGCGAAGTTGAGGCCAAATGCACATACGCACTCGGGTCGGTGAAGCCGGGAAAGCTCACCGCTAAAAGTCCAACCCAAACTGAGAAGGTGGAGAAACATCTATGGCAGCAATTAATAGTAATAACGGATTAGATTCATACGCCGCTTTACATGTCAAGTGACATCTCAAAGTGCTTACAGTGGTAGGTGGCGAGACCTTGAGCCATTTTCAGCAATTTTAGCCTAAGAAAAGTCCTTGAAACATAATATCTGTGCATTACAATCACAATAAAACAGCCTGGCTTGTCCACATTTGTAATACATGCATATATGAAACTTTTCGTGTCATTTTGTAACTTTTTTCCACAAAAACTTTTCACTTTCTTGTAAATTTGCTGCTATATTCTGGTGAATTTGCACCTTTCCTTTTTGACAAATTTTTGTACATCCATCTTTTAAATCTTTTACATTTTAAGCTTTTAAATTTTCTTTTTTTTTTTTTTTTATAAATATCTCATTTTCCTGCAGTTTTTTTCGTTTTAAAACTGACTTTCCTCTTACAAATTTGCATGTTTTTCTTACAAAATGTAACTTTTCCCAGTAAATTTGTAACTTTATTCACATGAATTTGCAATAATTTTTGTCGTGACTTATATTTTCTAATAATTTTTCTTTCTTCAACCTTAAATTTTCAGCTTCTTTTCTTTGCAATTTGGGGTTATTTTTCTTTAAAGTTGTGACTAGTTTTAAATTTAAAACTTTCTTTAAAATCTAAAACTTTTTCTCCTCATAAAAATGTTAATTTTTTTTGATAAATTTGCAAATTTTTATGGCAAATTTGTGACTTTTTTGTAAAAACTTCCACATCAGTTGGATTATTTTCCACTCATGAAATATTTTCTTGCAAATTTGTTTTTTTTCTTAAATATGTGACTTTTCCCTTATAAATTTGCATCTTTTTTTTTTCTTATGAAGATGTAAACATTCTCTTGTAACATAGCAACTTTATCCACATGATTCCAGCAAAGTGTGAACTAGCCTGGGGACAGCAAAGCCCACCTGATCCGCTTTCTCTTCACCAGTCTTCTTCTGTTTTGTTTTTCCTTCCAGCCTGCAGGCTACCTCAGACGTTTTCCCACCCCTCCTCTGCACATCTGACTCATCTGGTTGTGGTGACGGCCACCATTAACCAAACATCTCTCTTTCTCTCTCTCTCTCTCTCTCCTTTCATCCAGGTGCTATCCTCTCCGATAAAAATCCCCGCCAGCGGTCCCACAGTGGTGACGTTATAAGTGCAGCTTTCTCAGCTCAGCACAAAAACACGCTTGCGGCCAAAATCAAACTGTAGTGCCCAGAGCTTGACATTAACACCAGCCCACTAGGCAAATGTTAGTGGAATGCAGCTGTGGCCTGTAGCTCAGTTTTTCTAACAAGCCACTTTGGCAGGTGGGACTCTCTGTTATGTCTATAGCTGATGCAAAAGGCTGACTACAGAGGCTGGAGGCAAACTTGAAGGAGACATCTACTGCACCTTTTCCACATGTTGACACAGTTCCCACAGGTCTCAAATGAAATATCTGTGCCATGTTTTGGCCAAAATGCCCCAGTGTTTAATTACTGCAGCACCATTTTATCCCATCTTAAGAAGGACAAGCCATCTCTATTGTCATTCAGTCCATGCAGCCAACTGTGTACAGTAGAACAAAACTACGTTTCTCCCATCTACAAAGTTAATCACATGTAGCATCAGAGGGGCCGCTGCCATGCAAGGCGCCGCCACAAACAACTTCTCCTTCCCAAATTCTAGTATGCTGAGCACCAAGCTAGAAGGCGGGAAGTACCATTTTTATATGGTCTTTGGTATGACCCGGCTGGGACTTGAACCCCCCAACCTCCCGGTTGTGAGGCGGATGCTCTATCAACTAGGCCACCACTCCGGTGAAGCAGCCTTCCTCAGAACAGCTCAATTCAGCATCTCTTTAAATACTCAATAGCCCCAGTTCATTCCACCTTCCCTCTTTTGTGACTTATGAGGCCAGTTGGCGATGCCATATTTCTAATGTTAGCTGGCTAGTTTCTAATCTGGTAATAAACACAGCCTGAGTTATGAACGTAAAATCATCTGAAAGAAAACAAATGATCAGTGGTGGACAGTGGTGTGTGATTTCAGTGGTCAACAGGATGGGGCCAATTCCTGGAGTACAATAAGCACAGAATCAATTGAGAATGAGTGCATGGTAAGCTGATAACAGCTAGCCGCCTTTGGTCGCATGACAGCGCAGACCTCTGCCAAGGCTCCTTCCCTCCCTCCCTTTGTCCATCCATCTTTCCATACTTCCCTGCCTCCATCCCTCCATACAATGCAAGATAGGGCCTTGGTGGAGGTACTGACTCATGGATCGCCTCCGAAATCTAATGGGTTTGAGTGTAGCCCAAAAATTGGTGAAAATTTCTCTGGTGAAAATTTCATCAAACTCTGTCCAGTAGTTTTCAGTAATGTTGCCAACACACTGTGAGAAGATGGAGCCTTGGTGGAGGTATTTGCTCTCGGATCATTACCAAAATCTAATGGGTTCCTCTGTAGCCCAAGGACCACCTCTGGTGAAAATTTCACCAGAATCCATCCAGTAGTTTTTGCGTAATTTTGCTAACACTCAAACAGACAGACAAACGCTGGCAAAACCACAACCTCCTTGGCGGAGTTAATAAGTCAAAGTAATGTCTAGGAATGACATATATGGTCAAGTGTTGGTAGGTGAGTAAGGATGTCCAGTGAGGACAGACAGAATGTATAGAAGATAACAGTAAGACCCAACCCCGATCCACCAGTTAAGCTAAGCTATACGGCCAAACAAAATAAACCAGAATGAAGGGAGACATATTATCGACTGTGGATTAGTGAACCAAGTGGGAACAGGGATGTCTAGTGAGGTGACTGAAATATAAAGAAAATAACAACAACAACAACAAAACAGTGCTCACAATGCTAACACCATAGTAGCACTGATAGCTATGAGGCTAACACCTTGGGTTCAGAAACTCTTGGCGGGGACTGAATCGATATTACAGCCAACAGCACAGTGATGGGCCGTAACGGAAAACTGAATCATCTGTTAGTGTTATGAACTGGCGGCATGTTCACTTATTATAGAAAATGCACACATGTGGACAATTTAGAACAAACTATTAACATGACAAGCGTCTTTGGTTTGTGGGAGAAAATCCCTAAAGGCAAAACATTGCAAACTCAACCCAAAAAAGCTCCAGTCTTCCATGAGGATCTACGTCAAGCATTGCTATCCCCTCAAAGCCCATCTGGACCAAACTCTGGAACATAAACAACACTTAGCTCTGCTGGCTGCTGAGGCAGTAAAGAATGTGAAGAATGACAAACAAAAATAGTAAACAGATGCCACCAAATTTCCCCGTTTTTTTGTTTTTTTTTGTGTGTGTGTGTGTTTATAAAGGAAAATTGATGCGGTCACGTGTGTGTCTGCGTGAAAACGAGCTCCGTCCAGCTGTGTTTGATTAGGTCAGGATTCTTGCTTGGTTTGTTAACATAATGCTAATGTACATATTTTCTCTATTGGTGTGCGCGCCATGGGACTCTTCTCCTGCACTTATCTCCTCTTCGCTCCTTCAAACAAAAACCCTTGAGATCCAAAACACAGCAGAGGCCCCGAGCCCACATGACAGCATGAGACAGCATATCAGGCTGCAGGTGAGGGCCCACCAACTTTGAAAGAGCAGTCTGCAACCATATCCAGCGCCGATAAAAAATACATGCAGCAACAAAACAAAACAAAAGAAAATTGTCAACTAAAATGCTGCAGATTTATTGAAAAAAAAAAAATCAAAAAATTTACTTTAAAAAAGTGCAAAGGAAAAATTGTAATGTCTATGAGAAAACTTTATGACAATAGAAAATTGATAAGAAAAAAGTTTTGAAAATTTACAAGAAATTTATGATAAAAGTATCAACATGTGCAAGAAAAACGTTAGCTTTATGACAAAAAAAAAATCACAAATTTACTTTAAAGTTCCATGTTTAACAGACTAAAAAAAATCAAATTTATGGAAAAAATACAAAATAAATATAGTTTATTGACAACAAAAATATTCAGATTTATTAAAAATGCTATCAATTCATGAGGAAAAAGTCCTGTATTTATGAGCAAAATGTTGCAAAATTATAGGAAGAAAAATACTAATTTACAAGTAAAACAAATCACAAATTTATGAAAAAATGTTAACTTTATAATAGTTGCAAATTTCGCAAAGTAAAATGCTGCAGATTTATTACAAAAATTCACAAATTTACCATCCAAAGAAAATTTTTTTCCCATTTATGAGAAGAACTTATGATAAAATAATAGCAAATTGATGAGAAAAAATGTTGCAAATTTGCAAGATGATGTCACCAATTTATGAGAAACATTACAAAATTTTCAAGAAAAATGCTCCAGATGTATTACAATTAAAAAAAAAATCACCTATTTACTTGAAGAAGTATCAAGTTCATTCATTCATCCATCCATCCATCTTCTTCCACTTAATCCTTTTTGGGTCGCGGGGGGGGGGGGGGGGGCTGGAGCCTATCCCAGCATCTTTGGGTGAGAGGCAGGGTTCACCCTGGACAGATCACCAGTCCATCGCAGGGCCAACACAGACAGACAGACAACCATTCACTCTCACAGTCACACCTAAGGACAATTTAGAATCCCCAGTTTGATGTCAATTAACCTAACCTATCAAGTATCAAGTTTCTGAGAAAAAAACCCTCACATTTATGAGAAAAATTTACAACAAAATATTCAAAAACCAGAGTGTCACCCATTTATGAGGAAAGTTGCAAAATTTGCAAGAAAAACGCTGCAGATTTAAGACACAAATTTACTTGAAAAAAAGGATATTTATGAGAAAAAATAATTATATTTATGAGAAAAATTTATAACAAAATAATAAATTGATTAAAATTTTACCAACTTATGAGAAAAAGTCCAACATTTATCAGCAAAATTTTGCAAATTCATGAAAAGAATACAGATTACAAGTAAAATAAATCATACATTTGTTTAAAAAAGTAATGTGAATTTGCAAAAAAAAAAAAATTAAATAAAAGCAAGCTGCTAAGAAAACCTTTGCAAGAAAAATTAAACACGGCAAAATTCTGTGAACAAAATGCTGTTTTTTTTTAAAGAAAAAAGTTGCAATTAGACAAAAATTCACAACATTGCAAGAAAAAATTTACCAACATTTTCACATTAAAACTTGCACTTTTACATTAAAAAAATCACAGATTTATGAAAAAATTAGATTTAATAGAAAAATTCCCTACTGATATACCAACAGGACATTCTATACTTACAGTATATCTTAATTGTTATACCTTAATTTTAAGGCTCAAATGTTGTGACTCCATGCAGAGTTTCTATGGACAAACACCTCAAAATGACTGTTGTCTTCCTATATTCTCACTATAATCCAATAAAGCCACATGCCACCCACATGCACAACAAACGTGGACACGCTAAAGTATTTTTGCATTATTTTCCTGCCGCGATGAGCGTCTACATGTTGAACAGAATCCCCCTGAGTTTAATTTTAATAAGCGGGGCGGGACTGAAAAGAAACAATATAATAAAGGCCATAAATGATAGTTGGGAATTTGTCACAAAACATGTTCATCACTTAGCCTATAAAAGGAGTAATAATCAGTTTTGTGGATTCCTACAGATGTTGGTCTTGGCTGTGTGTTGAACGTTAGATCACCCAGGGAGTTTAAACTATGGTCTCTGCAGAAAAGACAGCAGTGAAGTTTGCTTTCACTTTTATTTTTATTCCATATTTTATGGTTCTTCTGATTTATTGGCGTTAGACAAGGAGACTGCAATCACAACAAGAGTTAGATCACCCAGGGAGTTTAAACTATGGTCTCTGCAGAAAAGACAGCAGTGAAGTTTGCTTTCACTTTTATTTTTATTCCATATTTTATGGTTCTTCTGATTTATTGGCGTTAGACAAGGAGACTGCAATCACAACAAGAGTTGGTAGCATGGATATTAACGTTTCACACAATGATAACAACAACAGTGACCACTACTATGATGCCCAGGCAAAGTATAGGCTTATCGCGAGGTATCAGCCATAAACTTGAAATAAAGTTGTATTGAGCACTCTCTAAAAGTGAAGCCTTCACATTTTGATCACCCTCCTGCAGCTAACTGCAGTATGATGATAAGCCCCTCCATACCCCATTATTGTGTGTGCCATTTTGCCAAACTGAAAACTGAAAATACTCCTTGAATATTTTTTTTCCAAAAAACGGAGCCGCATGTGGCTCTTTTACCCATAGTCAGTGGCTCCTTGATGACTTGGAAAAAAAATTCAACACTTTCAGTGAAAAGAATGCACAAATTTGAGAAAAAGTTATAAATTTGCTGGAACAATAAACCTGAAAATGCATGCAGAAAAATTCTCACACATTTAGGAAAAAAGTTGCAATTTTATGATTAAAACACCACAGCAAATTTTCAAAAAAAGTCAAAAATTTAGAGAAAACCCCCACAAATTTACTGGAAAAGCTGCACTTTTTAAAGAATACTGTCACAAATTTATTGGTAAAAGATTTATTAATTTTTTCCAGTAAATTTGTAGTACTTTTTTCTTACACTTTTCACTTACATTTACAAGGGAGAATAGAAAAGTTGAACATTTATGCCAGAAATACGACAAATTTAGAGGAAAATGTTGTTATTCTTGTGATTAAAAACTCTTGTAAATTTGCAAGAAAAAGAAAATCACAAAATTTTTGACACCCCCCCCCCCCACACACACACAAATTTACTGGAAACAGCATTTTTTACGAGAAAAAATGTCACAAATTTATGTGGAAAGAGGCTGTAATTTCAACCTGGAAAAAAGTAACTTTTCAAAGAAAAATTGACAAATTTATTTAAAAAAAGCAGAAAATTTGTGCCAAAAATCTCACAAATTTAGGAAGAAAGTTGTAATTTTATGAGGAAAAACCAATTAATATTGATGGCGTCCGTTATGTTTGGACTGGTAATGTTGCCATCTTACCTTGGTTTTAAGGCTCAGATGTTGTTGTGGCTCCATGCAGATTTTTCTGGTAAAAAATCTCCCAAAATGGCTCTTAGTGTAGTAAAGGTTGCCGACCCCTGGCAGCTTTCATGAAATCACCTAAGTGCCCAGATCTACTGACCTCTGACCATGATATTGACCTTGAGGAAAAACCTGGATGCAAACCAACCGGAGGACCCATTGTGACAGATGCCATGACATCACGTCAGCTCCTCTCAGCTTCATCCAGAATGAGTTTAAAATGAAGGCATAAGAACGCCACTTAAATGCTAAAAACTGAGTATCGAGGGCATTTCATACTTTCCATGTATATCTTGCAGAATAAGAGCTTTTTTTCTCCACATGCATGGGTTTGTTATGGGTGCATGCTAGGTTAATTGGTGATTCTAAATTAACAGTAGGTATCTTTCTCTTTTAAGCCCACAGAACAGAGGGTTCATCTAAAGTGAGTGACTATACAAGTGACTCACTATAAATTCCTGGAGGAGCCATGTGAGGGCAGTAGAGTTCACAAAGAGAAGATGAAGCAGCAACAACCATTAACACATTTACCTTACTTTTACCTCGGGTGTAGCAACATAATAGAACCAAGAAGGACCAAACAGGTGGAAGAGATGGTCTAAAAGTAACTTAAAGCTCACTTAACACACACTGTTGGGTCTGTCTGTCTCCGAGTCTCTGATCCCGGTGACCCTGACCTCCGGGTTGTCTCGTCTTTATGTCGGTTGTGACCTCTGACTTTCCCCTGACTAAAGGGAGCTGGTGAGGCAAAGTTTGGGGGTGGGGGGACGAGTGTCAGGTGTACGCTTGTGAATAAAGAGAGTTAGTTCAAAGATCTCATTTCGACTGAAGGCTGAAAGACGAGACGAGGTGGGGTCTCTGTGTGTGTGTGTGTGTGTGTGTGTGTGTCAAGGACAGCGGGAGTCAAAATAGCAGCTAAACCGGAGTGGTGGACTAGAGGTAGAGCATCCACCTCACAACCGGGAGGTCTGGGTTCAAGTCCCGGCCGGGTCATGCCAAAGACCATATAAAAATGGAACTTCCTGACGTCCAGCTTGGTGCTCAGCAAAAATGGAACGGAGGAGGGAAATGTGAGCGGCAGTGGCTCAGGAGGTAGAGCGGGTCATCCAATAACCAGAGGGTTGGTGGTTCGACTCCTGTTCTCCCCAGCCACCCTTTCGCTGTGTCCCTGGGCAAGACACATTACCCCCCTTGTGTCCATGACACTGGGTAGGAATGTGTAGAAATATTCAGTAGTGGTCAGAGAGGCAGCTGGCGCAGACTGGCAGCCATGTTTCCATCATTCTGCCCCAGGGCAGCTGTGGCTACAGTAGTAGCTTACCACTATCAATGTCTGTCTGGAGTGAATGAATAATGGACTCATTGTAAAAGCTTTGAGATGTCACTTGACATGTAAAGCGCCATATAGATCTAATCCATTATTATTATTATTATTATAAACCACCAGCCTTTAAGTCTGTGTGCAAACGAAGGATCAACAAAGCCCACTACCATTTAGAAAAGTGAATGGCATTCCTTGCATCCATATATGGGAGAGCCTGATAAAACGCCACAAAGGGGCCCAAATGTATATGTGTCAGAGGACATGTTTGCATTACAGAAGACTGCTGATAAAACCATCCTGGACATGTGTCTCCTCTGTAGGTACATCACCAAATGTGTCCAACATACGCACGATCAGTGATAACCGATAGGAGAGAATCTCAAACACAATGCTTAATGCTTAATCCTCTACAGCCAGTAAATCAGCAGCCAATAGCAGACCTCAGTCTACTTACGAGGTGCTGACCAGGTGATCACCTGAGCATGCCGAGACACATGAAAGCTGCATTTCATTTTCATTTCTATAGAATTACTATGATAACCAGCAGGTGATTTGAGGGGGGTGAGGGGGCAGGCTACCCCCTTAGTGAGTAAAATGACCCCAAATCTTCCCCCTTGTTAAGCCGTCATCCCCCCATCCCCACCCTGTGTCCCTCCAACGTCATCATAAACCTTGCTCTATCATGCTACATTACAGAACTGAATAAAATGACGAGCCACTAATTCTATGTAGAAATGCAATCATTAAAAAATAAATAAAATCTGATACATTTGCAACTTTCTCATAAATTTCCACTTTGTTCTTTTTAATTTGCCCTTTTTTTCTTGTAAATCATCAATTTTTTTTCTTGTAGATCTGTAATTTTTTTCCTATTAAAAATCTGCAACATTTTTCTCAAAAATTTACATTTTTTCCCTGTAGATTTGAAATTTTCTCATAAATTTGCAACTTTTTTTTTACAAATTTGTGATTTTTCTCTTGCAAATGTGCAGCATTTTTCTCAAAAAATAACCTTTTCTCATAGATTTTCAACTTTTTTCCTCATAATTTTGCAATTTTCTTGTAAATT
Organism: Pholidichthys leucotaenia; assembly: GCA_020510985.1. Classification (NCBI taxonomy): domain Eukaryota; kingdom Metazoa; phylum Chordata; class Actinopteri; order Cichliformes; family Pholidichthyidae; genus Pholidichthys; species Pholidichthys leucotaenia. The sequence goes on along the minus strand of CM035836.1, from coordinate 122,077,573 downwards.
TTCAAAATTTTACAACATTCGTGTAGATGCAGGTTCACTTTTTATTCTGTCTTTACATTGTAATTTGTGACTTTTTAAATTTTTTTCAAATGGCATCTTCTATCATATTTTTGCAGCTTTATTCTTGCAAATTTGTATCTAATTTACATTATATATATATTTGTACCTTATCGCCGCTGTCCAGCACCAACCTTGCATATCCAAAACAGACTTTTTTCAGGAAATGAGAAAACATAGTTTCTCATTAATTCAGCAGCTATATGATTTATTCACACTGGTTTCTAACGCGTATAATTGGTTTGATGTGAATAGAAAAAACGGGTAATAACGGGTCGCTAGAATGGCTTTATTAAAAAAGTAATTTAAAAAAAACGACTAAATTTGGAGATGTGAGGTTTGCAGCGGACGACGACGTTATGATAAAATTGTGAATACCCCCCATCCCCCTTGCTAAAAAATAAAAAAATCGGCCACTGATAACAGAGTGAACGTTCTCATCACAGCAAACTCAGATAGCACGGAGGGAGCGTCCAGATATGGGTAAGTTTCCCAAAACAAAAGGGGCCCCCACCTTGTTCAAGAAGCAGAACATTCAGCATTGCTTTCACCCTAACTTGCTTATGGTGAGGATCTGGGAAATTTTTTTCTGCGGTATGTGGGCCAGATGAAATGTCGGGTTTCTGCTACCTCTGGGCCACACCAATTTTGCAATGTGGGAAGAATCCTGTAAAAAAAAAAAATCCTAGATCTACTGTAGATGCATTAGCCCCAAAATCTGATTTCATCAAAATCAGTCCATAACTGAGTTATTTTGTTATTTGTACACAGTCAAGAACGAACAGATCCAAAGACTTATCACTGCCACCTCCTCACCTGGAGAAAACAATAAAGAAATGATCAAAGCTGTCCTTCACTCTGCTGCCAACACTGAAATCTAAAATAATGTGGTTTAACTCAACTTTTACAGCGACTCCTTTTCTTTGTTTTTGCTCCGATTTAAAAACAAAGGTGGGAGTGAAAGAGAAAAAAAATCTGGAGCTATCTGTTATTTCCTCCATCCTCCTATGTGTTCCGTCCTTAAAGATGAAACACAAACAATTCAGTCAATGTCTCCGCGTCTTTGCCTTCTCCTCCCGTCTGCTTTGACATAAAAGGAACGCTGCCAACATGTCTCCCCCGACTATCTGCCTCGGGATTAAAGGAAAAGGAATTCAGTGATGGAGAGAAACTCTTTCATCGAGAGGCCCCCGCGGAGGGAATTCATCTCGCTATCACTTTACCTCCGTCTTATTTAAGGAGCGGAGGATGGTCCGCTCCTTCTTCTTTATTCCTGCTTCCTCTGTGTCGTCTACCTGCATGTAAAAGAGGTTCCTCGTCTGCCTTTCAAGATCTGACGTTAACTTGACATTAACTTCTTGATCACCAGTTTATAGTTGGAACGACACATTTTATTTCCAGTTGATTATGGTGTTTTGTTGCCACTGGAAAAGTGTATCAAAACGTTAGTAAAATGTATTAAAATGTAAAACTATTAATATCAGCTGACCTCATGTCATTAAGAAAAAAATATTGCTCCATGCACACACAATACAGCTGCAGATAAACATGCAAAGCAATGCAAATTTAAGATAAGATAAGCCTTTATTAGTCCCACAACGGGGAAATTCCAGGATTGCAACAGCACAGGGATAGCAACACTCAGAGCAACACTCAGAAGGCAAGAAAAAAAACAAGCAAGCAAGAGCAGCTAATATACATATGTACATATTACTATAAAATATATATATACACACACACACACACACACAGTGCAGAGCATTGTAGCTGGATGGAATAAATATATGAATATATGAACACACAGTGCAGAGCATTGCAGCTAGATGGAATAAATATGTAAATATATAAACACCCACAGTACGGAGCAAGTAAAAAAAAAATACAAAACTGCAGGAAAAAAACGTAAATTTACATGGAAAATTTTCAAATTTATGAGTAAAAAAAAGTTTGTTAGAGTTTGCAAGAAAATGTCAGAAATTTACATTAAAAATCTGCAAATTTATAACACAAAAATGTAAATTTACAGGAAAAAACAGCAAATTTACATGACAACATTGTGAATTTATGAGGAAAAAACTTGCAAGAATCATATCATTCATCAAAACAAAATAGAAACAAAACTTAAACAGCTCAATTTATGTCTGATGAATACAGACAATATGAAAGTTAAATTATTTTAATTAAATTCTTAAAAAACAAAAATTTGTCACAATAATTAATCACAATAATTTAGATGCAATAGTACAAGAAAAAGTTCCAAGTTTAAAATTTTTTTTTTTGCAAATTTACAGGTATAACGTCGCAAATTTACATGAAACATCCTCAACATTTATGAAAATAAAAACAGATTTGCAGGAAAATAGCCCAAAATTTACAAGATTTAATCTGCTTATTGCAAATGCACAAGCAGGGTCATTTCAAGCCTTTTAGGGTCCCATGCAAGATTGCGTTTGAGGGCCGATGTTTTTGTAAAGAGGAAGAATTTCAACCTTTTAAAATGGAGAGAAAAATCTGTCCCCTCCAAACAAAACATTAAAGAAATACAAACAGGGCTGTTGTCTAAATGAACAAAAAAAGTTACAAATTTATGAGAAAAAAGTGAAAAAATTACAAGAAAAAGTTGTACATTTGCAAGAAAAAAGTGCAAAATTATAAGAAAAAAAAATAGTTGAAGGTAATTTTAATTCTGCTCCCCCAAAAAATGTCAGGATGAATCTGTAGTTTGAGGGCCGCCTAGTAGGTAGAAAAGAAAAATACTATTTGTGTACCCTGCTTTATACCCAGAAACAGTTCTGCTCCCTTGGCTAGTAAAACAGCCAACTGGCTTCTAACTTTCTAAAACTACTAGCCACAAAAAATGTATGTGAATCCCTGAATTTAGTCCTCAGAAAACCCTAATATCTGCGGGGAAGTTTCTTAACAGATTTTGGACTGATCCCTCCGGGCCACTTCTCTAAATGAGGAAGTTTCTGTTTCTGATCGGCACTGACAGAGGTCTCCCCAGATGAAATAAAGCTCACACTTCCTGACTCCTCGATGGCTTTTAAGCCTCCCAGGAGCCATCCCGTCATCCCCAACACCTGCCCTTTGACCTTCAGGGTTGGCCCAGAGGGAGTGGATGTTATCGATCCAAACCAAGCCATGATGACACAAATTAAAGCCAAGACACAAGTTTTAAAGCACCCGTGTCTCTCGGTTTTCTCAGAGTCTCAGGGCTATTAACTGTGAGTAAACCTGAAGCGCCATGGCTATATACAAAGAAGTCCAAATAAAACCAGCTCTGGCTGGCTGGATCTCAATGGATCCATCATCTTACTCAGACATTTAGTTTTAGTTTATTGGTTTATTTGTCAGGGACCATGCACAGAAAAAACATTAAACACAGGGTAAAGATGCTCTGTACCAGATTATAGCATTCTCACTAATTTCCATCTGTATTTCCATTTCCATCTATATTTACATATTTATTCCATCTAGCTACAATGCTCTGCACTGTGTGTTCATATATTCATATATTTATTCCATCCAGCTACAATGCTCTGCACTGTGTGTCTGTGTGTGTGTGTATATATATATTTTATAGTAATATGTACATATGTATATTAGCTGCTCTTGCTTGCTTGTTTTTTTTTTTCTTACCTTCTGATTGTTGCTCTGAGTGTTGCTATCCCTGTGCTGTTGCAATCCTGGAATTTCCCGGTTGTGGGACTAATAAAGGCTTATCTTATCTTATCTTAGTCTCTGAGGCAGGCTAGAAGATAATAAAAGAAAAACGGCACATATAGAAAGCAATTCAGGTTGGGTTTCAGAAACTGTTGACCTGGAAACAAGCAGGGAGTAAGTTTAAAAGGTAAAAAAAATAAGAGATAGCACACATAAAAACAATTTAAGAGTACAATTTCAAATCCCATTTAAGGGAGAGAGTCAATGCTGGCAGGCTTGATTAGTTAAAATCCATTTTTTAGTCTCTGTGGAAAAGTCTCTGTAATTTGTTCTGGTTTTCAAAGCAGTGGGGAGCTTGTTCCATTCTGTTACAGCTTTGTATGAGAATGCTGATGTCCAAAAGCAGTTTTACACAGGGGGATGCAACAATGCCACCTAGAGGAAGTCCTTGTTACTCTGGTATTTTGTTCAGAAGTCAGATACACAAAAGTCTGAAGGGGGCGGGGGTGCAGAACCATGGATAATTTTAAAGACCAACCATATATTTGCATACATGATCATATTTTCAAAGCTTAACATCTTGTGTTTGGCAAGTATACCACAATGGTGATACTGTCGTGTCTTCTAAACAGAATTTTGATGGATTGTTTATACAGGGATTCCAAGGGTTTCAGAGTCGTACTATTGGCTTGTGACCAGCAAAAGATGCAATAGCAGAAATGTGTCAAAATCATGGCATTCAGAAAGGTTTTTGATCCTTCTAGAGTAAGTGAGATTCTGATGCAACAAAAGTTTGCAAGGTTATATTTCAGAGTGTGGCTCATCCATTTTATGTGCTTTTTAAAGCTGAGCATGGGATCCAATATGACGCCCAAATACTTAAAGGCCAAATGTCACGTAACAGGGTCCTTAAAATGTCTTGAAACTAGATATAAAAGGGAACTGATCCGTTCGGGTCTTGGTGCATATGCTTCAGTAACGCCAGAATATTCGTTAATTTAAAACTGCCGCGCTTGGCCTGACATTCCTACTCACGGCCCCCGGAATCGCCTGGGGAAGAAGGCGGAAGTGACGAAATAGATTGTACCTTAGTTTGATGCTTGGGGTATCTCGATTGATTGTTTATATGGAGACTGGAAGATTGAAGTGAGCAACAAGAAAGAAAAAATTGGATATTTCACCCATACCTTAAAACGGGGCTATAAGGGACAGCTGGGTAATAAGGGACACTTTTCTGGGAAATGTTTTCATACCTGTCAAGTGATACGTTTTCGCCGTATTTTAATACCGTAAAATGCGGCTATAAGGGATGGCGGGGTAATAAGGGACACTTTTCTGGGAAATGTTTTAAATGTAATTCATGTTGTTATTGTCAAATATTTTAAGGATTCATGGATATTTGACAATAACAACACAACTCAGCGTCCGGCTCAAAATAAAAAAAGCAGAATTCTGGATTTGGAAGGCGATTCCTTTCGGTCCCGCAGCCGCAGGACAGCTGAAAGTGTGAGGCCATCAGCCTCATGACTTCTCATTGTAGTGATAATAGCTCACGCTGATCGATCTGCCAGCCCCGGCCATCAGCCTAATGATTGAGTCCACACTTCTCAATGTAGTGAGAATAGCTCCCGCTGAGCCATCTGCAAGCACCCTAGCTGTTGGGGTCTCACACACACGACGTGTTCCTCAACACACTCAATTTTTTTTCCCGTATATTTTTCTTTTGGGCGTACAGAAATGGCAATACGCCTGTATTTGCTAAAATTGCATTTTCCCCGTATTAAAATACGGCGAAAACGTCTCTCTTGACATGTATGCGCCTCCATTCTCATATTCATCTGGTCAATTTCTTGACAGCAGCGGCTCTCCTCCACTGTAATAATAATGGCTTCCGAAAAATCAATATTTATGGGGCGCCCTCAACAGACCCCCTTCGGCTTCACAATTCTGGAGGCGATTAATGTCCAATTCAATGACATTTTCCACTGGTTCTGCTCTCTGGTCATCGTCGGAACCGTTGTCATCAGACAAAGCACCTGATTCCGTCTCGGACGGCTCGAACCTGTAAGGTTCTATGCTTCTGTCACTGTCTGAACCACTGACAAAAAAAAAGACAAAAAAAAAAGACTAAACTAAACTAATTTGTTCACAATCGCTGTCACTTTCCGTCATGATTGTCCAATGTTGATAAGTGTGAATGTGGATAGGCAGGGCAGCCAGGGTAAAATTTGTGATGTCAAAATCATGGCCGCGGTCTGGATTGGCTGTCACAAGCCAGTGAGCAAGGCGGGGCCTTCGCCTGGTGTATTTTGTGCAATTATGTAAATACGGGTGGGTGATATGGTCTCCGGTATGAATATTTGGTTTAAGCTATGTGTATTTTATCAAAATTCGTTGTCATTTAGAAAAAAAAATTACGTGACATTTGGCCTTTAAACCCTGTTACATTTTCTATATTTGCTCAATTTACAGTTATACTCAGTGTGTATGATTTTGTTTGTTGTAAAATACATGGTAGCCGTTTTCCCTACATTCAGAGTGAGGCATGATTGATTAAGCCATTTTGACACTTTTTTCCATTGCTATCATTAACTTGTCAGCCACTTGTCTGACATCCTTCCCATGTGTGTAGATAACTGTCACCTGCATACTCCCTGATTTCTCTTTTTTTTTTGTATGTTTGTCACACTTCAATGTTTTAGATCATCAAACAAATTTAAATATTAGGCAAAGGTAACACAAGTAAACACAAAATTCAGTTTTTAAATGAAGGTATTTATTATTAAGGGGGAAAAAAATCCAAACCTACATGACCCTGTGTGAAAAAGTGATTGTCCCCTAAACCTAATAACTGGTTGGGCCACCTTTAGCAGCAACAACTGCAATCAAGCGTTTGCGATAACTGGCAATGAGTCTTTTACAGCACTGTGGAGGAATTTCGGCCCAATCATTTTTGCTGAATTGTTGTAATTAAGCCACATTGGAGGGTTTTCGAGCATGAACTGCCTTTTTAAGGTCATGCCACAGCATCTCAATTGGATTCAGGTCAGGACATTGACTAGGCCACTCCAAAGTCTTCATTTTGTTTTGGCAGCGCGGTGGTGGAGTGGCTAGCACTGCGGCAGCACAGCAACTCACCCTTGGCCGGAGGATCCTGGGTTCAATCCCAACCCCTGACCAACAGTGATCTGTGTGGAGTTTGCATGTTCTCCCTGTGTCTGCGTGGGTTTACTCTGGGATTTCTCCGGTTTCCTCCCACATGCCCAAAACATGCAAGTTAGGTTAATTGGCATCAAACTGGGGATTCTAAATTGTCCTTAGATGACTGTGAGAGTGAATGGTTGTCTGTCTCTCTGTGTTGGCCCTGCGATGGACTGGCGATCTGTCCAGGGTGTACCCTGCCTCTCGCCCAAAGATGCTGGGATAGGCTCCAGCCCCCCCGCGATCCGAAAAGCATTAAGCGGAAGAAGATGGATGGATGGATGGATGGCATTCAAAGGTGGAGTTGCTGGTGTGTTTTGGATCATTGTCCTGCTGCAGAACCCAAGTGCGCTTCAGCTTGAGGTCATGAACAGATGGCCGGACATTCTCCTTCAGCATTTTTTGGTAGACAGCAGAATTCATGGTTCCATTTACCACAGCAAGTCTTCCAGGTCCCGAAGCAGAAAAACAGCCCCAGACCATCACACTACCACCACCATATTTTACTGATGGTATGATGTTCCTTTTCTGAAATGCTGGGTTACTTTTACGCCGGATGTAATGGGACACACACCTTCCAAAAAGTTCAACTTTTGCCTCATCAGTCCACAGATAATTTTCTCAAAAGTCTTGGAGATCATCAAGATGTTTTCTGGCAAAACTGAGATGAGCCTTTATGTTCTTTTTGCTCAGCAGTGGTTTTCGTCTTGGAACTCTGCCATGCAGGCCATTTTTGCCCAGTCTCTTTCTTATTGTGGAGTCATGAACATTGACTTTAACTGAGGCAAGTGAGGCCTGCAGTTCTTTGGATGATGTTGTGGGGTCTTTTGTGACCTCTTGGATGAGTCGTCACTGCACTCTTGGGGTAATTTTGGTTGGCTGACCACTCCTGGGAAGGTTCACCACTGTTCCATGTTTTCGCCATTTGTGGATAATGGCTCTCACTGTGGTTCACTGGAGTCCCAAAGCTTCAGAAATGGCTTTATAACCATTTCTGGACTGACAGATCTCAATTACTTTGTTTCTCATTTGTTCCTGAATTATTTTGGATCGCAGCATGATGCCTAGCGTTTGAGGATCTTTTGGTCTACTTCACTTTGTCAGGCAGGTCCTATTAAAGTGATTTCTTGATTGAGATTTCATTTTTCCCAAAGGGCTATGTAGGTTTGGATTTTTTTTACTCTTAATAATAAATACCTTGATTTAAAAACTGCATTTTGTGTTTACTTGTGTTATCTTTGTCTAATATTTAAATGTGCTTGATGATCTGAAACATTTAAGTGTGACAAATATACAAAAAATGAGAACTCAGGAAGGGGGCAAACACTTTTTCACACCACTGTACATCTGAATTTTTATTTCATTTTCACATACTGATGGCAAATCATTAATATACAAAGTAAACAGCAGTGGGCCCAAAACTGAACCTTGTGGTACTCCCATGGTACATGCCTTTGATTGGGATACAGTATTGTTTATGCGCAGACACTGGGAGCGACCAGATAGATATGATTTTAACCAGCTAAGGGTATTCATGGACAGTTTATATCCTGATAGTTTAGAAAGAAGGACTGGGTGATTGACTGTATCCAAGGCTTTACACAAGTCTAAAAAGATGGCTCCTACCACGCCCCCCCTTTGTCCAGATTTTCTTTAATCGTTTCAATAAAGCAACAGCATGCAGTCTCCGTTGAGTGGTTTGGCCTGAAACCAAACTGCATGGGATGCAGCAGCTGGGCAGATTCAAGATGTTCTACCAGTTGGTCTACTACCACCTTTTCAATAACCTTTGACAAGACAGGAAGTATACTTATTGGCCTGTAATTACTAATTCCCTGTTTGTCTCTGGCTTTGTGTATGGGGGTTACAATGGCAGGTTTCAATGCATCAGGAAAGATATTTTCATGTACTGATTGATTTATTAGTTCTGTAATTGGAATTATTAAAGTATCTGTATGTTTTTCCAAGAATACAGTGTCTAGTCCATGAATATCCTTAGCTCTGAAACTTAATAGAGATGACAAAATTTTGTTACGCTTTACCTCATTTGTGGGTTTAAGGTTTAGATCAATTTCATGATTTATGTTAATTTGGTGCAGGTATGTTTGGGTAAAATTCAGACCCAGTTCTAGTACTGATTTGATAAAATACTCATTAAAATTGCTGGCTAACTAACTAAGCTACTGTGAATAAAGTTTTCCATTCAAATTGAGTTGTCTGACTTTTTTCCTTTGAGTTTATCAATACATTTACAGAGGTTTTTTTGTTGTTCCCTTTTGCATTTTTGATTATGTCTAAGAAGAAATTTGCTTTTGCTTTATGGAGCTGTATGGTGACTTCATTTCTGAGCCTTTCAAAAATCAGTCTATCTGTACTTAAATCAGTTTTTAGCCATTTTTAAGAGCTAAATCCTTTTTGTTGTCATGAGATTCCATAATTTTTCATTTAGCCAAGGTAGGTCGCATTTTCTCTTGTGCTTAGATAGTGTTATTTTATATTTTGAGATAATTTCTTTGATTGGTGAGATCATATTTTGGCATGTCTGTTCATAATTTGTATCACAATTTATTTCAGTCCACTTAACGTGCTGAAACTCATTTTTTTATGATTCTGTTTTTCTTTTATCTTTTCTTTTTCATTAGCAACAGATTTTGGACAGGGGTCTGCAACCTGTGGCTCCATTGGTATATGCAGCTTTTTTATCCAGTAGCTTCTAAATGATGGGAGAAAAAACATTCTTATAAGAAAAGATGTAGATTTACTTTTAAAAAATTATAGCACGTTATTTTTTTTAAAAAAATACAAATTTATGATAAAAATGTTGCAGAGCTGTGAGAAAAAAATTGCTAATTTTTAAGTAAAAAGTTACACATTATGTCAGAAATTTATGAAAAAATTGCAAATCCCAAATTTTAAGAAAAAAAGTGGAAAATTTACAAGAGTCACATCATGCAAAGTAGTGTTGAAAAATTTATGAAAAAAATCGAAGGAATCTGCAACAAAAAATAACCACAAATTGATAGAAAAGAAACTACAAGCTTAAAAGAAAAAAATATAGAAATATAAATCTTGAAAATTGTGAGAGAAAAACAAAGAGTGCCAAATTTACAAGTAAAAAGTCTTAAATGTATGAGAATTCTTTTTAAAGTTACAGTTCTTGTACAGTGACAAACTGACTAGAAATAAAATCACAAGTAGAAAAGAAAAACTAGGGCTGGGAATACTAATGTGTTCATTTTAGCTAGCAGTGGTGGCTGGCTCAGCTTAAAACAAGAGTAGACTTGTTTTTCAGCATTTAAATTTACACTACACTAAACTGATCCTCCAGTACTCAGCATACCCTCATTCTGCACACACACCCAACTAAAGGTCAGTGAAAGGGGAGGTTTTTTTTTTCCCTCTCCACTATTGCCAAGTCCTTGTTCACAGGGGATCACCTGGTGTTGGGGGAGAATTTCTGTCAGGATGCGTGGGAAAAAACCCACACTCCAATACAAAGTGAATAAAAGCTTCTAACTCACCACTAAGTTCGGAAGCTCTGGAGATCAATTAAGAATTGCTCCATTTGTTCTTTTAAGGGTTGAACTAATTAGGAAAGTTACCGGAACTGAAACTATGTACAAACAGAAATCAATTCAAAAAGAAGTACAAACATTATTTGCTGAAAGGATATATGTTAGAAGGGTAGTATTTATATGTACGATTCACTATGCTCACTCTGGGACACTATGGGACACTATGGAATGGTGGGTGGGACAGCACTGTGTATATCTGTGTTGTTTGAGGCTGGTTTTGATGTATGGACATCAATGTATACTAGGATGGATGGGTGTTAATGTTGATACATACAAAATACAGTTAATTGTTTACTTGGGGTCTTAAATGTGGTAATTTGTATATAATTCACATGAGTGTATTTATGGAAAAGAGGAGATGGAATTAATAAGTGTTCACTTCTTCCTTCTCCCTTTCGAACACTGTATACTGTTATTTTATTGCATTTGTCATTTGTTTTGTTTTTGTTATACTTTTTTGTTCAAAATAAAGTATCTATCTATCTATCTATCTATCTACATGAAGTAGAAGCACTGGCTTCCTCTTTGACATTTCAAAATAAAAGAGGAAATGTTACAGCAATATTAAAAATGGTTGTTTAGCAGAGAAATCAAATTCCTCTTTATAATGAAGTGAAAAAGAATATTACAAATTGCTACAGATTATGAGGGTCACAGATATATTTTATGAAAAAATCCAATTAAAATTGCTTTAAAAATATATGAAAACAATATAAATAAACAACATTTAAATATTAAGTATAGAAAATGTCCAATTAATTAGATAATTTTTAAATGAAATTCCCAGCCCTAAAAAACATTCAAATATAAGATAAGATAAGCCTTTATTAGTCCCACAATGGGGAAATTCCAGGATTGCAACAGCACAGGGATAGCAACACTCAGAGCAATAATCAGAAGGCAAGAAAAAACAACATCTACTAAACATATGTCCATATTACTATAAATATATATATATATATAGACACACAGTGCAGAGCATTATGGTTGGTTGGTGAATGTGCAGCAGAAAGTCTAAGCTCTCTCTCCGCGGATGCAGCGGGCCAGCTGGAAGTCTTTGGGCATGATGGTGACCCCCTTAGCGAAGAAGAGACCAGCAGGTGGGCCTCGCTGGTCTCCTGCAGAGCCACGACGGCGAAGCTCAGGAAACGCGGGACGGTCTTGAAGTCCTGAGCGATCTCCCTCACCAGGCGCTGGACGGGCAGCTTACGGATGAGCAGCTCCGTGGATTTCTGGCAGCGACGGATCTCTCTCAGAGCCACGGGCCTGTGACGGTGGCTAGCTGCATCCTGGGGGGCTTCTTCCTCCAGTAGATTTTACGGGCGGTCTGCTTGGTTCTTGCCATCGCTCTTTATTATTCTGTCTTATATTTCTTGCACGCCGCCTAAACTCCAGCCCGGCACCCGCGTCGTTTTCACTACAGCTCCCGGTATGTCGAGTTTCCCATTAGCACCGGGCGGCGGCCAAGTGCTAGCTAGCACTAGCTCCTCCCTGCTGTAGCGTCTCCCGCTGCAAACCGTGGCTCCGTCCGCCGACCCGGGAGACCCCCGGGGCGATCCGTGCGTCCGTGATATATATACAGAGTGAAAGGTGTAGAAAGAAGAAGGAAGATAAAAAAAAAAGGCTGTTGCAACAGGCAGCCTACTCGTGTGGCGCCACCGGTCCGGCGGAACCGAAAAAAAAAAAAAAAAAAAAAAAATACTATATACGAGAATAAATCACAAATTTAGGGGGGAAAAGTTGCAGATTTATGATGAAAACTGTTTCAAATTCATGAGAAACAAAGTTGTCAGTTTACAAGAACAAATTGTATATTTACAAGAAGAAAAGCTGCAAGTTTACTGAAAAATTTACAAGAAAACAAAATCACTAATTGATAAGAAAAAAGTTTAAATTTCATGAGAAAAAAGTACTACTTTACAAGAAAGAAATTAAAAACAATCATATTCACACGATAAGAAGCTTCAAATTTACTGGAAAGAGGTCTCAAATTTATTAAAAATAAATTGCTGAGAAATTTATTTTGCAAATCTACAAGAAAACATTTATAAACTCGTGAGAAAAAAATCATGACGTTACAGGAAACAGATTACAAATTCATGAGAGAAAGTCACTTATTTAGAAGTAACAAGTCATTTTAAGGCTTAAAGGGTACCTGTAGTGAATTTTAATCAATAGCCATTTCAAAGGATCAAATATGATGCTAGTGGTTCCTTCAGATAATTTTGGTCATAATTCCTTGTCAAATACGCATGAGTTTCAAGTCACAGCTCTGTCAGTCAGTCATGGTCAGCGACATCTTGCCTCCTTCATGGGCTGTTTCAGCACCGGTAGTGACGCACAGTCGTTGCTTTGTGCGACTGACTGGGCTGCAGTATAGCAGTCAAAGTTTTAACATCATAATTTTATGTAATTTTTTTACAACCATGTTCAAGCAAAACTACCCGCATAAAACTTAATGAAATGAAATAGTAGTATATCAAGATGGGATAAAATTATTCAGTATACTGACTCTAGGGGGTTATTTTTTACTGAATAAACACATTTTTGGTTTATAAGTAATACCTAAAGCACGATTAATGTCATTATACTGACCAGTAATGGTTTCCTTTAAATATGTTACCGATTTTCTGACAGAATGTCTCTTTTCCCTGATTTAAGAGCCACCATGATAATAAAAAGCCTACAAAAGTAACTGATATCTCAGATAAAAGCAGCCTTATCCTTTTTAAGGAGTGTTGTGAGCATCGTAAATATCTCCTTTTGTCTGCTGTGTACCACATTCATCATCTGTAGGAAATGTTGTCGTCACATATTTTTATGTCTCGGCTTGCCAGTTCCCTCCACAACAGTGTTTCAGTCGGTGCAATATAATGCCCCGGAGACATGTTGGCACAGTCGCTGGTTAAATATGAGCTAGAACATGTGGAGGGCAAACGGGGCAAGAAAAGAATTATCAAGAACACTTTTGAAAGCTGACAGACAGGAAAGGACTTTTATCCTGGAGCTGATAGAAAAAAAATTTTGTTATCAAGGTATCATACAAAAAATATCTTATGATGGGCAAAAGCCAAGAGCTCTCCCAAAACCTTCACAACCTCAGTGTTGCAAAACACATTGATGGATTTGGTTGCAGGCATACTGTATATTAAAACTTGTGAATCTTCTAGTAATCACCACTGGGGCCATTGTCCACATGTGGAAGGAACATCATTGTATTATCAGCTCACAAGATATCTGACCAGGAAATCAGAAGGGTAGTCAAAAGAGTAACTCAGGAGCCAAGGACAACCTGAAAAAGCTCCAGAAAGACTTGGAGGCAGACAGAGAAAACAATAGGCAATGTACTCCAATGGCATGGGCTCCGTGCATGCTCACCTCACAAGAGTCCATTATAGTTTGTTAAGCAGCATTTGGGCAATCCTATGAAATACTGGGAGAATGCAGTGTGGTCAGACGAGACAAAAATAGAACTTTTCTGCTGTCACACTACAAATCATGTTTGGAGGAGAAATGATACTGCACATCACCTAAAAAAAACACTACTTCAACAGTCGAGTTCGAAAGTGGAAGCATCATGGTGTGGGGTTGTTGCTCATTCCATGGCATTGGCAGACTTTATATATCTAAAGGAACAATGAATGGAGCCACCCCTGGCCAATGGCGACCTTTCTGTGTGGAGTTTGCATGTTCTCCACATTTTTGCATGGGTTTTTGCCAGATACTCCAGTTTCCCCCCACAGTCCAAAGACATGCACTTTAGGTTAACTGGCATCAACTGGGGACAAATTGTCCTTAGGTATGAATATGACACTGAATGGTTGTCTGTCTCTGCGTGTTGGTGCTGTGATAGACTGGTGATCTGCTGAGGATGTACCCCGTTTCTCGCCCAAAGACGCTGACTGGGATAGGCTCCAGCCCTGCGCAAACCAAAAAAGATTAAGCAGTTGAGAAGCTGATTGAATGAATGGTGCCATATATCAGAGTATTCTTGAAAATAATCTGCTGCCATAATCAAACTTGGTTCTGTTTCTTTTTAGCAATCATCACTTCTTGTTGATGGCCGATCCTGACAGCAGACGTGTGGTGGCAAAAAGACCAGAGTATCTCCTCCGGGATCAACAACTTATCTGCGAAATTATACATGATGTTTAGAACCTGTCACTCACCCTGTCAAACTCCAACTGTGTTTGCTTGATCTTATCAAGCATTAAAACATGCCAAGGTTTCTTGAACTTGCAGCTCTGTGTCTGATAAAAATATTCACAATTCCTGCCCGGGTCAAGTTCTTCAGAAGTCATATTTGACAGTGAAGTGACCGATTGTTGTCCAAAGAAAATGTACCAGGAGAATATCTATTAGCCTGAAGCAATATCTCAGTCACAGTCATGTAGAAAAATATGAGGATTGTCAAAAACATAATAACTTGGAGTGGCATGATCATACATCATGCCCCACACAAGGAGATGTAATTAAGATAAGGATTAAATGTCAAATTATTGACGTTCCCGCACTGGCCAATGTTCATGTATTATAGCATGTCAAACAGGAATATTTACTGCTGTTTTGTTTGGTTTAACATGCCCAAATGTTTTTTAGTTTTAGATAGCTGGTTGATGCATAAAGCAAGAAAATCATAATAGCTACAGTGGATACAAAAAGTCTACACACCCCTGTTCAAATGCCAGGCTTTTGTGATGTAAAAAACTGAGACCAAGATAAATCATTTCAAAACTTTTTCCACCATTAATGTGACCTATAACCTGTACAGCCAATTGAAAAACAAACTGAAATCTTTTAAGGGGGAAATAAAAAATAAAAAACTTACAATAACCTGGTTTCATAAATATGCACACCCTGTTATAACTGGGGATATGGCTGTGTTTAGAATTAACTAGTCACATTCAAACTCATGTTAAATGGGAGTCAGCACACACCTGCCACCATTTAAAGTGCCTCTGATTAACTCCAAATAAAGTTCAGCTGCTCTAGTAGGCTTTTCTTGACATTTCTGTAGTTACATCTTACAGCACAAGCCATAGTCCGCAGAGAGCTTCCAAAGCATCAGAGGAATGTCATTGTTGAAAGGTATCAGTCAGGAGAAGGGTACAAAAAAATTTCCAAGGCATTAAATATATCATGTAACACAGTGAAGACAGTCATCATCAAGTGGAGAAAATATGGCACAACAGTGACAATACCAAGAACTGGACGTCCCTCCAAAACTGATGAAAAGACGAGAAGAAAACTGGTCAGGGAGGCTACCAAGAAGCCGACTGCAAAACTGAAGGAGCTGCAGGAATTTCTGGCAAGGACTGGCTGTTTAGTACATGTGACAACAATCTCCTGTCTTCTTCATATGTCTGGGCTGTGGAGTAGGGTGGCAAGACGGAAGCCTTATCTTCCTAAGAAAAACATCCAAGCCAATTGAAATCTCCCAAACACGTGGGAAAATCTGTTATGGTCCGATGAAACCAAGGTTGAACGTTTTGGCCATAATTCCAAAATGTATATTTGGTGCAAACACAACACTGCTTATCACCAAAAGAACACCATACATATAGTGAAGCATGGTGGTGGCAGCATCATGGTTTGGGGCTGTTTTTCTTCAGCTGGAACTGGGGCCTTAGTCAAGATGGAGGGAATTATGAACAGTTCCAAATGCCAGTCAGTGTTGGCACAAAACCTTCAGGCTTCTGCTAGAAAGCTCAAGATGAAGAGGAACTTCATCTTTCAGCACAACAACGACCCGAAGCTCATATCCAAATCAATGAAAGAATGGCTTCACCAGAAGAAGATTAAGGTTTTGGAATGGCCCAGCCAGAGTCCAGACATGAATCCGATCGAACATCTGTGGGGTGATCTGAAGAGGGCTGTGCACAGGAGATGCCCTCGCAATCTGACAGATTTGGAGCATTTTTGCAAAGAAGACTGGGCAAATAATGCCATATCAAGATGTACCACATTAATAAACTCCTACCCAAAAAGACTGAGTGCTGTAATAAAAGCCAAAGGTGCTGCAACAAGTATTAGTTTAAGGGTGTGCATATTTATGCAACCAGGTTATTTTAATTTTTTTTTTTTTTTTTTTCCCTTAAAAGATTTCAGTTTGTTTTTCAATTGGGTTGTACAGGTTATAGGTCACAATAATGGTGAAAAAAGTTTTGAAATGGTATGTATTGGTCTCATTTTTTGCATTACAAAAACCTGGCATTTGAACAGGAGTGTGTAGACTTTTTATATCCACTGTATATATTTGGCAAACACTTATGCCCCATTTTTTAACTGCTCTTAATTACCATTTTCTCTCCTTTGTTCTCCCCACCCCCTTTTTTTTCTTTAATTTTTTGTCTTCTTGTTTCCTCTCATTATCACATAATTCATGTATAGTTGAAGCTAGAAGTTTACATACATTGTATAAAAAGACACATAACCTTTTTTTCTCAATGTTTGTGGCATTAAACCAGACTAAACTTTTCTTGTTTTAGGTCAGTTAGGATTACCAAAATTATGTTTATTAGCTAAATAATTTTTATATTTGTTAAACAACTTTTTAGCAACTTTTTAGGCGGCACGGTGGCGGAGTAGTTAGCGCTGCTGCAGCACAGCAACTCGCCCTTGGCCGGGGGATCCTGGGTTCGATCCCAGCCCCCAACCAACAGTGATCTGTGTGGAGTTTGCATGTTCTCCCCGTGTCCGCGTGGGTTTACTCCGGGATTTCTCCAGTTTCCTCCCACATGCCAAAAAACATAGAAGTTAGGTTAATTGACATCAAACTGGGGATTCTAAATTGTCCTTAGGTATGACTGTGAGAGTGAATGGTTGTCTGTCTCTCTGTGTTGGCCCTGCGATGGACTGGCGATCTGTCCAGGGTGTACCCTGCCTCTCGCCCAAAGATGCTGGGATGGGCTCCAGCACCCCCGCGACCCGAAAAGGATTAAGCGGAAGAAGATGAATGAATGAATGAACTTTTTAGCAACTTTTTATTACGTTCTTCAAAGTCAGAAGTTTACATACTGTACACTAATATCAAAACAAAAGCAAAAGATCTTGTGAAGATGCTGGCTGAAGCTGGTAAAAGAGTGTCATTATCCACAGGGAAATGAGTCCAGTACCGACACGAGCTGAAAGGCCACTTAATGAGGAAGAAGTCATTACTCTAAAAGCAACATAAAAAAGCCAGATTACAGTTTATAAATGCACACAGGGACAAAGACCTAAATTTTTGAAGACATGTCCTGTGGTCTGATGAAACTGAAATTGAACTGTTTGGCCACAATGACCATCATTACATTTGGATGAAAAAGGCTGAAGCTTGTAAACCTGAGAACACCATCCCAACTGTAAAGTACAGGGGTGGCATCATCATGTTGTGTGGGTGTTCACCAGTTTTGTCAGGAGGATTGGACCAAAATTCCAGCAAACTACTGTGAGAAGCTTGTGGAAGGATACCCAAAACGTTTGACCCAAGCCATACAGTTTAAAAGCAATGCTACCAAATGCTAATGAAATCTATATAAACTTCTGACTTTGTAGAAAGTAATAAAAAATTAACTAAAAAAATCTTGCAAATGTAAAAATTATTTAGCCAATAGAAATAATTTTAGTAATGCTAACATTCATAGAAATATATTTGCACAATCTGAATATTTATAGTTACCAAATATAAGCGACTAAAAAACAATAATGAATTCACCCTGAGATCACCAAGATTATTTACTTCACATGTATGTACAGTAGTGTGAAAAAGTGTTTCCCCCCTTCCTGATTTCTCCCTTTTTTTGTATGTTTGTCACACCTAAATGTTTCAGATCATCAAACAAATTTAAATATTATAATTGATATAATTGATAATGAAATTATAAAATAAATCATGAAATAATGATAACGATAGATGATACCAGAATACAAACAGTACAGGAAAATAAGTTTCTGGGGGTGACGCTAGACAGTAAAATCTGCTGGAAACCTCACATCAGTCACATCCGGGCTAAATTAGCAAAATGTATAGGCATACTGGGGAAGACGAGACATATCTTGGACTATAAATCATTGGTCTTATTGTACAATTCACTGTTTTTACCTTATCTTAACTACTGTGTAGAAGTCTGGGGAAACACCTACAAGACCAACCTACAAGCAATATGCACATTACAAAAAAGAGCTATAAGGATAATAAACAATGCAGGATATAGAGACCATACCAATTCGTTGTTCTTGAAGTCACATGTCATAAAGTTCATCGATTTAGTTAAATTTAAAACAGCACAAGTAATGTACAGGGCAATTAACAATCAACTCCCAACTAATATACAAAAAATATTTAAAAAAAAGAGACAATGATCATAATTTGAGCGGAGACTTAAACTTCACAAAACCCAAGATACGTACAACCAAGAAAAGTATGTGCATATCTGTCTGTGGGGTGGATTTGTGGAACAGTCTGGAGCCGGAACTGAAACTATGTACAAACAGAAATCAATTTAAAAAGAGGTATAAGCACCATTTGTTGAAAGGTTATATGTTAGAAGGGTAGAATTTATATGTACGATTCATTATGTTCACTCTGGGACATTATGGGACACTATGGAATGGTGGGTGGGACAGCACTGTGTGTATCTGTGTCGTTTGAGACTGGTTTTGATATATGGACTTCATTGTATGTTAGAATGGACAGGTGTTAATGTTGATCTGTAAAAAATACAGTAAATTGTTTACTTGGGGTATTAAAGGTAGTAATTTGTATAAAATCCACATGGGTGTATCGATGGAAAAGAGGAGTTGGAACTAATAAGTGTTCACTTCTTCCTTCTCCCTTTCGAACAGTGTATACTGTAACTTTATTGCATTTGCTATTTGCTTGTTTTTTGTTATATTTTTTGTGTTCGAAATAAACTATCTATCTATCTATCTATCTAATATTAGACAAAGACAACACAAGTAAACACAAAATGCACTTTTTAAATGAAGGTGTTTATTATTAAGGGGGAAAAAAAATCCAAACCTACACGGCCCTGTGTGAAAAAGTGATTGCCCCTAAACCTAATAACTGGCTGGGCCACTCTTAGCAGCATCATCATCGTCATCATAGCAGTCTGTCGGGGGCGACAATGACTGTATCATTTAGGTCTGATCAGATTCTTCCACACAGCCCTGTCCTTCGCCTTCCGCTGCCAGGAACTCCTGACCTTGTTAACCCAGGCGACGTCCGAGCCGGTATGAGTTGCTTTCTGAGTGACCATTTCATGAAACTGCTTGCAAAGTATTTACGTACCGCTAGCTTTTGCTGGACCAGTGGCACATTCTTGGCAGATAGCGGTATTATCAGTGGCAAGGACAGGCCAAGACAAACTGACTCCAGTATCTGTTGCAGTGACTGACCAGATGATGGGTTTGTTTATCTCTGCTCTTTGTGTCGTGCATGTCACGATGCATCGACAACAACTACAATAAAGCATTTGCGATAACTGGCAATGAGTCTTTTACAGCGCTGTGGAGGAATTTTTTTTTTTCCACAATATCTTTATTGAACCTTTTTTTTTTTTTTTTAACAAACATGATACAAACAATCAAACACTAACACTAAAGTACTACAAAAAAAAAAAATGCACTAAAAACACCAACAAAATCAAGTCTTCAACAATGCTCCTCTGTTTAGTCTAGACAATCCAATACATAAGTATACATATTATGTTCACCAGTTTGGAATTTACAAGGTCCACACACATCATTCACCTTCTTCTTCAAGAGTTATGTTTAAATTTTTTACATAATCAATAAAAGGTCTCCATATATTCTCAAACACAATTTCCTTTGATTTTAGTATATATGTTATTCTTTCTAATGGAAGGTTTGTTAACATCTGTCTTAACCACTGAGTCACATCTGGTCTATGAGTCTTTTTCCATAATAGTGCAATACATTTTTTGGCATTAAGCAAACTGAGGTCTATGAATGTTCTTTCACTTTTATTAAAATTATGCTTTTCTGGGTACAGACCCAACAAAAACAGTTTAGGATTCAATATGATTTGTTTTGAGATTATTTTTTCAATTGTTACCCTCACCTCTTCCCAAAACATTCTTATTAATCTACATTCCCATAAACAATGAAATAGGGTTCCTTTACTTTCCATGCATTTTGTGCATGTATCTGGTATATTTTTGTTATATCTATTTAACTCCTCCGGTGTAACATACATCCGCATTAACCATTTGAAATGTATCAATTTAAGGCGTGCATTTATTGATTTGGTTTGAGCTTCTGTACAAGCCAATTCCATTGTTCCTCTGAAATTTCAATTTGCAGATCTTCTTTCCAGTAGTTTAATCTTTTCAGTGAATTTTCACTTGAAGATAGTGTCAATGAGTTATAAAACTCTGAAATAATACCCTTTCTTTTACTATCTTTCATCATCATTTTTTCCAAGGATGAATAAATAGGTCGAGTGAGAGCTTTATTTTGATTTGATCGAATAAAGTTTCTAAGTTGAAGATATTTAAAAAAATGTGTTCTATTGAGATTAAATTTGATCCTCAGCTCTTCAAAAGACATTATGTTGTCTGCACCTGGCAAATATAAATCCTGAATTTTTTGTATCCCTTTTAAATTCCATACTTTAAATACAGCGTCCGCTCTCTCTGGTTTAAAATATTGATTACCCCATATTGGACTAAATTGTGACAATAACTGTGGTTCTTTTAAATAGTTTTTAGCTTCACACCATATTTTGATCATATGCTTTACAAATGGATTTTTAACTTGTTTTTGTAATTTTTTTGCCGAATCTGAGTATATGAATATGGGAAGAGGTAAAGGTAAATTGTATGATTCCATTTCAGTCCAGTGAGGGAGATCATTTGATGAAAAATAATATGTCATAGACCTCAGTTGTGCCGACCAATAATACAACATAAAATTTGGACATTTCAGACCTCCACGATCAAATGGTAAATATAATAAAGACAAACGTAATCTAGCCCTCCTGTTGTTCCATATAAATTCCACTAACTTTTTTTTTATTCTTGAGAATAGATCTAAAGGTGGTGATAAGGGAATGTATTGAAATAAATAAAGTATTTTAGGTAAAATATTACTTTTAAGTATATTGATTCTCCCGATCATCGACATTGGTAGTGACATCCATCTCTGAGTTAACTCACTGATATCTGACATTAAGGCTTCATAGTTGACACTGGCGACTGATTCTAGCTTAGGCATAATTTGGATTCCTAAATATTTAAACTGATTTACAACATTGAATTGATTTACCTCAGGGGCTGAGTAATTTCTCTGGGTCTCATTTAGCATTAATATTGAAGATTTAGTTTTATTTATTTTATATCCTGATATTTCCCCAAAATTCTTTATTAAATTCAACAAGGTTGGAATTGATTTTTTTAGATTCGACATAAACAAAATTATATCATCGGCGTACAGGGAGATTTTATGTTCTGTTGGTCCAACTTTAATTCCATATATTTGTGAATGTAAACGTATCGCTATCGCTAAAGGTTCAATTGCCATAGTAAACAGTAAAGGTGAAAGTGGACAGCCTTGTCGACATCCTCTATTGATTTTTATTGGTTTTGAAATATTGTTATTTGTTAGGATTTCTGCTGTAGCATTATTGTATATTATTTGAACCCATTTTATGAAATTATTTCCAAGTCCAAACCTTTGTAGGACTTCAAAAAGAAAGGGCCATTCAACTCTATCAAAGGCCTTTTCGGCGTCCAATGATAGGAGAGCTGTATCCGGTGCTTCTTTATTAAAATAAATAATATTAAATAGTCTTCTTACATTATGGAAGCCTTGTCTACCCTTTATAAAGCCATTCTGATCTCGATTAATAATATTTGGTAAAATTTCTTGTATTCGTCTTGCTAAAATTTTACAGATTATCTTAAGGTCGGCGTTTAATAGGCTTATTGGTCTCATATTTTCACATTTATTAGAGGGCTTACCTGGTTTTGGCAGCAGTATAATTAAGGCATTATTTATGTATGATGGTAAATTATTATTTTGAAATGCTTCTAAAACCATTTCCAAAAAAGGTTTTATTAATTTATTCTTAAATTTTTTATAAAGGTCAACTGGAAGACCATCTGGTCCTGCACTTTTCCTGATTTCATATTATCAATGGCTAGCCCAACTTCTTCTTGACTAATTTTAGACTCCAATATCTCCCTGTTTTCATTTGGAATACACGGTATAGATAGTTCGTTCAAAAACCCATTTAGTTTTGTTAAATCAGGTTCATTTTTGGTATCATATAATTTTTCATAGTAATCTCTAAAGGCTCTATTAATTTCTAAAGGATCTATAACTACCTGTCCATTACTTATAATACTGGTAATTGGTGTTTTAATTTCCAATTGTTTAATCTGCCATGCTAATAATTTTCCTGATTTTTCACCTTGTTCATAAAAAGATTGTTTCAATCTTAGAAGACTCGAGGCAGCTCTATTCGCTGATTTTTTGTCGTATTCAGCTCTCAAAATCAGTAATTCATTCTCCAACCTTGGGTCACTTCCTGCATACACTTTTTCCTGAAGATTTTTTATTTTATGTTCCAATTTAGCTCTCTCCTCTCGAGTCTTCTTAGATTTTGATCCTGTATAACTAATAATATGTCCCCTAATAAAAGCTTTGAAAGCCTCCCACTTTACACATGCTGATGTTTGTGTAGTATTGATGTCAAAGAACTCGTCTATCTGTTTTTCTATATACTTGACAAATTCCTCATCCTGAAGCCATTTATGCTGAAATTGCCATCTACCTGATTCCTTTGTCAATTTTTTATCTACATATATTAGACAACAGGGTGCATGATCAGAGATCACGATGTTATCATAAAAGCAGTTTTGAATCTTGGACCTTAATTCTGTGGAAATCAAAAAATAATCAATACGTGAGAATGTCTTGTAGGTACTGGAATAACAAGAATAGGCTTTAACTTGTGGTTTCATTTCTCTCCATATATTTAACAATCTCAATTCTTTCATAAAATGATTAATAGTCATCCTACATCCAATGTGCGTACAATCCAGTCCTGTTGATCTATCCACACCTGGATTCAATGTACAATTAAAATCCCCTGCTATTATATGTTGCCCTGTAAGTGATGATAAGATGAGAAATAAATTAGCAAAGAACTTCTGATCATCTATATTGGGACCATATAAGTTCACAAGATTTATATTTTCTAATAGCAAAGAACCTTGAATGATTACATATCTTCCAAATTTGTCTCCAATTACATTTTTCACTTGAAAAGGAACTGATTTATGTATGAGAGTCATAACTCCCCTGGCTCGGGATGAAAATGAAGAGGTGAATACACTTCCCTGCCATCTACTCCTAATTCTTTTAACATCCTCCTCTATCAGATGAGTTTCTTGTAAAAACACAATTCTTGAACCCATGTCCTTTATTTTATTCATAACTTGTTTAAGTTTTTTTAAATTTTGTAGACCTCTGCAATTCCATGAAGTTAAATTAAGATTAACACTTTGGTCCATGATCAATAGAGAGTTTGGGATTACCTTGCAGTGTAAACATGCTCATACAGAGAAGCAAAAACATGAGTGGTTGAACATTCATCCTACAAACTACACACAAACAAATTTCCCCTTCCCACACTTGTGGCAAACCCCCCAAAATCAAAAGAAAAATTCTGTCTCCCGATATAGCCATCGACCGTTCCACACCCACGGGGAACAGCCTAAGCCACTCCTTCTTCATCCTCCCAATCACCCTAACTCTACTGCTTTTAATGACGTAACATTAACTCTCCTCTGTAGTTTTCCAACTTAACTCCAAAATTTTTAACAACTTTGTACATCATAGTTTTTTTTTTGTTTGTTTTGTTTTTGTTTTGTTTTTTTAATATATAATACAATCTATATTTTGTAAACTTACTATTTACTTCAAGTCAGTCAGATGCCTGTGCAAATGCTTAATTATTCTACCTTATATTTTGTTCATGCTTAGCTCCCACCAGTCTCCTCTTCTTCTTTGATCTTCTTGATGAACTCCTGCGCCTCCTCTGGGGTCTTGAAGATGTGGGTTCTGCCCTCATACGTGGTCAGCAGTCTCGCAGGATAGATTACACCATGACGAATCCCAAGGTTGCGCAGCTCCTTACGTACGGGATCAAACTGCTTCCTCAATTGCTGGATTCCTGTGGCCAAATCTGGGTAGAACCGCACCTGCTGGTCCTGGTGTTTAATCTCTTCTTTAGCTCGTGCAGCGTTGAAGATCTTCATCCTGTCTCTGTTGCTAAGAAACTTCATAATTAAGGTCCTCGGCGGTCCCTTATCTCTCCGTGGGCCAATACGATGTGCTTTTTCCAGAACCACTGCTGATTGCAACTCCTCGCTGCCCAGCACCTCCGGAATCCACTTTTCCAGAAAGGAACATACGTCCCGACCTTCTGATTCCTCTGGAAGACCCACCAGCCTCAAATTATTCTGTCTCGACCGAGATTCCAAATCCAAAATATTATCTTCCAGAGATTTATTTTTTTTTTTCCAAAGTGCGCACCTTTAATTGAAGACGGGTGACGTCATCTTCAGCACTAGCGAGACGGAGCTCCATCTGCGCCGTTCGTTCTACACAGTCACCCAATTCCTTTCTTATTCCTTCCAACGCTGTCATAATCCCATCAAATCTAGAGGAAAAGTCCGCTCTCATTGAACTCATGGCAGCCATCAGCGCATCTGCGCCATTCCCCGCAGAAATCGCACCGCCGCCAGCCTCCTCCGCCATATATGGAGCCTTGTTTGCTGCGTCACAGACCTGAAAGTCCGTTAATTTGGACTGTTTCGGCGGCTCGCTTTTTCCTTTTCCTGGTTTCCCAGCCTTAGGCTTCGCCGACATATCCTCGCTCAAATGCTGGGATACGTTCTGTCCCAAATGAGAGAGTTATTTGCCGATTTTTTTCTCCAGGAGCAGAGCAGAGCGAGACACGTCCGTCCTACGTGGCAGCCATAACCGGAAGTGCTGTGGAGGAATTTTAACCACTCATCTTTGCAGAATTGTTATAATTCAGCCACATTGGAGGGTTTTCGAACTTGAATCGCCTTTTTAAGGTCACGCCACAGCATCTCAATCAGATTCAGGTCAGGACTTTGACTAGGCCACTCCCAAGTCTTCATTTTGTTTTTCTTAAAGCCATTTAGAGATGGACTTGCTGGTGTGTTTTGGATCATTGTCCTGCTGCAGAACCCAAGTGTGCTTCAGCTTGAGGTCACGAACAGATGGCCGGACATTCTCCTTCAGCATTTTTTGGTAGACAGCAGAATTCATGGTTCCATTTACCACAGCAAGTCTTCCAGGTCCTGAAGCAGCAAAACAGCCTCAGACTACCACCACCATATTTTACTGCTGGTATGATGTTCCTTTTCTGAAATGCTGTGTTACTTTTACGCTGGCTGTAATGGGACACACATCTTCCAAAAAAGTTCAACTTTTGTCTCGTCAGTCCACAGAGTATTTTCCCAAAAGTCTTGGGGATAATCAAAATATTTTCTGGCAAAACTGAGACAAGCCTTTATGTTCTTTTTGCTCAGCAGTGTTTTTTGTCTTGGAACTCTGCCACACAGGCCATTTTTGCCCAGTCTCTTTCTTATGGTGGAGTCATGAACACTGACCTAAACTGAGGCAAGTAAGGCCTGCAGTTCTTTGGATGTTGTTGTGGGGTTTTGTGTGACCTCTTAGATGAGTCGTCGCTGCACTCTTGGGGTAATTTTGGTTGGCCGGCCACTCCTGGGAAGGTTCACCACTGTTCCATGTTTTCACCATTTGTGGATAATGGCTCTCACTGTGGTTCACTGGAGTCCCAAAACTTTAGAAATGGCTTTATAACCTTTTCCAGACTGATTGATCTCAATTACTTTGTTTCTCATTTGTTCCTGAATTTCTTTGGATTGCAGCATGATGTCTAGCTTTTGAGGATATTTTGGTCTACTTCACTTTGTCAGGCAGGTCCTATTTAAGTGGTTTCTTGACTGAGAGCAGGTGTGGCAGTAATCAGGCCTGGGTGTGGCTAGAAAAACCGAACTCAGCTTTCCAAAGATGTGATAAACCACAGTTAATTTATGTTTTAACGGGAGGGGGCAATCACTTTTTCACACAAGGCCATGTAGGTTTGGATTTTTTTTTACCCTTAATAATAAATACCTTCATTTAAAAACTGCATTTTGTGTTTACTTGTGTTATCTTTGTCTCAAATTTAAATTTGTTTGATGATCTGAAACATTTAAGTGTGACAAACATACAAAAAATGCGAAATCAGGAAGAGGGCAAACACTTTTTCCCACTACTGTATATAGTGTTGGCCTATTGAAAGCTAAAATGACACATACTCATAGCCAATTAGTGATTTAAAAAGGAATGAGTGGGACGTCATAAAAACGTCCTTGTTAAACTGTCATCTCCCCATCCCCATAAAGAGTGCAAGAATAGTTTATACAGTACAAATGAAAATGTCAGTGAGAGTTTAAATGCAAACAGAGGCGGACTTAGCATTAGGCAAAGGTAGGCGGTTGCCTAAAGCCTGCTTCATGCTGCATTTCCCCTCTAGTCCGCTTTGGTCCACGTATGGTTTGGACGAGCCTGGCACGCACGCAGCGCTGTTCATGCTCACTTTTTTCATCTACCCAGGCCAAGCGGTTGACGTATGCGCACAACCATCATTTGTAGTTTCACTCCCGCCTGACAGGTAGCGCCAAGGCGCTGACACGCCAGGATTTTCACCAACAAAGAAACAGTGGACTTCTTCACAAAGTTTCTCTTTGAGTCCATTTCTGCTGTTTGACTTCCCGGTTTTCACTCCTTTTCCACGAAGATGCTGCTACTGCTGTGAAAGAAAGTATGTATGTATGATTCATGTATGTTTTTATTCTCATTTTCCGCCTCCTCGGTGTCTTCTTCGTCTACTGACGTATGCTGTGTCGATATCGCCACCTTGTGAATGGGATGTTCAGTCTTGCGCATGCACTTTTCAACGCGTTCAGGTCGTGGGCAGGCGACGCGGTCACAAAATTTGCACTGCATGCAGTTGTCTGCGGTCGAGCACTCCGGACACTAGTGGAGTGGGGACGATGAGGTAAATTTCGTCACACGAGGTTTCCAGTTACACGTACGTGGACAGCAGAGGTGTAGCATGAAGCACGCTTTAGTCCCCGACCTGCTAGGGGCCCCAATCTACTCGAAGCCCCATATATTTTTTAAAAATGTTCAGCATATTTAATGTGGTGTCCGACAAAATATAAAAATACGGGTATTTATAAAAGCGCCAAATTAAGTCACGAACATAATGTCCTCCCCCCTTCTCCTCAGACTGTTGGACTGTTTCACGTTTCTCAGCGCCACATAATATCAGAGTTGCAACACTCTGGTAGACTTCTATAGAAAATGTGAAAGGCGGAAGTCATGTGGGTCAAGGAGCGGGGAATAGTTCCAAACAATGGAATTTTCCCCATAGACCACCATTCATTTCAGGGAGTGTCTGCTTAATAATCCCGGGTAAGTTTGAATGGCTGTTGTTTTGGTCATTTTACCACTTAAGTTAACTGGTAGATTCTGTAGTCTGTGATCCTGTTTTATTTTGTCAGCTTTTTTTTCTTGTTTATGTGCAGTAAAAGCTCATAAACTTGCAATTGTTATTAGCCTGTGCTAGCTCAACTAGCTAGCCAGGTCAGCCCTTATTTCAAAAACTTGTACAGTTTTTCGGTGAAGACACAGTTTCTGAGAGACATTAGAGATGGGTAGTAGTATTGCATGATGGGACATGACATGAAAACCTGTGATAGAGCAGATGTGACTTATTATTTTGTTCATAGCAATTGTGGTAGCATTAGCAGCATAACTGCAGGAGGGATCAGGTCAAGTGGAGCCCTGACCAAGTGAGCACCCCAAGTGGGCGCCACGATCTAGTTTGTATATGTACTTTTTCAATCCAGTGATTTATAAAGTGATACATAGTTTCCCGAAGCCTCATTCAGAACATTAGTCACCAAGAAGTGTCAAAGAATATATATATATATACAGTATATGTATTAAAAGACCCAGAGAAGGTTTTGGCTCCATTTCTGCTTTCAAAAGACTTTTCTTTTCCACTGTTGCTGCTTGTCACGGCTGGCTGCCCCCAGATGAAAATCAACGTAATAGGTATGTCGGACTGTAATGTTCTGAATGAGGTTTTAGAAAATTATGAATGTTTGTAAATCACTGAATTGAAAATGTACTTGTACATGTACAGATTGGATCCTGGGGTCCACTTGGTGGGCTTACTTGGTCAGGGGTCCACTTGACCTGTATTCGTTGTAGACAGTACCGCAGCTGCTAGCCCATATTGCTTAAATGACACGCCTGCTGTGTCAATGGCTACCCTTCACAGAGAAGATGATGAGGGAACTATACACCACCAGTCTGACCAGTTTGTTCTTGAAGAGGACCCATCATTATAGCCTAAGCACCTGACAGACAAAGAGTGTTGCTATTTAGTTCAGCGAGGGCCTGTTTAATATTTTTTGTATTTGTCCTTATTTTTTCTGTGATATATTCGCCCTAGTGTCTACATAGTGCAGAGGAGGGAGCACAATGGATGCCTCTGCAAAATGGACCAGTAGCAGACCATGAACAGGACCCTGCTGGCAAATGTGGGTATGTGTAAAGAAACAACAGATCTTCCACGTGAATTGTTGTTGTTGTTTTTAATAATACACAAATCTACATTGAACGTATTTGTTAAGATTTGAGATTAGTAATCCACTTCAACACAAAAACGGGTCACTAGATAATTAAGTTACTTGAGCTGCAAATGTGCAAACTGCACCACCACCACCACAAACATCATTGCAATTGGTTTGGAGACATTTTTTCAAAAACCAGTGCAATTATTCTTTTATTTTTTCCATGTAAATTTTCATCTTTATTCTTCTGAATGGCATTTTCTACAAAATTTTATGACTTTCTCAGTAATCTGCAGTTTTTTCTTGTAACTTTGGCCTTTTTTCCTCATATAGTGTCACTTTAAGCTTCTTTGTTTTTCTACAGATGTAATTCCTGATACCTGAATGATATCATCATTTGAAGACTTCTGAGGACAATAAGTTTCAGGTAGGATGTCAGTAAGACCTGATTGAATGAATGAATGAATGAATGAAAGTGAATTTTATTCGGTAATGAACATACAGTCAAAACCATTAAAATATGTAAGACACATAAGAACAACTGAAAAGGTGTAGGCTGAAGCTAGTGCTTATATATAGCGCCTAACCTGTTACAATTTTAAAATCAGTAACATAAAAATTTCAGTCATACCCCAAAAAAGTGAAAAGAAAGTGTAGAAAAAAAGAAAAAGTAGGGCTCCATTTCTGTTTTTGCCTTAGGCCCCAAATGGATTAAGTCCACCCTTGGATGCAAATGAAGAAATTTTTTGAAAATTTCTGAGAAAAACAGCTGCAAATTTAATACACAGCATTTCAAATCTATGAGCATAAAATTTCTAAATTTGTGTGGGAAAAAGTAACAAATTTATTGCAAAAACTGGCAAATTTTGTAGGAAAAAAGTACTCAATCTATTGAAAAAGCCACAAATTTGTTAGGAAAAAGTTGCAAATTTAACAGAAAAAGTTATATACTTCCAAGAAAATGTTATAAGTTTACAAGGAAAAAAACTTGCAAATTGGCAAGAAAATGGGAAATTAGTGAGCAAAAAAAGTAAAAAAAAAAAAATGCACAAATGTCCAGCTTTTTTCTTATAAATTTGTGAATTTATTCTTGCAAATTTATGACTTTTTTTCTGGAAATTTGTTTTCCTCCCCCTCATTCATGAGTTTTTTTCCTTTCACAAATCTGTAACTTTGTCTCAAACTTGGGACTCGCTAATGCTAAATTTGTGACTCTTAATTATAAATTTGCATATTTCGGTCATATTTTTACACATTTACTCAAATAAATTTGTACTTAATTCCCATTTATACAGTTGAACCTTTTGCTAAATTTGTGGATTCCCCAAACACACCACCATCCCCTTTGATTAAAATAATAATAAATAAAAGAAAAAAAATCACCCACTGCTCATAGCTTGTGACCATTGATTTTGACCTCAAGCACAACTTGGATTCAGACCCACTTAAGGATCATTATGTGTGAGTTTGTTGAGCATCCAGGCAATTGCCTAAGAGGAGTAGCAATTCTCGCAAATTGCTGATTGATGGACACATTTCACCTTTGTCAGAATGAGCTAATAAAATATATTTGTACTGATCAAAACTGAATAATATAGAAATAATGTTCAACAAAAGTCTTCTGTGATTTGCTACAGATTTATTGCATTTTTGGCATTTTCTGCTGTGTATTTTTCAATTTTTTCTCTCAAAATTTAAACTACAACCTGTCTCCCTTTGGCTCGCTTCTACTTTCCACCTGTGGACTTCACGGCTGTTAACAACCATGACTGAGACCAGAACACCCCTCACCAAACTTCAGCTACAAAAGTAAAACTGAGACAAGACAAAATAAGCACCTTTAGACTCTAAAGGCTCCTAACAATAACGGTTAAAGAAGCTGCGGCCGTGTCATTTACACAGGGCCTGTGTAGAAGTAGGTGGCATTACCTGAGCTGTATCATTTCGCCACAGGTACCTGGGTGGTGTGAGGCGACACTCGTCACTATGTTATTTAGCCAAAGTGGCGTACAGGAGGCAGCCTGTAAGTGTAGGGCTTCGGTGTCAGACGGTAATTGTTGTTTGGACGAGGGCTGGAAGACACCAAGCGACAGCGTGAAGATCACAGTCAGTCTGGTTTTAGGGGGAGGGACTCGCCGGGATTTCAAGTTGTTTTTAAAAAAATTTGGAGAATTTGGAAAATTTGATGAAAAAAATATCCATTAGCATCAGCCCACCACTGAAATGTAAGTAGAATTAACATACTGTGTGATGCAGCTTCTGCAAATCAAAGAAAAAAAAGACTCGCGTCTTAAAATTC
The DNA here is from genome assembly GCA_020510985.1 of Pholidichthys leucotaenia. Lineage (NCBI taxonomy): Eukaryota > Metazoa > Chordata > Actinopteri > Cichliformes > Pholidichthyidae > Pholidichthys > Pholidichthys leucotaenia. The sequence goes on along the minus strand of CM035836.1, from coordinate 122,046,077 downwards.
AGAAGGTGAAAAATTAAAGGAAAAAAGCTTTATGTTTATAAGGATTTTTTTTTTAAATTATGAGAAAAAAATCAAAATTTCTGAGAAAAGATGCAAATTCATGAAAAAAGTTCCAATTTTACAAAAGGTTCCAGATTTATAAGAAAAGTCACACTGGCAATGCAGTTTTCTAAGGAAGAAAATAAAATAAAAATGTAGATAATATTCTGATATTCTCTACTGATCGCTCTCGAATGTTTAAATATTCCAGAGATAACATCTCTGCACACTTCAAGGACGTGCACAAGTATGGGCTACTGTTATCCGGGCAACAACCTATTTGCAATCTTTGTCTGAGCTGTCCCTCCAGAGAAAAATATTTTTACTTTTCACCAAATTTTGTGATAATTTTAGACTTTTTTCCCCCTCATGAATTTACTTTTGTCTTGAATTTTGAAAACTTTGTGACTTTTCATCAGTATTTATCCCGCTTACATCTTTGCTGCTGATATATTTTTCTTTGAAAACAGAATTTTTTGTTCGTAATTGTGTTACTTTTGTAATGTTTTCTCAAAAACATAAAACTTTTTTCTCACAAATTGAGTGAATCTTTTTATAAAAATACATTTCACATTTTCTTATACATTTTCAGTGATATTGTACATACAGTACATGACTTTTTCCTAATAAATTTGCAACTTTTCTCATGAATTTGTGAATTCTGTCTTATAAATACATTTTTTTTCCTCGCAATATCCTCCTTTGTTTCAGATTAAAGCAGCAGCCCCTCAAAATGTCTGCACGTCTCTGACACACTTTATCTAATGAATCTGTGTAGCTGACAAAATCTGTTTCCTAAGACATATTTTATTTTATGAGCTGTAAGGTATGAAACAACAGTGTGAACTGTGGCATAAATTCTCTGCTTACTGTATCTGATAATATTTTATTATATTATTAATTTCCCCTGTTCCAGTGAAATAAGTGAATTCTTCCTACATATACTATATGTAAAAGCTTTCAAATCTGAACCACAATACTTTCCATAGTAGCTTGTTATACTGTTTTGTTTTTTTTTAAGACAACATATGAAAATTTCACTTTTTCAGTGCTTTTGTGCATCTATTTGTGTATGTGGAATGGCTACCAACTCAACCCTGTCACTTTGTTAGGGTCAGTACCTCTCTCTAAACGAGCAGTTTTGATTTTACGCCGGTTGTGATGTGAGAACCAGGGCTCACTGGGATGATACCAGCCTCCCACCTTCTTCTAAACCCGTTTTAACCCTCTGGGACTATTCAAATATTAGTCACACTTGTACTGCTAAGCACAAAAACGTGCTTTTCATAAGGTAGCTATAAAAAAAAATTATACATTAAAATTATATTCTACTTTCACTGAGTTAATTATTTTCACCTACAACTGACCTAATTATTGATATGAAATATTCATTAATTTCTAAAGAGTTTAACCCTTTAAACGCCAGATTTTTGTCATAATGCCACCATTTTTATAGACCAAATGTGGTTTTTTTTTTTCTACATAGTCTCCCCTTCGATCCACACAATTCTTCCATTTTTGTTGCAGCGCTTGGATCTCTGCAGTTGAAAAATAAACCACATTTGGTCAAATATATGACCACTATGACCTTTTCAGCCCCACCATCGTATTATAGTAATAGCAGGGAGATCAAAAATTAAAGTGTGGATGGGTCTCAATGGCACATTTTTTGCACTTAACAGTATGAGTGTAACAATTGCTTGTACAAAGTGTATTTTAGACTTACTGTAGGAGCTGAGCTGGAAATGACAAGATCAAATAAAACTGCACAATCTTTCCAAAATTCATGCCATATGCATTAACGCAGACAAAATTATCAAAAAATGAAGAATGAAAAGTGCATAAAATGCACTCAAAGGTCCCTGAGGGTTAATCGTGCTGCTATGGCTGCTAGCCTGCTATGAAGTTAGCTTGGAGATTACTGTTTAAATTTTTTTTGAAATTGCTATTTTTTTTATTCTAGTCACCCCACTAGACATCCGTTTGCACTTATGGCTTATTAAGCCACAGTTTATAATATATCTTGTGTCATTCCCGTTTATTTTGTTAAATTTTGGATGTAACAGACCAACAAATTGGAGGGCTAGCATCTTGGCCAGTCAGCCAAGGTCAGGCTATCTACCACGCTACTGAACTCCCCTTGTTGGAAGAAACAAATCCACCTTATTCCTGAGGGCGCTGCTGTAGAAACAATTATGGGCGCAACTTCCGGTTTCGGCTGAAGTAGTGTTAAATCAGTCAGCAAGAGTGGAGTAGTGGGGCATTTAAAATAGCATTTTTAAAAGTGTTTTAAATTCGTTTTAATGTATAGTCCACATACCTGTTTTGCAGTCAAGTGGCAGATAATTTCAGCACTTGTAGTTTTTGTATTTTTGAATGTTTTTGCGTACAATGCATCCGGAAAGTATTCATAGCGCTTCACTTTTTCCACATTTTATGTTACAGCCTTTTTCCAAAATGGATTAAACTCATTTTTTTCCTCAAAAATCGACACACAATACCCCATAATGACGATGTGAAAAAAAGTTTTTTTGAGATTTTTGCTAATTTATTAAAAATAAAAAACTAAGAAATCACATGTAAATAAGTATTCACAGCCTTTGCTCAATACGTTGTTGATGCACCTTTGGCAGCAATTACAGCCTCAAGTCTTTTTGAATATGATGCCACAAGCTTGGTACACCTATATTTGGGCAGGTTCGCCCATTCCTCTTTGCAGCACCTCTCAAGCTCCATCAGGTTGGATGGGGAGCATCGGTGCACAGCCATTTTCAGATCTCTCCAGAGATGTTCAATTGGATTCAAGTCTGGGCTCTGGCTGGGCCACTCAAGGACATTCACAGAGTTGTCCTGAAGCCACTCCTTTGATATCTTGGTTGTGTGCTTAGGGTTGTTATCCTGCTAAAAGATGAACCGTCGCCCCAGTGTGAGGTCAAGAGCACTCTGGAGCAGGTTTTCATCCAGGATGTCTCTGTACATTGCTACATTCATCTTTCCCTCTATCCTGACTAATCTCCCAGTTCCTGCAACTGAAAAACATCCCCACAGCATGATGCTGCCACCACCACTGGCATGGTTATGAGCGGTGCCTGGTTTCCTCCAAACATGACGCCTGGTATTCATGCCAAAGTGTTCAATCTTTGTCTCATCAGACCAGAGAATTTTGTTTCTCATGGTCTAAGAGTCATTCAGGTGCCTTTTGGCAAACTCCAGGTGAGCTGCCATGTGTCTTTTACTAAGGAGTGGCTTCCATCTGGTCACTCTACCATACAGGCCTGATTGGTGGATTGCTGCAGAGATGGTTGTCTTTCTGGAAAGTTCTCCTCTCTCCACAGAGGAACACTGGAGCTCTAACAGAATGACCATCAAGTTCTTGGTCACCTCCCTGACTAAGGCCCTTCTCCCCTGATCGCTCAGTTTAGACGGCCGGCCAGCTCTAGGAAGAGTCCTGGCGGTTCCAAACTTCTTCCGTTTACGGATGATGGAGGCAACTTGCTCACTGAGACCTTCAAAGCAGCAGAAATTTTTCTGTACTAACCAACTAACTAACTAACTAACTAACCTGCACTTATATAGTGCTTTTCTAGTCACAAAGACCACTCAAAGCGCTTTCACTAGTACTAACCCTCTATTCTAAGGGCCTATAGGAGACAGATATCTAAGGACAATTTAGAACAACCAGTTAACCTAACATGCATGTCTTTGGATACCCTTCCCCAAATTTGTGCCTGGAGACAATCCTGTCTCGGAGGTGTACAGACAATTCCTTTGACTTCATGCTTGGTTTGCGCTCTGACGTGCACTGTCAACTGTGGGACCTTATATAGACAGGTGTGTGCCTTTCCAAATCATGGCCAATCAACTGAATTTACCACAGGTGGACTCCAATTAAGCTGTAGAAACATCTCAAGGATGATCAGCGGAAACAGGATGCACCTGAGCTCAATTTTGAGCTTCATGGCAAAGGCTGTGAATATTTATGTACATGTGATTTCTTAGTTTTTTTTATTTTTAATAAATTTGCAAAAATTTCATTTTTTTTCACATTGTCATTATTGGGTATTGTGTGTAGAATTTTGAGGGACAAAATGAATTCAATCCCTTTTGGAATAAGGTTGTAACATAAAATGTGGAAAAAGTGAAGCGCTGTGAAAACTTTCCGGATGCACTGTAGTTCTGGTACTTGCTGCTGTTCGTGGTGTGAGACCCCTAAACCTCAGCTAAGTCTGTGGCTTCAACAGCACTGCACAGATCATGCACTGAAAACTAAAAAGGACTGTTGGTGTGATCGGTGGTACCGACACTGGACAGACACAACAGCAGCAGGCATGTTTTCATTTGTATAAATATCACAGATCTGACGTTCATATATGTCACCAGATGCAAGGCTGCATGAAGTAAAATAATAAATAAAAAAATAACAATTTGATAAGGCTTAACAATTTAAGAAAGATGTCAAATAGGTGGGGAGGTTTTTTTGCATTTGTTGCACTGCATTGGAATGATATGGACTTGATATTAGCAGCTTCAGCATGCATTAGTTTTTAAATTATCACAAAATATAGCTCAATAAAATTTTGAACAACTGTCAGAAAAGGTCTGTACATGATAAGTTAAATAACGAGCATTCATGGCATGACAGCAGAATGACCATTTTAATTTGGGGGTACAACAAATAACTGCAACTGTCTACCTGACATTAAAACACCCAAGCACGGTGTTGTGGTTCTTTGTGGCTCTGACTAGATTCTACATCTGCTCTGAGGTAAATCTGATTATGTCCAACATATTTTAACAAAATGCAACCGACTTTATTGTGGGGGAAACATTGATACATCTCAAAGCTTGTATTTGTTTACATTGTTAGCATTTTAGCAGCGGAGCTAGTTAACGGAGCTACTGTCTGCGAGGTCATCTTCTCATCCCTTGATAGTCGTGGGAAGTGGTATAATTATATTACTCTTTTTGAGGTGCAAAAGGCTGTGTTCCCGCATTTTTGATGCCAAAGTCATTGTTTTTTTAATCAAGGAAAAGTGTCCTGTTTCTGTGACAACAACACTTTCTAAACTTCTATTTCTATTATCGGAAGTCGCGCCCATAATTCACACAAGGCATCATGGGGGCTAGGAAAAAGGTGGATAGATGGCCCGACTAGGGTTATGTTAGCTGTCAGATCACAGTTAGGTCTTAACGTTCTTTTCTATATATCCTAGCTATTCTCACTAGACACCTATTCCCTCTGCCACCTTGGAGACAGATTAGCCTGGCTAGAATTGGCACAGTTAGCCAATCACTCATTCAGAGTTGTTTCTGTGCTTTTTTGCACCCCAGGAACCGGTCATATCCTTTCGACCATTCACCTCACACATCCCTGTCCTCAGTAATGCTCTATCTGGACTTTTACATGATCACAATCAGTGTGTCTTTGCTATCTGGAGTGACGAAAGACGGAGGGTGGGGTGAACTGGGGCTCATAAGGGATTATATAACAGTTAGTTCTGACCGAGCAATCTGATTGGTCAGTAGGGATTCCTGGAGTTACTATATTCCATGATAATCGCACTCGGGTGCTGCGCCAAGTATGTACCACTCTGCTTCAGCTGTATTCTAATAATCTTTAAATTATACTTAATATCAGTGGCTTCTCATAATGCAGTGCATCCAGAAAGTATTCACAGCGCTTCACTTTTTCCACATTTTGTTATGTTACAGCCTTATTCCAAAAGGGATTAAATTCATTTTTTCCTCAAAATTCTGCACACAATACCCCATAATGACAACATGAAAAAAGGTTGGGGTTTTTTTGTGATTTTTGCAAATTTATTAAAAATAAAAAAAACTCAGAAATCACATGTACATAAGTATTCACAGCCTTTGCCATGAAGCTCAAAATTGAGCTCAGGTGCATCCTGTGTTATGATTCCCCGTTACGCAGCTGTGAACGAGTGGCACGGTGAAGCGAGATCTGAGGCAAGAAACGGCCACAATCTTCAAATCCAATTTTCCATTTTATTACAACTTACAAGTAAATAGTCCACGACATCCGACACGGTTCTCAAGCTCCACTTCAATAATACTGATCAACGATTCATCTTGCTCTGATCATCTCCTTTCATCTGATGATCTCAAGATTCTGATTAACCATAATCGCCGATGATGACTCTGATCCTTCTGATCATCTCCTTTCATCTGATGATCTGGATTCTCATCCTCCTTGGCGATTCTGATCAACTCTGAGATCTATCTCAATTATCCTGATCCGAACTCATCTGAACTCTTCTGATTTCATCTGATTCCTAGGTCACAATCATCACATCTGTTATATACTGACAGAGACAATTAGGGCTAATTAGCCCCTACCATAATCCCAGGTAAAACAACAAATCTTCCATCATTTACACATACCCACCAATTCTAAAATACATAAATATTTTCCCCACTATACAATATAAATAACATATAATAAATAACAATCAATGACAACAACAACAATATAAATAATTCAATAAATAGTTCAAAACCCTTATTTACAAAACTAAACCACCCCTCTAACTTATCATAGATGTTTCCTTCCTGCTGGTGTCCTACAAAAGGCCCTCCACTCCTAACGGAGTCTTTTGCCTGGACACGCACAGGAAGTATATTGACAAAGGTATGTGCAATAACTTATCATTCATTATTTTACCAGATTCTTAATCATGCTAATTATCTCCCAGGGGCATTCAAATTAAACAAAGACAGATCCTAAACCATTATGTGCATCTTAATCATACAACAATACAGATAAAACATAATCACAATATAACCAGACATACGGTAGTGACATCCCATCATCACAGCAGCACACAGAGGAAGAAATGATAAACCCAATTGCGAGAGTAGAGCGTGCACTTTATTGAACATAAACCACCAAAATAACCAGTCCAACTTACAGTCACGATTACTAACTGAGGGTTGCAATAATGAAGGTTATAAGACCACCAGACATACAGGGACGCCACCTGGATGTTCCACAGCCAGAGGGAGAGAATGCTTAGCGCTGCTGTAGGTTGACGGCATGAACAGAAAGGCAAACGTGAACTTAAGGCTGGAATGATCTGGGGCTGTCCGTGTAGTCTGGTGGATGAGGGTGAGGCAGGGTCAGCCGCTAACACCAAGGAAACAAACCACGGCGATGTCAGGCTGAATGAACACATAGGTAGTTGAAATAAACATACATGGAAGAACACACTGCCATGCATGAGACTGAATACTCCAATGGTCTCTTCCTACAAATGCAGCGTTTATGTAATAATGATACTAACAAGGGAAGAGACCGCCGGTGTGAGAAAGCATGGGCTGAACATAATAAATCCCAGGTGTGCATGAGTGAGTGTCAGAGCGTGTAAATGGGAATGAATGGACTGCGTGTGTATGTGTGTGAGAATACCGTAATGAGAAACAGCTGATGGCACTGACAAGAGGAGGAGGCGTGCCCAAGCTGTCAGGGAACAAAGAACCCAAATAGCTCCCCGATGTGCCTGAAGGAAAATAGGGCAAAACAACCATAGGTCAGAACTGGGTTTGGAACCACCAAAACCAGGTTCATGACATCCCATTTCCATTGGTGATCCTTGAGATGTTTCTACAGCTTAATTGGAGTCCATCTGTGGTAAATTCAGCTGATTGGACATGATTTAGAAAGGTACACACCTGTATATATAAGGTCTCACAGGTGACAGTGCATGTCAGAGCACAAACCAAGCATGAAGTCAAAGGAATTGTCTGTAGACCCCCAAGACAGGACTGCCTCGAGGCACAAATCTGGGGAAGGGTACAGAAAAATTTCTGCTGCTTTGAAGGTCCCAATGAGCACAGTGGCCTCCATCATCCGTAAATGGAAGAAGTTCAAAACCACCAGGACTCTTCCTAGAGCTGGCCGGCCGTCTAAACTGAACGATCGGGGGAGAAGGGCTTTAGTCAGGGAGGTGACCAAGAACCCCGTAGTCACTCTGTCAAAGCTCCAGCGTTCCTCTGTGGAGAGAGGAGAACCTTCCAGAAGGACAATCATCTCTGCAGCAATCCACCAATCAGGCCTGTATGATAGAGTGGCCAGACGGAAGCCACTCCTTAGTAAAAGGCACATGGCAGCCCCCCTGGAGTTTGCCAAAAGGCACAAGAAGGACTCTCAGACCATGACCCTTTTCCTTATCTTATCTTATCTTATGAGAAACAAAATTCTCTGGTCTGATGAGACAAAGATTGAACTCTTTGGTGTGAATGCCAGGCGTCATGTGGAGGAAACCAGACACCGCTCATCACCAGACCAATACCATCCCTACAGTGAAGCGTGGTGATGGCAGCAGCATGCTGTGGGGATGTTTTTCAGCGGCAGGAACTGGAAGACTAATCAGGATAGAGGGAAAGATGAATGCAGCAATGTACAGAGACATCCTGGATGAAAATCTGCTTCAGAGCGCCCTGGACCTCAGACTGAGGTGAGGGTTCATCTTTCAGCAGGTCAACAACCCTAAGCACACAACCAAGATATCAAAGGAGTGGCTTCAGGACAACTCTGTGAATGTCCTTGAGTGGCCCAGCCAGAGCCTAGACTTGAATCTAATTGAACATCTCTGGAGAGATCTGAAAATGGCTGTGCACCGATGCTTTCCATCCAACCTGATGGAGCTTGAGAGGTGCTGCAAAGAGGAATGGGCCAAACTGCTCAAAGATACGTGTGCCAAGCTTGTGGCATCATATTCAAAAAGACTTGAGGCTGTAATTGCGGCCAAAGGTGCATCAACAAAGTATTGAGCAAAGACTGAATACTTATGTACATGTGATTTCTTAGTTTTTTTATTTTTAATAAATTTGCAAAAACCTAAAAAAAAAAAAAAAAAAAAAACCTTTTTCATGTTGTCATTATGGGTTGTAATGTGTAGAATTTTGAAGGAAAAATGAATTTATTCCATTTTGGAACAAGGCTGTAACATAAAATATGGAAAATGTGAAGCACTCTGAATACTTTTCAGATGCACTGTATGTGAGAATTTAACATTTTATTCTCTCTCTCTCTCTCTCTCTCTCTCTCTCTCACACACACATTATCAACAGCATGAATGAATTACAATATGAATTATCAACAGCATGATTAGCAGTATACAATTAAAGAATTGTAAAACTGTACTGGATACCTTAATTTCCACAGAGAGGCTCTGAGAAATGGTCCTAAAAATCCAGACCTCCGTGACCCTGAAGTCCTGCCCTTGTTATCACCTGGCTAGATATTTCACATTTGTTTACAATAAAATAGACAAGCTAGAGTTGGATTAATTGTCTCAACTAGCCAACCATAAAACCACCCAACCATAAAACCATAAGACTCTTTGATTCATCTGAAAATGCCAAGAAAAAGCAAGCCAAGCATGTAGAAACTAAGGAAAATGGGCTAAAGCTAAATCGCTAACTAGACATCAGTGTGAGAAACATGACCCACAAACCATACTCAAAAAGTGACAGGTTTGTACATAAACTGGATAATATTTAATTTTGTTACATGTGTCTGAAATGAGAATAGTCCTATTTTTTTTCCTATATTATGCTCATGGAGATGCTTAGTGACAGTTAACTAAGTATATTTGGAAGGGACTATTTTCTTCAGTGGAGCAAAATAGCTGGTTAAATTTACAAAAACTGCACTGAAATGAGCTGTTCTAAGGAAACCTGAAAAAACAGGTTGAAAATGGTGCTGAAATAATTAAACAATGATGTATCTTGACCAAATCATGTCACAAATGCTTCATTAAGGCCTGTAGGAACTGTGTCAACATGTGAAAAAAAGTGCATCATGTCCCCTTCAATGATGGATGGTAGCTCCTAAAGGTTGAAAGTGAAAACTCTGAATTGGGTCTTACAGCTGTGAACATTTATTTAAGAAGACAAATTTACAGCCTTCACCTTTCTGACTTGAAAATGCTGAAGAAGCTTTATTTAGAGTTTCGCTCAATTGTGAAAACTCAGCAGGTTCCAACTGGCATTTACAATAAAATGCTTCTATTAAATGTCACTATAAGTTGCAACCATAAATCAGAAGGGTGCATTTATCAGTTCTAAAGTTCTGGCAGGCTGAGGGCATGTGTGCACATCTGTATGCACGGTGAGTGCGTTTCTGCTGTACTGGTAACAGATTACGTTAATTTAATGGTAGCACTGACAAGAAAATGAGTTTGTAGCCTAAAGCCAGGGGCTGTTCCAGTGTTTATCCACCTAAGGTCTATAGATAAGGAGCACTTAAACATGTGTTACACAAACTGATCTAGAGTTTACTTTGGTACACATTAAATACAGAAAATAGTTGTGGGTGTTTACGTGTGCAGCTGAGCAATAGAAAGAGATACAAATTCAAACTGGAGCCCTGGGTACCTCAATACTTTATGAAGGCAACACACTTGTTTGTTCAAGTAAATGGAAACCTCAAGTGCAATTAAATGTATTATCAGTAAATTAAAGGACTATTTTGTGGGATTGTGTGGCTGCCAAAGTGTAGAGTCAGCCATGTTTGTGTGTTAGCCTCACAGGCAGGAGAAAATCATCCTGTTTAACAAAACAAATATAATAAACTTCTTTTTTTTTTTTTTATCGGTAATATGGCAGCAGGGCCATTTCTAATGTTTTTGAAGCTCTGTGCAATATTGCGTTTGGGGGCTATTTTTCAAACACTTCAAAAAGGGGAAAAAATCCAAGAAAGTGTTATAAATCATCAAAAAAAAGACACACATTTACGAGAAGAAAATACAAATCTATGATTAAAAAGTCACAAATTTATGAGACAAAAAAGTTGCAAATGTACGAGAAAAAAAAATCACAAATGTATGGAAAAGTTGCAAATGTACAAAAAAAAATCAATCATTTATGGAAAACTTGCAAATGTAAAAGAAAAGTCACAAAATTTATGGGAAAAAGTCACAAATTTACAAGAAAAAAAGTTGCAAATTAATGATGAAAAAGTCACAAATTTACAAGAAAAAAGTTGTAAATTTATGATAATAAAAGTTACAAATGTATGAGAAAAAAGTTGCAAATGTGCACAAAAACAGTCATAAAAAACAGATTTTGAAGAAAAAGTCACAAATTCATGGAAAAATGTGGCAAATTTAAGATAAAAAAGTTACAAATTTATGAAAGAAGCTGCAAATGTACAAGAAAAAAGTCACAAATATATGGAGTTGAAAATGTACACTAAAAACAGAAAAAAGTAGCAAGCTTATGATGAAAAGGGGGCAAATGTACAAGAAAAAAGCCACAGATTCATGGGAAAACATTGCAAATTTATAATGAAAAAAGTAGCCCATTTCCAAGAAAAAAAATTGCAAATTTACAAAAAAAAAGTGGAAATTTGTAATATAAAACTGACAAATTTATGAAAAAGAGCAGCAATTTTATGATGAGAAATTAGCATATTTACAAGAAAAAAGTCACAAATTTATGAGAAAAAAGCTGCAAATTTATGATAAAAAAGTAATGAATTTTCAAGAAAAATGTTACAAATTTATGAAAAAAATTATAAATTTCAAAGAAAAAGTAGCAAATTTAAGAGAGGAAAAAAGTTGCACATTCATAAGAAAAATGTTTCAAATTTATGATGAAAAAAGTTACAAATTTACGAAAAAAAGTTGAAAATGTACAAAAAAAAGTCACATATGGAAAAGTTGCAAATATATACTAAAAAAGTCACAAGAAAAAAGTCACAAATTTAAGAAAAAAGCTACAAATTTATTATGAAAACAGTAGCAAATTTCCAAGAAAATGTTGCAGATTTACAAAAAAAAGTTACAAATTCGTGAGAAAAAAGTTGCAAATTCATGATGAAGCAAGAAGCAAATTTCCAAGAGGTGTTGCAAATTTATGAGGAAAAAAATTATAAATTTACAAGAAAAAGTAGCAAATTTAAGAGAGTAAAAAAGTTGCAAGTTGATAAGAAAATGTTTCAAATTTATCAGAATAACTGATTTGTAGACCGTTTTTCCCCACCTTGCCCTATGTTGAAATAAACCCTTCTGTGGCGGTTTGGTGTAAACCCCCACAAACAGACTGGACAGACACAGCGCTCGGCTAGAGCAATTAACAGAACAGTGAAATGTGTATTAATGTCTACAGGCAGCCCCGCTTCTTCTGGCTCACTTCTATGATGTTAATGTTGCCTTTCATGCATTGTGTTCATGAGTCCTGTCCTTACTGTGACCTAGGGACCGAGATCAATATGTCTCTCAAATGCAAATGTCTCATGCTTGTTCTGTTATCTCTTTGGTCATACCAACTGCTGGGGAATGCCCTTTGATGTATTGTTGTAGTTGGGTATATATGCTGCAACTCTGTAACTCAAACTCTCTCATTCTGATTCTGCAACTGCTGCTGCTGGACACAGACTTTGTGTCCTCCTTCTCCGAGAGCCGCTTGGGCTCGCTCCTGGCGCCGTGACGGCAGTATGATTTAATAAAACTTCACTTAAAACCTCACAACGCTGCCTTTATTTTATCATCCGCTGCACTGGTGACCCCAAAGACGCACACGCTTTGTGCGACGCAACCTTCTGGTCTGGACATCCACGCTGAACCGGCTGAGGGACACAAGACGTCTCCTCCCTCTCGCCGCTCCAACGCACCATGACCTGAAGGCAGAAAAGAACACGCTGCCGGTGAACGCTTCACTGGTGACCCCGAGCATGCACACGTTTTGCGCAAAGCAACCTTCTGACCTGGACAGCTGCACTGGTGACCCGTTCTTCATGATGAGATCTGCACGTCTGAGATCTGCTCATCCACGCTGGACCGGCCGCGCTCGCAGCTCCTCCACACGAGAGCGCAGGCACCTCGTCCCCTCTCCACGACGGCGGCCTCCATGGCCGGCGGAGAACGCAACGCGTGGACCTGAACGCACCATGGCCGAGCGGTGACAAAGATCGTCTATTCCCTCCCACCGCTCCAACACATCTGCACGAGCCTGAGGGACAAAAGATCGTCTATTTCCTCTCACCGCTTCAACGCACCATGGCCAATCTGCAGCCACAGCTCAACCTGGATGTTATCGGCGCCGTCTGCGCCGATCTCCACCAAGATTCTGGACCCTGACTCGCCACTCCAGTGGCCCACCCACGCACGGAACCCCCGTGCACACACCGGGGAGTTACGAGGACGGAGCACCACGCACGGGACAAATACGGCTCTTCTGACCGCCTTCCTTCTGCTGCACACTGGCCCTTCAGGCTTGCTCGTTCACCTGAGGCACGCAGCTTGCTCACTGGATTTTATGGTCTTAGCCACGGCACACAAGGGGAATTCAGCCGTCTGCGGTTCCCGATGCTTTAGGGTTGCGCCTGCCCTAAAGTCAACACGCCAGTCCCTCTGCTTTTATTTTTTTCTTACAGCCGCTCCTGCTTTTCTTCATGGCCACGAGAGGAGTCAGAGACTAATTTTTCTTCTTGCGGACCTCCGCACGCGCAACGGGACAGCCCCTCGACATCGCGGAGCAGCAAGCAATTTTTGCACGGCTCGGACGATTTCACCGTCCCGGTCGGCACGTACTACCCCCCTCCTCCCTCCCCCTCCGCCTGCAGCGAGCTTCTCCCACAGCTCGCTCCCATAGATGGATTATCGAGGTCCCGGCCCCCTGCCGTGCCCTCTGGGGGGAAGCATGTGGAGGTTTGTTGTAAACTCCCACAAACAGACTGGACAGACACAGCGCTCGGCTAGAGCAATTAACAGAACAGTGAAATGTGTATTAATGTCTACAGGCAGCCCCGCTTCTTCTGGCTCACTTCTGTGATGTTAATGTTGCCTTTCATGCATTGTGTTCATGCGTCCTGTCCTTACTGTGACCTAGGGACCGAGATCAATATGTCTCTCAAATGCAAATGTCTCATGCCTGTTCTGTTATCTCTTTGGTCATACCAACTGCTGGGGAATGCCCTTTGATGTATTGTTGTAGTTGGGTATATATGCTGCAACTCTGTAACTCAAACTCTCTCATTCTGATTCTGCAACTGCTGCTGCTGGACACAGACTTTGTGTCCTCCTTCTCCGAGAGCCGCTTGGGCTCGCTCCCGGCGCGCATACACGGCGCCGGGAGCGGAGCTCATGACGGCGGTATGATTTAATAAAACTTCACTTAAAACCTCAGCATCGCTGCTTATTTTTTCATGCTGCCGCACCTTCATATTTTACAAAAGGCATGACTGTATCTGTGGAGACAAACTGTTAAAAACTCAAATTATTTGGGCCATTCTTGCTTAAATTTTCAGATATATTTTGGTTTCTCTTTGTTCAGCAGAACACCATCCTGTGTTGGCATTTTCCCAACAGCCAGGGAGCTAGCTCATTAGCCATCTCACCTGCAGAGAGAGCAACTGGCCACCTCAGTTTGTGGGTTGCCAGGTTGTGCTGAGATGGCTGGATATTGCATGCTATGTGTAGGTTGTATTCAAAGACAATCTATTATGCTCAGTGGGCTGTGTAGAGTTGCACTGAGTGCCTTTAATAACACCATTTTTGCTAAATACTTTGTGCCCTTTATTGCTAGGCCTGTAACAATAGTAAATTCTATTGAGGCAAACTGATTTGAGCACCCAGAAGCAAACTAAATGAGGAGGAAGAACATGAAGATGGGTCATGCCAGTATAAACAATGGTAAATGATGAGTATAAAAATTTACTTGTTAAATCATTTTTATATGATAAGTCGATATAGGAATTATCGTGACAGGCCGATTCACTGCTCTATTGCTTCTCACCAACTACAGACACTGGGAACTGGTCTTGAAAACACATTTTAAAAAGCTCAAATGACAGTTTAGAAACTGAGATTTTACTTATGAAAGCGTGTGCCCGAACTCTCGAGAAGATCATACAGGTGAAAGTGCAAGTTTGCATAGAAGGGTGCAGAAAAGCTCCGTATAACTAAATGAGAATCGTGCAAATGTAGACATCAAACACACGACTCACCCTGCTGCCTTTCTCTGGGAGGCACTTGCACCCCTTGCTGCAGTCCCGGCCGTTGCATGGCTCGTCAGACTTCTTATCCTGCAAAAAATAAAACATGAGATACATTAGAAAAATACCATGCAAATGTTGCTTTTATTTTGGCCCAATGGCAGCAGTATGTATTAAAAAACAGCACCGGAAATGTACAGCCAGGCAGAGTCATTAAAAATATAACAAAGAACGAGTGAGCCACACCTCAGCCAACAACACAATGAGTCATAGAGAAACTCTTGTTGTTGCAGCAGCTAGACACTGGCAGATTTACAGCAATTAAAGGAGGCAACAGGGTTTATTCAGCGCTTTAGGCAGTCATGGCTGATTATGAGCGTTGATTGATAAAAAGCGTGAATTAAAGGCTCTACGTCTAAGTCTGGAAAACACCCTGATGACACGTGTGGTCAACAGCTAATTCTCTCTGTTCATTTCTGTGGATCTGACTACTGGCCAGAGAATAGGCTGTAGTTCACTCATTGGCCACAGATGTCACTAAAATAGTTTTCCTTCAAACATTACACGTGCAGACAGTGACTGAGCTTGGGATTTACTGAATTTGCTAAAATGCAGCATCAAATCAGACATAATGATGACCAGGTGCTGAACTTCAAACAAAGACAGGGATCCAACAAGCAGCAACAGGAAAGCTCCATGCCTGAAATGACTGTAGTAATGTAACCTGTGGCATGTTTTTTTTTTCTTCCTAGCAAAGACCTCATCTTTGTTGTGGTACAATAGCACTACTGTTGAGCATAATTGGTCCTAATAACCTATTGGCATATGCTAAAATAAAATAAGTGATGCTCCTGCTGCAGAAAATTAGGAATGTGCTGCAGGTGGCATTAATGCACCAAAACACTGTTAAAACAACTCTGATTAAATGCAAAGAAGAAAAAGAAGGGAGACAATGCCAGAAACAGAGGTAGAAAGCAATGCATTATGGTTCAAACAAATTTAGAGTGAAGGGAGATAAATTAGGTGGAAGGAAGAAAGACCAGAGGCAATGGTAGCATCGAGGCTTAGATTTGAACTTGCAGGAAATTTATGGAAACCAAGAGTGGCCATGGTTGCCATTATCTTTTTTCATTCTGTTTTGAGATCGTTATGCAACTACGATGGGGGGCTGAAAAGTTCACAGTGATCAAATTTGACCAAATGTGGTTTATTTTTCAACATAGTTTCCCCTTCGGTCCACACACTTCTTCCATCGGTGTTGCAGTGCTTGGATCCCTGCGGTTGAAAAATAAATCATATCTGGTCAAATTTGACCACTATGAACTTTTCAGCCCCCCCCCCCCGTATTATGCTATCACAGGATAACAGCTGACAATCTTGAGAAAACACGAGTAAAATCAGGCCGTCAATGATAGAGTAGCTCATTCCACCCTGATGAACTCACCCTGAGAGTGCTCAGATCTCCTGATCACTGACCTTGATCTTAAGAACAGCCTGGATGTAGACCCATCTACGATGTGCTTAAGATCATGGTCAATGGCCTAAGAGGAGTAACAATTTTCATGAAATCATATAAATGCTTACATTTTCTGACCTTTGACAATGACCCTGACCTTGAGCTCAACCTGGATGCAGACAAACTGAGGATTACTGAGTGTGAGTGTGTTGAGAATTAGAGCAATTGTCAAGGAGGAGGTACAATTTTCATAAAATCATGTAAGCGATGAGATCTCCTGACCTTTGACCTTGTAAACACTCTTGATACAGACCCATCTAATGAATTTGTTGAGAACTGGGACAAATTGTCTAGGAGGAGTGGCGATTTTTCTGAAATCACATAAATGCCCAAATCTCCTGATCTTTGACCTTGATCTTGACCTTGAGCACAGCCTCGATCCAGACACACCTGAGGATCATTGTGAATGAGTTTGGTGACCATTGGGGCAATTGCCTAGGAGGTGTAGTGATTTTCATTAAATCACATAAGTGTCCAGATCTACTGACCCTTGACCTTGGGCACAACCTGGATGCAGACCCACCTGATGATCACTGTGAGTGAGTTTGGCAAGAATCAAGGCAATTGCCTAGGAGGAGTAGCAATTTTTCTGACCTTTGACCTTGACATTGAGTACAACCTGGATGCAGACACACCTGAGGATCATTGTGTGCGAGTTTGGTGACCACTGGGGAAAAAGCCTAGGAGGAGTAGCAATTCCTATGAAATGTGAAAGGATGGACAACAGGAACAGATTAGCTCCTTTTGGCTAGGCCAGAATGAGCTAAAAAGACAGCGTTTACCATGGCCATTACTGGCTTCCGTCAAAAAAATTAAGCTGCAGACAATCAAAACTAATACCTACAATCTCTAAAAAGTACAATGGGAGGCTGTCAGTTATCAGGGTCCTCTCCTATGGAATCAGCTGCCAATTTGGGTTTGAGACTGACTCAACCTCTGTTTTTAAGAATAGGCTTAAAAGTTTCCTTTTTTAACTAAAGATTATAGTCAGGGTTCGATTAGGTGACCCTGAACCTTCCCTAAGTTATGCTGCTATTGGTTTACACAGCTGGGGGGCCTCCCATGACGCACTGAGCTTTCACTTCTTTTTCCACTCTCAATACATTTTGTAAGATTTTTGCAGGTTCTGGCGTGTTGTTTGCTCTCTACACATCTGTTCTTTTCTTCTTCTTCTCTATCCCCTCACAACCCCAACTAATCGCAGCAGTAAAGGTCTGCCCTTGCTCACAGGGGATCGCCCAATTGTTGGGATCTAGTTCTATCAATGTGAAGTCTTTACCATACAATTAAATGTACGATGAGACAATGGTTGTTGAGAAGTGGTGTTAAGAAAATACAGCTGAATTGAATTAAGCTGAACTAGTGGCCACAAGATGTCGGTAAAACTGGACCTTCCAGAATGTCCACAGCGTACTTTTATAAAATAATGTCTTGAGCCAGACGTATTACCGGCTAAACAAAAGGAGAATCACCACAAACCACTTGAAGCCTATAAACTGTAATGCAGATTAACCTTCGTCTCTCTCTGGGTGGCATTCCTGAGATATCTATGAAACATCACAGGGCACTTTTAGAGTTTAAAGGCAGTGCAGACAGACACAGAGAGAGGGACAGCTTTTATAAGCTGACGTATGAGTGGCATAAGCTCATATACTATATGAGGCTCCTTAACTTCAAAAACATTAAAAGCATCCACTCACATGTGGGGTCTCTGGGTGGGAGGCTGATAGGTCACATGATGAAAAAAATATATGGACTTGTGATTCTATAATCAAGACTGGTTACTCAACCCATATTATATTATATATAAGTAATTATATAAATAATAAACTTTAACATTAATTGCTGTGAAGGTCCGATCTGAATCCCTCAGCTGGTATTTCAGAGAATGAAAGGTTCTCGAGACGTGAAGGAGAGCAGGACAAAAGGGAAC
Source organism: Pholidichthys leucotaenia (assembly GCA_020510985.1). Classification (NCBI taxonomy): domain Eukaryota; kingdom Metazoa; phylum Chordata; class Actinopteri; order Cichliformes; family Pholidichthyidae; genus Pholidichthys; species Pholidichthys leucotaenia. The sequence goes on along the minus strand of CM035836.1, from coordinate 122,027,627 downwards.
GTCAGCTGGGGTCTGAAAGAGGTTAAGAGGACACGGTGGATGGGGAGAAGGTTCAAACGTATTCAGTATTCATATGACCATGGACTACTCGAGGTCAGGACCCCCCAGTAGTGATCACCAGCAGGTCTAGTCTGGATCAGTCTAATCGGGGCCTGGGAAAGTCTGGCATACCCCCGTCAATCCCTGTGAGAACGACCGTGATCTACGGAGTGATCTGAAGGTATGGACTGGATGAAGCAAACAAGGATCAAAGCGAGACCTGAACCAAAACATAAGATATGTGAACATACATCTCTATGAATGATAAGTAAAAGATATGTAAGGCATGTGGGCTGCTGTTTTAAAGCTTTTTGTATTGCTGTCCTTTTTTTTTTTTTTTTACCTCTGCCAAGGAGGTTATGTTTTCATCGGCGTTGGTTTGTCTGTCTGTTTGTTTGTTAGCAAGATAACTCAAAAAGTTATGGACGGATTTTCGTGAAATTTTCACAGATTGTCAGAAATGGGGTATCCTACAGATGATTAGATTTTGGTGGTGATCCGGATCACCGTCCACAAGAAAACCGCCATTACGCAAAATGCCATTTTCGTGAGTAACTACTGAACCACTAATCCTATCATTGTCAATCCAATTGCTTGTCATATGTTTTCATGGTCAAGGAATCTGAAAACGTACACACAAACACTGTATGGGGGGAACTGTGGCGCTTGGCGGAGGTCTGCGCTCTCCGAGTGCTTTTCGAGTTAAACTTGCTGTAAGAATGCAAACCAATATCAAATTCTTATTATAAGTCAGACACACCTTAAAACATACCCTATTTTACCTAAAGGCCTTTACATACTCGGCAAGAACAGAGAATTTTTTTCTTTTTGTCGAGGCGGCAAGAACAAGAACAAAGTTCTTTCTGGGCAGGACATTTCATATTTCACAAGAAACACAAGTGTGGAACTCCTGAGAAATTCACATTTCTGACAAATCAGTAGGGGTGGGACAAAAGATTGATTCAGTGATGGATCCTGATACTTGACACTACTGACGATGCACCGATCCCTAAATGCATGGATCAAACTTTTATTAATTATATACAGTGTAGGGCGGCGCAGTGGAGGAGTGGTTAGCACTGCGGCAGCACAGCAACTCATCCTTGACTGGGGGATCCTGGGTCCGATCCCAGCCCCCGACCAACAGTGATCTGTGTGGAGTTTGCATGTTCTCCCCGTGTCTGCGTGGGTTTACTCCGGGATTTCTCCGGTTTCCTCCCACATGCCAAAAACATGCAAGTTAGGTTAATTGGCATCAAAACTGGGGATTCTAAATTGTCCTTAGGGTATGACTGTGAGAATGAAAAGAAAATTATGTAATTTTGTTCTTTCAGCCCTGGGAGAGAGAACAAATTTCTTTGTTCTTGCGGAGTATGTATAGGCCTTAAATGTAACAATAATTCAAAAAAACATAAGCACCAGATTTGATTGGATAAAACAAAAACTAATATTTATCTCTTTGAGCCCCAGTTTACCCCACCCTCCCTCTTTAGTCACTCATGATGTCAGGTTTTCACGCCGTATTGATAATGTTAGCCGGCTAGCTAACACAGCCTAAGCTAACTAACGTAAGTTCATTTTGAAGAATTAATGAAATAAAGCATCAGTGGTGGACAAGAGTGTGTGGTTTCAGTGGTTGATAGGATATGACCGGTTCCTAATGTAGAATAAGCACAGACACAACTGTGACTAAGTTAATGGGAAACTGATAATGACAGCTAACCACCTCTGGTTCTGGTCTGTAATGTAATGGAACCAGGAAGAGCTATAATAGCTAATGACCATTTTGCTGAAATGTCAAAATGTCATAATTTTTAAGTGAAGAGAGCTTTTAATGTTTTTACTGTAATCATATGACCCAAGCATGGGCAGATATTTAATTTCCCTGTTTGGTGGTGGGGGGGACATCTACTGTCAGAAGTGCATCGTTTAATGATATTTCAATGGCACGTTTTGAAATCGCGCAGCTCCAGAGCCCATGAGGAGCATGCACTGATCTTATTTTAATGGAGAAAGTTGTAACAGTCATCATGTAATCACCCATCATTTTAATTATATGATGATCACACACTAGTTTTTTTTTTAATTCCATCTACACTCATTTTAATTGCAGACTTACCATAGCAGTCTATAGATTAGGCATTAATAGTGGTTAGCACTGTTGCCTTACAGCTAGAAGGTTCCTGGTTCGAATTCCCAGGTTGGCAGGGGTTGGAACCTTTCTGTGTGGAGTTTGCATGTTCTCCCTGTGCTGCGTGGGTTTACTCCGGGGGCTCCGGTTTCCTCCCACAATCCAAAGACATGCATGTTAGGTTAATTGGCTGTTCTAAATTGTCCCTAGATATCTGTTTCCTATAGGCCCTTAGAATAGAGGGTTAGTACTAGTGAAAGCGCTTTGAGTGGTCTTTGTGACTAGAAAAGCGCTATACAAGTGTAGGTTAGTTAGTTAGTTAGTAATATAGGATTTTTTTCTTTGGGGAATGAATGAATGAACAGGCAGTGTGATGTGCGGTGCGGGGGGGGGGCCGTGTCAGTCTGATGATTTGTATTACATTCACATTTTCATTTTCATCACGGACTTATTAGGGATTGATGTGTTTATTTTTAGGGGAATAAATGAATGAACAAGGAGTGTCTAGTGTTTTACTTATTTTATTTTATTTAGAGTCCTTTATTAGTCCCACAATGGGGAAATTACAGGGCATCCTTTTCACTGTAACTCCCCACAGAGACAGGAGATGTGTCCACACTTGTGCCTTGGCTGCGCGCCCCAGGTTTCCAGCTGGGGCCTGCACCGCGCCAAGGGTTGCGGTTCTCCACCACCAAGCTCCCCGACTGCCACCCATCAGGGGCTGGCAGAAGCTGCCGAAAGCGGACTCGCTTCGTGACCGAGGTCATAGCAGACGGGAAGCCACGCCAAAGGGAGATGGAGGAAAGGAAAGAAAGAAATGATGGCACGGAATGACTTCCGTGCCATCATTCATGAACGTTTATGAAAGTTTGCACAGCTATCATCCTCTTTTCCTAAAGTTTCAAACCCATTCACGTCTGTGTGTTGCATCTGTGCACACACATTAAACTATTCAGCTGATTTTTCAGTCTATAATTCCTTGTTTGTTCTTTCTAACATAACTACGTAACTGGGCATCAACTGTGATTGATGTTTTCCTTATTACCAAGCAGCATTACTATCGCATGCATTTTGGCTCACACACATGGGCTTTGGCCAGTGCAAAACCCGTCTTAAACCGTTATGATCACAATTCACTTTAGATAATGCACCTTTCTGCACTGGCAGAAAGTTTGTTTTTACATAAGGAAATGAACTTATTTATGGGCAGAACTCCCATAAATGTGTTCTGCGTCACTGACAACTGATCAACCGACCCCGTCGTTATAATACAACCCTATAAGTGTTACTGTAGTCAGGGGCCTATGCAAGACTGTGTTTAGGGGTGTCATGTACGTGCGTGCACCGGAGCACACAGGTGAAAGAGATTTAAGCCCAAATGCAGGTGAAGTGAACGCATTTATTAACAGAAAGAAATACATACACAAAACGTCCATGAATACAGTTCAGTTATGAGTGTTGAGGAAGATGGCCGGCTACAACTCCGCTCGCAGGCCCCATGCGCTCCAGCCGGAACCAGAGCGAAAAGGAAGGGCAAAACAATGAGGAAACGACTTACATGAAGGTTGGAGCAAACTAGCTCTGGGAACAACAACCAACGAAGTCAAAGGAGAAACCATCCGAGGAACCTGGTCACCAATCCTGACTAATGCCACCACACCGACTACTCACACCGTCACCCATAATATACCCTGACCAGATGAGTGACAAGTGGATGCACGTGTGGCGGCAGCTGAGCATAATGAGATAATGAATGGAAATGAATGAATGAGTGCGTGCAAGGAGGCGTGTGTATATGTGTCAGGAGTGTGAGTGAGAATGAGTGTGTGTATAAGTGCATGTATGAGAAGTGTGCATAGACAACAGAAAATAACAATAGACAGCTTGGTGGATGCCTGGCAAAGAGAGAGAGGGCATGACTGTAGACCAGCAGGGAGCCCCGGCTCAGGGCTCTAATAACCTGCCAGCTGGGAAAAACAACAACAATAACGAACTACAGCCACAGGTCATGAAACGAGGTTGACACCTCAACCCCGTTCATGACAAGGGGTCCTGATATGTGTAACAGAAAAGAGTTCAAATCCTTTAAAACAAAAACATTATAAAAACTTGAGCCATTGTCTAGATGAACAAAGAAAATGCAATCAGTCACACAAAATAAAAATTAAAATGGTGACTTCCGGTTATGGCTGCCACGTAGGACGGACGTGTCTCGCTCTGCTCTGCTCCTGGAGAAAAAAATCGGCAAATAACTCTCTCATTTGGGACAGAACGTATCCCAGCATTTGGGCGAGGATATGTCGGCGAAGCCTAAGGCTGGAAAACCAGGAAAAGGAAAAAGCGAGCCGCCGAAACAGTCCAAATTAACGGACTTTCAGGTCTGTGACGCAGCAAACAAGGCTCCATATATGGCGGAGGAGGCTGGCGGCGGTGCGATTTCTGCGGGGAATGGCGCAGATGCGCTGATGGCTGCCATGAGTTCAATGAGAGCGGACTTTTCCTCTAGATTTGATGGGATTATGACAGCGCTGGAAGGAATAAGAAAGGAATTGGGTGACTGTGTAGAACGAACGGCGCAGATGGAGCTCCGTCTCGCTAGTGCTGAAGATGACGTCACCCGTCTTCAATTAAAGGTGCGCACTTTGGAAAAAAAAAATAAATCTCTGGAAGATAATATTTTGGATTTGGAATCTCGGTCGAGACAGAATAATTTGAGGCTGGTGGGTCTTCCAGAGGAATCAGAAGGTCGGGACGTATGTTCCTTTCTGGAAAAGTGGATTCCGGAGGTGCTGGGCAGCGAGGAGTTGCAATCAGCAGTGGTTCTGGAAAAAGCACATCGTATTGGCCCACGGAGAGATAAGGGACCGCCGAGGACCTTAATTATGAAGTTTCTTAGCAACAGAGACAGGATGAAGATCTTCAACGCTGCACGTGCTAAAGGAGAGATTAAACACCAGGACCAGCAGGTGCGGTTCTACCCAGATTTGGCCACAGGAATCCAGCAATTGAGGAAGCAGTTTGATCCCGTACGTAAGGAGCTGCGCAACCTTGGGATTCGTCATGGTGTAATCTATCCTGCGAGACTGCTGACCACGTATGAGGGCAGAACCCACATCTTCAAGACCCCAGAGGAGGCGCAGGAGTTCATCAAGAAGATCAAAGAAGAAGAAGAGACTGGTGGGAGCTAAGCATGAACAAAATATAAGGTAGAATAATTAAGCATTTGCACAGGCATCTGACTGACTTGAAGTAAATAGTAAGTTTACAAAATATAGATTGTATTATATATTTAAAAAAACAAAACAAAAACAAAACAAACAAAAAAAAAAACTATGATGTACAAAGTTGTTAAAAATTTTGGAGTTAAGTTGGAAAACTACAGAGGAGAGTTAATGTTACGTCATTAAAAGCAGTAGAGTTAGGGTGATTGGGAGGATGAAGGAGGAGTGGCTTAGGCTGTTCCCCGTGGGTGTGGAACGGTCGATGGCTATATCGGGAGACAGAATTTTTCTTTTGATTTTGGGGGGTTTGCCACAAGTGTGGGAAGGGGAAATTTGTTTGTGTGTAGTTTGTAGGATGAATGTTCAACCACTCATGTTTTTGCTTCTCTGTATGAGCATGTTTACACTGCAAGGTAATCCCAAACTCTCTATTGATCATGGACCAAAGTGTTAACCTTAATTTAACTTCATGGAATTGCAGAGGTCTACAAAATTTAAAAAAACTTAAACAAGTTATGAATAAAATAAAGGACATGGGTTCAAGAATTGTGTTTTTACAAGAAACTCATCTGATAGAGGAGGATGTTAAAAGAATTAGGAGTAGATGGCAGGGAAGTGTATTCACCTCTTCATTTTCATCCCGAGCCAGGGGAGTTATGACTCTCATACATAAATCAGTTCCTTTTCAAGTGAAAAATGTAATTGGAGACAAATTTGGAAGATATGTAATCATTCAAGGTTCTTTGCTATTAGAAAATATAAATCTTGTGAACTTATATGGTCCCAATATAGATGATCAGAAGTTCTTTGCTAATTTATTTCTCATCTTATCATCACTTACAGGGCAACATATAATAGCAGGGGATTTTAATTGTACATTGAATCCAGGTGTGGATAGATCAACAGGACTGGATTGTACGCACATTGGATGTAGGATGACTATTAATCATTTTATGAAAGAATTGAGATTGTTAGATATATGGAGAGAAATGAAACCACAAGTTAAAGCCTATTCTTGTTATTCCAGTACCTACAAGACATTCTCACGTATTGATTATTTTTTGATTTCCACAGAATTAAGGTCCAAGATTCAAAACTGCTTTTATGATAACATCGTGATCTCTGATCATGCACCCTGTTGTCTAATATATGTAGATAAAAAATTGACAAAGGAATCAGGTAGATGGCAATTTCAGCATAAATGGCTTCAGGATGAGGAATTTGTCAAGTATTTAGAAAAACAGATAGACGAGTTCTTTGACATCAATACTACACAAACATCAGCATGTGTAAAGTGGGAGGCTTTCAAAGCTTTTATTAGGGGACATATTATTAGTTATACAGGATCAAAATCTAAGAAGACTCGAGAGGAGAGAGCTAAATTGGAACATAAAATAAAAAATCTTCAGGAAAAAGTGTATGCAGGAAGTGACCCAAGGTTGGAGAATGAATTACTGATTTTGAGAGCTGAATACGACAAAAAATCAGCGAATAGAGCTGCCTCGAGTCTTCTAAGATTGAAACAATCTTTTTATGAACAAGGTGAAAAATCAGGAAAATTATTAGCATGGCAGATTAAACAATTGGAAATTAAAACACCAATTACCAGTATTATAAGTAATGGACAGGTAGTTATAGATCCTTTAGAAATTAATAGAGCCTTTAGAGATTACTATGAAAAATTATATGATACCAAAAATGAACCTGATTTAACAAAACTAAATGGGTTTTTGAATGAACTATCTATACCGTGTATTCCAAATGAAAACAGGGAGATATTGGAGTCTAAAATTAGTCAAGAAGAAGTTGGGCTAGCCATTGATAATATGAAATCAGGAAAAAGTGCAGGACCAGATGGTCTTCCAGTTGACCTTTATAAAAAATTTAAGAATAAATTAATAAAACCTTTTTTGGAAATGGTTTTAGAAGCATTTCAAAATAATAATTTACCATCATACATAAATAATGCCTTAATTATACTGCTGCCAAAACCAGGTAAGCCCTCTAATAAATGTGAAAATATGAGACCAATAAGCCTATTAAACGCCGACCTTAAGATAATCTGTAAAATTTTAGCAAGACGAATACAAGAAATTTTACCAAATATTATTAATCGAGATCAGAATGGCTTTATAAAGGGTAGACAAGGCTTCCATAATGTAAGAAGACTATTTAATATTATTTATTTTAATAAAGAAGCACCGGATACAGCTCTCCTATCATTGGACGCCGAAAAGGCCTTTGATAGAGTTGAATGGCCCTTTCTTTTTGAAGTCCTACAAAGGTTTGGACTTGGAAATAATTTCATAAAATGGGTTCAAATAATATACAATAATGCTACAGCAGAAATCCTAACAAATAACAATATTTCAAAACCAATAAAAATCAATAGAGGATGTCGACAAGGCTGTCCACTTTCACCTTTACTGTTTACTATGGCAATTGAACCTTTAGCGATAGCGATACGTTTACATTCACAAATATATGGAATTAAAGTTGGACCAACAGAACATAAAATCTCCCTGTACGCCGATGACATAATTTTGTCTATGTCGAATCTAAAAAAATCAATTCCAACCTTGTTGAATTTAATAAAGAATTTTGGGGAAATATCAGGATATAAAATAAATAAAACTAAATCTTCAATATTAATGCTAAATGAGACCCAGAGAAATTACCCAGCCCCTGAGGTAAATCAATTCAATGTTGTAAATCAGTTTAAATATTTAGGAATCCAAATTATGCCTAAGCTAGAATCAGTCGCCAGTGTCAACTATGAAGCCTTAATGTCAGATATCAATGAGTTAACTCAGAGATGGATGTCACTACCAATGTCGATGATCGGGAGAATCAATATACTTAAAAGTAATATTTTACCTAAAATACTTTATTTATTTCAATACATTCCCTTATCACCACCTTTAGATCTATTCTCAAGAATAAAAAAAAAGTTAGTGGAATTTATATGGAACAACAGGAGGGCTAGATTACGTTTGTCTTTATTATATTTACCATTTGATCGTGGAGGTCTGAAATGTCCAAATTTTATGTTGTATTATTGGTCGGCACAACTGAGGTCTATGACATATTATTTTTCATCAAATGATCTCCCTCACTGGACTGAAATGGAATCATACAATTTACCTTTACCTCTTCCCATATTCATATACTCAGATTCGGCAAAAAAATTACAAAAACAAGTTAAAAATCCATTTGTAAAGCATATGATCAAAATATGGTGTGAAGCTAAAAACTATTTAAAAGAACCACAGTTATTGTCACAATTTAGTCCAATATGGGGTAATCAATATTTTAAACCAGGAAGAGCGGACGCTGTATTTAAAGTATGGAATTTAAAAGGGATACAAAAGATTCAGGATTTATATTTGCCATGTGCAGACAACATAATGTCTTTTGAAGAGCTGAGGATCAAATTTAATCTCAATAGAACACATTTTTTTAAATATCTTCAACTTAGAAACTTTATTCGATCAAATCAAAATAAAGCTCTCACTTGACCTATTTATTCATCCTTGGAAAAAATGATGATGAAAGATAGTAAAAGAAAGGGTATTATTTCAGAGTTTTATAACTCACTGACACTATCTTCAAGTGAAAATTCACTGAAAAGATTAAACTACTGGAAAGAAGATCTGCAAATTGAAATTTCAGAGGAACAATGGGAATTGGCTTGTACAGAAGCTCAAACCAAATCAATAAATGCACGCCTTAAATTGATACATTTCAAATGGTTAATGCGGATGTATGTTACACCGGAGGAGTTAAATAGATATAACAAAAATATACCAGATACATGCACAAAATGCATGGAAAGTAAAGGAACCCTATTTCATTGTTTATGGGAATGTAGATTAATAAGAATGTTTTGGGAAGAGGTGAGGGTAACAATTGAAAAAATAATCTCAAAACAAATCATATTGAATCCTAAACTGTTTTTGTTGGGTCTGTACCCAGAAAAGCATAATTTTAATAAAAGTGAAAGAACATTCATAGACCTCAGTTTGCTTAATGCCAAAAAATGTATTGCACTATTATGGAAAAAGACTCATAGACCAGATGTGACTCAGTGGTTAAGACAGATGTTAACAAACCTTCCATTAGAAAGAATAACATATATACTAAAATCAAAGGAAATTGTGTTTGAGAATATATGGAGACCTTTTATTGATTATGTAAAAAATTTAAACATAACTCTTGAAGAAGAAGGTGAATGATGTGTGTGGACCTTGTAAATTCCAAACTGGTGAACATAATATGTATACTTATGTATTGGATTGTCTAGACTAAACAGAGGAGCATTGTTGAAGACTTGATTTTGTTGGTGGTTGTTGGTGTTTTTAGTGCATTTTTTTTTTTGTAGTACTTTAGTGTTAGTGTTTGATTGTTTGTATCATGTTTGTTAAAAAAAAAAAAAGGTTCAATAAAGATATTGTGGAAAAAAAAAGTATGATTAAAAGGAATAGGCAAGTAAATGGTAACACTGAAGATGAAAGAAGGTATCAATTGATCATCTTTACTTCAATAAGAAATTATCACTATAATCAATATAGATGGGAAAAATTGAAAAATAATGCATTTTTTTAAGTTACACAGAAACCTCTAAAGACCCTGGACACAACCTTGAACTTTCAGGATCATTTTTCTTTCATCCTTTGTTAATATACCCCTGTTTGATTCTGTTTTAGTTTTGTCTTTAATCTGTTTTTTTTTTTGTCCCATGATTTTATTTTTTGTGATATAAGATATCATACACCATTTGTTGTTTCCTAATTCTTTTAATAAAGTTCATTTAAAAACATTTAAAAAAAAAACAAGGTAAAAAAAAAATTAAAATGGTAAATTGCTGTTTTGTTTTTTTTTAAGGACAGTGCAAGTTCATATCAATCAATGTAAACTTGCCAGATTGTAGCCAGTGGCAAATTTCCATCTGTTGTCCATGGGTTACAATTTTTCCTTCCCCCATTCTATTATGCTAAGCACCAAGCTAGAGGGCGGGAAGTACCATTTTTATATGGTCTTTGGTATGATCTGGCCGGGGCTTAAACCCATGACCTCCCAGCTGAGGGGCGGGTGCTCTACCACAAGGCCGCCACTCCGGTATCCATATAAATGTTGCAAATTGAGAAGGAAAAAAGTCACAAATTTACCAGAAAAAAGTCGCAGATTCATGACAAAAAAGCAGTGCATTTATGATGAAAAAATAGCAAATTCATGTGGAAAAAAGTTGCAGATTTACAAGAAAAAAAGTTACAAATTTACATGAAAAAATTGGAACATTCCCGAGAAAAAAAGTTGCAAATTTACAAGAAAAAAATTGCAGACTTAAAAGAAAAAAGTTGCAAATTTATCAGAAAAACATTTTAAATTTATGAAGAAAAAGTTGCATAATTACAATAAAACACTAAATTTATGGAAAAAAGTTGTAAATGTATGAGAAAAAAGGTTGCAAATTTACAAAGAAAAAAAGCTGAAGATTTATAAGTAAAAAGCTGAAAATTTATGAGAAAAAAAGTTGCAAATTTACAATAAAAAAAGCTCCAGATTTACAAGTAAAAACCTGAAATTTTTTTCATATACTTTATTAACCTCTTGCGCTCCGTTGTACCGCGGACGGGCAAGTCTCTGCGTCCTAGGGCGCACGAGGGCGCTCTCGTGCGCCCTCGTGCGCTCTCGGACGCATGATGGAGATCCTGATGGTGGTGATGTAGGTGGTGTGGCGTCCAAGCGCGCACTGAAAATAAAAGCTGCAGACACAGCCGCGATCAGATTAGTTCATCTGATTGACCTCTCATTCGACTAATAAGAGCCTTGAATTGAGTTTCTGAAACCATGAAGAACCAATGAATGCAAACCTAGCCAGAAGGACCCGCCACCCAACGCTGTGAATGCATTTCTTCCATGGTCATCATAGACCGACGGAGGCTGACGACGAAGGCTGAGTGACACACACGCCTTCGCCAGTCTTTTTTAAATTACTACTGTTATTTGTTTTGAAAAATCGTTCGCCAAAAACCGCAATCATGGAAGCACGAAACCGCAATAATGGAATTACGTTTTGACCGGGTCGCGAGACCAGAACCACAAGCGGACCAGCATCGCATTCGTCTGACAATGAGGAAGAGAAGTTGGCCAGGATAATGTGGCTGTGAAGAGGTAAGGTGTTATAAGCCAAATTATTTTTTATCCCTGAAAATTGTAATCAAAAATGACTTTTGCTACTGGAAAGAAGATCTGCAAATTGAAATTTCAGAGGAACAATGGGAATTGGCTTGTACAGAAGCTCAAACCAAATCAATAAATGCACGCCTTAAATTGATACATTTCAAATGGTTAATGCGGATGTATGTTACACCGGAGGAGTTAAATAGATATAACAAAAATATACCAGATACATGCACAAAATGCATGGAAAGTAAAGGAACCCTATTTCATTGTTTATGGGAATGTAGATTAATAAGAATGTTTTGGGAAGAGGTGAGGGTAACAATTGAAAAAATAATCTCAAAACAAATCATATTGAATCCTAAACTGGTTTTGTTGGGTCTGTACCCAGAAAAGCATAATTTCAATAAAAGTGAAAGAACATTCATAGACCTCAGTTTGCTTAATGCCAAAAAATGTATTGCACTATTATGGAAAAAGACTCATAGACCAGATGTGACTCAGTGGTTAAGACAGATGTTAACAAACCTTCCATTAGAAAGAATAACATATATACTGAAATCAAAGGAAATTGTGTTTGAGAATATATGGAGACCTTTTATTGATTATGTAAAAAATTTAAACATAACTCTTGAAGAAGAAGGTGAATGATGTGTGTGGACCTTGTAAATTCCAAACTGGTGAACATAATATGTATACTTATGTATTGGATTGTTTAGACTAAACAGAGGAGCATTGTTGAAGACTTGATTTTGTTGGTGGTTGTTGGTGTTTTTAGTGCATTTTTTTTTTTTTTTGTAGTACTTTAGTGTTAGTGTTTGATTGTTTGTATCATGTTTGTTAAAAAAAAAAAAAAAGGTTCAATAAAGATATTGTGGAAAAAAAAAAATGACTTTTGACCGATCAGTAAATTACAACTGTGCGGCGCACGATGTCCGAAGTGCGTGCGCCGCGTTACACGGTTCTTCGCCGCCTCCGGACCATGAACGCCCCCCCCCGCCGCTACGATTCTGTAGCGGGGGGGGGAGCCGCGGTGACAGCGTTGCTGTGGAAACATGCCACATCCGAGTGTAATCCGTCATGTAGCGAGGGCCGATCTCCGTCCTCTGTAGCGGGGGGGGGGGGCAACCCCCCCCCCCCCCACACACACACAGACACAGCCCTGAATGTGACCTTTCATTAGAGCCCTAAATGAAGCTTCTACATTGAATCATTCAAAAGTTACAGACGTTTTTCCAAACTGTGCCATTTGGCACAATTTGGCACAGTTCCAAAACGCCTGGGAACAGCCTGAGAACAAAGCTGTGTAATATATTCATTTTTTTGCGGTATTGTTACAAAATTTGGACCTCAGCTGGATAACACTTGGTTCTACATTTCTGTTGCATTTTCCAGCCCGGATCTGAAGCTGTGTGTTATTTGCAAGCATTTGTATCCAAAAAAACACCCAGGCCAAATTTATTTTCTTCAAGTTCACTATGTTTAGATGACTGTAACTCAGTGGCCGGAGCACTTAGAGAGATCATGTTTTTTTTTGCCAAAAAATTCAAAGTGTTTTCTTTTAAATGAGACCAATCCCATGAAGATGCTGCAAAGGGTTGAAGAACAGCTTTCGATTTACTTTGGGCACATTATTTTTTGGCGTTTTTAGGGAAATTGACCGGAGTGCAAGGGGTTAATCCCAGAGGGAAATTCAAGGACATCTATCTTGATGAGGCAGCCACGGTGCAGCGCCGATCCCCTCACACACACGTTCACACCTCGGGCCACTTTAGAGTCTCCAATTAACCTAACTTGTATGTTTTGGGAATGTGGGAGGAAACTGGAGCACGGGGGTTGCCCACGACTTTCTTACCGTGAGGCAGTAGTGCTAACCACTATACCACCATGCTGCCCCCTGAGAAAAAAGTTGCAAATTTACAATTTTAAAAAAGCTACAAATTTATGAGAAAAAAGTCTTAAATATGAGAAAAAAGGTTGCTCATTTAAAAGAAAAAAGTTGTGGAATTAAAGGAAAAAAGTTCCAAATTTATGAGAAAAAAATTACAGATTTACAAGAAAAGAAGAAGCAAATTTACACAAAAACAGTTGCAAAAAAATTTTAAATTTGTATTTTATTCTCTCATGTAACATGATAAAAAAAGAGGTCTATGGTGAATTGGGGGGGGGGGGGAACTCACTGTGTTTTCCAGGTGTGTGTGTGTGTGGGGGTCCCCCTTCCCCCCCTTGATTTACACCTATGGACCCATGCTTTAGTCATAGAACTTTTAAGTTACGTGTGCAAATACTAGTACATTACGTTAAGCATATTTGTGAGGAAATTACGTAATAACTAATAATTACGAAGGACAGATAAAAGAATACTCCTATTTACTGCCGTCACAAAGCAATACGGCAGAGCAAGAAAAAAAAAGGAGGGAAAAAACACAACATGGATAAAGTGAGCTTGGCATTGAGTAGACAGAGAGAGCGAGAGAGAGAAGGAGGGGAAAGGTCAGTGATGCTGCTCCGGCTTTCTTCCCTCTGATCTCCTGCACTCCTGTAATCACAATGACAGAAGGAGGGCAATAGTTAGGGGAAAGTGAGCGGGGAGAGAGTGAGAATGGAGGGAGCCCAAAAAAAAGGAGGGAGGGAGCCCAGATTAGATTCAAAGAGGCTAAAGAGACAAGAAGCTAAAAATAGAAACAAAACGACTGATTTGGAGCACTAAAGGGACTCTCAGAGATGCTCCATGTATTGTTGCTATCTTAGCTCTCTACAAGGTTACACTTAGTATTTTAATCTATTATCCTCTTTTTTTTTTATCCGATGACAGCGAGCTGATTCAGATTGTTTTTGCTCCCCTGGGGGACCTTTGTTCTAGGATCTAATCCAGGCTCCACCTGAACCAGGGCGGAGATGTGCTCATGAGCTGCCTACACCCAGACCAGACGGCAAACAGATGATGGAGTGAGAGCTCAAAGGGAGTAAAAATCAGTCACGTGGACAACTGTGAATGGAAACACCTGCGAAAATGAGTCTATTGGGCATGCAGACAAAATACAGAATGAGCAGAAATTCTACACTGCTGAGGGGCAATAGCAAGACCTACAGTAGGTGATGTGAATGGGGGATGAGGGGGGGATGCCATTAACCTGCTAGCCCCACCATCCCAATTTATAGGCGTAAATCAAGAGGAGGACGGAGGGACATTTCACCCCCAATCTGGAAAAAAGAGCCCGGGGCCTGATGGGATGCCTATTGAAGTTTATAAATTGTTCAAACAGAGAGTTATGCCACCACTATTAGAAATGTTTATGGAATCTTTTCGTAATGGAATCCTTCCAACATCCTTAAGGGGAGCTCTAATCACTTTGCTGCCAAAACCTGGCAAACCAAATAACAACTGTGAAAATTTTAGGCCAATAAGTCTTTTAAATGTGGATTTAAAAATTTTGAGTAAAATTATTGCCAGGCGACTTGAGAAAATTATTCCAAGTATTATTGACAAAGATCAAAATGGCTTTATACAAGGTAGGCAAGGCTTCCATAATGTTAGGAGAATCCTAAATATATTGATTGAGGAAAAAGGGGCAGCAGATACAGCATTACTGTCATTAGATGCCGAAAAAGCATTTGATAGAGTGGAATGGCTATATTTATTTGAGATCCTTACACGTTTTGGTTTTGGAGAAAACTTTAATAAGTGGATAAAACTATTTTACACAGAACCATATGCTGAAATCATGACTAATCGTAACATATCTAAATCTTTTAAAATACAAAGAGGATGTAGACAAGGAGATCCCATATCCCCTTTACTATTTATTATGGCTATAGAACCTTTGGCAATAGCTGTAAGAATGCACCAAAATATAACAGGCATATTAACTGGGCAACAGGATCACCATCTAGCTTTATTTGCGGGTGATATAATAATCTTTCTGAAAAAGATGGAAATATCCATTCCTGAATTATTAGACCTCATCAATATATTTGGAAAAATTTCAGGATATAAATTAAACAAATCAAAATCATCAATTATGTTCCTAAATCAACTAGAAAGTAAAAACCCTCCTAAAATAGCCACTCAATTTAAAATTGTGGATTGTTTCACATACCTGGGCATCCAAATTGCCCCACAACTTAAACATATTATAACATGTAATTATGAACTATTAATGGAAGAAATATCAAAATCATTAGATAGGTGGACACATATACCATTATCACTAATAGGTAAAATAGATGTCCTTAAAATGAATATACTGCCTAAACTATTGTATCTATTTCAAAACCTTCCACTTCCTCCTCCAAGTAACCTGTTCATTCAACTAAAAAAATTGTTTATCAGATTTTTGAGGAATAATAAACGTCCCCGGACACGACTGTCATTACTGTACTTACCTTTTGATAGAGGGGGGCTTAAATGTCCTAACCCACTCTGGTACTGTTGGGCAGCACAACTGAGAACATTGTTGTTCTATTTCACAGAAAGAGATGCTCCGTGAAATGTGATGAATGTGATGCCGTGATTTTCCGTGGTTTAATTTCCAAAATGTATAAATGCCTGGTGGATGAATGTACAGAAACATCTGTAGAACGGCTGGGGGCATGGAGAGAGGATCTACAGGAGGACATCTCAATGGTAGAGTGGGAAGAAGCATGCACTAAAGCACAATCAAGAACCACTAACACCCGCCTGAAATTAGTGCAATATAATTGGTTGATGCGATTGTATGTAACTCCAGAAAAGTTAAACAAATATAATAGTGTTATTCCTGATATTTGTATAAAATGTGAGAGAGAAAAGGGTACATTTTTCCATTGCATTTGGCAATGTACAGAAATACAAAGGTTCTGGCAAGAAGTGAAACAATACATTCAGGATATATTACATATTCAAGTACCCTTAATCCCACAGCTGTTTATATTAGGTTTGTACCCAGAGAATTTGAAAATTAAAAAAATCAACGATTATTTATAGACTTAAGCATATTAATAGCAAAGAGAGTATTAGCTTTATCCTGGAAAAACACTAGAAGACCAAGAATCAATAAGTGGTTGCCTGAGTTATCTACCACTCTCCCTTTGGAGAAAATTACCTATACATTAAAACATCAAGAACATAATTTTCACCACATCTGGGACCCCTTCATTTCCTGTTTATTAGGAACGGACTTGTCACATGTGATGGAAGAGTGTGGTGACGCGTGAACAATGGCCCTCTGTAATACGCAACTTTGTAAGAATGTTTTGTTTTGTATCCTTTTTTACTATTTAATGGACCATAATAACTTGGATCCCCATCTAATAATTTGAACATTTGGGAGGGTGGGGTGGGGTTGATATGTTTGATATGTTTGTTTAATTTGTGTTATTATATTTCTTTATGTGGTGAAAACAATAAAAAGAATGTTGGGAAAAAAAAGAGAGAGAATTGTCCCTCCCAATATCACCATAAACCTTTCTATATCATATTACAGAAATGAATAGCACCAATGCACCAATTCAAAGCAGAAATACAAAAACAAATCTTACAAATCTGCAGTGCTTTTTGCATAAATTTGCAACTTTTTCTCATAAATATGCAACTTTTTCAACAGATTTCCAGTTTTTTCTCCTAAATTTGCAACTTTTGTCTCGTAAATTTGTAACTTTTTTCTCATAAAATTGCAACTTTTTCTTGCAAAATTGTAACTGTTTTCTCGTGAATTTTGCAACTTTTTTCTCATAAATGTGCAACTCTTTTCTCATAACTGTAACCGCCACCCGGGCTTGGGACCAACACTAGGAGTACACTGGCTTGCGCACCCCCTGTGGCTGGGTTGAAGGTAATTTTAATTCTCCCCTTCCAAAAAATGTGTGGGTTTCCAAACGTTCCATACAGTACCTTTAACAAACAGTCAAAGACGAGCCACCCATTCTGGTTTGATGAATCCACTTTGAGATCACCAAGAGCTTTACTTTTTTGAACTCTCGTAAGCGCCAAGAATTACTGACGCGTGAGGATCACTGAGTGTGAGTTTGGTGAGCATCTGGGCAATTGCCTAGGGGCAGGAGGAGGAGTAATTCTTAGGAAATATGCATGGAAGGACAAAAAGATGGACAGACAGGTAGGCGGAGCGCTAGGGCTCGGCGATATACCAGTTCATCTGGTATACCAGTCTTAATTTCCTGCACGACAGGAAATTTGAAAGTACATTCATACTGCCGCAGAGCTGAAATGACAGCTGTCATGCTGCCAAATCGATGTTCTCAGCTAAAACTATCCAAGCGAGAAAAGGTGTGGAGAATGATGCAACTGTCACAGGGAATTGTGTTAAAAGGAACACCGGGAAAAAAACAAGTACTGTATTGGGAGTTGTTTGTGCTATAATTGGTTTAGAAAAACAAACAAAATTTCTCCTTGAGAGGAGACGGGAGCACTACTCCTCTTCCCAGCGTTAGCCTGAGCTCCCTGGCTGGGATACTTACCATAAATCACATGTGTGACTTTGCTGAGGACAGATGAATCAAGATTCAAGACAGCCAGTTCTGCTCGGGATGGTGTGTATGTGTGTGATTATCGTCAGGGCCAAGGCCCCCATTTAGCCAGTAGTGTGAGAATGTGCACGTTAACGCAGCGGCGCACCCGGCAGAGCTCCTCTTTCTCCGTGGCACTCTGGTGTCACGAGGAGCGGAACTGAATTGCACGTGCCCTCCCGCTGCTTGGGTTTAATACTATTGATCTGACTGTCCCTCTTCTAATGACAGAAATATACTTCCATGATAATGAAGGGAGAGACAGTAGTTTCACTCTAGACAGTGTGAGTGAAGGACAGCAACAGATAGCGAGGAAAAAACGTCTTCAAAACAGCACAGACCGACAGGCGCCAGTGAGAGAAAATCTTGAAATTTTTTTTGAAAGGAAATTCTGTTTTTTTAAGTACACTTTAATTATGTTGCAGTTCACATTCTTTAACTGTTTCACTCATAATACATGTTCCTTCATGTATTGCTTCAGGTTGTTGAACAAATGAAAGCCAATTATGTAGCTATTATAAATGATGAAATGTTTGTATACAGTGTATTCCTACTGAAAGGCCTGGTCATGCCAAATAAATCAACAAATATACTGTGATATACTATGAAACGGTCACGATCTAAGAAAATACAGTGATATACATTTTTTGGTCATACCACCCAGAGCTCCTGAGCACCATGGCAGTAGCTCATTTCATCTTTGCCAGAATGAACTAAAAAAGGTACCAGACATGATTAAAACTCCACTCTCCTGTATGTCTTTATGTTCTCACCACCCCACAAATAACGCAGATCTCCACTCCACAAACACACAAATCCTGTAACACTCAAAGACTTCCAACTTTAAATGAAAATATGATTCCTTAAAAATAGCAGTAGCCATCAGTCATGCGAACAAAATGACGAAGGATTGACGACCAGCAAGCTAACTTCAAAATCATACCGCATCACTTCTTATCAAATGGATATACAGTAATTACAAATATGAGATAGCACTTCTACTGCCCTCTTAATGAACCAGCTTTAGTTAATGTACAAATGTGCTGCATGCACATGCAACAACACAGTGACATTAACTTGAATACCTTTGCAAACATTACGTGATTTAACATGCTCTTCAAGGATCGTCTGCACCAGTCCAACACTGTGTTTGCACACATCATCCCCTCTTCCATTCTGTCATTCAAGCATTTATCCAGCTTTCAGCTTCAGCTTACATTCCCAAATCAATCTCCACTGTTTGCCCATACTTTACTGTCTAAACACTTTCATGTGCGCACACCTCGCTGCCAATCTGGCTAACCCTCCCGCCGCTCATCCCCCTTAAGAAACCGTGGTTCGTGTTGGCGTCTAGACTTGCCCGTTCATTCTTATAGGACCCACTGGTGCTATGTGCATGGAGAATATGGTATACTGTACATTGGAGCAGCTTGGGCATTGTGTGTCCAGAATAACAGTACGTGATGAGGCAGGGTAGCTGAGATAAAAGTTTGCATCCTTTGCGTGTTTCAGAATTCCTTATGTTTGACATGATGGTGGCAGTTTGCTGACTGCTGGGAGGAATGTGCGATCCTGAGACTGGAAAAGATAAGCCTGTCCATCATTTCCAGTAGGTAGACTATAAGGTCACAATCAGTTCGAAAAAATAGCTTAGATCACAGATGGGGTGGCAATTAACCAAAAATTATTAGAAACAGTCATTCAGAACTTCTGACATTTAATACTTTCCCCAGTGTTTGTGTGTTCATATACTTTTATGTATGCAGACAATAAATACAAACTTCCTTAAATTCAGTATGAAAAAACTGTGTTTTGTGACAGCGAATAAAGGAGCAACAATCAGCTGGTGTTTAACTGAGTCTCCATAGAAAGAAACTGAAAAACACTGCTGACTTACACAAACTTTTTGTGCAGCTGCGCTCCATTCACTCCTCACCTCTCACTTCTTTTCATCAGAAGTAACCTGTTAACAGGCATGCTAAAACCAAACCTGCTAATGTTGGCTAGCAGAGCGAGGCAGAGCAGTGTTAGCATTCACGATAGCTGCTTCAACTCTAAATTATGAAATAAAACAAGATCACTGGTGACGGGAGCAGCTCATTACAGCCTGATAAAATCCCCCTGAGAATGCTTAGATCTCCTAACTGTAGACTCACCTGAGGCTCACTGGGCATGAGTTTGTCAAACATTGGGGCAACTGCCTAGGAGGACTGATCAAATAAGGGCCCAGATCTCCGGACCTTTGACCTTGAGTTTGTCCGTGAGGACAACCTGGATGTAGACCCACCTGAGGAACATTGTGACTGAGTTAGGTGACCATCGGGGCAATTGCCTAGGGGGCGTAGCAAGTACCGTGAAATGTGGATGGATGGACAGACGGACGAAGGGATGCCATGCCATCACATTAGCTCCTTTCAGTTTTACCAGAATAAGCCAAAACTTTATGAACTTTGTGGAAGTGGATAATAACTGCATCAAACACTGCTCTGGTCTTAGAGGAGCAAGCAGTAACTTTCAAAATAAAAGCTGTACTTTCACAGTAAAAGGGAGAAATTTATGAATGATAAATTTAAGACTCTTTCACTCTGATAACTGACAAATGGAAAGTAAATATAAAGTAATATGTATAAATAATGCATGACTGCTCTGTCTGCAGTCTGCATGTCGAAGTGTCCTTGAGCAAGACACTGAACCCCCAGTTGCTCCTGGTGGGTCAGGCCAGTGCCTGTGTATGGCAGCTCCACCGCCATCAGTGTGTGAATGTGTGGGTAGCAGGATCTGTAAAGCGCTTTGGTCATCCAGAGATGAGTAAAATGCGCTATATAAATGAACGCCATTTACCAGAGATAATAATAGTCTACTGAACTGAAGTTATTTATGGGCTGCACATTCTTCTGAGTCTAAAAAATTGTTTAATAACCAAAACCAAAGTAAAATGTTCTATGTCATATCGCCCAGACCTAATTACGGGTGTTTTGTTTTTTTTTCAATATTTGCAAATGGATGACAAAACGAGATGACCTATTGCCAGTCAGGACCAAAAAAAAGACATCAAAATCCTCTAAAAATCATCTAAAAAGGACTCAGATCCACAGGTACTGGTGAGTGAATGTGGCTGAAGTTCATCCAGCAACCACAAGGTGTCACTAAAATAACAGTTTGCAAAATTCCTTACTATACCTTTAATGCTAAATTTTACTTAATGTAGCTTTAATCTTTAGGCGTTGCAAGAGGAAATGAAAAACAAACTATAAACCTCTTCAAATGTGGCCCTTCGTGCACAGATGTGTTTTTAATCCGCACTGTCCATCAGCCTTTCATCACAGAAACGCTTGTTTCACCTGTAGCTGAACTTTTGACTTGCAAGTGCAAAAAGAAAAAGGGAAAGAAAAAAGAAGCTTCATTTTTTTTTTTATCACCATATCTCTTATTCTCCTCTTCCTTCCCCACCCAAACTCTTCCTCCTTTTCTTCTCCCTCCTCATCACATCCTTCCTCTGCCCCTCTCCATCTACATCTGTGACCCTGACATCCACCACAGGAGACTCGCCAGCTGTGTTTGGGCCTCCAGCGTTCCTCGTTTACGACTGTTTATTTCCATGGCGGGTGTGTGTGTGTGAGCTGGCGCATGTGCGTTCGGGTTATGTGTAAGCGCCATAGATTGTATATAGGCACTCAAGCATGAGAATATGCATACAAGTTAAAAACGGAGATGGATACATTCAGAGAAAATCCCAGATGTATTTATACATGTAAATATCTGTTTGTATAAGTAACTTAAAGGCAAGATAAATGCTTTGTGTACATGTTCGATAGCTCATGTGTATATCTGTAAGTGGGCCTCTCTCCTCTTGACCACCCAGCTGGAATCAGGTTGTCTATAACTTGGCCAGACAGCGGAAATTCATGATGCTAAAATGGACCCAAACAGGACATTGCACAATGTCAGCCGACATGGTCGATGGCTTCAAAAAGAGTAAATTACAACAAACTTCAAAAACCTACTCTCGAGAGAAGAGGATTCACTTTTAGAAAATATTCATTATTAAAAAAGTAAGATATTTAATGTTCAAACTGATATTTTGTGTTTTTTTGCAAATATTTACTCATTTTGAATTTGATGCCTGCAACATGTTCCCAAAAAAGCTGGGACAGGGGTGTGATGGTACCCTTCATGAGTAATTGGTCAGTGGTGCAGGTCCTGACACCATACAGTGCGCCTCCGTCACTAGCCGAGCGCTAGTGAGGAATTCCTCTTTAGCTCAGTAGTAGAGCTACAGTAAGTATTGAGATCATGGTGGCATGGGTTCAAATCCCAGCCTGGGATATGGTGAATGTCTACTGTACCCAAAGAAAGGGGCGAAAATGACCAGGTTTGTACACCTTGGCGTAGGGGCCGAGACAGACTTGAAAATCCCAGAATTAAAATAGGCAATTCTGGCCTTGGCCCAGAAAGGGGCTGTAACAAGAGGCAAGAAAAGACTGGGAAAGTTGAGGAATGCTCAATAAACACCTTTTGGAACATTCAACAGGTATTGGAAACAGGGGCGTGTCATGATTGGATATAAAAGGAGCAACCCCAAAAGGCTCAGTCATTCACAAGCAAGGATGGGGCAAGGTTCACCACTTTGTGAACAACTGCATGGGCAAATAGTCCAACAGTTTAAAACTTATAGCACTTGGCCTATTTTGGCATTATTCACAATGAATCCCATATCCGGCACTGATGTGTGCCATGTGTGCTCTAAGGATTAAGAACAATGTTTCTCAACATACGACTGCAAAGAATTTAGGGATTTCATCATCTACAGTCCTTAATATCATCAAAAGATTCAGAGAATCTGAAGAAATTTCTACACATATACAGCAAAGCCGAAAACCAACATCAAATGTCAGTAACTCTCGATCCCTCAGCCGGCACTGCATTAAAAACCAACATCATTCTGTAAAGGATATTACCATGTAGGCTTGGGACACTCTGGAAAACCATTGTCAGGTAACACAATTTGTGGCTACATCTATAAGTGCAAGTTAAAACTACTGTGCAAAGTGAAAGCTATATATCAACACCTAGAAGCTCTGTTGGTTGCTCTGGGCCTGAGCTCATCTGAGATGGACTGACGCAAAGTGGAAAAGTGTGCTGTGGTCTGACGAGTCCACATTCCAAACTGTTTTTGTAAATCATAGACGTCATTTCTTCTGGGCTAAAGAGGAAATGGACCATTATGATTGTTATCAGAGCAAAGTTCATAAGCCAGCATCTGTGATGGTATGGGGGTATGTTAGTGCCCATGGCACTAACATACGGTGGCGCAGTGGTTAGCACTGTGGCAGCACAGTTTTACCCTTGGCCGGGGGATCGCGGGGACCGTGAGATCGTGGGTTCGATCCCTGCCCCCGGCCAACAGTGATCTGTGTGGAGTTTGCATGTTCTCCCCGTGTTTGCGTGGGTTTACTCCGGGATTTCTCCGGTTTCCTCCCAAATGCCAGAAACATGCAGGTTAGGGAGTTAAGGGGCGCTTGCACACGCAGCGACCGGCTGCTGGTGGTTTGTCACCAGACTGCAAAACAAATCTACCTACGGGTACAAAATAAGTAATTAAAAAAAAAAAATGGCATGGGTAACTTGTGCGTCTGTGAAGGCACCATTAATGCTGAACAGTACATACAGGTTTTGGAGCAACATATGCTGTCATTCAAGCAACATCTTTTTGAGGGACATAACTGCTTATTTCAGCGAGACAATGCCAAACCACATTCTGCATGAATGGGAAGGAATTCCACCTACAAAGCTTCAACAATTAGCGCCCTCAATTTCTATACATGCTTATTGAGTGTTGTTAAAAGGAAAGGTGATGTAACACAGTGGTAAACATGCCTATGTCCCAGCTTTTTTTGGAGCATGTTACAGGCATCATATTTAAAATGAGTGAATATTTGCAAAAAAAAAAGTAGTTTATCAGTTTGAACATTAAATATCTTGTCTTTGTAGCGTATTCAATTGAACATAGGTTGAAAAGGATTTGCAAATCATTATACTCAGTAATTATGTTTTACACAATGGCCCAACTTCATTGGAATTGGGGTTTGCATATTGAAAGAACCTTGTAAACAACATATACAATGCCAACACTGTTGCTTAGGGGTTAAAAGTTAAACCCCATAGATGTAATCCTTTAAGAAAACAGCTATAATTGTATGTCACCAGATTTTCAGATCCACTTGGTGACTTCATGTAAACAACATAATGGGAATACTCCCTCTGCATTTCCCAATCACAGCGTCTGTTAAGACTGTTAATGTAGTGAAAAAACATCATGTCAGCATTTAAACACAAGCGTGCCACTCTGTGCAGCTTTGCTGGCTCAGTCAGAGTAAACTAAGCTCCTTTCAAGTGCCAGAACTCTCCTGACACTAAGGACTGGCGAAATTCCCCTAAAGTACCCTCTCCTTTACAACACACCATAAAATAAATCTATGCTACATTGCCTAAAAGACATTTTAATCTCCAAACTAAGATGCAATATTTACTGAGCAAAGATGTTGCCTGAAAGAATATTCCAAAAGAAGAGGTGCTATATGTCAGCCATAGGTAAATTTTGGGATGAAAGCCTTTAAGTTGGAGAGAAATCTGACACGATCACAGACACCCAAATCTCCCAAACACATTCACAGAATACATAGTAAATTTAAAAAAAAAAAAACTTCCATCTGAAGATAAATGCACACTTTTACACCCCAACTTCCAGAATCACACACAGAATCACAAATCCGAAGCAGAACATGTAAACGAGCTAAAACTTTGGTCTAATTAAGAAATGGTCTGAACATTACATGTCTTTGGAAGAACAGTCATGCAATATCTTAAAGTACGGTAGGCGTACAGCTGCAACAACAGCTGTAACGTTTCAGATGAAGAACCTGAACTCAAGAGAAATTAAGAAAATTAACTAATAAAAATGAATGCAATCCAGAAAATAAAAGCTATCCTTCCAATATATTTTACAATACTTGTGCATTTTTTGTAATATTTTGCAATATCACATCCACTTAGTATTTGGTATCTGTCAAACAAAACATGATTCTTCACCTCTGCAAAAATATACTGAACTACAAATCACCCAGAGAGTGCAACCTCCACCAAAGCAATTTTCTCCCTCATATTTTAAAGCTGCACTATGCAACTTTCCTGTTCCTGGAAGACTACAATAAAAGTCGCAATAGCCAATCACAGGGTTCTATGTTATTTGATGGCTAAAGCAGAGCCTTATGATTGGCTATTGGGACTCAGAATGTAAAACGTGCCAGTTGTAGTCTTTTCAGTGTTCCTGCCAGAAGTTACATAGTGCTGTTGCAGGTGATGCAGGTGCATTTAAGCTGTGGTGGAAGCGACACTGACCTGGTCAAAGGTTGATGTGCCACCAAAAAAAATTATTTTAAGGTGAAAACCTTGCATACATAGTGTTACTTTAATTTTCCAAACAGCTTATTTGCAAAAACTGCATTCTTTTTATGTACATATGAACAGGGCCGTTTTCAACGTTTTAGGGGCCCTATGCAAAACTGGGTGATTTTTTTGCATGAACAGAAAATGTTAAACCATTACATAGAATAAAATGTTAGCCAGTATCCATATGAACGTTGAAATTGTACAAGAAAAAAGTAGAAATTCACAAGAAAAAAAGTTGCAAATATACAATGAAAAACATTACAAGTTGATGAGAAAAAGTTGCAGATTTTACAGGAAAAAATTTTTACAAAAATATAAGAAAAAATGCAAATTTACAAGAAAAAAATTGCAAATTTATGGGAATTTTTTTGCATTTATGCCTAGTAGGGTTGAGATAATTAACACATTAACTTTTTCAATTAATGTGGACCAATTAGCGCATTTTAAAAAAAAATGATATTGCTAGGTCACTTCCTGAGGCGATGTCGGCAGTGGTGACTGGTTTGGCTCAGCAGCTGCCTCAACTTAAAATCAGAGTAGATCTGGTTTTTTAGCATTTAAATTTACACCACACTAAACTGATCCTCCATTACTCAAGGTGACCTCATCCTGCCCACACACCCCATTTAAGGCACACACACACACACACACACACACACACACACACACACACACACACACACACACACACACACACACACACACACACACACACACACAACCTAGCGTCACTGATTGGGGATACTCACTCAGAAGTATGAAAATAGTGAGCAGAGAAAAACACGCACAGCAATATAAAGTGAATAAAGGCTTCTAACTTTGGAAATCAATTAAGAATTGTTCCATTTGTTCACACTTTTAAGGATTGAAATAATTAAGAATGTTACCTTAACCTCTTGCGCTCCGTTGTCCCACGGGTGGACAAGTCTCTGCATCCTAGAGCGCACGAGAGCGCACGAGGGTGCTCTTGTGCGCTCTAGGACGCATCATGGAGATTGTGATGTAGGTGGTGTATGGCTTCCAAGTGCACACTGAAAATAAAAGCTGCAGACACAGCCGCGAACAGATTAGTTCATCTGATTGACCTCTCATTCGACTAATAAGAGCCTTGAATTGGGTTTCTGAAACCTTGAAGAACCAATGAATGAAAACCTAGGAAGGAGGACCCGCCTACTGTGAATGCAGGAGCCAACTGAAGCACAGAAGTTCGGGCTGGGTGAAGAGAGACTTACTGCTGCCACAGATGAAAAAAAAGGATGCAGGAAGAACCTGCTGCAGACCCTGCAGAACGGAGGCCACCCACAAGTGCGACCTGCACTCATTCCAGCAGAATAAACGTTTAGGATTCTCTTCCGTCATCATAGACCAACGGAGGCCGATGACAAAGGTCGTAAATCATTCGCCAAAACCGCAATAATGGAATTATGTTTTGACCGGGATCCAAGAGCGGACCAGCGTCGTGTTCGTCTGACAATGGGGAAGCGAAGTTCGCCAGGACAATGTGGCTGTGAAGAGGTAAGGTGTTATAACGTTTAAATGTTTATTTATCCCTGAAAATTGAAATCAAAAAATGACTTTTGACCAATCGGTAAATTACAACAGTACGGCGCATGAAGTATGAAGTGCGTGCGCCGCGTTACACGGTTCATCGCCGCCTCCGAACCGTGAAGGCCCCCCCGCCGCTATGATTCTGTAGCGGGGGGGTGGGGGGAGCCGCAGTGACAGCGTTGCTGTGGAAACATGGCACATCCGAGTGTAATCCGTCATGTAGCGAGGGCCGATCTCCGTCCTCTGTAGCGGGGGGGTGGGGGGACAACCCCCCACACACACCCACAGACACAGCCCTGAATGTGACCTTTCATTTGAGCCCAAGAAGAAGCTTCTATGTTAAATCATTCAAAAGTTACAGACGTTTTTCCAAACTGTGCCATTTGGCACAATTTGGCACAGTTCCAAAACGCCTGGGAACAGCCTGAGAACAAAGCTGTGGAATATATTCATTTTTTGTGGTATTGTTACAAAATTTTGACCTCAGCTGGATAACACTTGGTTCTACATTTCTGTTGTATTTTCCAGCCCGGATCTGAAGCTTTGTGTTATCTGCAAGCATTTGTATCCAAAAAACACCCAGGCCAAATTTATTTTCTTCAAGTTCACTATGTTTAGATGACTGTAACTCAGTGGCTGGAGCACTTAGAGAGATCATGTTTTTTTTTTGCCAAAAAATTCAAAGTGTTTTCTTTTAAATGAGACCAACCCCATGAAGATGCTGCAAAGGGTTGAAGAACAGCTTTCGATTTACTTTGGGCACATTTTTTTTTTGGCGTTTTTAGGAAAATTGACCGGAGTGCAAGGGGTTAAGTAGAAGCACTGACTTCCTCTTTGACTATCTCAAAATAAAACAGAAAATGTAACAGCAATATTAAAAACTGCTGTTTTGCAGAGAAATTGCAGCTAATTACAAAAAATCTGCAAATAATTAGTTTAAATAATTTAATTGATGCACAACCATGATCCTTATCATTGGTGCTTCAAATGCATTTTATTCAGCTTTGTAACATGATAAAGTTTTCTGATGACACAGGGAGGGGGACAATTCTCTCTCTTTTCCAGGTTGTGAGGGACACATTCCCCCTTAATTTACACCTATGGCTATGGTGGGTGTCTGATCTTGCTAAAAAGGAACATTTATATTTCTATATATTACTACTGGGCTTGTGTTGAAGAGTATGCTAGTAGTTCTGAGAAAATGCAGCTCCAGTGTACTGTACAGATAACTTTCCATCACTGATAACAAA
Source organism: Pholidichthys leucotaenia (assembly GCA_020510985.1). Classification (NCBI taxonomy): domain Eukaryota; kingdom Metazoa; phylum Chordata; class Actinopteri; order Cichliformes; family Pholidichthyidae; genus Pholidichthys; species Pholidichthys leucotaenia. The sequence goes on along the minus strand of CM035836.1, from coordinate 121,999,302 downwards.
CCTACCAATTTGTACTTAAACATGCAAAAACCTGCACTCACGGATTGTGTCTCTGCCGCGTATCCTGCAGTGGTGATGGAACAGACACATTGCTATTAGACAGGATTAAGACGTGTACCTGTTTGGCCTTGTTGGCTCTCTCACGTGCCAGCCTGCTCCCCCCCCCCCCCCCTTCACGGACACAATTAGAGACTTTAAGTTAGAAGCAGGACTTAAAAATTCCATGATGTTTTTAGGATCTAAATAACCCGGGCGAGAGTGGGCACGCAGACAGATCAGGAACTGAGTAACATGTTCTCACTAATGCCAAGCTTTTTAATAATGTAGATCCTCGATTCGTGCACTTGCAATCCAAACACTGCCAGGTTACTTGAGTGCATTATTGCTCCCAGGTGAAATTCATCAGTGTCTTTGTAGTTACGCACATCACACAGAGCTGTGCTTAACATCTACTGCAGGAGTCTGCAGGGCTGTAGCTTTTTGGGGGCCACGTGCAGTAGGGGCCCCAATTTTTTTTAATAGGAAAATGTTCAAAGCCTTCTCAAACTCTGTCCGTTGTCTAGATGAACGGTAAAAAATATTAAACCATCCCAGCCAGCATGCCCATGTGGGCCCCACCATAGGTTAAACTGGGCTGTCTTATGGGTCCCAATGGGTTTGTCTGCGGGTTCCACAATGGCCCCATCTGTCTTTGCCCACATGGACTTTATCTATGGCGCCAGTGTTACTGAAACCTGCTAATCTGCATTGTGGGGCCCAGCTGGGTTTAAAGTGGGTAGGCAAATTTCCTGCTTACTTGTACAACAGGTAAAGTCCACATGGGCAAACGCAGACAGAGCCAATGTGGAATCTGCAGACAAACCCACATGGGACCCATAAAACAGCCCAGATTAACCCTGTGGTGAGGCCCACATGGGCATCCTGGATAGAATTATACAGAATAAAAATTTCAACAGCATCCACATGAATGTTGCATATTTATGAGAAAAGGTTGCAAATTTGCAAGAAAAAGTAGTAAATCTACAAAAAAGTGACACACTTACATGAAAAAGAACACAAATTTACAAGAAAGTTACAAATTCACAAGGAAAAAAGTCACAAATTTACAAAAAAGTTGAAAATTTACAATAAAGAAGCTGCAAATTTACGAGAAAAAAGTCACAAAATTACAGGAAAAAGTCACAAATTTACAAGAAAAAAGCTGCAAATTTACAAGAGAAAAAACCCCCAGAAAATTTAAAAGAAAAAAAATTAAAGGTGATTTTAATTCTCCCCCCAAAAAATGTTAAGGGTGCACTTGTAACTTGCGTGCCCCCTAGTGGCTGAGAGGCCTATACCATTTTAATACTTCCCAACCTGGGGTCTCTGGAACGTTCAGGTTTCCATGGGAGATTTTCTCATTTCACTTCTTAATTGGTCCAAAAAATTGCAAATAATTTGCCATTCTTGTGCATGGGTGCCTACAGGACAGTGGGTTACAAGAAGAGTAGCAAACTTAGGAAAAATTAGCCTTTCAAAGTTTAGAGCGGCCACTGTTGCAACAGCACATGAGACAGCAGTTTAACCCACAAAGAAAGAAATGCCGACACACTTCCAAGATGCAGTCTGCGAGTCTATGTGATCCTGAACACGAGCTTCCAATCTGGGTTTGGTTTCCCTCCTTGCTTGCAACCCGGTCTGGTCACTAATCCCCCTCTGTTAGCAAAAAGCGAGCATAAAAATAGACCCAAACGACCAAGCAGAGCATCATTTTCACAGTCCATGCAGGGTCAGTCTCGTTGTCTGGTTTAATGTCACAGGAAGCCACAGGTTATGGGCAGATGAGCTGCTGCAGATTGTATACCCTAATGTATCCACTTCAGTACTTTTAGAAATGATTAATCATAATTTTTATGACCGATAAAACTGAAGCATAGAAACATCCTGAGCTCATTAGACCTGAACTTGTAGCCGACTACCCACTGGCAGAGGAAAAAAAAATAGCCATGAACAGGCTGCTTCTTGCTGGCACCATGATGTCAGAAAAAATCATCTGTGAGACGAATCTGGTGAAAAATTTACAGTCGACACGGGCAGGCAGAGACAAAAGAAGAGATACAGGTTGGAGCCAGAACAAACCAGGCTGTCTGTGTGGTGACTCGAGTGCGGATCAGCTCCGCGCTCGAGTCACTCAGTATTTTCCCTTTTTCCTCTGTATTTCTAGTTCTATTACTATTTGTCTCTTTGGTGCTTTTACTGTGACAGTGCCACGGCTGGACTTCCGGCTGTCAAGTCGAGCTTATCCTTTGTGTTCAGCATTTAAGGTGGCAGCTGAGGCTCACTCCTCGCTGCAACCTCGTCGTTCCAGACTGGAATCCCTACGCCCAGTTCCAGTCTTTGTACAGCGTTAGGTTTCGCCCTCACTCTCTGTATGTAAGTGTTTAATGTCTCGTTATTTCTGTCTTTATTTTACCCTTCGGGGTTGCATGTATAGGTATTTGTATTTCGCCCCACGTGGCTTGTTATTTTGTCACTTTACTTTAATAAATATACAAACTCTCTGTCGGCATCTGGCGCCTCATTCATGCCCTGAAAGGGGAAAACATGACAGTAGGTCACAGCCCAGCGAGGTGCCAGTCGCGGTGAGTTTGTTTTTGGCTCTGAAATTTTTCTCTTTTCAGGTGCCAGCATTTCTTTGGATGTAATGGCGTCGCTCGGCAGGTGGTACCCAATGAGCCTGGGTTTTCAATTATGCCAGGCTCTTATGGAAATAGATGACCTCCTGGCCATAGCCCGTAAATATTCTACACCAAGAGATGCTTTATGGTACCTGGACATCGCAGAGGCGGCTGTGAAGCGTCATCCTCCCCTTGCTGAGCATGCTGAAGGCAGGGAGAGGATCTCTGAGTTATCAGCGCTTCAGCAACAGAACCGTGAGCTGGCGAAGAAGTCTCTCAGGAAGTCTAAGCTGGAGCCGACGGCAAAGCACTCCCGTCCTCTGGTTTGCCATGAGGTTCCCGCTACAGCTCCAGCTCCGGTGTCTCCATCGTCAAGAAACCATTTTCCAGTGCACCGTAGGCCGAGGACAGCCAAGGCTCCCAGTGAAGAAGAACAGTTGGCAGCTGAAATCATCAGGGGCCATATGGCTGAAGCTCTCTCTTCCTGCAACCCCGGTAAAGTTCTTAAGACCGTGGTGGCAGCCATTAGACTAGTGGAGGCTAATCCTGGGCTGAATAATTATCCTGAGTACACCAAGCTGCTGGCCTCAGTTTCAGTGCAGCAGCGGCATTTCCCCAATTTGAATTTAGATTCGCCTCCAGCCAGAAGACGTCACCACCCTGCACAGAACTCATCTCCTCCCCGAGACATGTCCGTCCCAAAGGAGAGGGAGTATAACGACTGGGTCAATTCTCAGCGAGGTTCCCGTTTGGGTCCAGCTACGGGCCGCAGGAACGACTCTGTCTCCCAGCCAGCTGTTTCCCCCTTGCCACGGCAGAGAGGTGTGACAGCAGCTTCAGCCTCTGGGTCTTCATTTTCAGCTGTTCCGCCAGCTCCCCTACTCTGGACTGCCTCGGCTGCTCCTCCCTCCTCCATGGTGTCTATGTCAGAGTAGAGCATTTTAGGGTTGTGTGTGTATATTGTTTATTTGGTTTGTTACAGCTTTAAAGCTGTAACAAAGTGAAGGATATTATTAATGTAATGTATATTGGATTATTGTTTTCTTTTGTATATATTTGTGTGAGTGTATTTTTGTTTGAGTTGATTATGAGTTACATCTGCGCTAACTGATCAAATCAGCAGGAGCCAATTAGCGAGCTCTAGTGTGAACTCTCTGTTCAGAAGGACGTATTTAAAGATGGTGCGTGACTGTGTTAAGAGGGAAGCCGAGAAGTCTAGGGAAGTCTGGAGAGAAGTCTTAGAGAAGGCGTCAAGGAGCCTTCAAGGGAAAAGTCTTCCAAGAGCCTTCAAGTGCAGAGAACCGGAGGATTTGTGAAAGTGTATTATCGAGGAGTACGGAGGAAACGAGGGCAGGAGCGCAGGAGTGGAGAAAGGACGGAGGAAGCGCAGGTGTGGTGATTTACAGCGGCAGCACAGGACCGAAGACGCCAGGAGAGTGACCAGCCGACGGAGGCTCCGTTGTGTTGGATGAAAGGCAAATACACAACTAAGTAAAGGAACGTGCTTACTGTCTGTGTGTTGTGAATGTATATTAGCCCCGGTGTGTTCACGGGAGGCTAAGTTTGTACTGCGCTGTGTGCTGCAGGTTTCCCCCGGACGACGGATAGGAAGGAGCCGCTCCTCTTTTCTCCACCTGTTCGCCATCTCTCCCCGGGCACGGAACACTCCCTCTTCGAGGCGTACAGGAGGGTCTCGGACGAGCCCGGACAGACGGTGCTTTCCTTCCGAGACAAGGAGGACGATAGCGGGAGTTCCTGGCCGGACAGCTAGTGAATGCATCACGGTCAATTGCAGACGTTCAGAAGGTTTTTCTTGTAGCGTAGGAAGTGACTTTTGATTGTAAGAGAATTGTATTGCTTTTATCCTTGTGTGCTTTTTAGGGTATTTATGGTATTTATAATATTTATTGTGGGGTTAGTTTCTTAAATTGTGCATATTGGGAAATGTATGGTTCTTATTAGGAATGTATAGTTCTTATTTGGGATTTATGGTTCTTATTGGGTAGCATTGTAGTCTATAACCATTTTAAGTAACTGTCTAATAAAGTTGTATAATTGCTTTCATGCCTTCCTGAGTGTTTATGTTGTTGTGGCCCGAGAATCATTTATTTTATTCATAATGCTCACAGTGATTGGCACTTCCAAACTGTGACATCTACTCCAGCTACTGTGAGACCCGTGATGCCCCTCCGGTCCGACCCGTCACCGATCCTGGAAGGGCGGCTACTCCGTGTCTCCCCAAGGGGTCCGCCATCACCTTGTCTATGGAAGAGGGAAGAATCAAGTCCTCTGCAGCAGGAACCACCGAACCCCAGGGAGACAGGCAAGTGCTTTTTCATTCATTCTCTCAATTTGATGAAGTACCTTGTCTGATTCCTGCGGGCGGGGCTCAAGCCATGCAGTCCACTGAGCCCCCACCACCTGCTGCAGCCATTGAAATTGAACTTGCTGCCCCTGTGTCTCCTCCTATCCCCCTCAAGTGTCCGCTGGTGCCAGGGTTAGACCGCTGGACAGAGGAGGAACCTGCGGCCCTGGAGAACCTGGTTCCAGCCCCGCAGCTGCATCACGGAGAGAGGAGGAGGGCTACCAGTGAATTGGAACCGGAGCTGACGATGAGGCGTCCCCGGGCCTCCAGTGAGCAGCTCCCAGCGCCAGCAAGTAATGAATCTCCTGCCATCACGCCAAGTGAGCCGTCCATATGGGTTACAGCACCAGGGGATTCCAGGACTGCCAAGACCACATGCCAGCTTCGGAGGCCGCTGCAGCCGAGTGGGTGCCTGAACCCGACCTCCTGATTGAGCCTGGATCGTTGGAGTCCTGGACAGCGTTGGAGCTCGAGATCAGGCAAGTGCTCTATTTTGTCTCTCTATTTTCTGTATTAGAGCACTCTTGCCTGTCTCTTGGGGAGGAGGGACGGGTGCAGCCGGTCACTGCATCCGAGCTCGCCTCGCCGGGCTCCGCCGCTGCCGGTGATTCAGACCCCGTGTTTTCCTCTGTCTCGGAGCCTCCTTCCAGGGTCACCGGAGATGATCCAGCACTGCCCGCCATTTCCATGGGTCTGGGGTGGCCTCATGAGGTCATCCCAGGTGCAGCGTTGGCTCAATCGGAGTCCACCGTGGGTGCAGCATTGGCTCAATCCGAGTCCACCGTGGGTGCACCATTGGCTCAATCGGAGTCCACTGTGGATTGAGCGTTGGCTCAATCGGAGTCCACTGTGGGTGCAGCGCTGGCTCAATCGGAGTCCACGGAGGGTGCAGCGTTGTCCCTGCTGGGGTCCACCGCAGGGGCTTTAGGGATCCTGTCAGAGGCCGTGGTGGGAGCTGCTGATCCCCCACTGCCCGACACCATTGTGGTCCATTGCTCCTCCCCCTTCTCTCCTTCACTAGACGCCATTGGGATTCCCTCTATCCACTCCGGCTTCCTGCCATTGAGCCTTCCGGTGGGAAAGCCACCTCTGGGTTCGCCCCTCTGGTCCTGGTGGCTTAAAGATGCTGGCCGACCACCCGAGAGGCTTTATTACCGGAGATGGGACTTTGGTCGGCCGCCTGAACATTTTCTCTTTATTTGGAGTCTGGATGCCAGTAGGCCACCAGAACTATTTTTTGCTTTGCCTGCCGGTTTTCCCCATGCAAGTGCATTCATGGTTTTTTGCTCGTATATTGTTAAAAAGGGATTTTCCTTGCATTAATGTCTGAGTGAAAGTGTACATATGTTTTTGTTGTTGCCTTGTTGCAGTGTACCTGTGGTTTTTTGTGTATCCTCAGACTGTGATTTATTTGTACGTGGACATTTCTGTATGGAGGGTCTCACTTTGTATTTGCGGTCGGTTTTTCGCCACTCTTTATTTGAACTTGTAATGTTAGTATTGGCCACTCTATTTTTGTTTCAGAGTCGTGGATGTTTTTCATTTGATCTTTGAGGGTTTCTGTTTTCTTGTATCTTCCATCCATCCATCATCTTGCTGTTAGGAATTTTTGTGTATTTTCCTTCTAGTTTCTCTCCCTCCTAGCCTGGATTCCCCCTCCACCCACCCGAGGTTGGTTCAATAGTTTTTCTGGTTGGGGGGGCGGGCCTTTTTCTTTTTCTCTCTCTCTCTCTTGGATGTCACAGTGGGATGCCTGGAATGCGTCCCTTAAACGGGGAGCACTGTGGTGATCTGAGTGCGGATCAGCGCTGCACTCGAGTCACTCGATATTTTCCCTTTTTCCTCTGTATTTTTAGTTATATTATTATTTGTCTCTCTGGTGCTTTTACTGTGACAGCGCTGCAGCCGGACTTCCGGCTGTCAAGTCGAGCCAGTCCTGTCACAGCTGACTACGATTTGCTGATTACGTTTTCTCTTCACCTGTTGGCCCTTAGCTTTTGTGTTCAGTATTTAAGGTAGCAGCTGAGGCTCACTCCTCACTGTGACCTTGTCGTTCCAGACTAGAATCCCTACACCCGGTTCTAGTCTTTGTACAGTGTTAGGTTTCGCCCTCGCTCTCTGTATGTAAGTGTTTAATGTCTCGTTATTTCTCTCTTTATTTTACCCTTCGGGGTTGCATGTATAGGTATTTGTATTTCGCCCCACATGGCTTGTTATTTTGTCACTTTAATAAATATACAAACTCTCTGTCGGCATCTGGCGCCTCATTCATGCCCTGAAAGGGGCAAACATGACAGTCAGGATAAAGAGGGGCTGTGGAAACTGTGTGATTAATGGAGCAGATGAAGTGTGTGGTTAAGGAAAAAATCAGCCATAAATTATACATCGATAAGCAAATGAGAGCTGGGAGTAAAGAAGTGAACAGTTGTTCTCACGGACTTTGGTAACTAATGAGAAATGTGGATGAGGATTTATGGACAAAAACTGTTTTACTGAGACTGAATTCCAACAGAAAACACCACATTTGGTTGTTTATACTGGGAGTTGTTAGGACCTATAGGCATTATGCGACCATCTAGTGGTCATGTAAATAATGGCATGAAGTGACAGTGGAGTTGTACAGTTGTACAGTTACAGTTGTGTGTTAACTACAATTAACTTTTCACAATCCTAACGCTAAAGCCCCATTTCCATTCAGTTGCAGTGCAGGTTTAGCCCTTACCTCATCCACCCTCTTTAATCACTTATGATGTTGCTAATGTTAGGTGGCTAGCACTTTTGCTCGGGTAGCTAACACTGCCTGATCCAACTAATGTAAATTCATCTTAATGAATGACTGAAATAAAGCATCGCTGGTGAACAGGGGTGTGCGGTTTATGTGGCTGATACAATATGACAGGTCCCTGGAGTACAAGAACACCGGGCTGCACGGTGGCGCAGTGGTTTAGCACTGTGGCAGCACAGTTTTACCCTCGGCCGGGGGATCGCGGGGATCATGAGATCGTGGGTTCGATCCCAGCCCCCGACCAACAGTGAGCTGTGTGGAGTTTGCATGTTCTCCCCGTGTTGCGTGGGTTTACTCCGGGATTTCTCCGGTTTCCTTCCGCACACCAAAAAAAAAAAAAACATGTAGGTTTAGGGCGCTCGCGCACGCAGCGACCAGCAGCCGGTGGCTTGTCACTAGACTGCAAACCAAGTCTACCTACGGGTACAAATAAGTAACAAAAAAAAAAAAAAAAAAAAAGTACAGAAACACTTGTGAATGCCTGAATGGGAAACTGCTAAGAGAAGCTAGCTGCCTTGGGCCTGGTCAGAATATAATTAACTACAGTAAAATAAACTAAAATAACACCTAAAAACAATGCACTATATATGGTCAAGTGTTGGTAGATGAACAAGGATTCCAGTGGGAGTGGATAAAATTAATCAGACAGTTAAGCTAACACTAGACAGTCTTCCTGATCATCCTCTCGCAGCTGAGGGAAGCTGTAATGCGGTTAGACAGACCGACTCCAACCACCTAGCAAAGCTAATGCTAACAGTTTGATGTACTCGTACGGCAGCATAATGCAAGAATATAACCTACTGCAGCCAAGGTGGGAACAGGGATGTCTAGTGGGGTGACTGGAATTTAAAAGAAATGATAATAAAAATCATGTTTGTTAAGCTGACTCCATGGTATCACTGGTAGCTCTGAAGCTAATGCCTTGTGCTCAGAAACTCTGAGCAAGGACTGGATTGATATTACAACTAATTGCTTCTTTCTCCAATCCTTGCGTTTGTGCTTTGAAGTGGCACGAATCACAAGGTTCACTTGACAAGATGAAGTGAGAATGATATAAGATAATGCAAGAGACTGAGATCCCATGATAACATCAAGGGAGCCAAAATAGTTAGCTTAGTAAAATAAACATTTGAGTTGCAATCCATTCATCTGGATTCATTTGTGCTTTAATAAAGGGTAAGTAGCCTTTCAATTAAGGTTGGGCGATTAACCGAAATAAAACTGAAACTGACATTCGGGGTGTAGAACCAACATAATTTGCTCATGTCGGGTTTTTTTTTGGGGGGGGGGGGTGTTTACCCCCTCTCCCTGTTGTGTGCGTGCATGTGAGAGCTTCAAGACATGCCTGTGGACTTACAGGCATGGGCATGTGACTCTGGAAGCAGCGCGGTCAACGCTGTTCAGATGCAGCAGAACACAGGCAGAACAATTAAAGATGGCTTTTAACAAAAACAAACGCGCTCTCCATCGACAACTTACGTAATGAGTGACTCTTTATTTCATCTGAAGATGCCAAGAAAAAGCGAGCGAGGTGTGCAGCTACTAAAACTAAAAGGAGCAGAAGCTAAGTCGCTGTTAGCCTTTGACGACTATCCGCGTCATCTCAACTGCTTTACAAAGGGAATGGGCAAGCTAAGGCTGTATTCAAGAACCCGATAAGAGACTCATAATCACTATGTGGTGGTAATACAATCATGGGTGTGTAAAGGACACCTCCAATGCAGCTAACAAGCTAATTAGCGCACATGTGATATGACCCACAAACTCTCAAGAGGTATATGTTGTAAACACTGGAAAATGTTTATTTTGTGCGTGAAATTACAATAGGCCTGTTCTTTATTATATTATGCTCATCTATTACTAAACTGCAGTGATATGATTCAAAGATTTTTATTTGTCGATACTTCTATACATACAGGACATCCAGGAGAACTGAAATGCCATTTCTCTCTCTCTTAGTGGTGTGCGCAATATATAAGAAAAAAAGGAAAGGACGACAAACAGCAACAGCAGTCTATGTACAGTAATGCTACCTGTAGTGCAAATAAAGATAAAAGATAAAACCCAGCAATCCCAGAGTGCAAATAAAGATAAACGATAAAATGCAGCACTCCTATATACAGAAAAGGTAGAGCAGTAATACCTGTAATTGCAAGTCCAATGTAGTAGTGTAGGTGCAGACAGTGACAGATTGGACTGCACCTTATCAATACTGCAATGCAGACAGACAGCAGCAGGTATGGCATTTGTGCAAATGGTTACAGTACGGTTCAGAGACATACAGCAGCAGATGTATTACTGTTGGTGTGCCAAGTCTTTCTGTGCAAACAGCTGAGGTAGTTATTGTGAGGGTGAGTGTGTTACAATTCAGGGTTGGGGGGGTGGGAGTGGGCAGAGTTCAGGATCCCGATGGCCTGGTGAACAAAGCTGTTTACCAGTGTTGTGGAGTGGGCCCAGAGGCTCCGGTACCTTTTCCTTGAGGCCAGGGGGCTGAACAGGAAGTGTGAGGGGTGGGAGGTAGCGCATGCAATGTTGGATGACTGTGCGGGTGTGGTAGATGTCTGAGAGGGGGGCGGGGGGGGGGCACTGATGATCTCGCTGGCTGCCTTCACTGTGTGTTGTAGTGTCTTCTGGCAGGAGGCAGTGCAGCTTCCATACTACACCATGATGCAGATGGTGAGGATGCTCTCAATGGTGCCCCGGTAGAATGAGCACATGATGGGGGTGGGACTCGTGCTCTCCTCAGTTTGCGGAGGAAATAGAGGAGAGTTTGAGCCTTCTTGGCCAGTGATGTGGTGTTGTTGGACCAGGAAGGGTCCTCAAAGATGTCCACCCCCAGGAACTTGGTGCTGCTTACCCTCTCCATAGCTGCTCCATCGATGATCAGAGGGGGATGCTGTATGTGTCTTTTCCTGAAGTTCACCACAATCTCCTTGGTTTTTTCCATGTTCGGGAAGAGATTATTGTCTTTACACCACTGGACCAGTTGGCGCACCTCATTTCTGTAGTTGGCCTCTTCATTGTTGGTGATGAGGTCCACCACCGTCATGTCATCTGCAAACTTGATGATGTGGTTGGTGTTGTAGGCTGGTACGCAATCATGGGTCAGCAGGGTGAAGAGCAGTGGACTAAGCACACACCCTTGTGGGACCCCTGTGCTCAGCATGATGGTCTTGGAGGTGTTGCTGCCACCCCACACGTTCTGTGGCCTCCCTGTGAGAAAGTCCAGCACCCAGTTACAGAGAGAGGTTTTGAGTCCCAAGAGTCTGAGTTTTTGTATCAGGTGCTGGGGGATGATTGTGCTGAATGGTGAACTGAAGTCCAAGAACAGCATTCACACACAGGAGTTCTTTGAGTCCAGGTGGGTGAGGGCTGGATGGAGAGCAGCAGCGATGGCATCTTCTGTGGATCTGTTTGACCTGCATACAAACTGAGATGGGTTGTGGGAGGGAGGGAGGATGGACTTGATGTTCTGCATGATCAGCCACTCGAAGCACTTCATTATGATGGAGTCAGGGCTACTGGCCGGTAATCGTTGTAGCTGGACGGGGCGGGTTTCTTTGAAACTGGTATTATGTTAGCAATTTTGAAACATGTGGGGACAACAGCTTGACTGAGGGAGATGTTGAAGATTTTGGCAAGGACATTCTTAAGCTCTTCTGTACAGTCCTTCAGAACGCGACCTGGTATGTTGTCTGGTCTAGCTGCCTTGTGTGGGTTGATCCTGGAGAGGGTCCTCTTGACGCTAGCTGCAGCCAGACTTATAGCCTGCTCGTCTGGGGAGGAGTGGTCTTCTGTGCTGATGTGCTGTTTTGTGTTTCAAAGTGGCCAAAGAAGTCATTTAGGTTGTTGAGCAGCGTGATGTCATTCGCACAGGTCTGAGGTGGAGGTTTGTAGTTGGTGAGGGTCTGTATGCTACACCAGCGAGAACGTGCATCTCTGATGTTGCTGAAGTAGCCAGATATTTTCTTGCTGTACTGTCATTTTGCCTCCTTGATACCACGGGACAGGTTGGCCCTAGCTGTTGTTAGTCCTGCAGTGTCACTGGTCCTGAAGACTGCGTCCTGAGCCCTCAGGAGCCTGTGGACCTCTGCTTTCATCCATGGCTTTTGGTTAGCATCAACAGTTATGGTTTTGTAGTGAGTGACAGGTTCAGGTTACTTTATTTGTACCCGTAGGTAGATTTGTTGATGATGTTGACATCATCAATGTATTTAGCTATGTATGCTACAACAACCTCGGTGTACTCCTCTATGTTTGTGTGTCCATTGTGAGTGGCTACATGCTTGAAAGTGTCCCAGTCTGTAGTGTTGAAGCAGTCTTTCAGAGCATCCATGACCCTCTCTGGCCACACACGTACCTGCTTTTTTGTAGGTCTGATGGCTTTCACTCTGGGTCTGTATGCAGGCCTTAGCAAGATGGTAATGTGATCAGAGAGACCCAGGTGGGGGAGGGGGAGGCTCTGTATGTACTTTTGTGAGCTGTGTACACCAGGTCCAGCAAGTTATCTGCGCTTGTTGGGAAGTCCACACGTTGGTGTAGTTTTGGTAGGAGGGTCTTTAAATCTGCATGGTTGAAGTCTCATGCTGTGATGAGGAATTCGTCTGGATGCACTGTCTGTGTCTCACTTATAGCCTGATAGAGTTCATTTAGTGCTCTAGGCTGCGTGTCCACCAAACGTGTTTTTTGTCACCCGACCACCCTGAACATCTTTTTTTCAGCGCTTGTGCGCTGCGCTCTGGAAAAAAAAGGTCTGTGCCCTGTATCCCAGCCAACAGCTTGTCACTCACAGTTCAGCACTTCCACTTTTCCTATCATCTGACTTTTCTACTTATTTTTTAACTACTTGAGGGTTTAGGTCGCAGATCTGCACCATCTAAAATAAATAAATATAAGTAAATATTTCCCTTCAGAAACTAAATAATCCCTTTTAGAAACATAGATGGCAAAATTTGGAGCAAATGCTTCCTCCCTGTTGCACAATTGTTTATACATCTCTTCTTCTGCGCCCCCGAAGTGATATCAGATTCGACGCGGTTCTGGTTTCGCTGAACTCAGTCCTCCAGTATTTGTATTGTATACTTTATTGATCCCCAGAGGGAAATTGAGGGCATCCACCTGGATGGATGAAGCAGCCACGGTACGGCGCTATCCCTTAACCATTCACACACACATTCACACCTAGGGCTACTTTAGAGTCTCCAATTAACCTAACCTGCATGTTTTTGGCCTGTGGGAGGAAACCGGAGAAATCCCAAAGTAAACCCACGCAGATACGGAGAGAACATGCAAACTCCACACAGATCACTGTTGGTCAGGGGCTGGGATTGAACCAGGGATCCCATGGCCAAGGGTGAGTTGCTGTGCTGGTGCAGTGCTAACCACTGCGCCACCGCACTGCCCATGCAGTGCAGACCAGTAAGCTATATAGGCCAAAAGCATGCAGGTTAGGTTAACTGGAGACTCTAAAGTGGCCCTAGGTGTGAATGTGTGTGTGAATGGTTAAGGGATAGCGCCGTACCGTGGCTACTTCATCCATCCAGGTGGATGCCCTGAATTTCCCCTCTGGGGATCAATAAAGTACACGAAATATCAAAAATATGTGTCTGCAATCTAGTGATGTGAAATGCTTGGTACATCTGGATTTATATTGGGGGGGTTTTCCCCCATACTTTTTGACCAATCACGTGACAGGCACAGATCTGCGACACCAACCACAGGCCGACACCAACCACCAACCACCTGCGACACCAACCACAGGAGAGACAGATCATGTAATCAAATGTAATCCTTAAGGAGTTAATAGCAGTCTCTAAATAACAATGGATAGGAAATGTATTCTAGCATTGGTAGCAGCTCTGGATGCAAAATAAGATGACACGGAAAACAGGAGTCTGAGTCCAGACTGTGCCGGTGTCCTATGTCCCGCCCTTCCTTATTCTGATTGGCTGCTTAGAAGGTCTGACTTTGACAAGCACAGCTGTAGTCTGAAAAGTTGAAATTTTTTCAACTCTGAGCACCCTGAGCGCCGCGTCAAAAAGCGGCCACTGCAGAGAGTGTTTCAGTGCCGAGGACGCTCAGTGCTGTAGATGCTGAACTACATAGAGAATGAATAGAAAATAGTTGCCCACAGCGGAAAAAAACATGTTTGATGGACACGCAGCCTTACTCCTCTCACTGATGGCAGTGGCCGGGACATACACAGCGACTAGCAGGACAGATGTAAATTCCCTTGGCATGTAGACTGGTTGGCACTTGATGATCATAAACTCCACCAATGGGGAACAGTGTTTGCGCACAGCCGTTGCATGTCGGCACCTAGCGTTGCCGATGTAAACACATACCCCTCCTCCACTGGTCTTCCCTCCTTCCATGAACACCCAATCAGCATGATAGCCTGTTCGCCCTGCTAACTGAATAGCAGAGTCCGGGATATTGTCATTCAGCCATGTTTCTGTAAAGATAAAAACACAGCAGTTCCACGCATCACGTTGCATAGTTCTCAGGAGCTGTATGTGGTCTATTTTGTTTTCTAGTAAACGTACGTTGGCCAAAATGAGGGAAGGAATCGGGAGTCTGTGTGAGCTATCGGCTAGCTTCGTTCGGATACCTCCGTGTTTACCTCTCTTTTGTCTCCGCTCACAGCGTCTACAGCATCTCCATTTGGGATGAGATATAGCAGTCGAGGCCGGGGGTGTGGAGGTCTGGTGGAGAAGTCCTAGGCCATGGAGGTCCTTTGTAACGCTCTGATCCAAGATGTAATGGAAGGTATGGTATGGTACAGAGGATGCTATAGTCACCACCCTGCACTCTGTCATTACCCACCTGGATCAGAAAGACACCTACGCCAGACTCCTGTACATTGATTTCAGTTCAGCATTCAACATCATTATTCCCCAGAGACTGATAGAGAAATTACTCCTTCTTGGTCTGAACACCGCCACATGTCTCTGGATCCTGGATTTCCTGACTGAGAGACCTCAGTCTGTCCGGGTTGGAAACAACATCTCCAACTCTGTCACGCTGAGCACCGGATCCCCTCAAGGCTGCGTACTCAGTCCACTGTTGTTTACACTTCTAACACATGATTGTGTATCCAGACACGAGGGGAACCAGATTATTAAGTTTGCAGACAACACCACGGTGGTGGGACTTATTCAGAGGGATGAGGAATCAATGTACAGGGAAGAAGTGAGAGACCTGGAGGGCTGGTGCAGGGAGAACAATCTGGTGCTCAACGTGGACAAAACGAAGGAGATGATTATCGACTTCCGGCAGTCACAGCCTGAACACGTCCCCCTCAGCATCAGCGGCCGTTTAGTGGAGAGAGTGGAGAACATCAAGTTCCTCGGAGTGCAGATCTCGCAGGACCTGACCTGGAGCAAGAATTCCTAGGGGATCAGGAAGCGGGCCCAGCAGAGACTGCACTTCTTGAGGAAACTCAAACAGGCCTCTCTCCCCATCTGCATCCTCAGGACCTTCTACAGAGGTGTGGTGGAGAGTGTTCTGACGTACTGCATTGCTACATGGCTCCAGCTGCAGTATGTCAGACAAAAAAGCTCTGCAGAGGATAGTTAAGGGAGCTGAGAGGGTAATTGGAGTCTCCCTCCCCTCTGTCCAAGAACTTTTTCAGAACCGTTGTAGGAGCAGGGCACTGAACATTGTCAAGGACCGTTCTCACCCTCTGCATAAACATTTTGAACTTCTGCCATCTGGCAAACAATTCCGGAGCATCAGAGGCAGAACCACCAGACTGATTAACAGCTTCCTTCCACAAGCTGTTAGGATGCTGAACAGTTGATCCAGAATCTCTCGTATACACTACTGCACCTACGGACATTATGTACATTATTTGTATATTATAGTTAGTTAGTTTTTTCAAGTATGTCTCAGGGATGCGTAAATGGATGTGGTGGGGTGGGGGGTGAAGATATGTGTGAGTGTGTCTTAAATCATGTTCTTCTACTTATATGGATGCCGAGAGAAACGCAATTTCATCTTGCCTGCACTACTGTTGTATGTACAGCAATATGACAATAAAGGTTGATTTGATTTGATAATGTTTGATCATATTCCTTATCTCCAGAAGGCTGTGGCGACTGTAACTTGTGCACAGCGTCATATACAGACATCAAACACATGAATATACACTTAAGCGTAATTTAAACACTAAATGTCACAAAACACAAAGAGAGAAGGGAGGTCGCTGCGTGTTCATGCGCCACCTAGTGATGATGATACCACTCGTGTATTATTGCTGACTTAGAAAAAAATGAAAACTGACATGAAAGGATCAGTTAACCGTGATGCTGATTTAAGGTCAAATTGCTTAGCCCTACTGTCGATTTTAATTCTGTGCAGTGTTTGTATGTGATGTCACATGATTTGCGCTCTTGGATAAAGTGGCAGAGGAACAGACATCAGAAAATAATGAGCAATATTTAAAAGCAAGTCCTGAAATACAGCAGATAACACCGTACTTCCTTCCATGACTGGATGTGACATTTGTCAAAAACAAACTCGTAGTAAATTTCTAGCAATGTGTCGTGGACAGCTGGTTCTGTGACCCAACACACTACTGCACTGCTGGTGGAAAGATAAGCACTGACCAGAGTGGGAACTATCTGTTCTGGCAACTATTTCATTAATCATAACCAAGTATTTCAATGCCTAACCCTCACCATTAAACTGTGTCTTTAAAACAAATGCATCAACTGTTCATCTTATTGTCATGAACTCAATAAATCCACATTAAACTACAGGAACAAAAGACAAATTACTCCTAAGCAGGTGGATTTACTTTCTGCAGACATACTGTACAACACTTTAGGCATGTGAGTTTGGTTGGATTGTGCAACACGTGCTTATTCCGCATTGAAAAGATTATTACTTTGAAAAATCACTTCCCTTTTCAAGTGTTTATAAAGCTGAGTTTATATGTGAGCACAAAATGTTTGGACAGTTTGACAAATTATCCATAGGAAGATAAAGACGAAGGCCATGGCACCACCAAGGGTGTTTATGATTTGATTTCAATTATCACAGCAGAGCAGGAAAAGGAGAGTTAATATGGCAAAATATTTATCATGGGGGAGCATGATGGTAAAGGAGTGGAGGAGCTAAGGATGTAAAGTGCAGAGGAGCAAGTAGAGATTAATGTGCCACTCCTGCCCCAGATGATTTTAATAAACAAGAAACAGTGCACACTGGCTGGACGATTTTAAAAAAAATATGCTCTGACATTTTATAGACTAAAGTGTGACCATAATAAATTGCTCCCTGTGTCTAAAAGAGAAAAGAAGGAAAAAAGGTATGAGGGGGAAAAAAATCAAAAAGCAGAAGAAATTGTGACCCATGCTGGCAAAATGAGTCATTCTGAGGAAATTATCAAAACTGAGGTAACGTTTTTTCCATATTCTGCATTGAAAGACCTTCAAAATGATATTTAATTTGTCGAAAGTGCGCAAAAAACTGACCCAGAAGTAGACCATTTGTTTATATTTTGGCTAGATTTAAAACTCGCGTTCGATCGGTCAGGAGTTACGTCTGTCGCAAAAACATATGTATTTTTAGAAAGTATGTTTTCTAATGATACCAGCCACTCATGGGTTTTTTCTGGGGACTTGCCGCTAGCAAAGAGTCATGATTTATGACTTCTCCTGCCTGCAGCTCGCAATGACGCGGTGCACATTCTGACTCATTTTGCCAGCACAGGTCACAATTATTGAATATACAACAAAAGTTGCAAATTTATGAGAAAAGTCAAAATGATAAAGATATAAATTTATGAAAAAGCTGCATATTAAAGAGAAAAAAACCCCAAACTTAAAAGAAAAAAATCCGATTTATTTAAAAAAAAAAAATCTAATTTGCAAAAATGTTGCACATTTATGAGAACAATGTTGCAAGTTAATGGGGTCACAGATATACGTACGTATGAGGAAAATGTAAGAAATTTATGATTAAAATGTCAAATTTCAAGTAAACAAAAGCATATTTTACAGTTTCACAAGATAAAAGGTTGCCAATTTACAAGAAACAAAAATTCACAGGAGAAACATTCCCCAAAAAACAGTATCAAGAAATAATAGAAAGTTACTGAAAGATTTAAATTTAAAGATAAAAATCAAATGTTTCGTGGATTTTTTCAGGCAAAAGTAGCTCAAAATTTTTATGGTCACCAACCCCACACTAAAAAGAATATTGAACTATAATATTAAACATATTTTATTGGAAAACGTAAAAAAAATCCCAATAAAACTTTTACACAAAAGTAGTTACGACTAGACAAATATTTACTTTCTTTAATCCTATGTGCAAAAACGCATTAACCCACAGGGACCCTTCAAATATTAGTGACACTCGTACTGCTAAGCACAAAAAATGTGCTTTTCATAAGGTAGCTATAAAATAATTATACATTAATAACATATTCTACCTTTCATTGGGGTATTTTTTCCACCTACATCTGACCTAATAATCGATTTTAACCATTTAAATGCCAGGTTTTGTCATGATGCCACCATGATTTTAGATTTAAAAACACTGGAAAAAATGAATAATTTTCAATACACTACATGTAATTTTTTTTTGTATTGAATTATTACAGCCTGATGTGTTAATGGTTAGCAGCAAGGAGAGGTGCCACAGTTGTCCTATGTGGAGCTGGTGTTTCAGCTCCGCACATGATTTGTGGCTATAGCTTCTGATTTGTTGATTCATTGGTTCCAGCTGGCAGGTTGAGCCCTGAGCTTAGGCCCTTGCCAGTCTACAGCCACACCCCTCTCTCTGCCAGACACTCACCAGCTGTTAGTTATTTTCTCATTTGTTCCTGCCCACACACATGCACGCACACTCACATACACTCATCCTGACACGCACTCATACACAGACTCCCACCACACACCTGCACCCACTTGTCACTCATTAGCCTGCTTGGTATTTATTGGGTGACAGTGGGTTCATTCAGTGTCGTGACGTAAGTCAGCATTGCAAAGTCAACACTACATAGTTCAGTCTGTAGTACCAGCCTATGTTGATGTCCTGAAGCTCTTGGTTCCTCTTCCCTTTGGACTACTACGGCGTTGTTTTTTCCCAGAGCCCGCTGAGCTCCGACACCGAATGTAAGTCTTCCTCCGTCATTAACTGCCCTTCTTTATCCACTACTCGGTTCCATCATGGGAGTGAGGGCTCCTCCTTCTACCAACTAACTCGGATGTCCAACGCTTGTGTGCCAGACTGTATTCCTACTCAACATTTTTCTGTATTTTTGAGTTTCCCCTTTCTGTTAATAAACACGTTCACTTCACCTGCGTTTTGGGCTCAAACTAATTCAACTGTTCGCTGCAAGACTACACAGCGGACATGACAACAGTGCCATCTAGTAAAAATATCATGGTTTTTCTCTACATGCCAAACATGGTTAAAATGGCACCATCTGGTGGAGAATAGTAAAAATGATCAATTCCAAGGCAAAAGCCCAGATTGACACCCAGATATAATAAAATACATGTATTATGCTTTAATGGAAGGATAGAAACTTTCTCACAGACGTTGGCATGTAAGAGATTCACACATATAAAGTGACAGAGCCAACCCCCTTAATAAATGGTCTGATAATCACCCCTTTGAAGAAGTACACTAAAGGGCCCTCGCCTGAAGGGGATGAAGTGCTTTTGAAGAGGTAGAGGAGGCAAGTGGAGGGAGATGAAGAGATAGATAATAGGGATTAAACAATGGAGAGAAAAAAGCCCCAAGTAGTTTCAGACATAATGGCTTCCAACCTGTACAGTTTATGGTGAAAACAGGCCATAAAAGTGGACAGGTGGGATTGATTGTGTGAAAGTAATCTACTCAGAAGGTGGAAGAAAGGGTTAGAGGCAAAATACCCCAAAACAAGATCTAGTTTCACATGTCATTTTTTCCCTACCTTGAAGCAATGTGTGGAAAAAAGAGAATTTTTACATTTGCAATGAATCTGTGTGTTTTCTACGGATCACAATAGCACAGAATTTACGTGGTGTGTGTTAGAGGGCAGAAATTTGAGATGATCCTTAATGTGTCCAAGGAGATAATTATTGTATAGCTCTGCCCTAATACACACACACATGCACATATATAGCTACAGAGTAGTCTAAGGCTTCTTCTGAACAGATGTAATATGATCATTGGGTCCCCACATGAAAAATAAATCCCTCCTAACTATTGTGTACATGTATGCAAGTGTGCATATAAAATGCTTGCATGTTTCACAACAGAGACTGTGCAGAAAGAAAGAGTTAGATATAGGGACGGGCAATATGGCCTAAAAATGATATTTTTTTTTAATCACCCTTTTATTGTCATTCAATCCATACGACCAATCATGTACAGTACAGCAAAATTGTGTTTCTCCTGTCTACAGTGTTAATCACACACACCCCATATATAGAATCAGAGGGCCGCTGCCATGCAAGGTGCCGCCACAGATTTCCCTCCTCCATTCCATTATTGCTGAGCACCAAGCTGGACGGCAGGAAGTTCCGCTTTTATATGGTCTTCGGCATGACCCGGCTGGGATTTGAACCCCTGCCTCCCAGGTGTGGGGCGGATGCTCTACCAACTGAGCTCCCACTCCAATATCACAATAATTCTGTGAATTTTCAGGATAACGATATTTTTCACGGTATTACAGAATACAGTTTTTTTTTATTTTAAATTTACACCAAAACGATAGTTTCACAGGCCAGTGTTATTTACTTTCAACATATTCAGGAAAAACAAAACAACTCTTATTTCTCCAGTTTATAAACAGCAGCTCAGATTTAGTTTAAAATATTTTTTTGTTCTGTATCAAATATTACAAAAAAATAATATAAAACCGTTTACATCTAAGTGCACAGAGATGTCAGGTTTTATGCTGAATCACTTTACCTGCATTGTAACTTTCATTGCATGGACCTCTCCTGGGACTTTTTGGCTCTTGTCACACTGAACGGATGTTGTTGGGGTTTTTTTTCCTTCTTCAGGTGGTTGAATAAAATCAAGATGAAGCAGCCAAAACAGAATAAAAATAGAGAGCAGTAAGTCGCTACTTCCGCATATGGGACCTTAAATCGGAAAAAATCTCCATTAAAATGAATGGGCATGAGCGAAATTATCTTTTGATCCCAATCGAATTTTGCCACGAGTTACACATATGATTTTTGTCAATTTAAAAGATAATTTTCCACGTAATTAACAGTGTAGGTTGTTGTTGTCTAACTGTTCAGGTATAAGGCTGTGAAAATACATAAATTAAAAGACTACAAACACAGACACGTAACTTACATCACTGTTTTCAAAGGGCGCCCAGGGGGAAGTAATTAACAGTCTCGTGGATTAGGTCCAGCTCCCAATATATATTTGTGTTGTTTTTCTCCTTTGTGGATCCTTTCATCGGTCAGAAAACAGGAGGTGAGTTTTGAGAAAGGAACTGTCATGATCGTGTTTAGTGAAGTGGGATGATGGGAGATGTAGTCTGCTAAGCGTTTTCACAAAAAGTAAATATTACTCTGTTATTACATGACAGCAGACAACTTTAATTATGTGGAAAATTATCTATCTACCTATAAATGCAAGATATCTCTGTCTGTTTGTGTGTCTGTCTGTCTGTGTGTGTTCCTCAGATGTCTCTCAAACCGTTCGTCAGACTGGCCTAAGATTTTAAACATGTTTTGCTGAGGTTACAAGGGTGTGCATCCCCGAATATGAAGTCACTCAGTCAAAATATGTAATTTTTATCAATGAAAATTTAGTCACCGCTCTGTGTCTTCATGCCCTGGCTTCAAGAAGTGTGGGTGGGGTTTCGGATTGGCTCAGTGCTCTTTGGATAATACGCTGCATCACGGCCATGCTGACTGGACAATACGCGGCATCACGACCATGCTGATTGGATAACACAGCATCACAACCTGTCAGTCACCACAGTGCTTCGCAAACAAAGGTTTTATAATTGCTTTGCTGAGGTTATGAGGATGTGCATCTCCGAGTATGGAGTTGCTCAGCTTTATACCATAAAGTTGGTGTAGCTCTGTGTGTGTATTTGCTGCAGGCAGCAGCTGAGCAGAGCTCTGTAGGGTTTTTCCTGTGAACAAACGCTGCAAATATGCCATTATAGGGTAGCTCCAAATAAGAAGCCTATTCAATTATTCCTTTTATCACTGGATTGTAATTTTGTCGGCTCCGATGGCACAACAACTTAAAAAAAAAAAAAAATTGGGGGGGGGGGGAGGCTGACACCGTCGGACAAGCAGGCACACAGTAATGGCACATTTACTGGATGCTGCAAATTCCCTTTTCCCTTTAAACGGCACACTGACTCCTGGCTGCTGCGTAGCTCTAAAGGATAATTTGGCATATCGATGGCTGAAATGCAAAACCTCCTATCTGCAGGATTTTCTGATTTGCGGATCTCACTTTGAATGATGAGAACAAGGAAGGTTGCTCATATCTGTCTGCAAGACAGTCCCACCCTTTACTGTGGCAATTACTCTGATGAAAAAAAAAATAGCACAGCATTCTACAATCCCAGGGAGCCAAGCCCAGCCTGCCCAATTAATGGGACGGAGTCTCGGCTGCTGTTTCACCCATGCCACCGCTGTCTTTTGTGGCACTGTGGGTTCAACATGGTGCTCCACCCCGTGCACGGCTATCTAAAAATTGAAAGTTAATAATATCACCATGATTGTGGAGCGGAATGGCCAGATCAACTGCATATCACATGCAGACATATATGCACACTCTTTGACTAAACAACGACTGTGACAAAAACCGCCCAAATAACGAAATAAATCATTTTCTCTTTACTGACAACTGGGCAACACTGATGCAGCAGTTGGAGCCAAATGGGTCATTCTTCTGAGTACAATAATGTTGGGTGTTTTGTACTTATAATATTGCTAAAATATAAAAGGATGCACTACAATGGGTCTCAAATATTTGTAAAAGTGTCCTGTTATAGTACTGCATGAGTTTATTGATGATAGACTATAAACTACACATATAAACTAAAACAATTACAGTGTTTCCTCTGGCTTAAAGACCTTGGCGTGGTGGCAACATATTTTTCCCGGGGGGGGGGGGGGGGCATACCAGAGTATGTTAATTTTATAATATTTATTTCTTTAAAAAATTTTACACAGTAACGTTGCATATGGAACTTACCATTTGAAGTATTGTACAACCGCCGCTTGAATATTGGGCCAGTTGGGGTCCCACCCAAGACGTCCTGTGTTTAGACTTTTTAGTGGTGTTATCTTTCTTTCCTTCCTCTGCCTGAACACTTCCCTCTCCTTGGCTCCTCTCTTCTGTCTCATCTTGCCCTCTCTGAGCTCTGTCTAATTCAGGTTCTCTCTCTGTCTATGGTGGTATACAAACAGGTTAGAAAATATCAAGCGTCATGTTTTGTCCGGCAGGATTTTTTTGTCATAGTTTACATAAATGACAAAAATGTGTATTTTTTGTAGTTTTATTCTAGTGTCTCTTTTTTCCATTGAGAAAGCAGGGAAGGGAAACAAACATTCATAATAGTAATGTACTCAAGCATACTTAAATTATATGATCAGGTGGGTATAGTAACCAGAAATTCTACTCATGTAAAAGCAGTGTTTTGAAATTAATAATTAAAAGTAGGCAACAAAAAATTTCTAATTGAGTTAAGGGTACAAAGAGCACCCACTTAAAAACTTGAGCAATGACTTCAGTCTTGAAGGTTTGGGGTTTTTCCTCAAAAATTTATAGCAATTTTCTTAAGTTTTCTACTTTTCTCTGTAAATCTAAAGTTGAAACCATTTTCCTCAAATTTGTAATTTCCTCTTGTAAAATTGACTTTTCTTGTACATTTGAAACTTTATTATAAATTTGTGGATTATTTTATGACTAATTTTTGTCTGTTTTTTTAAATAAAATTACTGGGGGGGGGGTAGATAAATTTGAAACAGACTGTGGTAATTTTTTTTTACTTTTTCATTATAACAATTTACATTTTTGACCATAATTTTGCAGTCAGACCAGAACAATAATTTAAGTCTGATTACAAAGAAAAAAAAAATAAAATTGTATTTAATGAAATAAATTAACTTAAATGACCAAGGATGCCATTATTTCGGTTATAATATTTCTTTATATTTATAGGTTTTGGGTTTTTTTTTTTTTAGAAATCTCCTCACCACCCAGACAGCAGGAAAAACCTCCCTTAGTTTGAAATCAAATGTTGGCACATTTAGTTTGTCTGAAGGCTGCTGACAGATTGAAGTCACTGACTTTTGGTCATCTTAACCTGCCAGGTTCAAAATAGGGAACTGTAGCGGACTCTAAAGACATAATTCACCACAATATGTGTTCATGTACAGAATGATCTGCTTAGGCAGTTATAGCTGTGCGCTCAAGCTTTCTCATCAGGCACCTCTCTAGGTAGCCGCTGAAGGACCTCAGTTTAGAGCTAGCGTTTTTAGCTGTTGTTTTATATCACTGCTGCTGGAGAATAAAAACGGCACGCCTGCTCGTGCGAGAAAAGAGAGAAATTGCCAGTCTTTTCATTCCTGCAACTCCTACAGAACATAACTTAATATTGTAGTGGCTGGTGAAATATATCCTCAGCAATTCATCAGTCCCCCTGCCTTTCCCTTCATATGAAGCCGGATGCATATGAATTCTAACCACATCTCTTAGCAAAGCGACTCCTCCATTATTGCCCCCGTTTCCAGCGGGTTAAAACCATGATAAATGCCTATAGTGCTTACATACCTCTTATGATTTTTTTCCACGTTTAAAGTACTTTAATAAACTCATGTTTCTGTCGGACAGTCACATTTAGCGAGACACTGCCTGCTGACTGACTGGAAAACTCGTGTGAGCGGGGCGCTTCTAAACTCGGCGCGGATGACGGCCACGCGCGTTGTTCGTGTGCGCACTTGCAGAAAGTCATTGCTTCATATATTTTTCTTAATAAATTCACATCACCTTGGGGTGGCGGTAAAATTTCTGGTGCGGCGGGCTGCCACGGAGAAATGTTACCAGAGGAAACCCTGAATTATAATGATGACTGAACAACTCCTGTTTCCCAAAGTGCATGATACAACACTTATGAATATAAGTCATAAAAGATCACACAAATAAGTCAACAAACAAATAAACAAGGGTCCTTAAACATTCGCTAATACTCGCTGTCCCATTCATTTTCAATAATTCTGTAATTAATATTCACACTGTGGCGGTAAAGAATTATAAGCAGCGAACTGAGGGTTTTAAGTAGGTTTATTAAATCATACCGCCATCATAGGAACTCGCTCCAGCCCTTGTGCAGGCAGGCTGGAGCGGGTCCTCAGGCTCTCAGCAGCAGTAGTCAGAAGTAGTGGTAAGAGTGAGAGAGTGAGCTACAGAGCAATGCAGCTTTTATACCCAACTACAGACAATACATGAAAGGCATGGGACATTTACATCACAGTAAGAGCAGGAAGCATGAACACAATGCATGAATGGCACATTAACATCACAGTACTGAGCAGGAAAAAGCTCGACGAAGCGAGGCTGCCTGTTGACATTAATACACACATTTCACTGTAATGTTAATCGCTCCAGATGCGCGCTCTGATTGTCCCAGTCTGTTGTGGGGGTTATCCACACACACAATCAAATAAATATTAGTGTTCGGTCCCCAGCTCAGTTTGTGTTTTGAAGCGGCATGGATAAGAACAGAGTTTGAAATGCAAGATTGCGTGAGAATTATATAAAATAACACGAGATTAGACACACCTGAGTGAGACCAAGAAGGACCGACGACAACAAGGAAGAGTGACGTACCGGCTCTCCACCTGGATTTTTATACAAGCCAAAACTAAGCTAATACAAGTGGGATAAAATGACAAAAACAATAATTTCAAAAAAGTAATATCATGCAGCAAGCATAATTTAGTGTCATATCTGATAGGCCTATCCACTACTACATATGTAGGCTAAACATCTAATAAAGAAAGAAAATCTCTCAGCATGAAGACTGACCTGTTTAAATTAGTGGTGTTGGCATTATCGCGTTAATCACCCGTTAACGTTTTGCCCCCGTTAATGGCAACAAATATTTTGATCGCAGTTAATGGCAGTTAACGACAGAAAGCGCAAACAGTACTTTTTGGCCAAGCAGCTCTCCGTACCAAAGTCACTCTGGCCACAGATACTGTTCGCACCATGCAGACATTGTGAAGTCAAACAAGCTGGATTGCAGCCATGGAAATCCCCAAAGTGCTGCCATGTTTAAGTTTACAACGCTATCTGTCAGAGCTCTCACCTGTATAATTGTTACAGCCTCTTCCAAAACTTTGCCTGGATGTTGGGTTGTTCTTCTTCTGTGGAAGCTAGCTAGCTGGCTAGTAGCTACATGCTAGGTTGTAGCTGACCTCCAGCAGCTGGCACGGACGCAAATTCGCCTGTTTTCATCCTCATAGCTTTGGGCCCAACAGTTGGTGAGTACCAGTCTAAAAAAATTCTCAAGCTGTGTTCGTAATGTTCACTCACTCCCCCGCCATTTTTGCAGCACGGTGGGGTGTCATCACGGGCGAGAAAGTTGTTTGTTTATGTTTGCAATTTTTCTGAAAAGGGATATTGTGTCTGTTGTGACAAACGAGGTTTTGTGTTGATCTGCTTAAAAGTTGTGGATGCTTGCTATGGTAGAAAGAGCAAGCTCCATTTGTGGCTGCTGGCTGGTCGGATGCTGTGTTGTGTTGCAGTGACATTAGTGAGCCCTGGCATTCTGTTGTTTGCACATGCAGTCTACTTTTGAGAATTTTCTGGAGAATATTCTGGATAGTTTTTGTCATTGATGGATATAGATGTCATGGATGGATATGTTGAGAGCTTTCGTAAACCTGCAGGTGAAGACAGCAAGCATGTCCACTCCCGTGTTCATGCCAAACTTGAAAAATTACCGACTTAAGGTACACTGTATCTGTATGGAAAAACATGCGATTAACGCGTTAACGCGCAAGGGAATCCTGCCTCTTGGCCAAGACTCCCTTGAAAAAGAGGGTTTTAATCTCAATGGGATTTTCCTGGTTAAATAAAGGTTAAAATAAAATAAAAATCAGTCGTGATTAATTCAACATTCCAAAAGATTAATCACAATTAAAAATTTTAATCGTCCAACACCACTAGTTTAAATTAAATATCACTCAATGAGAAACTATGTTTCAGGAACTACAGTCTGGTGAGAATATGGCAAATAAGTCAAACACTGCTGAATCCCTTTTTGACAGTGCTTTGTGATGGACCCTTTCTTGAGGTAGGCTGTCATATTCTTATTGTGTCATATGTGCTAATGATCTGTTTGGAGAAAACTTGGGTTACCTCATGCTACTGAACAAGCCGAGCACTGCAAACACCAGTGCCAGCAGGACCCGTTTTTAGCATCGGAAGCTTCCCCTTCACTCCTTTGCATTTTTCCCCCTCCTTTTCAGGGTGGTGCGAATAGAACAGTGGTGGTAATCTGGGCCTAGATGCCTCGAGTGTAGTGTGAGTGTGTAGGTATGCATGTGTGATCCAAATGTGTATCAGATAGCAGGTAAGTGTCCCTGGATGGATGGATGAATGGATGGAGGGGTGTATTTCAGGGTGTGTACTGATCTATTTTAACACGGATCTTTACTTCTAGTAATGAGTAGGTCTAACTGTGCAATGTCCACACACTGCTGAATTCCACATATGCAGGCCAAAAGCAAACAAAGCAGTACAAGCTGGAGCCAAACAAGTTCTGTATCTCTTTTATGAGGAAAAGATGGGCACTGATTACATCTTTAGTTTGGTTTTAATTTTCTCACAAATTTACATATTTTTCTCATAAATGTGTGACTTTTTTGGTATAAACTTGTGACTTTTTCAGATTTTTCAAATTTACAAGAAAAAAGTCACAAATTTATCAGAAAAACATTGCAGATTTATGAGGGAAAAACCTGCAAATTTAAAAGAAAAAAGTTGCATATTTACAAGAAAAGGGGTGCACACTTATAAGAAAAGAGGATACAAATTTATAAGGAAAAAAACAGTAAATTTTCTAGAAGTAGGAAATTTATTAAAAAAAAAAATTCAATTTTTTAAGAAAAAAGTAAAAAATGTATCAGAAAAACATTGCAAATTTATAAGAAAAAGCTGCAAATACTATATGCATATATATATATATAAAATCTTGCAAATTTATAAGAAAGAAATTGCAAATTTATGAGAAAAAAGTTGCAAATTTATGAGAAAACAGTTGCACATTTATAAAAGTTTAAAATTACAATAAAAAAGATACAAATTTATGAGAAAAAACCTACAAATCTGAGAAGAAATGTTTCAAATTTACAAGAAAAAAGGGCAAAGTTGCAAGAAAAACATCAAATTTATCAAAGAAAATTGCAGATTTATGAAGGAATAAGCTGCAGATATATAAGAAAAAAGTTGCAAATTTATGAGAAAAAAGTCTGAAATGTACAATAAAAAAAGATACAAATTTATAAGAAAAAAGCTGCAAATGTATGAGACAAAATGTTTCAAATTTACATGAAAAAAGTCACAAAATTATCAGTAAAACACCACAGATTTATGAGGAAAAAACAGCAAATTTATAAGAAAAAAGTAGCAAATTCATGAGAAAGAAACTGCATTTTTTTATGTTTTAAATGCATTTCATTTTATATGTAACATGACATAGAAAGCTTTATGATGATATTGGAGGCAGTTCAACTTTGTGTTCCCCCTTTCCCCACTAAATTTACGACTCTGCCTGTACTGACTTAAAACTGCAACTAATGTCTCTGATTCCATTTAACTGATCTCATAATAAACTCCAACTAATATGAGTGTCAAATAGAATTCGATGCTGAGAATTTAGCTGTTTTTCCCCCTGCAGTTCCTTAAAAGTCCACTTGAGGCAGGTGCATTAAAGGTAAGTAAATCCCGATAGGCTCTTACGGTATGTTAAAACAGTCCAAAATTAAAGCAGAAATAAACATGCCTGGCTCGTGGGGAAAGCACCTGATACCAAATGTATAGCCACTTAAGGATTCTGTACTTCAGTGATGTCAAAACGTTTAGACTAATCACTGAAAAATGCACAACATGGCCTTTTGATTTCTGTCTGATAGTTTCCGAATCATCTTTCCCTCAGACCTTTCAGGTTATAATTTAATGTCTTCAGATCTCATTTTAATTCCTTTAATTCCTCAGTGACTCACACCATGCTGCCAAAACAGAGCCAACCACCGCCTGCCTACTTTGCCTTCAGCTGTGGCTGCCATCCGGCCAGACACCCCCCCAGGCATCATTAAACAAAAAAAAAAAAAAAAAAAAACTCGCCCTCTGCCTTCAAAAATGTTTAATCTGTGAATTTTGAAGGAGAAACTCGCAGACTAAATTTCCCTCTGCTGACTCATTTCCCATCAGTCCATCAGCTGTGCGTCTTCTGGCTTTTTGCTGATTGAAGGTGAACGGCTTGTGCAAACACCTCAGCACGCGTAAATAAGGGAGCGTGCCTTTCACTGTCCTTTATTTAACCGGGACGGTTAAAAATAAAGAGGATCTGATTCATCCCTGGGGGATTTGTTACGATAGTCTGTCTGGGTGCACGTCTCAGTGAGCAAAAAGGCATGTTGGGAAATATTAAATTAAGAGTAATTTCTGGCAATAAAGCAGAGTACGCTAATGCTACAGGCCCCCTCAGGAACCAGCGGGCCCCCAAGCAACAAGTTCACACTCAACATTTTTTGCAGAGAGAATTGAAATTATCTTCAATTTTTTTGTTCATGTTAACTTGCAATTTTTTTTTCCTCATAGGTTTGTGATTTTTTTTTCTCATGAATTTGTTACTTTTTCTCATAAATTTGCAACTTTTCTCTTGTGAATTTGCATCTTTTTCTTGTAAATTTGAGGCTTTTTCCTCACAAATTTGTACCTTTTTTCCTAGATTTGTGAGATTTTTTTCTTGTAAATTTGCAACTTTTTTCTTAAAAATTTGTGACTTTTTTCTTAAAAATTTGAATCTTTTTAAAAAAAATATTGTAACCTTTTGTCCTTGTAAATTTCAAGCTTTTTTCTCACAAATTTGCAAAATCTTCTTTTAAGTTTGAGTTTTTTATTTTAAATTTGCAACTTTCATGTCATAAATTTGCTGATTTTTTTACTTGTAGATTTGCACCTTTTTCTTGCAAATTTGCGACCCATTTCGGGTCGCAAAAAATTTGACATTTTTTCTTGTAAGTTCAGGGTTTTCTCTGGTAACATTTCTGGGTGATGGCCTGTTGCGGCAGAAAAATTTCCACCATGATTATGAGGAAATATAAATTTAAGAAAAATATGTGAAGCAATGACTTTCTGCAAACATGCACACGAACAACACGCGTGACCGTCATCCGCGCGGAGTTTAGCAGCACCTCGCCCACGCGAGTTTTCCAGTCAGTCACCAGGCAGAGTGTCTCGCTAGCGTGACTGTCCGACAGAAACATGAGTTTATTGAAGTACTTTAAACGTGGAAAAAAATCAGAAGAGGTATGTAAGCACTGGCGTTTATCATGATTTTAACCCGCTGGAAACGGGACCCATAATGGAAGTCGCTTAGCTAAGAGATGTGGTTAGAATTCAAATGCAGCCGGCTTCATATGAAGGGAAAGACAGGGGGACTGATGAATTGCTGAGGATACATTTCACCAGCCACTACAATATTAAGTTTTGTTCCCTCTTATGTACCTGGCAAGTTAAGATGGCCGAAATTCACGAAGTCAGTGACTTCAATCCGTCAGCAGCCTTCAGACAAACTAAACGTGTCAACATTTGGATTTCAAAATAAGGGAGGTTTTTCCTGCTGTCTGTGTGGTGAGAAGATTTCTAAAAAAAACCAAACTATAAATATAAATAAATATTGTAACAGAAATAATGGCATCCTTGGTCATTTAAGTTAATTTATTTCATTAAATACAATTTAATTTTTTTTTTCTTTGTAATCAGAGTTAAATTATTGTTCTGTTCTGACTGCAAAGTTATGGTCAAAAATGTAAACTGTTATAAGGAAAAAGTAAAAAGAAAATTAGCAGTCTGTTTCAATTTTTTTAAAAAAACAAACAGTTATTTTATTTTAAAAAACAGACAAAAATAAGCCATAAAATAATCCACAAATTTATAATAAAGTTTCAAATGTACAAGAAAAGTCAATTTTACAAGAGGAAATTACAAATTTGAGGAACATGGTTTCAACTTTAGATAAATTTACAGAAAAAAGTAGATAACTATAAAAAAAAATTGTTATAAATTTCTGAGTAAAACCTCAAATCTTGAAGACTGAAGTCATTACTCAAATTTTTAAGTGGGTGCTCTTTGTACCCTTAACTAGAAATTTTTGGTTGTCTACTTTTTTTTTCCACAATATCTTTATTGAACTTTTTTTTTTTAACAAACATGATACAAACAATCAAACACTAACACTAAAGTACTACAAAAAAAAATGCACTAAAAACACCAACAACCACCAACAAAATCAAGTCTTCAACAATGCTCCTCTGTTTAGTCTAGACAATCCAATACATAAGTATACATATTATGTTCACCAGTTTGGAATTTACAAAGTCCACACACATCATTCACCTTCTTCTTCAAGAGTTATGTTTACATTTTTTACATAATCAATAAAAGGTCTCCATATATTCTCAAACACAATTTCCTTTGATTTCAGTATATATGTTATTCTTTCTAATGGAAGGTTTGTTAACATCTGTCTTAACCACTGAGTCACATCTGGTCTATGAGTCTTTTTCCATAATAGTGCAATACATTTTTTGGCATTAAGCAAACTGAGGTCTATGAATGTTCTTTCACTTTTATTAAAATTATGCTTTTCTGGGTACAGACCCAGCAAAAACAGTTTAGGATTCAATATGATTTGTTTTGAGATTATTTTTTCAATTGTTACCCTCACCTCTTCCCAAAACATTCTTATTAATCTACATTCCCATACACAATGAAATAGGGTTCCTTTACTTTCCATGCATTTTGTGCATGTATCTGGTATATTTTTGTTATATCTATTTAACTCCTCCGGTGTAACATACATCCGCATTAACCATTTGAAATGTATCAATTTAAGACGTACATTTATTGATTTGGTTTGAGCTTCTGTACAAGCCAATTCCCACTGTTCCTCTGAAATTTCAGTTTGCAGATCTTCTTTCCAGTAGTTTAATCTTTTCAGTGAATTTTCACTTGAAGATAGTGTCAATGAGTTATAAAACTCTGAAATAATACCCTTTCTTTTACTATCTTTCATCAACATTTTTTCCAAGGATGAATAAATAGGTCGAGTGAGAGCTTTATTTTGATTTGATCGAATAAAGTTTCTAAGTTAAAAAAATGTGTTCTATTGAGATTAAATTTGATCCTCAGCTCTTCAAAAGACATTATGTTATCTGCACATGGCAAATATAAATCCTGAATCTTTTGCATCCCTTTTAAATTCCATACTTTAAATACAGCGTCCGCTCTCCCTGGTTTAAAATATTGATTACCCCAAATTGGACAAAATTGTGACAATAACTGTGGTTCTTTTAAATAGTTTTTAGCTTCACACCATATTTTGATCATATGCTTTACAAATGGATTTTTAACTTGTTTTTGTAATTTTTTTGCCGAATCTGAGTATATGAATATGGGAAGAGGTAAAGGTAAATTGTATGATTCCATTTCAGTCCAGTGAGGGAGATCATTTGATGAAAAATAATATGTCATAGACCTCAGTTGTGCCGACCAATAATACAACATAAAATTTGGACATTTCAGACCTCCACGATCAAATGGTAAATATAATAAAGACAGACGTAATCTAGCCCTCCTGTTGTTCCATATAAATTCCACTAACTTTTTTTTTAATTCTTGAGAATAAATCTAAAGGTGGTGATAGGGAATGTATTGAAATAAATAAAGTATTTTAGGTAAAATATTACTTTTAAGTATATTGATTCTCCCGATCATCGACATTGGTAGTGACATCCATCTCTGAGTTAACTCATTGATATCTGACATTAAGGCTTCATAGTTGACACTGGCGACTGATTCTAGCTTAGGCACAATTTGGATTCCTAAATATTTAAACTGTTTACAACATTGAATTGATTTACCTCAGGGTCTGGGTAATTTCTCTGGGTCTCATTTAGCATTAATATTGAAGATTTAGTTTTATTTATTTTATATCCTGATATTTCCCCAAAATTCTTTATTAAATTCAACAAGGTTGGAATTGATTTTTTTAGATTCGACATAAACAAAATTATGTCATCGGCGTACAGGGAGATTTTATGTTCTGTTGGTCCAACTTTAATTCCATATATTTGTGAATGTAAACGTATCGCTATCGCTAAAGGTTCAATTGCCATAGTAAACAGTAAAGGTGAAAGTGGACAGCCTTGTCGACATCCTCTATTGATTTTTATTGATTTTGAAATATTGTTATTTGTTAGGATTTCTGCTGTAGCATTATTGTATATTATCTGAACCCATTTTATGAAATTATTTCCAAGTCCAAACCTTTGTAAGACTTCAAAAAGAAAGGGCCATTCGACCCTATCAAAGGCCTTTTCGGCGTCCAGTGATAGGAGAGCTGTATCCGGTGCTTCTTTATTAAAATAAATAATATTAAATAGTCTTCTTACATTATGGAAGCCTTGTCTTCCCTTTATAAAGCCATTCTGATCTCGATTAATAACATTTGGTAAAATTTCTTGTATTCGTCTTGCTAAAATTTTACAGATTATCTTAAGGTCGGCATTTAATAGGCTTATTGGTCTCATATTTTCACATTTATTAGAGGGCTTACCTGGTTTTGGCAGCAGTATAATTAAGGCATTATTCATGTATGATGGTAAATTATTATTTTGAAACGCTTCTAAAACCATTTCCAAAAAAGGTTTTATTAATTTATTCTTAAAATTTGTATAAAGGTCAACTGGAAGACCATCTGGTCCTGCACTTTTTCCTGATTTCATATTATCAATGGCTAGCCCAACTTCTTCTTGACTAATTTTAGACTCCAATATCTCCCTGTTTTCATTTGGAATACACGGTATAGATAGTTCGTTCAAAAACCCATTTAGTTTTGTTAAATCAGATTCATTTTTGGTATCATATAATTTTTCATAGTAATCTCTAAAGGCTCTGTTAATTTCTAAAGGATCTATAACTACCTGTCCTTTACTTATAATACTGGTAATTGGTGTTTTAATTTCTAATTGTTTAATCTGCCATGCCAATAATTTTCCTGATTTTTCACCTTGTTCATAAAAAGATTGTTTCAATCTTAGAAGACTCGAGGCAGCTCTATTCGCTGATTTTTTGTCGTATTCAGCTCTCAAAATCAGTAATTCATTCTCCAACCTTGGATCACTTCCTGCATACACTTTTTCCTGAAGACTTTTTATTTTATGTTCCAATTTGGCTCTCTCCTCTCGAGTCTTCTTAGATTTTGATCCTGTATAACTAATAATATGTCCCCTAATAAAAGCTTTGAAAGCCTCCCACTTTACACATGCTGATGTTTGTGTAGTATTGATGTCAAAGTACTCGTCTATCTGTTTTTCTATATACTTGACAAATTCCTCATCCTGAAGCCATTTATGCTGAAATTGCCATCTACCTGATTCCTTTGTCAATTTTTTATCTACATATATTAGACAGCAGGGTGCATGATCAGAGATCACGATGTTATCATAGAAGCAGTTTTGAATCTTGGACCTTAATTCTGTGGAAATCAAAAAATAATCAATACGTGAGAATGTCTTGTAGGTACTGGAATAACAAGAATAGGCTTTAACTTGTGGTTTCATTTCTCTCCATATATCTAACAATCTCAATTCTTTCATAAAATGATTAATAGTCATCCTACATCCATTGTGCGTACAATCCAGTCCTGTTGATCTATCTATACCTGGATTCAATGTACAATTAAAATCCTCTGCTATTATATGTTGCCCTGTAAGTGATGATAAGATAAGAAATAAATTAGCAAAGAACTTTTGATCATCTATATTGGGACCATATAAGTTCACAAGATTTATATTTTCTAATAGCAAAGAACCTTGAATGATTACATATCTTCCAAATTTGTCTCCTATTACATTTTTCACTTGAAAAGGGACTGATTTATGTATGAGAGTCATAACTCCCCTGGCCCGGGATGAAAATGATGAGGTGAAGACACTTCCTTGCCATCTACTCCTAATTCTTTTTATATCCTCCTCTATTAGATGAGTTTCTTGTAAAAACACAATTTTTGAACCCATGTCTTTTATTTATTCATAACTTGTTTAAGTTTTTTTAATTTTGTAGACCTCTGCAATTCCATGAAGTTAAATTAAGATTAACGCTTTGGTTTATGATCAATAGAGAGTTTGGGATAACCTTGCAGTGTAAACATGCTCATACAGAGAAGCAAAAACATGAGTGGTTGAGCATTCATCCTACAAACTACACACAAACAAATTCCCCCTTCCCACACTTGTGGCAAACCCCCCAAAATCAAAAGAAAAATTCCGTCTCCCGATATAGCCATCGACCGTTCCACATCTACGGGGAACAGCCTAAGCCACTCCTTCTTCATCCTCCCAATCACCCTAACTCTACTGCTTTTAATGACGTAACATTAACTCTCCTCTGTAGTTTTCCAACTTAACTCCAAAATTTTTAGCAACTTTGTACATCATAGTTTTTTTTTGGGTTTTTTTTAATATATAATACAATCTATATTTTGTAAACTTGCTATTTACTTCAAGTCAGTCAGATGCCTGTGCAAATGCTTAATTATTCTACCTTATATTTTGTTCATGCTTAGCTCCCACCAGTCTCTTCTTCTTCTTTGATCTTCTTAATGAACTCCTGCGCTTCCTCTGGGGTCTTGATGTGGGTTCTGCCCTCATACGTGGTCAACAGTCTCGCAGGATAGATTACACCATGACAAATCCCAAGGTTGCGCAGCTCCTTACGTATGGGATCAAACTGCTTCCTCAATTGTTGGATTCCTGTGGCCAAATCTGGGTAGAACCGCACCTGCTGGTCCTGGTGTTTAATCTCTCCTTTAGCCCGTGCAGCGTTGAAGATCTTCATCCTGTCTCTGTTACTGAGAAACTTCATAATTAAGGTCCTCGGCGGTCCCTTATCTCTCCGTGGGCCAATATGGTGTGCATTTTCCAGAACCACTGCTGGTTGCAACTCCGCGCTGCCCAGCACCTCCGGAATCCACTTTTCCAGAAAGGAACATGCGTCCCGACCTTCTGATTCCTCTGGAAGACCCACCAGCCTCAAGTTGTTCCGTCTCGACCGAGATTCCAAATCCAAAATATTATCTTCCAGACATTTATTTTTTTTTCCAAAGTGCGCACCTTTAATTGAAGACGGGTGACGTCATCTTCAGCACTAGAGAGACGGAGCTCCATCTGCGCCATTCGTTCTACACAGTCACCCAATTCCTTTCTCATTCCTTCCAACGCTGCCATAATCCCATCAAATCTAGAGGAAAAGTCCGCTCTCATTGAACTCATGGCAGCCATCAGCGCATCTGCGCCGCTCCCCGCAGACATCGCACCGTTGCCAGCCTCCTCCGCCATATATGGAGTTTTATTTGCTGCGTCACAGACCTGAAAGTCCGTTAATTTGGACTGTTTCGGCGGCTCGCTTTTTCCTCTACCTGGTTTTCCAGCCTTAGGCTTCGCCGACATATCCTTGCCCAAACGCTGGGATACGTTCTGTCCCAAATGAGAGTTATTTGCCGATTTTTTTTCTCCAGGAGCAGAGCAGAGTGAGACACATCCGTCTTACGTGGCAGCCATAACCGGAAGTCGGTTGTCTACTTTTAATTATTAATTTCAAAGCACTGCTTTTACATGAGGGCAGCGTGGTGGCGCAGTGGTTAGCACTGTGGCAGCACAGCAACTCACCCTTGGCCGGGGGATCCTGGGTTCGATCCCAGCCCCCGACCAACAGTGATCTGTATGGAGTTTGCATGTTTCTCCCCGTTTTGCGTGGGTTTACTCGGGATTTCTCCTCCGGTTTCTCACTCCCACATGCCAAAAACATGTAAGTTAGGTTAACTGGCATCAACTGGGGATTCTAAATTGTCCTGTAGGTATGATGTGAGAGTGAATGGTTGTCTGTCTCTCTGTGTTGGCCCTGTGATGGACTGTGGTGATCTGGTCCAGGGTGTACCCTGTCTTTCACCCAAAGATTTTGGAATAGGCTCCAGCCCCCCGCGACCCGAAAAGGATTAAGCGAAGAAGATGAATGAATGAATGAATGCTTTTACATGAGTAGAATTCTGGTTACATTACCCACCTGATCATTATACAGTAATTTAACTATGCATGAGTACATTACTATTATAAATGTTTTTTTTTCCCTCCCTACTCTCAAGGAAAAAAAAAAACAAAACAAAACACTAGAATAAAAATACAAAAAATACACATACAGCATTTTTATCATTTATGTAAACCATGACAAAAAAATCCTGCAGGACAAAACATGATGCTTGATATTTTCTAACCTGTTTGTATACCACCGTAGACAGAGAGAGAACCTGAATTAGACAGAGCTCAGAGGAGGGCAAGATGAGACAGAAGAGAGGAGCCAAGGAGAGGGAAGTGTTTCAGGCAGATGAAGGAAAGAAAGATAACACCACTAAAAAGTCTAAACACAGGACGTCTGGGTGGGACCCCAAACTGGGCCCAATATTCCAATATTCAAGCCTCGGTTGTACGATACTTCAAATGGTAAGGTCCATATGCAAAGTTAACTGTGAAAAATTTAAAAAAGAAATAAATAGTATAAAATTTAATATATTCCGTTAACAATTGTGTCTTATGTTTACTGCCCCCCTCTCCACCGGAAAAATATGTTGCCACTGCACCAAGGTCTTTAAGCCAGAGAAAACACGGAAGTCTGTAGCTTTTCCATGCAAATTTGTGACTTTTTTCAATGTAAATTAGCAGCTTTTTTCTTGTAAATTAGTGTCTATTTTTCTCCTTGTAAATTTTAAACTTTTTCTCATGAATTTTCCATTTTTTCCTCATAAATTTTTCCATTTTTTCTTATAAATTTGTGACTTTTTTTCCTCATAAATTTACTACTTTTTCTCATAGATTTTCACCTCTTTTTGCTGACAAATTTTGTGACTTTAAAAAGTGCCCTTTTGTACTTGTAAATTGAAACATTTTCCTCATAAATGTGCTCCTCTTTTCTACACAATTTTCCATTTTTTCCTCATAATGCAACTTTTTTCTCATAAATTTTCAAGTTTTATGCAAATTTGTGATTTTTTCTAGTAAATTTTTCCTTATAAATTTACAATACTCAAATGAATTATGATTGATTTCTGATTTTAAATAATGGTTCAATATTTTTCTGTTCATCTAGACATTGGCAATGAAAATGAAGAGCATTTTTTTCCTGTTTAAAATAGCAGACATTTTGCATATACATATTTATTTCCAAACCATCTGCACCCACAGCTACGTTTGCACAGTGACTCCTGCACCAATGATTCCTCTGGCATGAATAAGGTGCAATGTTAACAGATCTGAGGCACACTGCAATGTCCTTAAATGGAAATGGCACGTGAAGCACGTGTGACACCGGTGTGTACACTGTTTGTGAGCTTTCTAGTTTTCATATACGTATCTGTTCTACCTGATTCTATAACACAGATTTCACAGAAACTCTGCGAGGGAACAAAGTCATGAGTCTTCCCAGTCGGATGTGTTTCAAGGCTGATTTGGTGAGATGTCCTCAAATGGCAAAGGGTTCCAAATTCAGGGTCGAGGTTGCAGATAGGATGTTTAACTGAGGATGGCATAAAAAAAGCGTGCAGTGTTTAAGTTTAGCCTTGGCTCTCCAAAACCTGTCAGTCCTTGAGATTCAATCTATTTTGGTGTTTCAGAGCTGGTACTCATTGGTGGATATTTCACCTCTATTTTTAGAATAGGGAAGAGTTCACATCTTTAAAAAGGAAAACTAATCTCTCCCCTCCTAACACAATATTAAAAAATAAATTTGATCATATGTCTAGAAGAACAGAAAAAAATTGAAACCATTACATACAATGAAAATTTAACCTGCATCCATATGATACATTGCACATTTGCAAGAAAAAAAGTAAAATTTATAAGAAAAAAATCACAAATTATTGAAAAAAGTGCAAATTTAAGAGGACAAAAGCAGTGACTTTATAAGAACAAAGTTAGAAATTTACAAGAAAAAAAATAGAACATTTACACAAAAACACAAGTTTGAGAGAAAAGTTGCATTTTTACAAGAAAAACACAAATTAATGAAAAAAAGTTGCATATTTAAGATGAAAAAGCTACAAATCTCCAAGGAAAAAAGTCAAGAATTCAGAGGAAAAAAGTTGCAATTTTACAAAAAAGTTGAAATTTATGAGGCAAAATATTTTAAAATTACAAGAAAGAAGTCAAAAATTAATGAAAAATTGCAAATTTAAGATAAAAAAAAGTAGTGTATCAGAAAAAAAGGAAAATTTACAAGAAAAGGTGACAAATTTTAGAGAAAAATTGCAAATTTACAAGAAAATAGTCACAAATTAAAGAAAAAAGTTAGAAATTTGTAAGAAAAAAAGTTGAAAATTTAGGAGAAAAAAAATTTATATTACAAGAAAAAAAAGGAAATTTAAAGAAAACAGTATCAAAGTTATGAGGAAAAAATGCAAATTTACAAGAAAAAAGTAAAAAATTAATCAAAAAAATTGTAAATTTAAGATAAAGTATTGATCTTATGAGAAAAAACTGCAACTTACACGAAAAACATCACCAATTTAAGACAATAGCTGCAAATTTACAGAAAAAAGTCATAAATCTCACAAAAAAAGTTGCACATTTAAGATGAAAAAAGTTGCAAATCTCCAAGAAAAATGTCAAAACCTCTGAGGAAAAAAGTTGCAAATTTACAAGAAAAAAGTAACAAATTTAATGCAAAAAACATTGCAAATTCATCAGAAAAAAGGAGCAACTTTATACAAAAGTAGCAAATTTATAAGGAAAAACTGCATATTCACAAGAAAAAAGTCACAAATTTACAAGAAAAATATTAAAAATTTATGAGGAAAAAACTGCAAATTTACAAGAAAAAATCTGCATATTTATGGGGAAAAATAGCAAAATTATCAGGAACAAACTTACACAATGTTTTTCTTGCAAATCAGCTATTTTTCCTCATACATGCACTACTTTTTTAATCTTAAATTTGCAACTTGTTTTCATAAATTGGTAACTATTTTCTTTTTTTTCTCAGAAATTTTTCTAATTTTTCTTGTAAATTTGTAATATTTATATGGGTCCTGGTTACATCTTTATTCTGTTAAGGTTTATTTATTTATTTTGTTCACCTATGTAGACAATAATTCAAATGTCTTTTTTAAGCATTTTTATAGGGAGGGCAGGGGTTGAACTCTTCCCCATCACAACAATTTCTTCTTCTTCTTTTGGCTGCTCTCTTTAGGGGTCGCTACAGCAAATCATTTGCTTCCATCTCACCCTGTCCCTTGCATCTTCCTCTGTGACATCAACCCTCTCCATGTCCTCCTTCACTGCATCCATGAATCTCTGAGGTCTTCCACTTTTTGGTCCTGCTGGCAGCTCCATCTTCAACATCCTTTGTCCATTATATCCACTGTCCCTCCTCTGCACATGTCCAAACCATCTCCGCCTGCCTCACTTAAGCTTTGTCTCCTAACTGCTCAACCTGAGCTGCCCCTCTGATATACTCATTTCTAATCCTGTCCCTCCTAGTCACTCTCAATGAAAATCTTAGCATCTTCAGCTCATAGCCGTATGATAGCTGTGACCTCTTGATAGACTTCTATAGAAACTGAGGAACGCAGAAGTCACGTGGATCACGGAGCAGCGAACAGTTCCAAAAAAGGATTTTTTTTCCACCATAGGCCACCATCCATTTCACGGAGTGTCTGCTTAATAATCCAGGTAAATTAATGAATGGCCGTTGTTTTGGGTCATCTTACCAGTTAACATGTAGATTCTGTAGTCTATGATCTTGTTTTATTTTGTCAGCTTTTTTTTCTTCTTTATGTGCAGTAAAAGCTCTTAACGTGCTACTTGTTATTAGCCTGTGCAGCTCAACTAGCCTAGCCAGGTCAGCCCTTGTTTCAAAAATCTGTGGTACAGTTATTGGGGGAAGTCACAGTTTCTGAGAGACATTATTGATTGGCAGTAGCATTATATGATGGGGACATGGCATGAAAACCTGTGACAGAGCAGATGTGACCTTATTATTTTGTTCATAGCAATTGTAGTAGCATTAGCAGCATCACAGGACCTATGGTGGTGGATTTAAAGACGGCTTACAACAATGAAATGTTCTACCTTTTTTTTTACAGAGGAAAACATGAAACATGAGAGACTGACATGTTTACCAGCAAACCCTGCTTTCTACAAGTAGGAAACATGGAACAAGGTAGGAAATTACCAATACAGGTCTTTACATCCTCCCCAAGTCTTCATCAGTGTCAACCCTTATAATGGCAATGTTATTTTTAACATCCATAAATTAGCACTATTAATATTTTATGATTCTGTTAAATAGTCTATTGTGGTGACCCACCACATTCTACATGGACATTCAGCCTCACACTCAGCTAGGGCAAGAAGCGAACAATTTGCATATGGATAGAGAGCCCCCTAGGAGACAATCAGAACAATGACTATTGTTATACATCCCCGGATTAAGGAGAGGAAGTCCGGCGCCAGTTAATCACGCGATTGATATGTATTGACTGATATGTATATCAATATGCAAATGTGCCATGCATTCTCCCTTGTCTGTATAAAACAGCTTGCTTTACATGCCTCACAGAGCACACATAGGACGCACACACACACAGCACAGCGCTACAGTGTGTCTCATGATGATGGAGGAATAAACTCTGAAACCTTCAGCTTGCCTGCATCTCGCCTGAATCTAACTAACTAACTAACCTGCACTTATATAGTGCTTTTCTAGTCACAAAGACCACTCAAAGCGCTTTCACTAGTACTAACCCTCTACTCTAAGGGCCTATAGGAAACAGATATCTAGGGACAATTTAGAACAGCCAATCAACCTAACATGCATATCTTTGGATTGTGGGAGGAAACCGGAGCCCCTGGAGAAAACCACGCAGCACAGGGAGAACATGCAAACTCCACAAAGAAAGATTCCAACCCCTGCCAGCCCTGGGATTCGAACCAGGAACCTTCTAGCTGTAAGGCAACAGTGTAACCACTGCACCACCGTGCTGCCCACTTATTTGTTCCTCCACACTGTGACCCTTGACAAAGAATGGAACACGAGGCGAACACCCTGGAGATGACCTGGATGGGAAGCCTCAGCACGCGTCATGGTGCATCCCTCGCATGATCTTTTACCTCCACACTGGTGACCTGACGAGGGAGAATGACCATCTGCTCCCTCTCACCGCGCTGTGGACACAGAGGACCAGAGAACGCCTGCAACTTCTTCATTCTCCCCGGAGCGCAGCGCTGGGGCCAAAACGCACCATGAACGACACGAGCGAACGAAGGAAGCAGCCTGAACGGGGACAATCATCGACGCCGACTGCGCTGATTTTCACCGAGCTTCCCAACTCTGACTAAACTCCGGACAGCAGACCTCCCGCACGCACACCGCAGGATTACAAGAACAGCGCAACTGCCAGCTATGTGGTCACTGCGCCAGGCGCGCGCCACGCACCAGGGACAAACCGGCTCCACAGACTGATACATCGGCCTCCACCGCTGCACATGCCCGAGGAAAAACGGCCGATCGCCACTCTCGGAACCTTCAGGGCTGCTCGCGCACCTGGAGCAGACATGAAGCCCGCACACAGGACTTTGTATGGGTTTCTCAGCCGCGGCGCACAACGGGAATTTAGCCGATTGCTTTCCCCAATGACTTTAGGGCTGCTTCCTGCACCTAAAAGCCAAACCGCCTCACACCCTCACACAGCTGCAGTTGTTTCACAGCCACTACGCATCCTCGAGGAATTTGGCCGCTCACTTTCCCCACATCCTCGTTGGATCAAGCCGCGGGATAAGTCAGATAAAATGTTTTTTTCACAGCCGCCGTGGATCTCCGCCACGTTTAACGGGAAAGTCCCTCACCATCGTGGATCAACACGCAATTTTTGCACGGCCCAGACACCTTTGACGTCCCAGGCCGACACTCGCTTACTCCCACCCCCCTCCCCCTCCTCCTGCACAGAGCTTTTCCCGCACCTCACTCCCTAAGACGGCCGATCGTCACCTGGTTCCATTACGCACGACTGCACACCGGCCCATGCACCCACGATCCACGGCCGTTCAACGTGCTGGAACTCAGAGCGGAGCACACTGTTTTTTCCACCCTTCCCCTGTCCCCCCACGGACTGCCATGCCCTCCGACAGTTCTACCGGAGCAGGAGCCCAAACGACGGGGGGGGGGGGGGGGGTCACAACCCCTGCTGAGTGCTCTGGGGGGGAGCCCTGTGGTGACCCACCACAATCTACATGGACATTCAGCCTTCACACTCAGCTAGGACAAGAAGCAGAACAATTTGCATATGGACAGAGAGCCCCTAGGAGACAATCAGAACAATGACTATTGTTATACATCCCCGGATTAGGGAGAGGAAGTCCGGCACCAGTTAATCACACGATTGATATGTATTGACTGATATGTACTGTATATCAATATGCAAACGTGCCATGCATTCTCCCTTGTCTGTATAAAAGAGCTTGCTTTACATGCCTCACTGAGCACACACAGGACGCGCACACACACACACAGCACAGCGCTACAGTGTGTCTCATGATGATGGAAGAATAAACTCTGAAACCTTCAGCTCGTCGCATCTCGCCTGAACTTATTTAGACCTCCACACTATACTTATTTGAACAAACTGTTGTGAGAAACATGATAAGAAAGGTCCTCAGGATGAAGGCAGGTTTAATTTTTTAATGCAGTTGTAAACAAAGTGGAAACAATTCAGATCTACACAACTTAATGGAACAGAAGTAATGGAAGGTGTGTTAATGATGTGTGCTTATTTTAACAGTAAATCAACAACTGAATGCTAAAACCCATCAAAAATATTCTGGAAATAACTGGCATATTTACAAATGTAAAATATTCTCTTGTATCAAATAGCTCACCTGAAATTATTTTTTAAAAAACTAACTGTAACTGAACTATGAACATAGAGGAAGAATATCTGGATTTCTTTCTTTTCTAATTTCTATTTTGTAATCCAGACAGCGAGTTAATTTTGACTTTTTTATGTATATATAATTTGAATTGTATGAAACGCTACATGTAGATATTTTTTTCCTCATGTGAACACATTTAAGAGAAAAATCTAAAGTTTTCCAAATAGTTCTCTATGCATAAAAACTAAAAGTGTGCATGAAAACGTTGCACATTTAATATAAAAATTATAAGAAAAAAGTCATGAGTTATTTTAAAACATTTTTGTTATGACCCGAGCGCCGGTTCTGATCGCGCTCGGGCTAAGTTATTCTCGCTGCCGGTCTTGACAGCTGCAGGCTGTATTCTGGCCTCACCGGGCTCTTATTGTGAAAGTGCTCGGGGGGCTTCCGCCTGTCAAGGGTCCGGTCAGCTGAATTGTCATTACCGTCGTTAGTGCTTCGCCCTTTTAAGCCCGGCACTGGCGACGGTAAGACGCAGGAGTAGGTCTACATTCTGTCAACGTCTCGTCTCGTTTTGTCCTTGTCAAGTTTGGGTCTACGCCTCGCCATGTTTTGGGAGTGCCGTGAGACCTTCATGTCAGGTTCGTGTATCATAGTCTTGTCACAGTTAGCTCGTAGCGGCTGGGTTTGCCCTACGAGCCCAAGTCTAAGTC
Source organism: Pholidichthys leucotaenia (assembly GCA_020510985.1). Taxonomy (NCBI): domain Eukaryota; kingdom Metazoa; phylum Chordata; class Actinopteri; order Cichliformes; family Pholidichthyidae; genus Pholidichthys; species Pholidichthys leucotaenia. The sequence continues at coordinate 121,954,582 of CM035836.1, read as the reverse complement.
ATGTGTTTGTTTGCCCTTATGGGTTCATAGTTGTGTTCTGTCACGTCTGAAAATAAATAACATCTCAGCCAAACTCTCTGGTGAACTCTGTGGCGTCTCTTGATCACCACATGACAATTTTTTTATTTCAATACAAAAATCGTCTCAAAAGTAGCAAATTTATGCAAAAATGAATCAAATTTAGGAGTTATAAATAAAAGTAGTAGAATTAAAAGAGAAAAGGCACAGATTTGTGAGAAAAAACCTTCCTATTTGGGCAGGAATCACCAAATATTAAGGCACAGTGATGTGGGTTTTTTTTCTGTCATTTCTCTGCAGCTGATAGAGGGTTGTTGGAGACTGGAGCAGTGACCACTGGGGCTGGTGGAGTCTTCATGATTGTGAGCAGTGATATCACAGTAAGGGTTTGTGGGGCAGCTGGAACAGTGGAATAATGAAGGAACTGTGGTTTGATGATGATTAAGCTGTCAAGAGTAAAATGGAACACAGTATTGTGTAGAAACAGTTCAATGACTCTGACACTAAATTATTTCTAAAGAAGTTTTTGACCTCTGAAATGACAACATGGGCATGTTAGTGTTACAGGACAGGTGGGTGTGATATATTCATAGAATTCAGATATTTTGGTTAATTTCTGTGACTTACATTCATCCCAAAGTTATTTTGAGAACAGTACATGTGGTCTGTCATCACATGCAGTAGAGGTTCTGGTACACACGTCACTGACCCTGGTTACATGGTGACAATAAACCGATCACTGGGAATAAACTAGTAATGGTTTTGTTGTGTTTACAATCACTGATTAAATGGATTATTGGAGGGTTAACCACCTGAGTTAATGACCATAGTTACATGGCCACTTGAATAATCAGATAACTCCAGAAATCCAATCATAACCGGTTTATTCATGTCCATGTAACCATGGTTACTGTTGGACTCTTCCTCGTCTTGTGTTTGGGGATACAGCATCAGTCCTCGGTCTGGGTTTGTCAGTTTTGGTTCTTGTGAATTACTCCCTCTTAGAATGGGTCTGCACATCAATTCAGTCTAATTTCCTCATTAATATCATTGTTTTACGTCAACATAAAAAAAAAATCACAATTTATGTGCAGTCATAAATGTTTGAGCTTGGACATGGAAATGTTTTGTGGAAATAAAGGTACTGCATAAAGTTTTCTGTTGTTGTACTCTTTCATTAAAGTCATGCTGTTTCTGCTAACTTGGCTCAGACACTTTTCCTCCATTCTGTGTCTGCTGGGAACCCAAACATCTGGATCACTTTCTCAGCTTGATTTGTGCATCCATAAGCTGCACAGATAATCATGCTGAGAACCTGATCTGTGAACATTTTAGGATTTCATTGTTTTTTAGCATGCAAAATACAATTTACGAAGTCAAACCCTTCTGACATTGGAGGACAATACTAATTTTCCACAATTATGTGATGTTACAATATGGATGAATAAAAAACTGAAAAAAGACTTGTTTTTATTTAAATCACTGGTGCTGTTATTATCTATTTAAATTCAATCATGTAACCCCAGTCCCACCTGGAAGAGGAGGCAATGGGTGCCAACATGCTGCGTCACTGGTAATTAGCTGACAGTAATCTGTCAGGCAGAAGTTCAGAGTGAAAAATAAGGAAAGTGAGAGCATGTCTTTGCATTTTTATTAATTTCTTTAAAAAAATACAATTTCATGGAATTTGTACTACATTAAATATTTTCATAAAACAGACTGTACATCTTGACTACACTGTTACAAAGGCCTCTTCTTTATTTAGTATTTCCACCGTGCTTAGTCACTAGTTTTCAGAGTACAGTGTAATGTTTATGTACTAGTACAGTGGTGCCCAACCTTTTTTGAACCAAGATCTACTTTTAAAGTTGTAAGCCTGTTGAGAGCTACCATTTCACATAGGCCGTATCCATTGTCCATTTACACATTTAATATGCACACAACAAATAGAAAACCCATTCAGATACAATAAAAAGTAGTTTGTGAGTTGCAAAGCAGTTGCAATAAATGTATTTCCTTACCTCAGTGGGACCTTTGGCATTGGGAGGAGGCAGCTAGTTTCTCATAGTCAGGGCAGTAGGAGCTGGTTGCAAGCCTTAGGTAAGCCACAAGGTGAATGTCTGTCACTGTGGATCTGTACTTCAACTTGATGATTTTCATGTGAGAGAAAGCAGTCTCACACAAGCACGTTGATCCGAAAAGTGAAGTCAAGTTCAAGGCACATCTTCTGAGGATGGAATATTTTTGTTCCAGCAGTAGGTTTCAGAAGTCTCCTTTCATGCCAGGTGTTGCCCTGGATTTGATCTCAATGCCATTTTGCAGTGTGAGAATCTCACTCCCAACAGCAGAGCTATCCAGTCGAAAAAGTAATGCTGCTTTAGAAGCAGTGTAATCCACATCAATGTCCTCCCCAAATGGAAAACACAGATAGCTGGCAGCAGGCTTAATGGATGTAAAGTCAGTAAAATGCTTCTCAAATTCTGAAAAGATGCTTTGAACTTGCTCCTCATATCATGCACTGTCCAGCTGTGCAGAATCTTTGCCATGACACTGGAGTTCTGCTTGTATGTGAGGAAAGTTTCGCAGGTCATGGCGTTGCAGCCTACTAGAAAGCAGCTGCAGCTTGCTTTTAAATGTATTCACTGAAACTAATTCATGTTGATCACATGTTTATTCCTAACCCTGGAAGTGTAAATTCAAATTATAGAACATGTCAGTCAGATCTCAGAATCAGAATCAGAATCAGAATCAGATTTATTGCCATTGTTCATGTGATACACAAACTAGGAATTTGTCTCGGTGCCATGCTGCAACATTAAAAACATAATGAAGAAAAAGGGATAAAACTAAAAAAACTAAAGGACTAGAAACGTGCAATAAGTGTAGAAAAATAAGTAATAAAAGTAATAATAATAATAAGAGACGAGTACTATTATGAGTAGTACTAGTCAAGGCCAGTTTGAAAAAATTGAGCATGTAGGGCTGATAATGTGAAGTACCACATAGTGCAGTCAATTAATGCTACAGTAAAACAGTGGATGATGACATGAGTCTGGTTGAGCTGCTGTACATAGTGCTCGAGAGTCAAAAGTCACGTAGTGTTCAGCATCTGATGGCAGAGGGGAAAAAGCTGTCAGGTGCCGGGAGGTTTTAGTCCGAATGGACCGAGCCGTCTACCTGAGGAGAGGAGGGCAAACAGCACGTGAACCAGGATGTGAAAGGATCGGCTATGATCGGCCAGCACGCCTTCCGGGTCCTGGAGATGTACAGTGTCCTGAGAGATGGGAGCTTGCAGCCTATTCAGACTGTCTCAGCAGTGCGCACGACGTGCTGCAGCCTTAGTCTGTCCCTGGCAGTGGTCTCCTGCGTACCACACAGTTTATGGAGGAGTGAGGATGGGACTCGATGATGCGCCGTGTAGAACTGCACTAACAGTCTTTAAGATCAGTCAGGATCTGTCAGAATGTTAGTCCAAAAGCCACTGGCAGTCCTCAAGCTGTGCATATTCTGCTTGTTTTGAAAGGCTTCAGAAAATCTTGGATTTCAGGGCAACAACTCAGCTGAACCTCCCCCAAAATTTACCTCTGCTAAGCCCATCTTACATCTGTGTGAAGCAGCAGGTCTGTGTGTTCAGATCCTGTTCTCCTCCAAGTGAGCCCTGAATAACCTTCTCTGTAGACTCCTGGCAACGATCAAGAGCACACTATTTTTCACAGCAACATCCATTCACTTCTTTCATGTTAAAATCTTCCCACACAAGTGCTTGCTGTGAAGTAATACAATGATAATTAAGGATGTCTGGGAATGATTCACTTTGTTTGCACAATGCAATGAACCCATTAGTGTGGCCTACCATTGCTGGAGCACCATCAGTTGTGATGGAGATGAGCTTGAAAAGAGGCAGTTGGCTCTTGTTAACAAACTCCATGAAAGCGTTAAAAATATCTTCACCTCTTGTACAGTATGTCCTTTCAATGGCAAAACTGTGAGCAGCTCTTCTTTGGCGGTCATGTCGTCAAAAACCATTCTAATGAAAACACAAAACTGAGCCACATCCACCATATCAGTCGACTCGTCAAACTGGAGGAAGAAACACACATGCCTCAATGTCCTTTTTCAATTGCTCCTTGACATCCTCTGCCATCACCTCACACCGCATTCTGGGATAATTGTATGTCCTTAATAGTGGCAATGATCTCTGTTTTGTTCTTAAAATCACTACATCTGCAGCCTCCATGAGCACTTCTTTCACAACTTCACCATCCTTGAAAGACTTTCTGTGTTTAGCAAGAACGTGACTGACTCGATATGATGCGATGGTTGCCACCTTACCCGTGGTGTTGGGCCTCGTAAAAATGGACTGCCGCGCTGCAAGCTGACTCTTCAATTCCTGCACTTTACAAGTGTGTACAGCAGTTTTAGTGGGGAAATCCATCTCATAGTTTTGTGCACTGTTCTGAAATGCCGCTCCAGATTGCCCTTCATTGGTATGGCCACGCCGACATTGCAAATGAGACAAATGGACTTTGGAATTTGAATAAACAAAAAAATAATCCTCCTCCCACTCTGAATGAAAATGGTACGTTTTGGGGTTTTTTTATCTTCTGCCATCTTTGTGGGCTGCTAGCAAACTTTAACGGCAGCTAGTCTGACACTTGTAATCTATGACCTGGCACGCTGTATGTGCATGTCAGTGCACACGTATGGTATGTAGTGCATGTGCGCGCAGTGCCATGTGTGCAGTCCAGTCGAGCTGTGCTGTGTTTGTGTGTATGTGTACTAAAGAGCAATGGCAGAGAAAACCTTGCAGACTATGCCATCGCAATCGACTGAGAATCAGTCCACGATCGACTGGTAGATTGCAATCGACTGGTTGGGCACCCCAGTATTAGTACATCTCAGTAAATAGAATATCATGATTTACATTTTAATTTCAAAAACTACAATCCAGATTGAATTTAAAAAAAGCCTAAAATATTTCCGTGTGCCTGTAATGAATATTGAACATATGAAAGTTTTTTGTTTTTTTATTTTAAAAAAGAAGAATTTTCACAATATTCAAATTTACTGAGAAGCACTAATGTGTTAGCTTTACATTTACCCACAGAAAATCTTTCCTAACTTGAAAGGTTAATATTTAAAAGATGATAATTCAGTAATCACTCCACTGAAGCCATAATATGAGGTAAGGCTGCACAGCTAGGCAGTTATATTTACACTGCAGCTTTCATAAGTGTGAATCAGCAGTTCTCCTTCCCTCCAAAATATACTCTGACAGTCTTTTTAAAGCTGCTCTTTATATCATAATCCACTTAAATTTGTTCATTATAAGTCTAAACAATATACCTACCGATAGGCATTCTGAATATTTACCTAAAATGGCTAAAAAATGTTCTTAATACCACAACTTGTCACAGCTGCCATTCACACACCATTATAGAAAGGCCACTGTTTAGAACTATTTGGAGCTCCATGAACCACATGACCGGGCAGCGGTGACATCAAAGAGTGTCGCAACTATCATATTATATGGCTATGCTTCAGCTATGCCACCTCCAGCTACGCCTCCTGTCTTTTTGTCAGCACCACCGTCCCCAAACCATACATCATAGCAGGTCTCACTACTGTCTTGTAAATATTCCCTTTCACTCTAGCTGCTATCCTTCTGTCACAAATCACCCTTCACACTTGTCTCCACCCACTCCACCATGCCTGCACTCTCTTCTTCACCTCGCTTGTGCTTTTCCATTGCTTTGGATGGTTGACCCCAGGTATCTAAACTCATATACTTTCACAACCTCCACTCCTTTCTCCTTCGCTGTTACGGCTGCCCTCTCATTCACACTCATGTATAATGTCTTGCTTCTACTGACTTTCATTCCTCTTCTCTCCAGAGCATACCTCCACCTCTCCAGCTTCTCCTCCACCTGCTCCCTACTCTCACTACAGATCACAATGTCATCTGCAAACATCATGGTCCATGGAGACCATGATGACCTCATCTGTTAGCCTGTCCATCGCCATGGCAAACAAGAAGGAGCTCAGAGCCGATCCCTGATGTAACCCCCACCCCAGCCTTGAACCCATCTGTCACTCCTACAGCATACCTCACCACCATCTCACTGTCCTCATACATGTCCTGCACCACCCTCACCCATCACAAGAATACTGTATGGGTCCCCTAAGTCTTGCATAAGGCCCTAAAAAGGCTAGAAACGCCCCTGGTTAAAGGAGAAGAAACAGTTGTCAACTCTGAACTTGGCAGGAGTTGAAGTGATGAGAATGATACAGTCTGAAGGGCATGAAAGGCTGGCTTTATATGTGACATTCCTCAATACATTAGTGACTTCATCACTTTATTTAGCCATAAATCTATTTCTATGCCAGCTGTATTCAGTAGGTCATAAACTCTGTAGTCACCTTCCTAATACTAATTTACTACCCGTTTTATCACCCCATTCATTTCTTGGCTGGCCTCCCTTTCATAATTTGCCTTCCAGACGAGCTAATTTCGGGCTGAGAGACACAGTGGTTGACAGAATGGCAGAAAGATGTATGCGTCTGGTTCCTCGCCCCTCAACCGTTTAGATCTTGGGATACTTCGAAAGGAGCACCTGAGGGACTGCGGGGAGTCCCACCTGGTTTGGAGGTTTTCTTCACTTCCTGGGTCACACACACCTTTACAGTGCCTTGGAGGAGGGAACATCTGGTCCAGATCCACATGATAGACTTGTGTTTTTGTCACCCAAGTCTGTATACCAAAGAGGTTCACACCTACACATCCTCACAACAATATTATTTATACATCTAGGGTTGAAGTCAGCAACATGTACCATGAAAGAAAAAGCCAATTTGAGCAATATTGGGCCAAAAAAAAATCTGCATATTTGAGCCTTAAAAGTAAGGTAAAACAGCTGAGTACAACTTTTCAGATAGCTGACAGTACAGAAAGAAAACGGTACACAGTTGGGATTTTTCTTGATTCACAAAAACCATTTGACACTAGAGCTGCAACGATTAGTCGACGTCATCGATCATAAAAAATTTGCCGACGCAGATTTTTTATTGTCGACAAATCGTTTAATTTTGAAGTTTATATGCATGGCACGGAAATGTTCAGTCAGTTGTAACTGCTCCAGTGAAGGAGAGGAACAAATCATGGTGACACAGAAGAGAGGGAATCACGGAGAAGAGGCCAAAACTTTCCAAATTATGTGAGCATTTTACCGAAAAGAAACAAATGAAACAAGTTTAAATGCAGACTCTTTAAAGAGCTGTCCTATCACAGCAGCACTACAGCAACGTATCCATCCGCTTCCCTCGCCTCTCTCCGCTCTGTCCCAAGGCTCAGTCGCCTTTGCTGTCTTCTGTCCTGACGCTGAATGATTGAAGTGGGGTGGCTTCTAAACACCGCACTGGTAAGGTTGGCAAGTTTTAGCGAGGAAAGTTAGCTCTTCTTATTCTCAGTGAACGACTGTTTCAGCTTTAGAAAACTGATTACACTGTTAGCATGTGCTGTTTGTGTTATTTTACCTGTCAGACAATCTCTCTTGGATGAGGGTTGCTGAGCTGTTTCAGTTCTGCTGGCTAACGCGTTAACTGCAGTAAATTAGTGAATTACCCTCTTTTATCTTCCCTCCTTTTGCCGTGGTAATATCAGCCCTCATTCTGAATATTACTGCATCTCAGTAAATTACTATATCACGACTTGTAATTTAATTTATAAAAACTGTAATTACAATCATGGAAAATAAATTAAAACAGCTTAAATATTTCACTGTATGAGTAGTGAAAGCTCACATTTCATTTGCTGTTTTTCTTGTAATTCTGTGAGACATTTCTTTTAAATATGACTTTTTTTCTCCTCATAGTCATTTCTTGTGTCTGGAAATGCATCCAGTATTTCTACATACTCTGAGTAGCAGTCATGTTCACTTTTGTGAATCCAGTGATGCACAGAGCATCCTAAAGCTCCTCACATGGATACCGCAGGCTGAGGCTCGGCATGTGGTGGGATGTTTAGTGCGACAAGTGGCTCCACAGTATAGAGGAAACAAATGCATGCATTGCTGTGCACCTAGATACACAAAGGATAAATCTAAGTCATGTAAAGGCAGAGTAGACGGCTGAAAATCCCCCGCCGTGGCACATTTACATGCCGCTGTCACAGAAGCAACGCGGAGGAGACAATCCGTCGCAGACAGGGTTAGAAACCATGAGTGTAGGAATTTGTTCTGGCACAGGCGGGCACTGACTGTGGATTGTGTGGCCCTCAACATGGTTTTAGAGAGGGAAGCCATTTATCTGACTATTTAAGGCAGGGATTTCAAATTCAGTCTTACTGATGGCAGCGGCTGAGCATTCATTTTATTATATCTTTTCTTTTTCTAAATGAAAATGTATTGCAAATTAATTAATAGGAACTAGTTTAAAAGTTTCCAATCTATAAGAGGGAAAAATGTGGTGGGGTTGCCAGTTTCAGAGGGAAAGAGTCACAGTTTTATGAGAGGGAGGAAAAGTCACAAATTCAACAGATGAGAAAAATTTACAAGGGTTGGGGCAGGGTGCAAATTTACGAGACTGGAGGAATAGTCATAAATTTATGAGATGGGGAAAAATCCAAATTTATGAGCAAGGGAAAATTGACAGTTTACAAGGGTGGGAAAAAAGTCACAAATTTACAAGGTGGGAAAAAGTCGTATATTTACGAGGGTGGTGGGGGAAGAGACTAGAGGAAAAGTTGCCAATTTACAAGATGAGGAAAAAGTCACAAATTTTTGAGTCTGTGGAGAAAGTCAGACTTACAAAGTGAAAAAAAATTGTAAATTTAAAAGATGAGAAAAAGTCAATTTTATAAGATGAGAACAGTTGCAAATTTATAAGGAGGCAAAGCTGTAAATTTATGAAACTTGAGAAAAAGTAAATTGTCCTTAGGTACGACTGTGAGAATGAATGGTTGTCTGTCTCTCTGCGTTGGCCCTGCGATGGACTGGCGATCTGTCCAGGGTGGACCCTGCCTCTCGCCCAAAGATGCTGGGATGGACTCCAGCCCCCCCGCGACCCAAAAAGGATTAAGCGGAAGAAGATGGATGGATGGATGGGAAAAAGTTGTAAACTTTTAAAACAGGAAAAAGTCACAAATTTATGAGAAAGGCAATAATGTCCCAAATTTACATGACTACAGAAAAAAGTTGGAGAAATCTGCTGTGGGAGGAGATTTGCAAAATCATGACACTAGGTAAAAAAAAGGTGCAAATTTCAGAGCGGGTGGAGTTGCAATTTTATGAGAGGAAGGAAACATCGCAAATTTATGAGACAAGGAAAAAGTTGTGTATTTATGAAGGTGGTGAATAAAGACAGTAAAGTTGCACATTTACAAAATGGGAAAAAGTCACAAATTTTTGAATCTAGTAAAAAAAAAAAGGCACAAACTTACAAGGGAGGCAAGTTGCAAATTTATGAAACTGGAAAGTTACAAATGTTTGAGCTGAGTAAAAATAGTCTCAAACATACACTACCGTTCAAAAGTTTGGGGTCACCCAGACAATTATTTTGTGTTTTCCATGAAAAGTCACACTTATTTACCACCATGAGTTGTAAAATGAATAGAAAATATAGTCAAGACATTGACAAGGTTAGAAATAATGATTTGTATTTGAAATAATAATTTTTTCCAGATACTCAACCTGCTCAAAGGAAGGTCAGTTTTATAGCTTCTCTAACCAGCTAAACTGTTTTCAGCTGTGCTAACATGATTGCATAAGGGTTTTCTAATCATCCATTAGCCTTCTGATGCAATGAGCAAACACATTGTACCATTAGGAACACTGGGAGTGATAGTTGCTGGAAATGGCGCCTCTATACACCTATGTAGATATTGCACCAAAACCAGACATTTGCAGCTAGAGTAGTCATTTACCACATGAGCAAATGTATATTAGTTATTAGAGTTGTATTTCTGTTAGTTTAAAGTTATCTTCATTGAAAAAAAACAGTGCTATTCTTTCAAAAATAAGGAAATTTCTAAGTGACCCCAAACTTTTTGAACGGTAGTGTCTAAGACAGGATAATGTGACAATGTTTAGAGAAACGGGGTACAAAACATCCAAAAGTACATGACTACAGAACAAAGTTGCAAAATTTTGAGATTGTGTAAAAAAAGGTGCAAATTTTGTCGGGGGTAGAGTTGCAGCTTTATGAGATAAGATAAGCCTTTATTAGTCCCACAAATGCAGGAAAAGTCCACAATTTACGAGGGTGGGAGGGAAGTTGCAAATTTACAAGATGGGAAAAAGTTGCAAATGTACAGCAGAGGAAAAGTTGCATATTTACAGGGATGAAAGTCGCAAATTTCTACGTTTGGGGAGAAAAGTCACAAATTATCGAGATGGGAAAATGTTGTGCAAATTTGCCTTCGAGGAAAATAAAAGTAAATTCCCCTGCTCCATGCAGTTTTCGTGTGTTTTTTTATTGGCAAACTTACAAAAATGCTCTCTCTTTAGTAGAGGTTGTGACCCCTAATCTATTTGCTCTGGTAAGTTTTCCTGGAGAAAATTGCTGCAGTTCCTGCATGTTCTTCCCCTTCACATTGCGTGCCAGCTGTTATTGTTTTTGTCTGCATGTTCAAGTGGAGGCTGTCAAAGATTCAATATGCTCCAACATGCCGAACGTCCCAACCCTTCAGTTGGGGGGGGGGGGGGGGCTTCTGCCCCAAGCTTTGATTCCAGCTTTGATCCACAGTATCCAGATTCATGTTCTTTTAATAATAAAAGTATGCCAATACTGTGTTGCCTACAGCTACCAGGAATATTTTTCTACTGCTTCCATCTTGTATCTGCTGCTGTTATTCTACCAAAAATGTACATTATTGTGTTTGTTCTGCATTGTTCAGATTAAAGGTATGATCCTGCTTTATCCGTTAAAGGGTACATATGATGAAAATTTCACTTTTGGGGTGCTTTTGTTCATCTATATAGGAATCTGGAGTGGCTACCAATGAAAAAACTCTGAACACAACCTTGTCATTTTGTTAGGGTCAGCCTTTGTCTCAGTACTTCTAATTAGTATCAGTAATTCTAAATGATTAAATTCTAAATGATAGTAATTCTAAATGACTAAAACAAAAACACAGAGGCAGTGTGGCTATTTTCCATAAACTCTACTCACCCGACTAGACACCCCTGTTCCCAACATGGTTCCCTAATCCACAGTCTATAATATATCTCAACTCAAGCAGGAGAAAAGGGGATATAAAGACATTTCCCCTACCGTGCAGCTCGCTCAGATACCTTGGCTAGGGCTCTTCTCTGTAAGTTCTAGTCACCCAACTAGCCACTGTTGTTCCTAGCTCATTCCTTAATTCACAGTCAGTAATATATCTCACATCATTCTGGCCTATTTTTGTTCATTTCTGGCCGCATGAACCATATACTGGGATTGTTAGCATGTTAGGTGAGCAACACAAATCAGTGTTACGAGGTATTTTGAGGATCTTTGCTGAATACTATAGTCACCATACCACATCAGCTTCACTTATCCACTGTTTACTGCGTGTGTGTGTGTGTGCGCGCGCGCATGTGTAAAACAGAAGTTTACATACACTGTATAAAAAGACGCGTGACCTTTTCCCCCCCTCACTGCCTGACATTAAATCAGACTAAACTTTTCCTGTTTTAGGTCAGTTAGGATAACCAAAATTATTTCTATTTGCTAAATAATTTTTTAGATAATTTTTTATCACTTTCTTCAAAGTCAGAAGTTTACATACACTAATATCAGGAAGAGCATTGTGGACCTCCACAATGGTCTGGTTCATCCTTGGATATAATTTCCAGATACCTGAAAGTGCCACCTTCATCTGTTCAAACAATTATACATAAGCATAGACACCATGAGTGTCCAGCCATCATACCACTCAGGAAAGAGACGAGTTCTGTGTCCCAGAGATGAACATGTTTTGGTGTGAAATGTGTGTATCAACCCCAAAACAAAAGCAAAAGACCTTGTGAAGATGCTGGCTGAAGTTGGTAGAAGAGTATCATAATCCACAGTGAAACAAGTCCTGTACTGACATGGGCTGAAAGGCCACTCAGCGAAAGCAACATTAAAAAAAAAGCCAGATTACAGTTTGCAAATGCCCATAGGGACAAAGACTTTAAATTCTGGAGACATGTCCTGTGGTCTGATGAAACTGAAAAAAGAAAGAAGCATGTAAGGCTGAGAACACCATCTCAACTGTGATGTACGGGGGTGGCATCATCATGTTGTGGGGGGGTTGCTGCAAGAGGGACTGGTGCACTTCACAAAATAGATCATGAGGAAAGAACATTATGTGGAAATACTTGAGCAACAACTCAAGACATCAGCCAGGAAGTTAAAGCTCGGGCACAAACGGGCTTTCCAGATGTACAATGACCCTAAGCACAGAGCCAAATCAGTTACAAAGTGGTTTAAGGACAACAAAGTCAATCTTTTGGAGTGGCCATCCCAAAGCCCTGGTCTCAATCCCACAGAAAAATTGTGGGCAGAGCTGAAAAGATGTGTGTCAGCAAGGCGGCCGACAAACCTGACTCAGTTGCACTAGTTCTGTCAGGAGGAATGGGACAAAATTCCAGCAAACTATTGTAAGAAGCTTGTGGAAGGATACCCAAGTCATACAGTTTAATGTAGCAATGCTACCAATCATTCATTCATTCATTCATTCATCTTATTCATCTTCTTCCGCTTAATCCTTTTCGGGTCGTAGGGGGGTGGAGCCTATCCCCAGCATCTTTGGGGCGAGAGGCAGGGTACACCCTGGACAGATCGCCAGTCCATCGCAGGGCCAACACAGAGAGACCAGACGACCATTCACTCTCACAGTCATACCTAAGGACAATTTAGAATCCCCAGTTGAAGCCAGTTAACCTAACCTGCATGTTTTTGGCATGTGGGAGAGAAAACTGGAGAAATCCGGCGGTAAACCCACGCAGACACAGGGAGAACATGCAAAACATCCACACAGATCACTGTTGGTCGGAGGCTGGATCGAACCAGGATCCCCCGGCCAAGGGTGAGTTTCTGCTGCTGCCACAGTGCTACCACTCCGCCACCGTGCCGCTTAACCAATCTCTTAAAATGTTTTTAAAATTTCTTTTAAAACATTAAATTAATTTTGGTATTCCAAACTGGCCCTAAAATAGGAAAAGTTTAGTCTGATTTAATGTCAGACAGTGACAGGAAAAAAGTTATGTGTCTTTTTAAACAGTGTATGTAAACTTCTGGTTTCAACTGTATAAAAACAGAAACTTTTTTTGAATTTTCTTATATTTTGACTATGATATCCAGTAGACTGAGCTGCTAGAACTACTGTAGCCAAGACCACAGCAAAACCAAACCAAGGCCTACACCAAGACAGGAGGCCGCTGTGCATTTATCTTGGTCTGGTATTGGTCTCGACTTGGCCTTGACCCCTGAAACTCTTGCTGTCCTATTTTGATGATCATCAGCGGACTTTTCCACCACACTTTCCACCGTACGCCAGTGTTTTTGTTAGTTTCTGTCAGCGCATTGTCTGTTTTTTATGATTTGTGTCACACCATCAAATTACCAGTAGACAGTGAGTCCACTTTGCGTTGAGACGCGGAGGCTCATTTCAAAAAGGTGTAGCAGTGCAAAACTAATGCGCATTACTATTACAGTGCATGTCATGACAATCGATCAGGAAAATGGAGGTCTTCCATCAGAAGCACATTGTTTAATGCCATTTCAGTGGAGTGTTTTGAAATTGTGCAGCTCCGGAGCTCATGAGGAAACAGCGTGCGCTGGGATCTTCTTTTATTTTAATGGAGAGAGTTGTAACAGTCATGCTACAATCTCCTGTCACTTTAATTATATAATGATCAAACAATAGTTTTTTTTATTCCAGCCACACTCATTTTAATTGAGGACTTACCATTGGACTCTATAAATTAGGCATTAATGTAGGATTTTTTTTTTTTTAGGGGAATGAATGAAATAACAGGGAGGATGTGTGCATTCCAGTGTGATGTGCTGCACATGGGGGGAGGCATGTCAGTCTGAAGATTTTTATTCCATCCACATTTCTGTTTTTGTCACAGACTTCTTAGGCATTAATGTGTTTATTTTTAGGGAAATAAATGAATGAATAAGAAGTGTGCAGCATTTTACTTTTCACTGTAACTCCCCAGAGGGATAAGAGATACATCCACATCTGCCTCGGCCACGCACCCTGGGTTTCCAGCCAGGTCGAGGCCACCCACACCGCACCTATGGTCGCGGTTCTCCCCCAGCAAGCTCATCAACTGCCACCTGTCAGCCACCGGCAGAGGCCTCCAAGGGTAGGCTCGCTTTGTGGTGGGGGTCGGCGGCGGACAGGAAGCCGTGCCAGATTTCCTCCTCCCCGGGAGGGACTGAGACTGGGACAGAGAGCCGCAAACCTCGGCAGACCCCCCGCACAAGACAGGGGAGACCCTCGGTCGGCAAAAGCAACAGCAGACGGAGTACGCCATCTCCCCATGGGCTGGAAACGACTTCCGCGCCATCGTTAATGAACGTTTATGAAAGTTTGCAGAGGCATCATCCTCTTTTCCTGAAGTTTCATACCCATTCATATGTGTGTGTTGCATCCGTGCACACTACATTAAACCATTCAGCTGATTTTTCAGCTCAGCATTCTTCCCCATTTATTCTTTCTAAAATAACTAACTGGGCATCAACTGTGATTGATGTCTTCATTATTACCAAGCAGCATTACTATCGCATGCATTTTGGCTCACATGCACGGGGGCTTTGGTCAACGCAAAACCCATCTTAAACCATCATTATCAGACTTCACTTAAGATAATGTGCCCTCTTGCATTAAAGGATGGACAGGAGCGCTTTGGGTTGGATTATCCAAAACACATCTCATGAATATTAGGCCAGCCTCTTTTGCACCACGAGTCCAGCAGAAAGTTTGTTTCTACACTGTTGTGATAAGGAAATGAACTTGGAAACACATAAAAACGCGTTCTGCATCAGTGACAACTGACGGACCAACCGTGTCCTTGTAATAAGGCCCTTGGTGTTGTCTTGGAACACTCTGGTTCAGTCTGGGTCTCATTGTCATCTTGACAACAACACTAGCTGTTAGCATTAGTTAGTGTAATCTGACGCTTTGTCGTTAGATTGGTTTAAATGGGAAAAGAGGGTGGGTGGGGAATGCTGCTGCACTGTAAAACCATCCAGTCATGCTAGTACTTGTATGGATGCAGTACATCAAGTCCAATCTACTGATTTTTTTTTTTTACTGTTTATACAATGTGCAGAATCACAGACACAGCAGACGAAACAGAATAATTAGGCCAAGCTGTGTTGCACCATTTCGAAATCAAACCCTCACCTGTGACATGTAAACCAACAGTGACAGACATGCATTTTGTTCATCCTCTATTTCCTCTCTCTCCTCTCAGCCCTGCCACCTTAAAGTTTGCCACAGGAAGGAGGTGTGTAAAACCATCTTAAACTCCGTCACCTACAGAGCTTCACTTTCATCACTGTTAACCATAACCGCAGCTTCTGCCAAGATTCATCTGATGAGCTGCAAACACAAATAAAAGCATTGCCCGAGGACCCCCAACAATAAAGAACAGGCGGTTTGAGACACTTCACTCATCAGGGTGAGGCTTCTTACATGTGCATGTGTGTGGAACATTCCTCTATCTCACCCGTTCTTCTTGATCTTCACAGGAGCTACACAGCAGGACAAGAAACAGATGCAGCCGCCCTTCACTACACTCCCACTTTTTCTCATAAATTTATAACTTTTTTCATGTCAATTTATGATTATTTATGATCTCTGTATTTGTTGACTTTCTCTTCGCCACATTCTTATAATCATCTTCAGATGAATTAATGAAGTAAAGAGTCTTACGCTGTGAGGCTTCAATGGAAACTGTATGCTGTGAAGCTTTAACGTTTGAGGTGGAACACAACAGGCCATTACCATTCAAACATACAGGATAAGAAGAAGCCACTGGCAGTTACGATAATTGTGTGAATGTTGATATGCATTCACACCGTTTTTGTTTATGTCAGCCAGTTTTATTCTTCCATACGTTTTTTACTTCTTTTTTTTTGGTCAGTATCTCCTGCATGTTTGCCACTAGAATTGCCATTCTTATATTATTCTGTGTTCAGTTTTTTAAAGAAATTTATGCTTCCATTTTTCTACTTCATAACATTCATAGTTTTCATTTATGTTTTTTAGCTTAAAAAAAGTTTTAGATAAAACTAAAGTAAAGTTTAAAAATAAAGTTTTAGCTTAAAAATTATGCTAGTATTTTTCAACTTTAAGCTGTTTTATCTTTTAAGCTAACATTTTTTTAAGCTGAAGTGTTTATTTTTGCATTTTTAAGCTAATTTTCTTCAACTTTACGTAGCACTGGGCGATCAACCGACATCAAATTGAAACAGACATGTTGGCTCATGTTGGTTTTTCTGTTTTTTATCCTCTGCCTGTAGCACGCGTGTGTGTATATGAGCGCTTTCATGTCCTGCCCCTTTAACATGTGCATTCACATGTCTCCGCACCCCAGAGACACAAAGCAAAGTGGGGTGCGCTTATACTAACAGGGACTGCCAAGAAGTTAAATCACCATTAGCTGCTAATGGCTATCCATGTGCACTCAAGCGTTTTACAATGGGAACGGACGACAAAATGAACAAGCTGAGACTGTATTTAAGAATCCGATCAGAGACTCTTAATTCCCATGTGGTGATAACATAAACATGGCTCCGTAAAGGACTCCCCCAACTCAGCTAACAAGCTAATTAGCTACTGCCACAAGTCAAGTGACCTACAAATCCTCGAGAGGTATGTATTAGTGACTTCTGCACTGGACAATATTTAATTTGGTTGCATGTGTATGGAATTATTATATTATGCTCATTGGCTATGGAATCAGTGCAGGGATATATTTATTAATTACCCCACCCTTGTGTAATATTGCTTAATTCTGAGCCTTGTCAATGAACTATAAGGGAGAAGCAAGGAGGGAAAAAAAAAACAAAAATACCAAAACTAATGTGAAAGGTTCAATTAACAGTGATGCTGGTTTAAAAGGAACTCTGATTATATTGGCATGTTAGCTCTATATGCTTTATTTTTATGTTAGTAACATAACTATAATATAATTTTTTTGAAAATAATTCCCAGTTTTATATATTTTTAAAAAACTTTATTACGATGTAAATCGCCATTTTTGTTTACGTCGCAATGCATTCTGGGTAGTGACGTAGAATGGTTGCAGCCCTTTTTTCTGTTTTATACAAGCCAAGAAGCGAAGCTACGAACTACTGCCATTTGTCAGTGAAAATGCCACATTGCGCGGCTTTTGGATGTAATTTCCAATCAAAGGGAAATAAAGAGAGCGGGGTAAGCCTCCATAGCTTTCCTAAAGAGGGAAAGTTGAGGAAAAAGTGGGGCGGCAGCGGCTCAGGAGGTAGAGCAGGTCGTCTAATAACCCGATGGTTGGCGGTTCGCATCACGCTCTCCCCAGATATCCTGCCGTTGTGTCCCTGGGCAAGACACTTCACCCGCATTGCCTCCAGTGCCCATAACACTGGGTATGAATGTGTAAAAATGTTTAAATACTCGGTGGTGGCTGGAGAGGCCGTTGGTGCGGATTGGCAGCCACATTTCCGTCACTCTATGAGTGTCTATGATCACGCGCTATAGCGCACGCTTGATAAAGCTGATATACAGTATATATACAGTATATATATATATATACACTTTATGCAGCAATGAACTGCATATTTCCTACTTAGTGTTTACCTTGCTGCACCGTGGGTCTCAGAGTAATGTAATTTCAATTCTCTGTATGTGCTGTACATATGGCAGAATTGACAATAAAGTTGACTTTGATATATATATAGGGGCTCAACATTTCCCCATCTGGGAATGTGAGGAATTCGAAAGGACAGTGAAGGAGGGCTGTTGTCTGTCGGGGATCGTTTTGCTTATCTTGGAGAGGCTGAGGAGATCCAAGAATTCCTGAGATGCTGCAGTGCAGCCTCAGCAAGTCTTTGACTGAACTGCTATTAACTCAATGAATGACTGGAGGGAAAAGAAAATTAGTAATCATTCATAAATATGAATCTTTTCCCTGGAAATATGTACTTTTTTTCTCCAATCCATTTCTTTCCCTCTTTTAAACTGGATTTTCTTTTCTTTTTGGGTTTGTAAATCGGCAATTACGTTCTATTATTAATTAATTTGCAGTTTTTTTTTCTTATATTCTAGCTGAACTAATAACATTTTTCAGTTTTCACTTATTTTTTTTTTCTTATTCAAGCTTTCTGTCTTGTAAATTTGCAGCTGTTTCCCCATGTGAATCTAAGAAATTTTTTCATAAATTTTGCAACATTTCATGTATAAATTCAAGTTTCTTTCCTGCATATCTGCAACGTTTTTCTTGTAAAACTGTGTTTTTCCCTGTCTTAATTTTTTTGTTGCATTGCATTTTTTTGTATAAGTATTTGCAATGTTTTCCTTTCAAATTGTTTTTCAAAAATATACAACTTCATTTTTTGGGGGGGGGCTTTTTTGTCTTAAACTTGTTGCTTTTCTCAAATTTGGGAATTCATTCATGTGCATTTTCTCCATGTTAATCTGAGATTTTGCCTCAGATTTGTAAAATACACGTACTGATCTTTTATTAATAATATATATCATATATGGTCTGTCACAATTCCCATCTCTCATGCCTTTCCTTCATAAATGACAAAAATAAACAATGAAATGTGAGAAAAAAGGCATTACATAGAAAAACTGGATATGCAGCATCAAGCTGCATCACAAATCATTAATGGGTGAATCGTAATCAAATGGAACTGCGAGACCACAGATTCACGCCCCTACCACAGAGTACTGCAGAAACTCATAAAGGCTTTCCAAATAAAAGATTAATTCTTTTAGCACTCTTAAAATTTCTGAGACATCCCCATGAGCTCTGAAAATTTCTACAACCTTTATTTAAGCTATTATGAAATATTTTACTGCTGGACAGTGAATATGTGATTATGTTTTGTTGGGTGCACACCCCTGGGCAACAGAGCAAAGACTTCTTGTTGATAAAATGACTGGTTACACATTTGAAGCAAGTTTTCTGTCACGCAAGGCAACACAAGTGCCCCGTGACCTTTTAGCTAGTCAACAATTCAGACTTCCTCAGCTCTCTCTTTTCAATAAAGTGCACCCTGGCACCGACATTCATCCACTTATCTATCATTTTGTTTTGATCTCCGTTCATGTGCATGTTTTTTCATGTGTGTGGGAGACAGAAGGAGAGGGAATACAAAGGTGATGAGGAGGGAGCAATCACTGGCTTGAATTCCCGGCGGCTAAAAAACGTTGCTGGGCTCGACAGACAGCGCAGACAGACAGCAGGTCCATTTCCTGTCTGGATGTCCACCTGGATGCTTTCTCTCTGCAGGTGTATTTTGTGTTGGTTCAGCCTTATAGGTATAAAAATGAGGAATTTGGGACACATACGGTAAATTTCCTGCTAGCCTAGGTTTCATATTGTTGTTGATCAAAGTAGGAATGCAGCCATCTTGAAAATTTCCTGTCTGTGGAAGGTTTTTGGGTGTTTTGTTCAGACAACTAAACCAAAAGCACTGACCATGAGCAATACAGGACTCAGGTATTCAAGCTAGAGCTGCATGATATGTTGTAAATTTACTGTTACATGCTCATTATGCAAATGGTAAAAGGTGGTTTGAAGAGCAACAATAATGTCACAGAGTTACAAGAAAAAAATTGCAAATTTACGGAAAAATCGGGAAGTTGCAAATTTATGTGAAAAAGTTGTAAATTTATGAGAATACGGTCATAATTTTACCCAAAAAGTACCACATTTTCAAGAAAACAGTTACAAATGTAAAAGAAAAAAATTGCAAAATTACATTACGAAATTGAAATTTTAAGAGAAAGTCAAGAATTTACAAGAAAAAAGGGTGCATATTAACCACAAAAAAGTAGCAAATTTATGAGGAAAAAATTAAATTTTATGCTAAAAAAAAATTGAAAGTTTATAAGAAAAAGTCAAAAATTTACATGAAAAAGTCACAAAATTATGAAAAAAAGTCCAAAATTTACAAGCAAAACAAAATTTAAGAAGGAAAAAAATTCAAGGTTTATAAGAAAAAGTCATAAATTTACAAGAAAATAATTGCATGTTTATGTATAAAATTTGAACGTTTGAGAAAGTTATACTGTACATTTACGTTAAGAAAAAAGTCAGAAATTTACAAGAAAAAAGTTGCAAATTTATGTAAAAATATGGAAGTTGCAAATTTATTTGAAAAAGTTGTTAATTTATGAGAAAAGGAATTCAAGTTTACATATAAAATTTGCAAGTTTGAGAAAGTTAAAAAACTATGAGTAAAAGGAAAGAAAAATTTGAAAATTTATTTTAAAAAATTTAATTTTATGAGAAAGTCACAAATTTACAAGAATAAGGTTGCAAAATAATGTTAAAAAGTAGCAAATTTATCAGGAAAAAATGCAATTTTACATAAAAATCACAGGTTTATAAGAAAAATCACATCTGCACAAAAAGACACATGAGAAACACATTGCAAATTTGAGAAAAAGTCACAAAATCAGAAGAAAAAAATATGTAAATTTATGTTAAAAAATGCATGTTTATGGGGAAGTTGCAAATTTACAAGAAAAGTTATAAATATGCAAAAAAATGCAGGTTTATAAGGAAAAGGCTGCTAATTTATAAGAAAGAAGCAAAAATTTTACGAGAAAAGTCACAAATTTATGGTAACAAAAATGCAAATTTATAAGAAAATAGTTATAAGATGGGAGGAAAATTTGTAGAACTCCAGGCTAAAGCAGGACACTATTAATCTTCGCATACTTAAGTGTTTGTTTAGATACCACAACTCATACCATTATCTTAATATTTAACACAAGTACTGCATGTTTTCCTAATATTGTGCAGCTCTAATCCAATCACAAGATGTGATTTGCAAATACTGTTGGTGACCTCAATGCAGTTCATCCTGAAGCAGCACTAATGGAGCGTTGCACGGACATGCCTGCAGTCGACCAAGCAGCTGCCTGGCTGCCCGATGCATCCATTTACAGCTCTGTGCCACTGCAATTCAATAAAGACGCACACGTATGAACAGAGCCCATTTTAACTAGAACAATCTGTCCTCATCACTTCTTTGTCTACATGTGTCAAGCTTCTTCAAACTTTTACTTCACAGGTGCAATCTACCATATGTCACACCATATATCACACACCAATCTGGCAGCCATTTCATGTGCCGCGCCATCTTGTGGCACCGCCATTACCGCGGTGACTGGGGTCAGATGTTTAGGGCCTGCTTCTGTTTTCTGATAGTAGGATGCGAAGATGGATTGACGACAGGCAGTGAAAGCTGTTCAAAAAAGTGTGCACCATTACTGTATTACTGTAAACTCTTTCATGTCACTTAAACTGCTTTAAAAATATCATAAAAAATCCATTTAATCAACTTAAATCATACAATTGTATGTGCAACCCAGGTTTTATGTTTACTTTGTGTTCATTACATTGCCATAGCTTGAGCAATTAATTTTAAATTTCACTATAACTAAGCATTATTATGTGCAACCACCACAGCCTATTAATGCTAGCTACCTGAGCTGTACCTTGTTGTTGCACGATGAGGTGGGTAGCTGCATGCTAACTAGGGCTGAGCGATTAACTGAAATAAAACCAAAACAGACATTTGGGGTCTAAAACCAATGTAATCTTGCTTTTGTCATTTTTTCTGTTTTTTTTCCCCTCTCTTTGTTGTGTGTATAGAGAGAATTTCATGTACGGCCTATTTAAGACATGTCCACAGAGTTACGTGTACGGGCATGTAACTCTGCACCCCAGAAGCAGCAAAACACTGCAGAAAAATTAAAACGGTTCATAACGAAAGAAAATGTGATCACCACTCACATAGTATGTGACAATTGACTCTTTACTTTATCCGAAGATGCCAAGAAAAAGTGAGCAAAGTGCGCAGAAACCAACACGTAGATGCTTGAAGCTAAGCCACTGTTAGTCTCTGACAGCTATCTGTGTCATTTCAACCATTTTCCAGTGTGAATTCAGGACAAAATGGACAAGCTAAGCACTGCATTTAAGAAACTGATGAGAGACTCATTGGGCCGTATTACAAGGACACAGTCGGTCAGTCAGTTGTCACTCATACAGAATGCGTTGATGGGCATTTCCAAGTTCATTTCCTTATCACAACAGTGTAGAAACAAACTTTCTGCCGGGCACATGGTGCAAAGAGCCTGGTCTAATTATTCAGAGGTGTGTTTTGGATAATCCAAAGTGCTCATGCTCATCCCTTTAATGCAAAGAGGCACATTACCTAAAGTGAACTCTGATCATGACGGATCAAGACAGGTTTTGTGGTGACCAAAGCCCGTGTGTCTGAGGCAAAATGCATGCGATAGTGATGTTGCTTGGTAATAATGAAGACATCAATTACAGTTGATGTGCAGTTAGTTATTTTAGAAAGAATAAATGGGGAAGAATGCTGAGTTGAAAAATCAGCTGAATGGTTTAATGTCGTGTGCATGGCACAACACACAGACATGAATGGGTTTGAAACATCAGGAAAAACCAGACTGACATGCCCCCTGTGTGCCACACATCACACTGGAATGCACACATCCTCCCTATTCATTCATTCATTCCTCTAAAAAATAATTCCACATTAATGTCTAATCTATACATTCCAATGGTAAGTCCGCAATTAAAATGAGAGTGCGAGTAATTATATGATGACTGTTACAACTCTCTCCATTAAAATAAAAGAAGATCCCAGTCCATGCTGTTTCCTCATGAGCTCTGGAGCTGCACGATTTCAAAACACACCACTGAAATAGCATTAAACAATGTGCTTCTGACAATAGACCTCCTTTTTCCTGATCAAAAGTGGATTGTTATGACATGCACTGTAATAGTAATGCACATTAGATTGCACACCGCCACACCTCTTTGAAATGAGCCTCCACCTCTCAGCGCAAAGTGGGCACACTGTCTACTGGTATTAAGATGGTGTGACATAAATCGTAAAAAACAGACAATGCATTGAAAGAAACAAACAAAAACGCTGGCATACGGTGGAAAGTCTGGTGGAAAAGTCCGCTGATGATCATCAAAATAGGGCCCATAATCTCTATGTGGTGGTAACACAATCATGGTGGCATAAAGGACTCTCCCAACACAGCTAACAAGCTAACTAGCTGCCATCATGAGTCATGACCCACAAACCCTCCAGAGATTTGTAAACAAACACTGACTTCCCGTATCAGAATCAGAATCAGAATCAGATTTATTGCCATTGTTCATGTGATACACAAACTAGGAATTTGTCTCGGTGCCATGCTGCAACATTAAAAACATAATGAGAAAAAGGGATAAACTAAAAAACTAAAGGACTAGAAACGTGCAATAAGTGTAGAAAAATAAGTAATAATAATAATAATAATACTAGTAATAATGAGTAGTACTAGTCAAGGCAGTTTTAAAAAATTAGCATGTAGCAGATAATGTGAAGTACCACATAGTGCAGTCAATAATGCAACAGAAAAACAGTGATGATTGACATGAGTCTGGTTGAGCTGCTGTACATAGTGCACGAGAGTCAAAAGTCACTTAGTGTTCAGCAGTCTGATGGCAGAGGGGAAAAAGCTGTTCATGTGCCGGGAGGTTTTAGTTCAAATGGACCAAAGCCTTCTACCTGAGGGGAGGGGGGCAAACAGCACGTGACCAGGATGTGAAGGATCGGCTATGATCCGGCCAGCACGCCTCCGGGTCCTGGAGATGCAGTGCGCACGACGTGCTGCAGCCTTAGTCTGTCCCTGGCAGTGGCTCCTGCGTACCACACAGTTATGGAGGAGGTGAGGATGGACTCGATGATGGCCGTGTAGAACTGCACTAACATCTTGGTGGGTAGCTTGGGTATATTTAAAACTAAATGCACAGGATATTTTTATTCTGTCCTCTAAATTTAACAGAAATGTATAACCCTCACACTTCCTCCTTCGCTGTTATTGTACTGCAGGTAAGTCATCTTTCCTCATTTTCTAAAGCACATATTTCTTTGACAAATATCCAAATTTAGCAGGGGAAAAAACATCAACTCTGACATCTCCAAAGGTAGGAGTGAACATGACGAAGGATGATTATACCCACATGTGTACATGAGGTATTTTAACCCAAGGCGAGCCCATGAGTGTCTACTGAAGTGAACATGAGCACACATGGCATGGACAGGCCCTCCCCACCCCCACCCCTCACCGCACATTTCCCTGGATCGCCTCTAACAACATTCAAGTGACTGGTATCTGCTGAAGAGATCTTAATCATCTCGGATCGGGTGAAATGCAGGGAAGACAAACACTCCAACAAACAAGCTGGGAACACTGATCAGATCAGTGTTCAGGGTGATACAGGTGTTCAGCACATCAGTACATCTAAATAGCCTGCAGGCCTCAGATTTACACACAGATTAACAGTGATAAGCAGAGAAGGATATCAACCAACGCTTGTCACTTTGTAAAAATGCATACAAGCAGAAATGGGTAGAGTAGCCAGAAATTGTAGTCAAGTACAAGTACTGTTACCTCATTATGTTAAATACCCAAGCACAAGTAAGTGTGGTCACGAAAAAATTACTTGGGTAAGAGTAAGAAAGCACTGCATCAAAATTTACTTCAGCAGAAACTCTCACTACAAAATTGTTTTTTTTCTTAAATTGGTGGCATTTTTCTGTTCAGACATTTTCTCATAAATTTCACTTTTTCATGTAAATTTGCAACTTTTTACTCAAAAATGTGCATTTTTTTTGTTAATGACTTTTTTAAAATCATAAATGTGTAACTATTTGCTTTTTACATATTGCACCAGAAAAGAGATGCAACTTGATTGATAGTCACAAAATGTACTAAAGAAGTCGCAAATTTGCATGAATAAATTTATAAATCTATAGAAAAGGAAACAGCCTGGACTCCGCCAGGGCTGCCCTTTGTCACCGATCCTGTTCATAATTTTTATGGACAGGATTTCTAGGCGCAGCCAGGGAATGGAGGGTGTCATGCTTGGTGACCACAGGATCTCATCTCTGTTGTTTGCAGATGATGTTGTCCTGTTGGCTTCATCCAGCAATGACCTACAGCTCTTGCTGGGACGGTTTGCCGCTGAGTGTGAAGCGGCTGGGATGAGAATCAGCACCTCCAAGTCCGAGTCCATGGTCCTCAGCCGGAAAAAGGTGGATTGTCCTCTCCGGGTTGGGGACAGGCTCCTGCCCCAAGTGGAGGAGTTTAAGTATCTTGGGGTCTTGTTCACGAGTGAGGGGAAAATGGAGTGAGAGATCGACAGACGGATTGGAGCAGCATCTGCAGTGATGCGGACGTTGTATCGGTCTGTTGTGGTGAAGAGGGAGCTTAGTTCTAAGGCAAAGCTGTCAATTTACCAGTCAATCTACGTTCCTACTCTCACCTATGGTCACGAGCTTTGGGTAATGACCGAAAGAACGAGATCGCGGATACAAGCGGCTGAAATGAGCTTTCTCCATAGGATTGCTGGACTCACCCTCAGAGATAGGGTGAGGTGCTCAGTCATCCGGGAGAGGCTCAGAGTAGAACCGCTGCTCCTCCACATTGAAAGGAGTCAGTTGAGGTGGTATGGGCATCTGATTAGGATGCCTCCTGGACGCCTCCCACTTGAGGTGTTTCAGGCACGTCCCACTGGGAGGAGACCCCGGGGCAGACCCAGGACTCGGTGGAGAGACTATGTCTCCCAGCTGGTCTGGGAACGCCTTGGTATCCCCTCTGAAGAGCTGGAGCAGGTGGCTGGGGAGAGGGAAGGCTGGGCTTCTCTGCTTGAACTGCTGCCTCCGCGACCCGGACCTCCGGAAAAGCGGTAGAAGATGGATGGATGGATGGATGGAAAAGGAAACAAACTTGTGTAACATAAATTGCAAATTCATGAGGAAAATGGCATTTAAAAATAAGAATTTTTTCTAAAAAAAAAAAAAAATTATGTAGATGGCAAATTATCGCATTAACTGAATATTGTCTGCCATTGAAAGATTTTTTATTTTTGCAGTGATAGAAAAACCTGAAGCCTGTCTATCACTTTGACAGATTGCACTGAGGGTGACCTATTGCAATGTTAAATATAATTCCCCACCTGCGTATGTACTTATATTAAAAGGTATCAACTGTTATGTCCGCAAACCTGGCAGTAAAGAGACGGGCGAGGATGCTGCACTGGAACTGGCTTTATTGCAAAACTATGTACAAGGCATCACATATACTACACAGTACCGAGTCGCCTGGGTAAGAGAACCCTGTAATGGCGGGCTCTCCCATATGTGGGATGGCGTGATGACGGCACCAGTCGGCTGCGTCATCACGCCACTCTCTGCTGTTAACCCCTTCACTACATTCTCTCCCCACCTTGCAAAACACAGAACACTTTCATTAATTTAAACCCTCCCCAGTTTGGTATATTAAAACCCCATTATCAACACATTTTATTTAAGACATCAAACAAACCTGAAAACTAGGGTCCGTGGGTAGACTACCACTAAACCCGGAACGTCTAAGTGGAGTATTATGCCACTTGCCTTTTCCAGCTGTGCTCCTAACTAAACAGTCTTTTTTTTTCCCTTTACAGTCTCCCATGGCAAAGCTGATTCTACCGGGGGAAGGGGTCCTGCAGCAGCCCCGCAGCAGATGCGCCCCTGAAAGTGCCAGACCCTCGGGACAAGGGCCAATCTTCATAGTGTAGAGCCCCTGATCCCACACCGCATCCATTGGCTCCCGTGCAGCCTCATCACCTGGAGCAGCCACCTGGACACACCGCAGTCAGTTTGTGTGTCGAACCAAGCCATCCATCAGCCGAAAGCACGCCATCCCCAGCTTCACCATGAACCTCAGCGGTGCTCACTGTGTCGCCGGCTATGACCCAGCCAGTCGTTGCCCCACTCTCTCGTTGGCATGGACCTGAACCTAGTCCATGACCTGGAGCAGTACCTTTCTTGGCTTTACCTGCTGCTGTGCTCCCGGTGGCTCTGCATGCTCATCTGACTTGATACCTCCGTCATGCTGCGGCAGCTCAGCAGTCACTGTGTTCGCAGCGGATCCTTCACCCATCGTCTCCACTGCCGGTTGAGGCTCGTCATAGGCACTGAAGCAGTCTGGTTCCCCCTCTGGGTGGTTTTCCTTCCAAGAGCGCAAAACGTGCACTTTGGTGTCAGTACCATCCGTAAGTACCTCATCCCACACCACGATGGCATCCTCCAGGACCGGTGAGCTCCAATTGTCGCACCTGGACCATTCAAACCCAGCGCAGCCCCTAATGGCAAAGCCCAGTCCATAGAAAAGGTCGCAACCCATAATGTTGTCACTGTGCGCTGCCACTTGGAATGCGAAGTCATGCATGGCCCTGGACTTGTAGCGAGCAGTCAGTTCCACTGTCCTGACATTGTACAGTCTGTGACCACTATACCCATACAGTGGCGTTGGGTTCTTCCTGATTCTGTGGTGAGGGAAAAACTTTTTCACTGTGGCCCAGTTTAGCTTCAACCTCATCGCCGCCGTGTCAAGCAGGAGTGATATAATAATAATCATAATAATAATAATGAATCAGATTTATATAGCCCTTTATCATAGACACTCAAAGACGCTTTACAAATACGATACATTATTCATTCACTCCAGACAGACAATGGTAGTGGCAAGCTACTATGGCACACACTAGCTAGCTGTCTCAGGTCAGTGACGAACTGCCGAATTGGCTCACCAACTCTGTTGTCTCTGGAGAAAGCGAATCCGTCGTACCATCGCGCTGTCCGGTGCAGCAAAATGGTTAGCTATTAGCTCCACAACCTCCTCATTCGAGTCCGTCATGCCCAGCGTGCAGAGAATCCTCTGGCCCTCCGTGCCCAGGTTGTGGACAAGCAGCACTCGCATCCTCACTTTACCCAACATTCCCAGGTCCAACGCTGTAACATAAACCTTGAACGCCTCCAGCCAATGTGGCCATGGAATTGGCACTTCCCCTGGGAGCTCAAGGAAAAGGCCACAGTGGTGTTACGCACACCTCCATTGTTAATCCTTAGTCGCCAAATGTTATGTCCACAAACCTGGCAGTAAAGAGACGAACGAGGGTGCTGCACTGGAACTGGCTTTATTGCAGAACTATGTGCATGGCATCACATACACTACACAGTACTGAATCGCCTGGGCAAGACAGCCCTGTAATGGCGGGCTCTCCCATATATGGGTTGGCGTGATGATGGCACCAGCTGGCTGCGTCATCACGCCGCTCCCTGCTGTTAACTCCTTCACTGCATCAACCACTGAAAAATTGTTTTTGTAGATTTTAACCTTCTGAAATGTCCCTGTTTGTCATGTGATTATCCCAAAAAATATTCTATTCAATTCAGTTCAATTCAGCTTTATTTATAATGCGCCACATCACAACAAAAGCCGTCTCGTGGCACCACAGTGCAGAAAAAAAACACACAGTCACGGAGTTCCACAGGGATCTGTGTTGGGCCCTACTCTTTTTAGTCTATATATGCTCCCGTTGGGAAATATCATCAGAAAGCACTGTATACATTTTCACTGTTACGCAGATAACACACAGCTATACCTGTCAATGAAGCCCGATGATTGTGATCAGTTGGCCAAGTTAGATGCCTGTCTTAAGGACATCCAAGCTTGGATGACTTGTACTTTTTTACTATTGAACTCTGATAAGACTGAAGTCATTGTTGTTGGCCCAAAACATCTTAGAAATTCCTTTTCAGATTATGCCCTTAATTTAGATGCTGCCACTCTCACTGATTTTTGATCAGGATTTGTCCTTTAATTCACATATTAAAACTGTTTCTAGGACTGCCTTCTATCATCTGTGCAATATTGCCAAGATCAGGAGCATCTTGTCTTTGAATGATGCTGAGAAACTGATTCAGGCCTTTGTCAGTTCTCAATTAGATTATTGTAATTCGCTATTATCTGGTTGTCCTAAAGTATCTTTAAAAAATCTTCAGTTGATTCAAAATGCTGCTGCTTGAGTTTTATCTGGTTCTAGAAAAAGAGATCATATTTCCTCAGTTCTGTCCTCCCTCCATTGGCTTCCCATAGAATTCAGAATCAAGTTTAAAATCCTTCTTCTTACTTTCAAAGCTCTTAACAATCTGCCCCCCCAATATATAAAAGATCTGATATTACCTTACCATCCTAATAGAGCATTACGCTCCCAAAATGCTGGCTTACTTGTGTTGCCCAGAATCTCCAAAAGTACAGTGGGAGGCAGAGCCTTCTGCTACCAAGCTCCTTCTCTCTGGAACCAGTTACCACTCTGGGTCCGGGAGTCAGACTCGGTCTCTGTTTTTAAGAACAGGGTAAAATCCTTCCTTTTTAATATAGCTTTCGTTTAAGGAGGGTTTTTGTGTCTTTTAACCCCACTCTTGTTCTATTGTTATCTGATCCATACTGCTGGTTGACCTCCAATATTGTACTTGGCATCTTACTGCTATGTTCTTTATGTCTGTCCTCTCCATCCTCCCTATCCCCTCATCCCCAGCCAGTCGCAGCAGACGAGTGCCCTTCCCTGAGCCTGGTTCTGCTAGAGGTTTCTTCCTTCCAAATGGGAGTTTTTCCTCTCCACTGTCGCTTAGTGCTTGCTCATGGGAGATCGTCTGATTGCTGGGTCAATATCAAAACACTCAGCTTCTTTTAAACACAGAGCCTTTATATCATTGCTGTCGCTGAGGAGCCATTTTAACTCTTCTGGGTGTGTTTCTCTATGTGGAAAAAAAAGACAATCCCAGCCTTGATTTTTTAAAAATGTTTTTAATTTTATTCTTTATACAGTCCCTCCAGGATTTCATGATGTTGCAATTGTGTCAATTCAGGCGAAATCAGCCAATCAGCGCAACTATTGCGCGACCCTGCAATTTTATCCAATCACCGCAACTTTCCTGCAATTTTGGCCAATCCTCGCCAACTTCCAAAAATTTCACCAATCAAATTTCAGCTGAGTGGCGCTGAAACACTCAGTCTAACCAATCAAATGCATCGCTACTTCCTATACTTAATACTAGAAAAGCACTCGGAGAGCGCAGACCTCCGCCAAGCGCCACAATTCCCCCCATACAGTGTTTGTGTGTATGTTTTCAGATTCCTTGAGCATGTAAACATATGACTAGCAATTGGATTCACAATGGTTATTTGTTTATTTGACAGGGACAGTGCAATAAACACACAATTAATCAATGACAATCAATCTGATAGTGATAGGATTAGTGGTTCAGTAGTAAAAGCATTGCCTCCTTGGCGGAGGTAATAAACTGAAGTGTTGCTGTTGTGTCCATCTCCTCCACTGACGGATGCAAATTGGGTAGACAGGTTGCCATGGGTTTTATATTATATTGTAACGTGCTGCTCGACATGCCGACGTCCCACCGGGAGGTTCGAACTCACGCCTCCCGCTCCGGAGTCCCGCACTCTACCTGTGTCGCCAATAGGGTCAACCCACTTGGCAAGCCAAGTAGGGTGCTCATATTGAGTTCGCTACAATATTATTTTTTGGGGGGTTGCGCTCCGCGGCAAACGAGAATTTAGAAGCTTCGCCGGCAGAGAGCTCGTTTTTGCGCAGCGCCTATGGCTGGCCGGTGAATTTCTGCCAAATGCGCAGCTCCTATGGCTGGCCGGGGAATTTCTGCCAAAGAATCCGTCGGCGGACAGCTGCTCGTGTGAGGTTTTGCAGTTGCGCGCAAACACAGGCACGCTGGCGGGCCCAGGCCAGCAGTGTTTTCCGCGTCCTTTTGTGCCTAAAACGTTGAAGAACGCAGAGTTTGTGTTGCAGACACGACGACCAGCGCCCTCCATTGCGCCTGCGCACATGTTGAAAATGGCTGTATGTCACAGTGTTGAATGAAAAATGCTTTAAAAAATTCCTGTATCCAGACGGTGAACCGGATCACCCCCAAAATTTAATCAGTTCTTCCTTGTACCATTTCCAACAACGCCTGAAAGTTTCATGGAAATCCGTCCAAGATTTTTTGAGTTATCTTGCTAACCAACAGACAAACAGACAGACAGACAGACAGACAGACAGACAAACCCCGGCAAAAACATAACCTCCTCCTGGCCTTTTCGGCCTGGCGGAGGTAATAAACTACTTCCGTGTTTATAGTAAGTATTAATGGAACGCTTCAGCAAAAAACTGTGTGATTAAAAAAAATAACATTCACCCGTGAGGTTTCCAACACCATCCCTTCCTCCGTGTCCCCCAGCCTGCTGGTGGACATCTCTGTCCTGACCACGTATATGAAGTGCTGGGTTTGTGTTGAAAGCACCCCATTGCAGGAGTGCACGTGGCAAGAGACTCCATAAAATCACAAACACACGAACAAGTCTAAAACTAAAGCCAGTGTTTGATCATTTCATACTGTACATCTTTAGAGGTAAAATCATTACTACATCTTGTCAATGAGCTTTAAAGCTGTGAATCTCTGAACACGGACAAAGCGCCCCCCCGTAAATGAAAGATGTGTGTCTGATGAGACGGGTGTGGGTGTGTGTGTGCAAAGGCGCGCAGCAGATAGACAGACAGGTAGGAGTTAGACATAGGAATATTGTCTGCATTTTTTTTTTCCGGAAAAACACAGACTCCAATAGACAATACAGACTAACAGAATAAATTATTTATTTTTTCCTTTCCGCTCAGGATCGAATGGTTGGGGACTGTAGGAAGTTGTTAAATGAAGGTGCTGCAAATAATTTCCACATCTCTACTCTTTAACATGCATTCAATGCATTACTCTGTTGTAATGGATATTGTGTTAAAGTCTGTATTGGCTGTTGCACAAAAGAGTTTTTTTGTATAGGAGAAGTTTCTGCTTAATTTACAAATCACTGTAATAGGAAATGTTTGACAATCCTGTGCATTTTTTATATTATTATATAGAATATCACTGTAGCAAGCTGGAAAAACCACCTGCTTTAAAATTTGTAATTCTTCCCACAACTTTTAGTGCAACAAACTCTCCAAACATCGCAACTTTTATCGCAATTTTTAAAAAAAAGCTCCCACGAATTCAGGCTTTTTGGGCCGCAACAATCATAAAAAACATCCCGCGAAATCCCAGAGGGACTGTTTATTTAACCTTTATTTAACCAGGCAGAACAGATTAAGAACCCACTCTTATTTACAACTGTGGCCTGGGGGGAAGGGGCAAGGAACAACTCACATTCATACCTCCCCAGTTAATGCCAATTAACCTAATCTGCATGTTTTTGGCACCTGTGGGAGGAAACTGGAGAAATCCCAGAGCAAACCCACGCATACACGGGGAGAACATGCAAACTCCACACAGAAAGATCACTGTTGATCAGGGGGTGGAATCGAACTTGAGATCCCATGGCCAAGAGTGAGTTGCTGTGCTGCCACAGTGCTAACCACTGCTAACCACTGCGCCACCGTGATACCTACCCCCCACTCTGTTAATGGCCGGCATAGCTGGCTGTCTGCAAGCATGTAGATGAGCGAGAGCCCAGCCAAGGTGTTAGCTTCAGCGCTAACAGTGCCAACACAATTTATATTGTTAGTTCCTTTCAATTTCAGTAACCAACATCGACATCCCTGTTTCTACCTGGTTCATTAATCCACAGTCGATAATATAGCTCGTGTCATTCTGGCTTATTTTGTTATATTTTCACCATGATGCTATATCAAACCATTAGCATTAGATTGGCTAGGCACTCAGAGTCAGTCAAACCACATTCCAGCTCACCTCAGCAGGGAGAGGCTGACCGACAGGTTGCCTAGCATTAGCTAAACTGTCGATCCAGCTGGTTTTAATCAGTGACCGTTTATAATCAGCTTTCTAGAGTTACCTAATTATTCAAACTGTCATGTAAACAGAGTAATCCGATTACCTTTATCAGTTAAAGGCCATTATCGGTTTATGAGAAAACGGATTAACACATCTAGTTTATTTGCCCAATAAACCGTTTACTCGTGCATGTAAACACCATAAGCCGTTTATTATCTTTAGCGGTTTATTCCAGTAATCAGTTTACTCATGACCATGTAAATAGGGTCAATATTTTCTATAAATTCTGTTCATGCCCCCACTGGAATCTTTGTTCATCTACCAACACCTGACCATATACATTGTTCTTCGATGTTATTTTAGCTTAGTTGTAGTTTATTTTGACCCAAGGTGACCCACTCATTCACAAATGTTTCTGTGCTTATTGTATGCCAAGGACTGGTCTGATCCTATCAAACCCTGAAACCACACATCCCTGTGAACCAGTGAGGCATTATTTCATTCATTTTTTGAAACAAATGTACATGCAGTTAAATGTGCCTCTTAGGCATTTACAGAGACATTCACTGAAACGAGCTGATCTGATAAAGGCTGTAAAAGCTTATTCAGAATGATGCTGAAAAAAATCAATCATTAAAGGCAATTAAAACCAATGGAAGCAGTCAAGATGTGGAAAAAGCACAGTGAATGACCCCTTTAAATAATATACTGTACATGGATAGGAATGAACACTAACCGGTCTCATCAGTTCAATTAATTCAATTCAATTCAACTTTATTTATATAGCGCCATTTCACAACAACAGTCATCTCATAGCACTATCAACTGTAGGGGGAACCCCCACAGTTGCAGAA
The DNA here is from genome assembly GCA_020510985.1 of Pholidichthys leucotaenia. Taxonomy (NCBI): domain Eukaryota; kingdom Metazoa; phylum Chordata; class Actinopteri; order Cichliformes; family Pholidichthyidae; genus Pholidichthys; species Pholidichthys leucotaenia. The sequence goes on along the minus strand of CM035836.1, from coordinate 121,920,797 downwards.
AGACCCCAGCAATCAGGCGATCCCCTGTGAGCAAGCACTTGGCGACGGTGGAGAGGAAAAACTCCCTTTTAACAGGAAGAAACCTCCAGCAGAACCAGGCTCAGGGAGGGGCAGTCATCTGCTGCGACTGGCTGGGGGGTGAGGGGACAGAGAAGATGAAAAGAACAGACATGTAGAGAGCAAACAGCACGATGGGGACTCAGTCTATGGGAGAGAACAAACAGATGTTAATGACCAGAAAAAAAAAAAAATTCATTGAGAGTGAAGAAAGGAGTGAGGCCCACTGCATTATTGGAGGTCCCCCGGCTGACTAAACCTATTAGCAGCATAACTAAGGGAGGGTTCAGAAACACATGATCCCTCCCTAATTGTAGGCTATATCAAAAAGGTAGGTTTTAGCCCTATTCTTAAAAACAGAGATCGAGTCTGACTCCCGAATCCAGATTGGCAGCTGGTCCCACAGGAGAGGAGCTTGATAACTGAAGGCTCTGCCTCCCATTGTACTTTTGGAGATTCTAGGTATTACAAGTAATCCTGCATTTTGGGAGAGTAGTGCTCTGTTAGGATAATACGGTAGTATCAGATCTTTTAAATAAAAAGGAGTCTGATTGTTTAGAGCTTTGTAAGTAAGAAGAAGGATTTTAAACTTAATTCTAAACTCTATGGGAAGCCAATGAAGGGAGGCCAGAACCGGAGAGATATGATTTCTCTTTCTAGTACCTGTTAAAACTCTTGCTGCAGCATTTTGGATCAGCTGAAGACTTTTTAAAGATGTTTTAGGACAGCCTGATAATAAAGAATTACAATAATCTAATCTCGAGCTAACAAAAGCGTGGATCAGTTTCTTATCATCACTCTGAGACAAGATGCTCCTAATCTTGGTAATATTACGCAAATGATAGAAGGCAGTCTTAGAAACAAATTTAATATGTGAATTGAAGGACAGATCTTGATCAAAAATAATTCCAAGGTTCCTCACAGAGCTATTAAGAGAAAGAGTAACCGCATCCAAACTGAAAGTTTGATTTGGAAAGGTATTTCTAAGGTTTTTTGGACCAACAAGAATGACTTCAGTCTTATCTGAATTTAATAGCAGGAAATTACAAGCCATCCAAGCTTTGATTTCCTTAAGACAGGCTTCTAACTTGGCTAGTTGATTACTATCATCTGGCTTCATTGGCAGGTATAATTGTGTGTCATCTGCATAACAATGAAAATGTATACAGTGCTTTCTAATAATGTTGCCTTAGGGAAGCATATATAAACTAAAAAGAGTAGGGCCTAGCACAGATCCCTGTGGAACTCCATGACTAAGCTTTGAGTTGAAAGAAAACTCATTATTTACATGAACAAACTGGAACCTATCAGATAAATAAGATCTAAACCACTTCCATTAAGTCCAACATAGTGTTCTAATCTATCAAGTAGAATATTATGATCGATAGTATCAAAAGCTGCACTAAGGTCTAAAAGGACAAGTACAGAAATCAGTCCATTATCAGATGCGATGAGGAGGTCGTTAGTGACCTTCTCTAAGGCTGTTTCAGTACTATGATGGATTCTAAACCCAGATTGAAACTCTTCAAGTAAACCATTTCCCTGCAGGTGGTCAAATAATTGCGTAGCAACAACTCTCTCTAAGATTTTTGAAATGAAAGGGAGATTAGAGATTGGTCTATAGTTAGCTAAAGCTCCTGGATCTAGCGTTGGCTTTTTGAGTAAGGGTTTAATTACAGCCGTTTTAAAAGCCTGCGGTACATGGCCTAAAGTTAATGAAGAATTGATTATATGAAGAATAAAGCTACCAATAAGTGGGAAGACATCTTTAAATAACCTGGTAGGAATAGGGTCTAAAAGACAAGTTGAAGGTTTGGATGAGGAAACTATTTTGTCCAACTCACAAAGGTCGATTGGGGTAAACTCATCAAGACAGACATCAATTGAAGGAGCTGTAGTAGTTACAGTATTTTAGTTAACTGTGGGAAGAATCTGATCGATTTTATCTCTGATGGATGAAATTTTATTATTGAAAAAGTTCATAAAGTCCTGACTAGTAAGCTCTAAGGGAATGCTAGGATTGACAGAGTCCTGACTCTTTGTCAACCTGGCTACAGTGCTGAAAAGAAACCTGGGATTATTCTTGTTCTCTTCTATTAATGCAGAATAATAACTCGTTCTAGCTTTTCTATGAGATTTTTTTATAAATTAAAAGATGATTTCTCCAAGCTAAATAGATTTCATCTAAATTAGTGGAGCGCCATTTTCTTTCTAATTGACGAGTCTTCTGTTTTAAGCTATGAGTTTCTGTGTTGAACCAAGGAGTTAGAAATCTCTGATTAGACTTTTTCTTTTTTAAGGGATAATTATTAAATTATCATACTATTAATACTTAGATAAGCATATCACACAGTGATTATCTAGTATTGTCTGATCACTGATTTTACCATAAGTCTTTATAACAGTTTTTCTTGATCTCTGTGTAGCTACACTGTGCTACAACACCAAAAATGCCAAAGCAGCCAAGTCTGAAAACTTTAAACGGCCAAGGAGTTGTAACGTTACTGAAAATTGTGATAATTTATCAATAACCAAAGATGTTGGTCACATTTACCAAAAAAACCAGACAAATATCTGTACGTTTACACTAAGAAAACTGAACCATCTTCACTCCCCATTACTCTCTGACGAGAAATCCTTCCACTGCCCCACTTCTCTCCCTGCTCCATTCTCTCGATGGCCACTTTAATTTTGTCCCATCCACCCTCTTGTCAGAGCATCTCGGCCCCAGTTCCCTCCAGTGAGCCTCCACAGAGAGACAGAGAGAGAGAGGGAGAGAGAAGACAGACAGACGGACCACGGGGGAGGACAGAGAAGGAAAGAGGGAGGGGAGCCGACCAGCATCTCCCCGGTAATTTATGGCCTCTCATAGTGATGCAAAAGAGTCAATAAATTGAGCTGATGTGGGGCCACTGACCCGCTCGCCCAAGAATGCGCCCACATACACACACACACACACACACAGGCTTAATGAATCTGATTTGCAGCACCTAGTTCATCAGCTTCTTTCTTTTTATTTTTTTGGAGACTAATAAAAAGTTACTCGCCACACTGAGGTCAACTGCGTGTCTGTGTGTGCGACCTGTGCAGCACAAAGACACCAAGCAGACATTGACAGATATACAGCTGCCTCTTTATTTCCTTCTTTGTCTCTGCAGCCATAATAACTGTCCGTCTGTCCCGCCGTCCTTCCCTCTATCCCGACCCTCACATTGTTTCAGTCTGTTTCCTGCTGTCTTCAATCTCCTTTATCCTCCGTCAGTGTCACCTGCTGCTCTCTCTATCCTTCACTTCTTTTTGGAGCAGCCCAAATTGAGAACCATTTACTTACTCAATTTATTTTTTTAAAAAAGTTGAAGTTACCCTTGCTATTTCTAGCTTTTGGTGGGCCCGATGTAAGTTTGTGTTTGGGGGGACCCATGTCTTTGTCATAGGGAAGATTTAAAAACCTTTAAAATTAAAATATCTTCCCTCCCAACAAAACTATAAAAACAAACTTGAATCACTGTATAGAAGAACAGAAAAAAACCCAATTACATAGAATAAAAACTTAACCAGCATCCATATGAATTTGCAAATTTACGAGAAAAAGAGTTGAAGATTTATGAGGAAAAGTCGCAAATTTGCAATGAAAAAAGTTGAAAATTCACAATCAAAAGTTGCAAATTTACAAGAAAACGAGTAGTAAATTTATAAGAAAAATGTTGACAATCTATAAGAAAAATATTTAAAATTTACAATGAAACAAGTAGCAAACCTACAAGAAAAAAGTGTCACAAATTTGCAAGAAAAAAAGCTTAAAATGTATGAAAAAAGTTCCATATTTACAAAAACAAGTTGCAGATTTATAAGAAAAAAGTACATAACCAATGTGAGAAAAGTTGCAAAACTACAAGAAAAAAAATTTTAGATAAAAGTTGATAAAAGTAGGTGAAAAGACTTGCCAATTCACAAGAAAAAGTAGCAAATTTACATGGAAAGTGTTGCAAATCTGCAATGAAAAAATAAAAAATTTAAATTCACAATAAAAAGTGGCCAATTTACAAGAAAACGAGTAGGAAATTTATGAGGAAAAAAGATGAAATTCTGTAAGAACAAAGTTTCCAATTTATAAAAACAAGTGGCAAACTTACGAGAAATAAGTCACAAATTGATAACAAAAAAAGTTGAAAATGTATGAGAAAAAGTTGCACATTTACAAAAACAAGTTGCAAAATTACAAGAAAAAAGTGAGGAATAAAAGTTGAGAAATTATAAGGTTGGAAAGAGTATACAAAAAACTTGCAAATTTACAAGAAAAAGTAGATTTATGAGGACAAAAGCTGCAAATTTGCAATGCGAAAAGCTTAGTCCATCATAAAAAGTTTCAAATTTACAGTAAAAACAAGTTGCAAACTTACAAGAATTTTTTTTACAAATTTACAAGAAAAAAAAGTAGAAAATTTATAAAAGTTGCAATTTTTTTTAGAAAAAGTTGAAGCATGTGAAAAAAGTTAAAATTCAAAAGAAAAAGTCGCAAATTTGCAATGAAAAAAGTTTAAAATTCATCATAAAAAGTTTTAAATTTACAATAAAACAAGTAACAACTTACAAGAAAAAAAATAAATTTACAAGAAAAAAAAGATGAAAATGTATGAGAAAAAGTTGCGTATTTACAAGAAAAAAGTACATACCTATTAAGAAAAAAGTTGCAAAATTACAAGAAAATGTCAAAATCTTGTAGAAAAAAAGTTGAAAAAGTCTGTGGAAAAACTTGCAAATTCACAAGAGAAAGTAGCAAATCTATGAGGAAAAACTTGCAGGTTTAAGAGAATAGCTTCCAATTTATAAGAAAAAAAAATAAGGTTGAACTTGTAGTTTGGGGAGCCCTAGTCACTAAGGAGGCCTATTGCATTTGTATACTTAAGCAATATTACAGGAGAGAGAGTGCAGCATCAATGGCGCATGAGTTCAAGTGTAAAATTATTTTTATATAACAGTTCCACAAGCACAGTGTATTAAATAAATAACAGCAATACAGGACAAAATATTGTGATTTGTTTGATTAACCTGTTAATTTGCTCCACAGAGAAAAATAGTTCCTTCTAAATGTACAGTTAACTGTTGCTAAGCACTTCAATGAGCATAACATAGAAAAGAAGTAACTATTGTCATTTCGCACACATCACTCTATAAAAGCAAGAAATCTCTGCGTGTGTGTCACGCTTTATAGGACACAGACAAATGTGACGTGTCTTTGAACTCAGGCATCATAGGACACATAGTCAAATGTGTCTTTATGATGTCACACTCTATAAAAGCAAGAAAGCTCTGTGTGTCTGTCTGTCATGTTCATAGGACATCATAGGACGGCCTATGATCTCTGCCTGAACAACATAGGATGTCCTATGAACTCTTTTGCTCAGATCTATTTTCATGATCCTGTCCATGAACTGAAATTACGACGCACCCATCCCTCAACCAGTGGTCTCAATGAAGAAGAAGAAGACCCACCAGATGGACAGCAACAGAATGAGGAGAACTGCTGCATGTCAGAAAGGATGCTGTGAACATGAAACACCTCAGGTTCCACCAGTACGCTGCAGGCATGACTGTGAACAACACAGCCATCTGAGACAGGAGGAGACCCTTCAGTCGTCTGAACAAAAAAGAAGACCCACCAGATGATGTCTATATGATGGCACATAGACAGAGCACATGACTCCCTACAAGACATCTATATAGACACAGGTAAGCAACATAACACAGAACAGTGACAGGCAAGAGAAGACGTAACAAGCAGGGGCAAAAAGCCCCAGATGGCAGGGCATATTTTGTGTGATTTTTATGTTTTGCTGCATACAAAAGCTGTCACATGTGATTGCCACTTAGTGCTGTGTTGCTATATCAACTGTCCTCTAACTGGCAAGAATTCTGTTCCAATGCATCCCCTCTACGGGCATGCACAGGTATGCACTAGTGTAAACAAATTATTGTTGAGTGCAGAAGTCAGTGTTTATAATACAAATCAGTCACATGTTGTGTAGGGTTTGTGGTCACTGTGACACTACGCCTGTGGCTAGTTAGCATGCAAGCAATTTGGCTTCAGCACACTTCACTCACTTTTTCTTAGCATTTTCAAATGACAAAGAGTCCATCACCGCAGTGATACTACGGTTTGCTAATCAAAACAATAAATCCAACTCGTCTGTTTTTACTTGTCTGTTTTATTTTAACAGGTGTGAAATACCTTGTGGATGTTTACAAGGGTAGGACTCCCGGTTCACAGAGGTATGATTTCTTTTCAACCAGCGCCTGATTGTGAATATTAAGGCATCCAACATAGCATTACAATTCCCACATTATCTACTGTATAAGAAGCCACTGATAAGAGTTGAAAGAGTTGACAGTAAATAACGGTTAGTAATGAACAGCGACTTGAACACTTTTGAAGTGGAGTCATACATCCAGTGAAACGTCAGAGTGCGGTTAAGGAGGAATACAGTAAGGCTGCGTGTCCACCAAACGCATTTTTTGTCGCCCAACCGCCCTGAGCTTTTTTTTTTTTCAGCGTTTGTGCGCAGCGCTCTGGAAAAAAAAAAGTCTGTGCCATGTATCCCAGCAACAGCTTGTCACTCTCAGCTCAGCACTTCCGCTTTTCCTATTGTCAGACTTTCTACTGATTTTTTAATAGCAGTCTCTAAATAACAATGGATAGGAAACATTTTCTAGCAGCTCTGGATGTAAAATATGATGACACGGAAAGCAGGAGTCTGAGTACAGACTAGTACCGGCATCCTACGTCCCGCCCACGCAGCAGTTCTGATTGGCTGCTTAAGGTCTGACATTGACGAGCTCAGTTGCAGTCTCTGAAAAATTGAGCTTTTTTCAACTCTGAGCGCCCTCAGTGCCACAACAAAAAACAGCCACCGCCGAGAACGTTTCAGCGCCGAGGGCGCTCAGTGCTGTAAACGCTGGACTACATAGAGAATGAACGAAAAATAGTCACCCAGAAAAAAAAAAAAATGCATTTGGTGGACATGCAGCCTAACTCCAGGAATTCTTATTGTTCAATCAAATGCTCAGTCAGAACTAACTGTTGTATAATTTGCTTTAAAGGCGGAAATGGATCTGGCAAGAGAGTAGTGTCAAATTATCAGAAAATGTAAAAATCCAAATCAAATAAACTGGATGGAAACCCACACACGCAGGTTTAAGATGTCACAGAGGAGCAAAAAAAAACAACAAAAAAACAATAAACTCCCTCCAACCACGGCAGCAAGCCTTTTGAATGGTAATGCTATTCTCCTTTCAGCTACAGTAAAAACAGCACATCACCATCTTCTCCACTACAGCCCACTTCACTGGGGGGGGGGGGGGGACAGAAACACACTCTGATGTGATCTTGTGTTGTTGCAATATGTTGATTAAACAAATTGGTGCTGATTTTTTTTTTTTCTGGATAATGGGACACCCACACCTTACAACACTGTATTTCTCACGCACTCACAGACCACATACATGGCGACACTGAGCTCCCCACCACCCCCTTTAAGATTTCAAAGAGCAGTCCCCAGGCACCACTTTGCTTCATGTGAGGTGCTTAAGGGGCCCCTGCAAAGGGGACAAATAAAAACCTGGTGACTTTGTAGGTCAGAGGCCTACTGATGGCTGGACAAGAAGCAAACTAATCCACTTAAACACTTATTTTTAAAGGGATGTATTAAAAACACAGAAAAATCTAAGCACACTGTTGGTAAGATGGATAGGACCAGCGATGACTGATAGCTGCAGTTTGACAGCGGAATGAAAACATGTTACGCATCGTAAATTCTTCACAGGACATTGGTAAAGTAAAAAAACGGCAAGATTGCAACAAAAGATAAGTCAGGGGTGAACGAGGATAAGGTAAAAATAAATATAACTTCTCAGGAAGGATTCTCTGGAACACTGAATGCTGTGGGTCAGAAATCAACATGGAGTTTGATAACAAAACAACAGTGGGAGTATGTCTATGAGTGTCTAGATCCACACTGACAGTGCTACTTAATTAGCAACTGTGGCTCATATTGCGGTTCTCTTTAAATTCTAATCACAATATTAGACATCCCCATTGCCTGTTTTTGTTATATTTTGGCTTAAAGATACCCCCTAGTGTTACTTTGTCTACATGACCAAAGTCAGGCATTAGAGATTGGCTTTGCGGAGAGGTCGATAAAACAGGACACACAGCGTTAGCTTGGCTGGAAGGTCTTTTCGATGTTTTCTACACACTCTGTGCACTCTCGCCAGTCATCCTTGTTCATCTACCAGTACCTGACCTTATGTGTAGTCCTTAAGGTGTGTTCAGACCAAACATGAACGGGCAAATTTTTCACGCAGCACGATTACATTTTCACTCAATGTAAACATGCAAATAAATGTGACTTCATCATCTGAGTGAGTTGCAGACAAGCAGAGTTGCCTCTGCAGCTGTGTTCAACCTGCTGTGGAAACCCCAAAACACAATCATGCTCAAGTTTATGTTACCCGACGGGGGTCTCACTTGAAAAAAATTGTCCCTGCCTCCAAAATTTCACCTGGATGATGGTTGTTTACACTGCTAGCCTGCTAGCCTTGTTAGCACGTCCATGGCAGGAGTCCATGGGTAAATAACTCAGACATTCTGATTCAGCTGCAGAGCTCCCTGTCCATCTGTCTGGAGGAGAGTGTAAACTAGTTTACTCTCCAATGTTGATAGTTTTACTCCGGTGATGGCAGAATCCCAAGGCCATTACTAGCTAGCGCCATCTCTTGAACGCAAACAAGCATTTTTGCATGTCTTCCACATGTTTACATTAACTTTAGATGTATTTTTGCTGCACGAAAAATCGCTTCGCGTTTGGTCTGAACACATCTTAAGACGGGGTGTCCAATCATGGGCAATGGAGGGCCAAGACCCTGCGGGTTTTCTCTTCTACCCAGTCTCTTCAGCAGGTGCTTTCACTGATCAGCAATCAGTGGGAAGAAGTTCAGTGAAATCTGCTGTTGAAGACACTGGTTGGAGGTAAAGCCTGCAGGGTCTTGGCCCTCCACGGCACATGATTGGATGCCCCTGCCTTAAGATGCTGTTTTAGCTTACTTTATTATACTCTGGCTAGTTGGTGACGGTTAGCCATTGTTAGCAGAGTTAGCCATTCATTCATTCATGATTGTTTCTGTGCTTACAACACTCCAGGGACTGTCATATTTATCACTATCGACCACTGATACCACACATCCCTGTCCCCGATATTGCTTTATTTGGGGTTTTATATGCTCAGATTTAGCTAATTTTACATTATTTAGCTCAAGCTGTGTTCCACACCAGAGCAATGAACTAGCTAGCTAACATTAGCCTCAGCATGGTGTCTAGCAAAGATCTAATCAGCGATGAAAGACGGAGGATGGAGTGAACTGGGGTTCATGAGTGCTTAAAAAAGCATGCACTGGAATGGGTCATTCCTGAGGAAGGCTGCTTAGGTTGGGTGGAAAATGGTGCCGCAATAAATAAACCCTGACGTATTAGGAAAAGCATGTCACAGACATTTCATTAAGGAGTATGGGAACTGTGTCAACATGAGGCAAAAGCACATATGCCCCCTTTAAGAATATTACTGCAACAAATTTGCACAAGCAGTTTTTAGGTCAGTTTTATATAGTAATAGCTACTACAATTTACACTACCAAATTAAGAAAAATGCATCTAACTCATATGCATTACAACTGAAGATATGAATAATGATTATCTTAAATCAGTTTTAACTAAATTACTAATTACTAAATTACTAATTACCTTACAAGTAGTCAGGATGGCCGAGCGGTCTAAGGCGCTACGTTCAGGTCGTAGTCTCCTCTGGAGGCGTGGGTTCGAATCCCACTCCTGACAAGATCTCTTAATTAAGAAGATTTACTGTACACCAGTTCTAAGTGGATTTTTGGGCTGCGCAGTGGTTTAGCACTGTGGCAGCACAGTTTTACCCTCGGCCGGGGGACCGCGGGGATCATGAGATCGTGGGTTCGATCCCAGCCCCCGACCAACAGTGAGCTGTGTGGAGTTTGCATGTTCTCCCCGTGTTGCGTGGGTTTACTCCGGGATTTCTCCGGTTTCCTCCCGCATACCAAAAACATGTAGGTTTAGGGCGCTCGCGCACGCAGCGACCAGCAGCCGGTGGCTTGTCACCAGACTGCAAACCAAGTCTACCTACGGGTACAAATTAGTAACAAAAAAAAAAAAAAAAAAAAAAATACTATAATGATCTGAGGATTCTCAGCTAAAAAAAAACAAAAAAAAAAACAAACTAAGCGGTCTAGGAGCGTTAACAGGCTTCCATCTTGCATTTCTGCTTGTTTATCCCAAATCTATCTTCTGTTTTTTTTAGCACCTGTGCAGACACAAAAAGATCAGATTGCGGATTATTATTAGCTTTGTTTTAACATTAGGTTTACATATCATCTGCTGGGGGGCAGTGCGGTGGTGGAGTGGTCAGCACTGCAGCAGCACAGCAACTCGCCCTTGACTGGGGGATCCTGGGTTCGATCCCAGCCCCCGACCAACAGTGATCTGTGAGGAGTTTGCATGTTCTCCCCGTGTCCGCATGGGTTTACTCTGGGATTTCTCTGGTTTCCTCCCACATGCCAAAAACATGCAAGTTAGGTTAACTGGCATCAAACTGGGGATTCTAAATTGTCCTTAGATGTGACTGTGAGAGTGAATGGTTGTCTGTCTCTCTGTGTTGGCCCTGCGATGGACTGGTGATCTGTCCAGGGTGTACCCTGCCTCTCGCCCAAAGATGCTGGGATAGGCTCCAGCCCCCCCGCGACCCGAAAAGGATTAAGAAAAAGAAGATGGATGGATCATCTCCTGGGCTGCTTTAGCACTAGCAGGACAGCTTGGGTTTCAGGTATTTGTTAGCTTAACTTAATGTGGGCGGCTGCCTGAATGGTGGCATTGTAAACATAAATGAAAACTGGCCATTGTGAGGGGTTTAGTGAATGGGGCAGAAAAGGGTTAAGTGGCTTCCTTCTCCTCAAAGTTTGCTACCTGTGACCTATTAAGTGTTAGGTTACTTTAAATCTTTGAGATTTTTTTTAATCCACGCTCTCTATGGAAAGAGCTGTCTGAGAACAAGACTCAAACATTCCAATTCAGAGATTAACTTGGTGGATTTTTAAATTTATGATTAGGGTTCACAATTTTGTATCGACCCAAACATGGGTGTAAATCAAGGGGGAAACAGGGGGGACAAGTCCCCCTCCAACCTGGAGAAAACAGAGAATTACCCCCCCTTCCAATATCATCATAAACTTTTAATATCATGTGACAAAACTTTGAAGCAGCAATGCTAAATGCAAAAAAAAAACTTGCAAATTTGGAACGTTTCTTGTAAATTTGCAATTTCTTTTAAATGTGCAAGTTTTTTCTCATAAATTTGCAACTTTTTTCTTGTAAATTAGCAACTTTTACTCATAAATTTGCACCTTTATTCCTCATAAAATTGCAGCCCTTTTCTCATAAATTTTCAACTTTTTTCTTTTAAATTTGACTTTTCTTATAAATTAGTTTTGTTGTAAAGTTGCAACTTTTTAAAATCAAACTGACTTATTTTAAATCAGCAACTTTTCTCATAAATGTTTTACTTTTTTCTTGCAAATCTGCAACTTTTTTTTCCTCAATTTTGCAGCTTTTTCTTGTAAATCTGCAACTTTTTTCCTCATGAATTAGCCATTTTTTCTCATAATTCACTATTTTCTTCCATCATAAATCTGCAACTTTTGAGTTGTAAATTTGTGACGTTTTTCTTTTTAAATTTGCAACATTCGTATGAAAACTGGTTAAGTTTTTATTCTATGTAATGCCTTAAATTTTCTCTCTTCATCAAGACAATGACTCAAGCTTATTTTTTATAAAGTTTTTGTTTTAAAGAGTTTGAACTCTTCCTTATTACAAAAATAGGAGCCCCTAAACACAATCTTGCATAGGACCCCAACTACCTATAGTGTCCCCCTCAATCTTTACTCTGGAGAAAATGTTCCATTTATTGTCACCCCCCAACAGTCACATGAAATATCCACCCATGATCCAAAGATTGTGTTACTGAATAAAGTCTAACACCCCTTGGTAATGGATCAAAATATAAATGCTATAGCTAGAACTCTAATGCTGATTTTGTTGGTTTAGAGTATCTGAAGAACATAAATCACAAGCAGGAGCAACAAACTGATGCTTTGAACGATTTACAAGCAGTGTGGGAGTAAGGGTGTGTGCATGTTTGAACCCTTTACCGCTAAGCCACAAGTGGATACACCGCGGCCACCCAGGTGGAAAGAAGACACCTGCCTGATTACATGAGTACGAGTTCTATAAATCAATAATTCTGGAGATAAGGAAACCTACTATTTCCAATAATATAACATGTTCCTCACTATCTTATCACAATTCCTAAGGAGATATTTTCTTGCTTAAACATGCAAAGCGCAACCACTAAGAGGAATACAATACGTGTGCTACCAAGTGTTGGCAACAGAAAGACGTCTGGCTACTGATGTGAATGTGTGCCATTATATGGATGGTCTGTGTTGTGCAATTTTTAAAAAAATACATAAAGAAAAAAATGCTTTATATATCTGGAGCATGGTTTGTGCTCTGTTGTCCACCACCCACCATGGTATTTCTTCCCCGCTGGGCGAACTTGTGAGACCGACCTGCATCTGCGGCTTCTCCTGTACTGGCCCACAGTGGAGCTCGCCTGCATCCACGGTGGGCTCATTTGGTGGCCAGTCTGGAGAAAAGGAGGAAGCAGTGATGCACGGACTGGCAGCTGGCAGCACACACTGACTCCCACTACCAGCAACGAGATCACTGGGGCAACTGGCAGTGAGTAGATATTAATCTCTGTGCCCCCCGCCCCCACATCAGCTTCTCTGTGGTTAAATGAAGTTATTTGTTTTTACAGCAAGAAACTCCTGTTTATTGTTTGCAGTTGCACAAATGTGAGTTTTCTTAAGATAGAGAAAAAAAAAGGACTCTGCACTTTGATTAGCTATGTACATGCATTGCTGTGGAGAGCAAATTAAGCTTCTTCTGAGGTGAACTTTATCTGTAATTTTGATTTGTTTTTATCCATTTCATTTACATGCTGTTGTGATATGCAGCTTCATGGAAGTAAACCTTCTAAATATATATTTTAATCATCTAGTCTTAGACTCTGTGAGACCTGACTGCACTACATTTTTGTTTTCATTTTTTTTTCTTGTATTTTTTTTTAAACTGCACCTCTCTTGTAATTTTTCTTTTGAGTGTGCATTTTTCTGCATAAAATTTATATTTTTCTCTGTGAATATACAGCTTTCTTTCTAGTAAATTTCTGCCCTTTTCTACTGGTTAGACTTGTTCATGTAAATTTGAGACATTTTTCTCCTTAAGATGAGTCTTCTTTCTCATCGGTACTTGTTATCTTAGGATAAATCCATCAGCAGCTACTAATGATGTAATGCAGCCCTGAAGGGGGTGTCCCAGTCCATAAGGGTAATTTTCAACCCCTACCCCTTGCCCTTAATTTTCACGGCCAAGGGGTAGGGGAAGGGGTTCAGGTACAAATGAGAATATTGACAAGCCCTAAGAATTTACTTCCAATTATTGCTTGATTTTATCTTTAACAGGGTCTTTTTAGGCTTTACAAGTGGCAAATTTGCAAGTTTGAGAAAAAGTTACAATTTATTTTAAAAACCAATAGCCTACGGTATAACACATACTGTAAGAGCCTGCTGCTCATGCAGGCAGCCTGGGTTCAAGTCCCAGACCGGCATCACTTTCCCTACCCGATTTCCTGTCTATCTGCTCAATAAACGCTGAAAATGTCCCTCTTTCTATGTTGGAATTCCAGAGATCAATACAAATTACCCTATAGTTTAATAAAATATATTAAACTGAATTAAAATGGGCTGGATGAACGGGGATGAGGAACCTTTTATTTTTCCAGAGGGTCATGCTGTCTTGATAAAGTAAATCAAAGTCTGGACACTGGATATCTATAGGTCCAAAAAAAGCATGGTTTACAATGGAAATATCCCTTCCAATAATGTTCATGAATCTACAGTAGTAATTTGATATAACCTTTACCATAGAGGCACTAGTTCAGGAAATACTGAATGAGAATACATTGAATGGTGCGCAACAGCTTTTGTCAATGTTTTCAATAATGGACCACATACTTGATTCTCATAAGAAGCAGTCAGGGTTTCAACATTTTAACTGAACAATATTTTGCACATTTCACGCCCAGTAAAAATGTGCAAATGTGAAGTTCACAAGCAATCTGTGAACTATTTCTATGCTGACAGACTAGGTATACTTACGAAATACATCATGCTCCATGTCTATACATTTCTTTCTCTGCCTCAAGAAGCACAGTGAGTTTGAAATGTCTTGGAATGAATGTTAAACTAATGTTCACGTTACAAAGTACAAGATAAAGAGTCCCTTCACCAAAACTTGTCCATAGTCAGCTCAAGGTCACTGCTGAACACCAAGTTCATGATGCATCAATAGCTTTGTCCTTTGTTGAAGTTACTGTCTTTGTGCCTCCACAATCCATCCATATAAACCAATCTGAGAAACATCCACTGGTTCTGAGCACACAATGGTATATACAGTGATGAAAGATCAAAGCTGAAGTTGCTTCATTTGAACCAGTTACAAGCGACAAAGGGTTGCAGGTTGCTACTCTAGTCTTGAGTGACAGACCAAAGGCTTGGTTACTTGACTGGGACCTAATCCCGTGTGTCCATGTGAAAGGCTGTGGTAAAGGTATCGATGAAAAACAAAGTTTTTTAATGTTCATGAGTGCATACATGAAAGGGAGGAATTTGGTCATTAGCGTACTTTACATATCTTTGAGTCAAATACATAAAATGTGACAGAGGTGGCAGATGGTTGCGTGTGAAGAGGTTTTGCATGTAACAGTGTCTTTCTTTGATCAGGGAAGTGTTGAACGATGTCCCAACATGTGATTGGAGTAAGAATCAGCCACATTCCGTTGAGAGGAAAGATATGGTCTACAAGACTGGAGAAAATTCTAAACACAAGTTGGTGGAGTCTTGCTTAAACCACCAACAGAGCTCCACTCCAGAGCCAGTGTCTGTCATTGACTAATTATTTTTAGCAGGGACAGAAGAATCTCAAGGCTGTCATTGTGACAGATTACACTGAGCATGATTTATTGTAACTTTTACGTGTAATTTCCACCTGTCAACTTGATAGTGCACATTAAACAGAGATTATTAGGTATTGTTTCACCAGTCTCTGTTCATCAGTTCAATTAATAAATAAATGCCTAATCTGTAGGCTATATTCTGTAGGTTCTTGATTAAAACTGAACATGTTAACAAAAACTTATTTGATGTCTCATTTTATAAAGATTAATAGTACAGGTAAAAATAGATGATGACAGAATTTTTACAACTCTGTCTGTCAAAATGACAGATAGTGAGAAATGGTTCTGCTGGAGATGATTGTCCAAAATTTGCTCTATATGTAAGAGAGGGGGCTAAAAAGTCCATAAACTGAAAAGTTCATAGTGGTCAAATTTGACCACTATGAACTTTTCAGCCTATGAACTTTTTGAGTTATGCTGTTAACACTCACACAAATGAACAGAGGTGAAAACATCAGCCCTCTTGATGGATTCTGACAAACAAATAAAAAGGCATGCAGACAGGTTACTGCAATAAAATCAAATCAGTGTCCCCTCCCAGTATGCCATTTGGAAAAAAAATGCCAATGCTGTGCTATTTCTGATTAAGCACAGATAAACTTCAGGTGTGTGTTCTCTGTGTGACACTAGGGCTAAAACGATTAGTCGACATTGTTGACTACGTCGATTATAAAAATTTGTCGACACAAAATTTTATAATCGTTTAATTTTAAAGTTTATGGACATGCCCTGGAAATGTTCAGTTGTAACTGCAATGCACGACTGGAACTACTGCGGGCAGTAGCGCTTCTGTTGTCCAGCATGCGTGAACAATTTCCAGCGAAGAAGAAGAGGAGCACAGCACGAAGAAGCGGAAAGACGAGCAAGTCAAAATGGAGCTAAAAAAAAAAAACAGATCCAAACTTTCTATAGTATGGGAACATTTCACAGAAAAGAATATGAAACAAGTAAAATTCAGACTTTGCAAGGCAGACCTTTCCTACCATGGCAACACTACCACGATGCATGAGCATCTAAAACGACAACACCCCGGACGTTAATGCTTCTGCTTGGTAAGCTTAAAACTGGGTTCACACTATAGCGTTTGGACTGAC
The DNA here is from genome assembly GCA_020510985.1 of Pholidichthys leucotaenia. Taxonomy (NCBI): domain Eukaryota; kingdom Metazoa; phylum Chordata; class Actinopteri; order Cichliformes; family Pholidichthyidae; genus Pholidichthys; species Pholidichthys leucotaenia. The sequence goes on along the minus strand of CM035836.1, from coordinate 121,904,434 downwards.
TTTTACAGATGTTTTGAAAAATCAGAGAAATTAGTCCAAACGATGGCGAAATTACGTTTGTGAGCCGTTATTATTATCATGTCCTTGTTTCATATGTATCCTGCCATTATCTTCAGTTCTGGTTTAGCCTTTGTTTTGATAAGATCTTGTTTATCTGTGGGTTTTTCATAGCATTCTTGGCTTGTGTCTTGTTATTTTCTTGATTGTTCATGGCTGTTTGTGTTTGTGTTAATTAGTTTGTACATTATTTAAGGGACACAGCCCCTCACCTGGGTGCTGCGTCATTGTTGTCATATCGGTGTGTTCAACACACTTCTGTCAAGCCTGTTTTTCTGCCACAGCCTGAGTTTTCCTGCCTGGAATCTTGTATCTGAGTCTAGCCATGTTTTTGCTTTTATTTCCAGCCCTCGAGCTGTGTTTAATTTCTGTTCTTTAATAAATGTCAAACGCTCACTTCGCACCTGGGTCCAGCTTTCTGCCTCAAGGGGCAAACCATGACAGCACCACTTATTTTCAATGGTCAGCTGTTTCAAGCTTTAGAAAAATGACTATACTATTAGTACATGCTGTTTATGTTAGCTTACCTGTTAAGCTGTCTTGGAGGATGGTTGCTGAGGGCTGAGCTGCCGTGGCTAATGTGTTGAATGCAGTAAATTAATGAATTACTGGAGTAGCTATTTCTGTTTCATCTTCATTAATGTTAGCCCTCATTTTGAATATTAGTGCATCTGAGTTAATTAGAATACACACACACACACACACACACACACACACACACTGTACATACATATATATGAGACTGGGTGTGCAGTCTTAAGCTGGATTCATGCTGCACTTCTGCTGTCCGGACACCTCGTGTGACAAAATTTACGTCATCGTCTTCAGTCCACGTGCAGCCCAAATTTTGTGACCGCGCTCCCTGCCCACGACTTGAACGTGTTGACAGCACATGCGCAAGACTGAACGTCTCATTCACGAGGTGGTGATATCGACACAGCATACAAAGACAAAGTAGACGAAGTAAACAGCGAGGAGGCGCAAGATGAGAATAAACATACTTTTTGTAATTCTGCCACAGAATATACAGTGATCCCTCACTTATCGCGGTTAATGGGTTCCAGAACCGACCGCGAAAAGTGAAAAACCGCGAAGTAGCGTCACCCCTAATGACGTCACCCATAAATAATACGTACGTTCATTCTCTCACTCTCTCTCTCATATGATACGTGTGTGTGTGTGTGTGTAAGTGTACATACATACGTAGATGTAAATAAAGTGTACATAAATATGTTTTTAGAACTCTTTTATTCTTATAACAAGATACGTAACTCAAGATGAAGATGATTCACTGCACAGGTTAATGAGAGCTTTACTGCTCCTCAGGTGACGCCTCATCGTCAGGTGCTAGAGGCGCAGGATCGTCGAGGGCAGCTTCCGATAGAGCTGGAGAAGCTGCAGGAGGCGGCGTAGTGGCTTGACGGGAAGACTATTTCACACAAAAAGGCACAAGAGAACAGCGAAAAGTTCCACGCGGCGAGACTAAGCAACACGAGCGATAAAGAACAATGAATGCGGTCTTCCTTCGCTGGGCATGGGCGCTCGGCAGGGAGAGAAGCTGGGTAAAACGTCTCGGCCAATCAGCTTGCGAGATTCCCGAGCCGAGCCAACACGAGAACAGCGAACAGAGAGGTGGATTTTGAGTTGTGCAGGCTCTCCGTGTTGATACCTGATGTTCTAATGTAGTCTCCCTGCCTTCTGCTAGCACCCGCCCATTTTTTCTCAATTTTGAATTTTTGATGAATATTTTTGAAAAATCCACGATGCACTGAGGGCGCGAAAGGTGAGGCGCGAAGTAGCGAGGGATCACTGTAGTAACAGCAGCTCCTCTTCCACTCGGTGACAGTTAAACAACGCCATTGTTGTTGATGTGCATAGCTCCCGCGTTTCTTCGTTGGTGAAAATCCTGGCGCGTCAGTGCATTGACGCTACCTATAAAGTGGGAGTGAAACTACAAATGATGGTTGTGCGCATGCATCAACCGCTTGGCCTGGGTAGATGAAAAAAGTCAGCATGTACAGCGTCGTGTGTGTCCAAAGCACACGCAGACCAAAGCAGACTAGAGGGGAAATACAGCATGAATAAGGCTTTAAGCAGAGGCCGCTATTTTTTTGCTTTTGCACTTTACATTTTATGTTCAAGACTGTTCTTTTAATTTGTATCAATTGGCTAAAAATGCAGTTCAGTAAGCTGCTGAGCTTCAGCTTCATATTTGTGTTTCATGGGTCATTTTATTTAGCTCTGGAAACTGCTTATGTTATATTAAAGCAAAGACTGACAAGGTGGTTTTTACAGGTGAGCAGGCTTAAACAGGTGAGGTAAAACATGCACTAGACCCCCAACAGGAAGCAGAGATGGTAGACATGAGAGAAATAATAGCGATTAGTCAATTAATCGAAAAAATAATTGTTAGATTAGTCGACTACCAAAATAATTGTTTCTTGCAGCCCTATATGACACCAGCATTCACACAGTTTAATTTGATCCAACACATTTCATTTCTGCAGCAATTTCCTCTCCACTGATGGGTTGCTACAGCTTTATTGTGCAAACCCAGATGCCAATGCTCAAAGTAATTTATCTTTCTTCACGTCTCACAGTGAAGCTGATGCTTTAAAAATCTACCTGCAGTTAATTATTATTGGCTGTAACTTAAAATTTCTTTCAGGTAGGTGTATTAAATTGTTGCAGGCCAAGGAAGCATAAACATCTCCAGCAAAACAGGCAGAAAATCAGTTGTGTGAGAAGGATGTCTGACAAGTGATGGATAACATTTAATTCCACCCAAAAAAATTCAGAAAACTAATTCTTGTCTTTGGAAATCATAGATTTTCAAAAGGTCAAATGGATCACACATTTGCTGCTTTCTCACAGATTTTCTTCACCAAGTGTGAGAAGTGACACCCAAACAAGAATGGTCATTTGAAACAGATTGTGGGCTACTTGTATGACTCAGGACATCCTAACACAGCGGTGAAAGCTCATTTGTCTCCCTATAAAAGTATGCAGCAAAAACAGCCTCTGAACTCTAGCAGATAAGGGAGCAAGTCACACAAGTACAGTCACAGTATAAGCAAATCTAAGGACTTAATTTTGCAGTTAAAAGTGCTTCTTAATTGATTTCCAGAGCTCCCAACCTTAACAGTGAGTTAGAAGCTTTTATTCGCTGTATATTGGAGTGTGTGTTTTTCTCCGCTCACTCTGACAGAAACTCTCCTCCTGTTCATACTTCAGAGTAAGCAGCCCCAATCAGTGACACCAGGTCAGGTCAGTGCATGTTTTAAATGGGGTGTGTGTGCAGGATGAGGTCGCCATTAGTACTGGAGGAACAGTTTAGTGTGATGTAAATCTAAACATGGAAAAACATGACCTACTCTTCTTCTAAGCTGAGCTAGCTGCTGAGACAAACCAGTCACCACTGCCGATACCACCTCAGGGAGTGACATGAGGATGTCATTTTTTTTTTAATGTATTAACCTCTTGCACTCCAGGATACCGCGGGCGGTCACGTCTCTGCGTCCTAGTGCACACTGTGCGTCTCAGTGCGCACTGAAAAAAAAAAAGCTGCATTTCCGTTCTTCAGGTACAGACAGCCGCAAACAGAAAGCCAAAGGAGTGTTTTGATTGGTTTAGATTTGACTGACCTCTCATTCGACTAATAAGAGCCTTGAATTGGGTTTCTGAAACCTTGAAGAACCAATGACTGAAAACCTAGCAAGAAGGACCAGCCTACCAACGACTGCGAATACAACGAGCCAACTGAAGCAGAGAAGTTCGACGATTGAAAGCGTGCGTCCCGTGCGTAAAATCTGTTTTGTGTAAGCCGCTGTGTGTAACGGTAGCGTTCGCCAGTCTTTTTTTATTACTACTGTTCTTATTTGTTTTGAAAAATCGTTCGCCAAAACCACAATCATGGAATCATGGTTTGACCGGGTTGCGTGAACAGAACCATGAGTCGTAACAAGCGGACCAGCGTCATGTTCGTCTGACAAGGAGGAACAGATGTTCGCCAACGACACTGCTGTTGTTGACAGGTAAGTGTTATAAGCTAAATTATTCTTTATCACTGAAAATAGTAATAAAAATGACTTTTGACCGATTGGTAAATTACAACGGTCCATCATCGCCACATGATGGACCGTTGACGGACCATTTTTTTGTGCACCGAGCTCCTCTGTAGCGGGGGGGGGGGAGAGTTGTTATCCTCTACATTGCAGATATTTTAGTATAATTTTTATTGCACTGTAGGTTATTTTTTCTTGTAAAAAAAGGCCACACATTTTTTATGTTGCATGCTTCTTTGTGTGCGGGGGGCTTGTTTGTTCATTCATTCATTCATGAATGAATAAACAACCCCCCCCACACACACACACACAGCCCTGAGTGTCACCTTTCATTAGAGCCCAAGATCAAGATTCTATGTTGAATCATTCAAAAGTTATAGACGTTTTTCCAAACTGTGCCATTTGGCACAATTTGGCACAGTTCAAAAACGCCTGGGAACAACCTGAGAAAAAAGCTGTGTAATATATTCATTTTTTGTGGTATTGTTACAAAATTTTGACCTCAGCTTGATAACACTTGGTTCTACATTTCTGTTGCATTTTCCAGCCAGTATCTGACAGCTGTGTGTTATTTGCAAGCATTTGTATCTAAAAAAAACACCCAGGCAAACTTTATTTTCTTCAAGTTCAGTATGTTTAGATGACTGTTACTCAGTGGCAGGAGCACTTAGAGAGATTATGACTGTTTTGCCAAAAAATTCAAAGTGTTTTCTTTTAAATGAGACCAACCCCATGAAGATGCTGCAAAGGGTTGAAGAACAGCTTTTGATTTACTTTGGGTACGTTATTTTTAGGCATTTTTAGGGAAATTGACCAGAGTGCAAGGGGTTAATTGGAATAAATTAATTGAAAATTTTAATGTGTTAATTATCACAGCCCTAATATTTTTCCTAACCATTGCTGTTGGGTCAAAACATCATACAGTATCTCCTTTTTTAGTCTTTTCCGTTTTTTTGTATAAACCCACTACATTGGTTATCCTTTATTTTCTTGTTTAGTGCTTTGTTTTGTCTTCGTTATTTTTGCTTATATTCCTCTGAGGGTTTTTTTAGTGTTTGTTGTCCAGCCCATGTGCCAGTTTTGTTTTACAGTGATTTCAGTGTTTCAGTTTAGTTTAGTTCCCAGTTTTGTACCTTGGCTTTTTGTTTATTATTTAATAAATCCTACCCCCTCCTGAATTTTAGTTGCATTTGGGTCCTCCATTTGCCTGCCACCAAAAGCACTAGAAAAAAAATCAAGGGTTTCAGAGCTTTACGAGTCAACAAGCTTGTTAAATTATTAAACTGTCATTTGTGTCTGCAAATAGTTAAATGAAACTGTAGCATGAATTGTTCCAAAGACTAGGTGCAGCTACAAAGAAAGCTTGATCGGCCCAATATTTGTACCTTGGCCTTGGGACTTCCAATAAAAGTTGGTCAGATGATCTTAAAAGTCTGTTATGCTTCATAATTGTTAACAACTCAGATAAATAGAGGAAAGCAAGACCATTAAGAGCTTTAAAAACAAACATTGAAAGTTTAAAAATCCATTATAAAATGAACAGGAAGCCAGTGGTGAGAAGTATGGGGGTAATATGCACGCTTTGAAGTAGCAGCGACATTTTGTACAAGCTGCAGACAACTTAAAAATAACTGGGAACAACCACAATAATGTGCATTGCAATAGTCTAGTCTTGAGCTAATAAAAGCATAAACAGCATTCTCAAGATCAGTGCAATTTGAGAAAAGGGTTAACTTTAGATAAAAGGCAAATTTGGAAACAGCTTGTCTTTACTACTGAATTAATTTGCTTATTGAATTTAAGGCCGCTGTCAAAAATGACCCCTATTTTAACAGCTTGGACAAGTTTATGAGATGGCAGGGCAAGGCTGGACTTGTCGGTGTCCAAACATAATGCAATTTTGTGAAAACCACTGTTTAATATCACTAGTGTAATTAAACAAACATCTTTGTGCATTAGTACATTCTGTACATGCTTCATGGGCAGGTATTTGAAGATCATTGGCATAGCAATGAAAAAACAACTTATATTTATCTATAACTGATCTGAGTGGAAGCATATAATCAAAACAGCACAGGACCAAGAATAGAGCCTTGCAGCACTCCACAGGACAGAAGAGTGCTGGACGAAAACAAGTCAACAATCATGACAGAAAAGCTTCTGTTTGTCAAATACTAAGTAAACCAGGTCAGCGCAGTGCCCCAGATGCCAACATAAGCCTGTTTTCCACTAGCCCAGCACACCTCGGTACGGCTCGATTCACTTCAGTACAGCTCGGAACGCTTCTGTCTCCATTAGCACAGTGTTGCGGGGCAGCAGCAGATTCTCAGCGAGGTGGGGCCACACTCCCGTGATGTTATGCACCGGACTGAGTCCTTATTTACACCAGACAAAAAATGGAGGATCCAAGGATTATTGCCTTGCACGCTCTGTGGTTTTATCTCACAATTAATTTTATCTCATAATTAAGCTGCAACAACACAAGTCACTTTTGTTTTGAATTAACTGCCAAATGACCTAGAAATAATGAGCTGAAACTTGTTTTTATTCGTATTAAATAACGAGACGGTGGCACACTGGACTACACCACATCCTAGGACATTTTGGATGTACTGAATTAAAAAAATTCATGTTTTTCACCTTCAGGTCAACGTTTGGAACAACAGTATTATTATTTTCCGTTTAGATGATGCTACACTCCTTCTAAAGTATTGTAAATCTCTGAATTTGGAATGCCGATAGAACATTCAATTTACATATACTTGTACCTTTGACTTGGTGCTAATTTTTTATGATATTTCAATAAAAAGAACAGAAAGCGTACAAAAAGATTTCTTTTTTGGTCTAGTTAAAAATTACATTACCTTTACAATGGTTGACCCTGACAGGAAGATCAGCATCATTTTGATCAGACTAGGCAATGGAATTTCTATGTAATTATACTGTTTTATAATTCAGTGTTATAACAGACAAACCACACTTTCCAAAACAATTCCATTTTATTATATACAAAATATTAAAATAAAAAAAAACTTTGCAACACAACATGAAGGTTAATCGACATTTTATACACGCCGACCACTGAGTGCTGAGGCTCGGTAGAATTAATCCGTCTCTGCCAGCTGTGGGCCAGGAAGGCTCGGTTGAATAATCCGTGCGGGCTGTCGCGGCGGACGCGTGGGATGATTCTACAAGGAAAATGCACACAATAAAATACAGCACGAAATATATACAGAAAAGACAATAGTTTTTAACAAGAATACATAAGCTTATTTCAGCGTATTGTTCACATGAATAATTACAATAAAAGCTTTAGTCCGCATTGTGCTGCAATTAAGCAGCGATCATCATCCACAAATGAACAGCTTTTTTATTGCATAAATAAACTGAGCGTCTTACCGAATATATTTGCGAAAAAACGCACAATAAAAAAAAATTAAAACTCACCGTTAAAGGACTCCGATGTCGAGACCTCCCGGTATATTTTTTCATTCCGGGCAGCTCCGTCTAACTCGCGCTGAATACGTTTGTCTGACGATGCAGTGAGCAGACACTGCAGCTCCTTACTGCTCCATGGAACACCCTTATTACGCGAAGCCATTTTTGATAGAGAATAAATGAAAAATAGCACAGCAATACACTGAAAAGGAACCGCCAACAGTGGTTGCGTGCTGAGTAGGTCGTGAAGATTCTTTTTTTTTTTTTTCAAAAACTTTATTGAGAAGGTCATGAAGATTTGGTAGAAGAGGAGGAGGAGAGGGGCGGTTACAACCTGACCAATCAGCGGCGACCAGTCTGTTAACGTCACAACACGGCACAGCTCAGCACTGCTGTACCCTGCCCTTCAGTGGGGCTGAGAATTACGGCTGTTAAACCGTGTTGGGGCTTGTGGAAAAGCGTACAAAGCGTGCTGAGCCGTCCCGTGTTGCGCTAAAGCGTGCTAGTGGAAAAGGCCCTATATTGGCTCAGGTGGGACAAGAGGACTGGGGGATCCTGTCCTCCATAAAATTACAAAATGCTGAAAATGAAGAGCTAAAACAGCACTTGTGAGTGTCTGAGCTTTTACATGACAGCACAATTGAAGAGGGCTTACCCATGATTGAATGTAAGAATGGGGAGCTCTCAAACCAAAGTATGAGTGATTTTAGATATTCACACATGTACATGTGCACTGACAGACCCCAGACCTGCTGCAGCACACCAACGGCTTCACTTGTTACTGACCTGTTCCCAAATAACAAGTCAGCATGATTAAACTCTATTGTACACCTAAGTATAAGTCAAAGCTTCACCCGTCAAAACTGGCAATAAAGCACAGCAGAGAGACATCACAGGTTTTGAAACAATTGCCATAAAATACATGCAAATACCAAATCGAAGAAATGGTGGATGTGAGGAAAGAAGCAGATAAAGCTATGTGATTTTAATCTCTTTACAGATCTTTGTGGTGATTTAGGACCTGTATAAACCTGCGGGTGCAGCGCCGAATGAGATGCATTGACGAGTTAAGACTGCTATACTGTATGTGCATGGATGTGTAACACACTGTCAGAGTGTAGCCACAAGCAGCAGAATGTAAATAAATTCCTGCTGAGGCTGGTCGATAAGTATCTAGAGGTTATTCTTCCCCAGAACAGAACCTGGGAGGCTTATCATCACAAAGCAATAGTTTCTAGGAATTCTGAACCATATCTATGTTAAGTGCAATGCATTCTGGTCACAGCATAGTGGAGTTTAAGACACGGGGTGTATGTTGGTACATGTTCCATCATGTGCACGAAGTTGAGGTCTACTCTGCTTTATGCCAATGTGCTTTACGCTTATTTATGTGTTTTGCTGGTTAAAGATGCTGAAGAACACAATGCCATGCCAGCCATGTTAGATGTAGACAAGGGTGAATGTTTCATTGTACTGCTGGGGGGACGATAATCCAAACTTCTTCTCAAGAGTAAATATTGAGGGGGCCACTAACTGTTGCATCAGCACTGGTGATGCACATGCCTCTTTGGGTGGCATGAGTATTTATTATGGGTTAGCAATGTCTGATCATATACCGTTTGAGATGATAATTAATGTTGACTGTCTACCTGCACTTCGTCAAAATGTCAGTCAGGATGAGGTGGGAAAATTAGACTGGGACACTCTTTCTAAGGAAGAAATTGTAGAATATTGTGTTCGTACAGATAAATCCTTGAGTAAAATAGGTCTTCCTAGAGATGCTGTAATGTGCAATGATGTGAACTGTAGCATTGTCGAGCATAAGAAAGACCTTTGTAGTTTGTACAATGCTATAGTTAACTCCCTGTATAAGGGCAGTAAGCCTTATTATAGGAAGATACGTAAAACACATAATGTTAGACCTGGCTGGAATGAGGCCGTAGCTGTGCCTTATTCTGAAGCTCGGGAAGCATATAAAGCATGGGTGGTGGCTGGGAGACCCAGACAAGGGCCAGAATTTGAGATGAAGAAATGTACAAATGCAAAGTTTAAGTATGCTATTCGTCATATTTCTAAAAATGAGCAGCTAATGAGAAGTAATTCCTTGGCCAAGAAATTGTTAGATAAGAATGTCACAGATTTTTGGAAGGAGCTTAGACGGATTAGTAACAGTAAAACATCTTTGCCCTGTACCTTGGAAGGTATTTCAGGTACAGAAAATATTGTGGATTTATGGTGGCAGCATTTTTATTCATTATTTAATTCAACGAAGGATGAAACTTATAAGGTAGGGAAAGTAGAAAGGGACGATTCGCTCCTGATTGACACTTATGCAGTGACCAAAGCCATTAGAGAGCTATCAGATAACAAAGCGAGTGGTTTAGACTGTATTTCTGCTGAGCATCTTAAATATGCTAGCTCAAGAATTGCTCCTCTTCTTGCAATCTGTTTCACCAGCTTCATAATTCATGGGATGTTACCAAAATCATTATTGTCTGTTGTGTTGGTACCAGTCATTAAAGATAAAGCTGGCAAGCTGTGTAGCCTGGACAATTACAGGCCCATAGCTATAGCCAATATAATATCTAAAGTACTGGAAAGAATCATGTTTGAAAAATTAAATGTATTCATCAAATCTACTGATCATCAATTTGGATTTAAACCCCATCATGGAACAGATCTGTGCATATATGCTTTAAAAGAAATTATAAGTAAGTATAGAAATCAAAATTCATCAGTTTTTTTGTGTTTTATTGACGCCTCTAAGGCGTTTGATCGCATTAATCACAGGATATTGATTAGGAAAATGGTTGACAGGGGGGTTCCCAAGTACTTAGTACGTATCCTGATTTACTGGTACGCACATCAGAAGATGCTGGTGAAATGGGGGAAGAATCATTCATCCCCATTTGGTGTGAACAGTGGTGTCAGACAGGGCAGTATATTGTCCCCTATTCTATTTAATCTATATATGGATGAGTTGTCAAAACAACTGAATGCCTGTAAAACTGGGTGTTTAATAGGGAATAAGTTAGTGAATCATTTTATGTATGCTGATGATCTAGTCATTCTCAGTCCAAGTAGTGCTGGTCTTCAGGAGTTATTAAGAGTGTGTACTGCTTATGGAGAGGAAAATGACATAAAATATGATACAAATAAGAGTTGTGTGCTGATTTGCCACACTAGAGAAGATTTGTTAATGAAATTCCCTGTCTTTGATTTGGCAGGCAGGGAATTAATTGTCAGGGATAAAATTAAATATCTGGGACATTTTATTAATGATAGAATGACTGATGATGATGATATTTTCAGACAACGCTGCAAAATCTACATGCAAGCAAATATTCTTGCACGCAGGTTTGGCTTTTGTTCAGATGAGGTGAAGCTGGTTCTTTTTAAAACCCATTGTACACCTTTATACACTGCTCATTTATGGATAAATTATAGGAAACAAAGTATGCAGAAATTACAGGTTGCTTACAATGATGCTTTAAGAATTTTACTTAAAAAGCCTCGATGGTGCAGTGCTTCCGAGTTATTTGTCTCATCACGTGTAAATACACTGCATGCAGTAATAAGAAATCTTATGTATAAATTCATCTGTCGGCTTGATGTATCTAGAAATGAAATCATTCAAGTCATGTCTAGCATTAAGCTCAGTTCTATTCGCTGTCAGTCACAGTTTAGAAGGCACTGGTACAGTTGTCTTTTTAAGTCTTTTTAAAGTCTGTACTGTCTTTGTACTTCTTTTAGTAGTTGTTTCTTATTGTTTTGTAACTTTTGATTGTTTTTCTTATTAACTGTTTCAATAGTCTTGTTTATTTTATTTTATTTTATTTTTGATGGACCATGAGTCTGGAATAAAGTTTTTGATTGATTGATTGTTATTGTAGTCACAGCTGTTTGAAGCCTTTTGGGGGTTTATATGCGAGATTTGGTTTGGGGGGTCCCATTTCTGAAATAGGGAAGAGTTCAAACCATTTTGCAAATTTACAAGAAAAAAGTCACAAATTTATGAGAAAAAAGATGCAGCAATATAATGAGAAAAATCAAAATTATACAAGAATAAAGTCACAAATTTAAAAGAAAAAAGTTGCACATTTACTGATAAAACAGTAAATTTATGAGAAAAAAGTTGAAAACTTAGAAGAAAAAATAGAGCAAACTTGCAATGGAAACAAGTAGCCAATTTCCTCAAAAGTTGCAAATTTACAGGGAAAAAATAATTAAAAATTATGAGGAAAAAGTAATAATTTTATTAGGAACAAACTTGCAAGATTATGAGAAAAATGTTCCAAATTTAAAAAGAAGAAAGCCACAAAAGATGAGAAAAAAGTTGCAAATATATTAGAAAGGAGGTGTAAATTTACAAGAGAGTGTCAAATTTACAAAAAAAGTTGAGGAAAAAATGCAAATTTGCAGTAAAAAAAAGTAAGCAATTTCCAAAAAAGTAGTAAGAAAGTCACTAATTTATAAGGAAAAAGTAGCAAGTTTATGAGGAAAAAACATTGCAGATTTACAAGAACAAGGTTGAAAAATTTCATGAAAAATATAGTAAATTTGCAATGACAAAAGTAGCAAATTTCCACAAAAATTTAATTTAGAAGAAAAAAAATCACAAATTTATGAGAATTTATTATGAAAACAGCTGTAAATTTATGAGGAAAAAAGTTCTAAGTTTACAAAAAGAAAGCCCACGGATTTATAAGAAAAAAGATGCAAATTTATTCGAAAAAAGCTTCAAATTTTCAGGAAAAAAAGTTGAAAACTTAAAAGAAAAATAAATGTAAATTTGCAATGAAAAAATTTGCCAATGTCCAGAAAAGATGCAAATTTACAAGAAATTTTTTTTCCAGGAAAAAAGTTGGACATTTATGACAAAAGTCCCAAATTTACAAGAAATAAGTTGAATTTAGTGTAATAAAAAAGTTGCAATTTTACAAGAAAAAGTAACAATTTTATAAGGAAAAAAGTTGCAAATTTATGAGGAAAAACAGTCACAAATCTATGAGAAAAAAAAATGGCAAATTTATAAGAAAACTTGTTAATGCAGAAGAGAAGCCAGGGAGTTTGGTAATCATGGTGTGGGAAAATGTGGGGGAAGTATTATGACTAATGCAGAGAGACATTAACATGGTATACTTACGTATTTGTTTAGCTATCATAAATCATATCGTCATCACAATATTCAGCAACAATATCACATGCTTCCCTAATATCAGCATCTCCCAGATGGACCACTTGGACAGAAGACAGGTAGATGGATGGCCTCCATTATCATTGCATCTGCCTGTACACCCACCACCTCCACAAGAACTTCCACCGCCGCCTGCAGCTCCTATTGGTTAAATCAGCAGCAACAACCTCATCACTCATCTGGGTATCAAATCCCAGAAAAACAGTCACAGGGAGTAAGTTCAACCTGCCAATCACAATCCGCCGATTAGCCTTGGAGTGGGTGGACTGCACTCTGGAGGGGATTCAAAGAAGCATGAACTGACAAGTGACTGAGCGCCGATGTGTCCTGTAGACGTTCAGACTCACAATGAGCATTCCTACGGACTCGGGTGGTATGAGGTAACAAGAGGTCAGACTAATGAAGAACTCCAGAGTTCATAAAATGTAGCAAAAATCCTCCTCAAAATGCAGTGCAGCAGATGCAAGTTGCATCTTTTTTTTCCCTCAAAGGGAGGAAGGTGATAAGGATCTTTCTATCATTATTTAGTGGTCAAACTGTACTGCAGAAACACTTAAGCGTATTTTCAAAGAAACAGAATTTTTTAATTTAAGCCCATTTTTCTTGAATAGCATGTTGGTGAAAGAGGATATACATTAAAAGTCCAACACTGTTTTTTGTGATAAAGTTTAAGTTTTCACATTCTCAAAGAGGCATATATCTATAAATGCAACAAATCTTTGTGTGTTTAGATAGATAGATAGATGTACTTTATTGATCCCAAACTGGGAAATTACAGATTGGAGTCTGTTTGTGTGTGTTCTTCAGATATCTCCCAAACCGTTAGTCAGACTGACCTCAGGTTTTGTAACTGCTTTGCTGAGGTTAGAAGGGTGTGCATCCCCGAGTATGGAGTTGCTCAGTGAAAATATTTTTATCAATAAAAGTTTAGCCACCGCTTTGTTTCTTCATGCTCTGGCTTCTAGAAGTGTGGGCGGGGTTTCGGATTGACTCCGTGCTAACTAAATAATACGCAGCATCATGACCAGTCACCAGGACACTCTGCTAACAAAACAAGGAAGTGAAAAGCGACAAATTTGACCAGAAAAAGAGAATACTGATGATTTAATGCTTAAAAAATTATACTATAATGTTGCCGTGATTGCGTAGCTCTAAATTATAATTCGACATATCAATGGCTAAAATGCATAACCTGCTATCTGCAGGATTTTCTGATTTGCAAATTTCACTTTGGATGATGACAACAAGGAAGGCTGCTCATATCTGTTCCTGACCTTTATTGTGACAGAAAATTATTTTGACGACAAAAAAAAAAAAAAAATAGCATTGCCTTCTGCAAGAAAACAAAAAGTTGGGTTTTTTTTTAGTTTTCTCAAAAAAGTGCATTTTTCAGATAGGAGGTTTTGCGTTTCGGCCATGTGGAGAACCTTCCTTCTGGTGTTCTTTTTGTCTTATGGTAAATGATCTTCCCAGTTCTTCGATGTAAGGCTTGTTACATGATCTGCGTGATATTTCATATATTATGTTGCACTTTTTGCCTTGTTCTACTTTATCAGATCATTCACCACTAGACAAAAAAACACCAGAAGGAATATGAGAAGGAAACACAGGGACGACTCACAAGATCACAAAAAGAAAAGGCAGAAAAAGTCACACTAAAATCAGCAAAATCAGATCACCGCAAAAAAAAATAATCCTATCATGAACTGTGACAATGCAAAAATCATTGGATCAGAGAGTAACAGACACAAACGTTGGATCAAGGAGGCTATAGAAATCAGGAAGTGGGCCAAAGACAGCATGAATCAGGTTGAGGGGGCATTTATGCTTTCCCATACCTGGGACTACATTCTCCAGAGACTATCGGATGGCAGGGGGCGTGGCCAGCCCAGTGGATCCGACAGTTCCGCTGGGCTGGCCACGCCTAGGAAAAACAGTTAATACACGACACATCATAGCGATCAGCTGACTCTTCTGAGGGAGACTGCAGATGCCAGTCGAAACATGTCACGGTAAAGTTAAAACATCTCCTTTTCATCCTTGTCTGAAAAAAGAAAAACAAAAAACTATAATTGAAAAAGAAGACAGAATGAATCTACTTGAACTTAATACCCCAATAGTTGAATAGACAAGTACAGCACAACATATATTTCTGGTTATGCATTTTACAGGCAGGGTTTCCTCTGGTAACATTTCACAACTCACCACCAGGTGGTTATCAGTTGACAGCTCTGCACCTCTCTTAACCCAAGTGTCCAAGACATACAGTCGCAGGTCTGATGACACGATAACAGAATCGATCATCATAAAGACCAAAAATGCACAACTGCATCTTTGGTCTTTTAAGTTAATTTATTTCATCAAATATAATTTTATTAATTTTTTTTTCTTTGAAATCAGAGTTAAATTATTTTTCTGTTCTGGCTCTGCAAAATTATGGTCAAAAGTGTAAATTGTATGAGGAACAAAAGTCAAAATTTTACCACAATCTGTTTCAAATTTATAAAAAAAAAAAAAAAGCCTGTGTAGGGAACCCACGCTGGGATATTCATCTCAGACTGGAAGCAGAGGGGAGGGGAATATTCCCTCTGCCGGCAGAGCGTGGGGGATTTAACGGAGAAGTACAGTACATATTGTAATGGGAAAAGATGGTAATGCAGCAGGAAAGGGTGAATGTGTGAACGTATTGTAATGCGAGATTTCAGGCAGCAGGGGAAAGGAATGGAGCGATATAAAAGGAAAGACTCTGGTGTATTGAGCAAGTCTTTTTCTGTGTATGAATGAAGTGGGAGTGAGAAATAAAGTTCGTCTATCGTGTAAGTCTGGTTCCTTTATTTGCACTCTCCACACTGGTGCGCTGTTTCAGTCAAACTACCGGACTTTTGGCTGCACGACCCACGGTCTTGGTTCCTCCACACCGAGGCTCAGTTCGCCCTCTGGGGAATAACGGCAGATGACACCAGATATTACTATGTGATCTCAGCGCTGGACGCTCACACGACTCAGCAAGTAGCGCGCCTGCTCCAACAGCCTCCAGCCCACGATAAATACGGGATTCTCAAAGCCGCGCTGACCCGGCGCTACACACTCTCGGACTGTGAGAGAGCAGAGAGGCTCCTGAGGCGCTCCGAGTTAAGAGATGGGTCGGCGGTCGAACTGATGGAGAAGATGTTGGCGTTGATGGGCACGGACGACAGGCATTTTCTGTTTGTCCACCTTTTCCTCCGGAACCTCCCAACAGAGGCAAGAGCGGTCCTGGCCAACTCACCGTTGCTGGCCGCACGTGACTATCGTGCGCTAGCCCAGGAGGCAGATCGGATCATACTCACCACCAGAGCCCTCACAGTGAACGCAGCAGCGTCAGAACCCAGCGAGACGACAAGCGGAGGCGAGGAGCCAGCGACGGTAGCGGTAGCGGGGGCCAGGAAGCGCCAGAGAGACATGCTCTGCTCCTACCACCGCTGTTTTGGAGAGAACGCACGCAGACATGTGCCACAGTGCCAATTCAAGAGTTCGGGAAATGCCAAGGTTGGCAGTCAGTAGCAGCTGCGACTGCCGGTGAAGAAAACAAGCTGCTCTACGTGACGGAGTCGCGCTCGGGGAGACAGTTCCTCGTAGACACCGGCTCCGAAAAGAGCCTCATCCTGCCATCCTACGCCGACCAGCTAGCGGGAGCTAGTGGCCCCGAGCTGATAGCCGCAAATGGCTCGGACATTAGGACTTTTGGTGAGAGGACACTGACTGTATCCCTAAACGGCCGTATGTACGAGTGAACTTTCGTCATAGCGGCATGCAGTTTCCCAATCTTGGGAGCTGATTTTCTGTGTGCACACGGGTTGCTAGTCGATGTTGCTAACAGACGCCTGATTAATGCAATGTCTTTTGATTCTCTCCCCTGTACAGCTCAACAACACTAGCCAACGTCACAGCTCCAGGCGGTAAGTTCCACACACTGGTCACTCAGTTCCCAGCACTCACGGTCCCGACGTTTTCGGTGGCCATCACTAAACACAGGGTGGAACACTTTATCACTACCACCAGGCCACCCATTTTCGCACGACCTCGGCGCCTGGACGCAGTTAAACTGGCCATAGCGCGAGAGGAGTTTGCCAACTTGGAAAGGTGGGGCATCATCAGGGGCTCAAACAGCCCATGGGCATCCCCACTACATATGGTTCCTAAGGCCGAGGGATCGTGGCGACCGTGCCGAGATTTCCGCAGATTGAATAACGCCACAGAGCATGACCGCTACCTAATTCCCCATATTCAGGATTTTTCCGTTCACCTCGCCGGGGCATGCATTTTTTCTAAAATAGACCTGGCCCGCGGTTACCACCAGGTCCCAGTGCGCACGGAAGACATACCCAAAACAGCAGTAATAACTCCGTTTGGCTTGTTTGAGTTTTTACGCATGCCCTTCAGATTAAAAGGCGCGGTACAGACATTCCAACGCATGATGGACGCAGTGTTGCGCGATCTGCCGTTTGTGTTTGTCTACCTGGATGATATCCTGGTGGCCAGCGCGTCTGAGGACGAACACGTAACCCACCTCAGGACGGTTTTCCGGAGGTTGGAAGAACACGGGTTAATAATCAACCCGGCGAAATGCCAGTTCGGCGTGACGGGGATTGACTTTTTGGGGCACCGCATCTCACCGGAGGGAGCGATACCCTTGCCCGACAAGGTGCGCGCCGTGGCGAATTTTCCACAGCCTCAGATGGTCAGGGCGCTGCAAGAGTTTTTGGGGATGGTTAACTTTTACAACCAGTTCCTCCCCCGCGCAGCTCAGCTCATGCAGTCATTGTACGCCGCGCTCAAGAAACGGAAGCCGGCGGACAGAGTTGAATGGACTCCGGAGCGGGAGCAGGCATTCTCTGAGGCTAAAACAGCCCTGGCTAATGCCGCACTGTTGGCGCACCCGGAACCGGCGGCCCGGATAGCGCTCACTACCGACGCCTCGGACGTGGCCATAGGGGCCGTCGTGGAGCAACGTGTCGCCGGTTCTTGGCAGCCGCTCGCTTTTTTCAGCAGGGCTTTGCACGACAGTGAGCATAAATACAGTGCGTTTGACAGAGAGTTGCTGGCTCTCCACCTGACCATACGCCACTTCCAGTTCTGACTGGAAGGGCGCAGCTTCACTGCGTTCGTGGACTACAAGCCGCTAATGTACGCGATGGCCAAGGTTTCGGAACCATGGTCGGGCCGGCAGCAGAGACAGTTGGCCGCGATCTCGGAATTTAAGACCGATATTCAGCATGTGGCAGGTAAACTGAATGTGGTGGCGGACTGCCTCTCGCACGCAGTAGTGGCCCCAGTCTGCGTAGGGATAGATTATACAGCCATGGCCGCAGAGCAGATTGGCGATGCGGATGTGTGCGCGCTCCAGTCTGGACCAACAGGGTTAAGGCTGGAGAGCAGAGTACTGCAAGACGGCAGCCCCCCCCCCCCAATCTGTGACGTCTCCATGGGACGCCTGCGCCCGGTGGTCCCAGTTGCTTGGCGCCACCGAGTGTTTGAGTCAGTTTACGCTCTGGCACACCCAGGAGTGCACGCGTCAGTCAAAATGGTGGGAGCGAAGTTCGTTTGGCCAGGCCTGCGCAAACAAGTGAAAGAGTGGGCTGCAGCCTGTGTAGCGTGCCAACGAGCCACAGTACACAGACACATGAAGGCCCCTTTGGAGCCGTTTCGTATACCGGCTAAGAGGTTCGACCATGTTCACGTGGACCTTGTGGGCCCCCTCCCACCATCGCAGGGTTTCATGCACCTTCTAACAGTGGTGGACCGCACCACACGCCGGCGAGAAGCAGTCCCGCTAGCGGCAACCACATCCGCGGACGTGGCACGTGCCTTTTTGACAACATGGGTGGCACGTTTTGGCATCCCGTCGGACATCACGTCCGATAGGGGCCCTCAGTTTGTTTCCGACCTCTGGTCCGCGATGGCCTGTAGCCTGGGTGTAGCAATTCATCGCACAACCGCGTACAACCCACAGGCCAAAAGGGTTATGCGAGCATTTCCATAGGTCGCTGAAAGCAGCGCTCAGGGCTTCGCTTACGGATGCAAATTGGATAGACTGGTTGCCGTGGGTTCTGTTAGGGTTGCGTTCCGCACCAAAAGAGGATTTGGAGGCTTCCCCGGCGGAGCTTGTTTTTTCTCAGCTACTGCAGCTCCCTGGGGAATTTTTACCAGATAATCCCGCGCCGGACAACTGTCCGACTCAGCGTTCGCAGCACAGCGCAGATACAGGCACGCTACCGGGCCCGGCCCACCACTGTTTTCCACGTGCTTTTGTGCCAAAAACTTTGAAGAACGCGGCGTTCGTGTTTGTCAGGCACGATGCCCACCGCCCCCCATTGCGCCCACCCTACGACGGCCTGTTCAGAGTGCTGGAACCAGGGGACAAACATTTTTTGTTAGACTTGGGAGGTCGTCGGGAGAAAATATGTATAGACAGACTTAAGCCCACCTTTGTGGTGGCAGACGAGCAAGTGATGTTGGCTCGGGCCCCTCGGCGTGGAAGACCCCCACTGAGAACTCCCCAGGTAGAAGATTCATCAGAGCAGCCACACGGGCAAGTAGAATGTCTCCCCCCCTCGCCATTGCCCACCCGCAGACAGACACACCCCTAGGAGCCCCCCACCGGCACAGCAGCGCCGCGGACCCTCGTTACAGCAGATATGGGAGGAGACTGAAGCCAAAAGGACGTGAGGGTTGAAGCTCAGTCTGAGACTCTGGTGGGGGGGGGGGGGGTGCGCTGTAGGAAACCCACGCTGGGATATTCATCTCAGACTGGAAGCAGAGGGAAGGGGAATATTCCCTCTGCCGGCAGAGCGTGGGGGATTTAACGGTGAAGGACAGTACGTATTGTAATGGGAAAAGATGGTAATGCAGCAGGAAGGGGTGAATGTGTGAAAGTATTGTAATGCGAGACTTTCAGGTAGCATGGGGAAGGAATGGAGACCCTGGTGTATTGAGCAAGTCTATGAATGAAGTGGGAGTGAGAAATAAAGTCCGTCTGTCGTGTAAGTTTGGTTCCTTTATTTGCACTCTCCACACCTGGTAATTTTATTTTAAAAAAAATAAACAAAAATTAGCTATAAAATAATCCACAAGTTTATAATAAAGTCTCAAATGTACAAGAAAAGTTAATTTTACAAGAGAAAATTACAAATGAGGAAAATGGCTTCAAATTTAGATAAATTTACAGAGAAAAGTAGACAACTATAAGAAAATTGTATAAATTTTGGAGAAAAACTTCAAACCTTCAAGACTGAAGTCATTACTCAAGTTTTTAAGTGGGTGCTTTTTGTACCCTTAACTAGAAATTTTTGGTTGTCTACTTTTACTTATTAATTTCATAGCACTGGTTTTACATGAGTAGAATTCCTGGCTACTATACCCACCTCTGATCATATAATTTAAGTACACATGAATAAATTATTATTATCAATGTTTTTTCCCTTCCCTACTCTCTCAGTGGAAACAAAGAAACACTAAAATAAAAATACATATAATACATATATTTTTGTCATTTATGTAAACCGTGACAAAAAAAATACTGCAGGACAAAACATGACACTTGGTATTTTTCAGCCTGTTTGTATACCACCATAGACAGAGAGAGAACCTGAATTAAACAGGGCTCAGAGAGAGAAAGATGAGACAGACAAGATGAGCCAAGGAGAGGAAAGTGTTCAGGCAGAGGGTCCAGAAGAGGGGAGAACAGAGGGAGGGGAGAAGGACGACACCAGTAAAAAGTCCTAACACAGGACATCTGGGTGGGACCCCAACTGGCATTTGAGCCTTGGTTGTACAATACTTCAAATGGTAAGTTACATATACAAAGTTACTGTGCAAAATTAAAAAAAAAGAAATAAGCAGTATAAAATTAACATATTCTGGTTACAATGTGTTTTCTGCACCCCCCCCCCACCCCACCGGAAAAAATAAGATAAGATAAGATAAGATAAGATAAGCCTTTATTAGTCCCACAACGGGGAAATTCCAGGATTGCAACAGCACAGGGATAGCAACACTCAGAGCAACAATCAGAAGGCAAGAAAAAAAAACAAGCAAGCAAGAGCAGCTAATAAACATATGTACGTATTACTATAAAATATATATATATACACACACACACAGACACACAGTGCAGAGCATTGTAGCTGGATGGAATAATATATGAATATATGAACACACAGTGCAGAGCATTGTAGCTAGATGGAATAAATATGTAAATATATAAACACCCACAGTACGGAGCATTGCAGCTAGGTGGAATAAATATGCAAGTATATAAACACACACAGTGCGGAGCAATGTAGCTAGATGGAATAACATGTAGATATATAAATATATAAACACCCACAGTACGGAGCATTGCAGCTAGACGGAACAAATATGCAAATATATAAACACACACAGTGCAGAGCATTGCCGCTAGATGGAATGAAACAGCATAACCGTCTACCCAGCTATCCTGCATGGTATGATTATGTGCCCATACACACTCTCACCCTCCATAGCGACCGGCATGCTCCTAGTTGTATGCCGGAGAGGACCACTGTGTAAGTCTATTGCATCTTCTGCATTCAAAAAACTATTAGTTTGTTACGTCTTTTTTGCTATCTCTGCGAGCAGCCCTGCTTAGGTTGTACAGTCTGACAGCCGTTGGTAGGAAGGACCTACGAAACCTCTCGGTTGTGCACCTGGGATGATGTAGTCTGCTGCTAAATGAGCTCCTCAGTGCATTCAGTATGTCCTGCATAGGGTGGAACTCGGACTCCAGCAGAGATGACAGTTTAGCCACCGTCCTTCTCTCTCCTATCTCCTCCATCGGATCAAGGCGCTGCCCCAGGACAGAGCTAGCTTTCTTAATCAGTTTGTTCAGTCTCTTCCTATCGGCTGCAGTAATGCCACTGCCCCAGCAGACCACTCCAAAAGTGATGGCTGATGCCACCACCGTGTCATAGAATGACTTCAGCAGCGCCCCTTGTACACCAAAAGACCTGAGTCTCCTCAGCAGGAACAGCCTGCGCTGTCCCTTCTTGTAGAGTGCATCAGTATTGTGTGACCAGTCTAGTTTATTGTTCAGATGAATACCCAGGTACTTATAGGATGTCACCATCTCGATGTCTGTTCCCTGTATATTTACTGGTACTGTGAGGGGCTGCCCATGCCTGCGGCAGTCCACCACCAGCTCCTTAGTTTTCCTCGCGTTGATCTGGAGGCAGTTCCGATGGCACCAGTCCACGAAGTCCTGGATAAGCCCTCTGTACTCAGCTTCATCTCCATTGGAGATGAGGCCAACGATCGCAGAGTCATCAGAGAACTTCTGTAGATGGCAGTGTGTTGTGTTGTGTGAGAAGTCCGCAGTATAAAGAGTGAACAGGAAGGGAGCCAGCACCGTTCCCTGGGGGGCCCCCGTGCTACTGATGATCGTGTCGGACACACAGTCCCGGGTTCTCACAAACTGAGGCCGGTTCGTGAGGTAGTCCAGGATCCATGATGACAGGTGCTGGTCCACCCCTGCGCGCAGCAGCTTGTCCTTCAGGATCATCGGTTGGATGGTGTTGAAAGCACTGGAGAAGTCAAAGAACATGATCCTCACCATATTCCCGGGCTTCTCCAGGTGGGACAGAGAACGGTGAAGGAGGAAGATCACCGCATCCTCCACCCCAATGCCATGCTGGTAGGCGAACTGGAGTGGATCCATCGCTGGTTCCACCAGGGGGCGGAGGTGAGCAAGGAGCAGTCTCTCCAGGGTCTTCATCAAGTGGGACGTCAAGGCCACCGGTCTGTAGCTGTTCAGGTCTTTGGGGTGGGAAGTTTTTGGTACAGGTACCACACAAGATGTTTTCCACAGCTGTGGTACCCTCCCCAGTTTCAGGCTCATGTTGAAGATATACGTCACAATCCCACACAGCTGGTCTGCACAGGACTTGAGGAGCTTTGCGCTGATGCCGTCCGGTCCCGGCGCCTTCCTCGCCTTGATCTTCCTCAGCTCCGTCCTCACCTGGGTCCTGGTCAGGGTCAGGATGGGGGGCTGTGTGTTGGGAGTGGGGGGGTGTTGGTAGAGTGGGGAGTGGGCAGCAGGACTTGATTTCTTTAGAGGCAGCAGTGGTTGTTGTGCAGTCAGGGGGGAGGGCGGTTGGTCAAATCTATTGAAAAACAGATTCAGGTTGTTCGCCCACTCCCTGCCCCCTGTGGCCTGGGGGGAGGTATTCTGGAGCCCCGAGATGGTTTTGAGGTTTCTCCAGACCCCGCTGATGTCGCTCTGTTGCAGCTTGTCCTCCATCTTCTTCCTGAAGCTGTCCTTGCCTTCTCTGATCTTTCTCCTCAGCTCCCTCTGTACGGACTTCAGCATCTCCCTGTTCCCTGACCTGAAGATCCTCTTCTTCTCTCTCAGAAGTGTTTTAATCTCAGGGTTGATCCAGGGTTTGTTGTTTGAGTGACGCCGTATGGTCTTGGTGGGAACGGATTTGTCCACACAGAAGCTGAGGTAGCCCGTGAAGGTGTGAATGAGGCCATCGATGTCCTCACCATGTGGATCGCAGAGCTGCTTCCAGGCGGTGGCTTCAAAACAGCCCTTTAGGGTGTCCATTGTCTCCTCAGACCATAACTCCACAGTGTGCATGGCCGGAGGTTGTCTGTGCACTAGGGGTTTGTACACCGGCCGGAGATGAACCAAGTTGTGATCCGATCTCCCGAGTGGGGGTAGTTGTGATGAGGTGTACGCCTCCTTAGTGTTTGCGTAGAATAAATCCAGTGTTTTATTGTCTCTAGTGTGGCATGTGACATACTGGGTGAACGTGGGTAGAATGGGAGACAGTGAAACATGGTTGAAATCGCCTGAGATGAGGAGAAGAGCATCTGGGTGTTCTGTCTGCAGCCTGCTGGTTACTGAATGGATGACGTCACGTGCTGTCCCAGCGTTCGCCGTCGGATTTGCATAAACAACAATGCAGATCACGTGTGAGTGTTCTCTCGGGAGATATGTAGGCCTCATGCTAACAGCTAGCAACTCAATGTCTTTGCTGCAGTGTCGTTGTTTAACAGTGATATGTCCCGGTCTGCACCAGTTGTTGTTAACATACATGATCACTCCACCGCCCCTAGCCTTGCCACTGTCTGGTGTTCGGTCAGCTCGTATCATGTGAAAACCCTCCAGCTCAATGTTAGCATCTGCTGCTAGTTCAGTTAGCCACGTCTCAGTAAACAAAAGGAGAGAGCACTCCCGGTATGTGCTATCATAACGGGAGATAGCCGCTAGCTCATCTAACTTTCCCAGTATCGACCGTACATTTCCCATGACAACAGATGGAAGGGAGGGTCTGTACCTTATATTTTTTGTCCTCCGCCTTACTCCAGCCCGGCAGCCGCGGCGTTTTCGCCTCAGTTCTCTCGGTATGTCGAGTATTTCCAATGGGACCGGGTGGCGGTTGAATGCTAGCAGCTGTTCTCTGCTGTATCGTATCCTGCTATAGACAGTGGCTCCGTCCACCGGCTCAGGAGACATCTAGGACGATCTGTGTGTCCGTGATATAAGTGGGGTGAAAAAAAAAGACGGATCAAAAGAGAGAGGAAGGGAAAAAGACTCGGAATCGAGCCGCTGTTGCAAAAGGCAGCCGACTCGTGTGGCGCCCCTAGTGATATGTTGCCACTGCACCAAGGTCTTTAAACCAGAGGAAACTCTGACAAGCATATTTCTTGTATGCAAACTATTGCTGGGCCCAGGTGTGATGTGCAGTTTGTTCTTATCTTATTTTCTTATTTTTTCATCTGAGAGGCCAGTCAATACCAATCAGCTAATATTAATAATTAATAATAATTGTTTCCTTTTTTCCTAAAAGCTGACAACACAGTCTGACAACTGTTGTATGAAAATCTTCAGAAGCTCTGTCAAGTTTGTTAAATGATCAAAACTGGCATTTCTATCGGGCTTGAAGGCATACCCAAATTGATACAAGATAATGTCCCAAGGGCATGTTTTTGAAAGTGAGATAAAGCGTCTTCTTCCAATCTAATCAATCTTAATTCCTATTTGTGCTTACTTATATAACATACTTTGCATGTTTTGTCAACAAGAGCAACCTAACAGCTGAATCCACATTGTTCTCCAGAACTGGGGTTAGATGGGAAAAGAGGTTAGCTCCAATCCTAGAGTGGTCCATCAGATGTCTAACAGATTTCCGATGAAATGTACCAGACAGAGAACAGAAAATCCACAATGAAGAAAGGGCCGATATGTGATTATCAGTGTACGTGTACATGTGTGTGTGTGTGTGTGCGCGCGCGCGCGCGTGTGTGTGTGTGTGTGTGTGTGTGTGTGTGTGAGTGAGAAACACTAAAGTAGAGCTATGCTAGACATTGTACAGGCATGCTGCAAAACCAATTATCAAATTAGCCTGTTAGCCTATACAGTCACTTATAGGCCTCATGTTCGGGAGATATGTCTCAGTGGGCATGCATGTAGCCACCATTTAATGTAATTACTGCTGCTGCCTCATATTTCTATGGATCCCTCCAGGAGCTGAGGTAATGAATGCTCTTAAGCTGTCCATCTTTATCTGTACTTCTGCTTATTTTGAGCCTTCATAAGGACCCCCCCCCAATCAAAAAAGAGAAGTCCAACTGTTAGCCAGAGCCTATGGGACTGATGATAAAAACTTTAAAATCATTGTTTAACAGTGAAGCACTAATGTAAATCATACAACATTATCAAGATTGCCAACAACACCATGTCCTACAGCTATACCAGATGATCCAGAACTATTAATGTTGCATCCAAAAGACTAGTGCTTCAGAAGACAAAATGGCTTTCTCTTGTCCAATGGAACTGATGATTTTCTGTCAACAAGTTAAAAGTCCACTGTGAGTGTGGTACACATGTGGTACACATGGTCTGGAATGGTGTGCTATCAAATTGTTGCACCCTTTACAACTTTTAAAAAGACACACTGGCAAAAATTACGTTTTTTCTGTTGTTAACATGTCTGTAACATGTTTCTTGCCATTTACATCAAGAACAAAATCATTCCAAACTCCCAAGTATGTGTTTTTCTGCTGTGAATGTCTGCTTAAGCTCCACCCACCAAAAAAGGCAGATTTGGACAGAGCGTTTGTAGCTACCTAAGTATTATTTTTTTATTTAACCTTTATTTATACAGGGTAGTTCCTTTGAGAGGCAACCTCTCTTTTTCGAGGACACTCTGGTCACATTCACACCAGGAAGCTGCCCAGTACAACCACAGACTGACCTGTGGCCACTGAGCAGCTCCACTGGAGCAGTTGGGGTTAAGGGCCTTGCTCAAGGGCACCACAGTGAAGTTAAGGGGGGGTGCGGCAAACACTGCTATGTTATCTGTACTATCCAGATCTAATCCTGCTGATCCAGGGATCAAACCCATGACCCTCCACTCACCAGTCCATATCCCTAACCATTAGGCCACCACTGCCCACATTCAAGTCGAGCTGTTCTCAGCTCACTTTGACGGCAGACAGCGTGCTGAGCTGTCTTGCCAAGCGCGGCGCCCCGTCCACCAGTGACTGCAGCGAGCCGGCAACAGTTTTGCTTACCAAAAGTGGCCCACTGGACAGCTCACATTCCAGTCTCCAAGCAGGGCCGAGCAACAACTTTCTGCTACACTCAGAATGATCCTTCCTCAAGTTAGAACGCCTTCTTGGAGCACTGGATCAAAGTCCTCTTCTTCCAGCTATTGGCAGAATAGGTATGGTATGGGTGGAGCTAATTACAATATTGATAGATCTGCGTATACTTAAGTAGGTGGAAGATGTAAAAAGCTCTTTCCAAGCAATTCTAAGGCAATTAAATTTTTTTTGTCTGTAAAAAGCCTCAATATTCTATTTTGGGCAATACACATTTGTTTTTGATGGTATTTTTGATAGCTTTAGAGCCGCCAGAGTGCATCTTTAACAATCTTTCATTAATAACTGTACATTTTGACATCTTTCTTGACATCTTGATTTTCAGCCTCCTCTTTAGAGGTGGGAATCACCAGTGGCTGTATGATACAACTATCACGATACTTGGGCCGCGATACAATACTATCATGTGTTCAACACTTTTTTCCTGTGTCATTCCACATTACTACACATAATTTATGGACATCTATTTTATTTTAATCTTTTGTATGTGTGGATTAGTTGAACTGTTATCAACATCTGGTGAAAATTTCATGTCGATGTATGTTATCACAACACGCAGGGTGCTCATAGGGGTGTAGATTATTAAATCAGTTAAACACACACTCCAGAAGAATCTCTCTCTTAACTACGACAAGGACCCCACTCACTGTAACTGCGACCCCCAGTTCAAAATAATTATAACGGCACAGTGGTCGGCTCCAAGGGAGACAGACAGGTGTCAGATTCCAAAATTTGAAGAACATATCTATCAGGTGCTTCTGTTCAGGAAAGAGAGAAATTATCTGTTTTAAAGTATCACACAGTGAATGGAGCTCTTTGACTTGTATACTACAACTTAGAAAAAAAAAAGCGGAGTCACAAGACTCCTTCTGCTCGAGATCCTGCATGACAGGATTTCCAAAAATATGTTTTAATGAGGCTGGGCTGCAGCCAGGAGGATTCTCTCCTTGGTCATTATGTTCAAATATGAGATTAATCTATTTAAGCCAAAGCAGAATTCTGACATTTAGCCTCAAACTGAATAATAACCCACAGGTTATGGGTAGAAGAGCCACATTCAGTTGGAGATCCCACCTGTAACTCTTTACTTCATTCATTTAAAGCCATGACTCAAACTCATGATTTGCATCTCACTTTCTCTCCACACGCTTTATTTTTCACACCCTCCTCCTTTTCCTTGCTTCTTCTGTTGAATTCCTGTCTTGGATTTCTGGCAGGCGGTTACAAGAAACTGTAAAAAAAAAAAAAAATGCTGCATGCTTACCTCTGAAAAAAGGGGGTGAAATTCATTAAACATCTTTTGTTGATGGAGGGGGTGACTAAAATCTCTCGGTTAAAGCATGGAGGGGTAACAGGCATGAGTGTGGAGTGTTTGAAAAGCAGAGGAGTGCAGGTGATGTGTTTGCTCTCTATGGGGTGGATCAATCCATGACTCGTCCTCTAGCCTGAAATGACAGGTAGGGATGGATGGATGGAGCGAGGGAGGGAGCAGGGATAGGAAAGAAAAAATATGGAGGGGAATGGTGCACACTTAAGTTTGCCATTTTAGAAATTTGGGTTTTTGTTGCTTTTCTCATGAAATTCTAACTTTTTCGGGTGGATCTGCACTTCTTTTCACATGAATTTCCAACTTTTTAATCATAAAATTCCAACCTCTCTTGTGAACATGCAACTTTTTACTCAAAACCTGGTTCATCTCCTTTCTACACTTCCTCCCCTCCTCCCCCATCTCCTAGTAAAGGTTTTCCCTCTTTCCCCTTTTGTCCTCCTCACATTCCTCCCATCCCCAGTCACTACAGCTGTCAATTCACGGCCCCACGGGTAAGGACAAGGACGAAGACTCTCCCTCTTCTTCTTCTCCATCACCACCACCACCGCCCCCGTCCTGTCCATACACCTCTGGGCCGCTGTGACGAAAGAAGAGAGGTGAGCAAGGCCTGCATGCGTGACAGTGAGGAATCAAAGGAGACAAAGGATGGAGAATGTATGGCGTCGTCCAAGGAAGGTTTAAGTTTTGCAAGAGATGTGAGACATTTATGCCTAGTAATGGAGGCAAAAGAAAGGAACATTAGGAATTTTGTTCAAAAATCAGCATTTCTAAAGGAAATATTTCTTGCACTTTTGCCACATGTTGACACAGTTCCCACAGGTCTTAAGGAAATGTCAGAATACCTCAGGGTTTAATTGTTGCTGCACCATTTTGACCCATCTTAAGCAGCCTTCCTCAGAACAGCTCATTTTATTGCTCGTCTGTTTAAATGCACCCTACTCTCCCTCTTCCATCACTTATAAGGTAAGCTGTCGACACCATATTGCTAATGTTAACTGACTAGCTCCTACCTCGGGTAGTAAACACAACCTGAGCTAAAAATCATCTGAAAGAATGAATGTAAATAAAGTATCACTGGTGGTTTCAGTGGCTGATAGGATATGATCAGTTCCTGGAGTACATTAAACACAGAAACAACCATGAAAGACTGAATGAGAAACTGCTAAAGGCAGCTAGCCATCTTTGGTCAAGGCCAGAGTATAATAAATAAGACCTTCTGTACCTCAATGTACTGCTTACCTTTATGGTTTAATAGCAATGTTGCAGTTAGGAACAAAATCCGCATTGCATATAATAACTCCCTAAGAAGGTTGTTAGATGTACCACGAAGGTCGAGTGCAAGCAAGCTGTTTGTGTCTGTGAACATTCCATCTTTTGGAGAATTGATACGTAAGAATATTTACAGTTTTTTGAGAAGACTGCTGGAATGTAACAATCATCTTATATCAGCAATTGTCAAATCGTCACTCACACTTCATTCCAGCATTTGGAAGTGGTGGCGTTCCATTTTATACTGAGCCCATTATGTTTTTTTTGTTGTTACAAGAGCGCCAAGTGTCTGCTGATCTGTATATACTTTATTTATTTATCTATTTGTAATATGAACCCTGAGTTTGAAATAAACGTTTGAATTGAATTGAATTGAATAATAAACTACAGTAAAATAAGCTAAAAATAATGTCTAAGAATAAGGGACAGTGTTGTGAAAAAGTGTTTTTCCCTTCATGATTTCTCATTTTTTTGTATGTTTGTCACACTTAAATGTTTCAGATCATCAAATAAATTTAAATATCAGACAAAGATAACACAAATAAACACAAAATGCAGTTTTTAAATGAAGTTGTTTATTATTAAGGGTAAAAAAAAATATCCAAACCTACATGGCCCTGTGTGAAAAAGTGATTCCCCCTTAAAACATAAATTAACTGGTTTATCACATCTTTGGAAAGCTGAGTTCAATTTCTCTAGCTACACCCAGGCCTGATTATTGCCACAACTGTTTTCAATCAAGAAATCATTTAAATAGGACCTGCCTGACAAAGTGAAGTAGACCAAAAGATCCTCAAAAGCTAGACATCATGCTGCGATCCAAAGAAATTCAGGAACAAATGAGAACCAAAGTAATTGAGATCTATCAGTCTGGAAAAGGTCATAAAGCCATTTCTAAAGCTTTGGGACTCTAGTGAACCACAGTGAGAGCCATTATCCACAAATGGCGAAAACATGGAACAGTGGTGAACCTTCCCAGGAGTGGCCGGCCAACTAAAATTACCTTAAGAGCACAGCAACGACTCATCCAAGAGGTCACAAAAGACCCCACAACAACATCCAAAGAACTGCAGGTCTCACTTGCCTCAGTTAAGGTCAGTGTTCATGACTCCACCATAAGAAAGAGAGTGGACAAAAATGGCCTGCATGGCAGCGTTCCAAGACGAAAACCACTGCTGAACGAAAAGAACATAAAGGCCCGTCTCAGTTTTGCCAGAAAACATCTTGATGATCCATAAGACTTTTGGGAAAATACTCTGTGAACTGACAAGACAAAATTTGAACTTTTTGGAAGGTGTGTGTCCCATTACATCTGGCATAAAAGTAACACAGCATTTCAGAAAAGGAACATTTTTGTATACTTTATTGATCCCCAGAGGGGAAATTGAGGGCATCCACCTGGATGGATGAAGCAGCCACGGTACGGCACTATCCCTTTACCATTCACACACACATTCACACCTAGGGCCACTTCAGAGTCTCCAATTAACCTAACCTGCATGTTTTTGGCATGTGGGAGGAAACCGGAGAACTCCCAGAGTAAACCCACGCAGACACGGGGAGAACATGCAAACTCCACACAGACCACTGCTGGTCAGGGGCTGGGATCGAACCAGGGATCCCATGGCCATGGGTGAGTTGCTGTGCTGCCGCAGCGCTAACCACTGCGCCACCGTACTACCCTCATCATACCAACAGTAAAATATGTTGGTGGTAGTGTGATGGTCTGAGGTTGTTTTGCTGCTTCAGGACCTGGAAGACTTGTTGTGGTAAATGGAACCACGAATTCTGCTGTCTACCAAAAAATCCTGAAGAAGAATGTCCGGCCAGCTGTTCATGACCTCAAGCTGAAGCGCACTTGGCTTCTGCAGCAGGACAATGATCCAAAACACACCAGCAAGTCCACCTCTGAATGGCTTAAGAAAAACAAAATGAAGACTTTGGAGTGGCCTAGTCAAAGTCCTGACCTGAATCCGATTGAGATGCTGTGGCATGACCTTAAAAAGGCAGTTCATGCTTGAAAACCCTCCAATGTGGCTGAATTACAACAATTCTGCAAAAATGAGTGAACCAAAATTCCTCCACAGCACTGGAAAAGACTCATTGCCAGTTACTGCAAACGCTTGATTGCAGTTGTTGCTGCTAAGGGTGGCCCAACCAGTTATTAGGTTTAGGCGGCAATCACTTTTTCACACAGGGCCATGTAGGTTTGGATTATTTTTTTTTTACCCTTAATAATAAACACCTTCATTTAAGAACTGCATTTTGTGTCTACTTGTGTCATCTTTGTCTAATATTTAAATTTGCTTGAAATTTGCTTGGGCGGTGCGGTGGCGCAGTGGTTAGCACTGCACCAGCACATCAACTCACCCTTGGCCATGGGATCCCTGGTTCAATCCCAGCCCCTGACCAACAGTGATCTGTGTGGAGTTTGCATGTTCTCCCCGTATCTGCGTGGGTTTACTCCGGGATTTCTCCGGTTTCCTCCCATAGGCCAAAAACATGCAGATTAGGTTAACTGGAGACTCTAAAGTGGCCCTAGGTGTGAATGTGTGAGTGAATGGTTAAGGGATAGCGCCGTACCGTGGCTGCTTCATCCATCCAGGTGGATGCCCTCAATTTCCCCTCTGGGGATCAATAAAGTGTACAAAAAAAAAAAAAAAGAAAAGATCTGAAACATTTAAGTGTGACAAACACACACAAAAAAAAAAGAGAAATCAGGAAGACGGCAAACACTTTCTCACACCACTGTATATGGTCAAGTGCTGGTAAATGAACAATAATTCTAGTGAGGGTCAATAAAATTTAGAGAAAATGATGATTAAAACTAGCCAGACAGTTAAAACTAATGCTACGCTAACGCCTCTCCCCACTGAGGGGAGCTGTAAGTGGTTAGACAGACCAACTCTTTCTTACTCTCATGGTGAAAATATACCAAAATAAGCCAAAATGACATGAGACATTTTAAAAATAACAATAAGTAAGCAAAGTTTGGTAAGCTAACACCATAGTAGCACCGTTAGATTTGAAGCTCAAGTCTTGATCTCAGAAACTCTGGATGGGTACTGGATTGATATCAGCCAATAGCATGGCGATGGGTTAGTAACTGAAGACTGGACTATGTGTTAGTGGCGTAGAGAAATGGTACCCAGAAGAGCTATACCAGCTAAAAAAAAGAGATTTTAAAATTTCAGTGTAATCATATTTCCCAAGAACGCCTTTCTGAAAGTTAAAATCCATAAACACACCACATTTTAGTGAATGGGACCTTTAAGTAGTTTAGTTCATGAATGATTTGTTTGAACACTTCTGCAAAACACCTGGTTGGGAAAAAAGGAGGAAAAACAGCCCCCCCCCCCAATGTGTTTGTACACCCCTGTTTACAAAGACATCCATCACTCTATAACAGCATTCCACAAATGCAGGAAACCTCAGGGAAACGTACAGTATACAGGAAAAAAAACTTCACATTATATCCACCCCCCCCCCCCAGGTCTCTCTGGTTTGTGTAATCTTTAAATGGCTTCTTCATAGCAACATAAAGGAAATATGTCAATGCCAGCATTTGGACCACCAACGACGGCAGCTACCAGCGAGTCAGCAATAAACGTCTGTGTTTATATGTCTGTGATTGAACTCTTTTCAGCGCGCCTTTGGAAATGCGTTGGACTTTAATGTGTTTATCACGCAACTGAAGATGAGGTCTAGAGGCAAATGCCTGTTCCGACCATAGACGGCATACAGAAGAATCCTGAATTAAGTACAATCTGAAACATGAACACTTGATATTCTCTCATTGAAGTCAATGGGAGACTTCCTTCTGGAAATGAGAGGAAGTATTGCAGTGCCTGGTTCTATAACAATAACCAGAGGAAACACAGCTCAGTGAGTTTAACTGCCAGGAATATGGAACACTGAAGCTTGATGAAGCTATCCAGAACACTGAAGAAAATAAATTCTGATAGGCTTTTGTAACCCATTAGATAACATTATCATGCAAGATGAAACTGTTAATTTGCAAAAACAAGTCTCTATTCCTTCTGCACACATTTTCTTTTTTGTGATTGTAAAAATTATGCATTTGGGGTCTTTTTTCAACCTACTTTACAAGGATATAATATCAGCATTCAGAAAAGACAGGGATAAACCTCGCTTCCACTTAAAGCACCACTATAGAAGATTTTTGCCTTAAAATAACAGGCCGTACTATGACTGTCTATTCATTAGTCCAATG
Organism: Pholidichthys leucotaenia; assembly: GCA_020510985.1. Taxonomy (NCBI): domain Eukaryota; kingdom Metazoa; phylum Chordata; class Actinopteri; order Cichliformes; family Pholidichthyidae; genus Pholidichthys; species Pholidichthys leucotaenia. Next base: position 121,871,177 of record CM035836.1, on the reverse strand, counting down.
TCAATGGCATGAAGCTCATTTATGGACATGTCCAAGTCCATTTTGCTGTTACAGGAGTGTGGGAAAAAAACGGGCACATATATAATAGGCTATGTCAGTATGTGGACAAAATACAGTGGGGTAAAAAAGTATTTAGTCAGCCACCAATTGTGCAAGTTCTCCCACTTAAAAGATGAGAGAGGTCTCCAATTTTCATCATAGGTATACCTCAACTATGAGAGACAAAATGAGAAAAAAAAAATCCAGAAAATCACATTGAAGGATTTTTAATAAATTCATTGGTAAATTCCTCAGTAAAATAAGTATTTGGTCAATAACAAAAGTTCATCTCAATACTTTGTTATATACCCTTTGTTGGCAATGACAGAGGTCAAACGTTTTCTGTAAGTTTTCACAAGGTTTTCACACACTGTTGCTGGTATTTTGGCCCATTCCTCCATGCAGATCTCCTCTAGAGCAGTGATGTTTTGGGGCTGTCGCTGGGCAACACAGACTTTCAACTCCCTCCAAAGATTTTCTATGGGGTTGAGATCTGGAGACTGGCTAGGCCACTCCAGGACCTTGAAATGCTTCTTACAAAGCCACTCCTTCGTTGCCCGGGCGGTGTGTTTGGGATCATTGTCATGCTGAAAGACCCAGCCACGTTTCATCTTCAATGCCCTTGCTGGTGGAAGGAGGTTTTCACTCAAAATCTCACAATACATGGCCCCATTCATTCTTTCCTTTACACGGATCAGTCGTCCTGGTCCCTTTACAGAAAAACAGCCCCAAAGTATGATGTTTCCACCCCCATGCTTCACAGTAGGTATGGTGTTCTTTCTCCTCCAAACACGACAAGTTGAGTTTTTACCAAAAAGTTCTATTTTGGTTTCATCTGACCATATGACATTCTCCCAATCCTCTTCTGGATCATCCAAATGCTCTCTAGCAAACTTCAGACGGGCCTGGACATGTACTGGCTTAAGCAGGGGGACATGTCTGGCACTGCAGGATTTGAGTCCCTGGCGGCGTAGTGTGTTTCTGATGTAGCCTTTGTTACTTTGGTCCCAGCTCTCTGCAGGTCATTCACTAGGTCCCCCCATGTGGTTCTGGGATTTTTGCTCACCGTTCTCGTGATAATTTTGACCCCACGGGGTGAGATCTTGCATGGAGCCCCAGCTCGAGGGAGATTATCAGTGGTCTTGTATGTCTTCCATTTTCTAATAATTGTTCCCACAGTTGATTTCTTCACACCAAGCTGCTTACCTATTGCAGATTCAGTCTTCCCAGCCTGGTGCAGGTCTACAATTTTGTTTCTGGTGTCTTTTGACAGCTCTTTGGTCTTGGCCATAGTGGAGTTTGGAGTCTGACTGTTTGAGGTTGTGGACAGGTGTCTTTTATACTGATAACGAGTTCAAACAGGTGCCATTAATACAGGTAATGAGTGGAGGACAGAGGAGCCTCTTGAAGAAGAAGTCACAGGTCTGTGAGAGTCAGAAATCTTGTTTGTTTGTAGGTGACCAAATACTTATTTTACTGAGGAATTTACCAATTAATTCATTAAAAATCCTTCAATGTGATTTTCTGGATTTTTTTTTTCTCATTTTGTCTCTCATAGTTGAGGTATACCTATGATGAAAATTGGAGACCTCTCTCATCTTTTAAGTGGGAGAACTTGCACAATTGGTGGCTGACTAAATACTTTTTTGCCCCACTGTACTTTGTCACAGCAGAGAGGATTGACATTTGAAATCTGACAAAGTCCCTGTTCAGCTAATTTTTTCACTGAAAAATTAAAATTTAATGTCTAAACTATAAGATAAGATAAGATAAGATAAGCCTTTATTAGTCCCACAATGGGGAAATTCCAGGATTGCATCAGCACAGGGATAGCAACACTCAGAGCAACAATCAGAAGGCAAGAGAAAAAAACAAGAGCAGCAAGTATACATATGTACATCTAAATATATATATATAGTATATATATATATATATATATATATATATATATATATATATATATATATATATATATATATATATATATACATACATACATACATACATACATACATACATACATACATACATATATATATATATATATATATATATATATATATATATATATATATATATATATATATATAGACACAGTGCGGAGCATTGTAGCTAGATGGGATAGATATATATAAATATATAAACACAGTGCGAAGCATTGTAGCTGGATGGAATAAATATATGAGTATATAAACACAGTGTGGAGCGAGCATTGTAGCTAGATGGAATAAATATGTAAATATATAAGCACACACAGTGTGGAGCATTGTTGCTAGATAGAGTAAATATATAAATACATATATAAACACACACAGTGCGGAGCATTGTAGCTAGATGGAATAAATATGTAAATATATAAACACACACAGTGCGGAACATTGTAGCTAGATGGAATGAAGCAGCACAACCATCTACTTAGTTATCCTACATGGTATGATTATGTACCCATACATATTCTCACCCTCCATAGCGACCGGTATTTTCCTAGTTGTATACTGGAGGGGACCATTGTGTAAGTCTATTGCGTCTTTTGCATTCAATACTATTAGGTCGTCACGTCTTATTGCTATCTCTGCGATCTCTCCTGTAAGATTGTGATATAAATGAAAATGTGAATAAAAACAAAAGCTATTTGGTGTCTTATCATTTGAAAATTTGAATTACAGGTAATAACACTTTATGACTAACAGATTATAAATAAATAGATTATTGAAAATGCACCACTGACTTTAGATGTGCTTTTTGTTGGGAAAAGGCACATTGCCAGAAAATGCAAGATATCAGCAATGCACTGACTCTGTGCCCATACCGCAGCTATTCTAAATTAATCCCCTTCTTCCAGCATAAAGTGTGCACACAGCCAGTCACTATTTAGACAGTGATGGTGCAAAGTGTGAAAAATAAACAAAGTGGTGAGAGAAGATAACAAAACTATTAATGCAAATGCACCCTTCAGATAGTCATAATAGGGCTCAATGTTTCAAAATCATTTTGAGGGAACATAAACCTTTGTCCAAATGGATGCTACTTCAAACATAGCCTGAGTCAGCATTCACTTTTGCCTTCAGTTGCACATTTATGTATAATCTATTTGAAAACTAATTCTGATTGGTTTAGCTCAGGAGTCGGCAACCTGTGGCTCTGTGCCAATAGTGTGTCTCCCTGAAGCTTTAACAAAAAAAAAAAAAACTCAAAAAATTGAACAAAAGAAGCCACAAATTTATATGTAAAAGGTTACAAATTTACTACAAAAATGTAACAACTTTAAAAGAAAAGCATAAAATTTATACCAAAAATCTCACAAAAGTAAGGCAACGTCCCCATGATTGCCAAAAAAAAGTCACAAAATTTCTCAGAAAAAAATGCATGAAATAAATGCATGAAATCATGGAAAAGGTTTCTATTTTGAGAGAAAAAGGTTACAGTCTTTCCTGAAAATTCTAACAAATTTACAAAGAAAGATTTATCAGGAAAAACAGGTAAATTTATTAGGAAAACAGCTAAAAAAAAAAAAAAGAAAAAGTCACAAAATAAAAAACACCAGAAAAAGTTGCAATTTTATAAGGAAGTCATACATTTACAAAAAAGTTGACAATTTATGAGAAAAAAAAAGCACTCTTAATGCTGACATTTTAGTTTGTTCTTGTGACTCTGCTGTTTTACCTTAGTTTTTAGGTTCAAGTATTTGTGGCTCCATGAAAAATTTTTATGTCAAAAATGACTCAAATTGGCTCTTTGTGAAGTAGAGGTTGCTGACCCCTGGTCTAGCTAATGAATGTAGATGTCCATTTTTTTTTGTCAGCAATCCGGATCACTTCAATGCATTACTTTCTCTGTTGTACAGCCATCTGAAGCTGAAACATACCATACAATGTCATATCTGCTCTTCCCTAATTTCAATATGGATTCTTGGTCATCTTATTGTGACTATGCTCTGTGAACATTAATCGGGGCGGGGGGGGGGGGGAATGAAAAGCCACAGCAATGTCACAGCTGCCTGTCAAGGAAGAGGGGCAGCCGTGTGACAGAGACACCCTGACACAGAGTGGAGAGGGAGTGGCTGAATGGACGCACGCTTCTTTACATGTCAGGCAGCTGGTGGGAATCTCCCAGGCGTTGTCGGCTTCACTTGCTCAACCTGTGCTGAGCAGTGGCTGGCATGGCAACCATGTACACAGAGGCGAGGTCGCGTTTGGCTAACGGGACCTCGGAGAGGGGTCGGATTTACCCACAGAGAAACTGAGATGTCAAGCTGTCCCGGTGACTCAGCAGGAGGAACGACTAAATTTTAAACACCACGACAACCTCACCATTTGGAGCTTAAAATAAAGTCTGAGTCTTAATCAGAAAATTGCATTCAGCAAAAATTTGACTGGCGTTTTGGAGGTTTTTATTTCATGAAGTACGAGGACAGAAACAAACCCCTTTTTGTTCAGACCTGCCCCTAAACACCAGATACGCTCAGTCCATTTTTAGTCCTCTGGGTGTCCACGTGCAGTGCAGAAGCCATCACATAGGTATGCGGAACAGGTTTTGTTCCTGGAGCAACAGGTATTAAACAGGAGAGAATCAGACGTTCACACAGACGAGACACACAGTAGTGGTGGATTGGCCATGGGGTGCCCCTGTGCTGTGATCCCTCTAATCCACAGATATTTCTCATTTGTCTCGTGGAGTTAGACATACTCCACCGAGTAATTTCTGACACAAGGTGGCTGCTGCAGCACAAAAAAATGATACAATTTGTTAATGAAAAGAGGTAAAACTATGTTGATAAAACAGAAATAAAACTGACATGCGCAGGGCCTGACAACTAAGGGGACAGCATTTGAAATAAGAAAGTTTTTTTTAAGGGTTATGCATTGATTTAAAAAAAAACCCAACTAATTAATCACACGTTGTATAATTAATTGCAATTAATTGCTAAGGTTCCAAGAAATAATCAGTGGAAAAAGTATACTTTAATAACTTTTAATTGCATGTATATACTGTTAGGTCAAGTTTTCTCTTTTATTATGAAACAGAGAGGAAATCAGTGCTTCTACTATAGTTAACTCTCAACACATGAAAGTACAAACAAATGGATGGTTTTCAGAAAATGTTTAATCCTGACTTTAATGGTGAATGAGATGCTTTTATGCTCAGATTGACAGAAAACCTCCACTTTCTCAAATTCTTGAGTGAGCAGTGCCAATCAAGGAGGACTACATTAGGTATGTGTTTGCATGAAGTGGGGTGTGTGAGCAGGGTGAGGTAGTGCATTTCAAGTATGATGGGTAAAGTTTGCAAATTTAAACCATGAAAAAACAAGACCTACTCTTTTTTTAAGCTGAGCCAGCAGCTGAGACAAACCAGTCACCACCCCCAACTAGGGCGGCAACTAACAATTATTTTGGTAGTCGACTAATCTAACAGCTATTTTTCGATTAGTCGACTAATCGCAGTTATTTCTGTCATGTCCGCCAGCTCTGCTTCCTGCTAGCACAGTCCCTGTTCGAGGCTCTAGGTCAGGGGTGTCCAACCATGTGCCATGGAGAGCCAAGACCCTGCAGGTTTTCTCTTCTACCCAGTCTCTTCAGCAGGTGTTTTCACTTATCAGCAATCAGTGGGAAGAAGTTCACTGAAATCTGCTGTTGAAGACACTGGTTGGAGGTAAAACCTGCAGGGTCTTGGCTCTCCATGGCACATGGTTGGACACCCCTGCTCTAGGTCATGTTTTACCTCACCTGCAGACTTGTGAAAATCACTTTGTTGTCAATCTCTACCTTAATATAATATAACCTATTATAAAAAGTTCCCATAGCTAAATAGAATAATGACCCATCAAACATGAGTTGGAAACTTGAACTTGACAGCTTAATCAGAAGTGTTTGTAGCAACACAGTCAAATAATAGATGTTAAAGTGTAAAAACTCAAATAGCAGCTCTGCTGCTCCATAAAGGCTGCTGTAACTGCGTGTTAAAAACAATCGAGAGTAATATTCAACTCCATTAAAGTAGAAAAAAGAAAATAAGCTAGTCCATCTTGTTTGAAATCTTGCTGAGTTTAGAAGTTTAAAAGTTTAATTAGGCTTCAGACGAAAATTAAAAGACCTTCTTCTAGTCCAAAATAAATAATAAAAAAAACCACTTCAAATATCAGTGCAGGAATGTGAGCCTCCACTACACATACAGTGAAATATTAAAGCCGTTCTAAATTTATTTGTGATAATTATGGTTATTTTTAAAAAATTAAATTACATATCACGATATTCTAATTTAGTGAGAGGCACCAATATTCACAATGAAGGCTGATATTGTGGTTTTCGTCCTGGCCGTGGCACATCGGACCAGCTCTTTACCCTCTCGAGAATTCTCGAGGGTTCGTGGGAGTTTGCCCAACCAGTTTACATGTGTTTTGTGGACTTGGAGAAGGCATTTGACCGCGTCCCTCGTGGATTTTTGTGGGGGGTGCTTCGGGAGTATGGGGTATCGGGCTTGTTGTTACGAGCTATTCGGTCTCTGTACGACCGTTGTGAGAGTTTGGTTCGTATGGCCAACACTCGGTCAGAGCCATTCCCAGTGAGAGTTGGACTCCGCCAGGGCTGCCCTTTGTCACCGATCCTGTTCATAATTTTTATGGACAGGATTTCTAGGCGCAGCCAGGGAATGGAGGGTGTCATGCTTGGTGACCACAGGATCTCATCTCTGTTGTTTGCAAATGATGTTGTCCTGTTGGCTTCATCCAGCAATGACCTACAGCTCTTGCTGGGACGGTTTGCCGCTGAGTGTGAAGCGGCTGGGATGAGAATCAGCACCTCCAAGTCCGAGTCCATGGTCCTCAGCCGGAAAAAGGTGGATTGTCCTCTCCGGGTTGGGGACAGGCTCCTGCCCCAAGTGGAGGAGTTTAAGTATCTTGGGGTCTTGTTCACGAGTGAGGGGAGAATGGAGCGAGAGATCGACAGACGGATTGGAGCAGCATCTGCAGTGATGCGGACGTTGTACCGGTCTGTTGTGGTGAAGAGGGAGCTTAGTTCTAAGGCAAAGCTGTCGATTTATCAGTCAATCTACGTTCCTACTCTCACCTATGGTCACGAGCTTTGGGTAATGACCGAAAGAACGAGATCGCGGATACAAGCGGCTGAAATGAGCTTTCTCCGTAGGATTGCTGGACTCACCCTCAGAGATAGGGTGAGGAGCTCAGTCATCCGGGAAAGGCTCAGAGTAGAACCGCTGCTCCTCCACATTGAAAGGAGTCAGTTGAGGTGGTATGGGCATCTGATTAGGATGCCTCCTGGACGCCTCCCACTTGAGGTGTTTCAGGCACGTCCCACTGGGAGGAGACCCCGGGGCAGACGCAGGACTCGGTGGAGAGACTATGTCTCCCAGCTGGTCTGGGAACGCCTTGGTATCCTCTCTGAAGAGCTGGAGCAGGTGGCTGGGGAGAGGGAAGTCTGGGCTTCTCTGCTTGAACTGCTGCCTCCGCGACCCGGACCTCCGGAAAAGCGGTAGAAGATGGATGGATGGATGGATAATAGAGAATATGAAAAAGTGTAAGTTGCTCATGTAATTCATCCATTTACTGCAGTTAACATACAGCTAACATAACAGAAGTAGCTCAGCTGTCAGCAACCATCGTAAGAGAGATTATTGTCCAACAGCAGGTAAACTATTTAAATAGCACACACTAATAGTGTGGTCAGTTTTCTAAAGCTGAGAGTCGCTCATTGAAAATAAGCAGCGCTAACGTTACTTGCTAACCTTACCAGTGCAGCCCACTGACAGGTGGCCAGAGACGGAGGAACGGCGAGGAGGAGGGAATTGATTCATCGCTGTACTGCAGCTGTAATATGACAACACTGTTTTACAGTCTACATTTAACTTGTCTCATTTATTAATTTTTGGTAAAATCCTCCCATAGTGTGGAAACTTTTGGCCTTCTCCGTGATTTTCTCTTCTGTGTCGCCATGACGCGCTCCTCTTCTTCTTCGCTGGAACAGTTTAACATTTTTGCGTCATGCATATAAATTAAACGATGTGTCAACAATAAAAATCTGTGTCGATAAATTTTTATGATCGACGTTATCGACAATGTCGACTAATCATTTCAGCCCTACTGCCAACACCACCTCAGGGTAAGACCATTTTTTAATGTGTTAAGTAGCCAACATTAATTGAAAAAGCGTATTAATTATCCCAGCCTGAATTTTTTTCCTCTTGATTTTAAATGTTCCCTGTTTGTGATTTATTGTAAAAATAATTATTTACTTTATCATAATATTCTTTTTTTTCCCCTGATGGTTCGGTCTGTAACTTCAGCTCCTTGCTCAGCAGAGATGTGCCCCTGCTGAATACAAAATCATCACTTCAGTTAAGGGAGCTTTAATGTGACTGGTTTATTTGGGTGGTTATTCTAGCTAACTGAGATTCACTAGTATGTGCAAAAATGTAAAAGGTCCTGTTATCGGCTGTTGCCATGAAAGAGATTACAAAGCATTGTTGCAATGTCAAACCAGAGTGATGGCAGCGCACAATCTGATGTCACAAGCCAAAAATCCAATTTTTTTCCAGTCTACATGCAAGCATCATCGCCGGAGTCAATGAAAATTTTCACTCTGGAAAGTGCTTTTCAAAAAGTTGGTTTTAACTTGCATATACTGTATATGTTTTTTTAAAAAAAAAGAGCCTAAGACTCAAATATGTTTTATGACTCTGGGTAGATTTGGATCTTTCTCCAGATGAGGTTATTGACCCTTGTCTACTGCATCTACTTTCCTATTCACAATCCCACAACTTCCCTAAAGCTTTAAATATTTGCTGTTAATTACAAGCAAATCTATCTATAAATTCAAGACATCTCTGTCTGTTTGTGTGTCTGTCTGTCTGTGTTTTCCTCAGATATCTCTCAAACCGTTCGTCACACTGACCAAAGATTTTAAACGTGCTTTGCTGAAGCTACAAGGGTGTGCATCCCCGAATATGGAGTCCATCCATCCATCCATCTTCTACTGCTTTTCCGGAGGTCCGGGTCGCGGAGGCAGCAGTTCAAGCAGAGAAGCCCACACTTCCCTCTCCCCAGCCACCTGCTCCAGCTCTTCAGAGGGGATACCAAGGCGTTCCCAGACCAGCTGGGAGGCATAGTCTCTCCACCGAGTCCTGGGTCTGCCCCGGGGTCTCCTCCCAGTGGGACGTGCCTGAAACACCTCAAGTGGGAGGCGTCCAGGAGGCATCCTAATCAGATGCCCATACCACCTCAACTGACTCCTTTCAATGTGGAGGAGCAGCGGTTCTACTCTGAGCCTCTCCCGGATGACTGAGCTCCTCACCCTATCTCTGAGGGTGAGTCCAGCAATCCTACGGAGAAAGCTCATTTCAGCCGCTTGTATCCGCGATCTCGTTCTGTCGGTCATTACCCAAAGCTCGTGACCATAGGTGAGAGTAGGAACGTAGATTGACTGGTAAATCGACAGCTTTGCCTTAGAACTAGGCTCCCTCTTCACCACAACAGACCGGTACAACGTCCGAATATGGAGTCACTCAGTCAAAATATGTAACTTTTATCAATAAATGTTTAGCTACTGCTGTGTGACCGCTTTATGTCTTCATCCCCTGGCTTCAGGAAGTGTGGGCGGGGTTTCTGATTGACTCTGTGCACATTGGAGAATATGCTGCATCACAGCCATGCTGACTGGACAATACGTGGCATCACGGCCATGCTGATTGGATAACACAGCATGACGACCTGTCAGTCACCACAATGCTTTGCAAACAAAGATTTTAGAAGTGCTTTGCTGCTGAGGTGTGCATCCACGAGTATGGAGCCGCTCAGTCAAATATAGACCATAAAGTTGCTGTGATTGCGCAGGTCTAATGGATATATTCGCCATAGAGAACACGAGATGTGTGTGTGTGTGGGGGGGGGGGGGGGCCTCGGCATTGAGAACACGAGGTGCGGGGGGACGCTGCTGGGGACCCGTGGTGCCACAAATGACATCACTGGCACACGGGTAAACCAGCAGCCGAGACTCCCGTCCTGTCCCACCGGGTGCTCCACGAATGTTCGGGGGAAGGCACGCTCAGCCTGCCCGGTCAGTGGTACACAAAAGTCCCTTCATCCCTGCTTCATTGTGGAGCGCAATGACCAGATCAACTGCATATTACATGCAGACACACACTTTGACTAAATGACAACGAGACGCAAAAATGTCCAAATAACGAAATAAATCATTTTTAATTTAATATTTACAGACAAATGGGCAACACTGATGCAAAACTTGCAGCCAAATGGGTCATTCTGCTGTGTGTGTGTGTGTGTGTGTGTGTGTGTGTGTGTGTGTGTGTGTGTGTGTGTGTGTGTGTGTGTGCGTGCGTGTGACACTGGTAAAGGCATCGGCGCTGTACCGCAGATGCCCTGAATTTCCCTCTGGTAATCAATAAAGTATACAAGATACAAATACCAAAAAAAATAATAACAATAATAATAATGTTGGGTGTTCTGTACTTATAATATTGCTAAAGTATAAAAGGATGCACTACAATGGGTCTCAAATATTTGTAAACGTGTCCCGTTATAGGACTGCATGACTTTATTAACGTAGACTATAAACTACACATATAAACTAAATTATAATGGCGACTGAACAACTCCCATTCCCCAAAGTGCAACATACGACATTTATGAATATAAGTCATAAAAGATCACACAAATAAGTGATCTGAAAAAAAAAATAAACAAGCGGTTCTTAAACAGTGGCTAATATTGGATGTCCCATTCATTTTCAATAATTCTGTAATTAATATTCACACAAATAAAGCTCAGTTCAGTCCCTTTCATATTTGTCAGTCTAACGTGTGATTGCCTACATATAGGCTACACCTCTTCATTTGTTCCACTTTCAAACACAGCCTACATTTGGGCCTGTAAAGCCTGATTGTGCTACCTGTTTCAGACAGGAATACTTGCTTTCTACGGGCATGCACTAGTATTCTCTAAAACAACCTTCAGCTCAAGCCTAGAAATTTCTACATTTGGAATGAAAAGAGAAAAGAGGGAAGCTTTGAAGAGCACTTATGCAGCCCTCATTTTGTTAATCCTCAAGGCGGGTTAATTTATCTTCCCACCCGCAGAAAAGTCAGAGATCAGTGTTAACCAGAGCCCAGCCAACTAAAGGATGGATGATATTTGTGCCTTCCAAGAGGGAACTTTCAAACCTGGACTACCTGAACACTCAGCTCCTGCTATCATGAAGTTGGACTGAATTGCATCTGCACCACATTACAGATGGTGGTGCTTAATAAACACTCAGGACAACACAGCTTACTGAATCTCTGAAGTTTAAAGCCAGTGTTGGACTGAGAGGATGTGACAGTGTGTATACGCAAAGACATACAGTCCCAGCCTAATGGTTTGTATGTATACAGATGCTTTGAAGAAGAGAGATGGTGCAATGGAAACATCAGACATTAGTGGATGTTCTGATTGAGGCTGGTGGAAACATCTCTAACAGGAGGCCCCACATGATGTTTCATACCACCAAAAAAAAAAAAAAAAAACAGGATGCAGATTTTTGTTTGTCTCGCAACACGAACATGTGGGTGAAATATGCCGGTTTCCAGACTGGTGTAATGCGATCCCATTGATGCTAACAACTTAAGCATGACTGCAACCACACCAGTGATACAGCAACCTCCAGCTTATATTGACCATAGAGTGACAAAATTGTTTTGTTTCCACTATCTTGCTTCGTGTTTTGCTTTTTTGTGACCATATTTTGAAAAGATGGTGGTGAGACACATTTTTCAGCAAACGTTTTCAGCTAGACTGACACATTTATAGACTGTACTGTACGGCCGCAACACAAAAACAAAAATACTGGATAATCTGTTGTAACATTGCAATGAAAAATAACAATTTAACTCTCCAAAACTCTGAGTGTAAACATCCTGTCAAATCCCAAAAGCCCAAGGTGATATGGAATTCTTGGAGGTTTCTAGCCTAAACAGTTTAATCAAGGTCATTCTAGAGGACGTCTTCACACTTGAGAGCCATCTTGGTAACACATCAAGATAGTTAGGTGGATCTTTAATTTTTTTTAAGCTTTTGCCCAAGTAAATCTTGATATCAATGGTCACTAGAAAATAAAAACTACATATTTCAAACCAGCAGGCAAATCTGATAAACGGCTTCATAAGTTTATTCAATCTTTGATTTTGTTTTGGGATTACTGAGTAGAATCTAAACCTGTCTTACAATCTTTTTAACTTACTTTTTCTAGAGTGGACAAAAACCACTGACTGCATATAAAGGAGCACTCTCACTGGTGCCAGGTGACTTGTTCCGTATAAAGTGAAATGCCCCTCTGCTCCTCAACCGGCCCGCATTCACATTGTTTTAGTTTAGCATGGTTACCTCCTCTGCTGACTGCTGAGAAAGTCACTGTAGTGTCGTGTGTGTGATGGGAGGGCGGAGCACAGATTTCCCCACAGAAAGAGAGAGTCATGGCTCACAAGGTGAGCTGTTGTTTTTTTTTTGTTTTTTTTTAAAAAGCCCAGATCTTTCTATGAAGTAGTCTATTAAGGATAATTTTGGCATAGTACAGTTTAGAGCGATAACCCCTGATCAGGCTTGTGTTTTCACTACAGACTGTGTGAGTGGATGATGGCAGCTGTTATTCAGCTCATGAGCTGGCTCTGTGCAATTTAAAAATTTGAAGTTAAAAGTTCAGGAGTAGTAACAAAATATGTATACATACCAATAGTCTGATCATTAAATTTAGGATGTTTTCCTATTGAATAACCCACACCCAGATGATGACGGGGCTCCATTTCTGGAAGCCTGGGCAGACGGGCCGTTTCGTTGCCAAATGTGCGTCAATGAGAAATGGAATTTCTCCACTATTCAAGTCCTTGCAGGACCAAATCGGAGCCTGTAGACCAGTAAATGATCCAGCTGCAGGTTCCGGCCAAATGAAAGCAAAAGCCCCGCAGAGGCAGGGTCTCAAACACTGGCTGAGGCTGCCTCTGTGTTGGGGAGGTGTTGATACGATTCAGAAACTGTCTCCACTCACCTGAAAAAAACATTCTTCCAACTTTTTTAGTTGATAATTTATTTAAAATATAGATACATAAATATAAGCTTAAGCAGATGAAAAAATAAAAAAGTGAACAATGTAGTTACTGTGGTTACTTGGCAACCTCTCCAGTTGGCTTGTCAATAGTGAAGTATTATAACACTGCTATTAGAGTGACAGTCCTATACATACAAATATCAAACGCATGTAAAGTGTGTGTGCTCATGCTAGTACATGAGTGATCATTTGCATTCATTCTGTTCCTTAGACTACCTCTACCAACTGTTCCAAAGCTTTAGAAATGCTCCGTTCTGCAGAACAGTGGGGAGTGATCACACTTATCAAACTTTCCAGACTTTGGTGGACCAAACCTTGGTCAGTATGGAACAGACATTTCAGCACCACAAAACACAGATCTGGTCTGAAAAGTGACAACAATGCAGAACTACCTTAAATCTGCATTCTATCTAAAATCCAGCAGGTGGCAGCAAATGTGATCGCAAATGATATCTGGTCTATTAGAACGTTATGGGTAACCGTAAGACAACGTTAATGCAATATGTCACTTTCTAGAGTTTATCTCCTAATTGCTAGCTATAAATCATATTTGATGAATCCGAATGTTTCTGATTCATTCGTACAAATAAATTTAGTTTCAAATGGAGGCAATGCCCAAGTGCTCATATGTGGATCTCATAAAACAATGAAATGGAGCTACAGCTACCTCTTATATACAGTGCATGACAAAAACATGCCAAACACTGTACATCACTGTACACTCAATAGTAGGTCTGAACAATACTGCTAAGCTCTTTACAAGTCCTCCATCGCTCGGGGTTTTGACAGATTCCTATGTATTCAGCATACAAACTTGTTTAAACAATCTTCTAAAGCATACATTAAAAGGTGGAACAAGTGCCGAGAGTTGGGTGGAGAGGTCTGCTCTAATAACAAAAAATCATCACCTGTCTGAGGAACATTCTCCAAGCCAGTGAAACTGTACTGAGGAGATGAGCGCATGATGGACGCCGTATGCACAGTGCAATGAAAGCCATTCTTGCAAAGAAATGCAGGGACTTAGCCAAGCTTTACACAGCTGGCTGGCGTCACGGTTTCAAACACAACAGGAGTCCTGCCCGAACAAGCCGGCCGCTGTTGGCCCCTCAACTCCCTTCTCACTGCAAAAAGACATCACTTTGTTTTGGAGCGAGAGGGGGGCGGGCCGCCATGCTGGATCAAACTGCACTGAAATAATACAGAGCGACTAGGGGTTAAGTGTCACGCTGGGGAGCCGGTCCAATTCCGCAAGGCTCAGAGAGATGCAAAGACAATGACTAGACACATGGACACTTGAACAGCACTGGAAACTACTGAGATCATTTGTTCAGGCTGATCAGGGCACAGCAGTCTCACTGATGGGTACAGCAAGTGATGAGATTTATAATTAGAGGTTTGAGATCCAACTGAGAGACACTGAGTGTTGAACAATGCTTAAAAAGTATAGAATGACTGTTGGAAATGCTCTTGAGGTAAAGTGCTCTACACAGAAGTGATGGTAAGGTCAAACTGGAGGTATGGGAAACTGTTTGATGGTCCAGTGAGGGAGGGTTGGGCGTGGAACCTGAGATAGAGGCAGTGGAGCAGTGTAAGGTATAAAAGGACCATACAGTTGATTATAGAAACTCTTCTATGAAACATATGAAGAACCAAAACTTAGATGGTCAGCATGTCCGTAATGTAGCATCCTTTCAAAGTAGTGTTACATATTCTTTAACAGGCTATAGTCAACTGGACACAACCAGCAAATCAGAGGACTTAAATGATTCATGAATTCTTGCAGCCTTTCAGAAAACAAGTGGAGAACAGGTCTACAGCCTGTAACATCCTTGTGTTAGAGTAGTTACTCATGAACATTTAGCTTATTAGCAACTAGAATACAGTATCAGGGAAAGAAGGGTTCCATATGGTTGCTTGTTTCTAGGATGCTTGGTCTCCAAGATGCAACATTAGAGACACATGATTAAAATCTCTGGCAGGAGCCCTTTTATAAACACAGGAAGAAGGCAACACAGAAAAGTTTCAAGGCCAATTGTTTTGAGCTCAGTCCTTAATCTTTTTAAAACCTATTCTGTGACTCAGATTGGAAACTAAAAAAATCTGAGGTCATCTTTTAATGTTCTCCAACATCAGTCTGATTTCTGGTTGAAATTGCACTTAAAAACTGATTTTCTGACAAATCGTCAGTGTTTGCATAGAAAAACAGGAAGAGGACACCTGTAGTGATCTGACTATGACGGCCTGTTTGCTGAAATGGAGGAAGCAGGAGCTACTGTTGTAACTGTATCAGAGGTGGTGGACAAGGCAAGAAACAACCAATGTCATCAATGCTACAGTTCCTATGTTAGATGTTAGATTTCTTGCTTGGCAACATGGAAAACGGAAGTGGATGCTGTGAGATACCATTTAGGTTTTACATTAAGAATTTGTAACCCCCCCAACATTCGACTACTTCATATCCCATCAACTCCCTCCTCCATTCCCCACAGTCAGGTAAAGCATAAATAAGACAATTTACATAAACTATTAAA
Organism: Pholidichthys leucotaenia; assembly: GCA_020510985.1. Classification (NCBI taxonomy): domain Eukaryota; kingdom Metazoa; phylum Chordata; class Actinopteri; order Cichliformes; family Pholidichthyidae; genus Pholidichthys; species Pholidichthys leucotaenia. The sequence continues at coordinate 121,855,501 of CM035836.1, read as the reverse complement.
GATATTACACAGCAAGAGGAGCCTATAAATACTATTTATATACATTCATTCATTAATCTTCAACCACTTGATCCTTTTCGGGTCACAAGGGGTGCTGGAGCCTATCCCAGCATCTTTGGACGAGAGGTGGGGTACACCCTGGACAGATCACCAGTCCATCACAGCTATTTATATACAGTACAGCATGTATCAAATAAAAGCAGAGCTCTTTTCGGCAAAGTAAATGGCCTTGGCACAACAAGGCAATCATCTATGTGTTCTGCTTTACAAGCTGCTGGCCAGGACAGGTTAAGAAAGAATTTGTAAACAGGGACACAAATAAATGACCCCCAAGAACAAAAAACAGGCAATGTATATCAATTGCCAATAGATGATCAATTCACCCAGTGAAGACTCTCAAGCATCTCAGACAAGCATCGTATTGAGTTAAACCATTTGTATCCACTTATGGTAGTATATGTCCATCAAGGCGCTTACAACTCATTGCCTATGTAAAATGCCTCACAACACCTTCTGGTAGCATCGGGTCTAGAATTGTGAGTCTTCACACGCTGTTCATCATGACTTTATTACCATAAAGCAGGAGTGTTGGAGCTTAGAAAATGGCAGTTGTTAGTGAAAAATAAACACATATTCAGAAACTATTTCTCACTTTGACTGCTCTCAGAAACATGTTTCTCTGTTTAGATTTGAAGATATATAGGAGAAAGTTTACTATCCCGGCACCATCTTGGACAGATTTCTTAAAGAGTGTCCATCAGTTAGACGTCTCAGCCAATGAAGTGCAACTAGTGTGTTTTGCCAAGCAGCACACATACATGTCAATCATTTGTTCCCGTGATTACATGCAATTTACACTTCTGCTGGCTCCAACCTGCTGAGGTAGTTCATTACCTTAGCATTAAAACACTCCTCAGTGGACACATATCATTATATTACACCATTAGTACATCACACAGAGACAAGAATTGCTACTTAACCTCACATCCATGTCTTGGAACTGTGGGAGGAAACCTGTGTGGGCACAATGAGGACATAAAAGCCCCACAAAGAAAGGCCTCGGGAAGATTTAAACCCCAAATCTTAGCGGTGACCACCTTCTACCACCTACTGGTCATCCATCCATCCATCTTCTACCGCTTAATCCTTTTCGGGTCACAGGGGGGCTGGAGCCTATCCCAGCATCTTTGGGCGAGAGGCAGGGTACACCCTAGACAGATCGCCAGTCCATCGCAGGGCCAACACAGAGAGACAGACAACCATTCACTCTCACATCCATACCTAAGGACAATTTCGAATGTTTTACAAATATGGAGGATCTGCAAAAGGCAAAAGCTTGATTTGAGTCCAAAAGCCAACCACAACAGTAGCTGTTTATATTTGTCCAAAATAAATGCAGTTCAGAATATAAAAACATATTTTTAGATTACTATGATCAGATCTTGAAAACATTGGATCTCCAGTACATTTCTGTGGGAATCCTGACCAAGAGCATCCACCTGCTCTGCTTAATTACCTATGAAGCATTGCATGTCAGTGCACCCACATGCCTGATGAGTTCAGAAGAAGAAAAACATCCTTCCTCCCCACTTCCCTCCCCTCTCTTTTTCTGCACTCTTTCCTTCTTACGCCTTCACTCTGTCAAACTGGCCTATGGAGAAAAAACACACATGACCAAACTAAAACATAAAAATAAAAAAGACACTCCCTGCCAACCAATAACACTGCCCCTCCTTTCTTTCCTCTTCTCTACTTCTGCTTGACCTCTGGCCTTATCTGTGGAGCACGGCTTGGCAAGCAGAGGGAAAGGAATGCTTGGTGGCCGTTCGACATCAGGTCACTACACGGGGAGGGCAGGAGAGTCCAGATGAGTAAATGTACAACTAACGTCTGTGTGGCTCTCTGCTGCACATTAACCTGCTCCAACAGGGAATTAAAACAAAAGCCAAGGACAATCATGCAGTTAGAATCATTAAATTCCTTCTTTGTGTTAAATCTGACCTCTAGGACTTCCGGTTATGGCGGCCGCCTAGAAGGACACGTATCACTCTGCTCTGCCCTTGGAAATAAAAATTCGGCAAATAACTCTCTCATTTGGAACAGAACTTTTCCCGGCGTTTGGGTGAGGATATGCCGGTGAAGACTAAGGCTGGGAAATCAGGAGGGGGAAAAATTGAATCGCCGAAGCAGTCCAAATTAACGGACTTTAAAGTTTGTGGCGCAGTAGAAAAAGCTGCGGATATGGCGGATGAAACTAGCGGTGGTGCGGTAACTGCTGCTGCTGACGATGACGGCACAGGTGCAGTGCTGACTGCCATTAGCTCAATGAGAGCAGACTTTTCCGCTAAACTTGATGGGATTATGGCAGCGTTGGATGCAATGAGAAAGGAGTTGGGTGACTGCGTGGAGCGAGTGACGCAGGCGGAGCTTCGTGTCTCAAGTGCGGAGGATGAAATTAGCGGACTTCAAATAAAGGTGCGCACTTTGGAAAAAAAAAATAAAGATCTGGAAAATAGTGTTCTGGACTTGGAATCTCGGTCCAGAAGGAACAACCTGAGGCTGGTGGGTTTACAGGAGGGAGCCGAAGGTCGTGATTCATGCTCCTTTTTGGAGGGGTGGATCCCGGAGGCGCTGAACAACGCGGAGCTAAAATCATCAGTCGTCTTGGAAAGCTCCCACCGAATTGGCCCACCGAGAGGTAACAAGGCAGCACCGAGGACGCTAATTATGAAGTTTCTCAGCTACAGAGACAGGATGACGATCTCCAACGCGGTGCGGGCCAAAGGAGAAATTAAATACCAAGATCAGCAGGTGCGGTTCTACCCAGATCTGGCCTCAGGAATCCAACAATTAAGGAAGCAGTTTGACCCCATCCGCAAAGAACTGCGCAACCTTGAGATTCGTCATGGAGTGATTCACCCTGCAAGACTTCTGGTCACATATGAGGGCAGAACACGCATCTTCAAGACCCCTGAGGAGGCGCAGGAGCTCATCAAGAAGATCCAGGAAGAGACTGGTGGGAGCTAAGCATGAACAGAATATAGGGTAGAATATTTGAGCATTTAACTGATTAGAAGCATATAACAAGATTACAAAATATAGAATGTATTACATATTAAAAAAAAAAAAAAAAAAAGTACAAAATTGCTAAAAAAAATTTGGAGTTAAATTGGAAAATTACAGAAGAGAGTTAATGTTACGTTATTAAAAGCAGTAGAGTTAGGGTGATTGGGAGGATGAAGAAGGAGTGGCTTTGGCTGTTCCTCGTGGGTGTGGAACGGTCGATGGCTATATCGGGAGACGGAATTTTTCTTTTGCTTTTGGGGGGATTGCCACAAATGTGGGAAGGGGGAATTTGTTTGTGTGTAGTTTGTAGGGTGAATGTTCAACCACTCATTTTTTTGCTTTTCTGTTTGAGCATGTTTACACTGCAAGGTAATCCCAAACTCCCTATTGATTATAAATCAAAGCGTTAATCTTAATTTAACTTCATGGAATTGCAGAGGTCTACAAAATTTAAAAAAACTTAAACAAGTTATGAATAAAATAAAAGACATGGGTTCAAAAATTGTGTTTTTACAAGAAACTCATCTAATAGAGCAAGATGTAAAAAGAATTAGGAGTAGATGGCAAGGAAGTGTATTCACCTCTTCATTTTCATCCCGAGCCAGGGGAGTTATGACTCTCATACATAAATCAGTCCCATTTCAAGTGAAAAATGTAATTGGAGACAAATTTGGAAGATATGTAATCATTCAAGGATCTTTGCTATTAGAAAATATAAATTTGGTGAACTTATATGGTCCCAATATAGATGATCAAAAGTTCTTTGCCAATTTATTTCTTATCTTATCATCACTTACAGGGCAACATATAATAGCAGGGGATTTTAATTGTACATTGAATCCCAGTATAGATAGATCAACAGGACTGGACTGTACGCACAATGGATGTAGGATGACCATTAATCATTTTATGAAAGAATTGAAATTGATAGATATATGGAGAGAAATGAAACCACAAGTTAAAGCATACTCTTGTTATTCCAATACCTACAAGACATTCTCACGTATAGATTATTTTTTGATCTCCATAGAATTAAGGTCCAAGATTCAAAACTGTTTTTATGATAACATCCTGATCTCTGATCATGCACCCTGCTGTCTAATGTATGTAGATAAGAAATTGACAAAGGAACCAGGTAGATGGCAATTTCAGCATAAATGGCTTCAGGATGAGGAATTTGTTAAGTATATAGAAAAACAGATAGATGAGTTCTTTGATATCAATACTACACAAACATCAGCATGTGTAAAGTGGGAGGCTTTCAAAGCTTTTATTAGGGGACATATTATTAGTTATACAGGTTCAAAATCTAAGAAGACTCGAGAGGAGAGAGTCCAATTGGAACATAAAATAAAAATTCTTCAAGAAAGAGTATATGCAGGAAGAGATCCAAGGTTGGAGAACGAATTACTGATTTTGAGAGCTGAATATGACAAAAAATCAGCGAATAGAGCTGCCTCGAGTCTTCTAAGATTGAAACAATCTTTTTATGAACAAGGTGAAAAATCAGGAAAGTTATTGGCATGGCAGATTAAACAATTAGAATCTAAAACACCAATTACCAGTATTATAAGTAATGGACAGGTAGTTATAGATCCTTCAGAAATTAATAGAGCCTTTAGAGATTACTATGAAAAATTATATGATACCAAAAATGAATCTGACTTAACAAAACTACATGGGTTTTTGAATGAACTATTTATACCGTGTATTCCAAATGAAAATAGGGAGATACTGGAGTCTAAAATTAGTCAAGAAGAAGTTGGACTAGCCATTGATAATATGAAATCAGGAAAAAGTGCAGGACCAGATGGTCTTCCAGTTGACCTTTATAAAAAATTTAAGAATAAATTAACAAAACCTTTTTTGGAAATGGTTTTAGAAGCATTTCAAAATAGTAATTTACCATCATATATGAATAATGCCTTAATTATACTGTTGCCAAAACCAGGTAAGCCCTCTAATAAATGTGAAAATATGAGACCAATAAGCCTATTAAATGCCGACCTTAAGATAATTTGTAAAATTTTAGCAAGACGAATACAAGAAATTTTACCAAATATTATTAATCGAGATCAGAATGGCTTTATAAAGGGAAGACAAGGCTTCCATAATGTAAGAAGACTATTTAATATTATTTATTCTAATAAAGAAGCACCGGATACAGCTCTCTTATCACTGGATGCCGAAAAAGCCTTTGATAGAGTTGAATGGCCCTTTCTTTTTGAAGTCTTACAAAGGTTTGGACTTGGAAATAATTTTATAAAATGGGTTCAGATAATATATAATAATGCTACTGCAGAAATTCTAACAAATAACAATATTTCAAAATCAATAAAAATCAATAGAGGATGTCGACAAGGCTGTCCACTTTCACCTTTACTGTTTACTATGGCAATTGAACCTTTAGCGATGGCGATACGTCTACAGTCACAAATATATGGAATTAAAGTTGGACCAACAGAACATAAAATCTCCCTGTATGCCGATGACATAATTTTGTTTATGTCGAATCTTAAAAAATCAATTCCGACCTTGTTGAATTTAATAAAGAATTTCGGGGAAATATCAGGATATAAAATAAATAAAACTAAATCTTCAATATTAATGCTAAATGAGACCCAGAGAAATTACCCAGCCCCTGAGGTAAATCAATTCAATGTTGTAAATCAGTTCAAATATTTAGGAATCCAAATTGTGCCTAAGCTAGAATCAGTCACCAGTGTCAATTATGAAGCCTTAATGACAGATATTGATGAGTTACTTCAGAGATGGATGTCACTACCAATGTCGATGATCGGGAGAATTAATATACTTAAAAGTAATATTTTACCTAAAATACTTTATTTATTTCAATACATTCCCTTACCACCACCTTTAGATTTATTCTCAAGAATTAAAAAAAAGTTAGTGGAATTTATATGGAACAACAGGAGGGCTAGATTACGTCTGTCTTTATTATATTTACCATTTGATCGTGGAGGTCTGAAATGTCCAAATTTTATGTTGTATTATTGGTCGGCACAACTGAGGTCTATGACATATTATTTTTCATCAAATGATCTCCCTCACTGGACTGAAATGGAATCATACAATTTACCTTTACCTCTTCCCATATTCATATACTCAGATTCGGCAAAAAAATTACAAAAACAAGTTAAAAATCCATTTGTAAAGCATATGATCAAAATATGGTGTGAAGCTAAAAACTATTTAAAAGAACCACAGTTATTGTCACAATTTTGTCCAATATGGGGTAATCAATATTTTAAACCAGGGAGAGCGGACGCTGTATTTAAAGTATGGAATTTAAAAGGGATACAAAAGATTCAGGATTTATATTTGCCATGTGCAGAAAACATAATGTCTTTTGAAGAGTTGAGGATCAAATTTAATCTCAATAGAACACATTTTTTTAAATATCTTCAACTTAGAAACTTTATTCGATCAAATCAAAATAAAGCTCTCACTCGACCTATCTATTCATCCTTGGAAAAAATGTTGATGAAAGATAGTAAAAGAAAGGGTATTATTTCAGAGTTTTATAACTCATTGACACTATTTTCAAGTGAAAACTCACTGAAAAGATTAAACTACTGGAAAGAAGATCTGCAAACTGAAATTCCAGAGGAACAATGGGAATTGGCTTGTACAGAAGCTCAAACCAAATCAATAAATGTACGCCTTAAATTGATACACTTCAAATGGTTAATGCGGATGTATGTTACACCGGAGGAGTTAAATAGATATAACAAAAATATACCAGATACGTGCACAAAATGTATGGAAAGTAAAGGAACTCTATTTCATTGTGTATGGGAATGTAGATTAATAAGAATGTTTTGGGAAGAGGTGAGGGTAACAATTGAAAAAATAATCTCAAAACAAATCATATTGAATCCTAAACTGTTTTTGTTGGGTCTGTACCCAGAAAAGCATAATTTTAATAAAAGTGAAAGAACATTCATAGACCTCAGTTTGTTTAATGCCAAAAAATGTATTGCACTATTATGGAAAAAGACTTATAGACCAGATGTGACTCAGTGGTTAAGACAGATGTTAACAAACCTTCCATTAGAAAGAATAACATATATACTAAAATCAAAGGAAATTGTGTTTGGGAATATATGGAGACCCTTTATTGATTATGTAAAAAATTTAAACATAACTCTTGAAGAAGAAGGTGAATGATATGTGCGGACCTTGTAAATTCCAAACTGGTGAACATAATATGTATACTTATGTGTTGGATTGTCTAGACTAAACAGAGGAGCATTGTTGAAGATTTGATTTTGTTGGTGGTTGTTGGTGTTTTTTAGTGCTTTTTTTTTTTTGTAGTACTTTAGTGTTAGTGTTTGATTGTTTGTATCATGTTTGTTTAAAAAAAAAAAGGTTCAATAAAGATATTGTGGGAAAAAAAAAAAAAAAAAATCTGACCTCTAAAGCTATACATAGTCATGTGAAAAAATTAGGACACTCCATTAAATAGTCAGTTCTTGGTTAAAACCAGTTAAACTCGGCGATTCCGCGGCCGGTCACGTCTCTGCGTCTTAGTGCGTCTCAGTGCGCAATGAAAAAAAAGCTGTATTTCTGGTCTTTCAGTACAGACACAGCCGTAAACAGAAAGCCAAAGAAGTGTTTGATTGGTTTAGAATGAGATTGACATCTCATTCGACCAACAAGAGCCTTGATTTGGATTTTTAAACCTTGAATAATCAATGATCGAAAATGTAGCAAGAAGGATCTGTCCATCAACAACCGCAAATACAACGAGCCAGTTGAAGCTGAGTAATCTGACGATGGACGTGTCGTTTAGCCAATCAACTTCTGACTTCAATGACACCCTACATGCACTGGTTCCGTGTTTATATTTCCGGTAAAATGCCATGCGTTCCCATGTGGAAAATCTCTTTTGACTCTGCCGCTGTGTGACGCGCAGTCCTTTGTGACGCTGTGCAGAAGGGTCACCGTAACATTAGCCATTATTTTACTTGTTTTGAAAAATGGTTCACAAATTAAACCGAAAGGGCATGCATGAAAGCGTAGATGGCTTGACCGGGTCAGGTGACCTGGACGACGAATCAGTAAACAATGGAGGTTTGCATCAACGGAATAGCTGACGATCGTCAGACACCAGCGGACAATACCAGCGACAGTGCGGTTGTGGATAGGTAAGTCTTACAATCTAAATTATTCTTTATCGATAAAAATAGTAATAAAAATAACTTTTGACCAATCGGTAATTACAAGGGTCCCGCATGGCGACGTTTTTGTGGGCGCTGTGTATGTGTGGGGGGGTTATTACCTCCGCCAGGCCGCAGGCCGCAGGAGGTTATGTTTTTGCCAGCGTTTGTCTGTCTGTCTGTTTGTCTGTCTATCATTTGGTTAGCAAGATAACTCAAAAAGTTTTGGACGGATTTCGATGAAACTTTCAGGCATTGTTGGAAATGGTACAAGGAAGAAATTTTGGGGATGATCCGGATCACCGTCTGGATACAGGAATTTTTTAAAGGATTCTTTAACATTGTGAGATACGGCCATTTTCAACATGTGTGCAGGCGCAATGGAGGGTGCTGGTCGTCGTGTCTGACGAACATGAACTCCGCGTTCTTCAAAGTTTTAGGCACAAAAGCACGCGGAAAACAGTGGTGGGTCAGGCCCGGCAGCGTGCCTGTGTTTGCGCTATGCTGCAAAAGCTGAGACGAGCAGCTGTCCGGCGCGGGATTATTTGGCAGAAATTCCCCGGGCAGCCATAGGGGCTGCGCAAAAACAAGCTCTCTGCCGGGGAAGCTTCCAAATCCTCTTTTGCCGCGGAGCGCAACCCCAATATAAAACCCACGGCAACCTGTCTACCCAATTTGCATCCGTCAGTGAAGCCCTGAGTGCTGCTTTCAGTGATCTATGAAAATGCTCGCATAACCCATTGGCCTGTGGGTTGTACGTGGTTGTGCGATGAATTGCAACGCCCGCAGCCTGGGACTTTGGAGATGGAGGAGATGGACACAACAGCAACACTTCAGTTTATTACCTCCGCCAAGGAGGTAATGCTTTTACTGCTGAACCACTAATCCTATCATTGTGAATCCAATTGCTAGTCATATGTTTTCATGGTCAAGGAATCTGAAAACGTACACACAAACACTGTATGGGGGGAACTGTGGCGCTTGGCGGAGGTCTGCGCTCTCCAAGTGCTTTTCTAGTTTGTTACTATGTATATTGCAGAAAAATTTAATAATTTTTTAGTATAATTTTTATTTCACTGTAAGCTATTTTTTCCTGTAAAAAAAAGGAACTGTGCTGTGTATGTCTGGGTTATTGTGCCTTTGTTTAACTGTGTAAACGTGATCTGGTGAAATGGAGCCCTGACCATGTGAGCACACTAATGTGAGCACCCCAGGTGGACCCCGGTATTCAATCTGTACATTTTCAAATCCAGTGATTTACAAAGTGATTCATAATTTTCTAAAGCCTCATTCAGAACATTATAGTCCCACAGACTGGTTTTCATCTGGGGCAGCATTTATAAATCACTGGATGGAGAATGTACCTGTACATGTACAGACTGGATTCCGTGGTCCACTTGGGGTGCGCACTTGGTCAGGGGTCCAGTTGACCTGTATCTGTGTAAACTGGTGAGATAGTGAACTCTGGAAAAATTGGAGGGGGGAGGGCTGTTTTTGTGTATACTTCAGTGAAATGTATTAATTTTTCGCATAATTTTTCTTATACTGTAGGCTATTTTTGCCCATAAAAAAACAAAACAGGAACTGTGCTGTGTATGTCTGGGTTGTTACCCCTGGGTTTTACTGTGCAAACTAATGAGATAGTGAACTCTGGAACATAGCTTTCCAAACTGTGCCATTTGGCACAGTTTGGCACAGTTCAAGAACGCCTGGTTACAACCTGAGAAAAAAGCTGTGGAATATATTCATTTTTTGTGGTATTGTTACAAAATTTTGACCTGAGCTTGAAAACACTTGGTTCTACATTTCTGTTGTGTTTTCCAGCAAGTATCTGACAGATGTATGTTATTTGCAAGCATTTGTATCTAAAAAAACACCCAGGTGAACTTTATTTTCTTCAAATTCAGTATGTTTAGATGATTGTCACTCAGTGGCAGGAGCACTTAGAGAGATTATGATTATTTTGCCAAAAAATTCTGAGTGTTTTCTTTTAAATGAGACCAACCCCATGAAGATGCTGCAAACAGCTTTTGATTTACTTTGGGTATGTTATTTTTAGGCATTTTTAGGGAAGTTGAACAGAGTGGAAGCAAAATGCTCACATATCTATGTCTAACCTTGTTTTTGTTTGCATTTTTTAACATTTATTTTAGCCACTTTAAGTGGGAATGAATGTGGGGGTGTCCTAAAAAAGATGGGGGGTGTCCTAATTTATTCCTCACTATTTGTTTAGAATTACATTTTACAGAAAATTTGAAAAAAAAAGTCTTTAATTCATTTTTAATTGTTTAGTTGTATTACATGAATCTCCCAGTATTTTTAACATTGATATTAAATATCCATATGTCCAAATATGTTTAAAAAAACATACAAGCTTATACAGGGTGTCCTAATTGTTTCACATGACTGTAACACTTGGCATTGGGGCTGGGAAAGATCCCTAATTTCCAGAATCACGTCAATTCTTGAGATTCTGAATAGATTTAATTCCGATTCGATTTGGGAAATTACCATTTTAACAGCCATTTTACTTGCCAGGAAAAAAAAATCTTCGAGACCTAATGCTGCAAATTGTACCAAGAATACTCTAACTTTGTTAATACATAAATTATCACATAAAGAACTGACCCAAAATCAGTTACAACAATGCACTTTTTATTATTTAACTTATGATTTCATAAAGTGCTCACAAGTGCTTTCTTTAGTGCAAAGGGTGTGTAGTGTCACGTTAACAACCCAGAGTCAGTAAACAAATTCAATGCATAAAGCATGTATACATCATCTCACTGTATTTCAGTCCTTCCAGGATTTTTTTGGCTGTTTTAGTGATTGTTGTGTCCCAAAAAGCCTGAATTTGTGGGAGTTCTTCCAAAAAGTTGTGACATTTCTAGAGGTTTTTTGCACTGAAAGTTGAGTGTGAAAGTACAGGTTTTAAAGCAGCTGATTTTTCCATAGTTTACAGTGATGCTATTCTATGCAACACCACAAGAAAAGCACAGGATTGCCAAAAATGTCCTGTTAAACAGTGATTTATTTAGAATTAAATGCTCAGTAAAGTTGTCAGAAAATAACCAGCACTGTATTCTTGCTGAAAACTTAAATTTAAGAATAAGAAATAAAAGAATTAGTTATTTCAACTAAACTGCATTGAATGCATGTTAGAGTTTGGAGAAAATTATGGCAGCACCTTCTTGAATCTTGAAATTACAAACCAAGACCCTGAAAAAATTAAGGTCTTCTTCTGTGCTGAAATCCACAACATAGCAGGGATAGCTCCTCCACTGATAACCTCTTCCCTTCAGAACGTCTCGGTGCAGGATGGAGCTTGGAGTGGAAACCCAGTCTTCACAGATTTGAAGGGGAGATGAGACGAATAGATTTCACATTAAAATTAATAATCATATTTTTAAATCCCTACACCACAGTAGGGTTTAATAGTTTATTTTATTTTATTTTTTGTTGTTTATATTTTAACAACAAATTAACCTTCAGTTTTTGAAAAGGGTTTCAATTCATTTCCTAGGAAGATTTGTTCATTTCAGTTTAGTTCTACTGAGTAAAAATTGCTCGTACTGCAGCTGTTATTAATTCTGCCATTTTCATTTTATTGTGATTCATTATCTTCAAATTTCTCACTTAACTGCTAGAAGTCCATAATCTCATAAAATATACCTTTATTCTGCATTTATTCACAGCACTTAACCAACAGTTAACTCTGTATCAATAGTTTGTAAAAGGAAACACCATCATGCCAGATGTATTACTAATTTATGACACAAATGTTAAAACAAACAAATGATATTTTACTTACAATCTCAGCAGCTCCAAGTCTCCCTCTCTATTCACGGGTTTCAGCCAGTCTCCGTACGCTCTCCGTTTATCAATCGTCAACTTTATGTTCCAACACAGCGCTGCACAAAGTACAAAACCATTTATCCCCACTTTATGAAAAATATTCGGAAGCTGTTGAGGACAGTCTTTACTGTGACGTTTGTTCATAAATTAAGAGACACGCATGTTAACAACTCCGCTTATGTAAACACGGAAGTAAAGATGTGTGCACGCGCCGCAGGGAACTTTTGCTGGATGAGAACCATCTTAAAACCACAGAAGAAGAAGTAGCATATCTGTTAGCTTGTTGGCTGTTAGCTCCGTTAGCGCTCCAGGTGTTTTTGGTTCCTGGCCAAGGTTCCTGGCTCACTGACCCGGTTTCGACCTGATCAGACTCAGCAGACGTTCACAGATGTAAAAGCATTATATTAAAAGATCGATCCGCGGCTTTTGTGGATCGATATCGGCGCAGTCAAACATGGATTGATCCATACTGTATCAATCTTTTGAACACACCCTTACTTGGTATTGTGGGCACCCAGCACACGTGTGGGCACCCAGCACAATGCAGACTGATAATATTCATGCTCAGCAGGGATTTGCATATGACCAAAAGCACCACAGGAGACAGTCAGACGGGACTGAATGCATGCATCTTTTGTGCCAACCAATGTCATGCTAATCATGTGTATTGACCAATGTGTATTGGATGACAATTGATATGCTAATGTGCCATGCATTCTCTGTCTGTATCACTGTATAAAAGAGCTGACTTTACATGCCTCACTAACGCACTCAGAGCTCACACACAGCACACAGTGCTGCAGTGTCTCATGATGATGGAGGAATAAAACTCTTAAACCTTCAGCTCGCCATGTCACACCTGAACTTATTTTGTTCCTCCACACTGGTGACCTGACGTGAATGGACTGTCTCTCCCTTCTGCTGCGCTGTGGACTATTTTGTTCCTCCACACTGGTGACCCTTGACGAAGAACGGAACACGAGGCGAACACCCCGGAGATGACCCTGACGGGAAGCCTCAGAACACGTCCCGGTGTGTCCCTCGCCTGATCTTTTACCTCCACACTGGAACCACGCTGTGGATCCCAGAGGACCAGAGATCGCCTACATCCTTCGCATCCACACGGGAGAGCGCGCACCTTGTCCTCTCTCCACAATGGCGACCTCCAGGGCCGAGAGCGCGGCGCTGGGACCGAGACACACGCAACCTTCTGATCAGTGACACAAGCGAACACACAGAAACAGCCTGAACAGGGAAGACCATCGGCGCCGACTGCATTGATTTCCATCAAGCTCCCTGACCCTGACTTCAACTCTCAACAACGGACCTTCTGCGCAACTTTCAGCTATGTGGTCACTGCGCCAAGCGCGCGGCAAGCACAGGACAAAACCGGCTCCACAGACTGATACATTTGTTCTCTGCCGCTGCACAGGCCCGAGAAAAACGGCCGATCGCCACCCTCGGAACTTTCAGGGCTGCTCGCGCACCTGGAGCGGATGTGCAGCCCCCACACAGGACTTTGTATGGGTTTCTCAGCCGCGGTGCACATCTGGAATTTGGCCGATTGCTTTCCCCGATGACTTTAGGACCGTTTCCCACACCTAAAGCCAAACTGCCAAGTCCCTGACACAGCTTCAGTTTATCACAGCCACTACGCATCCTCGGGGAATTTGGCCGCCCGCCTTCCCCACATCCTCGCTGGACCAAAACGCGAGAGAAGTCACGTTTAACGGGAAAAGTTCCTCAACATCGCGGATACACATGCAATTTTTGCGCGGCACAGACACCACGTCCCGGGCCAGCACTCGCTTACTCCCACCCCCTCAGCCTCCTCCTGCACAGAGCTTTTCCCGCACCTCACTCCCAAAGCCGGCCAATCGCCATCTGGTTCCATTACACACAAAACACACCAGCCCGTGTGCCCATGATCCACGGTCGTTCAACGTGCTGGAACTCGGAGCGGAGCACACTGCCCTTTCCACCCCTCCCCCATCCCCCTCACGGACTGACATGCCCTCCGACAGTTCTACCGGAGCTGGAGCCCAAATGACGGGGGGGGGGGGGGCACAACACCTTCTGACCGTTCTAGGGGGAGCGGTGTGGGCACCCAGCACAATGCAGACTGATAATATTCATGCTCAGCAGGGATTTGCATATGACCAAAAGAACCACAGGAGACCGTCAGACGGGACTGAATGCATGCATCTTTTGTGCCAACCAATGTCATGCTAATTGTGTGTATTGACCAATGTGTATTGGATGACAATTGATATGCTAATGTGCCATGCATTCTCTGTCTGTATCACTGTATGAAAGAGCTGACTTTACATGCCTCACTAACGCACTCAAAGCTCACACACAGCACACAGTGCTGCAGTGTCTCATGATGATGGAGGAATAAAACTCTTAAACCTTCAGCTCGCCGTGTCACGCCTGAACTTATTTTGTTCCTCCACAGTATACCAATTATTTCGTGTGCATTTAATATAATGCATAAGATCAGAGGTCAGAAAAACAAGTGCAGATTTGCCCTGGCTTTATAAGCCTCTGAAAAACCCAGGATTTCCACTGACTCCAGATCCGGTCCATTATGGTTGCGATCCAGTCTTTCAACAAATAGTTCCCATTCTAATTTATGTTCTATTCCCCACCTGATCTGGACGACCGTAGAACGAATCCAGCTTCCACTACACTGTGAATTGAATATTGTTTGTAGAGGGAGGTGTGGTACTGTGTATTGCTGTCAATTCCCACCTCCATATTAGGATTATTACTCGCGAGGTAGATTAAAGTTAGCTATGCACCTGTTGCCACCAAAATGATCACAATTCTGGACGTTTACAAGAACGATATAAATCAGGGGTGTCCAACCATGTGCCATGGAGAGCCAAGACCCTGCAGGTTTTCTCTTCTACCCAGTCTCTTCAGCAGGTGTTTTCACTTATCAGCAATCAGTGGGAAGAAGTTCACAGAAATCTGCTGTTGAAGACACTGGTTGGAGGTAAAACCTGCAGGGTCTTGGCTCTCCATGGCACATGGTTGGACACCCCTGATATAAATAATAGTCAAAAACTTAAGTAACCACTTTTTTTGAACATTCTGCATTTTAATTTTACATGTGCTGTGTGTATAATTAAAAACTTGCCAGTTATCTATGTTTTCACCTATAATGCCATTTTCAAATTCCTGCCTCAAGAATATAATAAAAGATAAAATTACATTATTTTGTCCTTTGGATTAAATTGCGTGTATAGAATCAGATAACATACTTTGTTTTTATTCTGTTTCTGAAGGGAGCCAAGTAAAAAATCAAGACAGCACAAGACAGATCAAAACAATGGAGTCTTAAATGGATAAGCAGAGTTGGGTATCATCAATGATTTCCAGAATCTATTCAATTCTGGTTCACAAGGTCCTGTTTTGATTTGATTTTCAATTGGATTCAATTCAGTATTGATTTAGTTTGGGATACTGTCAATAGAATAATCATTTTCTTTGCATATGAAAGAATTTCTCAGAGACCCAATGCTGTAAACGGTAGCAGGAACTCTTTAACTTGGTACATCAAATATAGAAATTAGCCGTGTCAGCTTTAATCATGATTAATGGTATCAATAACATTCAGTTGCACTAACCGCAATTAATCACACGATGCGCAGTTAGCGCAGCACATTCTCTCTTGCCCACATGCTGGCAATGCAAAAAAAAAATCGTGCTTCAAGCGGTTAACTCACAATTAGATGTGATTAATGTTGTGTAGCCTTTTCAGTAATATTAATCACTGTGATCACACGATGTGCGATTTTGATACATGTTCTCTCTTTCGCCCATATGCTGCTAATGGTAAAATAATCGTGACTTGTGATTAATTGCGATTAACACAATTAATTGCGATTAACATGCTTAATCCTGATTAATATGTCCACCACTAGATTGATGCTATTAAAACTGGAACCACTAATAGAAATATTGCATGTTTTGACTTGATTCTGGATCATTCAAATAAAAATCACTTCAGCATCTGTTATCAATATTTTAATCCCACCCCTATGAATAAGGGACTCACAAGTGTAGGAGCCAATTACGGCTCCACAAAACATTAACACTATTAATTCTTCTTGAACGAGTCTCCACAACCATGTACAGTACATTATTATTATGTGGGAAAAAACAGCAAGACTGGTATCCTTCTAAATGAGGTGTAAAACAAAGGCAATCAACAATCAACCAATAACTTCAGTGCTTCTTCCATTGATCATTAACTCGCCAAGGCCACCTACAATGCATTCCATCTTTTAATCTCTCTAATGGCTATCAGTTCGCCAGCAGAAGTTAAACTTTTCTAAATTACCATTTACACTCCATCACAAACACTGGAGATTTACAATCCAAGCATTCAACATTTTAAGCCAAGGCTGGGATGAACTGTAGAAGGCTAACTAAGGGTAAGAAATTAAGAGTAGTTATTTATATTAAGAGGAGGACTCATTACTGTCACCCATCTAAAACATTTACAGCGACAGTTAAGGGATAAACAATGACCTTCTGGTGTGAAAGACAGTCATGGGAAAGTCTTAAGGAGAAGGAAGACAGACTGTTGGTTTAATTTAGTCATAAACCATGGCTGAGTTATGTTGAAGAGGCCCCCTTTTGATTTCTTTCTAGAGAAGGTTATGGTGCTGAACGAATGAGGGGTTAAAACAGCATCTGAGGCTTGTTTTGCACCGTTATTGCTTTTTTTTTTTTTTTGCTTTTGAATTCTAAAACACGTTCATTCCTGAATAACCCAAATATATTTGCTTGCTTTTTTTTCCAATCCATCTCTGCCATAGAAGCACCTTGGAGGTCAATAACCCAATGCTTTACAAGATAGACTGACCCTTAAATGACATTTGCTAAAACATGTCAAGGTCACTCAGAGTTCAAATTACAGCAGCATTGTGTTTGCACAGAAAAAAAGTCCAGGACTTGTGTCATTGATAGGTAAGGTATTGCCTCCAGAAGACTAGCATCAAAGGGTCTTCAGTTGTACCCCCAGAGCCATTTCATCTAAAGTTTAAATCACCTGCCCAGGTGAGATCATTCGACTGCAATCCTCCTGGAGCCTTGAGCGACTCAATTATTTCCAAAGACTCGTTACCCTTCTGACTGATTGACGTTATCTCTATACCATGAGCTAAAGGTCGGTCATATCGCCATCTCAGAGAGATGGAGGAGAGGTCAGACCTCCTCCAGGAGATGACCTAAGAATCCACATTGGTATTAACTTCAGTTAGCTTGACTTTTACAATTATTTTTGCTGTAACTTTAAAGAACACCCAGTCTCCTACTTCCAAACTAAAGTAGAAATGAAAAGACTTGACAGTCAAGATGATGTGATTCCAGTAGAGACTGTACGTCCAAGGATGACGTTTTCCGAGCAAAATCTGTTTGAAAGTTGTGATTAGTCCACCTCATTGATTCAAATTTAGGATGCAAAATTACATATATCTATGACAAAGCTATGAAAACTTAATGACATCATGCTCAAAAGACAACACTGCTGATTTTGAGGTTAGGGTTAGAGTTAGGGTTTTGGGGCCAATTGAGTCTTATCAGTGACTCGATACTTGGCTTAGGTTTGATTTGCGAGTTCTCATGGTCATTCTCAGATGTTCAGTCATCTACTAGGGTTGCCTCTGCTTTGAAGTAAAGCAGATAAGAGGGTTCAAGCATCTGATTAGGATGCTAGACAGAGACCGACTAGGCAAGGTGTTCTGGAAAAATACCACTGGACAAAAACCCCAGGAAAAGCTGGAAAGATCACCTCTTTTAGCCAGGAGCTGGATGGATGGATGGATGGATGGATGGATGGACTGCAATAAAAACATGAGATTTCTACCACCATGTAACTGTGATCCCAAGACGCTGACCCTCAAACTATTGGCTTTTCAACATCTTTCCAACTTCTTGTACTAGGTGTTTTCCTTCACATTATAACTGCTCAACATCAACTACTTGAAACTAGCTAGAAAATCAAGCCAATACCGGGTTTTCCATTGCTCTTTTCTTTCTGGTGAGCAAGTGAATCTCTGATCAGCTCATATCATGCAGAGGTTACTGAACTATGTGTCCATCCATCATCTCTCCTCTCATCAGCTACAACCCAAAGAAAACACTCTTCTAAGTTGGTAAACAGATAAAAAGTTTAAGGTCAGTAAAGGTCATTGAAAATGGATGTTTACCCTTAAGGACACCTCAATCCTAACATGCTTGTGTGCTCTTGACTCTCCAAAAGGCCCGGCGGTAACGTTATGTAACTCAAACCACACAGTCTACCTGCCAGCATTGAGTCACCTCTAACCTCCAACTCTCAGTCTGATCCCTCACTGCTTTTCTCTGTGACCCAGGAATTACCACCCAACAAAAAGGGGGGATTTATGAGTATTGTTGTCATTCAAAATATGTCTTTAGGGGTGAATTCACCTGTGAAACTTGCAGCCACCTGCTCAAAGGCTGAACTAAGCAAAACATAGAAATACAGAAAAATTTGCTACTCCCACACAGGGGGGTGAATTTGAAAAGGTTATGACAACAACTTTGGTTATTGTTTTCAAGTACAGGATGTTCATTGCTGAAGCGGCTAAAGTGAAAGAGAGCTGAAGTGTTTAGTCTTGAATGTGTTCCATGACCCATGTGTGAATATACAAGCTGGTTTAGTTTATCAAATGAGACAAAACAACTGTAAGATTAAACAGAACATAATCTCTGACTCACTAAAGATACACGGGCAATGAGGAATCACGTAAGCCAATGTCTTAAATCATGAACAATAAAGCTACACCATAGGTTTGGTTCATGTTTTCAATTCAGTTATATCAAACAGAGCAATCATGTGGTATAAGCTTTAAAACTAATACTTTTTTTTTTTTTTTGTACTTATTTTGTACCCGTAGGTAGATTTGTTTTGCAGTCTGGTGACAAGCCACCAGCTGCTGGTCGCTGCGTGCGCAAGCGCCCCGTATCCCTAGCCTGCATGGTTTTTTTTAGCATGTGGGAGGAAACCGGAGAAATCCCGGAGTAAACCCACGCAACACGGGGAGAACATGCAAACTCCACACAGATCACTGTTGGCCGGGGGCAGGGATCGAACCCACGATCTCATGATCCCCACGATCCCCCGGCCGAGGGTAAAACTGTGCTGCCGCAGTGCTAACCACTGCGCCACCGTGCTAATACCTTGTTTTGTCTGATGATGTTAAAGTGATTTAAATAGAAGATAATACAACACTTTTGGCCAAACATTTTGATTGGACAACTGGCATACCACAGGTGCTGATAATTCAGTATAACATAAACACCATTAACAAGGATATGTATCAGTCCGAGTCACACTCTTTCACAACCCAGATGTGCCTGCTTCTGTCCTGGTTCTACCAGAGTTAGCTTTCAAAATGAGTTGCTGTACAGTTTCATTTAAACCCTCACAGTGTAGCATTTCTATTTCAGCTTCACAGCATAATATGCATTTCTGAGTTTTTGGTTCATCTTAAGATATAAAGAAGATAGAAAAGTTTACACAAAGTAAAGTGGAAATGGGGCTAAGCTAAAAAATAATCCATGCAAACAAACCTCTACTCAGTTTCTTTGTTGCAAGCCTTCTGAGCTGAAGTTCAATTTGTCATCCCAACTGGCTGCATGGACTCCCTACATGGTGATAATACATTCAGGGCTTCAACCAGGAATCCTGAAAGCAACTATAAATCTAGCTAGCTTGTTAGCAGGCCAGTCGACCCACGAAAGGTACTAGGAAGAGGATTATAATGTATACGTATGTGTGTTAAAAGATGATCAAGCCATTCTATTCTGTTCACTGAGTTGTTTAGGAACAGTTAAGTTAGGCTTCAGGTATACTTTGAGGGCTATTTGTCTTGACTGAGCAAACAGAGTATCAGTGATGGAGTAGCTCATTCCAGCCTGATGAAATCGCCCCAAGAGATCAGATCTCCTGACCACTGACCCTGACCTTGAGCATAGCCTAGAATTCAGAGGTGTCAAACTCATTCCATGGAGGGCCAAGACCCTGCATGTTTTACTTCCACCCGGTGTCTTCAGCAGGTGTTTTCACTGATCAGCAATCGGCGGGAAGAAATTCAGTGAAATCACCTGTTGAAGACACTGGGTGGAGGTAAAACCTGCATGGTCTTGGCCCTCCATGGAATGAGTTTGACACCTGTGGCCTAGATGCAGACCTACTTCAGGATCATCGTGCATGAGTTTGCCAAAGATTGCAGCAACTGCCTAGAAGGAGTAACGATTTTCGTATAATCAGAAATGCCCAGGTCTTTGACAATGACCTCCATGTTGAGCTCAACCTTGATGCAGATCAACCTAAGGATCATTGTGTGTGAGTTTGTTGAGAATTAGGATAATTACCTAGGAGGAGTACTGATTTTTCTGAAATCGTATACACTACCGTTCAAAAGTTTGGGGTCACTTAGAAATTTCCTTATTTTTGAAAGAAAAGCACTTTTTTTCACTGAAGATAACTTTAAACTAATCAGAAATACACTCTATACATTGCTAATGTGGTAAATGACTATTCTAGCTGCAAATGTCTGGTTTTTGGTGCAATATCTACATAGGTGTATAGAGACCCATTTCCAGCAACTATCACTCCAGTGTTCTAATGGTACACTGTGTTTGCTCATTGCATCAGAAGGTTAATGGATGATTAGAAAACCCTTGTGCAATCATGTTAGGTCTGCAATGCTGTAATTGCTGCAAATGGAGGATTTTTTGACGAAAACAAAGTTTGAAGGAAAAAATTATTATTTCAAATACAAATCATTATTTCTAACCTTGTCGATGTCTTGACTATATTTTCTATTCATTTTACAACTCATGGTGGTAAATAAGTGTGACTTTTCATGGAAAACACAAAATAATTGTCTGGGTGACCCCAAACGTTTGAACGGTAGTGTAAGTGCCTAGCTCTTCTGACCGTTGACCCTGACGTTGATGTTTCAGCTTTGCTGGAATGAGCTAAAGAAACTGGTTAAACAAAGGAGTGGGCTTTTGACCATCACAGTAGTCCTGATATCTCCTGACAAGAGCATTCCTTCTCATGTGATTTTGCTTAAATAACTAATAATTTGATATTTTCTCAAATCAAATGTTTAACAGTAAATCAACAAGTTCAAAAGAGACCGTCAATGATGGAGTAGCTCATTCCAGCCTGACGAAATCACCCCAGGAGTGCTCAGATCTCCAGACCACTAGCCTTGACCAAAAGCACAGCCTAGATCCAGACCCACTTGAGGATCATTGTGTGTGAGTTTGGTTATCATTAGGGCAAATGCCTAAGAGGAGTAGTGATTCCCATGAAATGTGGATGGACAGATGGACAGTGGAAGGACAGATGGACAGACAGATGCCACGTCATTGCACCGATGGAATGAGCTAAAATAGTTATGTTGTGGGACACGTGTATCACTTTAAGCTTCACATCTCAGAGAGAACAAAGAACTGGGTCTCCTTGGAGATAACAGGAGGATGTGAAAATTTAGTCTTTGGTATGCAAGAGACGGCCTTGGGGGATTTCCTGGTCTGCCAGAGACTATGAGGAGGATGTGATAGGATTTAAGAGAAGATGCATTGTTACTTGTGATTAAATGCAATGTGACTGTGAGCTTTGATGGTCCTGGATATATAAAGGACGAATGTCTGTGTTTTTCCTCTTTCTGCTTTGCTGATGTTGGAAGATGTGAATAAACCTGACTCGTGAGATAAACTCTGCCTCGTCATTTTCACATTTCCACACTGGTGACCTTAAGACGTATCATGGATGAAAGAAATTCCCCCGGGCCAGCCGAGTCAGGAGCTCCCAGCCAAGCGTATGCCGCTACCGTCCAGCTACCGGACTTTTGGCAAGACAACCCGTGCTCCTGGTTCCACTTGGTCGAAGCACAGTTCGCCCTCCGGGGGATAACGGTAGATGACACGAAGTTCTACCATGTGATTGCAAAGCTCGACAACCGCACGGCTCGGCATGTGCAGAGCCTGTTGGAGCAGCCACCGGCCAACGACAAATACGGCGGGTTGAAGGCTGCGCTTATCCAGCATTTCACTCTCTCAGTCGAGGAGAGAGCGGAGAGGCTCCTGGCTCTGAACGACTTGGGAGATGGCACGCCCACTGACCTGATGGAGAACATGCTGAGGTTAAGGGGCTCAGACAACGACGACTTCATCTTCACCCACATTTTCCTCAGGACCCTACCGTCGGCCACGAAAGCGACCCTGGCCAGTTCGCCGTTGTTGGCCCAGCGGGACTTCCGCGCGCTGGCCCAGGAGGCGCACCGGATTCTCAACGCCAGCAAACAGTGCGCGGCCACCGCAGCAGCGACGGAGTTCGGCGCGACGGCCGGAGATGGCAGGGGGCCAGAGACGGCGGTAGCAGAACCACTGACGACAGCGGCAGCGGGGGCCAAGGATCGCGGGGGAGACATCCTCTGTTTCTACCATCGCCGCTTTGCAGAGAAGGCACACAAATGTATACCACCGTGCCAGTTCAAGCGCTCGGGAAACGCCAAGACCGGGGGTCGGTAGCAGCTGCGGCCCTCGGAGAGGAGAACAAGCTGCTCTACTTGAAGGATGCGCGCTCAGGGAGGCATTTCCTTGTGGACACAGGCTCCCAGTTGAGTTTCATCACACCTTCCTCTGCTGACCGGCTGGCGGTTTCCAGAGGTCCCGGGGTGTCAGCAGCGAACGGCTCGGAGATTAAGACCTTTGGTGAGAGGACTCTGCTTCTGTCCCTACACGGCCGTACATTTGAGTGGACTTTTGTCATAGCTGCAGTGAATTTCAATATGTTGGGGGCTGATTTTCTGTGTGCACATGGTTTGTTGGTTGATCTTGCTAACAGGCGCCTGGTTAATGCACTTTCTTTTTATTCTATTCCCTGTACAGCCCGAGTGGCCCCGCCAACAGCACAAGCCAACGTCACAGCTGCAAGCGGTAAGTTCCACACACTGCTCACTCAGTTCCCAGCACTCACGGTTCCCACATTTTCAGCAGCCGTCGCTAAACACGGGGTGGAACATTTTATTACTACCACCGGACCGCCCGTTTTTGCAAAAGCTCGGCGCTTGGATTCAGCTAAACTGACCATAGCGCGTGAGGAGTTCGCCAACCTGGAAAGGTTGGGCATCATCAGGCGTTCGAACAGCCCATGGGCTTCCCCGCTTCACATGGTCCCGAAAGCTGACGGCTCGTGGCGACCTTGCGGAGATTTCCGCAGGTTGAACAACACCACAGCGCACGACCGCTACCCAATCCCGCATATCCAAGATTTTTCCGTTCATTTAGCGGGGGCGCGCATTTTTTCTAAGATAGACTTGGTCCGCAGTTACCACCAAGTCCCAGTGCGTGCTGAGGACATACCCAAAACAGCGGTAATAACTCCGTTCGGTCTATTCGAGTTTTTGCGCATGCCATTTGGGCTTAAAGGCACTGCGCAGACATTCCAACGCATGATGGACGCGGTGTTGCGCGATCTCCCCTTCGTATTCGTCTACCTGGACGACATCTTAGTAGCCAGCGCGTCCGAAGACGAACACGAAAACCACCTCACGGCAGTTTTCCGGAGGTTGGGAGAGCACGGTTTAATAATCAACCTAGCGAAGTGTCAGTTCGGGGTGACGCAGATTGATTTTTTGGGGCATCGCATCTCTCCAGAAGGAGCGGTTCCGCTGCCTGACAAAGTGCGCGCGGTAGCAAATTTTCCCCAGCCACAAATGGTCAAGGCGTTACAGGAGTTTTTGGGAATGGTGAATTTTTATAACCGTTTCCTCCCCTGCGCAGCGCAGCTCATGCAACCATTGTATGCCGCACTCAAAAAACAAAAACCCACAAATAAGATCGAATGGTCTCCGGAGCGAGAGCGAGCATTCTCGGAGGTCAAAACAGCCCTGGCAAACGCTGCATTGTTAGAATATCCAGACCCAATGGCCCGCATAGCGCTCACTACTGACGCGTCAGATGTGGCCATAGGGGCGGTCGTGGAGCAGCATGTAGCCGGGGCTTGGCAGCCGCTCGCCTTTTTCAGCAGGACTTTGCGTGATAGTGAACGAAAATACAGCGCATTCGACAGGGAGTTGTTAGCTCTCCACTTGGCCATTCGCCACTTCCAGTTCTGGCTGGAGGGACGCCGTTTCACCGCGTTCGTTGACCACAAGCCGCTGACATTCGCGATGGCCAAAGTTTCCGAACCGTGGTCAGGCCGGCAGCAAAGACAGCTGGCCGCTATCTCAGAGTTTACTACCGATATTCAGCATGTGGCGGGTAAACTGAATGTAGTGGCAGACTGTCTCTCGCGCGCCGTGGCAGCCCCAGTCCGCGTAGGGATAGATTATGCAGCCATGGCCGCGGATCAGATTAGCGACGCGGACGTGCGCGCGCTCCAGTCTGGACCAACAGGGTTAAGGCTGGAGAACAGGGTGCTGCAAGACGGTATGCCCCCCCTAATCTGCAATGTCTCCACTGGGCGACCGCGTCCTGTGGTACCGGCCTTGTGGCGCCGCCGCGTTTTTGACTCGATTCATTCTCTGGCGCACCCGGGAGTGCGCGCGTCGGTCAAAATGGTAGGAGAGAAATTTGTATGGCCGAGCCTGTGCAAACAAGTTAAGGAGTGGGCAGCAGCCTGCATGGCTTGTCAACGAGCCAAGGTACACAAACACACTAGAGCTCCCTTGGAGCCGTTTCACATCCCGGCTAAGAGGTTCGATCATGTTCACGTGGACCTCGTAGGCCCCCTCCCGCCATCACAGGGGTGCACACACCTTCTGACAATGGTGGACCGCATCATGCGCTGACCGGAAGTGGTCCCACTGGCGTCAACCACAGCCGAGGAGGTGGCGCGCGCGTTTTTAACAGCATGGGTAGCGCGCTTTGGAGTCCCGTCGGACATTACGTCCGACAGAGGCCCTCAATTTGTTTCCGAACTTTGGTCAGCAATGGCCCGCAGCCTGGGAGTAACGATCCACCACACAACCGCATACAATCCGCAGGCTAATGGGTTATGCGAACGTTTTCATAGGTCATTGAAAGCGGCTCTCAGAGCGTCGCTGACGGATGCAAATTGGGTGGACAGGCTACCGTGGGTTTTATTGGGGTTGCGTTCTGCACCTAAAGAGGACTTAGAAGCCTCCCCAGCTGAGCTAGTTTTTGCGCAACCACTTCAGCTGCCCGGGGAGTTTCTCCCAGATAATCCTGCGCCAGATAGCTCCCCGTCTCAGCGGTTGCAGAGTGGCACGGAATCGGGCACGCTGCCTGGCCCCGTTCACCACAGTTTTCCGCGCATTTTTGTGCCTAAGGCTTTGAAAAACGCGGAATTTGTTTTTGTCAGACACGATGCCCATCGCCCACCGCTGCGACCACCTTATGATGGACCATTTAGAGTGCTGGAAACAGGGGACAAACATTTTTTGCTAGATTTGGGGGGCAGGAAGGAAAAGATTGGCATAAACAGGCTCAAACCCGCCTTTGTGGTGGCGGACGAGGATGTGCTGTTGGCCAGGGCTCCTCGGCGCGGCAGAACCCCCCGGGGACATTCCCCAGAACACCCACAGGGAGTGACAAACAGTTCTCACCCCAAGACAGCAGCGCCCCAGCGGGATGGTGCCGCAGAAGTGGCGAAGCCCGCTTACAGCAGATATGGGAGGAGACTGAGGCCCAAGCAGCACGTGGGTTAATGTGTAATGATTTTAGCATGACATGCAGACTGTTATTTTGTTGTTCCATCTTAGATGTTTGGGGGGGTCATGTGGGACAAATGTGTATCACTTTAAGCTTCACATCTCAGAGAGAACAAAGAACTGGGTCTCCTTGGAGATAACAGGAGGATGTGAAAATTTAGTCTTTGGTATGCAAGAGACGGCCTTGGGGGATTTCCTGGTCTGCCAGAGACTATGAGGAGGATGTGATAGGATTTAAGAGAAGATGCATTGTTAATTGTGATTAAATGCAATGTGACTGTGAGCTTTGAAGGTCCTGGATATATAAAGGACGAATGTCTGTGTTTTTCCTCTTTCTGCTTTGCTGATGTTGGAAGATGTGAATAAACCTGACTCGTGAGATAAACTCTGCCTCGTCATTTTCACATTTCCACAATGTAATATATCATTAGTGTGCATATCCACCCTGCTGAAGTGCATGTTTCAGTGCAAATGAAGAAGTATAGCACATATGAATACAATATTGCTTATTCTGAATGTCTGGAGTGAAATAGTTAGTGAAGCCTTTGTCTTTTTATTTCCAACTAAATTATATTATACTTTGACTTCACTAGAATCATTTTGTACAATTCACAGTTCAAAATATTCCTTAACAACCTTACATTTAACCTTGATGCATCCTCTCAATTCAACTAAAACAAGACAATTAAGTTTAGTTTCTTCATTCTTCAAACCAAATCTCTTCACATTGATTTTATGAGCAGGTGTGCTGATACCCTGAGTTAAATGCCCGACATGATCATATTAAAGGCGCTCTTTATAATCTTGTAAAGTGTTTAAATTCAATCACAACTGAAGGGCTTTCATGCACGTTTGCGGGAAATCCTGCCTACATTTTGTTTACACAGAAATGAATGGAGAAAATAGGCAGTGGACACAGGTGTCATTACAAACAAAGAGGACTTCCACTTTCATTGACACATAATCTGAATAAATCTGATTCTTTGGTATAAAGACAAGAAAAAGAATGATTTAAAAGATTAAAATTAAAACTAAATTTCAGATTACCTTGCATTTTGAAAGAAACAGTGCATTCAATGTATTTCAGACTTTTTTTAAGATTCTGACAAAGCTTAAGGCATTCAAGTCTACAAGCTCACAAAGGAGCTCTGGGAATGTGAGGAAAAGCCTGGGTGAAGAAAGGGTGACGACGAAGGCGAAGAAAGTAGAGAAGGGTTGCAGACAGGTGTGTGACCTCTTCAAGGAGCTATGGGGGAGGTGGAGTGGGAGGGTGGGTGCTGGGGGTGGGCTGTAGTAGCTATGGTGATGACATGGAATGTGCATGTTGCCCCTGGCGCCGCTTCATTAGCCGCTCGCTCTCAGAGACTGACGGGTCCTAAGCCCAGACCTGCCCCCCCCCCCCCAACCGTGTGTCACAGATTCCTGCAGACTGAATGTCATCGGGTGGGAATGTGTTAACATTCGGGGAGGAAAAGATGTGACACTCTTCCTGCAGGTGGCAACCAACAAAGCTGCTGACAGCTTCACTGGCAACATATCATTTGCCCCAATTCAACGTGAGGGTTCAAGAATGAGCTAATTTTAGGAACACGGCACAACCAAAGGAAGGAAAGCAAACATGTGCTTTCACTATTCCAAAAGGAATTCCACTTTTGGTTTATTTTATTGGCATTTTCAAATAGGAAAACAAAGAAAAACACACAATAACAAACAGCTGGTACCAAAACGGAAACCTACCCCACTCACCCTCATTACCAAGCTTTACAAGTTCTTAGCACCAGAAAACGGTTGACCTACAGCACAAACTCCAGTCTCAAAGGACTCACAGTATCTAGGACAGGTGTAGGACAGTTCTTCCAGAGGGAGTATTCTTGATTCTCTTTATATCAGTCGTCCACTCTAAAGCTGTCCTATGATATCCAAATTTAAGAACCATCTTCTGTGCTATGTACAAAAAAATGTATAAAAGAAGAATGCTAGAATAAAAGAATGCTAGAAGAATGCTAGAAGAAGTTAGCATGGTGTGGGGCCCACACCATGCTAACTTCTTCTTTTATACATGCTGGTCGTGCTGGTCATGGCCTACATTGTAGGCCATGACCAGCACGATCATCTTAGTAGAAGTGCTTTTTAACCTGCATTCTATCTAAAATCCAGCAGGTGGCAGCATGTGTGGCTTCAAATGACATCCAGTTCTTTCAGACTCAATGGGGAACCATATGGCAACATTCTTGCAAAATAACACTTTCCTGATGAGTTTATGCCCTTCATTTATAGCTTTATATCATACACAGTGAGCAGAAGGATATTTTTATGAAGGTTGTTCTCAATTAAGAAGCAAAAGGAAACTATTCCCATTGCGGCTCATACCTTGTTGATAAGTTACTAACCAATGACCATGTAAGTTTCCATCAACAGTCAAGTGCAGTTTCAAAAGAGTCAAATGGTGAAACTGAAACTGCTCAATGAAAAACCAGCGGGTGATGCCACCCCCAATGGCACACACACATCATGCCAACGTTGGTCCGACATACCAAGTTTACATCGGGAATACATTTTAGAGAGGTCGTCAGCATTAGGTCAGAGACAACCATCAGCCAATGCTGAAACAACATATCAGAGGTATAGTGGCTGATATTGTGATGGTCCACATATTTGATTTGGCAAGGTCTTTGGTATGACCAGGTCATGAACCCACATCTTTCCAGCTGTAAGGCAGATACTCTACCACTAATCATAATTTAGTAGTTGTGTTTCTTACCTTGAGTAACAGAATAGTTGCAGTCTTGAAGATTTTACCTAAATAAATAAACGTTGTGATTAACTTTTGACTGCAGAATACTGGAGTGGTGGCCTAGTGGTAAAGCATCTGCCCCACAGCCAGAAGGTCGGTTTACAATCGGGCCAGGTAGGGCCTCCAGTAGTGATGGGTCCGGCAACACTGATGCGTCGGCGCATGCGTCGAGCTCATAGAGCGAAACCCTGTGTCGGTGCGTGTCGGTGCGCATCGCTTTAAGAAAGTCACGTGACCGATACAGGTACTGTATCGGTCACGTGACGCTAGCGCGTCGAAACACTGACGCGCTAGCGTTTATAAGGAAGCGCATCTGTCAACGGGATGCATTTGCCCAAAGACTCTCTTATGTGTTGCGGACGGTCCTTGTGCAAATTTATTACAAATTATGGAGCATGAGCAGCCTCAAGGAAAAAGAAAGGTTTCCACTGTGTGGGACCATTTTGATCTGTTATCGGAAAATAACGTATTTAAAAATAGTATTTTTAAAATACTATTTTCTTTGTTTTAATTTCCTTGTTGTTTCATCCTGTTCCTCTGAGTTTCCACTTGATCTATCTGAATTCAAATTCATTTGAAAGTGACTCTTAGTTTACTCTTCATATTTTCTGCAGGCTAAATGTCGCATTTGTTCGACAGAGCTGTCATATTTAAACAAAAGCGCCTCCTCAATGCTGAGACAGTATAGGGCCAGGCATGAAAATGAAGTCCCGGATACACCCAGGATAGACTCAGATATACAGCCCTTCTACTACTTACTCACAGTTGCTTTATTGATAATTAATTCCTATTAATTTATTCTTTACTTCATTTTTAACCATCAAGCTTCCAGGAAGCAGATGCTGGATGAAGCTGTGCTCAATTTCATCCTGAAGGACTGCCAGCCCCTCAGCATTGTGGAGAGTGAAGGGTTCAGGGAACTGATTCAGGCCCTTCAGCCCTCGTATGTTTTGCCAACCAGAAAGGTTTGTGGAAATTATCTGAAGTAGTAGTGATATATCCAGTTTATTTAATCTTTAATTTAAATATATGGATTTGCTTTTGGTTTGACTTGGTGTAATTTTCAGACCATCAAACAAATGGTGGCCAAAAAGTACGAGGAGGAACGGGAATGAGTGAAAATGCAAGTACAGCAAGCTGTGGCAGTGAGTATAACAGCTGACGTGGACATCTGTGAACATGGAGGCTTACTTGGCTCTTACCTGTCACTACATTAATGAGAATTTGCAGTTGTGTACGTCTGTGTTGGGAGTGCAACACTTTCCACAAAGTCACACTGCTGACAATTTGGCCCAAGTCAAAAGGGGCATGATGGAGGACTGGGCCATAACCAATAAAGTAAAGTGTTTTGTGACCGACACAGCACCAAACATGATTGCATCCACTAGACAGCTCCAAATTCGGCACTCAATTTGCATTGCACATAGTCTCAATTTAGACGGGACCGTCTTCACAACAGCTGTCTGCACCCACTTCAGCCATGTTATTCAGCATTATTTGTTTGTTGTTGTTTGGATATCATGTACTAAAATGCCAATTTGTTGTTTTTTAGATAACCTTTGGCAACATCTCAACATCGAAGTGGGCAGGCAGACCAAAAGTGCCACAGCTGATGCCATCCAGGAGGTGCAGAGATACCTGGCAGAGGGCAATATTGCCAGGTCCCAGGATCCTATGAGATACTGGGACAACCAAAAGACCATCTATCCAAACCTCTTTCAGCTTTCCTTACAAATTCTCTGCACTCCAGCCTCATCTGTGCCGTGTGAGCAGGTGTTTTCTACAGCTGGAGAAGTTGTATCAATAAAGTGTAACAGACTCAATTTCAAAACGTTGGAAAAGCTTTTTTGTCTTTAATAAAAATTTGTTTAAAAAAAAAAATCCCAGTCCACAAGCATCTTCATTCACAACACGTTCACTTAGATTTTCACGTTATGATACAAGTTCACATTATTTATTGACTGTATCTAAAAATATCAATGATATTTGAAATTAAAATGAAGATATGAAATAATACAATATAAAATACAATGACTTAAATTATATACTGCTCAAAAAAATAAAGGGAACACTAAACATCCAAGATTTGAATGAAATATTCTTATTACTTTGTTCTTTACATAGTTGAGTGTGCTGACAACAAAATCACACAACAGCATGTGAAATTGATTGTCAATCACTGTTGCTTCCTAAGTGGACAGTATGAGGGACAGTGTTCCCTTTATTTTTTGGAGCAGTATATTATTGTACAGTATATACTAGGTCATCAAATCAGTGTCAGTTGAGTCTGTCAACTAGGTTGCCTGTAGGGATTTTTAAGGTCCAGCAGGTGTCAGTATTCAGTGACACAGTATCAACACAGTATCAATACAGTTTTGCAATGTGTCGAAACGCATCATGACGCCTCATGGACCCATCACTAGCCTCCAGCATAAAATCCTTGGCAGACCAAATATGCAGATCATCATGATATCAGATGACGATACATTGTGGTGACCCCAAAAGGGAGCAGCTGGAAGAAGAAGATTAACAGCTGCTATAGCTTTGATACATCATTTAAATGCTGGCTAATGACCAGCCTAATGCTAACATCTAGCCCAGGGCTATCAAACTCGATTCATTCTGTGCCAAGACCCTGCACATTTTACTTCCACCCAGTCTCTTCAGCAGATGCTTTTGCTAATCATCAATCAGTGGGAAGAAATTCAGTTAAATCACCTGTGGAAGACACTGGGTGGAGGTAAAACCTGCAGGATCTTGGCCCAGAATGGAATGAGTTTGACACCCCTGGTAGTCAATGTCTTGCCAATGTGCAGACAACCTCTATAAGATGTATTCCCGATGTAAAGTTGCTGACGTCAGCTTGACATACGTGTGCTGTTGGGGACAGTAACTACATTTCTTGCTTATACTGTCAGCATAAAACAATATATGCAAGAAACTGGCTGTTCTTCTCCGAAATAACTCGAATAAACTGGGTGGGAGTTCACTTAGTGACCACAAGGTGTCACTAAAGACACCAAAGTTTCCAAAAGTTCCATATACTGTATTACCTTTAACAAGAACTGAACACTTGCTGGGTATCAATGCAGACAAGCTAATATTATCTATGATTACCTTAAAGAAAACAGATTTTCCCAGCACATTTTTGTCTCCAAACGCTGATAGTTAAATCGTAAACACTGCTGGAAGGGCAACATGGCCATGAAGAGATTTTCCTCACTCGGCAGGAGCGGAGGTTATTTTGAAATATGCAGTTAATGAGCTTATGCTGTGTACAAAATATTACATTCCATTACATTGGCTGAAAGGGTAAATGTACAGTATGCAAGCTATCACCTGCCTTTATTTAAAAGAGTTGGAAAGGGCAAACATGAACACAAACAGCTGGCCAAAAAGAGGAATTTAACACCTCTACTTCACCTGCAGCTTACAAAAGAAGTGGCGTTAACTCTTGATAAGGTTTTTTTTTTTTTACATCAAATCTGGCATCGGCATTTTCTCTACTGAGCTCATTTGTCAGGCTCATGCTTTTGCAAGCCCTAATTTTCCACACTTCTGCTCACTCTCCTAAACATTTCAACTTATTTGCCTCCAGTGAAGCTTCTCAGCTGCTTGTGTGACAATTCAAAGCCTTTGTGTTCAAGAAATTAATCTGCAGGGATGTCAAAGAGTGATTAAGGATAAGAAAGATTTATAGGTGAGTCAAATGAGACACTAGACAACGGGGCAGGCCTGCAAAATGCTGCACCATACAACAATGCTGTGTTAATTAACGGAAGGTCACTGAAGTTTTACTACCCAATCAGAGCGTGCAATATTGCTGACCACCCAAGAAATAATAAAACCCTGCCTCACACTTGCACCACTGTACACACACACACAGACAGACTCAATGGACTCTGAGGCTGCTTCCTGGCCAGCAAATGAGTGATCCGCGCTATTTTAGGAACCAGAGAAGGCGGCCACATAAATACGAGAAGCAACTGCGCCGTGTTGACAAACACACTGCCCCGCAGGTAAAGTTACACTCAAGATCAACACGTGGTGACTCAGGCTCGGGGAGGTCTGAAAATGTTGAGGAATGAACGTGAGGTTAAATCATTTTGAGAAGCGGCGGCTGATACAACGATTGGCTGTGCCCCCCTCATTAGCGGCTGATTGGGGCCACAGTGGGTGATGGGGGTGGGGGAGCCAAAAGGACAAAGCTGAGGCCCCTTCGCCAAGTAATGAGAGGAGTTAAAGCTAAGAGCACGGGGATGAGGGTGAAGTCGGTGGTGCCAGGCCGCGGGACACTTTGGTCAACAGAGCTAAAACACAAGCGCACACTCAGCAGGCTTTGTCACAGGGTTAACCAACGTTGTTTGCAGCAACAAAAGCATACAAATATACATGACATCACTGTTTACATGTTTACCAAGACTGAGTCTGTCCTTTTTGATGATTTCTGCCAACACGATTCCTTTCTTTGTAGAACAAAATAAATATACATCTTTAGTCAATTAAAATGCTTCATCATGATTAATCGCATCATATCCATAGTTAACTCTCGATTAATCGCATTTTAATCACACATTTTCTATCTGTTAATACACATGTAAAGCCAAACTTGCCATTCAAAATAACCTGAATTTTCACAGCAGAAAAACACAGACATGGCACTTATCGGTGATTTCGTTCTTGATATGTCTTTCAAGTCATAAAAAAACAATTACATACATGTTAACAAGAAAAATACATGTAATTTTATACAGCTTATCCTAGTTACAGTGGGGCAAAAAAGTATTTAGTCAGCCACCAATTGTGCAAGTTCTCCCATTTAAAAGATGAGAGAGGTCTCCAATTTTCATCATAGGTATACCTCAACTATGAGAGACAAAATGAGAAAAAAAAATCCAGAAAATCACATTGAAGGATTTTTAATGAATTAATTGGTAAATTCCTCAGTAAAATAAGTATTTGGTCACCTACAAACAAGCAAGATTTCTGGCTCTCACAGACCTGTAACTTCTTCTTTAAGAGGCTCCTCTGTCCTCCACTTGTTACCTGCATTAATGGCACCTGTTTGAACTCGTTATCAGTATAAAAGACACCTGTCCACAACCTCAAACAGTCAGACTCCAAACTCCACTATGGCCAAGACCAAAGAGCTGTCAAAGGACACCAGAAACAAAACTGTAGACCTGCACCAGGCTGGGAAGACTGAATCTGCAATAGGTAAGCAGCTTGGTGTGAAGAAATCAACTGTGGGAACAATTATTAGAAAATGGAAGACATACAAGACCACTGATAATCTCCCTCAATCTGGGGCTCCACACAAGATCTCACCCCGTGGGTCAAAATTATCACGAGAATGGTGAGCAAAAATTCCAGAACCACATGGGGGGACCTAGTGAATGACCTGCAGAGAGCTGGGACCAAAGTAACAAAGGCTACATCAGAAACACACTACGCCGCCAGGAACTCAGATCCTGCAGTGCCAGACGTGTCCCCCTGCTTAAGCCAGTACATGTCCAGGCCCGTCTGAAGTTTGCTAGAGAGCATTTGGATGATCCAGAAGAGGATTGGGAGAATGTCAGATGGTCAGATGAAACCAAAATAGAACTTTTTGGTAAAAACTCAACTTGTCGTGTTTGGAGGAGAAAGAACACCATACCTACTGTGAAGCATGGGGGTGGAAACATCATACTTTGGGGCTGTTTTTCTGCAAAGGGACCAGGACGACTGATCCGTGTAAAGGAAAGAATGAATGGGGCCATGTATTGTGAGATTTTGAGTGAAAACCTCCTTCCACCAGCAAGGGCATTGAAGATGAAACGTGGCTGGTGGAAGGTGAAACGTGGTCTTTCAGCATGACACTGATCCCAAACACACTGCCCAGGCAACGAAGGAGTGGCTTTGTAAGAAGCATTTCAAGGTCCTGGAGTGGCCTAGCCAGTCTCCAGATCTCAACCCCATAGAAAATATTTGGAGGGAGTTGAAAGTCTGTGTTGCCCAGTGACAGCCCCAAAACATCACTGCTCTAGAGGAGATCTGCATGGAGGAATGGGCCAAAATACCAGCAACAGTGTGTGAAAACCTTGTGAAAACTTACAGAAAACGTTTGACCTGTCATTGCCAACAAAGGGTATATAACGAAGTATTGAGATGAACTTTTGTTATTGACCAAATACTTATTTTACCGAGGAATTTACCAATTAATTCATTAAAAATCCTTCAATGTGATTTTCTGGATTTTTTTTTTCTTATTTTGTCTCTCATAGTTGAGGTATACCTATGATGAAAATTGGAGACCTCTCTCATCTTTTAAGTGGGAGAACTTGCACAATTGGTGGCTGACTAAATACTTTTTCACCCCACTGTATATATAAATACTGTGTAACTGTGCAGTAACTCCACTAGTAACTTCAGTAATTACATTTTTTTTTTAATTTATGGGAGGAAAAAAGTTCTTAAAAAGTTGAAAAACTTATGAAAAAAAAAAAAAAACTTCTTTACACACAATCAACACACATGCCAACATGTGTTTTTGACCCTAACGGCTTTCTATACCTAGGGCCCTTAGTTAATGCCACAGTTTGAGAAATCAGGCAGCCATCAAGTGTGTCATGAGGATAAAAGAAATGGACAAAGAAGAGGCCTTACTGAATGGCCTGTTTATCTTTACATTTATGTCATAAGAGATAGAAAATGTGCAATTAAAGTGTGATTAATCAAGTGTTAACTATGAATATCATGTGATTAATCAGCACTACAGCACTACAATTAACACAAATGTAGTCACCACAAAGAAAAGGAGCACATCTTTTATGCAAGAAATCTGCAAGGAATCTATATCATTAAACGCATTCAAGGAAAGATTCGACAGAGCACCTCTCCCTAGAATTTTTAGCGATATTGAAGTTTTTGTATTTGCTGTACATTTCCATTTTTAAATGATGTTTAACAAGGGCATACATACCTCTGAGAACTGTAGAGCCAACATTAAGGTTGAACAATGTTTTCTTATCGTCATTTCACTGATGGATAAAGTAGCTCCTGCTTTCTCCATTTTAAAGTTTTCAGCTCACTACAGATATCCTCTTCTTGTTTGTCTACATAAACAATGAGAAAATTATTCAGTAAAAGCTAAGTTTTTACCTATCCCATCTAAAGACTGGGTTTGAAACACATTACAGGTTTCAATATATAGCCTTAAATGCATAATAGTGCCTTGGGGACCTTGGGGGGCAAACAAAGTCAAGTTGAATTTCTTTGCAAATTCCTTTTAACTGAATTCTTTGTTACATACTTTGTGACATTTAGTGCTACACCTGCCAAAAGTTGACTTACAGTTGCACAACCAGGTATGAATTAGAGCACAAGAAACTGGGCCAGGGTCTGTGAGTAGAGTGAGTGAGGCTTGCCAACAGCGAGTCAAGGAGGGTTTCTGAACACCTGCCAAAGAACGGAGTGACCCAGTACCTGAAAATATCTCCTTCAAGGACTTCAGCAGTAGCTGCTATTCCCTCATTAAAGAAAAAAAGCTTGTGGGGATCTGCTCATGAAATACCTGGGCAAACGTCAAGGGAGGAGGAAAGCAATTAGAATGTTAATGATAAGCAACTGGGATTCAAAAGTTAAAGAGTGACTGCCGTTCTGTCAGAGATGATTGATGGCAGTGGCAGGGGTTCAACTCCAGGGTGTGGGTGATAGCTTCACACTCAGCCACAAAGTGCAGTAAATTACACCTGACCCATGTGGTATTTCCCCCCGCCGGAGAAGCCTTAAAGACAAATTGGGAAGCCTATCTGATTTACAGTGGTACGCTAGGCAACACCGATTGACCAGAGGTTACTGAACTGCGAAGAATAATGCCTAGTGTCATAAACCTCACAGACAGTCATGATGTGTATGACATTTAGCAGAAAACTGCAAAAAGTAGCATTGGAATTTCGGTTTGAAGACTGGATAGATAGCTCCAACAATCCAATACTTCTAAGAGTATGGTTAGTACTTGAAAAAAAACATGACAAATGTGACACAAGTCAAGGTTCTTCTGAAACCTTATAACATTTAGAAATTGCTTGGACAAGTAGACATGTAAATAAGCAATTGGTCAATTGGTCAATTCTTTATCTTCAGCAGCCTGTTGTGAGATAAAGCAGTAAGCAGAGCAGAGTAACAGGGTAGCTCATTCCTAACAGATGTGACAACCTTTATGCAGACCAAACAGGATCACCCATAGTGCTGTAATCAAGACCAGACTAAGACCAGTGTATAGAAAGACCAAGGCTTTAGGGGTTGAGACCAAGTCAAGACCAGGACCACTGTG
Source organism: Pholidichthys leucotaenia (assembly GCA_020510985.1). Taxonomy (NCBI): domain Eukaryota; kingdom Metazoa; phylum Chordata; class Actinopteri; order Cichliformes; family Pholidichthyidae; genus Pholidichthys; species Pholidichthys leucotaenia. The sequence goes on along the minus strand of CM035836.1, from coordinate 121,818,556 downwards.
TATGTAGGATTTGGTCTCGACTTTGTTTTGACTCCTTATATTCTTTGTCTTGTTAGGTCTTGGGAGACTCTGGTCTTGGTCTGGTCTTGATGAGGTCTTGATTACAACACTAATCAACCAAAGTAATATCCCATCTGACTGCTGATTTGGTCATTATGTACTTCCAAAAAAGGTTTTACTGGCATTACAAGTTTGAAAATGTTACTTGAAATATATCTGAACAGGAAAAGTTACCCGTGTTGTCTTTAATACTGCCTTTACATAGGGTAGAGATCGCTGAAAGAACGTTAAGCAATTTTAATAAATGGCCAGATCTCTCGACTGTCTTTCATTGAGCACCCATCAATCACCAAGAACTCTTAATGAGCTTCGGTCTCCACAGTCTCCTCAAAGTTATGACTCAGAAATGTCTTTTTCGAGGCTTGAGGAAATCTTTGAGAGATTGTGCTAATTTTTGATCTCTCAATGGTCACCCAACGATCTCTGGGCTGTATGAAGGGGCCCTAAGCAGTCACTCGTATCACCACTGAGCCAGTCCAACTGTGCATCACCATCTTTTCAGATCCACACTGAAAACTGTAAAATAAATAAATAAATAAATTGTTTAGTTTCTTGCCTTGAGTAATTTTACAAGCTGCAACAATAAAGTCAGGTAGTGGTGTAGTGATTGCCTTGATCTGAGTGTGTTCATGTGTCTGAAGCCGTAACTTAAGATCCTCATGGTCTAGGATCACCAAACTTGGCACATGGGTTGAATCTGAGGTCTCCTACACCTAACCTACTTGTTGGGTTAACAGTCACAAAGTCCACATTCTAACCTGAGAACAAATTAAGCTAGGGTCACCAAACTTGGTACACAGGTTGACTTTGGAACCCTCACCCGTGGCTGTGGTTTTGGTGCCAAAAGGTCAAGATCAGCCAACACAGACATACAGTAAGTCCCTGATGCATATTCTCACATTACTGTATACTGCCGTGGACAAAATTGTTGGTACCCCTCTGTTAATGAAAGAAAAACCCACAATGGTCACAGAAATAACTTGAATCTGACAAAAGTGGTAATAAATAAAAATTCTATGAAAATTAACCAATGAAAATCAGACAATGCTTTTGAATTGTGGTTCAACAGAATTACTTTAAAAAACAAACTCATGAAACAGGCCTGGACAAAAATGATGGTACCCCTAGAACAAGATTGAAAATAATGTGACCATAGGGACATGTTCAACCAAGATGTGTCCTCTAATTAACATCACAGGTGTCTACAAACTTGTAATTGGTCAGTCGGCCTATTTACAGGGTGACAAGTAGTCACTGTGCTGTTTGGTGACATGTTGTGTACCACACTAAACATGGACCAGAGGAAGCAAAGGAGAGAGTTGTCTCAGGAGATTAGAAAGAAAATTAAAGACAAGCATGTTAAAGGTAAAGGCTATAAGACCATCTCCAAGCAGCTTGATGTTCCTGTGACTACAGTTGCGCATATTATTCAGAAATTTAAGATCCACAGGACTGTAGCCATCCTCCCTGGATGTGGCCACAGGAGGAGACAGATAATACGAATGGTAACAAGAGAGCCCAGAACAACCTCTAAACACATTCATGGTGAACTCCAAGGTCAAGGTACATCAGTGTCAGATCGCACCAACCGTCGTTGTTTGAGCCAAAGTGGACTTCATGGGAGACGACCAAGGAGGACACCACTGTTGAAAACAAATCATAAAAAAGCCAGACTGGAATTTGCCAAACTGCATGTTGACAAGCCACAAAGCTTCTGGGAGAATGTCCTATGGACAGACGACACAAAACTGGAACTTTTTGGCAAGGCACATCAGCTCTATGTTCACAGACACAAAAATGAAGCATACCAAGAAAAGAACACCGTCCCTACTGTGAAACATGGAGGAGGTTCTGTTATATTCTGGGGCTGCTTTGCTGCATCTGGCACAGGGTGTCTTGAATCTGTGCAGGGTACAATGAAATCTCAAGAATATCAAGGTATTCTAGAGAGAAATGTGCTGCCCAGTGTCAGACAGCTTGGTCTCAGTCGCAGGTCATGGGTCTTGCAACAGGATAATGACCCAAAACACACAGCTAAAAACACCCAAAAATGGTTAAGAGCAAAACATTGGACTATTCTAAAGCGGCCTTCTATGAGCCCTGAGCTAAATCCTATTGAACATCTGTGGAAGGAGCTGAAACACGCCGTCTGGAGAAGGCACCCTTCAAACCTGAGACAACTGGAGCAGTTCGCTCATGAGAAGTGGGCCAAAATACCTGCTGAGAGGTGCAGAAGTCTCATTGACAGTTACAGAAATCATCTGACTGCAGTGATTGCCTCAAAAGGTTGTGCAACAAAATATTAAGTTTAGGGTACCATCATTTTTGTCCAGGCCTGTTTCATGAGTTTGTTTTTTAAAATAATTCTGTTGAACCACAATTCAAAGCATTGGCTGATTTTCACTGGTTAATTTTCATAGAATTTTTATTATCACTTTTGTCAGATTCAAGTTATTTCTGTGACCATTGTGGGTTTTTCTTTCATTAATGGAGGGGTACCAACAATTTTGCTCACGTGTGTATATGGAGGAAATAAGCATTTGAACGTGTCAGCATTTTTTCCATTTCGTACAAGGACACTCACATGAAATTTTCACCAGATATTGGTAATAACTGAAGAAATCAGCACACATAAAGAAATCAAAACACTTTGGTTCATAAATAGTTATGTGTAACAGAGTAGAATGAAAAAGGGAAAAATTACTTAACATGGCATGGTAAAGAAAGGAAGCCGTTTGAAAATAGTTCTACCGCCTAAGGTTTTTGTTACCAAGATGTCATACAAGGAATGAGAATCTTCAGGATTTAAAGGCAGTCTGTTTAGATGAAAGAGCCAAACTCCCACCAGAACACTACGGGAGATTGATTTCTGCATACAGGAAGTATCTTTAAGCTGTCACTGTAAACAAAGGCTTCTCCAACAAGGATGAAATAAATTTCAGTTAGTGTGCTCAATACTTATTTCCCCCATTATACTGTATATACTGTATGTATGTCACATCCACACAGAACTATTGCAGTCTGTACATCTGTTGAGTGCAATTTTAGATTGAAATGCAGCATGAGGCTTATCCATTTTATCAAATCGCCCCATTCCTGGCCTTCCTCTACTGAGTTCCTCTATGTTTTACAATAGATGTAGAGATAGATGTCGAGATCACTTTTATGTCTGGGGCTAGCCTCAAGCTATTCACTACCTTTATCAAGAATTCCTCCTTTATAAATGTTTATATTCTTGATTTTTATCTAATCTCAATGGCTTTAATGTCAAGAATTCCTACAACCAGCTCCAGATCTCTGAAAGTGAGTCTCTGGAGGCAACAAGACGGAGCACGCAAGGCCCGTGGTCAGCTGTGAAGTCACCTCAATAAAAACAAGCCTTGTGGCATTAATTCAACAAGTTATTGCCTTTAAGGACGTGTCTCCTCATACAGCAATAAGCTGTGGCACTTCCCAGCCTGCGGGCTGTGTTTTCCTCAAAGCAGTGGCATCATTAACTCTGGCAGCTGCCCTCACTGAAGTTATGACAAAAGAAGGGGAGAGGTAAATGGAGAGAGAGGAGCGTGATGGCAAAAAAAATACCAATAAGGCATCAAACATGAATCTCTTATAGGCAGGGACAGGAAAAAAAAAAGAGAGAACTGTCCCCCCGTATCATCAGAAACCTGTCTATATCATGTAATCGTGTTACAGAACTGAATAAATTTATTTGAAGTACCTATGCTAGACGTAAATGCAAAAAATACATCATCTTAAATTTGTTACTTTTTCTTATAAATCTGCAGCTTTTTCTCATTAATTTCTGACTTTTTTGCTTGTAAATTCACTACTTTTTCATCGTAAATTTTTAACTTTTTACTTAATTTTTTTTTTTTTTACTTTTTTCTTGTAAATTTGCAACTTTTTCTATCATAAACTTGCTACTTTTTCACACAAATTAGCAACTTTTGTCTAGAATAGAATAGAATAAACTTTATTGTCCCTGTAGGGAAATTTGTCTTGGGCTCAGTGTCGTATCCCGTTGCCACATAAAAAACATTCAGACATGATACATAAAACACAACATCAGCTAAATCTTAAACATTCCATGGACACACAACCACCTAACATTTACAAACAAATCAAGCCATTGCAATTAGGTCAGACAGTTCAAAGTCAGTTCAAAGAGCCAATGTGCAATGGGTGCTGTACTCAGGATTTCTGGGAGTTCAACAGCTTAATAGATATGTACTGGGATAAAGGATCGTTTCAACCCGTCTAATGCATCTGTAATTTTTTTCTTGGAAGTTTGCATTTTTTTCTTCATAAATTTGCTACAATGAAATCATTGTAAAATGGCAACTTTTTTCACGTAAATTGCACTTTTTTTGAAAAAACTTGCTGTGGCGGTATAAAATAATAAGCGGCGAACTGAGAGTTTTTAAGGGTGTTTATTATCCGCCATCACAGAACTCACTCCAGCCCTGTACTGTGAGTGCGGGCTAGAGCGAGCCCTCAGGCTCTTGTAGGAGACAGGCAATGCGTCTAGTCAGATGAGCAGTGAGAGAGTGAGCATGTGATATTCAGTCACTTATATACCCCAGTTACAGACAATACATGAAAGGCACATTAGCATCACAGTAACTGCAAAAAGGCATGGGACATTTGCATCACAGTACAGAGCAGGAAGCACGAACATTTGCATTTGAGTCATACATAACAGCAGGATACTGGCGGAAAGGAGCTAGACAAAGGGAGGCTGCCTATTGATATCAATACACACATCTCATTGTTCTGCTACTTGCTCCAGCTGAGCGCTCTGCTAGTCTGTAGGCTGTGGGGGTGACCCCACACTGCAACTTTTCATAAATTTGCAACTTTTTTCATCATAATTTCACAGCTTTTCTAGAAAATTTGTAACTTTTATCATAAATCTGCTACCATTTCACTGTAAATTTGCAACTTTTGTTTTTGTAAACTGGCAATTTTTTCTCGTAAAAATAATATTATTTCATTGTAAATTTGCTTAATTTTCTATCATAAACCTGCTATTTTTCCACATAAATTAGCAACTTTTTTCTGTTGCATTTATGATTTTTTTCTTGGAAGTTTGCATTTTTTTCTTCATAAATTTGCTACAATGAAATCATTGTAAAATGGCAACTTTTTTCACGTAAATTGCACTTTTTTTGAAAAAACTTGCTGTGGCGGTATAAAATAATAAGCGGCGAACTGAGAGTTTTTAAGGGTGTTTATTATCCGCCATCACAGAACTCACTCCAGCCCTGTACTGTGAGTGCGGGCTAGAGCGAGCCCTCAGGCTCTTGTAGGAGACAGGCAATGCGTCTAGTCAGATGAGCAGTGAGAGAGTGAGCATGTGATATTCAGTCACTTATATACCCCAGTTACAGACAATACATGAAAGGCACATTAGCATCACAGTAACTGCAAAAAGGCATGGGACATTTGCATCACAGTACAGAGCAGGAAGCACGAACATTTGCATTTGAGTCATACATAACAGCAGGATACTGGCGGAAAGGAGCTAGACAAAGGGAGGCTGCCTATTGATATCAATACACACATCTCATTGTTCTGCTACTTGCTCCAGCTGAGCGCTCTGCTAGTCTGTAGGCTGTGGGGGTGACCCCACACTGCAACTTTTCATAAATTTGCAACTTTTTTCATCATAATTTCACAGCTTTTCTAGAAAATTTGTAACTTTTATCATAAATCTGCTACCATTTCACTGTAAATTTGCAACTTTTGTTTTTGTAAACTGGCAATTTTTTCTCGTAAAAATAATATTATTTCATTGTAAATTTGCTTAATTTTCTATCATAAACCTGCTATTTTTCCACATAAATTAGCAACTTTTTTCTGTTGCATTTATGATTTTTTTCTTGGAAGTTTGCAATTTTTTTCTCATAAATTTGCTACTATTTCACTGTAAATTGGCAACTTTTTCACGTAAATCTGTAACTTTTTTTGAAAAAAATTGCAACTTTTTTCAAAAAAAACCCAAACTGCAACTTTTTTCATAAATTTGCAACTTTATTCATCACAAACTGATCAAGAAAGCTAGCTTTGTCCTGGGGCAGCGCCTTGACCCAGTGGAGGAGATAGGAGAGAGAAGGACGGTGGCTAAACTGTCATCTCTGCTGGAGTCCGAGTTCCACCCTATGCAGGACATACTGAATGCACTGAGGAGCTCATTTAGCAGCAGACTACATCATCCTAGGTGCACAACCGAGAGGTTTCGCAGGTCCTTCCTACCTACAGCTGTCAGACTGTACAACCTAAGCAGGGCTGCTCGCAGAGATAGCAAAAAGACGTGACAACCTAATAGTACTGAATGCAAAAGACGCAATAGACTTACACAATGGTCCCCTCCGGTATACAACTAGGAAAATACCGGTCGCTATGGAGGGTGAGAATATGTATGGGCACATAATCATACTATGTAGGATAACTAAGTAGACGGTTGTGTTGTTTCATTCCATCTAGCTACAATGCTCCGCACTGTGTGTGTTTATATATTTACATATTTATTCCATCTAGCTACAATGCTCCGCACTGTGTGTGTTTATATATATATTTATATATTTATTCCATCTAGCAACAATGCTCCACACTGTGTGTTTATATATTTACATATTTATTCCATCTAGCTACAATACTCCGCACTGTGTGTTTATATACTCATATATTTATTCCATCCAGCTACAATGCTCCGCACTGTGTTTATACATTTATATACCTATCCCATCTAGCTACAATGCTCCGCACTGTGTCTATATATATATATATACATATGTATACTCGCTGCTCTTGTTTTTTCTCTTGCCTTCTGATTGTTGCTCTGAGTGTTGCTATCCCTGTGCTGTTGCAATCCTGGAATTTCCCCATTGTGGGACTAATAAAGGCTTATCTTGTCTTATCTTATCTTAAATTCAGCTTTTTTCTTGAAAATTTGTAACTTTTATGATAAATCTGCTACCATTTCATTGTAAATCTGCAAAATTTTCTCTTGTAAACTGGCAACTTTTTCCTCAAAAAATTGCTATTATTTCATCATAAATTTGTAACCATTTCTCCTAAATTTGCAACTTTTTTGATCATGAACTTGCTACTTTTTCACATAAATTAGCAACTTTTTTCAAATGCATCTGTGATTTGTTTTTCTTGTAAGTTTGCAATTTTTTCTCATAAATTTGCTATTTCATTGTAAATTGGCAACTTTTTTTCTCATAAATTTGCAGCTTCTTTTTTTATAAATCTGAAACTTTTCTCATGAATTGGCTGCTATTTTATCATAAATTTGCAGTTTTTTTCTCATAAATTTGCAACTTTTTTCTTGTAAATTTGTAATCTGCATATAGACTCTTTCCCATTCCATAATAGCCCCCCCAACACAATCTTGCATAGGACCCCCAAAAAGCTAGAAACGGTCCTGTCTACAATAATACCTATAATGCCCCCCTCAATATTTACTCTTGAGAAAATGATCTGGTTATATTATACCCCAGCGGTGAAATAAAATCTCCATCCATGCTTATAGGAGGTGCAGAGAGGAACAGAAGTCGGTGGATAGGTACCTGGCGGTGTGGATTAGTGGGCTGGCAGAGACAAGGGAGTGAAGGATGAGTGCGAGACAAAGAAGAAAAAAAAGACCCAGAGCGGAAGTGTTTGTAATTACAGGGAGGGGTTGAGACCGAGGCGGTAATAAGCACACAATACATGACACAGCTCATGTGCCAATGATAGTGTTCCTATCACACAGGGATGTCGGGGTTTATCTCACCATGGAAACGTCACCATGTTTACAAGAGATGATACGGGGGGGGCTAGAAGTACATCTGATTTTTTTTTTAACCACAAAATAGTTTTGTTTGTTTTTTTTGTATTTTGCTAATTAAATCAAATAAAAAATGACAAAAAATGAACATGGAGCTTCTAAACATATCTGAGACATGAGAAGTCAAGTTAACGTTTTTCTTTTCTCAAATATGCAAATTTTTCATATTTCTACGTCAAATTTGTGACTTTTTACTCATAAATTTGCATTTTTTGTCATAAATTTTTACATAAATTTTTTCTTCTTAACTTTTTTCTTATAAATTTGTAACTTCTTTACTTGGGAATTTTCAACTTTTTCTCATAAATATTCAACTTTTCTTACAAATTTGTGACTTTTTTTGTTAATATGTTCTTTTCTCATTGTAAATTTGCAACTTTTTTCCCATAAATGTGACCCGTGCTGGCAAAATGAGCCAGAATGCGCACCGCATCATTACGAGCTGCAGGCACGAGAAGTCATAAATCATGACTCTTTCTTTGTTTGCTAGCGGCAAGTCCCAGGAAAACCCCCATGAGTGCCTGGTATCATTGGAAAGCTTAGAAATCGTACTTTCTAAAAATACATATGTTTTTGTTGAATACGTTAACTCCCGACCAATCGAACGCCAGTTTTCAACCTAGCCAAAATATAAACAAACTGTCTTTTTCCGGGTCCATTTTTGTGCACTTCCTACAAATTAAACATCATTTTGAAGTTCTTTCAATACAGAATATTGAAAAAAATGTTGCCTCAGTTTTGATAATTTCCTCAAAGTGACTCATCTTGCCAGCATGGGTCACAGATTAGCAGCTTTTTCTCATAAGTTTGTGACTTTTTTCCTCATACATTAGCAACTTTTTTCATAAATTTGTCTCATTATAAATTTGCAAATGTGCATATTTTATCATTGCAAATTTGCAACTTCGTTCTTATAAATTTATGACTTTGTTAATACCTTTTCTTAGAAATTTGCATTTTTTTTGTACATTATTCTCTATTGCTATCTTAGACTTTAATTTACAGCCTTTCTTATACATTGCCTCGCCAAAAAAGTCACCACCATTGGAAAAACAGCTTCAATTTGACAGGGAGCACAAAGATTGGACTCTGCAGCAATGGAAGGAGGTCATGTGGTCTGATGAGTCCAGATTTACCATGTTCCAGAGTGATGGGTGCATCAGGGTAAGAAGAGAGGCGGATGAAGTGATGCACCCATCATGCCTAGTGCCTACCATACAAGCATGTGGGGGCAGTGCTGTGATCTGGGGTTGGTGCAGTTGGTCAAGTCTAGGCTCTGCAACGTTATGTGCCCAAAGAAGGAGGTCAGCTGACTACCCAAATATACACTGCCTGGCAAAAAAAAAAAAAAAGTCACACACTCTAATATTTCGTTGGACCGCCTTTAGCTTTGATTACAGCATGCATTTGCTGTGGCATCGTTTCGATAAGCTTCTGCAATGTCACAACATTTATTTCCTTCCAGAGTTGCATTAATTTTTCTCCAAGATCTTGTATTGATGGTGGGAGAGTCGGACCACTACGCAAAGTCTTCTCCAGCACATCCCACAGAATCTCCCTGAAGATAAGGTCTGGACTCTGTGGTGGCCAATCCATGTGTGGAAATGATGTCTCATGCTCCCTGAACCACTCTTTCACAATTCGAGCCCGATGAATCCTGACATCGTCATCTTGGAATATGCCGGTGCCATCGGGGAAGAAAAGAATCCATTGATGGAATAACCTGGTCATTCAGTATCTTCAGCTGACCTCGTTCTTTGGGCACATAACGTTGCTGAACCTAGACCTGGCCTAATATTTACTTAGTTAAATCCCGGTGGTGACTTTTTTTGGTCAGGCAATGTAAATTTGAGACACATTTCTATTTTTAAAAAAAATTCACATTTTTCAGAGTATAAAACAGAAGAAAGACTAAAAGTCAAATTTACCATTTAAATAAGTCAAATATTCAATATTCAGATGCATCCTGGGTCAGGAGTGGAGTAGAGGCTGTCCAGCCTTTCTCATATTCAAGAAAAATGCCTCAACCATACAAAAAAAAATTATATATAGAAATATCTCAAACATAAATGAAATAACATTTCAAATTTAAGTCAAAGTCGACACATAATAAGGGGCACTCCTTGGACCTTGTCTTTTCACTGGGACTGAGTTTGGACAATGTTAAAGTGGAGAATGTTTGTGTCAGTGATCATTGATGTGTTTTCTTTGAGCTGTCAGTTAATGTGGAACAGCAGAAATGTAAAACATTAAAACAGAGGTGCATTGTTAACCAGCAGGCCGGGGATAGATTTGCAGGATGTGAGGATGTAAATTCTATGGTGGATTGCTTTAACCAACAGTGCCAACTGGTACTTGATAAAGTGGCTCCTATTAAATGTAGCTATACTTTTCTAAAGAAACCATGCCCTTGGTTAAATGAAGAGATCTGTATTCTTAGGAGAAGTTGTCGGAAGGTGGAACGTTTGTGGAAGGCCACCAAGCTTGAGGTGCACAGACTCCACCTCAAAGACCTCATAACCTCACTAAATGATATGATGAAGAATTCGAGAACAAACTACTTTGCTCAGCTTATATCCTTAAACAAGGGAAATCCCAAGTTTTTGTTTGACACCATTTACTCCATTGTCTCACCTGATTTAGCCATGGTTCCTCCTTATTCTAATGCTGAATGTAATGACTTTGCAAATTTTATAGTGAATACAGTGAATGATAATAGAGCAAGCACTACACCATCTGCTGAGGACCTTGGCCTGAATCAGGCCCCCTCTAACACATGGTCCTTATTCATTCCAGTCACGTTACTGGATGTAAAGGGTCTTCTGGCCTCTATGAAGCCCTCTTCAAGACCCTTAGATATCCTCCCAACATCACTACTTTTCAAAATATTTGACTCTATCAGGCCTTTAACTGTCGAAATCATTAATTGGTCACTTTTATCAGGCACTGTTCCCAGTTCTTTTAAATAAGCAGTGGTTGAACCCAAATTAACCCCTTGCACTCTGGTCAATTTCCCTAAAAACGCCAAAAAATAACGTACCCAAAGTAAATCAAAAGCTGTTCTTCAACCCTTTGCAGCATCTTCATGGGGTTGGTCTCATTTAAAAGAAAACACTTTGAATTTTTTGGCAAAAAAAACATGATCTCTCTAAGTGCTCCGGCCACTGAGTAACAGTCATCTAAACATACTGAACTTGAAGAAAATAAATTTCGCCTGGGTGTTTTTTTGGATACAAATGCTTGCAAATAACACATAGCTTCAGATCCGGGCTGGAAAATGCAACAGAAATGTAGAACCAAGTGTTATCCAGCTGAGGTCAAAATTTTGTAACAATACCACAAAAAATGAATATATTACACAGCTTTTTTCTTAGGTTGTTCCCAGGCGTTTTTGAACTGTGCCAAATTGTGCCAAATGGCACAGTTTGGAAAAACGTCTGTAACTTTTGAATGATTCAATATAGAAGCTTCATCTTGGGCTCTAATGAAAGGTGACACTCAGGGCTCTGTGTGTGTGTGTGTGTGGGGGGGGGGGTTGTTTATTCATTCATGAATGAATGAATGAAAAAACAAGCCCCCACACACAAAGAAGCATGCAACATAAAAAATGTGTGGCTTTTTTTACAAGAAAAAATAACCTACAGTGCACTAAAAATTATTCTAAAATATCTGTAATGTAGAAGATAACAACTCCCCCCCCCCCCCGCTACAGAGGACGGATATTGCCCGGTGCGCCACAGTCACGGTGCGCCGTGGTCTACTACGCACAGTTGGACTAAAATATCTGCAATATATCTGCAATCCGCTACAGAAGAGTAGCGGGGGCGGGGGCATTCACAACATGACGGGGGAGCCGTTCGCAACATGACGGACCCGGACCAGAGCGGTACAGGTCCGTCATGTTGCAATAACGCACAGTTGTAATTTACCGATCGGTCAAAAGTCATTTGGATTACAATTTTCAGGGATAAAGAATAATTTAGCTTATAACACTTACCTGTCCACAACAGCAGTCTCGCTGGCGAACTTCTCTTCCTCATTGTCAGACGAACACGAAGCTGGTCCGCTTGTTACGGACTTGTGGTTCTGGTCACGCGACCCGGTCAAACCATAATTCCATTATTGCGGTTTTGCGCTTCCATGATTGCGGTTTTGGCGAACGATTTTTCAAAACAAATAAGAACAGTAATAAGAAAAAAAGACTGGCGAACGCCTGTGTGTCACTCAGCCTTACACAAAACAGCTTTCGAACTTCTGTGCTTCAATTGGCTGGCTGTATTCGCAGCCGTTGGTAGGCGGGTCCTTCTTGCTAGGTTTTCAGTCATTGGTTCTTCAAGGTTTCAGAAACCCAATTCAAGGCTCATATTAGTCAAATGAGAGGTCAATCACATCTAAACCAATCAAAGCACTCCTTTGGCTTTCTGTTCGCGGCTGTGTCTGTAGTGGAAGAACGGAAATGCAGCTTTTTTTTTCAGTGCGCTCTAGGACGCAGCGCCCTCGTGCGCTCTAGGACGCAGAGACGTGTCTGCCCGCGGTACACCGGAGTGCAACAGGTTAAAGAAACAAAACTTAGACCCTACAGAACTGAACAATTACAGGCCAATTTCAAAGCTTCCCTTCTTATCCAAAATGCTTGAGAAAGTAGTAGCCAAGCAATTAATTACATTCATAGAGAGAAATAAAATCTTAGTCACCTTCCAGTCTGGTTTCCACAAAATGCACTCCACCGAGACAGTGCTAATTAAAGTCTCCAGTGACATCATGATGGCAGCAGATTCTGGTCCTGGTGTTGTTGGATCTCACCACTGCTTTGGCACAGTGGACCACAATATATTGATAAATAGGATGAAGGACACGTTTAGTATTTCAGGATTAGTTCTGAAATGGTTCTCATCTTATTTAACTGACAGAGGGTTTTGTGTTTTGTTTAATGAGAAGATGTCAGAGGTTAAAGGACTTTCCTGTGGGGTTCCTCAAGGCTCAGTTCTGGTCCCTACTCTGTTTTGATTGTATTTAACCCCACTTGGCCAGATTATTAGTCAGTTTAAGGGTGTTTCTTACCCTTTTTACGCAGACACCATTCAGCTTTACTGCTCTTTTAAAGAAAATGAGCTGAACATTTTATCAAACTTAATTTCTTACCTGTCTGCCATTAACAAATGGTTAAACAATAACTTCCTACAATTAAATCTTAACAAGACAGAAACACTGACCATCGCTCCAGACAGTAAAATTCCTCTGATAAAGCAATGCTTAGGTCACCTAGGCTCTTCTGTCCAGCCCAGCTTGCGTAACCTGGGTGTTGTTTTTGACAATGCTATGTCACTGGACTGCCATGGTCGGCAACTAGTCAGAAATTGCTTTTTTCATCTAAGGAATATAGCAAAACTTAGATCTATGGTCTCAACACCTGAACTGGAAATGATCATTCATGCTTTTATCTCATCTCCCTTAGATTACTGTAATGCCTTTTTTATGTGTTTTAATAAAACTGCTGTTGACTGCCTTCAGACAGCGCAAAATGCAGCAGCTCGGCTTTTAACCCGGACGAAGAAAAGGGAACACATTTCCCCAATTTTATCGTCCCTTCATTGGTTGCCAGTTGCTTTTAGATTTCATTTTAAGATTTTAATCTTGACTTTTACAGCTCTTAATGGCCAAGCCCCCTCATACATCTCAGCCCTCTTGACTCCTTATGCCAAGACGCGATCACTAAGATCGTCAGACCAGAGACTCCTGGTGGTCCCTCGGACCAAGTTCAGAACCCGTGGAGATCAATCTTTCCAGGCCGCTGCACCACGGCTTTGGAACGCACTTCCCCTGTCCTTGCGCTGCCTTGAGTCTGTTGACTCTTTTAAGAAGGAGTTAAAAGCTCATTTGTTCAGACAGGCTTTTAGCTCTCATTGAATGGCTTTTATTTCTTCACCGTTTTCTTTTTTTTTTATCCCTATTAATATGTATATTTTATCTTATTTCTATTGATTTTAATTTCTGGGTATTTGTAAATTTTAACTTGCTGTGAAGCACTTTGTGATATATATCTGTGAAAAGTGCTATACAAATAAACTTTGCTTACTTGCTTGCTTGCTCAAAATAGACAATTTTTAAACAAAAGTAATACCTTTACCTGCTACCCAAAAAAGATCAATGAATGAATGAATGAATGAATGAAAGAAAAAAGTTGCATATTTACTAATATAACTTGGCTGATTTTACCATTATTAAGAGAGTCTTTAAAGCAAACCATGAGTAAAACAAATGGGAGCTTTGGCCGAACTTCCCTCTCTTAAATCAGCCCTTAGCATACCCGTGCAAAAGCTAAAGTCAAACAGTTTGTTAGCTCTGTGCACACATTTGTTTTGGTTTAGTGTATATTAGACGCTCAGCCTGCAACTAAACCAACTAAATACCTACTCCTGCACAACACAATGGTGGCACTACTGCAGGCTTCAGTGTGTAATTAATGCTTTCATTAAGTAACAATAAAGATAAATGGAAATCCTCTGAAAAACACACACACCTTGCCCCTAGAGGGGCGTTCTTTTTGCCTTCTTTTTTCCAGACCACCACAGTTAACTGACAAACAAAAGGAGATGAGTTCCTCTTGCATGGGCATGCATATGATAATTGCAGTGAGGAGGGAGAGATGCTTGACTTAAAGGGCGAACATTGGTGTCTAATGCCGAAGTAATGATGTGGTGGTGTGGGGGGGGAGTGGCGCTTCAAAGTCAGCTGAACAAAGTCTTCAGGGGCGGGGAAGTGGCATTGCTATGGTTTCTGTTTTTAAACGTATAAAAGGCTTTTGGGGAGGAAAAAACAGCATCAAATGCAACAGCCTATGTTGTTGACATCACCCCGAGTGTGCTCAGATTTACTGAACTTTCAGTACAACCTGGATGCAGATCCACCTGAGGATGATCATGTGTGAGTTTGGTGACCATTGGGGAAATTGCCTTGGAGGAGTAGCACGAAATAAGGCTGAACGGATGGTCGACAGACATGAGCTAAAAACAAATCTGTGCCTTAAAATCACTGAGTCATGCAAAAATAAATTGGTTAAAGATCTGTCACTGTAAATTTGAAATTTTTCCTGTAAATCTGCATGTTTCGTCTTGCAAATTTGTGTCTGTTTTAACTTTTTTCATATTTTTTTCTTTTTCTTAGAAATTTTCATTTTCTTGTAAATTAGGGAGGTCTTTCTTTTTAATTTATCTTTTCATAAATTTGAGACCCTTTTCAAGAAAAAAGTTTCAAATTTATGAGAAAAAACTAAGCAGAAAAAAGTTTTAAATTTCTGAGTAATAGTCATAAATTTAAAAGAATAAAGTTACAATTCACTACACAAACGTTTTAAAAATATACAATAGTCAGAAATTTGAAAGAAAAGTCAAAAATGTTATGAGAAATCTCCAACTTATGAGAAAATTAAGAATCCAGAGAGAAAGGTTTCATATTTATGTTAATTCATAAATGAATATTTTGTATTATTTTCTCAGAAACTGGCAACTTTTTTCTGATAAAATTGTTTTATTTTTTTAATTTGCTACCTTTTTCTCACAAATTTGCTACTTTTTCTTCTAAGATTGAGATTTTTCCCGTTATATTTTCAAAATACTTGAAATAAATTTTCAAGTTTTCTTCTCATAAATTTGCTGGGGGGGTTTTCTTGTAAATTTACAAATTTTTCACATATATTTTGAACCTTTTTCTCATAAAATTGAGATTTTTTTCCCGTAAATTTGCTACTTGTTTCTTCTAAATCTGTGACTTTTGTCCAATATATTTTCAAAATATTTCAAACTAATTTTTAACATTTTTTCTCATAAATCTGCCATTTTTTCTTGTGAATTTATAACTTTCTCTCATAAATTTTGAGCTTTTTTCTCCTAAAATTGAGGGGGGGGTTGCAAAATTGCTAGTTTTTTCATACTAAATTTTCAGCTTTTTCCTCACAAATTTGCAACTTTTTCTCAAGAATTTACAACTTTTTTCTTCTAAGTTTGTGACCTTTTGTTGTAAATTCATAACTTTTTTCAAAGTAAATATGCAACTTTTTGACTTCCGGTTATGGCTGCCACGTAGGATGGACGTGTCTCGCTCTGCTCTGCTCCTGGAAAAAAAAAAATCGGCAAATAACTCTCTCATTTGGGACAGAACGTATCCCAGCATTTGGGCGAAGATATGTCGGCGAAGCCTAAGGCTGGAAAACCAGGAAAAGGAAAAAGCGAGCCGCCGAAACAGTCCAAATTAACGGACTTTCAGGTCTGTGACGCAGTAAACAAAACTCCATATATGGCGGAGGAGGCTGGCAACGCTGCGATATCTGCGGGGAATGGCGCAGATGCGCTGATGGCTGCCATGAGTTCAATGAGAGCGGACTTTTCCTCTAGATTTGATGGGATTATGACAGCGTTGGAAGGAATAAGAAAGGAATTGGGTGACTGTGTAGAACGAACGGCGCAGATGGAGCTCCGTCTCGCTAGTGCTGAAGATGACGTCACCCGTCTTCAATTAAAGGTGCGCACTTTGGAAAAAAAAAAATAAATCTCTGGAAGATAATATTTTGGATTTGGAATCTCGGTCGAGACAGAATAATTTGAGGCTGGTGGGTCTTCCAGAGGAATCAGAAGGTCGGGACGTATGTTCCTTTCTGGAAAAGTGGATTCCGGAGGTGCTGGGCAGCGAGGAGTTGCAATCAGCAGTGGTTCTGGAAAAAGCACATCGTATTGGCCCACGGAGAGATAAGGGACCGCCGAGGACCTTAATTATGAAGTTTCTTAGCAACAGAGACAGGATGAAGATCTTCAACGCTGCACGAGCTAAAAAAGGAGAGATTAAACACCAGGACCAGCAGGTGCGGTTCTACCCAGATTTGGCCACAGGAATCCAGCAATTGAGGAAGCAGTTTGATCCCGTACGTAAGGAGCTGCGCAACCTTGGGATTCGTCATGGTGTAATCTATCCTGCGAGACTGCTGACCACGTATGAGGGCAGAACCCACATCTTCAAGACCCCAGAGGAGGCGCAGGAGTTCATCAAGAAGATCAAAGAAGAAGAAGAGACTGGTGGGAGCTAAGCATGAACAAAATATAAGGTAGAATAATTAAGCATTTGCAAAGGCATCTGACTGACTTGAAGTAAATAGTAAGTTTACAAAATATAGATTGGATTATATATTAAAAAAACAAAACAAAAACAAAACAAACAAAAAAAAAAAAACTATGATGTACAAAGTTGTTAAAAATTTTGGAGTTAAGTTGGAAAACTACAGAGGAGAGTTAATGTTACGTCATTAAAAGCAGTAGAGTTAGGGTGATTGGGAGGATGAAGAAGGAGTGGCTTAGGCTGTTCCCCGTGGGTGTGGAACGGTCGATGGCTATATCGGGAGACAGAATTTTTCTTTTGATTTTGGGGGGTTTGCCACAAGTGTGGGAAGGGGAAATTTGTTTGTGTGTAGTTTGTGGGATGAATGTTCAACCACTCATGTTTTTGCTTCTCTGTATGAGCATGTTTACACTGCAAGGTAATCCCAAACTCTCTATTGATCATGGACCAAAGTGTTAATCTTAATTTAACTTCATGGAATTGCAGAGGTCTACAAAATTTAAAAAAACTTAAACAAGTTATGAATAAAATAAAGGACATGGGTTCAAGAATTGTGTTTTTACAAGAAACTCATCTGATAGAGGAGGATGTTAAAAGAATTAGGAGTAGATGGCAGGGAAGTGTATTCACCTCTTCATTTTCATCCCGAGCCAGGGGAGTTATGACTCTCATACATAAATCAGTTCCTTTTCAAGTGAAAAATGTAATTGGAGACAAATTTGGAAGATATGTAATCATTCAAGGTTCTTTGCTATTAGAAAATATAAATCTTGTGAACTTATATGGTCCCAATATAGATGATCAGAAGTTCTTTGCTAATTTATTTCTCATCTTATCATCACTTACAGGGCAACATATAATAGCAGGGGATTTTAATTGTACATTGAATCCAGGTGTGGATAGATCAACAGGACTGGATTGTACGCACATTGGATGTAGGATGACTATTAATCATTTTATGAAAGAATTGAGATTGTTAGATATATGGAGAGAAATGAAACCACAAGTTAAAGCCTATTCTTGTTATTCCAGTACCTACAAGACATTCTCACGTATTGATTATTTTTTGATTTCCACAGAATTAAGGTCCAAGATTCAAAACTGCTTTTATGATAACATCGTGATCTCTGATCATGCACCCTGTTGTCTAATATATGTAGATAAAAAATTGACAAAGGAATCAGGTAGATGGCAATTTCAGCATAAATGGCTTCAGGATGAGGAATTTGTCAAGTATATAGAAAAACAGATAGACAAGTTCTTTGACATCAATACTACACAAACATCAGCATGTGTAAAGTGGGAGGCTTTCAAAGCTTTTATTAGGGGACATATTATTAGTTATACAGGATCAAAATCTAAGAAGACTCGAGAGGAGAGAGCTAAATTGGAACACAAAATAAAAAGTCTTCAGGAAAAAGTGTATGCAGGAAGTGACCCAAGGTTGGAGAATGAATTACTGATTTTGAGAGCTGAATACGACAAAAAATCAGCGAATAGAGCTGCCTCGAGTCTTCTAAGATTGAAACAATCTTTTTATGAACAAGGTGAAAAATCAGGAAAATTATTAGCATGGCAGATTAAACAATTGGAAATTAAAACACCAATTACCAGTATTATAAGTAATGGACAGGTAGTTATAGATCCTTTAGAAATTAATAGAGCCTTTAGAGATTACTATGAAAAATTATATGATACCAAAAATGAACCTGATTTAACAAAACTAAATGGGTTTTTGAACGAACTATCTATACCGTGTATACCAAATGAAAACAGGGAGATATTGGAGTCTAAAATTAGTCAAGAAGAAGTTGGGCTAGCCATTGATAATATGAAATCAGGAAAAAGTGCAGGACCAGATGGTCTTCCAGTTGACCTTTATAAAAAATTTAAGAATAAATTAATAAAACCTTTTTTGGAAATGGTTTTAGAAGCATTTCAAAATAATAATTTAGCATCATACATAAATAATGCCTTAATTATACTGCTGCCAAAACCAGGTAAGCCCTCTAATAAATGTGAAAATATGAGACCAATAAGCCTATTAAACGCCGACCTTAAGATAATCTGTAAAATTTTAGCAAGACGAATACAAGAAATTTTACCAAATATTATTAATCGAGAT
The DNA here is from genome assembly GCA_020510985.1 of Pholidichthys leucotaenia. Classification (NCBI taxonomy): domain Eukaryota; kingdom Metazoa; phylum Chordata; class Actinopteri; order Cichliformes; family Pholidichthyidae; genus Pholidichthys; species Pholidichthys leucotaenia. Next base: position 121,799,429 of record CM035836.1, on the reverse strand, counting down.
CAGAATGGCTTTATAAAGGGTAGACAAGGCTTCCATAATGTAAGAAGACTATTTAATATTATTTATTTTAATAAAGAAGCACCGGATACAGCTCTCCTATCATTGGACGCCGAAAAGGCCTTTGATAGAGTTGAATGGCCCTTTCTTTTTGAAGTCCTACAAAGGTTTGGACTTGGAAATAATTTCATAAAATGGGTTCAAATAATATACAATAATGCTACAGCAGAAATCCTAACAAATAACAATATTTCAAAACCAATAAAAATCAATAGAGGATGTCGACAAGGCTGTCCACTTTCACCTTTACTGTTTACTATGGCAATTGAACCTTTAGCGATAGCGATACGTTTACATTCACAAATATATGGAATTAAAGTTGGACCAACAGAACATAAAATCTCCCTGTACGCCGATGATATAATTTTGTTTATGTCGAATCTAAAAAAATCAATTCCAACCTTGTTGAATTTAATAAAGAATTTTGGGGAAATATCAGGATATAAAATAAATAAAACTAAATCTTCAATATTAATGCTAAATGAGACCCAGAGAAATTACCCAGCCCCTGAGGCAAATCAATTCAATGTTGTAAATCAGTTTAAATATTTAGGAATCCAAATTATGCCTAAGCTAGAATCAGTCGCCAGTGTCAACTATGAAGCCTTAATGTCAGATATCAATGAGTTAACTCAGAGATGGATGTCACTACCAATGTCGATGATCGGGAGAATCAATATACTTAAAAGTAATATTTTACCTAAAATACTTTATTTATTTCAATACATTCCCTTATCACCACCTTTAGATCTATTCTCAAGAATAAAAAAAAAGTTAGTGGAATTTATATGGAACAACAGGAGGGCTAGATTACGTCTGTCTTTATTATATTTACCATTTGATCGTGGAGGTCTGAAATGTCCAAATTTTATGTTGTATTATTGGTCGGCACAACTGAGGTCTATGACATATTATTTTTCATCAAATGATCTCCCTCACTGGACTGAAATGGAATCATACAATTTACCTTTACCTCTTCCCATATTCATATACTCAGATTCGGCAAAAAAATTACAAAAACAAGTTAAAAATCCATTTGTAAAGCATATGATCAAAATATGGTGTGAAGCTAAAAACTATTTAAAAGAACCACAGTTATTGTCACAATTTTGTCCAATATGGGGTAATCAATATTTTAAACCAGGGAGAGCGGACGCTGTATTTAAAGTATGGAATTTAAAAGGGATACAAAAGATTCAGGATTTATATTTGCCATGTGCAGACAACATAATGTCTTTTGAAGAGCTGAGGATCAAATTTAATCTCAATAGAACACATTTTTTTAAATATCTTCAACTTAGAAACTTTATTCGATCAAATCAAAATAAAGCTCTCACTCGACCTATTTATTCATCCTTGGAAAAAATGATGATGAAAGATAGTAAAAGAAAGGGTATTATTTCAGAGTTTTATAACTCATTGACACTATCTTCAAGTGAAAATTCACTGAAAAGATTAAACTACTGGAAAGAAGATCTGCAAATTGAAATTTCGAAGGAACAATGGGAATTGGCTTGTACAGAAGCTCAAACCAAATCAATAAATGCACGCCTTAAATTGATACATTTCAAATGGTTAATGCGGATGTATGTTACACCGGAGGAGTTAAATAGATATAACAAAAATATACCAGATACATGCACAAAATGCATGGAAAGTAAAGGAACCCTATTTCATTGTTTATGGGAATGTAGATTAATAAGAATGTTTTGGGAAGAGGTGAGGGTAACAATTGAAAAAATAATCTCAAAACAAATCATACTGAATCCTAAACTGTTTTTGTTGGGTCTGTACCCAGAAAAGCATAATTTTAATAAAAGTGAAAGAACATTCATAGACCTCAGTTTGCTTAATGCCAAAAAATGTATTGCACTATTATGGAAAAAGACTCATAGACCAGATGTGACTCAGTGGTTAAGACAGATGTTAACAAACCTTCCATTAGAAAGAATAACATATATACTGAAATCAAAGGAAATTGTGTTTGAGAATATATGGAGACCTTTTATTGATTATGTAAAAAATTTAAACATAACTCTTGAAGAAGAAGGTGAATGACGTGTGTGGACCTTGTAAATTCCAAACTGGTGAACATAATATGTATACTTATGTATTGGATTGTCTAGACTAAACAGAGGAGCATTGTTGAAGACTTGATTTTGTTGGTGGTTGTTGGTGTTTTTAGTGCATTTTTTTTTTTTTGTAGTACTTTAGCGTTAGTGTTTGATTGTTTGTATCATGTTTGTTAAAAAAAAAAAAAGGTTCAATAAAGATATTGTGGAAAAAAAAAAAATGCAACTTTTTTCATATCCAATCCAGTCCTTTAAAAACAACGATAGCTGACACAAAGTGCTGTACATTAAGGATAAATAAAATATAAAAACATAAAACATAAAAACAATAAAATACAGGTAAAAAAGTACAAAACAGCACAAACAAAACAGCAGTCATACAGTAGAGACAATAAGAACAAATAAAATCAATGTCTCAGACTGGGTCAAAAGCAAGAGAATAAAAATAGGTTTTAAGATGAGTTTTAAAATTGGACAGTAAAGAGGCCTGTCTGATGGAAAAAGGCAGATGGTTCCACAATATAGAAGCAGCAACAGAAAAAGCTCTGTCCCCTCTGAGCTTCCTCTTTGATTTTGGCATCTCCAGGAACAGCTGATCAGCTGACCAGAGAGACCGAGCAGGAGAATAAGGATGGAGCAGCTCAGAGAGGTAAGGAGGGGCAAGGCCATTTAATGATTTAAAAACAAATAAAAGAATTTTAAAATGCACCCTAAAATGCACAGGCAGCCAGTGAAGGGAAGCTAAAATGGGTGTAATGTGGTCCTTCTTATGTGTTACAGTTAAAAGGCGTGCAGTGGCATTTTGAACCAACTGGAGACGTGAGAGGGATGACTGACTGACTTCAAAATAAAGTGCAATACAGTAATCCAGCCAAGACATTCAATTCAATTCAATTCAACTTTATTTATATAGCGCCATTTCACAGCAACAGTCATCTCATAGCACTATCAACTGTAGGGGGAACCCCCACAGTTGCAGAAAGACCCCAGCAATCAGGCGATCCCCTGTGAGCAAGCACTTGGTGACGGTGGAGAGGAAAAACTCCCTTTTAACAGGAAGAAACCTCCAGCAGAACCAGGTTCAGGGAGGGGCAGTCATCTGCTGCGACTGGCTGGGGGGTGAGGGGATAGAGAAGAAGACATGATGAAGGCATGAATTACAGTTTCAAACTGCTGCTTTGAAAGGACTGGTTTAACCTTTGCCAGCTGCCTTAGATGAAAAAAGTTAGATTTGACTACTGCACTGATTTGAGGATCTGACTTAAAATCACTGTCCAACTTAAAACCCATATTAGTAATGGTTGGCTTAAACTGTACTAAGGGGCCCAAGTCAACAGGTGGGGACTCACTAGAACCACTGGGTCCAAACACCAACACTTCAGTCTTATTTTCATTAAAACTTGAGAAATTTAAGGCCATCCAATCTTTAATGTCATTAAGACATGCAAGGAGTGATTTTAAAGAAGAGGTCTCCTTCTGCTTTAATGGTGTATATATCTGAGTGTCATCAGTGTAACAGTGGAAGGAGATACCATGCTTTCTAAGAATAGACCCCAGTGGAAGTACTGTAGATAAAGGGGAAAAAAAAAAGCAGGGGCCCTAAAATTGAGCCCTGTGGGACCCCACATGACAGGGAAGCAGAGGAAGATTCAAAATCAGCAAGGCTTACACACATGGTTCCATCCATCAAGTAGGACCTGAACCATTCTAGAGCAGTACCACAAATACCCACAAGATGCTGCAGACAATATATTAAAATGTCATGGTCAATGTATCAAAGGCAGCAGTTAGGTCAAGCAGGATGACAATCACAAAATCACCAGAATCAGATGCCAGGAAGATGTCATTAAAAACCTTTATTAAAGCCAACTTTGTGCTTTGTAGGGTTTTAAATGCAGACTGGGACACCTCCAGGACATCATTCTCATCCAGAAAGGCCTTTAACTGAGAGCAAACTATTTTCTCTAATATTTTTGAAAGAAAAGGCAGCTTTGAAATAGGCCTAAAATTAGCCAACACAGTCTGATCAAGACCAGGTTTCTTTATCAAAGGTTTTACTACTGCATGTTTAAAATGTGCAGGAACCACATCGGAAGACAAACTGTTGTTTAAAATTGTTAAAACCAACTGACCTATACCAGATAAAACCTCTTTAAAAAAGCAAGGAGGAAGAACATCACAAGGGGAACTTGAGGGCTTAATATGACCAACCACATCCTCTAATTGCAACATTAAGTTTGCAACTTTTTCTCAAAAGTTTGCAACTTCTTCTCGTAAATATGCAACTTTTTCTTGTAAATTTGCTACTTTTTATAGCAAATTTGCATTATTTTTCTCATGGAGGACTGCTGAGGGTGAAAGGGACTAGCTTGCTGAGTAAAGAACAGAGTAATATGATGGGACAAGATCAACATAATAAAACAAGAAAAAGAAAAATTGAAAGACACAGTTGGAGGAGAAAAGCCAACAAAGGTGGAGAAACAGAATCTGAGCTCTAATCCCTTTGAAGGGCAAACAGGCCCAAGGGGAATGATGACATTAAGGAGCGGAGACCGGGCACGTCCAACATGCTAAGACGGTGTTCTCCCCGAGCAAAAATGATGCCCCACCTCAGCTCATCTTTGACAAGCCCTAAAGACCTTCACAAGCACGTCCCCGGGGAGTATATTTTCCTTAACACATCCCTACTGCTTCTATCTCCATCTGCAGCGTTGTTGCTTCAGTTAAAAAAAAAAAAAGATGAAGCAAAAGGACAAAGTGCGATAAACAAATGTGGATGGAATGTTAAGCTGTCTTTGTGCTCCCGGAGAACTTTGACCTCTTAGTTCACCGTGACCAATTGGAGGACAACCTGACAGCGTGTGCTTCGGTCAGAGAATGAGTGGATGCGCCAAGGTTAGGATGGGAAGGAGCAGGGCCATTTCTGGGGGTTTGGGGGCACTGTGCAAGACTCACTGTTGAGATGAACAGAAAAAAAATAAAACATTACATGGAATAAAAATGTAACCAGCATCCATGTGAACCATGCATATTTGCAAGAAGAAGTTGCAAATTTACAATAAGAAACAATAGCAAACTTACAATTAAAAAATGCAGTGCATTTATGGGGGGAGAGTAAATTTGCAAGAAAAAAGTTAGTTAAATATTTATTTTTAAAAAAAGACTTGCAAATTTATTTTTAAAGAAGTCAAATTTATGAGAAAAAAGTTTTAAATTTACAAGGACAAACTCAAGCTTTAATATGCAACTTTTTCTCGTCATATATTTGTGATTTTTCTGCAAATTTTGCAGAATTTTCCTTGGAAAGTTGTGGCTTTTTCCCTTGTAAATTCATGACATTTTTTACATCATAAATTTGATTTTCTTTCTAATTTATTCACACATTTTTTATTGTAAATGTGTGCATTTTTTACTAGTAAATTTTTTTTTTCCACAATATCTTTATTGAAACCTTTTTTTTTTTTTAACAAACATGATACAAACAATCAAACACTAACACTAAAGTACTACAAAAAAAAAAAAAAATGCACTAAAAACACCAACAACCACCAACAAAATCAAGTCTTCAACAATGCTCCTCTGTTTAGTCTAGACAATCCAATACATAAGTATACATATTATGTTCACCAGTTTGGAATTTACAAGGTCCACACACATCATTCACCTTCTTCTTCAAGAGTTATGTTTAAATTTTTTACATAATCAATAAAAGGTCTCCATATATTCTCAAACACAATTTCCTTTGATTTCAGTATATATGTTATTCTTTCTAATGGAAGGTTTGTTAACATCTGTCTTAACCACTGAGTCACATCTGGTCTATGAGTCTTTTTCCATAATAGTGCAATACATTTTTTGGCATTAAGCAAACTGAGGTCTATGAATGTTCTTTCACTTTTATTAAAATTATGCTTTTCTGGGTACAGACCCAACAAAAACAGTTTAGGATTCAATATGATTTGTTTTGAGATTATTTTTTCAATTGTTACCCTCACCTCTTCCCAAAACATTCTTATTAATCTACATTCCCATAAACAATGAAATAGGGTTCCTTTACTTTCCATGCATTTTGTGCATGTATCTGGTATATTTTTGTTATATCTATTTAACTCCTCCGGTGTAACATACATCCGCATTAACCATTTGAAATGTATCAATTTAAGGCGTGCATTTATTGATTTGGTTTGAGCTTCTGTACAAGCCAATTCCCATTGTTCCTCTGAAATTTCAATTTGCAGATCTTCTTTCCAGTAGTTTAATCTTTTCAGTGAATTTTCACTTGAAGATAGTGTCAATGAGTCATAAAACTCTGAAATAATACCCTTTCTTTTACTATCTTTCATCATCATTTTTTCCAAGGATGAATAAATAGGTCGAGTGAGAGCTTTATTTTGATTTGATCGAATAAAGTTTCTAAGTTGAAGATATTTAAAAAAATGTGTTCTATTGAGATTAAATTTGATCCTCAGCTCTTCAAAAGACATTATGTTGTCTGCACATGGCAAATATAAATCCTGAATCTTTTGTATCCCTTTTAAATTCCATACTTTAAATACAGCGTCCCCTCTCCCTGGTTTAAAATATTGATTACCCCATATTGGACAAAATTGTGACAATAACTGTGGTTCTTTTAAATAGTTTTTAGCTTCACACCATATTTTGATCATATGCTTTACAAATGGATTTTTAACTTGTTTTTGTAATTTTTTTGCCGAATCTGAGTATATGAATATGGGAAGAGGTAAAGGTAAATTGTATGATTCCATTTCAGTCCAGTGAGGGAGATCATTTGATGAAAAATAATATGTCATAGACCTCAGTTGTGCCGACCAATAATACAACATAAAATTTGGACATTTCAGACCTCCACGATCAAATGGTAAATATAATAAAGACAAACGTAATCTAGCCCTCCTGTTGTTCCATATAAATTCCACTAACTTTTTTTTTATTCTTGAGAATAGATCTAAAGGTGGTGATAAGGGAATGTATTGAAATAAATAAAGTATTTTAGGTAAAATATTACTTTTAAGTATATTGATTCTCCCGATCATCGACATTGGTAGTGACATCCATCTCTGAGTTAACTCATTGATATCTGACATTAAGGCTTCATAGTTGACACTGGCGACTGATTCTAGCTTAGGCATAATATGGATTCCTAAATATTTAAACTGATTTACAACATTGAATTGATTTACCTCAGGGGCTGGGCAATTTCTCTGGGTCTCATTTAGCATTAATATTGAAGATTTAGTTTTATTTATTTTATATCCTGATATTTCCCCAAAATTCTTTATTAAATTCAACAAGGTTGGAATTGATTTTTTTAGATTCGACATAAACAAAATTAGATCATCGGCGTACAGGGAGATTTTATGTTCTGTTGGTCCAACTTTAATTCCATATAATTGTGAATGTAAACGTATCGCTATCACTAAAGGTTCAATTGCCATAGTAAACAGTAAAGGTGAAAGTGGACAGCCTTGTCGACATCCTCTATTGATTTTTATTGGTTTTGAAATATTGTTATTTGTTAGGATTTCTGCTGTAGCATTATTGTATATTATCTGAACCCATTTTATGAAATTATTTCCAAGTCCAAACCTTTGTAGGACTTCAAAAAGAAAGGGCCATTCAACTCTATCAAAGGCCTTTTCGGCGTCCAATGATAGGAGAGCTGTATCCGGTGCTTCTTTATTAAAATAAATAATATTAAATAGTCTTCTTACATTATGGAAGCCTTGTCTACCCTTTATAAAGCCATTCTGATCTCGATTAATAATATTTGGTAAAATTTCTTGTATTCGTCTTGCTAAAATTTTACAGATTATCTTAAGGTCGGCGTTTAATAGGCTTATTGGTCTCATATTTTCACATTTATTAGAGGGCTTACCTGGTTTTGGCAGCAGTATAATTAAGGCATTATTTATGTATGATGCTAAATTATTATTTTGAAATGCTTCTAAAACCATTTCCAAAAAAGGTTTTATTAATTTATTCTTAAATTTTTTATAAAGGTCAACTGGAAGACCATCTGGTCCTGCACTTTTTCCTGATTTCATATTATCAATGGCTAGCCCAACTTCTTCTTGACTAATTTGAGACTCCAATATCTCCCTGTTTTTATTTGGAATACACGGTATAGATAGTTCGTTCAAAAACCCATTTAGTTTTGTTAAATCAGGTTCATTTTTGGTATCATATAATTTTTCATAGTAATCTCTAAAGGCTCTATTAATTTCTAAAGGATCTATAACTACCTGTCCATTACTTATAATACTGGTAATTGGTGTTTTAATTTCCAATTGTTTAATCTGCCATGCTAATAATTTTCCTGATTTTTCACCTTGTTCATAAAAAGATTGTTTCAATCTTAGAAGACTCGAGGCAGCTCTATTCGCTGATTTTTTGACGTATTCAGCTCTCAAAATCAGTAATTCATTCTCCAACCTTGGGTCACTTCCTGCATACACTTTTTCCTGAAGACTTTTTATTTTATGTTCCAATTTAGCTCTCTCCTCTCGAGTCTTCTTAGATTTTGATCCTGTATAACTAATAATATGTCCCCTAATAAAAGCTTTGAAAGCCTCCCACTTTACACATGCTGATGTTTGTGTAGTATTGATGTCAAAGAACTCATCTATCTGTTTTTCTATATACTTGACAAATTCCTCATCCTGAAGCCATTTATGCTGAAATTGCCATCTACCTGATTCCTTTGTCAATTTTTTATCTACATATATTAGACAACAGGGTGCATGATCAGAGATCACGATGTTATCATAAAAGCAGTTTTGAATCTTGGACCTTAATTCTGTGGAAATCAAAAAATAATCAATACGTGAGAATGTCTTGTAGGTACTGGAATAACAAGAATAGGCTTTAACTTGTGGTTTCATTTCTCTCCATATATCTAACAATCTCAATTCTTTCATAAAATGATTAATAGTCATCCTACATCCAATGTGCGTACAATCCAGTCCTGTTGATCTATCCACACCTGGATTCAATGTACAATTAAAATCCCCTGCTATTATATGTTGCCCTGTAAGTGATGATAAGATGAGAAATAAATTAGCAAAGAACTTCTGATCATCTATATTGGGACCATATAAGTTCACAAGATTTATATTTTCTAATAGCAAAGAACCTTGAATGATTACATATCTTCCAAATTTGTCTCCAATTACATTTTTCACTTGAAAAGGAACTGATTTATGTATGAGAGTCATAACTCCCCTGGCTCGGGATGAAAATGAAGAGGTGAATACACTTCCCTGCCATCTACTCCTAATTCTTTTAACATCCTCCTCTATCAGATGAGTTTCTTGTAAAAACACAATTCTTGAACCCATGTCCTTTATTTTATTCATAACTTGTTTAAGTTTTTTAAATTTTGTAGACCTCTGCAATTCCATGAAGTTAAATTAAGATTAACACTTTGGTCCATGATCAATAGAGAGTTTGGGATTACCTTGCAGTGTAAACATGCTCATACAGAGAAGCAAAAACATGAGTGGTTGAACATTCATCCTACAAACTACACACAAACAAATTTCCCCTTCCCACACTTGTGGCAAACCCCCCAAAATCAAAAGAAAAATTCTGTCTCCCGATATAGCCATCGACCGTTCCACACCCACGGGGAACAGCCTAAGCCACTCCTTCTTCATCCTCCCAATCACCCTAACTCTACTGCTTTTAATGACGTAACATTAACTCTCCTCTGTAGTTTTCCAACTTAACTCCAAAATTTTTAACAACTTTGTACATCATAGTTTTTTTTTGTTTGTTTGTTTTGTTTTTGTTTTGTTTTTTTAATATATAATACAATCTATATTTTGTAAACTTACTATTTACTTCAAGTCAGTCAGATGCCTGTGCAAATGCTTAATTATTCTACCTTATATTTTGTTCATGCTTAGCTCCCACCAGTCTCTTCTTCTTCTTTGATCTTCTTGATGAACTCCTGCGCCTCCTCTGGGGTCTTGAAGATGTGGGTTCTGCCCTCATACGTGGTCAGCAGTCTCGCAGGATAGATTACACCATGACGAATCCCAAGGTTGCGCAGCTCCTTACGTACGGGATCAAACTGCTTCCTCAATTGCTGGATTCCTGTGGCCAAATCTGGGTAGAACCGCACCTGCTGGTCCTGGTGTTTAATCTCTCCTTTAGCACGTGCAGCGTTGAAGATCTTCATCCTGTCTCTGTTGCTAAGAAACTTCATAATTAAGGTCCTCGGCGGTCCCTTATCTCTCCGTGGGCCAATACGATGTGCTTTTTCCAGAACCACTGCTGATTGCAACTCCTCGCTGCCCAGCACCTCCGGAATCCACTTTTCCAGAAAGGAACATACGTCCCGACCTTCTGATTCCTCTGGAAGACCCACCAGCCTCAAATTATTCTGTCTCGACCGAGATTCCAAATCCAAAATATTATCTTCCAGAGATTTTTTTTTTTTTTCCAAAGTGCGCACCTTTAATTGAAGACGGGTGACGTCATCTTCAGCACTAGCGAGACGGAGCTCCATCTGCGCCGTTCGTTCTACACAGTCACCCAATTCCTTTCTTATTCCTTCCAACGCTGTCATAATCCCATCAAATCTAGAGGAAAAGTCCGCTCTCATTGAACTCATGGCAGCCATCAGCGCATCTGCGCCTCCCCCCGCAGACATCGCACCGTTGCCAGCCTCCTCCGCCATATATGGAGTTTTGTTTGCTGCGTCACAGACCTGAAAGTCCGTTAATTTGGACTGTTTCGGTGGCTCGCTTTTTCCTTTTCCTGGTTTTCCAGCCTTAGGCTTCGCCGACATATCCTCGCCCAAATGCTGGGATACGTTCTGTCCCAAATGAGAGAGTTATTTGCCGATTTTTTTTCTCCAGGAGCAGAGCAGAGCGAGACATGTCCGTCCTACGTGGCAGCCATAACCGGAAGTCTTTTACTTGTAAATTTAAAAAAAAACTTCTTTAAAATTTGTTGTTTTTTGGAACATTTACTATTATTTTTTTCCACAGTATTTTTTATTGAACCTTTTTTTACAAACATGGCACAAACAATCAAACACTAACACTAAAGTAATTTAAAATTAAAAAAAAAAACACTAACTACAAAAAAAAAAATAAAAATGTACTAAAAACACCAACAACCATTAACAAAGGCAAGTCAACAACAATGCTCCTCTGTTTAGTCTAGGTAATCTATTACATAAGAATACATAATATACATTCACCAATTTGGAATTTGCAAGGTCCACACATATCATTCACCTTCTTCTTCAGAAGTTATGTTTAATTTCTTTACATAATCAATGAAAGGTCTCCATATATTCTCAAACACATTTTCCTTTGATTTCAGTATGTATGTTATTCTTTCTAGTGGAAGGTTTGTTAACATCTGTCTTAACCACTGAGTCACATCTGGTCTATGAGTCTTTTTCCACAATAGTGCAATACATTTTTTGGCATTAAGCAAACCGAGGTCTATGAATGCTCTTTCACTCTTATTAAAGTTATGTTTTTCTGGATACAGACCCAACAAAAACAGTTTAGGGTTCAATGTGAATTGTTTTGAAATTATTTTTTTAATTGTTACCCTCACCTCTTTCCAAAACATTCTGATTTTTCTACATTCCCATAAACAGTGAAATAGGGTTCCTTTACTTTCCATACATTTTGTGTATGTATCTGGTATGTTTTTGTTATATCTATTTAACTCCACTGGTGTAACATACATCCACATTAACCATTTAAAATGTATCAGTTTAAGACGTACATTTATTGATTTGGTTTGAGCTTCTGCACAAGCCAATTTCCATTGTTCCTCTGAAATTTCAATTTGCAGGTCTTCTTTCCAATAATTCAGTCTTTTCTGTGAGTTTTCACTTGAGAATAGTGTCAATGAGTTATAAAACTCTGAAATAATACCCTTTCTATTACTATCTTTCGTCAAAATTTTTTCCAAGGATGAATAAGTAGGTCAGGTGAGAGCATTATTTTGATTTGATCCAATAAAATTTCTAAGCTGAACATATTTAAAAAAACATTTACTATTATTACTGACTGTTTTAGGTTTTATTAGGTTGAGAAAAGGTAAAAGATTTATGTGGGGAAAAAAATTCATTCAGATTTTCTCATAGGTTCATGATTTTTTTTCCATTAAAAACTCTCACTTTTTTTGTAAACTACTAAATTCGGCTGTCAATAGTAATAGCAAATGTACAAAAAGCCAAAGATATTTAAAAGAAAATTCTTAAATTAATTAGCAAAAACATATACATTTACAATAAAAAAAATGCATCTCATTGAGAAAAAAATTCAAATTTATATGGGAAAAAGTCACAAATTACCAATGAAAAAGGTGCATATATAAATGGGCAAACAAATGAGGAAAATTAACAAGTAAAACGTAATTTTTTTAGAAAAGTCACAAGGTTACAATAAAAAAATGGTCACAAAATTGCAAAAAAAAATTTTAATAAATTTATGATGGAAAAAGTAGCAAATTTATCCAGAAAATGCTGCAAAATCTATGAAGAAAAACCCATAAATAGGAATGAAAATTCTCAAATTTGCAAGAAAAGTTTAAAATTTTAGAGGAAAAAAGCAGTCAGTTCACAAAGGAAAAAAGTAAATCCCTTCACTCTTTCTCTGACATCTCTGTGCTTCTTAAAACCACAAACTTCTCTCGTTTTTCCTGCGGTTCACTACAGATGAACAGAAAGATGCCTACAAACCTTTATTGAAGCGCAGCAGGCCAGCAGTGAAACAAATCAGGATTTGGCCAGAGAGTGCAACCTCTGCACTGAAAGACTGTTTTCTGCACACAGACTGGGAGGTCTTCAAAATAGCAGCCTCCCAGGAAGACAAGACAGATGTGGAGGAGTATGCTGAAACGGTCACCAGCTACATCGCGAAGTGCACAGAGGATGTCACTACAGTGAAGACCATCACTATGCGGGGTAACCATAAGCCCTGGATGACCGCAGAGGTGCGCTCGCTGCTTACAGCCAGAGATGCAGCCTTCAGAGCGAAGGACAGGATCGCCCTCCGCTCAGCCAGGTCTGCGCTATCAAAGGGAATTAAGACGGCGAAGCGTGCCTATGCGGAGAAAATCCAGGGACACCTCTGTGACACTAGGAACACCAAGCAGATGTGGCAGGGAGTTCGGACACTGATGGGCTATAAGTCTAGGCAGGGGGTCGATGATGACGATGCTTCGCTTCCAGACAGGCTCAACGACTTCTTTGCACGTTTTGAAGCATCAAACCCGACAACAAGAGGGAGGGCTGGCCCATCCCCACCATCGGTCGGTCGGACCAGCTTTCACCATAAACACAGCGGACACACGGAAGACCCTAACCAATGTCAACCCACGTAAAGCTGCAGGTCCAGACAACATCCCAGGACATGTGCTCCGAGACTGCGCAAGCGAGTTGGCGGATGTCCTGACTGACATTTATAACATCTCCCTGAGTCAGGCCATCGTTCCCAGATGCTTCAAGACCTCTATCATAGTACCGGTGGCAAAGAAACAAGTTGTGTCCTGTCTGAATGACTATCGTCCTGTTGCACTAACACCAATTGTGATGAAGTGTTTCAAACGACTCGTCAAACCACACATTACAGCCTGCCTCCCTGCATCACATGACCCGCTCCAGTTTGCATATCGTTCAAACCACTCCACGGAGGATGCTATAGTCACCACCCTGCCCTCTGTCATCACCCACCTGGATCAGAAAGACACCTACGCCAGACTCCTGTACATTGATTTCAGTTCAGCATTCAACACCATTATTCCCCAGAGACTGATGGAGAAATTACTCCTTCTTGGTCTGAACACCGCCACATGTCTCTGGATCCTGGATCCTCTGGGCTGCACGGTGGCGCAGTGGTTAGCACTGCGGCAGCACAGTTTACCCTTGGCCGGGGGATCGTGGGGATCGTGGGATCGTGGGTTCGATCCCAGCCCCCGACCAACAGTGATCTGTGTGGAGTTTGCATGTTCTCCCCGTGTATGCGTGGGTTTACCCCAGGATTTCTCCGGTTTCCTCCCACATGCCAAAAACATGCAGGTTAGGTTAATTGGAGACTCTAAAGTGGCCCTAGGTGTGAATGTGTGTGTGAATGGTTAAGGGATAGCGCCGTATCGTGGCTGCTTCATCCATCCAGGTGGTGGATGACCCTCAATTTCCCCTCTGGGGATCAATAAAGTATAAAGTATACTAAAAAAATCCTGGATTTCCTGACTGAGAGACCTCAGTTTGTCCGGGTTGGAAACAACATCTCCAACTCTGTCACGCTGAGCACCGGATCCCCTCAAGGCTGCGTACTCAGTCCACTGTTGTTTACACTTCTAACACATGATTGTGTATCCAGACACGAGGGGAACCAGATTATTAAGTTTGCAGACGACACCACGGTGGTGGGACTTATTCAGAGGGATGAGGAATCAATGTACAGGGAAGAAGTTGAGAGACCTGGAGGGCTGGTGCAGGGAGAACAACCTGGTGCTCAACGTGTACAAAACAAAGGAGATGATTATCAACTTCCAGCGGTCACAGCCTGAACACGTCCCCCTCAGCATCAGCGGCCATTCAGTGGAGACAGTGGAGAACATCAAGTTCCTCGGAGTGCTGATCTTGCAGGACCTGACCTGGAGCAAGAATTCCTTGGGGATTAGGAAGCGGGCCCAGCAGAGACTGCACTTCTTGAGGAAACTCAAACAGGCCTCTCTCCCCATCTGCATCCTCAGGACCTTCTACAGAGGTGTGGTGGAGAGTGTTCTGACGTACTGCATTGCTACATGGTACTCCAGCTGCAGTATGTCAGACAAAAAAGCCCTGCAGAGGATAGTTAAGGGAGCTGAGAGGGTAACTGGAGTCTCCCTCCCCTCTGTCCAAGAACTTTTTCAGAACCGTTGCAGGAGCAGGGCACTGAACATTGTCAAGGACTGTTCTCACCCTCTGCATAAACACTTTGAACTTCTGCCATCTGGCAAACGATTCCGGAGCATCAGAGGCAGAACCACCAGACTGATTAACAGCTTCCTTCCACAAGCTGTTAGATTGCTGAACAGCTGATATGCAATCTCTCATACATATTACTGCACCTATGGACATTATGTATATTATTTGTATATTATAGTTCTGGTTAGTTTTCAAGTATGTCTCAGGGATGTGTGAATGGATGTGGTGGGGCGGGGGTGAGGGTGAGGGTGTGTGTGAGTGTGTCTTAAATTATGTTCTTTTACTTGTATGGATGCCAGAGAAACGCAATTTCATCTTGCCTGCACTACAGTTGTACAGTATGTACAGCAATATGACAATAAAGGTTGATTTGATTTGATTTGATTTTGAGATAAGCTGCATGTGCATGCTGCCGAAACATAAAAAACACAATGAGCCTGTGTGCCTTTTTAAACAGTCTAATGGTGGGTATTTCCCTGTGAAAAAACACTCCCAACGTGTCTTTCATCCCACCTGCACTGACACACAGAGGTACGAGGTTTTATGGGGAAGGGGAAACATGCATGGGTGCCTGCAGCCACCGCACAGGCAGCCCAGTCTTAACGGTGGGCGTGGGAGAGGCGCAGCTTTTGAATTCTGCATTATCTGGCTTGATAGGTTTCCTAATGCACTTAGTCATGAGGTATTCCTCTCAGAAAGGGAAGCAGAGGAAAACCAAAATTTTCAACATTTTTTCTCAAAAATTTGCTGGGCTTTTTTACAACTTTTAAAACTTTTTTGTTACAAAAATTAGTTTTTTTTTCCTTGTAAATTTACAACTTTTTTCATAGTAAATTTGCAGTTTTTTCTTGTAAATTTGTGACTTTTCTTGTGTATTTTTTAAATATTTAAAATAAATTTTATACATTTTTTCTTGTGAATTTACAACTGTTCTCATAAAGTTTGAACTTTTTTTCATAAAATTGAGATTTTTTTTCCTGTAATCTTTTTTCTCACAAATTTGCTACTCTTCGTTTGTAAATTTACAGCTTTTTCGGAGTAAACTTGCAATTATTTCTCGTAAATTTGCTACTTTTTTCATAGTAAATTTGCAGCTTTTTCATAATAAATTTGCAACCTTTTTCATAGCAAATGTGACACCTTTTTCTTGTAAATTTGCAACTTTTTTCATAGTAAATTTGTAAATTTTTTTCAAATAAAAAAACGTATGGTCAGAAAATTGCCAAAAAAAAAAAGTTTGTGAGTTTATGACAAAAAAGGAACACATTCATTCAGGAAAAAGTGCAAAACCTGTGAAGAAAAAGCCATTAACATGGGGTGAAAATTTTCTCAAATTTGCAAGGAAAGTTTCAAATTTTAGAGAAAAAAGTAGTCAAGCAGAGGAAAAATGGAAAGTGCTTTGAACACAGGCAACAGAATGAAGAAGAAAGTATGAAACTCCTCCTGACAGATCTCTGGATTTCAAAACGACACTAGAATTTTTTTGTAAATTCATCCCAACACTTTGTGTTTAGGTGTAGAAACCTGTGAGAATGTAAACCACGTTAGAGCCAGGACCAGTCCCATCTACACATCCCAGCACTGATGCTAATGACCAAAGTTTCTGACCACCATTAAAGCACCCAGTTCCGAAAAATGAATCCAGCCAGCTTCAGAGGACTCGTCTTACAGTCTTGGCTGCAAATGCATAATCCCCAATTTCCAATGACTGCAGCTGCAGTCCGTTGCAGCTGCAATGCAAATAGTTCCCATGCTTATCAATGTTCCAGTCTCCACCTGATACAGTGCAATGGAATGGATGGCAAAAAATATACAAGAAGTCTATTTCTGGCAGATATCACATCCATTATGCAAGGAAATGCTGTGAAATTTAGTGTATTTATTAACTGTTTTTTCATTAAAAAACTATTCAAGGACTACCATTATTTTCTGAGATCTACTTCTTCACCACTGCATGAAAGAAGATAAAAACTTTGACATCACATACAAACACTTCACAGAATTAAAATTGACAGGCTGGTTACGCATTATTAAAGCACACAAGAATCCACATTGACAACATTGTTATCACATGACTGTGATCGGTATCTCTTGAGCTCTCGTGTTATTTTATAAAATTCTTGTGTGATGTTGTCATGCAAACTTTGTTCTGATCCGTGCCACATCCAAACCCAACCGTAGCTGGTGGGGAGTGATGGGGGGGGGGGGGGGGGTGCAACTGCAGACAGTGGAAATTGGGGTGTAAGATGGCATTCTGAGTTTGTCCACCAAGCATGCAATATTCGGAAACGGTGTATAACAGGCAGAGTTTGTACAGGTGGGCAGGCTAACACTGAGAAACAGCTCATTTATAAAGTTGGCTTTCCAGTACCACCTAATAAATGTATGACAATATCTTGTTGAGGTGGAGAAAGTGCTAATTTTGTCTGACTAATAAATGAGTCCCTTCCACAGCATGTGGGACATGTATGGGCCAGAGCTCATCTCCATTTCTAAGGCCCTAAGCTACACAGCTATTGAAGGAAGTGAAAACTACAGTGTGTTGGGGGGGGGGGGGGCAGTCCTCTGGTAGTGTGTTACAAACTTCAAATTAATTTTTGATATGCATGAGCCTGCCCATGAGCTGAATGACAGCTACCACCATCCCCCCACACAGCCTGTAGTGACCAGCCTGACCAGGGGTTACCATCCAAACTGTACCTGTCACGCCGCGCCATTCATCAGCGGCGCCACCTGCTCACGCACCTGACAATCATCAGCGGCGAGGGATAAAGGCCGTCTCGCCCGGAGGCTCGGCCTGAAGCCGTCAGACTTCGTCCCTCACCGTTGTGAGCTACTTCTCTCTTCAGCAAACATTATTTGGGTAAGAACCCTTACCTCTCTTTCCCAGTCTGCTCCCCTGTGCACAGGTGGATTCCCCGGCGGCGGACATCTCCACTCCATCGCCCATTCCTCGCTGCTGTACGGAGCTCTCCAGGTGGCTGTCTTCCGGGCTTCGCCCCCTTGTTGTGCCAGCTATCCTGACAATCCAAGTAAGTCCTTCTCTTGCGATAAATCCCTCCTGTGTTGGTGTATGCCCGTCACCCTCTCCCTGTGCTCTCTCCATAGGGTTGCTCGGCTGAACGGTCACCTGCCTCTGTGCCTGAAGCAGACGCCATCACCAACACATTTACACCCCGCAGACACGCACTCATTCACTCCTGCTGTTAATAAACTCTTTGAACTACTCTAAGCCTGTGTGTGTGCGTCTCCTGAGCCGTGCGTTATGTCAGTACGGCTTCAGCAGAGCGGCTCGGCGGACGGCGGGCTCGCACACCGGCTTACCACTCTCGAGGCTAGAGTGGATCAAATAGCTTATCAACAGCAGGTTATCCTGAATCAATTGTTAACTATCACTGGCCGATTGGACCGCCTGGACCCCCAGCAGCCGTTCCCCCCGGCTCCTCAGGGTGGCGCAGCTCCTGCTGTTCCGGTGGCCGTCCAGCCAGCTCCGGTGGCACCGGCCCGACTCACACCGATTCCGACCCCCGCTCGCTTTAGCGGAAAGCTCGGCGGAGCGCGGGGGTTTGTGATGCAGTGCGAGTCCGTGTTTGACCGTGTGCCCGGAGACTTCCCCTCAGATCACAGTCGAATCGGCTACATAGGGAATCTCCTGGAGGGGCGCGCTTTAACTTGGGCCTACGCTATTATGGCGAGACCCAGTTATGCCACCCTCACCTATGCCGAGTTCGTGAGGCGCTTCCTAGAGGTGTTCGATCATTCTCGTTCCGAGGCGGTCCAGGTCGATCGGCTTCTCGCTCTCCAGCAGGGAAACCGGTCGGCCGCGGATTATGCCATCGAATACCGGGTAGCGGCGGAGGAATTGGGCTGGGAGGAGCGCTCCCTCTGCGGCCTGTTCCTCCGCAGCCTCAATAGTGATCTGAGGGATGAACTGGCTGGACGGGATATCCCTGGAACGTTAGCGGAGCTAACCTCACTGGCAATCAGCTTGGACAACAGGCTGCGCGAGCGCTCCTCAGGACGGAAGCCGTCTGCTTCTCGCCCTCGGGGAGCCCCGCTACGCCTGCCCCAAGCTCGCCCCCTGGCGACGCCGCCACCATCGTGCCCCGAGGAGTCGGAGCCGATGGTGACGGGCTGGGCAAAGCTCTCCCCGGCAGAGAAACAGCGCCGCCGTGAGTTGGGTCTCTGCATGTATTGCGGAGACAGTCAACACACGGTAGAGCTTTGCCCACAAAAGCCAAACGGCGGGGTCCGCGAGTCACTGTAGGGGGCCTCGCGGACGTCAATCGGCAAAGTCCCCTCACCCAATTAAAGCTGCCCATCCGTTTCTGCCACAATCCCACTGGGCACCTCACCCACACACTGGTGGATTCGGGCGCAGAGGGCAGCTTCATTTCACAAGGCCTGGCAACCCGATTGGGCATCCGCTGTCAGGCATTAAAACACCCCATCTCCCTGGTCCATCTCTCCCGTGCCTCCCTTGGGAGAGTTTCTCACCAAACCATGCCTGTCCCAGTCATCATCTCAGGGAACCACCGGGAGGAGATGGTATTTTACGTCCTGCCCAACTCTGTGTCGCCCGTCATCCTGGGGTATCCCTGGCTACGCCTCCACAACCCTGTCCTGGACTGGAGGTCAGCTGGGGTATCGGCGTGGAGTACCTTCTGTATGGGCACCTGCCTTCAGTCCGCTGCCTGCTCCCCGTCCGCGGCTCCCCCTGTGGCGGATACAGCACCTCCGGACCTGTCGCTGGTGCCTCCAGAATTTCACGACCTGGGTATGGTATTTAGTAAATCGAAAGCTATGTCTCTTCCCCCGCATCGACCCTATGACTGTGCTATCAACTTCCGCCAGGGGGCTCTCCTGCCTTCTGGTCGGCTCTACAGCCTGTCGGCGCCGGAGAAGGAGACCATGAATACTTACCTGAAGGAATCACTGAGCGCTGGGATTATTCACCCATCGTCGTCACCCGTGGGGGCAGGGTTTTTCTTTGTCGGGAAAAAGGACGGATCCCTCCGCCCCTGCATAGACTACCGAGCGCTAAATGACATCACTGAGAGGGACCGTTACACCCTGCCCCTCATGGACACTGCCTTTCACTCCCTCCAGGGGGCGACCTGGTTTACCAAGCTGGATTTACGCAGCGCTTACCACCTCGTCCGGATCCGGGAGGGAGATGAATGGAAAACAGCCTTCCGTACCCCGAACGGCCACTTTGAGTATCTTGTCATGCCGTTCGGGTTGACCAACGCTCCTGCCGTCTTTCAGCGCCTCATTAATGACGTCCTCCGGGATTTCATCGGCCTCTTCGTGTTCGTCTACCTGGACGACATTCTTATCTTCTCCAGGTCCAGGGACGAGCACCAGGTCCATGTGAGGCGGGTCCTCCAAAGACTGCTGGAGAATCGTCTGTACGTGAAGGCTGAGAAATGCGAATTCTACGCTAGGACCACATCCTTCCTGGGATTCATCATCGCTCAAGACCAGGTGCTCCCAGACCCAGAGAAGGTGAAGGCGGTGGTGGAGTGGCCTACTCCCGCATCCCGGAAGCAGGTGCAACAATTTGTTGGCTTCGCCAATTTTTACCACCGCTTTGTCCCAAATTTCAGCTCGATCGTCGGACCGCTGACCCGCCTCACGTCCCCGAAGGTCCCGTTCCGGTGGACTGAAGAGGTCGCTGCTGCCTTTAAGGCGCTGAAGGCGGAGTTCTCCTCCTCCCGGGTCCTTCGCCAGGTCGACCCCGCGCTGCAGTGCATTGTGGAGGTGGACGCATCGGACACGGGAGTGGGAGCAGTATTATCCCAGCGGTCACCTGACGATGGCGCCAAACGACCTTGCGCCTTCTTCTCCCGGCGCCTGTCCCCGGCGGAGAGGAACTACGATGTGGGGGACAGAGAGCTCCTGGCCATCAAACTCGCCTTACAGGAGTGGCGCCACTGGCTAGAGGGGGCGGACCTGCCGTTTGTGGTCCTGACGGACCATAAGAACTTAGAATACCTACGATCTGCCAAGCGCCTGAATGCCCGCCAGGCGCGCTGGTCTTTGTTCTTCGCCAGGTTCCGCTTTTCAATCACCTTCAGGCCAGGCTCCAAGAACGGCCTGCCTGACGCCCTCTCTAGGCAGTTCACCCCCGTGGAGGCTGAGGAGACGCCCCACACTATCCTGCCCAGGTCGTGCGTCGTGGGAGCCATCTCTTGGGACATTGAAGACAAGATCCGGAAGGCGCAGGAGGTGGAACCTGATCCTGGCGGCGGACCTGAGGGAAGACTGTTCGTCCCATCTGCGGTCCGAGGAGAGGTCATCCACTGGCTCCACACCTCCCGGCTCACCTGTCATCCCGGCACCTCTCGGATGATCAGCCTCCTCCAACGGTCCTTTTGGTGGCCAGGCCTGCGGAGGGATGCAGCCCGCTACGCCCGGGCTTGCCCAATCTGTGCCACCAGCAAGTCGGGAAATGCCCCTCCAGCGGGTCTGCTCCAGCCTCTGCCCGTCCCCGGCAGGCCCTGGTCGCACATCGCACTGGATTTTGTCACCGGACTCCCCGTTTCCAACTCCTTTGACACCGTCCTGACCATCGTGGACCGTTTCTCCAAGGCGGCACACTTCGTCCCCCTGCGAGGTCTCCCTACCGCCCTGGAGACGGCGGGCCTCCTCGTCCAACACGTAGTCAGGCTGCACGGGATTCCGGTGGACGTGGTCTCGGACCGGGGCCCCCAATTTTCATCCGAGGTTTGGAAATCCTTTTGTAACGCCATCGGAGCCAAGGTGAGCCTCTCCTCCGGCCATCACCCCCAGTCTAACGGGCAGTGTGAGAGGACCAATCAGGAGCTGGAGGCTGCACTCCGCTGTGTTACCAGATCCAAGCCGACGTCTTGGAGCAACCATCTCGCCTGGGTGGAGTATGCCCACAACACCGCCCGCTCTTCTGCAACGGGGATGTCCCCCTTCAAGGCGTCCCTGGGTTACGACCCCCCGCTGTTTCCAGCGCAGGAGAGCGAGGTAACTGTCCCCTCTGTTCGGGCGCACCTTAGGCAGTTCCGCTCCACCTGGGCTGCCGCGCGTCATGCGCTTTTACGCACAGCGGAGCGCAACAGGACCGTGGCGGACCGGCACAGACGACCTGCCCCGGCGTACAGAGTTGGGCAACTCGTGTATGTGTCTACCCAGGACGTCACATTAAAAGGCGAGAGGAGGAAGCTGGCACAGCGGTTCATGGGTCCCTTTCCCATCACCCGGATCATCAACCCGGTGGCTGTGCGCGTGGCTATTCCCCCCTCCCTCCGCATCCATCCCACTTTCCACGTGTCGAAGGTGAAACTGGCAGTCACCGACCCCCTTTGCCCTCCTCCTGCAGCGCAACCCGCGCCCCGGATGATTGGTGGCCATCCGGCCTGGTCCGTCTCCTCCATCCTGGACTCCCAGCGCCGAGGTCGTGGGTTGCAATACTTGGTGGACTGGGAGGGCTATGGGCCCGAGCATCGACAATGGGTGCCCCCGTCGTTTGTGTTGGACCCATCGCTCATCGCGGATTTCCACCGAGCACACCCGGATAAGCCATCGCCAGGAGGCGCTGCTAGAGGGGGGAGTACTGTCACGCCGCGCCATTCATCAGCGGCGCCACCTGCTCACGCACCTGACAATCATCAGCGGCGAGGGATAAAGGCCGTCTCGCCCGGAGGCTCGGCCTGAAGCCGTCAGACTTCGTCCCTCACCGTTGTGAGCTACTTCTCTCTTCAGCAAACATTATTTGGGTAAGAACCCTTACCTCTCTTTCCCAGTCTGCTCCCCTGTGCACAGGTGGATTCCCCGGCGGCGGACATCTCCACTCCATCGCCCATTCCTCGCTGCTGTACAGAGCTCTCCAGGTGGCTGTCTTCCGGGCTTCGCCCCCTTGTTGTGCCAGCTATCCTGACAATCCAAGTAAGTCCTTCTCTCGCCATAAATCCCTCCTGTGTTGGTGTATGCCCGTCACCCTCTCCCTGTGCTCTCTCCATAGGGTTGCTCGGCTGAACGGTCACCTGCCTCTGTGCCTGAAGCAGACGCCATCACCAACACATTTACACCCCGCAGACACGCACTCATTCACTCCTGCTGTTAATAAACTCTTTGAACTACTCTAAGCCTGTGTGTGTGCGTCTCCTGAGCCGTGCGTTATGTCAGTACCATGATGAAAATAATTTTAACATACCGCTTTATGGAAATCACAACACACTTTAGTGGAAGCTCAAAAACAATTGAACATGCCTATGAATAACATTAAAACAGTTACATTTTTTGCCAGGAAAATGGTGGCATTTACGGCACATATACAGTGGATACAAAAAGTCTACACACCCCTGTTCAAATGCCAGGTTTTTGTGATGTAAAAAAATGAGACCAAGGTAAATCATTTCAAAACTTTTTCCACCATTAATGTAACCTATAACCTGTACAACCCAATTGAAAAACAAACTGAAATCTTTTAAGAGGAAAAATAAAAAAAAATACAATAACCTGTTTGCATAAATATGCACACCCTGTTATAACTGGGGATGTGGCTGTGTTCAGAATTAATCAATCACATTCAAACTCATGTTAAATGGGAGCCAGCACACACCTGCCACCATTTAAAATGCCTCTGATTAACCCCAAATAAAGATCAGCTGTTCTAGTAGGCTTTTCCTGACATTTTTGGAATGACCTCTTACAGCACAAGCCATGGTCTGCAGAGAGCTTCCAAAGCATCAGAGGGATCTCTTTGTTCAAAGGTATCAGTCAGGAGAAGGGTACAAAAGAACTTTTTGGCCATAATTTCAAAAGGTATATTTGGTGCAAACAACACTGTTCATCAACAAAAGAACACCATACCGACAGTGAAGCATGGTGGTGGTACCATCATGCTTTGGGGCTGTTTTTCTTCAGCTGGAACTGGGATCTTAGTCAAGGTGGAGGGAATTATGAACAGTTCCAAATGCCAGTCAGTGTTGGCACAAAACCTTCAGGCTTCTGCTAGAAAGCTGAAGATGAAGAGGAACTTTATCTT
This sequence comes from Pholidichthys leucotaenia, assembly GCA_020510985.1. Taxonomy (NCBI): domain Eukaryota; kingdom Metazoa; phylum Chordata; class Actinopteri; order Cichliformes; family Pholidichthyidae; genus Pholidichthys; species Pholidichthys leucotaenia. The sequence continues at coordinate 121,775,311 of CM035836.1, read as the reverse complement.
TCAGCATGACAATGACCCAAAGCACACATCCAAATCAACAAAAGAATGATTCAACAGAAGAAGATTAAGGTTTTGGAATGGCACCCGCCAGAGTCCAGACCTGGGTGGGATTTAACGTGACGCAGCTTGGTCTGCTTGAATTTTTGCCTGTGTGAAAGGGGATCGAACCAAGGAGAAAATGATACAAAGTAACAAACTTATCAACTGATTTGGACCAAATTAACCCCTTGCACTCTGGTCAACTTCCCTAAAAACGCCTAAAAATAACATACCCAAAGTAAATCAAAAGCTGTTCTTCAACCCTTTGCAGCATCTTCATGGGGTTGGTCTCATTTAAAAGAAAACACTTTGAATTTTTTGGCAAAACAGTCATAATCTCTTTAAGTGCTCCTGCCACTTAGTAACAGTCATCTAAACACACTGAATCTGAAGAAAATAAAGTTCGCCTGGGTGTTTTTTTTTGATACAAATGTGTGCAAATAACACACAGCTGTCAGATACTGGCTGGAAAATGCAACAGAAATGTAGAACCAAGTGTTATCCAGCTGAGGTCAAAATTTTGTAACAATACCACAAAAAATGAATATATTACACAGCTTTTTTCTCAGGTTGTTCCCAGGCATTTTTGAACTGTGCCAAATTGTGCCAAATGGCACAGTTTGGAAAAACGTCTGTAACTTTTGAATGCTGAAACATAGAAGCTTCATCTTGGGCTCTAATGAAAGGTGACACTCAGGGCTGTCTGTGTGTGTGTGTGTGGGGGGGGTTGTGTATTCATTCATGAATGAATGAATGAACAAACAAGCCCCCCACACACAAAGAAGCATGCCACGTAAAAAATGTGTGGCCTTTTTTTACAAGAAAAAATAACCTACAGTGCAATAAAAATTATACTAAAATATCTGCAATGTAGAGGAAAACAACTCCCATCCCCACCCCCACCCCCACCCCGCTACAGAGAAGCTCGGCGCACAAAAAACGGTCCGTCAACAGTCCGTCATGTGGCCATGACGGACCGTTGTAATTACTGATCGGTCAAAAGTCATTTTTATTACTATTTTCATTGATAAAGAATAATTTAGCTTATAACACTTACCTGTCCACAACAGCAGTGTCGTTGGCGAACATCTGTTCCTCATTGTCAGATGAACATGAAGCTGGTACGGTTGTTAAGGACTCGTGGTTCTGGTCACCCAACCCGGTCAAACCATCTCCGCTTCCATGATTGCAGTTTTTGCAAACGATTTTTAAAAACAAATAAGAACAGTAGTAATAAAAAAAAGACTGGCTAATGGCTGAGAGTGGCGAACGCTACCGTTACACACAGGTCTCAATGTGAGTCACCCAGCGGCTTAGACAAAACAGATTTTATGCACGGGGCGCATGCGTTTCAATCATCAAACTTCTCTGCTTCAATTGGCTCGTTGTATTCGCGGTCGTTGGTAGGCAGGTCCTTCCTGCTAGGTTTTCAGTCATTGGTTCTTCAAGGTTTCAGAAACCCAATTCAAGGCTCTTATTAGTCGAATGAGAGGTCAATCAAATCTAAATCAATCAAACACTCCTTTGGCTTTCTGTTCGCGGCTGTGTCTGTACTGAAAGAACGGAAATGCAGCTTTTATTTTTCAGTGCGCACTGAAACGCACTAGGACGCAGAGACGTGACCGCCCGTGGTATCCCGGAGTGCAACAGGTTAAACAGGTGCTCTCATGTGACAGGTGCTCTCATGAAGAATCAGACGTTACACTGGAGTCAAGAGATCCACACAGATTTGGACGTGGACATCACCAGAGGATGCCATTGTTGTTGTTGTTGGCAGAGTTTTGAGGGGTATCCCTCTGGAAACTACCGCTTGGATTTTAAGGCTTGTTACGGAGGCTATCGGTGGTGTTTTTTAAAGTACACCAAGTGGGAGCCGACAGACACTGGGAGACCTAGCTCCATTGAGAAGAGGTAGAGTGAAGGACTATCGGCCGATGGCCTGTATAGGCCCCGGTAAGACGGTACTCTGAATCCCTACCTCTTGTTGGTTACTTATCTAACATAGCTTGCATTTATGGAGACAACCCTGCAATAACCCATCGTCAGATCATTCGGTGTTTCCCTGTATACCTCCTGTAAATTGTTTTTTTTTCTACATGTTTACTAGCTGAGTCCTGGAGTAAGGAAAGAAGAAGGCTAGCTGGTTATCAGCTAACTTGGGCCCTCCTTTCTTAATAAACGAAACAGCCTACCTGGCTGAAGAACCATCCTAGTCTGTACTCGAGCCTGCTGGAGTCCCCATTCAGCATGGAATTAGTGTTTTGGGGTTTTTTTGTGGGCCAAGGAGTAGGTTTAGCACTTAGCTTAGCTGTTAGCCTCCTTATCCTTTCAAGTCGGGCCTGGAAACAACAACTTTACTAGGAACCTAAGACAATGTCTGAGTGGGTTAAAAAATATATGACTTCACCTCAAGGTAAGAAGAAAACTTGTGAAACTCAAAAAAAGACTATATCCAGTAAATAAAAGTAGCGCATCAGTGAGAGTCAAGACAGGAAATCCGGAGTTTTGGTTAAGAACTTTTGAAGATGACAATGATCGATTACTTGAGTGTAATGTGTCTAAGTTACACTATTGTTGTGATTGCACTGCCATGGAAGAGGACATTTATGTGTCTATGCAATGCCCCGACATCTACTGGTTTTGTCCTAAGTGTGCCCGGCAGATATCAGCTTACTGTGAGGGCTTGTTTCAGAGTAACCACTATGGCCAACAAGAGGTCAGTACAGCAATAAAGAATATGGACGGGTGACTGATAAAACCGGAAAAGATAGTTGACCAAAAAATAACCGGCCTGTACAAAATGGAAGAGCATATGAATAAATTTGCTGAGGACATTCCTGAAAAGATGAAGAAGAGCTGGGTTGACATTGTTAAAGAAGGTGCAACTGAAAGTATAAATAATGGAGAGACCCGACTCAACAACAGCCGAGTCTCAGAAATGGTTAAAAAAGCTATGATTGAATACAAGCATGATGAGGAAGAACGAGAAAGTAGAGAATCAAATATATCTACAGAATGCCAGAGAGTGAGGATGTCAACTCGTCAAACAGAAGAGCAGAAGACAAGTTTTGTGCAAGATATGTTTGCACAAGCACTGGAACTTGAGAGAAGATAGGTAAAATCCACCACTAGATTCGAAAAGAAAAATCATGAAAAAGGAAACAGACCAATGAAAGTGACTCTGAAGAACATTGAAGATAAACAAATAATAATGGCTAGATTAAAGAAACTGTCAAATGCAAAAGACAGAAAATAAAGTCCAATCCTAAATTGTTTTGGAAGTATATTAAAGTCAAAAACAAGAGAGGACATTTTCAATTTAATTATGAGTTAGTCTAAGATGGCTACATCAGACTTGGAGAAGGCATAAACCTTGAATGATTTCTTCGTTAGTACCTTTACCAATGAGGACATCTATAACATCCCTGATGTAAGAAGACAACAATTCACCCAAGAGCTCGATGATTTAAAAATTAGTGAGGAGGATGTACATAACAGATTTAAAGAGTTTGAATCCTAATAAATCAATGGGACCTGAAGTATTCACCCGAGAAGCCTTAAAGAACTGGCAGATGTCATTAGGTCTCTGCTGTATATAACATTTTAAAAAATCTATGAGTGAAGATAAACTTCCAGAAATTTGGAAAAAAGGATATATTACACCAATATTTAAGAAAGGGGCTAAAAATCTCCCTATTAATTATAGACCAATTTGCCTTACATCAGTAGTCTGTAAAATATTGGAGGGTATTATTTGTGATGAAATGGTCAAACATTTGAAGATAAATAATTTGTTTTCTAAGCATCAGCATGGTTTCCTGCCAGGGCACTCCACAGTTACACAGATGCTAGAATGCGTTGAACAATGGACAGAATGGTTGGATTTTGGCATACCAGTGGATGCTATTTATCTTGATTTTAAAAAGGCCTTTGATTCAGTACCCATCATACATCTTTTACAAAAGAGGGTTTGTGTGAATGGATGGAATGACGTCAGTCACAGTGGACTGACGTCACAAGTGGCATTCCACAGGGCAGTGTCCTTGGGCCAGTATTATTCACATTATTTGTTAACGATATGCCTTAAGTTGTTGTTGGGTCATCCAGAATTTATATATAAAATGACTGGTCAGGGGAAAAGTGTTCCCCTCCAATTCACATATCATGAACGGGATCTTGGAGTGATTGTAGATAAAGAGCTGTCCTTTGAAAAACACATAAAGACAATGGTAAAGAAAGCCACCCAGATAACAGGTGTCATGTGGAGAACCTTTGAATGCATAGATAATGAAGTCTTCTGTATAAGACAATGATACGGCCTCATGTTGAATACGCAGCCCCTGTGTGGCCACCCCACTTGTGGAAGCTTGCAGACGCAATTGAACGATTGCAGAGGAGAGCCACCAAACGAGTTCCTGGGCTAAGCAACCTGTCGTATGAAGAGCGCCTGAGGCACCACAATATTCCCACGCTAGTGTATAGACATTTGCGAGGAGACATAATCAATACCTTTAAGTACATCCATAAGAAATATGATGCAGATCTGTGTCTACCAGACCTACTGACAGATACAAGGACCCGAGGTCATAATTTGCGGCTTCAAAAGAACAGTGTTAGGTCGAACCGTAGGTTGTTTTTCTTTAGCAATAGAGTGGTTTCATGGTGGAATAATCTACCAGAGGACGTGGTGAATGCCCCAAGTGTGGATGTTTAAGGCCAGATTTGGTAAGCACTTTGAGAATCATCCAGTCCTCAATAATTATAGACTACTGCACAATCCATTGTTGCCCATGATGACTGTGAAATAGTTACACTAAGGTAGCAGCTCAAATTGGAATGAATATTCCTACTGAGCCGATATTTTTATATTTTATTCTGAATCCGATCGAACATCTGTGGGGTGCTCTGAAGAGGGCTGTGCACAGGAGATGCCCTCAGAATCTGACAGATTTGGAGTGTTTTTGCAAAGAAGAGTGGGCAAATATTGCCACATCAAGATGTGCCATGCTGACAGACTCCTACCCAAAAAGTCTGAGTGCTGTAATAAAAGCCAAAGGTGCTGCAACCAAGTATTAGTTTAAGGGTGTGCATATTTGTGCAAACAGGTTATTGTAAGTTTTTTATTTTTTATTTTTCCCCTTAAAAGATTTCAGTTTGTTTTTCAATTGGGTTGTACAGGTTATAGGTCACATTAATGGTGGAAAAAGTTTTGAAATGATTTATCTTGCTCTCATTTTTTTACATCACAAAAGCCTGGCATTTGAACAGGGGTGTGTAGACTTTTTATATCCACTGTACATCTTCATTTAACAAAAATGGTAAATTTAAAAATACTCTGAAAACATGACCATAAATAATGTGTTTTTCCTCCCACATCTGCAAGCTGCAGTGGGACAAAACGGCCAGAGAGATTTTACGAGACCAACACTCACAAATCATAACCACAAATCAACCACTAACAGATTGTCTGACTTGTGAAAGCGAAGAGGGCAGAAAGTAATAGGAAGAAGGGGTGTAAAGAGGGGAAGGGGTAATGATCGGGCAAGGGAGGTGAAGAGGAGAAGGAAGAGGAGGAGCGGCGGGCTGCGGTGGGCTCTGTTGTGCTGGGTAGGGTCTTGCAACTGCAAATCAAGCGGTGATCAGTTGCCTCACTTAGCGTTTCTGGAATGTTTCAGTCTATAGCACCTGCAGGGAGAAGGAGGCAAGTCCCACCAAGCTCAAGAGGAATTCAGTGAAGGGAGAATGGAGGGAGTCAGGAGGGGAAAGAAGGAGGTTTTCTATGCATCATTTGTCTGTTACAACTAAATTAAAAAAGGTAATAACAATAATGATGATAAACCAATCACATTAAAGCTCCTTTGACAGAAATGATGTTTTGTATTCATCAAGAAGCTGTGATTAAAAACTGAACCATTAAAAAAATAAAAGCTAAGTCAAATTTCAAATATTCAATATCAGATTTAGCATTGAAACACTTACATGTATGGGTGTGGGGTTTTTTTTGGGGGGGGGGGGGTCCAGTGCACTATATCAGGGGTATCCGACTTTCAAGCGCTCTCTCTTTTTCTGTAATTTGCAGATGTCGGTTTCGTTTTTATAATATGCAAGGGAACATAAAAGAGTTTCAGACTTGCATTGCAATTTTTAAAAAAAATCATTGATTTTGCCGTTAAAATTGAAACTATTGGTCGTGTCCCCTCATTTTTCCCAGTTTTTGTGTGACATGAAAATCGCATCAATTTCAAAGTACTGTAACGTGATCTCTGAGTAACTCTTTCTACTCAAAATGCAAGAGATAACAGAGTTGTAATGCAAATTCAAAATAAAACATTCCCCAATGTGATCAGATCTATGGTTTTTGTACGGTGACCCCTGCAAATTTACTAGTACGACGTAAATTTCCGTGTCCCCAAATTTACGCAGCAACATCCAAGTTATTTGGTAAAGTCACCAGAAAACAGGAAGTGCTGATGCTTTTCACTTTGCACCTTTCAAATCCCAAGCCATACACGTAAAAAGGAGATCAGTCTTTGTGAAGCTCAGATGTAGAATATTTCAATAAAATCTCAAACATTTATGACACATCGAATATGGTGTCCTTTAAAAAATTTACGTCTTCGGTCTTGGTCGGCCGCGCGCAGCCCCGTCTGGCGAGGTGAGCGCCCTGGGAAAGCACTTTTATTTTCTCTACCCCGGATGTGCTCAACCCATGTGGAGAGGATTAACCGTGGTCACTTTATATTGAAGTTATCGAAGGTCCAAACTTCCGTGTCCCGCATTTACGCCTTTTGTGATTTTACGTCTTATCCAACAAACAGGGAGAATTTGAAGGTATATATACACGTTATCACATCTTAATATGTCATGAAAATGTAGCTGTTGATGAGTTTTGATGCGTGAAAAATACTGGAAGTGTTGAAGTTGTTTTGTGTAAAACGTGTGCCATTGCAAAGTGCATTGGCACACGGGGAAACAAAAGCCCGAGTGTCCCGTTTACGTCTCCATTTACAAGTAGTTGAAGTGAGCGCTCATCCTCAAGAGTTCCTGAACGCGAATGCCGTTACGAAAATAGTTAATAGTTTCATAAACCTGACACAACTGGATAGTGATTAGTCAATTTCATGTGCAGATTTGATCAATTTTAAATTTTGCCACCAATGTCACACATTGGACCCCTAATAAATAAAAACACCCATATGCAAAGACACTTACATTCTAGGTATACTACAAAACTTTTTTTAGATAAGAGAAATGTACCAATTAGACCTATAATTAATACGTAGACCTGTTCAACTGCTCATTAATACAAATATCTAATCAGCCACTCACATGGCAGCAACTTAATGCATTCAGGTCTGCTGAAGTTCGACCTGGGCATCAGAATGGGCAAAAAAGGTGATGACAATGACTTTGAATGTGGCATGGTTGTTGGTCTGAGTATGTCAGAAACTGTGAATCTACTGGGATCTTCACACACAACCATCTACAGGTGCATCTCAATAAATTAGAATATCATCAAAAAGTACATTTATTGCAGTAATTCAATTTACTTCTTTTAATTTTGATGATTATGGATTACAGCTAATGAAACCCCAAAACCCAAAATTCAGTTTCTCAAAAAAATAGAATATTACATAAGATCAATTTTTAAAAAAAAGTGGATTTTAATAGAAATGTTGGCCAACTGATAAGTAAGTCCAATCAGCATCTCCATAAAGTTTGTCAACAAAGGAAAAGCATGAAGTACTCTAAAATGTCCTGGTAGATGGATCCACTGACCTTGGACTTGATAAAACACAGTGGACCAACACCAGCAGATGGCACGGCTCCCCAAATCAGGTGTCAACTCCTGACATTTGGAAATAACAGTCACAGAGTCTACAGGAATAGTGGACAAGCACAGAATCCAAGTTGCTTGAGGTCCAGTGTGAAGTTTCCACACTCAGTGATTTGGGGAGCCATGCTGCTGTTGGTCCACTGTGTTTTATCAAGTCTAAAGTCAGGGCAGCTGTCTACCAGGAAATTTTAGAGCACTTAATGCTTCCCTCTGCTGACAAACTTTATGGAGATGCTGATTTCATTTTCCAGCAGGACTTGGCACCTGCCCACACTACCAAAAGTATCAAAAGCTGGTTTAATGACCATGGTATCACTGTGCTTGATTGGCCAGCAAACTCCCCTGACCTAAACCCCATAGAGAATCTATGGAGTATTGTCAAGAGGAAGTTGAGACACCAGACCCAACAATACAGATGAGCTGAACGCTGCTATCAAAGCAACCTGGGCTTCCATAACATCTCAGCAGTAACATCGGCTAATTGCCTCCATGCCATGCTGCTTTGATGCAGTGATTCATGTAGGGCTGCAACAATTACTCGAATTTGTTTACAGTTCCTCGATTCAAAAATCTATGATTCGAAGCTTCGTTTAACGTAGCACTTCCAGTCTATATGACCTTTTTCCAGTATTATCTTCTTCCGGTATGACCTTCTGCTGGTTACACTATGTAAACAAGATGTGGGTTTGTTTAATGGCGCGATGTCAGAGTGACAGAGCAATGGCAAAAAGGAAGAAAGAGAAAATGACAAAGGTACCTCAAGTCTGGGATCATTTCAAGCTCAAGTTAAAGGAAAACATTGTGCAGTGTGTAAAGCCGAGCAGCGAGCTAGCATACCACCATGTCGATGTTACAGTGTCTCGACAGACAGCATCTATCCACATCACACACAAGCAGCGGACTGCAACAAGGTACGTGATTGAGATTTTAAATTAAGATGAATAGAATGTGGACTTCCGGTTATGGCGGCCGCCTAGAAGGACACGTATCACTCTGCTCTGCCCTTGGAAATAAAAATTCGGCAAATAACTCTCTCATTTGGAACAGAACTTTTCCCAGCGTTTGGGTGAGGATATGCCGGTGAAGACTAAGGCTGGGAAATCAGGAGGGGGAAAAATTGAATCGCCGAAGCAGTCCAAATTAACGGACTTTAAAGTTTGTGGCGCAGTAGAAAAAGCTGCGGATATGGCGGATGAAACTAGCGGTGGTGCGGTAACTGCTGCTGCTAACGATGACGGCACAGGTGCAGTGCTGGCTGCCATTAGCTCAATGAGAGCAGACTTTTCCGCTAAACTTGATGGGATTATGGCAGCGTTGGATGCAATGAGAAAGGAGTTGGGTGACTGCGTGGAACGAGTAACGCAGGCGGAGCTTCGTGTCTCAAGTGCGGAGGATGAAATTAGCGAACTTCAAATAAAGGTGCGCACTTTGGAAAAAAAAAATAAAGATCTGGAAAATAGCGTTCTGGACTTGGAATCTCGGTCCAGAAGGAACAACCTGAGGCTGGTGGGTTTACCGGAGGGAGCCGAAGGTCGTGATTCATGCTCCTTTTTGGAGGGGTGGATCCCGGAGGCGCTGAACAACGCAGAGCTAAAATCATCAGTCGTCTTGGAAAGCTCCCACCGAATTGGCCCACCGAGAGGTAACAAGGCAGCACCGAGGACGCTAATTATGAAGTTTCTCAGCTACAGAGACAGGATGACGATCTCCAATGCGGTGCGGGCCAAAGGAGAAATTAAATACCAAGATCAGCAGGTGCGGTTCTACCCAGATCTGGCCTCAGGAATCCAACAATTAAGGAAGCAGTTTGACCCCATCCGCAAAGAACTGCGCAACCTTGAGATTCGTCATGGAGTGATTCACCCTGCAAGACTTCTGGTCACATATGAGGGCAGAACACGCATCTTCAAGACCCCCGAGGAGGCGCAGGAGCTCATCAAGAAGATCCAGGAAGAGACTGGTGGGAGCTAAGCATGAACAGAATATAGGGTAGAATATTTGAGCATTTAACTGATTAGAAGCATATAACAAGATTACAAAATATAGAATGTATTACATATTAAAAAAAAAAAAGTACAAAATTGCTAAAAAAATTTGGAGTTAAATTGGAAAATTACAGAAGAGAGTTAATGTTACGTTATTAAAAGCAGTAGAGTTAGGGTGATTGGGAGGATGAAGAAGGAGTGGCTTTGGCTGTTCCTCGTGGGTGTGGAACGGTCGATGGCTATATCGGGAGACGGAATTTCTCTTTTGCTTTTGGGGGGATTGCCACAAATGTGGGAAGGGGGAATTTGTTTGTGTGTAGTTTGTAGGGTGAATGTTCAACCACTCTTTTTTTTGCTTTTCTGTTTGAGCATGTTTACACTGCAAGGTAATCCCAAACTCCCTATTGATTATAAATCAAAGCGTTAATCTTAATTTAACTTCATGGAATTGCAGAGGTCTACAAAATTTAAAAAAACTTAAACAAGTTATGAATAAAATAAAAGACATGGGTTCAAAAATTGTGTTTTTACAAGAAACTCATCTAATAGAGCAAGATGTAAAAAGAATTAGGAGTAGATGGCAAGGAAATGTTTTCACCTCATCATTTTCATCCCGAGCCAGGGGAGTTATGACTCTCATACATAAATCAGTCCCATTTCAAGTGAAAAATGTAATTGGAGACAAATTTGGAAGATATGTAATCATTCAAGGATCTTTGCTATTAGAAAACATAAATTTGGTGAACTTATATGGTCCCAATATAGATGATCAAAAGTTCTTTGCCAATTTATTTCTTATCTTATCATCACTTACAGGGCAACATATAATAGCAGGGGATTTTAATTGTACATTGAATCCCAGTATAGATAGATCAACAGGACTGGACTGTACGCACAATGGATGTAGGATGACCATTAATCATTTTATGAAAGAATTGAAATTGATAGATATATGGAGAGAAATGAAGCCACAAGTTAAAGCATACTCTTGTTATTCCAATACCTACAAGACATTCTCACGTATAGATTATTTTTTGATCTCCACAGAATTAAGGTCCAAGATTCAAAACTGTTTTTATGATAACATCTTGATCTCTGATCATGCACCCTGCTGTCTAATGTATGTAGATAAGAAATTGACAAAGGAACCAGGTAGATGGCAATTTCAGCATAAATGGCTTCAGGATGAGGAATTTGTTAAGTATATAGAAAAACAGATAGATGAGTTCTTTGATATCAATACTACACAAACATCAGCATGTGTAAAGTGGGAGGCTTTCAAAGCTTTTATTAGGGGACATATTATTAGTTATACAGGCTCAAAATCTAAGAAGACTCGAGAGGAGAGAGTTCAATTGGAACATAAAATAAAAATTCTTCAAGAAAGAGTATATGCAGGAAGAGATCCAAGGTTGGAGAACGAATTACTGATTTTGAGAGCTGAATATGACAAAAAATCAGCGAATAGAGCTGCCTCGAGTCTTCTAAGATTGAAACAATCTTTTTATGAACAAGGTGAAAAATCAGGAAAGTTATTGGCATGGCAGATTAAACAATTAGAATCTAAAACACCAATTACCAGTATTATAAGTAATGGACAGGTAGTTATAGATCCTTCAGAAATTAATAGAGCCTTTAGAGATTACTATGAAAAATTATATGATACCAAAAATGAATCTGACTTAACAAAACTATATGGGTTTTTGAATGAACTATCTATACCGTGTATTCCAAATGAAAATAGGGAGATACTGGAGTCTAAAATTAGTCAAGAAGAAGTTGGACTAGCCATTGATAATATGAAATCAGGAAAAAGTGCAGGACCAGATGGTCTTCCAGTTGACCTTTATAAAAATTTAAGAATAAATTAACAAAACCTTTTTTGGAAATGGTTTTAGAAGCATTTCAAAATAGTAATTTACCATCATATATGAATAATGCCTTAATTATACTGTTGCCAAAACCAGGTAAGCCCTCTAATAAATGTGAAAATATGAGACCAATAAGCCTATTAAATGCCGACCTTAAGATAATTTGTAAAATTTTAGCAAGACGAATACAAGAAATTTTACCAAATATTATTAATCGAGATCAGAATGGCTTTATAAAGGGAAGACAAGGCTTCCATAATGTAAGAAGACTATTTAATATTATTTATTCTAATAAAGAAGCACCGGATACAGCTCTCTTATCACTGGATGCCGAAAAAGCCTTTGATAGAGTTGAATGGCCCTTTCTTTTTGAAGTCTTACAAAGGTTTGGACTTGGAAATAATTTTATAAAATGGGTTCAGATAATATATAATAATGCTACTGCAGAAATTCTAACAAATAACAATATTTCAAAATCAATAAAAATCAATAGAGGATGTCGACAAGGCTGTCCACTTTCACCTTTACTGTTTACTATGGCAACTGAACCTTTAGCGATGGCGATACGTCTACAGTCACAAATATATGGAATTAAAGTTGGACCAACAGAACATAAAATCTCCCTGTATGCCGATGACATAATTTTGTTTATGTCGAATCTTAAAAAATCAATTCCGACCTTGTTGAATTTAATAAAGAATTTCGGGGAAATATCAGGATATAAAATAAATAAAACTAAATCTTCAATATTAATGCTAAATGAGACCCAGAGAAATTACCCAACCCCTGAGGTAAATCAATTCAATGTTGTAAATCAGTTCAAATATTTAGGAATCCAAATTGTGCCTAAGCTAGAATCAGTCGCCAGTGTCAATTATGAAGCCTTAATGACAGATATTGATGAGTTACTTCAGAGATGGATGTCACTACCAATGTCGATGATCGGGAGAATCAATATACTTAAAAGTAATATTTTACCTAAAATACTTTATTTATTTCAATACATTCCCTTATCACCACCTTTAGATCTATTCTCAAGAATTAAAAAAAAGTTAGTGGAATTTATATGGAACAACAGGAGGGCTAGATTACGTCTGTCTTTATTATATTTACCATTTGATCGTGGAGGTCTGAAATGTCCAAATTTTATGTTGTATTATTGGTCGGCACAACTGAGGTCTATGACATATTATTTTTCATCAAATGATCTCCCTCACTGGACTGAAATGGAATCATACAATTTACCTTTACCTCTTCCCATATTCATATACTCAGATTCGGCAAAAAAATTACAAAAACAAGTTAAAAATCCATTTGTAAAGCATATGATCAAAATATGGTGTGAAGCTAAAAACTATTTAAAAGAACCACAGCTATTGTCACAATTTAGTCCAATATGGGGTAATCAATATTTTAAACCAGGGAGAGCGGACGCTGTATTTAAAGTATGGAATTTAAAAGGGATACAAAAGATTCAGGATTTATATTTGCCATGTGCAGAAAACATAATGTCTTTTGAAGAGTTGAGGATCAAATTTAATCTCAATAGAACACATTTTTTTAAATATCTTCAACTTAGAAACTTTATTCGATCAAATCAAAATAAAGCTCTCACTCGACCTATCTATTCATCCTTGGAAAAAATGTTGATGAAAGATAGTAAAAGAAAGGGTATTATTTCAGAGTTTTATAACTCATTGACACTATTTTCAAGTGAAAATTCACTGAAAAGATTAAACTACTGGAAAGAAGATCTGCAAACTGAAATTCCAGAGGAACAATGGGAACTGGCTTGTACAGAAGCTCAAACCAAATCAATAAATGTACGCCTTAAATTGATACACTTCAAATGGTTAATGCGGATGTATGTTACACCGGAGGAGTTAAATAGATATAACAAAAATATTCCAGATACGTGCACAAAATGTATGGAAAGTAAAGGAACTCTATTTCATTGTGTATGGGAATGTAGATTAATAAGAATGTTTTGGGAAGAGGTGAGGGTAACAATTGAAAAAATAATCTCAAAACAAATCATATTGAATCCTAAACTGTTTTTGTTGGGTCTGTACCCAGAAAAGCATAATTTTAATAAAAGCGAAAGAACATTCATAGACCTCAGTTTGCTTAATGCCAAAAAATGTATTGCACTATTATGGAAAAAGACTTATAGACCAGATGTGACTCAGTGGTTAAGACAGATGTTAACAAACCTTCCATTAGAAAGAATAACATATATACTGAAATCAAAGGAAATTGTGTTTGAGAATATATGGAGACCTTTTATTGATTATGTAAAAAATTTAAACATAACTCTTGAAGAAGAAGATGAATGATATGTGCGGACCTTGTAAATTCCAAACTGGTGAAAATAATATGTATACCTATGTGCTGGATTGTCTAGACTAAACAGAGGAGCATTGTTGAAGATTTGATTTTGTTGGTGGTTGTTGGTGGTTTTTTTTAGTGCATTTTTTTTTTTTTTAGTACTTTAGTGTTAGTGTTTGATTGTTTGTATCATGTTTGTTTAAAAAAAAAAAAGGTTCAATAAAGATATTGTGGAAAAAAAAAAAGATGAATAGAATGTAGTTAGCTATGCTAATTATGCATATATGGTCAAAGAACATATACTGTAGTAGCTACCACTAACAGCAGTAACTGCTATATGTTAGCTATGTTGCAAGTTGACGCTAACGCTACAAAACGGAACTTTACGGTGTAGCATAACATTTAAAGTTACATTATATGCAATAAACGTCGTGTTAGTTTTTTACTTTCCATGGGTAATCCCTTTGTCTGTCGTGTGTGTTTCTGTTGTTTGGCTGTCAACTGTCATGCTGCTGTTACACTGTAATTTCCCAGTTTGGGATCAATAAAGTACATCTATCTATCTATCTATCTATCTATCTATCTATCTATCTATCTATCTATCTATAAACATTGCAATAAGCAGTACAATAAATGTGTACCTTTGTTAATGAGTGTTTGGTATAATTAGGCTCTTTAGGAAAGAAAGTTACACACATGTTGGTCAATGCAAGTGTCTTCAACATAAATTTTTTTTAAAATATTCGATTTCTCGAGTAATCAATCTACTAAAGTGACAAATTACTCGATTACTAAAATAACTGATAGCTGCAGCTCTAAATTCATGCAAAAGGATCCCTGACCCAGTATTGAGTGTGTACATGCACATATTTTTCAGTCGGCGAACATTTCTATCAAAATCCATTTTTAATTAATCTTATGTAATATTCTATTTTTTGGAGAAACTGAATTTTGGGTTTTCATTAGCTGTAAGCCATAATCATCAAAATTAAAGGAAATAAACGCTTGAAATATATCACTGTGTGTAACGAATCTATACGAGGTTCACTTTTTGAACTGAATTACTGAAATAAATTTACTTTTCAATGATACTCTAATTTATTGAGATGCACCTGTATTTTGCATCACGGTCGAAAGTGTCAAATAATTACATCATGAACAAACCCTCTGGAAACTGATAGCTCCTACCCCCGCAATGCAGACACAATGGGTGAGAGGAGTAGATACAGGAACAGCGCTTACCAAAGTTCCTGTCACCTAAAATTGGTTTTCACTAATAACAACTGCTCTGTGAGTTGAGGCGTTCAACTAGCAGAGAAGGTGACAAACTTCACATTTCCATTTAAAAACACAAACTTCAGGCTGGACCGAAGACACAGTAACCCCGGTTATAAAGTCCAGACCACCCAATGGACTCATCTGTCACTCACCTGCCACCACATCCACCCAGTGAGCCTCCCACACCTTGAAACAACAGGGAGGTGGGAAGTGTGAGGAGGAGTGGATTAAAAGTCAATCCAGCTCAATCAGTTGCAACTGATTTGCTTTACATGGTGCATTGCATTTATGACAGAAGTCAAAGACTGTATGTCCAAATGATGCCTTCCACTGCAAAAATCATAAAACTCTGATTCCGTTGTTTGCCAGTGATAAGCAACACCAACTGAAGACAAGTCAGCACGTGGTAATTTGTGTATAAAAAGACCACAGCAGTATGTTGAGAGACAGAAGTTGGGAAGTACTATGTGTACAACTGACTACAACAGATGGATAAAACAAAAGCACCAATAAAGAGCACATTTTATGCTATTGTTGAAGCATGACACATGGGTGCAGCCATCTTGGATTTTGATCCCAGGGGTGGTGAGGGTTGACCAACTCTCCGGGGGTAAAACTCCAACTTCCTGGAGAGTTCTGGTATAAACTTTCACCTGGGAATATCCTGAATCCCTACCTCTGACTTCATATGGAATGCACTATTTGTGTTTCTGATTATTCCATATATGCTAATTATGTCAATTTAAAACATGGTAGTTTCAAACCAAGTTAGTGGCACAATGGTCAGATAATGGAACTCTTTCTTTGTCAGATATGGGAGGTATGACTGTAGCTTACACCTTAACCTGCTTCCTGTTTAGCTGCTCAGTTTGCACCCGAATTTTTTTTTCTTGCTGTAAATTTGCAAGTTTACCATCCAAAATTAGGGTAGTTTTTTCCCTTTTTTGCAGCATTTTCTTTTAAATTTGCAGCCTTTCTTAACTCAGTGCTTAACTTTTACTCTGGCGAATATGCATACATTTTTGTGCCTCTAGTTGGAGACCCCTGGAACTGCTGACTTGGCCAAAAAGAAGTTGATAAGCTCCAAGTCATCCTCAGCATCATGAGAACCCAACGCAGAGGAAAGGTGTGGCTTGCAAAGGCGTGGGTTCTCTCTCATATGAATATTCATCAGCAGGGCGGGGACTGAGTTGCAAATAAGTGCGAGCGGGCCCACTCAAACATGAGCAACTTTTCCTCAGTCCCTCTGCATGCAAACTCCAAAATTCGGTCAAAACCTTTTTTTAAAAACGCTCCCCAGAGTTCAGGGAGTGCTTGGCGCCGTAAAGCGCAACTGCAATTTGAAACATGACGAATGATAAAACTCTGATGAAAGTCAGAAATGTGTTCCCTCGGGCTGCAACTAGGTCAGTGGGATGCCAAATCACTTACAATTCGTGCCACTTTGCGCTTTAGGCTCTCCGGCAGCTTTGACCACATCTTGGCTCAGCTATTATGACATTAAAGTGCAAGCGCGTCCCATGGGGTGCTAAATAAAGCTCTTCACCTGCAGGAGAGCAGCAGTAAACAAAAAATAAATAAAAAATGGGACTTACTCCGTGCGCAGAGTTCACCAGCAAGGCGACTGCCATCACCCAAATCCTACCGGAGAAATGAGATTACTTCAGTTTGCTCCAACCACCACAAACACCGACAGCGCGAGGCTGCAGCAGGGAGCACCGCGCACTAAAATGCAGAAAGGTTATTTCAAAGAAAAGAAACAGAATAAATCCTTACAGGAGTTTCATTTTGGATCCAAGAGGCAGCGGATCCCGATCTCCCCCTCGCTCTCGTCTTCAGCAGCAGACTTCAAACGCGTTCATCGACGGCTCCCCCCCCCAAAAAAAAATCCTCCCCGTCACCTACACACACACACACACACACACACACAGGAGGGGTGAGATAAAGTAGTCCCTTCTGTTCCACACGCACAGTCCCCACAAGCTTTTACAAGTCAGGCTATATGCACAGATTCATAAAAACTTAGAGCTTATCCAACTCACCAAAGTTGCAGCGGTGCAGTCGCCGCTGCGCTCTCCGGGCTGTTGCGCTTCAAGTCAGCGGCGCACAGCAGCAGGGGGGAGGGAGGGGCCAACGCGTCACTCACAAGTCCGCGTAGCATCGAACTGGGGCTTTCAGCCACGCAGAGACAAGGTCTGGCCAGCTGAAGAGACAGGTACAGAACGAGGCGATATCAGAACACACAATATGCTGAGTAAAGCCATTTTAGACCGTTTATATAAACCTTTAATCGTGCTTTTAACCCATTTCAGCGTAAAGACTCCAAAAAGGTAGTTTTCTATGTTTAAAGTCAAGGCACTCATTACTCTCCATATAACTTGAGTGCAAGAGAGGGAATGCCTCAACCAAGGCTGTTTGTCCCCCAATTAAAATGTCATTTAAAAAAAGTATCAATTGCCAGTGAATAGTTTCAGGTTTACTAGTCTATTATAATAGAAAAAAACAAAACTATAATCCAGGGCCATTTCTAGCTTTTTGGGGCCCCTATATTTGGAATGGGATAAATCAGACATTTATGAGAAAACAGGTGCAAATTTACAAAAAAAACAAAACAAAACTCAAATTTATGAGAAAAGTTGCAGATTTACAAGAAAAATGTAGTAAAAATATGAAGAAGGAAATACTGTAGTTGTAGTGTAAATGTATGAAAGAAGCCACATATTTATGAATGAATGAATGAATTTTATTTATTTCGGATAGTACATTACAGGTTAAAAGAAACTGTATAATATAACAACAAGGTCAAATTAGACAAAGACTCCTTCTACTATACAATTCCACGTGAGTTATCCGAAATGGGTGATGGCTGAAGCCGCAGCTTATATTGCCCACCCATATTCCATCCAAGAATTCAAAGGAGAAAAAAGAGAAAACAAGACAAGAGCGATTACAATTTAAAACAAGGCTAAGACAAAATGTGACTGAGAGAAAAAGAAAACTGAGCTAGTCTAAGTTAAGCGGTTACTATTCAAAAACAAATCTAAGACATAGTGTCACAGAGAAAAAAGAAAAAAAGAAAAAACTAAGCTACAACACAACACAGGCTGGAAATGTCAATCCTTATGTGAGTTTACATGTCGTCTTGTAAATATGTTTGGAGTATTTCTTCCTTTAGTTTTTGTTTAAATTGTCCAAGCGTTGTACATGATTTTAATTCAGGTCCAAAATCGTTCCATAATCTGACTCCTTGCACTGAAATACAGTGTTGCTTGGTGGTAGTTCTCACTGTAGGCTTTTGAAATATACATGTTCCTCTGAAGTGATATCGTTTCTCCCTTGTTTGGAACAACTTTTGGATATTTGCGGGCAGTGATAGATTCTTCACTTTGAACATTATTATTGCGGTTTTAAAGTCAATCAGATCTTTCAACTTGAGAGTTTTTTGTTTAAGAAAAAGTGGGTTTGTTGGTTCCCTGTAAGCTGCTTTGTTGATTATTCTAATAGCTCTCTTTTGAAGCATAAAGAGTGGATATATGTTTGTTTTATATGTATTTCCCCATACTTCATTACAATATGTCATGTATGGGAGTATTAATGAATGGTACAAGGTGTATAGTGTGGGTTGATTCAGCAAATTTTTCACTCTGTGTAATATTGCAATTGATTTGGATACTTTACCTTTTATATAATTAATATGTGGCTTCCAACACAGTATGTTATCAATTATTACTCCAAGGAATTTAGTTTCGGATACCCTTTCAATCTCTACACCATTTACACTGAGTTTGGGTACTGGGTAGTTGTGATGGTTGTTAAAGACTATAAATTTTGTCTTGCTTAAATTGAGCGTTAATTTGTTTGAATCAAACCACAGTTTCAGCTTTCCTAATTCCTTTCCGAGTGTATCCAGAAGTTGTTCCAAATTGTTTCCACTGCATAGCAGATTAGTGTCATCAGCAAACAATATTAAGTCCATTTTTTCTGAAACTTTACATATATCATTTATATACATATTGAATAATAATGGTCCCAAAACTGAACCCTGTGGGACTCCACAGGTGACCTTCAGTAACTCTGAGTTTTTGCTGTTAACACATGCAAACTGATATCTATTCTTTAAGTAACTACTTAACCAGGACAGTGCTACCCCTCTAATACCACAATTTTGTAGTTTCTTTAATAATAGATTGTGATCTACTGTATCAAATGCTTTTTTAAGATCCAGGAATACTCCAACTGAATACTCTTTATGAGAAGAAAGGTGGAAATTTACATGAAAAAGTTGAAAATTTTCTCAAAAAAGTTGCAAATTTACGAGAAAAAAGTTGCAAATTTATTTACAAAGTTCCAAATACAGCTCTGGAAAAATTATAAGACCGCGACAAAACTTTTTCCTAAATAAGCAATTTGAGTATCTGTTGAATTTCAACACAAGGACACACCGATCTACTTAAAGAGGTACTGATTAGCTCATCGAAGCATGTTAAGATGCATGAAATTCGTGCCAACTGTTCATGCCAACCAAAAGCCATGGATGACAGCAGAGGTCCACAGGCTCCTGAGGGCTCGGGACGCAGCCTTCAGGGCCGGTGACACTGCAGGACTAACAACAGCTAGGGCCAACCTGTGCCATGGCATCAAAGAGGCAAAACAACAGTACAGCAAGAAAATATCCGGCCACTTAAGCAACACCAGAGACACACGTTCCCTCTGGCGTGGCATACAGACCCTCACCAACTACAAACCTCCACCTCAGACCAGTGCAAGTGACACCACACCGCTCAACAACCTAAATGACTTCTTCGGCCGTTTTGAAGCACAAAACAGCACATCAGCACAGAAGACCACTCCTCCTCCAGACAAGCAGGCCATGAGTCTGGATCTGGTTAGCTTGAAGAGGACCTTCTGAAGGATCAATCCATGCAAGGCAGCTGGACCAGACAACATACCGGGTCGCATCCTGAAGAACTGTACAGAGTAGCTCAAGAATGTCCTGGCCAACATTTTCAACATCTCCCTGACTCAAGCTGTTGTCCCCACATGTTTCATAATTGCCACCATAATACCAGTCCCAAAGAAGCCCGTCCCATCCAGCTACAATGATTACTGGCCCGTAGCACTGACTCCCATCATAATGAAGTGCTTCGAGCGGCTGGTCATGAAAAACATCAAGTCCACCCTCCCTTCCTCCCATGACCCATTTCAGTTTGCATACAGGTCAAACAGATCCACAGAAGATGCCATCGCTGCTGCTCTCCATACAGTCCTCACTCACCTGGACTGAACCTTTCTGTGTGGAGTTTGCATGTTCTCCCTGTGCTGCGTGGGTTTACTCCGGGGGCTCCGGTTTCCTCCCACAATCCAAAGACATGCATGTTAGGTTAATTGGTTGTTCTAAATTGTCCCTAGATATCTGTTTTCTATAGGCCCTTAGAATAGAAGGTTAGTACTATGGGTTAGCTATGTGCGGATACTATTCATGGACTTCAGTTCAGTATTCAACACAATCATCCCCCAGCACCTGATACAAAAACTGAGACACTTGGGACTGAAAACCTCTCTCTGTAACTGGGAGCTGGACTTTCTCACAGGAAGGCCACAGAACATGCGGGTTGGCAGCAACACCACTCAGACCATCACACTGAGCACAGGGGCCCCACAAGGGCGCATGCTCAGCTCGCTGCTCTTCACCCTGCTGACCCATGACTGTGTACTAGCCTACAACACCAATCACATCATCAAGTTTGCGGATGACACGACGGTGATGAGCGTCATCACCAACAATGAGAAGGCCAACTACAGAAATGAGGTGAGCCAACTGGTCTAGTGGTGTAAAAACAATAACCTCTTCCTGAATGTGGGAAAAACAAAGGAGATTGTGGTTGACTTCAGGAGAGGACACACACAGCGTCCCCCTCTGATCATCGATTGTGCAGCTGTGGAGAGGGTAAGCAGCACCAAGTTCCTGGGGGTGCACATCTCTGAGGACCTCTCCTGGTCCACCAACACCACATCACTGGCCAAGAAGGCTCAAACTCACCTCCATTTCCTCTGCAAACTGAGAAGAGCACAAGTCCCACCCCCATCATGTGCTCTTTCTACCGGGGCACCATTGAGAGCATCCTGACTAGCTGCATCATGGTGTAGTATGGTGTGGTATGGAAGCTGCACTGTCTCCTGGCTCCTCCTACAACGCACAGTGAAAGCAGCCAGCCATTTCCTAAATTAAAGCTGTTGTGAATTCCAACACAATGACATATCAATCTCTTAAAGAGGTATTGATTAGTTGATCATCTAAGCATGGTAAGACACATGAAAGCTGTAAATAATAATCAGAGTTATTCCACAAGTACAGAATGGAGCTCTTCCTAAGTTAAAACTTAAGTATTGTAGTATTTTAGAATGGTCATGAACTTTTCTTTGTATTATTTAATCTAAAAGCACATCATAAAGCACATCTACAAGCAATATCTTTTTTGTTGTTTTGGCCAGTTGTCATTTACTGTAAATATATGTTCTAAATATATGTTCTTCCGGTTCCGGCGCCACACGAGTTGGCTGCCTTTTGCAACAGCGGCTCAATTCTGAGTCTTTTTATCTTCCTTCTTCTTTCTGATCCGGTGATGGCTTTCTGATCCGGAACACCTTTCACTCTATGTGTATCACGGACACACAGATCGCGCCCGGGGGTCTCTCGAGTCGGCGGACGGAGCCTCTGTTTACAGCGGGAGACGATGCGGCGGGGAGGAGCTAGCTAGCACTCGGCCGCCACCCGGTGCTAACGGAGAGGCTCGACATACCGGGAAAGCTGAAGCGGGAGCGACGCGGGTGCTGGGCTGGAGGTTGGGCGGCGTGCAGGAAATATAAGATAAGATAAGATAAGCCTTTATTAGTCCCACAATGGGGAAATTCCAGGATTGCAACAGCACAGGGATAGCAACACTCAGAGCAATAATCAGCAGCGGGCCAGCTGGAAGTCTTTGGGCATGATGGTGACCCCCTTAGTGAAGAAGAGACCACCAGGTGGGCCTCGCTGGTCTCCTGCAGAGCCATGACGGCGAAGCTCAGGAAACGCGGGACGGTCTTGAAGTCCTGAGCGATCTCCCTCACCAGGCGCTGGACGGGCAGCTTACGGATGAGCAGCTCCGTGGATTTCTGGCAGCGACGGATCTCTCTCAGAGCCACGGGCCTGTGACGGTGGCTAGCTGCATCCTGGGGGGCTTCTTCCTCCAGTAGATTTTACAGGCGGTCTGCTTGGTTCTTGCCATCGCTCTTTATTATTCTGTCTTATATTTCTTGCACGCCGCCTAAACTCCAGCCCGGCACCTGCGTCGTTTTCGCTACAGCTCCCGGTATGTCGAGTTTCCCATTAGCACCGGGCGGTGGCCAAGTGCTAGCTAGCACTAGCTCCTCCCCGCTGTAGCGTCTCCCGCTGCAAACCGTGGCTCCGTCCGCCGACCCGGGAGACCCCCGGGGCGATCCGTGCGTCCGTGATATATATACAGAGTGAAAGGTGTAGAAAGAAGAAGGAAGATGAAAAAAAAAAAAAAAAAAGGCTGTTGCAACAGGCAGCCTACTCGTGTGGGGCCACCGGTCCGGCGGAACCGGAACCGGAAGAATAAGACAGAATATAAGACAGAATAATAAAGAGCGATGGCAAGAACCAAGCAGACCGCCCATAAATCTACTGGAGGAAAAGCCCCCAGGAAGCAGCTGGCCACCAAGGCTGCTCGAAAAGGCGCTCCGGCCGCCGGCGGAGTGAGGAGGCCTCACCGTTGCAGGCCCAGTGCCGTGGCTCTGAGAGAGATCCGTCGCTGCCGGAGGTCCACGGAGCTGCTCATCCGTGGGCTGCCCTTCCAGCACCTGGTGAGGGAGATCGCTCAGGACTTCAGGACCGACCTGCGCTTCCAGAGCTCCGCCGTCATGGCTCTGCAGGAGGCCAGCGAGGCCTACCTGGTGGGTCTCTTCAAGGGCACCAACCTGCGCGCCATCCACGCCAAGAGGGTCACCATCATGCCCAAAGACATCCAGCTGGCCCGCCGCATCCACGGAGAGAGAGCTTAGACTTTCTGCTGCACATCCACCAACCACAATGCTCCGCAGGGCTGTCCCATGGGTTTGTCCACAGGTTCCATGTTTGCGCCATCTAAGTTTGCCCACATGTACTTTAGACAAAACCTGCTCAGCTGCATTAAACCAATGTGGGACCCAATTGGATTTAAAGTGGGTAAGCAGATGCTTAACTGTACCACAGGTAAAGTCCATGTGGGCAAACACAGATGGAGCCAACATGGAACCCAAACAAACCCACATGGGACCCATAATTAAACCTATGGTGGGACGCACATGGGCATGCTGGCTAGGAAGTTTTAGCTGCTTTTCTATATGGAAGGATATTTCATTTCAATGTTGGGTGGACAATAAATAGAACATTGTGTCCAGAGTAAATATTGAAGGAGACATTTTAAGTACAGTTCTCTGTGTTGGCCCTGCGACGGACTGGTGATCTGTCCAGGGTGTACTCTGCCTCTCACCCAAAGATGCTGGGATAGGCTCCAGCCCCCCCGTGACCCAAAAAGGATTAAGTGGAAGAAGATGGATGGATGGATGGATGGATGGTGTGAAAAAGTGTTTGCCCCTTCCTGATTACCTCCGCCAAGGAGGTTATGTTTTCATCAGCGATGGTTTGTCTGTTTGTTTGTTTGTCTGTTTGTTAGCAAGATAACTCAAAAAGTTATGGACGGATTTTCATGAAATTTTCAAAGATTGTCAGAAATGGGGTATCCTACAGATGATTAGATTTTGGTGGTGATCCGGATCACCGTCTGGATCCAGGAATTTTTTAAAGGATTCTTTTTTTTTTTTATTTAACATTGCGAGATAGGGCCATTTTCAATATTTTTTCAATATTTTTTTTTTGTGCATGTAACTCTGTCAAAAAATCGTCAGAACACTTGGAAAAAAAAAAAATACAGGACAACATGCCCACAGGGGAACTGTGGCGCTTGGCGGAGGGCTGCGCTCTCCGAGTGCTTTTCTAGTTTCTCAGTTTTTTTGTATGTTTGTCACACTTAAATGTTTCAGATCATCAAACAAATTTAAATATTAGACAAAGATAACACAAGTAAACACAAAATGCAGTTTTTAAATGAAGGTGTTTATTGTTATGGGGAAAAAAATCCAAACCTACATGGCCCTGTGTGAAAAAGTGATTGCCTCCTAAACCTAATAACTGGTTGGGCCACCCTTAGCAGCAACAACTGCAATCAAGCGTTTGTGATAACTGGCAATGAGTCTTTTACAGCGCTGTGGAGGAATTTTGGCCCACTCATCTTTGCAGAATTGTTGTAATTCAGCCACACTGGAGGGTTTTTGAACATGAACCACCTTTTTAAGGTCATGTCACAGCATCTCAATCGGATTAAGGTCAGGACTTTGACTAGGCCACTCCAAGGTCCTTGTGCTACGGATGAACCCCTAAGATTGTGGAGGTGATGCAGGTCAGAATGCAGATTCTGGACCACTTTTTCACTTTCATTAACATTGTGAGACACGGCTTTAGTGGAGATATGGGCTCTCTAAGCGCCCTGTAGTCCAGTTATGCAAGATGAGTTATGGTATTTGGTTGCAATAATTATATGTTTTTTCCAGTTTGGGGGGGCATGTCCCCCCCAACCCCACCCCATGTTTACGTCCATGTATGTAGCATAATGCAGCTGGATTTAACAACTTTTCATTTTGATGATATCATCTATATAGGCTAATTAATTTTTACTTAAAGTTATCCAAACCCCTCAAATTCCAGCATGCACCAATGAAAGTTCATTCCCAGTTTGCCTATAGTGTATCTGGCACCAGCATCCCTCTATCGGGAGTCAAAACTGAGAATCTGACCTTTAACAATCTGGCAGGAATGCGACGTGTCCGGGCATATGGATTCTCTCTCTTTCTTTTTTTTTTTTTCCAAAAGCAGGTTTAATGTTAAACTGTTTTTGTGCAGCCGCGGGCGCTGGGTTGGATTGGATTGGTATGCAACAGGGGATCATATCATTCCGCGAGGTCCTAACACAAAGTTGCTTCACGGCGCAATTTTAATAGAGAAATAATTTGAGGGGAAGAGGGGGAAATACTAACGATTTAGGTCTGCTTGGGTCCGAATTTGTCCATGCAACTCATATTTTAATGAGCGTTTGAAAGTAAATTCCCAGCTGAGGCATCACTGCGCTGCACAGAGTGAGAGAAAGTAGATCCATTCTGGGCAGGTTCAGGAAAGGAAGAAGTTTGGAGGAGGGGACAGCAGCAGAGGCGCACGGTGCCACAGCCCGGACCACTCGGAGCCTCTGCGGCAGGAGAGAAGACAGCCTTTCCCGTTTTATTTTCCTTTCTGATTTTGTTTCAGCTTAACAAGTGCACAGAGGTGGAGATCAGGGCGATGACATGCCCGTAGACAGCGGCACAAATTAGAGTTTTATTCTTCCCCCTCCTCTAAAACAAGATGAATAAAGACTTTAGGAGTGTGGGACGGATCTCCGTGGGTCTGCTCTTCCTCGCCCTGTGCGTCTCGGTGCAGCGGTCAGACTCTGCGGTAGGTGCACCTCTCATTTTCCTCAGTTTTTTTTTTTCTTTGCAGGTGGTTTGGTTTTTACGCATTTGCAACCTTGCCGTCAGTCGCACTCACCACAGGCTCTCTGAGTTTATAAATAGGAAAGCCTGCTAGCTTTATGACAAGCCCTCCTCACGCCAATAACAACAATAATCCGAGCTGCAGCCTTTTGGGTAATAACGGTGTAATCAGAAGCTTTGCGCGCAGCTTTTTGGTTTTATTTTTTTCTGATCCGTTTTCGATTCCGTCAGACGCATCACGATTGTCGGCATTTCGCCTGCAGCAAACCTGTAGCGACACGCACAGCGGCGGCGCGCTTTTCTGTCCGCTTTTTTTTTTCTGCAAACAAACTCTAGCCATCAGATTAAGATTCAGACGATTGGAGCTGAGTGGCTGACTGTGACAGCTGTGTCACGGAGCGGACTGTTGCGCGTAACTTTGCCCGGCGAACAGGAGAGGAGGCTGGCAGCTTCTGCAGCTCATTCAGTTGCGGGTGGATAGAATCGGGCTTTATTGACTCTGTGCATTGGTGGGGTGCTTCTTTACTCTGTTTTACTTCACAGTCCACATGTGTCCGAACGGCTTCTCATCCCTGCAGCTGCTTCATCAAATCAGCCCAAGTGTCTCGCTCTGATTCCTCCTGTAATATTCCGCCTTCATTCGTTAATTATTCATGAGGCCCTGTTTGTATGACCCCGCCCACTAACACCCTAAACCAGGCGTGGCTAAATTAGACACTTGCCGCATGTTTGCACGGATTGTTTCTAGCTTTTTCTTTTTACAAGATTTTTTTTAATGCAAGATTGTGTTGGGGGGGCTGCTTTTGTAAAGAGGAGAGTTCACAGCCTTTAAATGAGAATAAAAGTCTCTCATTTAAAACACTGAAAAATAAATATGAATACACAGAAGTTAAGATTTTACATAGAATAAAAAATGTAACCTGGTTCATCCTTGAAAATTTACAGGAGGAAAAAGTCACAAACTTACAAGGTAAAGGTTGAAAATTTATAAGAATAAAAATCACGAATTTACAAGCAAGAATCAATTCTATAAGAAAAAAGTGGCAAATGTTGCAAATTATGAGGAAAAAGTTGCAAATTTGTAGGGGGAAAAAGTCAATTTTTTGTAAAAAGTTGCAAATTTACAAGTAAAATGCATCAGTTTTAAGAGGAAAAATGGCAAAATTCAGAAGAAAGATTTTGCAAATTTATTAGGAAAAGTTGCAAATTTACAGGAAAAAGGTAAAAAAAAAATTACAAGAAAAAATGCTAATTTAGGAGAAAGAAGGGAAAATTTATGAGAAAAGAAGGTGCAGATTTACAAGAAATAACAGCAAATTTATGAGGAAAAAAAGTCACAAATTTGTGTGGAAAAAAATTGCTAAATTACAAGAAGTAGCAAATTTATGAGGAAAAAAGTTGGAAATTTACAAGATAAAAGCCACAAATTTATGAGAAAAACGTTACAAATTTAGAAGAAAAAATGTTGCAAATTTATAAGAAACAAGGTTGCAAATTTACCAGAAAAAAAGATGTAAATTTATAAGAAAAAGTTGCAAATTTATGAGAAAACAATTGTGAATTTACAAGAAAACAAAGATTTTTTTTAAAATAAAAACTGCAAATTTTAGAGGAAAAAGTTGCAAAAGTAGCATTTGCATATTTTACTTTACAGCCAGAAACAGTTCTGCATATTTGGCCTTGAAATGTGAAGATGTCAAGTTTTTCAGTATTTGCTGCAGGTTCTCTTTTGCGCCCAGTGTAGGGCTTTTAAAGGTCCCATATCACACACTGTCAGCAGGATACTATTGACGGCCTCATGCAAATATATATGTACTTCTAATGACTGAAAACCATTTCTGGGTTGGTTTACAGCTCTTGGTAAAGCTGTCTTTAAATGTTCTGGCTGAAACTGTTGGCTTTTAGTCTGCTCATTAATATTAATTATTATCATTAATATTGATTAATTAATAACCGGAGTGGTGGCCTAGAGCAGGAGTGTCAAACTCATTCCATGGAGGGCCAAGACCCTGCAGGTTTTACCTCCACCCAGTGTCTTCAACAGGAGATTTCACTGAATTTCCCCTCACTGATTGCTGATCAATGAAAACACCTGCTGAAGACACTGGGTGGAGGTAAAACCTGCAGGGTCTTGGCCCTCCATGGAATGAGTTTGACACCCCTGGCCTAGAGGTTCATCTGCCCCACAACCGGGAGGTCGGGGTTCAAGTCCCGACCGGGTCATGCCACAGACCGTATAAAAAATGGAATTTCCTGCCATCCAGCTTGGTGCTCAGCAAAAATGGAATGGAAGAGGGAATTGTGGGTGGCAGTGGCTCAGGAGGTAGAGCGGGTTGTCTAATAACCGAAGGGTTGGCGGTTTGAATCTCGCTCTCCCCAGACATCCTGCTGTTGTGTCCCTGGGCAAGACACTTTACTCACCTTGCCTCCAGTGTCATGGACACTGGGTATGGAAGTGTATAAATGTTTGGTAGTGGTCGGAGAGGCCGTTGGTGCAGATTGGCAGCCACATTTCCATCAGTCTGCCCAGGGCAGCTGTGGCTACAGAGGTAGCTTACCACTATCATTGTATGTGGAGTGAATGACTAATGTATCCATTCTAAAGCATCTTTGAGTGTCTATGAAAAGCGCTATATAAATCTGATGCATTATTATTATCACTCTATATATAATTCAAGAAATCTCTGTCTGTGTGTGTCACGATCATAGGATTTTGTGTTGTCATGGTAACCATGTTAAAGATCAAAGGCAGGCATCACCATGGTTATTGTTGCCATGGTAGCCATGCCAGAGATCAAAGGCAGGCATCACTGAACAAGTGGTGACATCAAACATCAAAGACAGGCATCACTGTATGACATCATCCAAGATCAAAGGCAGGCATCACTGAACGAGTGGTGACGTCAAAGATCAAAGACAGGTTTTACCATGGTTACTATTGCCACGGTAACCATGTCAAAGATCAAAAGCAGGCATCACCACGGTTACTGTTGCCATGGTAACTACGTCAAAGCAAGTGGTGACATCAAAGATCAAAGGCAGGTTTCACCATGGTTACTGTTGCCATGGTAACCATGTCAAAGATCAAAGGCAGGCATGCAGCAGAAATACTTGCTTATACTTGGTTTCTACGGGCATGCAGAAATACTTGTTTAACCATGTCAAAGATCAAAGGCAGGCATCACCATGGTTACTGTTGCCATGGTAACAGTGACTTTCTACTGGCATGCAGAAATGCCTGCTTACACCTGCCTTCTACGGGCATGCAGGAATACTTGCTTATACTTGGTTTCTACGGGCATACACTAGCTATTATTTATGAGTCCTAAATCTGATTGAGTAAAGAGTTTTTGAGTAGACCAATCACAAATAAGGAGGTAGTGGCAATGCATTTTTTTCCTTAACTTAGGGAACTGAAGGTGGGGTTTGTTGGTTTGTGATGTAAAAAAAAAACAGGAAGTGTAGTCCACTTTGTTTCTTTAGGAGTTTAACTAAATAAATGCTGCATATTTATTTGTGAAGTGAGCGTTTTATTTCAATGGTATACAAGTGACCAGTGGGTGTATTTTATGGGGTTAAAACTCACAACAACACAATTTTGCCCTTAAATGATTTTTTTCAAAACATCTAAAATGGGATACCTAAAGTAAACTATAAGTTGTACTTGAACCATTAGGAGGAAGAACATGGTTTTGGTCTCTTTTGAAAGTTAAGATTCATTTTTTTTAACTCCACACTGCTAATATAAAAACCATGCTTTTATTTTGGGACACTCAAGAGAAAATACTCAAAATGCATCTGTAGTTTACTACAATTTGTGTAAAAAAAAATGTTGTTGTACGCATATTAGTAAATGAGTTTAATGGTATAATGATGCATTTGCTTATATTTAAATAGAGTTTTAATTCTTGTCATACAACCAGTTAGCAAGTAGTTTGATTATATCTGCAGAAATGTTTCAGTCTTTCAAGACAGTAGGGTGGAGATTAAATCTGTGTTATGGCGAGACAAGTAGGAGAAAGGTCTCTTTTTGCACAGACTACTTGGATCACTCTTTCAGCAAGTAGTTCTCCTCAGAAATAATCAATAGATTTAAGTTTTCCTCTCCAATATCAACCTTTAAAGTTTCCATATTGTGCAGAATGGCGTTTTGTAGGTTTAACCTTACAAAACATCTGTGGGTCACATGTATACTGTTAAAATATTAAAAAAGCTCGCTTAACAAAGAAATACACACTGCCTTCATTTAGTTAAACTCTTAAAGAAACAAGTAAATTACACTTTCTGGTCTTTATGACATCACAGACTAACAAGTCCCACCTTCTTTAAGTTGGTAAAACAGACACCCCCTGACTGTTTGCATAGTTGTGATTGGCCCACTCACAGAAGCCTGTACCCAATGACAGCAAAACAAACACGCCCTGGCTGCTTTGTTACTTGTGATTGGTCCACTCAAGTGACCTTTACCCAGTCACATTAGGGGGGTTCATTAATATTAGTGAGCAGGCTGAAAACAACAATAACACAGAATTGATTTCTGGCCTTTAAAACTATATATGTATGTCCTTGTGGGTGTCAGAACTTAAAGTGACACTCCACAAAACATTTAGTTTTTTTCCTTGTTAACATGTCTAACATGTTTTTTATGACCTACAAGACATATCAAGAGCGAAGTCTCTCAAATGTCTCATATCTCTGTTTTTTACTGCGAAGTTTCACTTCACCTAGGCCTAGAGGTAGAGCATCAACCCCACAACCGGGAGGTCGGGGTTCAAGTCCCAGCCGGGTCATGCCAAAGACCATATAAAAGTGGAACTTCCTGCCATCCAGCTTGGTGCTCAGCAAAAATGGAACAGAGGACTGTGGGCGGCAGTGGCTCAGGAGGTAGAGTGGGTTGTTCAATAACCAGAGCGTTGGCGGTTCAAATCCCACTCTCCTCAGCCATCCTGCCGTTGTGTCCCTGGGTAAGACACTTTACCCACCTTGCCTCCAGTGTCCATGACACTGGGTATGAATGTGTAGCTAGTCCAACAAAAGCTAGCGGTACTCAAGTACTTTGCAAGCAGTTTCATGAAATGGTCAGTCAGAAAGCAACTCATACCGGCTCAGACGTCGCCCGGGTTAACAAGGTCAGGAGTTTCTGGCAGCGGAGAGCGAAGGACAGAGCTGCGTGGAGGAATCTGATCAGACCTAAATGAATCAGTCATTGTCGCCCCTGACAGACTGCTATGATGATGATGATGATGAAATGTTCAATAGCGGTTAGCGAGGTCGTTGGTGCGGATTGGCAGTCATGTTTCTGTCAGTCTGCCCCAGGGCAGCTGTGGCTACAGTAGTACCTTACTGCTACCATTGTCTGTCTGAGTAAATGAATAATGGATTTTCATTGTAAAGCGCTTTGGATTTCTTGAAAGGTGCTATATAAATGCTAACCATTATTATTATTATTATCAAGCCCCACCCCCTGCAGAAAGGCGAGTTGAGACGGAATGTTTTTGGTGACGTAACTATTCATGTGCTGGCACGTGGGTAGTGTTGAACCAATCGGGACGCTCTGGACTAACTGGCATTATCCCCCAGGCTAGTTGGCATTTTTTAACAAACTGGTTTGAAAACTTGACCCAAATTAAGATGGCTTTGACCATTAAACTGCTTTTAAGGACCAATGCAGTTTCAGTCATTATCCTGGGCCACTGTGCATACAACTGGGCATGTCCTTCAACTGGTAAGTCTTTTCATCAGAGGATTTATTCTAATAATGTAGTGCTAGGTACTATTAGCCTTGTGATATGTGGTTGGGCCTAGTAATCACCAATTCTGGCATTTGAAGGGGGGAGCAAAGTGAAAATATTTTGACATGAAACTGTAAGACAATGAAAGTTTTTTTTGGAAGAAAAAAATGCATAAAATACCATTTTAGACAATGTAGATTTGCTTTTTATAGGGGATTTATGTCCATCGGAGTGCATCTTTAAAGAATAATCCCTGGAAATGCACAATACGGGAACTTTAATAGTTACTCTTTGCACAATATAGAAACTCGCATTTTAGTGACACCTTGTGGTCAATAAGTGAACTGCAGCCCAGCACCATACAGGGCCTTTAACTGCAAGGATGAATTTTGCGGTACAGTGAAATATTTTTCAGCCGGTTCGAATTTGCTTGCCATAAAGTCTATAAATCATAATAATTATCAGTCCCTCCAGGATTTCACGATGTTGTGATCGTGCCAGTTCACACGAAATCAGTCAATCACCACATCTTTTGCACAACCTTGTAACTTTGTCTAATCACTAAAACTTTCCCGCAATTTTGGCCAATCATTTTCAACTTCTGCCAATTTGTCCCTGAGTACTGCTCAAATGCTCAGTCTAACCAATCAAATGTGACCCAGCACTGCGCTCATGTCCGTGTTTTACAGTGAATATAAACGGAGCTAATGAGCAAAAAACAGAGTGTGTGATTTAAAAAAAAAACACTCACCCACAGGTTTTCCCACACCATCCCTTCCTCCGTCTCCCCTTGTGTGCCGGTGGACATCTTCCCACATCTCTGTGCTCACCATGTGTACGAAGTGCCAGGTTTGTGTTGAAAAAAGTCCGCCTGCCTGAAACCCCCCGTCACGGAAGTGCGCATGAGGAGAGATGCCGTAAAACCACAAACAAACGATCAAATCTGACACTACAGCCAGTGTTTGAACATTTTATACACCTTTAGAGGTAAAATCATTACTACATCTTGTCAATGAGCTTCAAAGCTGTGAATCTTTGGTCTGGACAGGGACCAACGCACACCCCGGCAAACCCCCAAGGAGAGCCCCTTCTCACAGTACGACTCAAGGTAAAGGAAAGATGAGTATCTGATGAGGCAGGTGTGTATCAAGACGTGCAGACAGATAGACAGGTAGGAGTCAGGCACGGAAAGAGAGAGACTAGCCTGTAATTTTTTCAGAAAAACACAGACTTCAATAGACAATAAAGACCAACAGAATAAATTATTTCTTTTTCCTCTGCACTCGGTACCGAGTGGTTGGGGACCGCTGCGGTTAGGGAGTTTTCAAATGAAGATGCTGCCGTAATTTCCAAATCTATACTCTTTAACATACATTCATTGCAGTTTAGCTATTGTAATGGATAATTATTTTATTCATCCTTTTTATTAAAGTTCTTAGCAAGAGTAGCCTACAATGTTGGATATTTTTATGACAAATTTATGAGTAGCTACTTCATTCTCACATAATTGTGTTAAAGTCTGTATTTGCTGTTGCACAAGAGTTTTTCTGAATAGCAGAAGTTTCTGCTTAATTTACAAATCATTGTTTAATAGGAAATTTTTGACAATCCTGTGCTTTTCTTGTATTGTTATATAGAATATCATTGCAGTAAACTATGGAAAAAGCATCGGCTTTAAAATTTGTAATTCTTCTCACAACTTGTAGTGCAAAAAAATCTCTCAAAATATTGCAACTTTTATCACCTTTTTAAAAAAGCTCCTGCAAATTCATAAAAACATCCTGTGAAATCCTGGAAGGACTGAATAATGTAGAAAAAGCTGTTATGCTTACAGCTGAGGAATATTAACTCTAAGAGACAGACGTCACATATTGTTCTTTAGTACCACATACTGTAGATGTATTTCACTCTTAAGACTAGACAAAAACAACTGAGTTGTAAGTATAAAGTTGCCCATAACATTAGTAAAAGGTGAGTTTTTTCTTTTCAGTATGCAGTTTTCTCTTGTGAAGTTGATTTTTTTTTCTTGTTAATTTGCACTTTTTTTCCATGTAAATGTGCTAATTTTTTTCTTGTAAAGTTGTGACTTTACTCTCATCAATTGGCATGTTTTTGTCAGATAAAGCTGCAACTTTTTCCTCATAAATTTGGGGATTTATTCCTGTAAAAAAAATGCATCTTTTTAAGAAGATTTCCAACATTTTTTCTTGTAAATTGGTGACTTCTTTCCTTTCTATTTACATTTTTGGTCATTAATTTACTTTTTTCTTGTGACTTTGAGGTTTTTCTATTAAAATTTCCCTCATAAATTTGTGCATTTTTCTTATATATTTGCAAATGTATTTGCAATTTTTAGAACAATTTTTGTCTGTTTAGTTTTCTACCTTTGGGTCTTTATTGTCATAATCCTGCATTTTTTAACTTCATAAATTAAGGTCTTTATGCTCAGCTTTTTCAGAAATTTGTTGTGTTTTTTTTCTTGTAAATTTGTGACTTCTATTTTGTTGATTTGCTATTTCTTCCTCTTAATTTGAGAGTTTTTTTCTCTTAATTTTTTTAGTCTTCCGCTAAAATTTTCAGCTTTTATTCTTGTAAATTAGAATTTTTTTTCTTGTAAATTTGCAAGGCTTTTTTTTCTCAGTTTGTTGCTCTGGAGCTGCAGGCTACAATCCAGTTAAATGCAAGGAAAGGAGGTCTATTTTGGCTGATGTGGAGAGGATGAGACTAAAAGGAAAAAGGAGGTGAAAGGGTTGAGTCAATGACAGCAAAAGAAAAAGGATAAGATAATCCAAAACTGAAAGTGAAAGTCCTTCCTCCACCTTGGGAACTGAAGGTTATTTTGCTAACTTACTCTAAACATCCTCCCAGTATGTGGACCTTGAACTGAGGTGATGGTATAAAGAATGATAACAAAATAAAAATCTCTTCATTCCCAGTCTTCCCAGTGCTCCCGCTGCGTCCCCCTAGTGGAGATTGAGTGTTTAAAAAACTGCACTGTTTAAATAAAAGCACATTAAAGTCACAAAACTCACAAAAGAACTGAATAAATTCTAAATATTTTAATTTCCTTTTAAAGTTCCTGATTGTCATCTAATGTGAATAGAGACATTTTGAGCCTTTAAATGAAGGTGAAACAGCCTGAAATGTGCAACTTTTCTGCATTTTTTCTTGTTTTTTTTTCCTTATTTTTATGCCTTTAAAAAAATCTAAAGAATTTGTTTACTCATACATTTGACTTTTTTAATTGTTAAATGGCTACTTTATTTTTTCTTCATAAAACAAACATTTGTAAATATTTCTTATAAATTTGCACATTTGGACTCACATTTTCCACCTTTTTATTCATGAATTTGAGAATTTTTCTAAATTTGCAAGTTTTTTCCTGCAAACTTTTTTAATCTCCTTAAAATTGAAAGATTTTCTTAGTAATCTTGCACATTTTATCCACATTCATTTCTTTTCTTTTGCTATAGAAATTTATTTTCTTCCCATAAATTTGTGACATTTTGCTCTGCCCCCCCCACACACAAATTTGCAACTTTTCTTGCAAATTATATACATTTTGTCCTGTAAACTTGCAACTTTTTCCACATAAATTTTCAGCATTCTTCCTGTAAATTTGCAGTTTTTGCCTTTTTTTTCCTTTGCCAAAAGGATGGGGAGCCACTAAAGAGCCTTATGTGGCTCTGGAGCCACTGGTTGTAGACCCTTGATAAAGCTCTTTTCACAGTGCATAAGTGTGAGCTGAGCTGTTCATTTAACTAGTTGACATGGTTTAAATATATGATGGCCATCATACATCAGATCCTGTGTTTGCTAATGTGTGATGAGCAGAGTCGTTTCTGCTGATAAAGCAGACTATGCAAATGCTATTGGCTCCCTCAGCCACTAGGGGGCCCCAGTTATAAGTTTACCCTCAACAATTTTGAGGGAGAATTAAAATTAACTTCAACTTATTTTTCTTGTAACTTTTCAGCTTTTTTTAATCATGAATTTTAAACCTTTTCTTGTAAAATTTCAACTTTTTTTCTCATAAATTTGCAGCTTTTTTCCTTGCAAAACTGACAGTTTTTCTTGCAAAATTTCAGTTTTTGTTCTCGTAAATTTTAGAATTTTTCTTTTAAATCTACAACTTTTTTCTTGTTAATTTGCTACTTCTTTCATCATCATTTAGCAACTTTTTTTCTGGTAAATGTGCAATATTCTGGTAATTTTTTAAAAAACTTTTCGTAAATTTGTGGCTTTTTAATCATAAATTTTAACCTTTGTGTCTCATAAATTTGCAACCTTTTTTCTTGTAATATCATAAATTTTTAAATGCTTTTCTAATAAATTTGCATCTTTTTTCCTTACATTTTTCTTATAAATTTTGGATTTTTTTTTTTGTAATTTTGCAGCTTTTTCCCTATCAATTTGCTACTTCTTAAATCATAAATTAGCAACTTTTTTTCTGGTAAATTTGCAATATTTTTTGTTGATTTTTTTTTTTTACGTTTTTCCTCATATTTGTGACTTTTTATCATAAATTCAAACTTTTTTCTCAAAAATTTGCATTTTTTTCCTATAAATTTTCAAATTTTTATTGTAACTCAATTACTTTTTTTGTAAATTTGTAAAATTTTTTTCTTTGAAATTTGTGACTTTTTTCTTTTAAATTTTCTAAATTTTTATTGTAATTAAAACAATTCTCATAAATGTGCAACTTTTTTCTTGTTAATTTGCTTCTTATTTCATTGTAAAATTAGCAACTTTTTATGTAAATTTTTAAACTTTTTTTCTTGTAACTTAGTGAAGTTTTCTTGTAAATTTGCAATTTTTTCTTGTAAATTTTTTAAAAATTTCCTCTAGATTTATGACTTTTAAACATAATTTTCAATGTTGTTTTCTCATAAATCTGTTGTTTTTTTTCTTTTTTTGTTTCATTATAAATTATCAATTTTTTCTTGTCTTTGTAAATTTGTGATTTTTTCTTGTAAATTTATGATTTTTTTTCTTGTAAATGTGCTTTTTTCTTGTAATTTTGTTCTACTTTTTTTATCGTAAACTGGCAACTTTTTCTAATTTTTCTCCTCTTTTTCCCCATTGTAAATGGTTTGAACTCTTCCTCACCACATACCTCCCTCCCCCCCGAACACAGTCTTACATAGGGCCCCCAAAAAGCTAGAAATGGCCCTGGGTACGTGTGTCTGTCGTAGGCTATTGTCCTCCGATATGAATCTCCCATGGTCCAGGTGAAGGAGTTCAGAGGTAACGTATACCTGGAGGTCTTCCTTTGAAGCCGTCATGCCGCGCAATCTGCAAACACACACTTAATTTGATGCATGCTTGTCTGCACACATGAATGGAGATGCATGCACGTGCGCACACACACACACACACACACACACACACACACACACACACACACACACACACACACACTCCCTCATGGGTTCCCTCACCTTTCACGTGACCCTCATCCCAGGTGGAGTTGGTGGCGGGGAATCTGTCGGCTTTGCGGTTTGTGTGTGTGGGGGGAGGCGGAGGGTGGTTTAGTCAGTCAAAACATCCTCTCGGTGCGTAGATGTAATCAGTGGGCAGCATGAGCAACAGGGGGAGAGTTTGTCTTTAGGAGAAATTCACATTTATTTCTCTTTTTTTAAATTTTGTGCCATTAGCGCTTTTTTTCTCTCTCTCTCTTCTTCGTGCTCCGTACTGTCTAGAGTGATGTCTTAATTTTGCACTTCTATAGCATATTTACAAGTAATTTGGTCGGATAATAGGCATTCCAGGAGTTACAATATTCACTCTGGACTTTTTAGCAAATATGTATCTGTCCTCTTCAGCGGTGTTCTCATAATCTTGATTGCAGTAACTGCTGGTGTTTTCTTATAATTAGAAAAATAAGGTAAAGATAATGCCGTGTGATGCACCTTTTTTTTTCCCATTGTGAAGATGCTGTTTGAGAGGAGACAGGCGCCACAAACAGGAAGTGCCAAGCTCACGGTTCATGCTAACAGTTCGCCCACTTAGCTGCCTTTAGATATTTTTAAAATGAGCTGCTGTATACTTTCCATTAAGTGTCACAGTAAATCCTTTTTATTAAAGCCCCAAAAGTGTAATGCATATTTCTGACTCTACTTCTTCAGAAGAAGCCAAAAAGTAACCAGCAAAGTGAAAGTAAAAGGAAAAGTAGGGATGCTAGTGGCTAGGCTAAAGAGGCTAAACACACAACAGTTCTCCAGAGTCTCTTTGTTACAAATATCAGGTCCCTTACCAGTAAGATGAGCTGAGGTTGGGCTTATCATTGCTATCAGCCTTTTGGCTTAACTGTGTGACGAGAATAATCGAATTGTGGCTTCAGTCAGGAAACCTGAACATAGCTGCCAGAACTAGCTAGCTAGCTAGCAAGCCTCTTGTCCAAAGCAATTGTACTGTTGCCAACTCCTCAGTAAGGAAAGTAGCTATTGTCTGTCCTAAAAGTCGCTAGAAGTTGCTAAATGATGTCATTACCTAATTTGCATAATTGGTCATTTGCATGTGATTGTAATGGGCACTGTAGAAGAATAATGTCATGGGAGAGAAAAAGTGAGTAAAGAAAACCACCCTAAATATGTTTAGAACTACAAATTAACTTTCTTCTGTTGATTCTTGGTTTGTTTTAATTTGACATTTAAATAGGCCATCACTTCTGTATCATCTCCAATAAACGGCTTCAACCAGCCTTTGAATTCAGGGTTTGATTCCCACTCCTTTCTGTATTTTTGAGCGTACCGTACAGTTTAGACTGTGACATGACGAGCTAGCGGCTAGATGTTTAGCTTATGTCACAGACACACAGTGGACAAAGCAAGTACATGACTGAGGCTGTTAGTCAAATGCAGTGATTTATTAGTGTGACACTGACAGTGAAGAAACATTTACAGCAATTGGCGGGGGGTGGGGGGGTGCACGCACAATTCATTTGCAGTCTGGACGTGAGTGGCGTGGGCGTGGGTCTCCTCTCTGACTGCAACTAACTGCTGCACAAGGCTACTGTGAGGCTGACCGCTTGTGAGTGGTTTGGGATGGGGAGAAGCTCACGCTAGCACCTGCTGCTTGCTGAGGATAGTAACTGCAGAGCAATAGTGCTTTCACATTAGCAGCCAATGGGGCTAGTGATTTTCCAAAGTTACTAGCCACTCAGCCTTTTCACTAGCCACAATTTTGTAGTTGGAAAATTATGTTTAATATGATCATATTTGATTATTGCATGCTAAAATGTAGTTGAATTAAATGTACAACCTTTTCAAATGCAATGACCCTTTTACATACATAAAAACAGCAAGTGAAACACTGTTTAAGTAGTTATTAACGGCGGTAACTACTGTAAAACAGTCGAGAAAAATATTTGCAATGTGAGAGTGAAGTACTGGTAGATTTGGGGTCCATCCCAGTTCTAATTTATACCCTTTCCCCTTTGCCTACCCCTTGGCCCTTGAAATCAAGGGCCCCTTGTTTTTATCAGAAAAAAGAAAAAACAAAAACTGATGAGAAAAAAGTCTCAAATTTGCACAAACTATTCTAATCAGTAGAAAGTCAGAAATTTACCAGAAATAAAGCTGTAAATTCACAGAGGAAATTTTGGACCCCCTGGTGGGCCGTTTTTGGCCCATGGGCCATGTGTTTGACACCCCTGGACCAGCCCATAAAAACACATATTTAGAGGATTTACTTCCATGAAATAGTTGCATATCACAACAGCATGTAAATGAATAAGATAAAATAAAATAGAAAGCACAGATAAATGAAAGTTCACCTTAGAAGAAGCTTCATTTGTTCTTTACAGCAACAAATCATAGTCACTTTTTCTCTGTGTGGTAAGAAAAGTTACATTTACACAACAGCAGACATTAAATAAAGCTACTTGCTCTAAAAATACTCATGTTTAACCACAGAGGTAGGAGCTGATGTTGGGGGCTACTCGCCTCTCGGACACAGCATTTCTTCCCACCAGGTTGCGGTGTGAACTGGGGCAGGACAGGAGACCAGCCAGGTGACAGAGGACCAATGAGCACACATTATGTGCAGATAGTGCTTCTGGGAGTTGTAGTTTTGTAGTTTCACATGGAAAAAGTAGTCTCATCTGGAAAAGTATGTTTATAATTGAGGACTGGTGAACAAAAGAAAAATTTATGTGGAAAATGACAATAATACTATTATATTCTATTTTATTGTTGTTTGTATTAGCAACATTCAAATGTCGCAGTTGGGAATAGGGCTGTGCGATATGACCATGTACATCAGGAGATGCGATAAAAACCTCTATCCTTTCATATAAAACTATCGTTTGTATCGCAGTGTCATAAAATACAGTTTACACAGTGTTGCCACCCCTCACTCTTGCCCTCTCTCTCTGCTCCACAAACATTATTTCTCACTCCATAATGAGGAGATTACTGCCAATATTGTGTTTCTTCAGATTTTTACACAATAAGAGTTGTCAACGCAGCATGAAGCAGACTGAAGATGTAAAACTCTTGTTTTTAGTTTGTAATTCTGTTACCAATAGTGATTTGGAATTGGAAATACAGGACCTTGCCATTGCCAAGCACCTGATGAACAATAAACTAAACTGTAATCTAGAGAGTCTGAACCACCATATTCTCTCTAACTTTTCCTATCTCTCTCTGTATTCCTTTTATCAATCCCTCATCCAGACTCTCCCTCCATTATTGTTCTATTTGTTGATGAATGCAAATTCCATTTTTATTTTGCCTGCTCAGTGAGAAGTACTCCTTAAATAACCACCATACAGTGAACAACTATCAAGAGACTTAACATTACAATAAAAGGTACGCAGCCTTTGTGTGCGCAGTTCTGTCCATGTTGCTTTTCCTGGTGAGCAGAAGTTTCACAGCGGTGTCAATGAGCTGCAGATGCCTACAGGATTAACAGGTGGACAAAAGTCAAGGAGAGCTAACACCAAATGTTTAGAGAGCTAATTACCCTGATCCAGTGAATACACTCGTCCCCTTTTCCTCCTTCCTCCTACTGTCATTCGGGATGTTCACAACTGCAGACATGGAAACAAAGAGAAGTACTGACAAGTACTATAACAATGTTAGTAACAGTACTGCAGCAGAAGGGAAATTCACAGTTTTGCATTAGATCCAGTAATGTAAACACACTAGTCTGGAATGGACTTAATTGGTTTAGTGTGACATTTTTGACTGTCTGTGTCTCCAGAAAAGGAGTGAATATGGCTGCAGTTTCCTTTGTTACCACCAGGGGTCTCTGTTTCCAAAAGTTCCATACACTCCCTTTAATGACTTTTTACTGCTATGAGGTTTCATGTTTTAACCCAAATCATGATGTTTGACCAAGAAGTCCTCCAGCTAATATGGACAAATTTATGGTTTGTTCCCAACTCTTGAATGATGGACAAAAAGGTCTTTCCCATTACAAAACCACTTATGAATATGAACATACATTTGAAAGGGGGTGGTAAACAGGACTAAAAGTAGTGTTTGCATCCCTGTTTTTCTTTTGTCTTTGACGTCTGTTAACTTTTGCTTCCTCATTCTCCGCAAACTTCTGGTTTTGTGATTAACTTCTTTTATGCACCTTTCTAGGTGGTTAATGTTAGGGTCATGGTAAGTGGTAGGTACTTTTGGTAGCATTCTAATGAACTAGAGCCACACACTCGCAGCATCAGTGTCTTTTGTGTTACATATGTTTTCCAGTGGGCAGCTTGGTGGAGCAGTGGTTAGTGGTGGCACAGGGTTGATCCCACCCCTTGGCCAGCGGTGACTCTTCTGTGTGGAGCTTGCATGTTCTCCCAATGTGTGTGAGGGTTTTCTCTGTACTCCGGTTTTATCCCACAGGCCAATTAACCTAACATGCACGTTAGGTTAATTGGCATCAACTGGGGATAAATTGTCCTTAGGTATGAATGTGGATTAAGTGGATGAAGATTAATGAATGTTTTCCAGTTCATGTATAACTAGCTTATGTATGGAGACCTGCCATTGTATTGTCTTGTTTAGGCAATATCAATAAAGGGCATAAATTATGTGTGGAAATCCATATTCTGATGACTTTGTGTTCCATTAGCTATTCTAGAGCACATGCTAATTAGCCTCTATGTGCTATCCGACTGCAATCTGACAAATAACACTGTTACTCTGGCAAAACATCGCAGTGTGGAGAGTGTGAATAACGGAGGCAGATTTATGGACAGACGACTTTATTCCACTCTCTCAACAGTCATACACAGGAAAAGCATGTCACAATACACCATGGTTTCCCCTTTTATCCCAACCGCTCATCTCACATTTGCATGACAGTTCACATCACATTGCATGACATTTAACATCACAATACCTTCATCCTTTCTCCCCCCCAACCTCTTTTTCCTGCTATCTCCCCACGATCTCCCTAGCTATCGTTCTCCTCTCTTTACCCTCTGCATCCAGTCTGAGATGATTCACCTGGTCTCTACAGCAGGAACTTATCCCCTACAGTATGGGCAAAACCATGTTCCTCGTGCATAACATGAAAAGACTTAGAAAGAAGGACAACAGTGATGGCGACTGATAGCCAAAAGGATAGTCTACCTGAGTTTAGTGTGCTACTGCTAACATGTCTCCTTGAGTGTGCACTTTAAATCATATTTTAGGGGCTCATTGTTACTTAAAGGCCAAATGTCACGTAATTTTTTTTTCTAAATGACAACGAATTTAGATAAAATACACATAGCTTAAACCAAATATTCATACCGGAGACCATATCACCCACCTGTATTTACATAATTGCACAAAATACACCAGCTGGAGGCCCCACCTTGCTTGCTGGCTTGTGACAGCCAGTCCAGACCACGCCCATGTTTTTGACATCACCAGTTGTACCCTGGCTGCCCTGCCTATCCACATTCACACTTATCAACATTGGACAATCATGACGGAAAGTGACAGCGATTGTGAACAAATTAGTTTAGTTTTGTCTCTTTTTTTTTTTTTGTCTTTTTTTTTGTCAGTGGTTCAGACAGTGACAGAGGCATAGAACCTTACCGGTTCGAGCCGTCCGAGACGGAATCAGATGCTTTGTCTGATGACAACAGTTCCAACGATGACCAGAGAGCAGAACCAGTGGAAAATGTCATTGAACTGGACATTAATCGCCTCCAGAATTGCGAAGCCGAAGGGGGTCTGTCGAGGGCGCCCCATAAATATTGATTTTTCGGAAGCCATTATTATTACAGTGGAGGAGAGCTGCTGCTGTCAAGAAATTGACCAGATCAATATGAAAATGGAGGCGCATACCTGTCAAGTGAGACGTTTTTGCCGTATTTTGGTGCCAAGCGCGGCTGTGGGGGACGGGGGAGTGGTGGGGGACACTTTTCTGGGAAATGTTTTAAATGTAGTTCGTGTTGT
This sequence comes from Pholidichthys leucotaenia, assembly GCA_020510985.1. NCBI lineage: Eukaryota > Metazoa > Chordata > Actinopteri > Cichliformes > Pholidichthyidae > Pholidichthys > Pholidichthys leucotaenia. Next base: position 121,732,225 of record CM035836.1, on the reverse strand, counting down.
TATTGTCAAATATTTTAAGAAAAATACGGGGAAAATGCAATTTTAGCAAAAACGGGCGTATTGCCATTTCTGTACGCCCAAAAGAAAAATATACGGGAAAAAAAATTGAGTGTGTTGAGGAGCACTCCTGTGTGTGATCCCCCACAGCTGGTGCTGGCAGATCGCTCAGCGGGAGCTATTATCACTACAATGAGAAGTGTGGAGTCAATCATTAGTTTGATTGTCGGGGCGGGCTGATCGCTCAGCGTGAGCTATTCTCACTACAATGAGAAGTCATTAGGACAATGGTTTAACACGTTCAGCTGTGCAGCGGTTGTGGAACAGAGAGATCGCCTTACAAATACAGAATTCTGCTTTTTTTTTTTATTTTGCGCCGGACGCTGAGTTGTGTTGTTATTGTCAAATATCCATGAATCCTTAAAATATTTGACAATAACAACACGAGTTGCATTTGGGGCATTTCCCAGAGAGGTGTCCCTTGTTGCTCCGCCGTCCCTTATAGCCGCTTTTTATGGTGTTGAAGTACGGCGAAAACGTCTCACTTGACAGGTATGAAAACATTTCCCAGAGAAGTGTCCCTTATTACCCAGCTGTCCCTGATAGTCCCGTTTTAAGGTATGGGTGAAATATCCAATTTTTTCTTTCTTGTTGCTCACTTCAACCTTCCAGTCTCCATATAAACAATCAATTGAAATACCCCAAGCATCAAACTCGGGTACAATCGATTTCGTCACTTCCGCCTTCTTCCCTAGGCGATTCCAGGGGCCGTGTCAGGCCAAGCGCGGCAGTTTTAAATTAACGAATATTCCGTTGTTACTGAAGCATATGCACCAAGACCCGAACGGATCGGTTCCCTTTTATATCTAGTTTCAAGATATTTAAAGTACCCTGTTACGTGACATTTGGCCTTTAAGATAATCTTTCTGAACCCTAAGAACTAAACTTTTTACTGACCACCATGCCACTTCATGTCATTATTTACATGATCCTTAGAGATCGCGTATTGTCATTGTGTACATACAGTATATATGTTATAATCCCTGCTGGAAAAAGTGACCATATAGGATCTTTTCTGTGGGAGAACAGTCTGTATTTGACCTAACCAAATAGTTTTTGGAACCTAACCATTAAATCGGATGGATCATTGACTGAAAAAAATCTGTTAATCATCAAATTTTCCAATTGTGTACTCCTTCACATGAAATACAGTATGCACAGCATTTTGACTCTGCAAGATAGCCCGAGCTGCTTGACAACTGCCACCATGAGGGTATCGCTATCATTTTCATCTTATTCTCATGTGATTATCAGCTTACCAACACCTTTTCTTTGATGTTTTCACACTTCTTACCAAACCAGCAGAGGTTTTTGTGCTTTAGGAGCTGTGTTTGTATTTTTAGATAGTTTGCAGTTGGTAAGGAGATTAAGGTTTCAAACTGTTGGATCAGCTTTTTGGTGATGATTCAGATCTGGAGTATGAGTTTCTTTTTTCTTTTTTTTTTAATGGCCAACTGTTTTGTTGTGTTTGTGTGCTGATGGGAAAGTCAGGTGTGACTCAAAACCTCAAATACTGTTCACAGTTGGCCCAAAGCGCAATAAAGGATGCACTGTAATTAAAAGGATTTGGATATCTATTTTAATGTGCAAATATAGTTATGAATACTTAATTAGCCCATCCATTCTTTCAAAATTTGTTTCTTTTTTATCTTTGGTCAAAGTAAGTAAGTAAGCAAGCAAGCAAGCCACCACCGGAGTGGTGGCTCAGTTGGTAGAGCATCCGCCCCACACCCGGGAGGCAGGGGTTCAAATCCCGGCCGGGTCATGCCGAAGACCATATAAAAGTGGAACTTCCTGCAGTCCAGCTTGGTGCTCAGCAATAAGGGAATGGAGGAGGGAAATTTGTGGCGGCGCCTTGCATGGCAGCGGCCCTCTGATTCTGCACTTGGGGTGTGTGTGATTAACACAGTAGATAGGTAAAACACAATCTCGTTCTACTGTACATGATTGGTTGTACGGTTGAATGACAATAAGGATGATTTAATTTAATATCTTTTAGTTTCTCTTATTAACCTTGGATGAAATAAGCTATATATATTTGATTAGGTAGTAGAACTACTTAAGTGCAATAGTTTGACTTCGTACCAGCCAGACAATCTAGTTTACTTCATCCCGGACAAGCCCCCAATTTTTTTATGTTTCAAGGCAGGGTTGGACAGCCTCTGCTATTAAATAAAGTATTTTTGCAAAAAAAAAAAATCTGCATGGAGCCACAAAATGTAATTGACCATTAAAATTAAGTTAAAACAGAAGATATGCAAGTATAAACTAGCATAAATTTATAACTCCATCCATCCATTGTCTTCTGCTTAATCCTTTTTGGGTCGTGGGGGGGCTGGAGCCTATCCCAGTATCTTTGGACGAGAGGCAGGGTACACCCTGGACAGATCGCCAGTCCATCGCAGGGCCAACACAGAGAGACAGACAACCATTCACTCTCACACCCATACTTAAGGACAATTTAGAATCCCCAGTTTGATGCCAATTAACCTAACTTGCATGTTCTCGTAAAATTGGCAACTTTTTTCTGGCAAATTTGTGTGTTTTTTAAAAATTTGTCTTACAAAGTATTAGGTTTTCTTGATAAATTAGCTGTTTTTGTTGTAAATTTGAGGTTTTACTAATAAATTTGCAGGTTTTTTTTTAAATCAATTTCAGATTTTTCTTTTTTTTCACATTTTCAGTGTTTTCCCTTAAATTTGCATCTCTTTTTAGTTCATTGTAGTGCAGGTGAAAGGAGCTAAAACCATGGAGCTACATCTGTTGCCCATCTATCAGTCTTCCAAATATTTTTGTTACGACCCGAGCGCCGGTCCTGTCCGCGCTCGGGCTATGTGTATTCGCTGCCGGCTTTGACAGCTGTGGGTTATATTCTGGCTTCACCGGGCTCTTATTGTGAAGGCGCTCAGTGGGGTTTCCGGCTGTCAAAATCGGTCAGCTGTCTGTCATCACTGCTCGTTAGTGTTCGCCTTTATAAGGCGGGCACTGACGGCAGTTAGATTGCAGGAGTATCGTCAAACAATCCTCATGAGGCCTCGTTAGACCTTCATGTCAGGTTTGTGTTCTTTCTTGTCTTGTCATAGTTTAGCTCGTAGTGGCTGGGGTTAGCCCTACGAGCCCTTGTATCGCTTAGTGTGTGTTTTTGCCCTTAGCGGCTCATAGCCTTGTGTCTTGTCTTGTTTTATTAATAAATTACCATCATTGCAAAACTCACCGGTGGACTCTTGGCGTCTTATGGTGATCCGCGAGGGTCACCGCATGACAGCATACTCCTGCCAGATGTCTAAACGGAGACGCCACTCCGAGACGCCTTTTTCACCGTGAGTTTTGCCATTGTGTGGAGTTTTTTCCTGTAGTTGGACTTGGTAGGGAGATGCCCGCTAGCGAGTGTGATTATTGCCCGGAGTGGCTGGAGGAGATTGATGGCTATCTGGCGGAAGCCGCCCGTCTCATGCCCACCCAAGCGGCTGGTTATCACTTAGACCTCGCCCAGCGGGCTGTGCACCGTTATCATCTAGCCTATATTCCGGAAGGAGAAAAGAGGTTAGCGTGGATTGTTGCACAACGCACATTAAGGGAGAAGGCGCTCCTGGGAACCCCTCCACCTCCCGCGAGGACAGCGTCCCTGGCGAGAGTGGAGTTCCGTCGGCTGGAGGGGAAGCCCGGTATTGGACCTGTGGATTGGACTCCAGTGCCTGCCGCCCGCCCAGTCCCAGCGTCATGTGTTCCCGGGCCCTTCGCCACTCCATCGGCCAGTAGGCCCCATAGCCGTGCTCCTACCAAGCCCCAACGAGAATCCCGTCCTGATCCAGCTCCGGGTCGTTGGAGGGACCCAGCCTCCCTGTTGGCCGCATCATATACGTCACAACAGAAGGGAATCCCCGCAGTCGCCGCCCACGGGTCATTTGTTCCAGCTGCGCTGTCAGCTCCTCATGCCCGCGTCACCCCGACTGCCATGTCCTCCCCTGTGACGTCACCCCCCGCGGCTGGGAATGCTGTGAGTCGTGCTTTGGCGAGGCCTGTCAGCAAACCACCTCGAGCGGCTCCTCCTTGTGGCCCCATGGAGCCTGCCGTTTTATCCCGGAGGGATGAAAGGAGAACTCCACCTGCTGCAGCAGGCACCACCTTCTCTCCAGGAGACAGGCAAGTGCAAATTGTTTCTTCCCATCATGTTTATGATCTGCCTTGTCTGACTCCTGGGGCCGGAGTTCGGGGTCCACAGCCCCCCGAGCTTCCACCACCTGCTGTAACTGTTATTCTTAAACCTGCTGCCTCTGTGTTCCCCCCTGTTGAGCGGTCCGCGACGCCAGGCCAATGTCGTCGGATGAAGAGGGGGCCTGCAGTGCTGGAAAGCCTGGATCCGGCCCTGCAGCCACGTCGTGGATGGAGGAGAAGAGCGGACTGCGGCCCGGAGCCTGAGCCGACAATGAAGCGTCCCTGGGTCTCCTCACCGGAGCAGTCCGAGCCAGTGGTTCGAGTGTCCTCTGCCCCCACGCCATACGGGCCATCGGCGTGGACAGCAGCACGGGAGGAACCTCAGGCTGCAGACGACATCTTGCCAGCTGCGGAGCCCGACGCAGCTGAGTTGGAGCCTGCTGACGAGAGTCGCCGCCCTGAACCTGGATCGTCGAAGTCCTGGGTGGCAACAGAACCCGAGTGCAGGCAAGTGCTCCCTCTTGTGTCTCTGTCCCGTTTTGGAGCATTTGTGCCTGCCTCTCGGGGAGGCGAGTGAGGAGCAGCCGCCTGCTGCGCCCGAGCTCGTCTCGCTAGGTTCTGTTGCTACCAGTGATTCTGATCCCGGTTTTCTTGTTGTTTGCGAGCCTCGTTGCAGTGTCGCCGGCATGGAACCAGTCGGAGTCACTGGGTTGGAGGTCCCAGGTTTGGGGGTGGAGATCGTCAGCGGAGCTGCACCGACCCAGTCGGGGTCCATCACGGGAGCTGCTTTGGCCCAATCGGGGTCCACCGCAGGTGCGGTTCTGGCCCAATCGGGGTCCGACGTGGGTGCAGCCGAAACTCAATCGGGGTCCAGCGGAGGTGCAGCGCCGGTGTGGTCCGTGGACGGGGGAGGAGGTGCAGACCTTTCACCGTTGGACGGATTACGGGCTCATCCTGGTCTTGTCCCTCTTCTCGGTCATCGCCCCTGCGCATCATCGCCGGGGGCCGTGGGGGTCCCTGTTCGCTCGTCCCGGCTCTCCCGAGTTTTGTCCTCGTCAGGGAGGCCGCCACGGGCTGTTTTTCCCCAGGACTGGTGGCTGAGGGACACGGTTCGGCCGCCTGAGGGACTGCTTCGCCGGTTCGGCGCCCCGGGTCAGCCACCCGACGTGTTATGTGTTTCGTTGGGCGACCTGGTTCGGCCACCAGAGGAGCGGACGTTCTGGGTGTTGGACTGTGGTGAGCCGCCTGGTCATGTTCCATCTCCTGACCACCCGCCGGCCGTTGGACGCGGGGAGACCGCCTGAACTGTTCCTATGGCATCGGGTCTCCACCGGTCGGCATAAACTGTCGGGGGGGTAGTGGTCATTTTCTGGTGATGATCTGTCCCAGTAATTGTTCTGTTTTTTTTTTTCCCTTGCTATCCTGTGTGCTTTGTGTTATGGTCATTTGGGTGTCTGCGGGTATTTGTTATGTCTTGCAGTTGCCCTATTTTGTTCTGTGGGTATTTGTGTCTATGTCTTGCAGTTGCCCTAGTTTGTTTTGTGTGTAGTTAGGTATGAGCCAGTAATTGCTCTGTTTTTCTGTATTTGGTTATTTGAAAATTCACATGAGAAATCACACAGGTGGGAAGCCATTTTCTTGTGAAACATGTGGGTAAAGATTTAATTTTCTCTTGCTGTCCTGTGCTGTTTTCTGTAACTGTTATTTGGGGATCCTTGGCAATTTGTGTTATGTCCTACAGTTGCCTTAATTTCCTCTGTATGTATTTTATCTGATTTGAATATTTGGTATTTTTTGTCATTGTACTGTGTTTAGTTTTTTTTTTTTTTGCCTTGTCTGCTCTGGATTTTGCCTTTTTCCTGTACTGATTCTGTGTTGGTCTTTTTCTCCCTCCGGACCTACCCCCATCCGCCCATCCTGGAGGGGGTGGGGGAGGGCAGGGTGGTCTATGGGTGTTCTGGAAGCCCGCCCTCAGAGGGAGGGTACTGTTAGGACCCGAGCGCCGGTCCTGTCCGCGCTCGGGCTATGTGTATTCGCTGCCGGCTTTGACAGCTGTGGGTTATATTCTGGCTTCATCGGGCTCTTATTGTGAAGGCGCTCGGTGGGGTTTCCGGCTGTCAAAATCGGTCAGCTGTCTGTCATCACTGCTCGTTAGTGTTCGCCTTTATAAGGCGGGCACTGACGGCAGTTAGATTGCAGGAGTATCGTAAAACAATCCTGGTGAGGCCTCGTTAGACCTTCATGTCAGGTTTGTGTTCTTTCTTGTCTTGTCATAGTTTAGCTCGTAGTGGCTGGGGTTAGCCCTACGAGCCCTTGTATCACTTAGTGTGTGTTTTTGCCCTTAGCGGCTCATAGCCTTGTGTCTTGTCTTGTTTTATTAATAAATTACCATCATTGCAAAACTCACCAGTGGACTCTTGGCGTCTTATGGTGATCCGTGAGGGTCACCGCATGACAATTTTCTCCTAAATATGAAAAACAAATCTAATTTCCTGAAAACTAATTTTTTTCAATGTAAATGTGCAACACTTTTCTTGTAAATATGTGACTGTTTTCTTAAAAATATATAACTTATTTCACAGAGGTTAATTTACAACTTTGTTTCTTGTAAATGTGCATAATTTTTCTCTCAATTTTGTAACCTTGTACTCTTTAATTTGCAGCTTTTTGTGACTTTTTAAAATAAATTTGCAACTTTTTTCATAAATTTCTGGCTATTTTCTTGTAAACGTGTAGTTTTCCTCATTTTTTTTAAAATTACAACTCTTCATGTAAATTTTTTTGTCTTTAATTTTGATTTTTTTTCTTGTAAGTTCAGTTTTGTTCTTATAAATAAGCAACATATTCTCATAAATTTGTCAGTTTTCTCATATTTTAGAGTTTTTCTTCTTTAATTTGCATTTTTTTTCCTTGTGCATTAGTGCATTTATTCTGTCATAAATCTGTGACTGATTTTCTATAAATTTGTGAGTTTTTCAAAACCACATGGAGCCACTGAATAAGGGAGAAAAGAGCCACAGGTTGATGACTGCTGGCATAGGACGTAACGGTAGTGGTTTAAACGGACTACATTTTTAATGCCTGTGTTTGTGTGCACGGCTGTTATCCAGTGGGCTACCTGACAAGTCCACCTACACAGAACAGCCACAAGACACACTGTCCTCCTCTCCTACTCACCGTTTTGACCCCTTTTCTAAAAGGACATCATTCCTGTTCTTAACTTTTCCGGTTTCTTTGTACTTGGTGTTTCACTCAGGAGAATTGGCCAAAGGAAGCTCAGAGCACCGGCTAGGTAATAAATGCAAGAGAACAAGGACAATTTTTATTATGGAAGAAATTATTTTGAGTATTCTGCGCCAAAGGAAAAAAAAACAGCTTGGAACATTTTTGAGTTACAAGTGTATATTGGCCTGCCATCATTAGTAACAGGAGATTTTTTTTACTCTTAAGTAATTAATGCTTCTCTAATAAATATGTGACTTTTGTTGTAATTGTGTGTGTGGGGGGGGGGGAGGGTTGCTCTTCAATCCCAATTTTTTTTTTGTTTTTACTTATAAAGTTGCCCATTTTTGATCAGTTTTTGATTGTTTTTCCCTTAAATTTACAGCTTCTTGTGTAAATTTGAGACATCCTTTTTGTAAATATGCAGCTTATCTTTTTTTTCTTGTATATTTGTGACATTTGTCCTATTCTTTTAAACTAAGTTGCAACTTTTAACTAGTAAATATTCAACTTTTTGACACTTTTTTCTTGTGAATTTGTGTTTCTTTTCCCAATGGAGCCACATTTTGCGAACCCCTGGGTTATAAGTATGAGAAAAGTATGTGCAAGAAGCAACAGAAAGTCAGAAAAACAAATCTCTAGTAAATATGACCCACCAATCATCCACAGGTATTTTGTTCTGGCATTAATCTTGTCCTGCTGTTGTTGGCTTCTCCCTATAATTTCTCCTCTTAAATACAAGCTGAACATATAACCTGCTTTTTTTGAGCTTCTCTGACAGCAGATTGAAGTTATTATCAAATTTTTGTAAGTGCTATTTGACCTGAGCGGATTGGCCTCATCTTCATATCACTCAGCAGCTTTTTATAACTATCTGTGCTGCTGTCGTCTCCCGTTGCTTCTTCTTTTCTTCTTCTTCAGTCTTATCTTTCTTTTATCACCCGTTTTAAGTGTGTCTTGCCCGTTTCTTTCATTCTCTATATTATGCAAAATTTCAAATGTTGTGAAAATAACTCATCACTGTTTTTCACCTAGTCAACCTCTAACATGTCTTAAGGTCATTAACCTCCGTAAAACACATGAAGAAGAAGAGGAAGAAGACAGTAGCCATTATTGTACTCATACTGCCACCTACTGACATGGAAGAACCACTACAGGCACTCATGTACAACAGCAACAAATTAATTGCAGGAAGTGAAATTAGACAATTTCTTGAGGACCCCTGAATGTCCTCTCAAGGACCCTGTGGGGTCTCAAGACCCCTGGTGGAAAAACAAGGTATTCACAGGAGAAATACAAACAAGACAGTGAGGGATCACTTTTCATGAGTAAGTGAAATTTTAGTTTTTTCAGTTTTTTCAGATGTTTTTTCAGTTATTTATTCAACACAAATTTTCACTTTATATATTTACCTGAAACTTATAGAGCAGCATGATGGTACAGTGATTAGTACTGTTGCGTCACAGTAAGAAGGTCTTGACTTTGAATCCATCAGCCTGGCAGCTTGGGCTTTTCTGTTTGGAGTTTACAAGTTCTGTCCAAGCTTGTGCGGGTTTCCTCCCACAGTCCAAAGATATTCACCTTAGATAATTTGCATTAATTGGGGGTTCTAAATTGTCCGTAGGCATGAATGTGAATAGTTGTCTGTCTCTCTGTGTTGGCCCCTGTGATGGACTGGTGATCGGTCCAGGGTGTATCCTGCCTTTCATCTGAAGAAGCTGGAATAGACTCCCATGACCCAAAAAGTCTTTTTAAAAAATGAGTTGCTATGGAGGAGTGCCAGTGACAAAGGGTAATGTGATAGGCTTGTCTGTTTGACAGTCACATTTCTCAGTGTTGTTGTATTGCCCATGGGGAATGGGCTTGATACCACTGCAATAGAATACAGTAGACCATGTGGCATCTATGTGTAGATATTTTAACATGTAGAGTGAAGGAAGTCCTCGCTAATCTGACCTTAACCTGCAATGCTAACCAGTGCAATGCTGTAATGCAGCAGACCCGTAAATTAGCAAAAACAACAATCCCAGTGGATTTCATGATTATATTTGACCATAATACTTACAGCCATTGATTCAAATTAGAAATAGTGAGACCTTTATGGCCTCTTCCTTTGTAGTTTAAGCTACTTTCGTAATCCTATTGTAGCCAAGGAGACAGGCGGTTAAGCCCAACTGGTGGCGTCCAACCAGGGTTTGAACCCACAACCTCCGGCTCCAGAGTCCAGTACTCTGTGTTGCCAAGAGGGTTGACCCACTTGGCAAGCCAAGTAGGAATGCTTTTATTGACTCTTGTTGCACATTCCCCCTCAGATTTTTGACATCGTCCCGATGTCAGAGGTGCATTTAAGTTCTAAGGGTGTCCGCCTTCTGACTTTGTCAACACCAATGAGTCCTACCACCAACACCTCTTGTGATGGGGACCAAGCACCACTTGCGGGACTGACACACTGGTGGTATCTGGGGAACAGGACCAATGCACCTCCACTAAGTACTGCCAACAATGCCAATTGTAGCCAAGGGGATGGGCGGTTAAGCCCAACTGGTGGCGTCCAACCGGGGTTCGAACCCACAACCTCCAGCTCCAGAGTCCAGCAATACCTGTGTCGCCAAGAGGGTCGACTCACTTGGCAAGCCAAGTAGGAATGCTTTTATTGACTCTGTTAGACTAACATTGCACAGGGGCTACAACCACAGAACAGGATTGATGATTTGTTGCTCGACCTGCAAGGCTCATTAAACAGTGGGAGTTAGCGCTGCTGCAGTAACATTTATATGAAGTAGTCATCTTTTTTCTCCACCCTTTCACCTCACAGTACTATCTGTTCGTCTGACAGTGTTGGCTTGATGATGAGGAGAGATAACCAACCCTATCACAGTATTACATACAGTCTGTGGTTAGCTTTACATGAATGAAGATAGTGGAAACGCTTCAAAGAGTCAGAGTTGTGTTTTGACTGCTTTGTGTTGAATGTACATACAGGGGAAAAAAATCAAAGGTGCGTGGGAAGCTGTCTGGTTCTCTCTTCTTCTGTTTTTCTCTCTCTCACTTTAGCTCCAATTCTTTCTCTCTCTCCCACACTCTTCCAAATCCGACCACCTGTTTCTGTAATCAGCTGAGGAGGGAGCAGGGCTTCCCCGACAACCACTCGGCATAAAAATAGTTTTCCAGGAGCCTGTGTGCATTTCTTTACATATTTCGGAGTCTAGCGTTACCACTTTGTTATAATGTCTTTGCCCAGACAGAAAAGAACAAAATCTACAGCCTAAATCCCCCTCCCCATCTGTTTTGCTCCTTTTAAAAAATGAGCTTGTGTGGTGGTGAGAATTACGACTCCTGTCTCTCAGGACTAAAAGAGTTGTGGATGTTGCTTCAGTTCTCACTTATTTTAGGAGGGATGCAGGCATGTCCGGTTATCGACAAAACCTGCACTAATAGATTTTTCTGACACTTGAGGAAGGCAGTAAACAGTAAACACAACATAAAGAGTTCACCTACAGTATTAAAGAGCCCTTTTTTGTGGCCCTTTACCAGATGGTGACACAGCTGTCAGAGGAGTTAATGAAATATCTGTGATGTTTTTTTGGTCAAAATAGCTCTGGGTTTAATTGTTACAGTACCATCTTAAAAATGGGGAAATAGCTCTCCTCAAAACAGGCTGCTTTATGGCATGTTGCTTTAAATGCTAACTAGTGCAGTGCCCGTAAGACCCCGTGTTGACTGGTGATATCATAGAAGTGATGCTTACACCAAAGAATTAATGGCACCTATTAACCCTCTAACCGTCCACATTAACTGGACGGGTCATGCATCCCCAATGGCACAGCGCAGCACCTGCACCTGTCAACTTATTGATGTCCCCCGCTATACTGAGAATTTGTACTGATCTGGACTGATCTGACAGTTCAGAAGGTGAGAGACAAGTGCCAGAGGAACCATGGCTGACATGGAATACAGCAAAGAAGAAGAAATCCTCATTATTATTCTTCCTTTTTCCGCTTTGAGCTCCCAGCACCAATGTGTCGCCGCCGGCGATTGTCACTGAAACTGCATCAAACAGGAAAAATAGCTGCGTAATACAAACAAAATTCATGTGGGATAATCATAAGAGTTTGTAGATGTGGTAGAGGGTGTAAATGATCGACCAAATGTGAAACTACGACCACGATGGGCGAAAAACTGAGCTACCAGCACCAAGATGGCGGCGCCCATGCCGTCATGGATTCTCACAGGAAAAATGCATCAAACAGGAAAAATAGCCGCGTAATACAAACAAAATTCACGTGGGATAATCATAAAAGTTTGTAGATGTGGTAGAGAGTGTAAATGACTGAGTAAATGCAAAACATCGACCACGATGGACGAAAACGGACCGGCTATGTGGGTGGGCGAGCGAGTCCCCCCCCCCCCGACGGCAACAGGTAAGAGAAATTTTTTTTTTTTTTTTTACATTTTATTGATTTTCTGGTTCATATACTTTGAATATTACATACAAACATACCCCTGTAGACAAAATGGTGTTTAAAAAAAAGTCAAACCATTCTTTGTGTAAATGTGTCCAAAGTCCACTTTTGACTGAGTTATGTAATTTATGTAGCTGCTGCGACATTATGCAAATTAGATGCATAAATTTAATCCTATCTGAAACTTTGGATCGTATTCTACATCTTTCTAATTCACAGTAAGCCATTATCTCTTGCAACTTTCAAGTTATAGCCTTGGAAATCTGAACTATTTTACTGACAAAAAATATTTACCACTCTTGACCACTAGGGGTTATGTTTACCCCTTAACCGTTCCTGTCGCCATGCGGTGCCTGGGGCAGCTAAAGGGTTAAGAACACCTAAGGAGTTCAACTCATTTTTATCATTTTATCCCACCGGCTTCCAGAGCCTGCCCTGTGACTTTCAGCCCCCAACTCCCAGTGGTTATACCTTTTCCACCTCTGTGTTCATTTAATAGCTCCCCTATGGACGTTCATTAAAGATTTCCCCTCCTAAACTTCTACATATCCGGGGAGGCTGAAATTAGGGGATGCAGGGGAGATCTTGTAAGGGGTTGTTCAGTTCAGCAGGAACTCCTTATAAGACAAGGAGTTCTGAGCATCTCCTTATAAGGTCTTCTAAGGATGACCCAGTTCAGAGCTTGGATTAGGCCCAAATTTTTATCATTTTATCCCACCGGCCTCCAGAGCCTGCCCTGTGAATTTCAGCCCCTAACTCCCAGCGGTTATACCCTTTCAATTCAACTTTATTTATATAGTGCCATTTCACAACAACAGTTATCTCATAGCACTTTCAAACTGTAGGGGAAAATCCCATAATTGCAGTAAGACCCCAGCAATCAGGCAATATCCTGTGAGCAAGCACTTGGTGATGGTGGAGAGGAAAAACTCCTTTTTAGCAGGAAGAAACCTCCAGCAAAACCAGGCACAGGGAGGGGCAGTCATTTGCTGCAACTGGCTGGGGGGGGGGGTGAGGGGATAGTGAAGAAAAAGAAAAGAACAGACATGTAGAGAGCAACAGCACGATGGGGACTCAATCTATGGGAGAGAACAAACGGATGTTAATGACCAGCAAAAATATTTCATTGAGAGTGAAGATAGGAGTGAAGCCCAGTGCATTGCTGGAGGTCCCCCGGCTGTCTAAACCTATTAGCAGCATAACTAGGGGAGGGCTCAGGGTCACCTGATCACACCCTAACTATAGGCTATGTCAAAAAGTAAGGTTTTAACCCTATCCACCTTATTCCTGAGGGTCCTGCTGTAGAAATGATTACGGGGGCAACTTCCAGTTTCAGGTTGGAGTAGTGTTAAATCAGTCAGTAAGAGTGGAGTAGCGGTGCATTTAAAATAGCGTTTTTAATGTATAGTCCACATACATATTTTTGCAGTCAAGTGGCAGCTAATTTCCGCGCTTGTATTTTTGAATGTTTTTGCATAGTTCTGGTATTTGTTGCTGCTGTTCGTGGTTGTGCCATAGACTAGAGCCTCTTCACAACTGAGCACAGCTAAATCTGTGGCTTCAACAGCAATGTGTAGATCATGCACTGAAAACTAAAAAGGACTGTTGGTGTGATTGGTGGTACAGACACAGGACAGACACAAGAGCACCAGGTATGTTTTCACTTGTATGAATGTCAGATCTGACGTTACACATCACCAGATGCAAGGCTGCATGAAGTAAAATAATAAATAAAAAATAGTAACAATTTGCTTGCTAAGGCTTAATGATTTAAGAAAGCTATCATGTATATATACTGTATATATATATATATATATTTTGCATTCGTTGCACTGCCTTGGAATGATATGGACTTGATATTAACAGCTTCAGCATACATTAATTTTTAAATTATCACAAAATAAAGATCAATAAAATTTTGAACAATTGTCAGAAAAGGTCTGCACGTGTTAAGTTAAATAACAAGCATTCATGGCATGACAGCAGCATGAGCATTTTAATTTCAGGTTAAAACAAACAGCTGCAGCTGTCCGTTTTACCCTGACATTAAAACACCCAAGCACGGTGTTGTGGTTCTTTGTGGCTCTGACTAGACTCTACGTCTACTCTAAGGTAAATTTGATTGTGTCCAATGTCATCTAACAAAATGCAACCGACTTTATTGCGGTGAAGACGTTGATATATCTCAGAGCTTCTATTTGTTTACAGCATTAGCATCTTAGCAGCAGAGCTAACTAACGGAGCTACTGTCTGTGAGACCACTTTTTAAGGTCATCTTCCCAGCCTCCGATAGTCGTGGGAAGTGGTATGATTATGTTACTCTTTTTGAGGTGCAGAAGGCTGTGTTCCTGCATTTTTGATGCCAAAGTCATTGTTTTTAACAAGGAAAAGTATCCCATTTTTGTGACAACTCCATGTTCTAAACTATTACCGGAAGTTGCGCACAAAATTCACGCAAGGCATCATGAGGGCTAGGAATAAGGTGAATTCTTGAAACTAGATAGAGTCTGACTCTCGAATCCAGACTGGCAGCTGGTTCCACAGGAGAGCAGCCCGATAACTGAATGCTCTGCCTCCCATTGTACTTTTGGAGATTCTAGGTATTATAAGTAATCCAGTATTTTGGGAGCGTAGTGCTCTGTTAGGATAATAGGGTAGTATCAGATCTTTTAAATAACAAGGGACCTGATTATTTAGATCTTTGTAAGTGATGAGAAGGATTTTAAACTTAATTCTTAATTCTATGGGAAGCCAATGAAGGGAGGCCAGAACTGGAGAGATGTGATTTCTCTTTCTAGTACCTGTTAAAACTCTAGCTGCAGCATTTTGGCTCAGATGAAGACTTTTTAAAGATGTTTTAGGACAGTCTGATAATAGAGTTACAGTAATCTAATCTAGAGCTAACAAAAGCTTTGATTAATTTTTCAGCATCACTATGAGACAAGATGCTCCTAATCTTGGCAATATTATGCAAATGATAGAAGGCAGTCTTAGAAACAAGTTTAATATGTGAATTAAAAAACAGATCTTGATCAAAAATAACTCCAAGGTTCCTCAGAGAACTATTAAGATAAGATAAGATAAGATAAGATAAGCCTTTATTAGTCCCACAACAGGGAAATTCCAGGATTGCAACAGCACAGGGATAGCAACACTCAGAGCAACAATCAGAAGGCAAGAAAAAAAGCAAGCAAGCAAGAGCAGCTAATATACATATGTACATATTACTATAAATATATATATATATACACACAGACACACACTGCAGAGCATTGTAGCTGGATGGAATAAATATATGAGTATATAAACACACAGTGCGGAGCATTGTAGCCAGATGGAATAAATATGTAGATATATAAACACCCACAGTGCGGAGCAATGTAGCTAGATGGAATAATATGTAGATATATAAACACACAGTGTGGAGCATTGTAGCTAGATGGAATAAATATATAGATATATAAATATAAACACACCCAGTGCGGAGCATTGTAGCTAGATGGAATAAATATGTAAATATATAAACACACACGGGGCAGCACGGTGGTGCAGTGGTTAGCACTGCTGCCTTACAGCTAGAAGGTTCCTGGTTCGAATCCCCAGGCTGGCAGGGGTTGGAACCTTTCTGTGTGGAGTTTGCATGTTCTCCCTGTGCTGCGTGGGTTTACTCCGGGGGCTCCGGTTTCCTCCCACAATCCAAAGACATGCATGTTAGGTTAATTGGCTGTTGTAAATTGTCCCTAGATATCTGTTTCCTATAGGCCCTTAGAATAGAGGGTTAGTACTAGTGAAAGCGCTTTGAGTGGTCTTTGTGACTAGAAAAGCGCTATATAAGTGCAGGTTAGTTAGTTAGTTAGTTAGTGCAGAGCATTGTTGCTAGATGGGATGAAACAGCACAACCGTCTACTTAGTTATCCTACATGGTATGATTATGTGCCCATACATATTCTCACCCTCCATAGCGACTGGTATTTTCCTAGTTGTATGCCGGAGGGGACCATTGTGTAAGTCTATTGCATCTTTTGCATTCAAAAAACTATTAGGTTGTTACGTCTTTTTGCTATCTCTGCGAGCAGCCCAGCTTAGGTTGTACAGTCTGACAGCCGTTGGTAGGAAGGACCTGCGAAACCTCTCGGTTGTGCACCTGGGATGATGTAGTCTGCTGCTAAATGAGCTCCTCAGTGCATTCAGTATGTCCTGCATAGGGTGGAACTCGGACTCCAGCAGAGATGACAGTTTAGCCACCGTCCTTCTCTCTCCTATCTCCTCCACCGGATCAAGGCGCTGCCCCAGGACAGAGCTAGCTTTCTTGATCAGTTTGTTCAGTCTCTTCCTATCGGCTGCAGTAATGCCACTGCCCCAGCAGACCACTCCAAAAGTGATGGCTGATGCCACCACCGTGTCATAGAATGTCTTCAGCAGCGCCCCTTGTACACCAAAAGACCCGAGTCTCCTCAGTAGGAACAGCCTGCGCTGTCCCTTCTTGTAGAGTGCGTCAGTATTGTGTGACCAGTCTAGTTTATTGTTCAGATGAACACCCAGGTACTTGTAGGATGTCACCATCTCAATGTCTGTTCCCTGTATATTTACTGGTGCTGTGAGGGGTTGTCCATGCCTGCGGCAGTCCACCACCAGCTCCTTAGTTTTCCTCGTGTTGATCTGGAGGCAGTTCCGATGGCACCAGTCCACGAAGTCCTGGATAAGCCCTCTGTACTCAGCTTCATCTCCATTGGAGATGAGGCCAACGATCGCAGAGTCATCAGACTCTGAGAGACCTATTAAGGCAAAGAGTAACCCCATCCAAACTAAGTTTGACTTGGAAAGGTATTTCTAATGTTTTTTGGACAATCTAGAATGACTTCAGTCTTATCTGAATTTAGCAAGAAATTACAAGTCATCCAAGCTTTGATTTCCTTAAGACAAGCCTCTAATTTGACTAATTGATTACCATCATATGGCTTCATTGAGAAATAATTGTGTATAAACTGCATAACAATGAAAATGTATGCAGTGCTTTATAATAATATTGCCTAATGGAAGCATATTTAAACAAAAAAGAATAGGGCCTAACGCACCTCTGTGTTCATTTAATAGCTCCCATACGGATGTTCAATAAAGACTTCCTCTCCTAAACTTCCACATATCCGGGGAGGCTGAAATTTACAGGGGTTATTGGGCTTAATATTATAGCCAAAAATCCAAATTTTCAGCCCCCAAATCCCAGCGGTTATACCTTTTCCATTTCTGTGTTCATTTAAGAGCAGGGGCAGCTGTGGTGGAGGTGTGGTGTGGCTGACTACTGATCGAAGGGTGAGTGGTTCGATTCCTGCTCTCTGCAGTCAGCATGTCGAAGTGTCCTTGAGCAAGACACTTATCCCACAGTTGCTCCTGGTGGGTCAAGCCAGCGCCTGTGTGCATAGTAGCTCCGCTGGCACCTGTGTGTATGAATGGGTGGATAGCAGGATCTGTGAAGCGCTTTGGTCATCCAGAGATGAGTAGAAAATTGCTATATCAGTGAATGCCATTTACCATAATAACTCCCCTATGGACGTTCATTAAATATTTCCCCTCCTAAACGTCCACATATTTGGGGAGGCTGAAATTTGGGGATGCACACCCTCGTAACCTCAGCAAAGCACTTATAAAATCAGAGGTCAGTCTGATTTTATAAGTCTGATCCACCGAGAGATATGCGAGGAACAGACCGAGAATCCGTGCATTTATAGATTATCCCACTCTCCCTGTTGCGTCATTTCTTTAAGATTGCTGTGTTAATAGCAATGCCATGTTGGAGACTGATGCTAGGTTTTAGCTTTGTCAGACAAAGTAGCATGCTAACAAATGCTCAGTAAATGTTTACAGTTTAAATGCTCAAATAAAGCATTACCATAGACAAGGGTGTGTGATTTGAGTGGTCGACAGCATATGACCGGTCCTTTAGGTGTAATAGGCACAGAAACAACCCTGAATGAGTGAATGGCTAACTCTGCTAATGGCAGCTAACTGTTTCAAATCGAGAAATTTTTCGGTCTAGAATACAGTGCATCCGGAAAGTATTCACAGCGCTTCACTTTTTCCACATTTTATGTTACAGCCTTTTTCCAAAATGAATTAATTTTTTTATCCTCAAAATTCTACACACAATACCCCATAATGACAATGTGAAAAAAAGTTTTGAGATTTTTGCAAATGAATGAATGAATGAATGAATTTATTTTATTCGGTGATAATAATAATAAACACATACAATACAATAAGAACACACAAAAGAACAACCGAAAGGGTGTAGGCTGAAGCTAGTACTTATATAGTGCCTACCCCGTTGTTGTGGATTTAGCTGTAACATCAGTTGTTATAAGGAAAGAATGTCCAAACACCCAACTTTACCTTCATTTGGCTTTACTGGAGAATGCTGCATCTCAGTTTACAACACATTTGTTGTTCCCGCTGACTAACATGCGTCCGTCTCTCTGATAGCACTGCATCGCTTAGCACTGACTTCTTCTTCTTCGGTCTGCAGCTTGAACAATAACATTTCATGGCCAAAGGTACAACACCAGCGCCGTCTAGTGGACAGTGTCTAGCGACTGCATTAAAGGAAAACACCTTTGGGATTCTAATTAAATTACTACTATAAATAGCTTTTCTGATTAACTATAAAATGTTTATAATATCTATGTAGAAGAGCTGGAAATAACGAGGCAGTTTTGTATCACAAAAGCAGAGTCTTTAATGAACAACTCTTCTATCTTGTCTCATCATGGTGCAGAGCTTGGCAGAAGGCAAAGAGAAAGAATTCTGCCCAGCTCGCTGGTTAAATACAGGCACACATCCAAGACATGCAAAACACAAGCTGAAATCCCCCGTTATCTAAATCCCTATTAGTCCTGTTAACTCCTCCCTCCGTCTTGGGAGGTGATGGGAAAACCTCTCCTCGCCTAAGGGGGTGAAGGTGTCAAGTCTGTTGCCATGGCGTCCTGTGACGTCATTGGTCTTCACACAGCGGTGAGATTCCTTTGTCCTTTCAGAGGTGTGAAATTCCTTTGCATATGTTGCCCCACACATTTCCACATGCTCCAACGTATGCAGGTATGGAATATATAAGTAATATATACCACAGGCCCCCCAAACAACTAGGAAAGGACACAGAAAGATTCACAGTCTAGGGTAATTACTAAGACATACTACGTGTTACAGCTGTTGTCACAGAAGAAACTTCCAAGCAGCCATGCTCCTAAGAGAGTTCAGTGAAAATATAACAACATAGTATAATCATAAGTCAGTCCTAAACTGTTGCGGCACAATTAGCGAAAAATTGCAGAGTGGTGTAATCAGTCCTTGTGCAGTCTGGGTTTCAATCTTCTCCCAAAGCTGCTGTAGGCTGGTTTAGGCGTCCTGCTGGGACCTTGTTGTGAGGAATCTGCAGTGTGGGAAGGAGAGAGATTATCTGTTCCCTGCCTGGGGGCTGAGACTTTTTCCTTGGGGGGTCTACCTCGCCGAGGTGCTCGCGCCAACTGTGCAGGTTCGTCTCTCAACAAGAAGGCAGGTTTGAGTCTGTCAATGCTGACCGTTTCATTTCTATCCCCATAATCAAGCACAAAGTGTTTGTCACCATTTTCCAGCACTCTGAACGGGCCATCGTATACTGGGCGTAACGTTGGTTTAAGGGCTTCATGCTTAACAAAAACAAACTCGGCATTTTTTAAAGTTTGAGGAACAAGGACTCGCGGAAAGGAGTGATGAGCTGGACCGTGGAGAGAGTCCGGTCCGTTACTGCCTAAAAACCTTGGGACTGGGAGGTGCCCTGGTTCCGGGTTTTCTGGTAAAAATTCACCTGGTAGTCTAATAGGCTGAGCAAAGACTAATTCTGCAGGGGAAGCGTCTAAATCCTCTTTAGGTGCCGCACGCAACCCCGATAAAACCCAGGGAAGTTTATTTACCCAATTTGTGTCCGTTAATGAGGCTCTGAGGGCGGCCTTTAAGGACCTGTGAAAATGCTCGCATAACCCATTAGCATGAGGGTGATAAGCGGTGGTACGGTGAATTGTTGCCCCTAAACTGTTGGACATGGCTGACCAGAGCTCTGAGACAAATTGAGGCCCCCTATCTGACGTGATGTCTGATGGGACGCCGAAACGTGCCACCCAATTTGTTAGAAAAACGCGAGCGACTTCCTCCGCTGTAGTTGCCGCTAGAGGGACTGCCTCTGGCCAGCGCGTGGTGCGGTCTATCATTGTTAGCAGGTGTGTGAAACCCTGGGAGGAAGGCAGCGGCCCCACGAGGTCGACATGAATGTGGTCGAACCTTCTAGCAGGGATGGGAAAAGGCTCCAGAGGGGCTTTTGTGTGTTTGTGTACTTTGGCGCGCTGACAAGGAATGCAAGTTTTTGCCCATTCTTTTACGTTTTTGCGCAGGCCTGGCCACACAAACTTTTCGGCAACCATTTTGACCGAGGCGCGCACACCTGGGTGCGCGAGGGAGTGAATTGCATCGAAAATACGGCGGCGCCAAGCAGCCGGTACTAACGGGCGAGGTCGGCCGGTTGAAACATCGCATATTAGGGGGGGCACGCCGTCGCGCAACCCTTTTTCCTCCAGCCTTAACCCTGTTGGTCCAGACAGGAGCGCGCGCACGTCCGCATCACTACCTTGTTCTTCCGCCATGGCTGCATAATCTATCCCTTCATGGATAGGTGCTGCATATGTGTTTGCGTTAGAGAAAAGCTCAGCTGCTGAAGCAGTGTAATCTGTCTCCTCGTGCTCTGGCGGTGCCACAGCGCGAGAGAGAGACAGTCCGCTACTACGTTAAGTTTGCCTGCTACATGTCGAATGTCTGTGGTGAACTCTGAAATTGCAGCTAGCTGTCTTTGTTGTCTTATACTTGTCCCGGGCCGGTGGTCGCTGGATCAAGCTTCGCACACACCTCGAAGTGGCGGAGTCGAGTTTGGAGACGATATGGTAGAACTTAGTATCGTCTGCCGTGATGCCCGCCAGTATGAACTGGGCTTTGGCTTGGAGAAACCAAGAGGCCGGGTCTTCTCACCAGAAATCTGGCAGTTTAACAGCGACGGCGTTTGTGCACATCATCACTGTTGTGCCCGCCGGGTGAGAGTGCCTTGCCTCGGCTCTCACGGCGGTGCTGGAGCTCGGTTGAGCTCTCTCGGTACCCTCTGCCGGGGGGAACAGCTGTCTGCTTGTTCCCTCGTCTGCGTTGTCGCTGGCGTAAGTCAGATTCGCCGCGGATGAGTCGCTTGAAGAACGCCTCAGGTCCATACTCGCGTCAAGGTCACCAGTGTAGAAGAGCTGGAAATAACGAGGCGGTTTTGTATCACAAAAGCAGAGTCTTTAATGAACAACTCTTCTATCTTGTCTCATCATGGTGCAGAGCTTGGCAGAAGGCAAAGAGAAAGAATTCTGCCCAGCTCGCTGGTTAAATACAGGCACACATCCAAGACATGCAAAACACAAGCTGAAATCCCCCGTTATCTAAATCCCCATTAGTCCTGTTAACTCCTCCCTCCGTCTTGGGAGGTGATGGGAAAACCTCTCCTCGCCTAAGGGGGTGAAGGTGTCAAGTCTGTTGCCATGGCGTCCTGTGACGTCATTGGTCTTCACACAGCGGTGAGATTCCTTTGTCCTTTCAGAGGTGTGAAATTCCTTTGCATATGTTGCCCCACACATTTCCACATGCTCCAACGTATGCAGGTATGGAATATATGAGTAATATATACCACAATCTGTTTGTTTTCACGTGTATTTCAATATGTAATAACTAATAACTTATGTGTATGAACCATTATGAACTATTAAATATTCAACACCCTCCCCCCCAAGAAGACAGTTTAAATATTAACTTCAAAAGGATATAGTAGCTGAACTGGTCTTCTTAACGTCGTCCCAGTTGGAGTGCGCACAGCGCAGGATCTGACTAGTCCATCTCTCCCTGGGAACACCTCTATGATTAGTCCTGTTTTCCATGTTTGACATGGTATCTTGTCATCTCCAATGAGGAACAAATCTCCTGGTTTGAGTTGTGTTGGATTTGGGGTATGACGAGTGTGAGCCGATCTGAGGTCCAGCAAATACTCCCTCCTCCATCTGTTCCAAAATTCCTTGACAAGTCTATGGCGATATTTCCATCTTCGGGTCAGCCTTTCTTTATTTGCATTTGCTATCTGACCTGTTGTGGAAAATGGCTTTGGTGATAAAGAGGTAAGTCTTTTCCCTATGAGGAAATGAGCTGGCGTCAGAGGTTCTGGTTCTTGTAAATCGTTGTACACAAATGTGAGTGGTCTTGAGTTAATAGTGGCTTCTATTTCTGTCAACAGAGAAGTTAACTCTTCAAAGCTCAGAGATGCTCTGCCCATTACTCTTTTGAGGCATCCCTTCACAGAGCGCACTAACCTTTCCCAAAAACCACCCCACCAAGCCGCTCTTTCTGCAATAAATTTCCACTTGATTCCCTTTTCAGAAAAATATTCCAGCAGCTCTGGCTCCTTTATAGCCTTCCACAGTTCCTTTAGATCTTGATCTGCTCTCTTGAACATTTTTGCATTGTCCGAGTAGATTACAAAGTCCTCTCCGTGAAATAAATCTCTTGAATGCCAAAAGGAAACTTTCTGTTGATAGACTCGATACTAGTTCAAGGTGCACTGCATAGGTGAAAAGTGCTATGTACGCTTTCTCTGCAGAATTCTTGGACCTTACAAACAGTGGGCCTGCAAAGTCAACACCTGTGACTTCAAACAGCGGTGCTTCAGTAACTCTGTCTTTGGGTAGAGGTGCAGCTGTTTGCTGTGCTGCTTTTACTTTGAATCTTTTACAGATAGTACAGTCTGAAATGCATTTTTTGACTAACTGTCTCGCGCGTGGAATCCAATACTTCTCTCGTAGATGAACTAGAGTGTCTCTCACGCCTGAATGCATGACATTTTCATGACTGTATTTTATCAGAAGTTGTGCAAATCTGTGATTTGAGGGTAACAACCATGGGTGCTGCTCATTGAAACTCATGTTTGACTGATGCAGCCTTCCTCCTACACAGATTAAGCCTTGCTCGTCTAGAAAGGGTTTAAAGTCTCTGATTTTTGAGTCTTTGTGCACATTTTCTCCAGTTTTCAACTCTGTTATTTCTCTTTCAAAACTGTTAAGTTGCGCTTCACGTATCCATACCTTTTCAGATTTTGCCATTTCCTCTGCTGTTAGTTCTCCCCTTTGTCTTTGCTTTGAATGACAGTTGTGGAGAAATCTTTGAATCCATGCAGTTACTCTTAGTACGGTCTGTAGTTTGCTGTATTTGTCCAGCTGTAGCAATGGTTCAGATTGCACTCTTTCACTGTTACTGAGATGTACTGCGACTTGACTTGCCTTTAGCTCAGCTTTAACCTCTTCTTCTGATAGTATTTCTTGTGCTGTTTCTGGCGGTGTGGTTTGAAGCTCCTTTTCTTTCAAAAATGATGGGCCTGACCACCAGAGATTTTCCTCTTTCAACCTTGATGCGGACTGACCTCTTGTGGTGAGATCAGCTGGGTTCACCCTTCCATTACAATGTGTCCATAGTTCTGGTGGTGTCAAAGTTTGTATCTCCATCACTCTGTTGGCAACAAACTATTTCCATTTCTTTGATGAACTGCGAATCCAGTGAATCACTATCATGGAGTCTGACCACATTCTGAGTTGAGTGATCTGCATATTCAGTGCCTTCAAAAGGTTATTTGCCAACCTTGATCCAATCACAGCTCCCATCAGTTCCAAGCGTGGCAGTGTGATTGTTTTGATTGGTGCCACTCTTGACTTGGATGCAACGAGCGCAGTAACAGTCTCTCCTTCTGTCGTTTGTCCTTGTAGATACGCAACTGCGCCATACGCCTTTTCGCTTGCATCTGTGAAGACATGGAGAACTTGTGATTTATCTGACAGTTTTTCTGTTCCATACCACCGCGGAATGACTATTTGGTGGATCTGAGGAAGCTCCATGCACCACTGCTGCCATGCCTGTGAAAGGTCTGGAGGCAGCTCGTCGTCCCAGCTCAGGCCCCGTCGCCACATTTCCTGAAACAGACATTTAACTCGAATGGTAAATGGCGTTAGGAACCCTATAGGATCAAAGATTCTGGCGGATGATCTCAAAACACTCCTCTTTGTGTTTTCTTTTCCTTTTAGAATGTTCATCAAATGTTTGAGGTCAAAGGCAAAGTCATCTGTGTCCGGTCTCCACACCAAACCTAGTACTTTCAACACACTTCCATGTGTTTCTGTTTCTTGTGTGAAATCAAGCTTGCTGTTTGACCACTTGGTTTTCAGTTCAAGGGAGTTTGTTGTCCACTTACAGAGGTTCATGTTGGCAGCAGCCAGTATTTCTCTTGCTTCTGTAGTAAGTCTGTATGCCTCGTCTGAGTTACTTGAGCTAGCGATCAGATCATCCACATAAAGTGAGTCTCTCATTAGTTTTACTGTGTCTGGTTGGTCAGCTTCATATTTCTCCAGATGATGTCTGATAGTGGCTGCAAGTAAAAATGGACTTGAAGTTACTCCAAACACAACACGTGCCATTCTCATTATACGCGTGTTGGTGCCTTCAACATCTGGGGGTCCTGTAAGCCACAAAAATCTCACAGCATCTCTGTCACTTTCAGTTATAGATATCTGAAGGAAAGCTTTAGTAATGTCTGCTGTGAAAGCTACAGGATTTTGTCTGAATCTGATCAAAATGCTCATGAGGTCAGCATTCAGGTTTGGGCCAGGTAATAAACAGTCATTTAAAGAGGAACAACCTTCTTCATGTGACGAAGCATCAAACACTACCCTTAACTTGGTAGTTACTTTGTCCTCTCTGATTACAGCATGATGAGGTAAGTAGTAGGTTACATTCTCTGTCTCTGCTGAATGACTGCTCTCTGGCACATCTTCACATATTCCTTGTTCTGTGTAATCCTCTATTACATCGTTGTATCTTTTAAACAGTGTCACGTCAGATTTCAGCTTTCTTTTCAGGGTTTCAAACCTCTTTTGTGCAACCTTCTTATTGTCTGAGAGTTCGGGTGTGTCTTGGCACCATGGCAACGCCACTTCATATCTCTCATTAATGAATCTGACTGACCTGTCAAAGCTCTCCTTGGCTTTCTTGTCATCAGGTGTTTCCTCACCTTTAGTAGTGATGCCCAGCGACTCGATCTCCCAAAATGCTCTTAGCTGGTTTGAGATCTCCACTGAGTCTTCACTGAGTCCAATGTGCATACATGTTGCTTCGTTCATACTGGACATGACAACTGGTCCTTGCACTGCCCAGCCGAATCTGGTTTCTACGGCAACCAAAGCGTCTGACAGTCTCTCAGTTTTACCTGTGACTACTCTCCAGTAGTAATCTGCTCCGATCAGTACTGATAGCTCCAAACCATCTTTGTCTCCCGCTGACACATCTGCTACTGGTAGCCCTTTTTTCTCCAGCTGCCGTTGGATGTGTTCACTGGGGACTTTCATGACTGCAGTACAAAGCTGTGGGGTTTGAACAGCTTCAATCTCAATTTTCTGATCTTTGTTTCTCACATTCTCCAGGACTAGTTTTATGACATTGCATTTTGTGGTCACTGGGTTTTTTGAGCCAAACGTGTGAAGGTTTAATGTCTCTTGTTTTAGTATTCGCAGTTTTAAATCCTTCACTTGCTTCTCATGGACAAAACTCCGTTGGCTTCCTCCATCAGTTAAGCAACGCACAATCTTCTTTCCTCCAGGTCCTTCAATCCTTGCTCTCACAGTTTGCAACAGTACTGTTTCACATTTTTCTGGGGTTGGTTTGGCTGCATATGGAAATACTGAGGAGACCACTGCATCACTCGTGTTTTCAGCAGCATCTGTCCTTTCTATTGGTTGCTCACTTCTGTCACACACAACAGCATGATGTCTCCTTCCACAATCAGTGCATGTCACATTTTTGGATCTACAGTCTCGAGCAAGATGTCTGGGCTTTAGGCATATGAAGCACCTTCCCATTTTCTTTAGCTTTTCTTTCCTGCTTGTGACTGTGTCTTCAGTGCACTGTTCTGACTTGTGGCTGGTACTGTTACAGAATATGCAACTGTGCACAAATGGTGTATTCGAACTGCCTGTGTGGAGGGCTGCAGCTGAGGGCACATTAGGTCCTTTCCACCTTTCTCTGCTTGAATCTGGTTTGCAGTGCTGTTTCTGATTTGCATGTGTATCTTTATGATTCTCTCTCATTTGTGTCAAATGTGCAGCATGCTCCCTGCTTTCAACTTCTTGTTGCAAAAACTTTACAAGGCCATCAACATCCCACTTTTGCCCTATATCTGTCTTGCGGGTGTACTCAAGGGCAAGATCATCAGGAATCATTTTGAACAGTATGTGGCACAGTAAACCTCCATAACTGTCTGACATGACTCCTAAAGCTTCTAGGCTTCTGATTTGTACTTCAACATCATCAAAAAGTTGTCTCAAGGCAACAATGTCTGAGGACCTTTTAACTGGGCTTAGATTTAGTAACTTAGACATGTGCGCACTTACAATGAGCTCTTTCCTTCCAAATCTTTGCTTAAGCATGTCTACTGCAGCATCATAGTTCATGTCAGTTACCTTCAGCCCTGCGACGGCACGTGCAGCTGGCCCGATGAGATATGACTTCAAGTAAGTGAACTTTTCAGTTTTGCTCAAATCTGGGTTTTGGTGAATTGCATTTTCGAATTGGTCCCAAAACTCCTGCCACATGCACACTTCTCCGCTGTATTTGTTTATTGAGAGCTTGGGTAACTTTACCGAGGGTCTGCTTGTATTTGACCGTGTACTCACGTCACTCAGCCGATGTGGATTCGCTGATACGGTGGCGTCTCTTGCCTGTTCTTGTTGCTGTAAGGCAGCCCGTTCAATCGCTCTCTCTGCCCGCGTCCTCCATAAATTTGTGTTGTCCTGATACTCAAGTGTCCGCACCATGTCCGCATCTAACTCGTCCAAAGGGATCTCCTGCTCTATATCGGGTTCAATGTCTTGCAGGCCTTTCTCTTTCTGTGACAACATGGCTAACAGCTCCCGCAAACGGTCACTGTTTATATCAGTCTTACTTGTTTCATCTTGTATAATTTGCAGCAGCTTTGTAATGGACGTCCGCAGCACGGTCCGTTTCTGTTTTAGCCTTTGAAGTCGCTCCGACATTTTTTCCTTTCGTCTCCGTGTTGTTACAGCTATCGGCTTAATCCCAACAACGTTCTCTCTTCACTTTTCCCGCTTCCCAGCTTCCGGTTCCCGGGTTTCTCGGCACCAAAAAATATCTTGTGGATTTAGCTGTAACATCAGTTGTTATAAGGAAAGAATGTCCAAACACCCAACTTTACCTTCATTTGGCTTTACTGGAGAATGCTGCATCTCAGTTTACAACACATTTGTTGTTCCCGCTGACTAACATGCGTCCGTCTCTCTGATAGCACTGCATCGCTTAGCACTGACTTCTTCTTCTTCGGTCTGCAGTTTGAACAATAACATTTCATGGCCAAAGGTACAACACCAGCGCCGTCTAGTGGACAATGTCTAGCGACTGCATTAAAGGAAAACACCTTTGGGATTCTAATTAAATTACTACTATAAATAGCTTTTCTGATTAACTATAAAATGTTTATAATATCTGTTTGTTTTCACGTGTATTTCAATATGTAATAACTAATAACTTATGTGTATGAACCATTATGAACTATTAAATATTCAACACCCGTTACAATTTAAAAATCAATAACATAAAAATTTAAGTCTTACCCAAAATCAACAAAGAAAATCAAATAGAACAAGTAGACAAAAAACCCTTTAAGATATTACAAATTTATCTCCCAGCATTTACAGAGAGATACTGGGAGATTTTCTCATCTTTGTACAATTTTTTGAATTGCCTCAGAGTTGAACATGTTTTAATATTTTCAGAGCAACAGTTTCACAGTTTAACTCCAGTGACAGACATGCAATGATACTTTGTATTTGTTCTAACCTTTGGCTTATTAAAAACAGAGTTACCTCTTAGCTCATATTTGCTTTCCCTTTTTTTAAACAGTCTCTGAATATTTACAGGTAATTGGTTATTATTTGCTTTGTACATGATTTGAATGACATTATAATCTACCAGATCTCTAAATTTAAGAGTATGTAATTGAATGAATATTGGATTTGTTGGTTCACGGTAAGGTTTCTTTGATACAATGGGTACAGCTTTTTTCTGTTGTAAAAAGATTCAGTTTGTATTTGTTTTATATGTGTTTCCCCAGATCTCCACACAGTATGTCATAAAAGGAACTATCAGTGAATTATATAAAATGCAAAGAGATTTCTGATAAAATGCAAAGAGATTTCAAGCGTTGGTGCATAGCTATTTTCAGCTCTCTCCAGAGATGTTCAATTGGATTCAAGTCTGGGCTCTGGCTGGGCCACTAAAGGACATTCACAGAGTTGTCCTGAAGCCACTCCTTTGATATCTTTT
This sequence comes from Pholidichthys leucotaenia, assembly GCA_020510985.1. Classification (NCBI taxonomy): domain Eukaryota; kingdom Metazoa; phylum Chordata; class Actinopteri; order Cichliformes; family Pholidichthyidae; genus Pholidichthys; species Pholidichthys leucotaenia. Next base: position 121,703,861 of record CM035836.1, on the reverse strand, counting down.
ATTAAAAATAAAAAACTAAGAAATCTCATGTACATAAGTATTCACAGCCTTTGTTCAATACTATGTTGATGCACCTTTGGCAGCAATTACAGCCTCAAGTCTTTGAATATGATACCACAAGCTTGGCACACCTATCTTTGGGCAGTTTCGCCCATTCTTCTTTGCAGCACCTCTCCTCTCAAGCTCCATCAGGTTGGATGGGAAGCGTTGGTGCATAGCTATTTTCAGCTCTCTCCAAAGATGTTCAATTGGATTCAAGTCTGGGCTCTGGCTGGGCCGCTCAAGGACATTCACAGAGTTGTCCTGAAGCCACTCCTTTGATATCTTGGCTGTGTGCTTAGGGTCATTGTCCTGCTGAAAGGTAAACCGTCGATCCAGTCTGAGGTCAAGAGCGCTCTAGAGCAGGTTTTCATCCAGGATGTCTCTGTACATTGCTGCATTTTTCCTTCCCTCTTTCCTGACTAGTCTTCCAGTTCCTGCCGCTGAATAACATCCCCACAGCATGATGCTGCCACCACCATTGGCATGGTGGTGGCAGCATCCATTATTACATTGCACATAACTCTCACACTGCTTTTTACTTCATTCACATTATATCACTGAATCTGAGTCCACATTGAAATACTGTGTGATTGTATATTTTTTCATATATTTCTGCAAAGTGTGGTTAGTCCGAGTAAATAACTGCATATATTCCTGTATATATTTGCATCCTTTTATAGAAACGTGGACAGACTGTAATTTACTGTACATACTGTGGTTGTCATTGAATCCTTATTTAAATCCTTCACCTGAACAACGAGAGCAAGTTTTTAGCCAAAGTCAAATTCCTTGTATGTGTTGTGCATACTTGGCCAATAAAGCTGATTCTGATTCTGATTCTGATTCTGATGGTTATGAGCGGTGCCTGGTTTCCTCCAAACATGACGCCTGGCGTTCACACCAAAGAGTTCAATCTTTGTCTCATCAGACCAGAGAATTTTGTTTCTCATGGTCTGAGAGTCCTTCAGGTGCCTTTTGGCAAACTCCAGGTGGGCTGCCATGTCCCTTTTATTAAGGGGTGGCTTCCGTCTGGCCACTCTACCATACAGGCCTGATTGGTGGATTGCTGCAGAGATGGTTGTCCTTCTGGAAGGTTCTCCTCTCTCCACAGAGGAATGCTAGAGCTCTGACAGAGTGACCATCGGGTTCTTGGTCACCTCCCTGACTAAGGCCCTTCTCCCCTGATTACTCAGTTTAGACAGCCGGCCAGCTCTAGGAAGAGTCCTGATGGTTCTTAACTTCTTCCATTTACGGATGATGGAGGCCACTGTGCTCATAGGGACCTTCAAAGCAGCAGAAATTTTTCTGTACCCTTCCCCAGATTTTTGCCTCAAGGCAATCCTGTCTCTGAGGTCTACCGACAATTCCTTTGACTTCATGTTCGGTTTGTGCTCTGACATGCACTGTCAACTGTAGGACCTTATATAGACAGGTGTGTGACTTTCCAAATCATATCCAGTCAACTGAATTTACCACAGTGGACTCCAATTAAGCTGTAGAAACATCTCAAGGATGATCATTGGAAACAGGATAAACTAAGATCAGTTTTGAGCTTCATAGCAAAGGTTGTGAATACTTATGTACATGTGATTTCTTAGTTGTTGTTTTTTTTATTTTTACGAAATTTGCAAAAATCTCAAAAAAACTTTTTCACATTGTCATTATGGGGTATTGCGTGTAGAATTTTGAGGGAAAAAATTAATTTAGTCCCTTTTGGAATAAGCCTGTAACACAAAATGTGGAAAAAGTGAAGTGCTGTGAATACTTTCCGGATGCACTGTAAAATAAAGTATAATGAAATAAGTTAAAATAAAGTTTATGAATGAAATAGACTCCCTTTTAAAAGTACTGGAACAGTGACAATTTTTTTTTTTAATTTTAGCCGTTTACCAAAACATTTTCAAGATGCAGTTATATAAGCAATATGGGCTTAAAGTTTAGAATGTCAGCTTTAATTGTAAGGTATTTACATCCGAACTGGAGTTACGTTTAGGAATTGCTAACCATTTTTATCCAAAATCTTCTCATTTTGGGGCTCAGAAGTAATTGGACAAATTAACATCATATTTAAATGTTAATTTTTAATACTTAGTTGAGAATCCTTTGCAGGCAATGACTGACTGTAGTCTGGAACCCATGGACATCATCAAATGCTTAGTTTTCTCCTTTGTGATGCTTCGCCAGGCCTTTACTGCAGCTGTTTTAAGTTATTGGTCGTTTGTGGGTCTTTCTGCCTTAACTTTCATCTTAAGCAAGTGAAATGCTGCTCGATCGGGTTGAGATCTGGTGACTGACTCAGCCATTGCAGAATATTCCATTTCTTTGTATTAAAAAAAACCTCCTGGGTTGCTTTCACAGTATGTTTTGGGTCATTGTCCATCTGTACTGTGAAGTGCCGTCCAATCAACTTTGCTGCATTTGGCTAAATCAAAGCAGAAAGTATATCCCTATACACTTCAGAATTCATCCGACTGCTTCTGTCTTCTGTCACATCAGTCAACACGAGTGACCCAGTACCATTGGAAACCACGCATGCCCATGCATCACACTGCCTCCACCATGTTTTACAGAAGATGTGGTGTACATTGGATCATGAGCCGTATAGCACACAACAATTGATTATAAGTGTGATAAGGTATAAGGATTATTTAATTTGTATTTAGAGTTGTGTGTGTGGAGACGGAGGTTCACTTCGAGTTCATGTACACACCAGAAAAACTCGTTTTTGGGGCACCAGTCCAACTTGGACAATTCATTAATAAATAATCCTTGAACCTGTCATTAACCAGTCTCAATATTCATGAATTCTTCTGCTGTGACCCAGAAAAGCACATACACAAAAGAAATCAAACAGAAACCTCTCTATACCGTTAAAAGTTTTAATAATCAGTGTCATATGGCCTGGGCGGTCAAGGCACGTTTCACAGAAGAGCTGGACTTCAGGAGTTTGCAACAAGCATTTTTCCATTTATTTCAGACACTGTGCAGGCAAACAACTCCAGTTTAAAACGACCAACACCCAACAACCTCCAAATGAAAATCACTTGCTCATATACCCAATGAGATAATTAACCTGGTTAGAACATACCATTATCCACAGGTAAGACAATAAATATACACATTTTACATATACCCAACAATACCTTAAAATATTCATTAAACATAGAAATAATATCTACACAATATTTACAAACTTACACATAATAAATAAACACCCATAAATAGTATAAACCATTATTTACATTTAAATCTACCACCGACTTCCCCCTCTACTCATCTACTGCATACTTTTCCCTCCTGGCACCCTTTATAAGGCGCTTGAGTCCCCGGGGAATCTTTTGAACGAGACACCACCAGGAAGTATGCTGGCAAAGGTGAGTGGTTTTTTTATTTGCCTCACACAATTGACTTAATTATTAACAATAACTCTTTATCTCACAGGTGGACCTGAACTCACCAAGAAAACAGACATCCAGCCCACAAATAAATACCATTTACAACTTCCAACTCCGTGTGTATTTTTATACATTCAAATATTAAAATATATTCTAAAGTTATAAATTTCCACGCACATATACCATCTAATTAAAGAGGTCCATACCAGTGGTGACACACCACCATCACATCCGCCCCCCTCTCCCAAGAGTACAGTACTTTAAAACTCCTGCACCCTGGAAAGGCTGTCTGCCACAAGGTTGGCATTCCCTGCCATATACTGAACTGTAAAATCATAAGGCTGCAGGGACAAATACCACCCTGTGAGACGACTATTAGTCTTTCATCCTGTATAACCACTTAAGGGCCCGATGATCTGTCTCTAAAGTGAAATGACGACCAAGCAGATAATACCTCAACGATTCAATGGCCCACTTCATGGCGAGACACTCCTTCTCCACTGTAGAGTATCTAGTCTCCCGGTCCAACAGCTTACGGCTCAGGAACAGTACTGGACGCCTTTCTTCCTTCACCTCCTGCAGAAGAACTGCTCTAATGCCCACTCCTGAAGCATCAGTCTGGAGAATAAATGGACAAGCAAAATCCAGACTATAGAGAACCCCTTCGCTAGAAATAGCACCCTTCAGATCCTCGAAGGCTCTGCCACATTCCTCTGTCCATTTCACCTTGTTTGGTGCTGAAGCTTTGGTAAAGCCAGTAAGAATCGCTGCTCTCTCAGCAAAGTGGGGAATGAATTTACTGTACCATCCCACCAAACACATAAATGAATGTACCTTTTTCTTTGTAGTGGGCACAGGCTAGGCCTGAATGGCATCCACCTTTCCCACTCGTGACTTAATAACCCCCTGTCCAACAACATGACCCAAGTACTCCACCTGCTGCTGTCCAAAGGCACACTTGCGTGGATTAATGGTCAATCCTGCTGTCTTGGTCAGATGGAGGACCTGACGAAGGTGCAACACATGTTCCTTCCAGGTCTGACTGTAGATGACCATGTCATCCAAGTAGGCAGCTGCAAAGTATGATACACCTCTCAATACCTGATCCATGAGTCTTTGGAACGCTGCAGGCGCCCCCTGGACACCAAATGACATAACTCTAAATTGAAAGTTGCCATAAGGTGTCTTAAAGGCTGTCAGTTCTTTAGTCTCAGGCGCCAAAGCCAACTGCCAATACCCCTTGCTCAGGTCTAGTGTGGTAATAAACTCAGCCCTGCCGACTCTCTCCAACAGCTCATCAATTCGGGGCATGGGGTAAGACTCAAACTTTGAAACTGCATTTAGATATCTAAAATCAATGCAGAACCTCAAGGAGCCATCCTTCTTTGGGACCAACACAATGGGAATACACCATTCACTAGCTGACACTTCAATCACCCCCAGCTGCAACATCAACTCAATCTCCTGCTTGAGCTTTGGGACCAAACATTCAGGGATTCTATAGCACTTTCTACGGGGAATAGCATCTTCCTTCAAATGAACTTTATGCTGAACCAGCGTGGTGAAGCCAGGTTTCACCTGAAAAAGTTCTGGATCCAACAGTGCCTCTATCTCTCTCTGCTGATAAGACTGCAGATGGGACACATCCACTAAACAAGTCTCTGTCATGCTTGTGGGAAAGGACTTTTCTCTTTCCTCATCCACTTCAGTCACACAAATGAGGAACTGGTGCTGTGGCTGCTGATGGACAGGCTGCTGCTGCTGCTGCTGCTGAACAGGCTGCTGAAACTCCTTCAACAAGTTGACATGAAAACATTGATGTTTCTTCAGTCTGTCAGGCATATACTGTACAGTTCATAGGTCACTGCACTTCTTAGACATCTGATAAGGACCATGCCATCGAGCCAACAGCTTACTGTCACTAGTAGGAAGAAGCAGCATCACCTGCTGGCCTGGATGAAAAACTCTCTTTCTGGCCTTCCTATCATACCAAGTCTCCTGATAAGCCTGTGCCGTCCTCATATGCTCCTGAGCCAGAGCAGTCATCTGATCCAGCCTCTCTCTCATTTTTATCACATAAGACACCACATTGTCCTGATCGCTAGGTGGACTCTCCCAGTGCTCCTTCAGTAAGTCCAGTGGACCCCTCACCTGATGACCATAAAGTAGCTCAAAGGGTGAGAATCCTGTTGAAGCCTGGGGAACCTCCCGATAAGCAAACAACAAATATGGCACCCACTGATCCCAATCAGAGCCTGTTTGGAAACAAACTTCTGCAGCATGTTCTTCAGAGTTTGGTTAAATCTCTCAACCAATCCGTCTGTCTGAGGGTGATATGGGGTGGTCTTAATGCCCTTTATACCCAACAGCTTATATACTTGCTGCAACAGCTTAGACACGAAATTTGTTCCACAATCTGTGAGAGCCTCTCTAAGTATGCCTACCCTTAAAAACAATTGTATAAGGCAGTTGGCAACCTGCCTAGCCTTAATAGATCTCAACGGGAAGGCTTCTGGGTAACAAGTGGCATAGTCACAAATGACTAAAATGTACCTACTACCAGAGGAGCTTCTCTCTAGGGGGCCAACTACACACATGGACAAAATTGTTGGTACCCCTCTGTTAATGAAAGAAAAACCCACAATGGTCAAAGAAATAACTTGAATCTGACAAAAGTGGTAATAAATAACAATTCTATGAAAATTAACCAATGAAAATCAGACAATGCTTTTGAATTGTGGTTCAACAGAATTATTTTAAAAAACAAACTCATGAAACAGGCCTGGACAAAAATGATGGTACCCTTAACTTAATATTTTGTTGCATAACCTTTTGAGGCAATCACTGCAATCAAACGATTTCTGTAACTGTCAGTGAGACTTCTGCACCTCTCAGCAGGTATTTTTTTTTTTTTTTTGTTACTTATTTGTACCCGTAGGTAGACTTGGTTTGCAGTCTGGTGACAAGCCACCGGCTGCTGGTCGCTGCGTGCGCGAGCGCCCTAAACCTACATGTTTTGGTGTGCGGGAGGAAACCGGAGAAATCCCGGAGTAAACCCGCGCAACACGGGGAGAACATGCAAACACCACACAGCTCACTGTTGGTCGGGGGCTGGGATCGAACCCACAATCTCATGATCCCCGCGATCCCCCGGCCGAGGGTAAAACTGTGCTGCCACAGTGCTAAACCACTGCGCCACCGTGCAGCCAGGTATTTTGGCAGGTATTTTGGCAGGTATTTTGGCCCACTCCTCATGAGCAAACTGCTCCAGTTGTCTCAGGTTTGAAGGGTGCCTTCTCCAGACGGCATGCTTCAGCTCCTTCCACAGATGTTCAATAGGATTTAGATCAGGGCTCATAGAAGGCCACTTTAGAATAGTCCAATGTTTCGCTCTTAGCCATTCTTGGGTGTTTTTAGCTGTGTGTTTTGGGTCATTATCCTGTTGCAAGACCCATGACCTGCGACTGAGACCAAGATGTCTGACACTGGGCAGCACATTTCTCTCTAGAATACCTTGATAGTCTTGAGATTTCATTGTACCCTGCACAGATTCAAGACACCCTGTGGCAGATGCAGCAAAGCAGCCTCAGAACATAACAGAACCTCCTCCATGTTTCACAGTAGAGACAGTGTCCTTTTCTTGATATGCTTCATTTTCGTGTCTGTGAACATAGAGCTGATGTGCCTTGCCAAAAAGTTCCAGTTTTGTCTTGTCTGTCCATAGGACATTCTCCCAGAAGCTTTGTGGCTTGTCAACATGCAGTTTGGCAAATTCCAGTCTGGCTTTTTTATGATTTGTTTTCAACAGTGTTGTTCTCCTTGGTGGTCTCCCTTGAAGTCCACTTTGGCTCAAACAACAACGGATGGTGCGATCTGACACTGATGTACCTTGACCTTGGAGTTCACCATGAATGTGTTTAGAGGCTAGTCTTCACCCAAAGTGTCGTTCTCACCATTGCGTTCACCCCGGCTCTTATACCCCTCTCTCAACTCCGTCACCTGTGCTTGTATCTGGTGAAACTGGTGCTGCATACTCCGCTATCTTTGCTCCTGGTGAGAGGCTTCTTCCTCTAATTGACGATCTCTGGATGCCTGCGACCAAACTAATGACTTCACCAAGCTTGTTAATTCTTCCAGCTTGTCCAGACCGCTGGCCCCCTGCTGCTCAGTTGACATACCTGGTTCACAGTCATCTAACTGCTCCTGTTGCTTTTTTGTATTTCCTCTAGTCATTCCTTCGTCTGTACAGTGTTGTCACTCCTCAGCTTTTAACAACATTTTCGGCTTTTTCTCCTGACACCATTTGTCATACTCCCCGAGTGGTCGAGGTGAGTTTCACAGAAGAGCTGGACTTCAGGAGTCATTTATTTCAGACACTGTGCAGGCAAACAACTCCAGTTTAAAATGACCGACACCCAACAACCTCCAAATGAAAATCGTCTGCTCATATACCCAGTGAGATACTAATTAGCCTGGATAGAACATACCATTATCCACAGGTAAGGCAATAAATATACACATTTTACATATACCCAACAATACCTTAAAATATTCATTAAACATAGAAATAATATCTACACAATATTTACAAACTCACACATAATAAATAAATACCCATAAATAGTTTAAACCATTATTTACATTTAAATCTACCACCAACTTCCCCCTCTACTCATCTACTGCATACATTTCCCTCCTGGCACCCGTTATAAGGGGCTTGAGCCCCTGGGGAATCTTTTGCCCAAGACACCACCAGGAAGTATAATGGAAAAGGTAAGTGTTTTTGTTTTTTTGTTTTTTTTAAATTTGCCTCACACAATTGACTTACTTATTAACATTAACCTCTTTTTATCTCACAGATGGACCTCAACTCACCAAGAAAACAGACATCCAGCCCACAAATAAATACCGTTTACAACTTCCAACTCTGTGTGTATTTTTATACATTAAAATATATTTTAATATTTGAAAGTTATAAATTCCTTTGCACATATACCATCTAATTAAAGAGGTCCATACCAGTGGCGACACTCTGTCATCACAATCAGACTCAGGTTAAATGAAATTACATTCAAATGATTTGTAAGCAGGTGAAATGATCGAGCATCAAATGTATTAACTGGTACAGTAATGGATTCCTGAGCATAAAGTTTATAGTTAATCCTTTGTGGAAACAAGAGAAACCAGATTTTAAATTTGTGACTGTAATGCAATGGGAGACTATGGAATAACTAACAAAAATATGCATAAAATTGGATGCAATTCTATGGGAAAATGATAAATGCTGATTATACGGAAAAGAAAATTCTGAGTTACTCTACAAAAAGAACGGAGGTTGTTGAAAAGGGGATATTAATTTTCCTTCAGCTTATAGCTCCTATCGTAGCTTATGGACTAACTTCAACATGAAAAATTGGTCATATTCAATTAAAATTAGACATCACATTTAGCACAGTAGATAGGAAGTGGAAGTCTGGCTTACGAACAGCTGTGTCTTCAGAGTCCAGCGGTGATCTTGAACGCCAGCAGGTGGCACAAAGAAGGAAAGACTGCCAGCAGTCCTTTCAGTTACAGCGGTGATGGCACAGACTAAGCAGCGGGGCAACCATAGAGTGTAGCCGGCAGGAGAGTGGACGGCTGGCCCCGGGGCAGGTGTTTCGTCTTTCTGAGGCAACAGATCCTTTCCTGGCCCGCAAATTTAGAATGTCCATCAGCTGATAAGAAAACCACAGCTGAAGGAAAAAAATGTATTTAGACAGTTCCACCCACAAAATCCTAGTTCTTCTGACATCATGGGACGTGGGTGAGGCAGTCTTGAGGGGAAAAAGTTCAAAAATCACCATCAGTCCACTTTAACGGTGAGTTAAGGTAAATCAATAGAAAAAGTTCAGCAGAATAAACATGGTTTCTGAGGTGAGGGAAAAAGGCGTTTTGGAGTTTCACTCCAAGTAAGAAGGTTTGAGCTCAACAGGAAAGGATGATCTCTTCTCAGATGAAAGAAAAACAGAAAAAGACTTAACAAAAGACAACTTTAAGAACTTTAGAAAACTCAAAGACTAAAACAAAGACTGAACTGAAAACAAAAACTTAAACTGCTATTGCATTTTCTCTATTTAACAGAGCGTGCTCCTTGGATCATAAAATATGACAGGCAGCAGGAAGAACCAATTATTGGCCATCGTGGGAGATTCAAATGGGCTATGGTCCAACAAGAAAGCAGTCCTTTGTAACCAACCAACAGAATGAAAAGGGCGTCATCCAACAGAGACGGCCTGGGGATTGGCTTGTATTAGTCAGATGACTGGCATAAGTTTCAGAAGGCATATACACATTTTAACTGTGAAATTCATTATATACTTAATATGAAATCTAAGCTAACTTCAGTGATTCATGACTAACTTTCAGTGAGCATGCACTTTTATAAACTTGTCCTTCTATAATTAACATGCATTAGAATAAGGTTCATTTAAGCATTTCAAACATGCAGCACATTTAAAATCAATGATTAATGAAACATTTCAAACCCATCATTGTCCAACACAGAGGCGGTCATCTTCAACAGTGTTCTGAGCAGTATTTCCTGGAAAAATAAAGTCTTGAGGAGGAAGGATTATTTCAGCAGATAAAACCCAAAATTCCAAGGTTGATTAAATCCAACATGTCCCTGAGTTGATAAAAGGGGGCAATGTTGCGTGGCGGATAATTCCTAGCGACTTGTGGAATGCAGTCAAGGGATCTGGGATATCTCACAGAGTGCTCTAACCATAAACCTGCCTGGTTGGGGAGGAAGCTTCGGGATTTATGACTCATAGAAGAATCCATTCCTGGCACGAAATGGGACCCTTATCGGCCCTTTTACCATGGAATGTGTTTTCAAACTGTGGTCCTTAGGTGAGGAAACAATTCTTGACCAGACTTTTGGGTGAAACAATTTCTTTAAGGTGAAGAGTGATTTTCTAGATTGGAGCCACATGGATTGATATTACAGCCGTCCCAAGACTTTGTTCGACTTGGTTTCATCTATCCAAAGATTATTGTTCCAGAATTGGGCTGGCTTCTTTAGATTTTTTTTTATTTTTTTTGGGGGGGGGAGCAAAGTCTAATCTGGCCTTTCTATTTTTGAGGCTGATTAATGCTTTGCACCTTGTGGTGAACTGTCTGCATTTGCTTTCTGTCTTTATGGTAGACTAAGGGTGCTTTCACACCTACAGGCTTTAGTTTGTTTCAATCAAACTCGAGTTCGTTTTCTCTTTCAGGTGGTCTCGATTCGAATCAAATGGCGAACTCTGGTGCGGTCCTGCAGGTGAGAAAGGGACCACACTAAAACAGGACCAGCGGTAAACTTTAAAACATTTTATGTCACTGTACATACCTGATGGATCTTTGAAAATATCTGAATGAGCAAGTCACGGTTCTTGAGGATTAATGAACATCAACATGTTATTTTCCATCCATGGCCGCACTTCATTTTCAAACTCTATACTTTGCCAGAAGTGGTATATGCACATAATGTAATAAACGATAACCAGGGCGATGAAATCCCCCGTAAACTGCGTTACGATTTGTATTATTTTCTCCCCAGAAACGCATAAATGCACAGCAGTCCTCCTTCTTCCTGTATTTACCTGTTCTGTTCTCGCGGTAAAAAAAAATCTGACCAATAAGAACAGAACGTTCTGACGTAAGTCTCGTGGGATTTAACGTGAAGCAGTTTGGTCTGCTTGAATTTTTGCCTGTGTGGAAGGGAACCGAACCAAGGAGAAAATGATACAAAGTAACAAACTTATCAACTGATTCAGACCAAAGTAAACAAATTTAGGTGTGAAAGCGCCCTTAGATACTGATACACCTACTTCCTGGAGAGTGTTCTTCACTTGGGTGAATGTTGTGAAGGGTTTTTTCTTCAGCATGGAAAGGATCCTGCGATCATCCACCACTGTTGTCTTCCATTGATGTCCAGGCCTTTTTGAGTTCTGGAGCTCAACAGGGCCCTCTTTTTTTTTTTCATCAGAATGTACCTAAAGCCCTTAGATGCATGACCAACCAATCCCTACACTCTTCCATGAGTGTGGTCAAAAATGACCCCAATTAGAATGAGTGTGTTTTATGCTGTAAACTTAAGAAATTTCTTTCATTTTGGTTAAAGATGATTATTTTTATTATATTTTGGGTGATTATTAAGATAAGATAAGATAAGATAAGCCTTTATTAGTCCCACAATGGGGAAATTCCAGGATTGCAACAGCACAGGGATAGCAACACTCAGAGCAACAATCAGAAGGCAAGAAAAAAACAAGAACAGCTAGTATACATATGTACATATTAAATATATATATATATATATATATATATATATATATATATATATATATATATATATACACACACAGTGCAGAGCATTGTGGTTGGTGAATGTGCAGCAGAAAGTCTAAGCTCCCTCTCCCTCCGCGGGTGCGGCGGGCCAGCTGGATGGAGGTGCAGGATGTTAAAAGGGAGTTCTGCGCAGGTAGGCCTCGCTGGCCTCCTGCAGAGCCATGATGGCGAAGCTCTGGAAGTGCAGGTCGGTCTTGAAGTCCTGAGCGATCTCCCTCACCAGGCGCTGGAAGGGCAGCTTACGGATGAGCAGCTCCGTGGATTTCTGGTAGCGACGGATCTCTCTCAGAGCCACGGTACCGGGCCTCTAACGGTGAGGCTTCTTCACTCCGCCGGTAGCCGGAGCGCTTTTTTCGAGCAGCCTTGGTGGCTAGCTGCTTCCTGGGGGGCTTTTTCCTCCAGTAGATTTACGGGCGGTCTGCTTGGTTCTTGCCATCGCTCTTTATTATTCTGTCTTATATTTCTTGCACGCCGCCTAAACTCCAGCCCGGCACCCGCGTCGTTTTCGCCACAGTTCCTTGGCATGTCGAGCTTCTCCGTTAGCACCGGGTGGCGGTTGGAGCTAGCTAGCCAGCTAGCTAGCTCTTCCCTGCTGTATCGTCCCCCGCTGCAAACAGTGGCTCCGTCCGCCGACTCGGGAGACCCTTGGGGCAATCTGTGTGTCCGTGATATATATATAGAGTGAAAGGTGTAGAAAGAAGAAGGAAGATAAGAAAAAGGCAGTTGCAAACGGCAGCCGACTCGTGTGGCGCCGCCGGTCCGGCTGAACTGGAACCGGAAAAATAATAATAATAATAAAAATAATAATAAAAAATAATAAAAAATATTATTATTATTATTATTATTTTAAATTATATTTTGGTCAACAAAAAAAGGGTCATTTTTGACCCCATATATGGAAAAGTGTGGTACTGATTCAAAAAATGCAGTTACTTAAAAAATATAACAATTAGATACAAATCCAAATGGCCTCATGTCAAAGACAACCTATTTGAGGAATACATGGAAGATTAAATGATAAAAAATTAAAATTACAAAGATTTGCAAAAAAATAACCGGTGGGGAATTTTTGACCACACTGCATCTAACAATACCTATTGTCCTCATCTGTTTACCCTCTCTGTTTACCCTTGGCATCCAGTCTGAGATGCTAATCACAGCGTCTACAGTGTTACTGATAACTGTGGTGAAACCCTTAGATGCATGACCAACCAATTCCTACACTCTTCCATAAGTGTGGTCAAAAGTGACCCCAATTAGAATGAGTGCATTTTATGCTGTAAACTTAAGAAATTTCTTTCATTTTGGTTAAAGATGATTATTTTTTATTATATTTTGGGTTATTATTATTATTATTATTATTATTATTACCACCATATTTTTCGGACTATAAGGCGCAGTATCAATTACCAGTCTATTTGACTGTCTATTTTCACACATAAGGCGCACCGGATTATAAGGCGCATTAAGCGAGACACATTAAGCGCAACAAAACCGTCAGATAAGTGAAATTTTATTCAACTTATTCACAATAACTCTGAACATCGTTCAGTTGTAACACAAAAAACCAGTTGGAGCACATACTCTCAACATTACGGTATTCAGTTGCAACACAAAAAAAACCCCAGTTGGAACACATACTCTCAACATTACGGTATTCAGTTGTAACACAAAAAAACAGATGGAACACACACTCTCAACATTATTCAGTTGTAACACAAAACTAGTTGGAACACAAAATACAAAACAGTACACTCACTTTTTTAGTTCATTCCTCTTCCATAAATCCATCAAATTCTTCATCTTCAGTGTCTGAGTTTAACAGTTGGGCGATTTCGGCATCAAGCATGGCTCCTGACTACCGTAATACTCCGAAAATCCCTCAAGCGGTTCGGCTTCGTAACTTACCAAAGTCGTACTAAAACATTTTGACAAATTTTTGAGTGCCGTGTACCACATAAAATCGGTTCAAGGTCAGTAAGCACAACAACCAAAAGTAATACATAAGACGCACTGGATTATAAAGCGCACTGTCAATTTTTGAGAAAATTAAAGGATTTTAAGTGCGCCTTATAGTCCATAAAATACGGTATTTTAAATTATATTTTGGTCATCAAAAAAAGGGTCATTTTTGACCCCACATATGGAAAAGCGTGGTACTGATACAAAAAATGCAATTACTTAAAAAATATAACAATTACATACAAATGGCTGCACGGTGGCGCAGTGGTTTAGCACTGTGGCAGCACAGTTTTACCCTCGGCCGGGGGACCGCGGGGATCATGAGATCGTGGGTTCGATCCCAGCCCCTGACCAACAGTGAGCTGTGTGGAGTTTGCATGTTCTCCCCGTGTTGCGTGGGTTTACTCCGGGATTTCTCCGGTTTCCTCCCGCATACCAAAAAACATGTAGGTTTAGGGCGCTCGCGCATGCAGCGACCAGCAGCTGGTGGCTTGTCACCAGACTGCAAACCAAATCTACCTACGGGTACAAATAAGTAACAAAAAAAAAAAAACAAATAAATCCAAATGGCACAACTCCAACAACTCCAGACCTTTTACTTGCTTGATTGATGATGGATTAAGGAGGGACTAGCCCACACAGCCCATGAAATAGCTTTTGAGTCAACTGATCAATTACTTTTGAGTGCCTAAAACAATTTTTAATATAAAAATGGTTGCATTTCCTAAGCTGTAACTCAGTGGCAGCAGTGGCTCAGGAGATAGAGCGGGTGGTCCAATAATCGGAGGTTTGGCGGTTTGAATCTCGTTCTCTCCAGTCATCCTGCTGTTGTGTCCTTGGGCAAGCCACGTTACCTACCTTGCCTCCAGTGTCTGTGATACTGGTGTATGGATGTGAATAAATGTTTGGTGGTGGTTGGAGAGGCTGTTGGTGCGGATTAGCAGCCATGCTTCTGTCAGTCTGCCCCAGGGCAGCTGTGACTACAGAGGTAGCTTACCACTATCATTGTCTGGAGTGAATAAATAATGGACTCACTGTAAAGCACTTTGAGATGTCACTTGACATGTGAAGCGCCATATAAACAGCTAAAATAACAAAACTTGAGTTACAGTTCCAATACTTTTAGAGGAGAATGTATATGATCAAGGACTGATAGATGATCAGGCTGGGAAAATGGGTGTGTAGCGGGGATAGTGGTGATGAATAATATATAGCATCTAGGCTAGCAGACTCTCTCAGTTTTTACTCAGCAGGTTGACCCTGAAGTTGGTCAGAAAGCCTAGCTGTGGCCATGTAGACCAGCTAACATTAGCAGTACACTCTACCATGCTAGTGTATCATGGCCAAAATATAACCAAACAAAGTCAGAATGGCGCAACATATATAACACTGGTCAACACCAAATTTATTGTCTAAGCTTTTTTTAGCTGATTTAGGACAATTTTGATGTGCTGAATCCAAAAATCACATTGGTTTTGCTTAATCAGGTCAACTTTTTGAACTACGGCCACATGTTTTCTTACGTTTTTGTTTACACGTATGGGTATTTTCACTTTACATGATGCAAAGTTCTTTTTTATTTCCTGAAATTCTCTGAATTTTGAACAATGATGACATAACATTCAATTTACATGTACTTACCTTTATCAGTGTCTACTATTCAATTTACAGTACAGCTGTACAACTGCTGTACAACTGCTTATAACTTAACAAAAGCCTGACCTGATCAAGAGAAACGGATGTCCTTTTCGGATTCAGCAGTGCAAAATTGTCTTAATCAGTTGAAAAAACACAGACAACTTACAAAAAAATTATTTTTGTTATGTTGTGTAATTGACTGTAGATTAATGAAGATGGTCAATTGTGGTGGCTACAGTTTACAAAAGAAGAACCATAACACCTTTGGCCACATTGAATCATGTCAACTGCTCCTCCCTCCACCCTCACACAAATATTGCTGCTTTCAGTAGTAGCCTATAAACCTGCTGCCAGTGATTATTGTACATTTGTGAGAGTTCTTTCTTTCAAAGGTCTTTTTATTATTATTAATTGAAGTATCAATACAATACAAAGTATTAGAAATTTTCATTTTTGTTTCAACCAAACAGTAAAAAACTAGAACTTAAAGCCAACAAATGTAAATGCTTCAAAGCACAAAAACCTTTAAATAAACAATAAAAAAAAAAAAAAAATACAAAGAAAAATTGTGTGTGTGAAGTGGGGGTGGGGTAAAGGGGATATGAGCTACTCAGAAACTATAATCGTGGGTCTTTCAAAGAAATCAAGAAACGGGCGCCATAATTTATAGAATTTGTTTTCAGAGCCACAGACTGTATATCTGATTTTTTCTAAATCCAAACAGGACATTATATCTTTTATCCACTGTAAATGTGAAGGGGGCGAAGAGTCTTTCCACTTCAGTAATACAGCACGTCTGGCCAATAATAATGAAAATTTGAATACTTTTAATTTGGAACTTGGCAAGACAAGTTCTGGAGCCACACCAAAAATGGCGCATAATGGATCAGGTTTAATTTGATATTGCAGGACTTCAGACATAGTGATAAAAACAGAATGCCAAAAATTCATCAATGCAGGGCAGGACCAATACATGTGAAGCAAAGTGCCAGGAGCGCTACCACACTTTTCACAAGTTGGGTCTATATCCGAGTAAATACGTGCTAACTTAACCTTGGACAGGTGCATCCGGTGTACAATCTTAAATTGAATAAGAGCGTGACGAGCACACATTGATACAGTGTGAACCTGGCCAAGAATAGAGTCCCACAGTTCATCAGTAAAAGTAAAATTAAGATCTTGTTCCCAGTTCAATTTGATAGCGGCCAGAGAAGAAGATTGTAAATTTGAAATTAAATTATATAAAACTGACATTACCCCCTTAGAAGTTGGTTTAACTAATAAAAAATCATCTAGAGGATTATCAGAAGGTTTTTGAGGGAATTGTTTTGTCATGGTTTGCACATAATGTCTGACCTGGAGGAAGCGGAAAAAATGTGTAGAAGTGATGTCGAATTTGGTGGAAAGTTGAGAAAAACTTGCAAATTGACCATCAAAATATAAATCCGCAAAAGATTTTAAACCTTTTCTGTGCCATATATGAAATGCACTATCAATAGTTGATGGAGTAAATAAATGATTTGCGGCAATTGGACTTCTAATGGAAAAAAACTGAAGACCAAAATTTTTCCTGAATTGAGACCAAATTCTAAGAGACTGACGAACTACTTTATTATTACCCAGTGTAGACAAAGCAAGGGGAAGTGGTGAACCTAAAATTGCCGGTAGGGAAGTTTGATTGTCCACATGTGACTCCATAAGGATCCAAATAGGTGATTTGGGTTCCAGATAAAAATGTTTCCAATATAACATGCACCTGATATTTGCTGCCCAGTAGTAATATTGAAAGTTAGGCAGAGCCATGCCACCTACTGATTTGGGTCTTTGAAGAAAAACTTTCCTCAATCTCGGATGTTTACCATTCCAAATAAATGAGGTAATCAGAGAGTCCAAAGACTTAAAAAAGGATTTAGGAATAAAAATGGGGAGACATTGAAACAAATATAAAAACTTTGGAAGTAACATCATTTTTACAGAATTGATTCTGCCAATTAAAGACAAGGATAATGGGGACCATTTGGAAAGTATTAACTTGCACTGGTCAAGTAAGGGGAGAAAATTATTTTTAAACAAGTAATTAAATTGTTTAGTGACACATATCCCAAGATAATTAAAATGATCAATAACAACCTTGAAAGGAAAATTTTCAAAATCCTGAACTTGAATCTTTTCATTAATCAGAAACAGTTCACTCTTATTAAGATTAATTTTATAACCAGAAAACCTACTAAAACTATCCAAAATATTAAGTATAGCGGGTAATGAAGTAAGTGGGTTGGAGAGAAATAATAAAAGATCATCAGCATAGAGTGAAACCCTATGCTCAATGCCACCCCTACGAATGCCTAGAAAGTCCCGGCTCCCACGGATTGCAATAGCTAACGGCTCAACTGCCAAGGCAAAGAGCAACGGGCTCAAAGGACAGCCTTGCCTCGTACCACGGTAAAGTCTAAAATAGTCAGAATAGCGACAATTAGTTAACACTGAAGCTAAAGGACTAGCATAGAGAAGTTTAATCCAGGAACAGAAGGAAGGACCAAAACCGAACCTCTCCAAAGTAAAAAACAAATACTCCCACTCAACCCTATCGAATGCCTTTTCAGCGTCCAAACTAATAAGACATTCAGGTATGTTGTGGTGAGGACTATAAATAATATTAAACAACCGCCGCAAGTTAAAAAAAGAATGGCGATTTTTAATGAAACCGGTTTGGTCCTGTGAAATTATAAAAGGAAGAATCTTTACCAACCTTGAAGCTAACAACTTTGACAAAATTTTAACATCGGTATTTAACAAGGAAATAGGTCTGTAAGAAGCACAATCAACAGGATCCTTATCCTTTTTAAGCAACACAGTGATACAGGCCTGATAGCATGAAGGAGGAAGTGTACCAAAGTCAAGCGACTCTGTAAAAACTTGACAAAGGAAAGGGGCGAGGTCATCAGAGAATTTTTTGAAAAAATCAGCGGAAAACCCATCAGGTCCTGGAGATTTTCCTGATTGCATGGATGATATTGCCAGCTGAATTTCTTCTTTTGTGATGGGAGCTTCTAAAATTTGCCTAGATTCTGAAGAAATCGAAGGAATATCAATAGAATCAAAAAAAATTTCCAAATCCTTTAAGTTTGTTGTATATTCTGAGGTATATAATTTGGAATAAAATGACCTGAAAATATCATTAATCGCTTGTTGGTCAGATGTCACCTCTCCTTTATCTGTCCTAACTCCAGTAATAATTTGCTTAGCTCTAATACCACGTAATTGATTAGCTAGAAGTTTACTGGTTTTTTCGCCATGTTCATAAAATTCACTCTTGTTCCTTATTAAACAACCTTCAATTTGTCGAGTAGAAAGTAAATTAAGTTTAGTTTGTAATGTCATACGTTCCTTGTACAGAGCGGGTGATGGAGATTGAGCATATTGTCTGTCAATGTCCAGGATTTGATCTAAAATAGCCTTCTGTTCCTGTATTAAGGATCGTCTTTTAAATGCTGCCAATGAAATAAATTCCCCCCTAAGAAATGCCTTCATGGCCTCCCATATCGTTTTATTTGACATACCAGGAGTTTTATTTTCTTTCAAAAAAAAATTAATTTTAGAAGAAATATTCGCAACCAATTTTTCA
Source organism: Pholidichthys leucotaenia (assembly GCA_020510985.1). NCBI lineage: Eukaryota > Metazoa > Chordata > Actinopteri > Cichliformes > Pholidichthyidae > Pholidichthys > Pholidichthys leucotaenia. Next base: position 121,684,826 of record CM035836.1, on the reverse strand, counting down.
TCTGTAAGTAATAATGGATCCAATCTCCAATGCTTTCTCATGGAGTCACATCCATGGAGGATCATTTTAAGTACAAGAGGGGCATGATCAGAAACCGAGATGCTATCATAACTGCAAGAGCAAAGGTTATTAATTAATAAATTGTCAACAAAAAAATAATCTATTCTGGTATAAGTATGGTGTACGTGAGAGAAAAAAGAATAGTCCCTGCCGTTAGGATGTAAAAAACGCCAAGGATCTGTAAGGCTATATTCCTCAAGAAAAGACTTAACATAAGTTGCAGATTTATTAAGACTAGCAGGTTTTGAAGATGAGCGATCTAAGATCGGATCCATATACAAATTAAAGTCACCCCCAAGAATTAGAGAATGAGTATTTAAATCTAGAAGTTGCGAAAAAAGGTTGCGAAAAAAGTGCACATCATCAAAATTCGGTGCATACAGATTAGCCAAAGTGACATGTTTATCGCCAAGTTTACCTGATACTATTACAAATCGTCCATTTTTATCTGATACAACATTAGAGGGAATAAATGGGATATTTCGATCAATAAGAATAGCAGCGCCCCTGGCCTTAGCTTTAAAATTTGAATGAAAAAATTGTCCTGACCAACATTTTGACAAACGCAAGTGGTCGGAATCCTGCAAATGGGTTTCCTGCAAAAACAGTACCCCAGGCTTAAACTGCTTTAGACGTGACATGACTCTCTTTCGTTTAATTGGATGGTTCAACCCCTTCACATTCCAGCTTACCAAAGTAAGATTACTATTCATTCAAAGAGTAAAATTTATATATTATGTTGTGTAGCCCAAAGAAGAATAAAGTGAGGTACGGGTAAAAAAAAAAAAAAAGGAAGGGGTAAGGGGGGTGTAAATAAAACCATAACAAAAAAACTAAACAAAACAAAAAAATAAAAAAAAAAAAAAAAAAAAAAAAAAAAAATAAAAAAATTCAACAACCAAACCTATAACAACACTCCAGCCGGTTGCAACAAAACAGCAACCGCTCCATCTCCTGCTCTATTTTCATCCTAACAGAATGCTCCCATACAACTGGCTTCAATCCTGCATAATATGAACGTTTTACCCTAAAAAAAAAAATAAATAAATAAGATAAAATTAAAAAAAAGAATTAAGTAAACAACAACGTATAGGGAGCCAATTTTACCTTGTTTTTAAACATCTGAAAATGCATCAATGTCCAGTCAGTGCAGCTTCAATGAAGTAACAAGCAGTCCAGCGCGGCAGCTGGTTAACCCAGAAATGTCCAGTTCAAGGCGAAAATTGCTGGTTTCTCTCCATGGTTTGCATGAAGTAGGTGGCCTCCGAGACGGACGCCAGCCACTGGTTTTTGCCGTCTGGAAGAGTTATCCGGAGCCTGGCGGGGAAAAGAAGAGAAGGACGAAAACCTCTCTTGTACAACTCGGACATAACCTCCTTATATTCGGCTCGTTGCTTCTGAACGTCGGCGTTATAATCCTCGTAGAACTGAAGTTTATGCCCACGATATTCCAAAGTCCCACGGCGTCTCCGCGCTTCTCTCATCACCAAGTCTTTGGTCCGAAACCGGTGGAAACAAATAATGACAGCGCGCGGCTTCCCATTCGGACTCGGCTTGGGCATGAGGCTGCGGTGGGCTCTATCCAGCTCTGGGGGAGATGGCAAAGTTTGTGCGCCAAAGACGTCCACCAACAGCCGAGAAAAAAATTCAGATGGCCGTGGACCCACATCAAAGGACTCCGGCAGACCCACCAGACGAATATTCAGCCTCCTGCTTCTTCCCTCCAGGTCAGAAAGTTTGTTTTTCAAAAGTTTGTTCTCCTCCTGCATTGACTCACATGTAACTTCAAGCGCCGCTAGGCGCTGGCTGACGTCCTCCGCGTTGTTTTCAAGGTCGCCAATGCGTTGCTCCTGGTTCGCCACATCTGCTTGAATTTTGTCCAGCTTACCATTAATAAGTTCAAATGAAGCTTTGAAGTCAGCAGCTATGGACATTCTGTGTTGCTCAAGCAAGGCAACAAGTGCAGGGTTAAGGCTGATACTAGCATCCTCAGCTAAGCTGGTGTTAATATTGTTCCCTGCTGCCTCCTTTTCAGTCTGCTTTCTTGTTTTGGACATATTTCAAAACAGATTCTGCACGTATTAAATGTCCAAAACATTAACAGCTTACAGCAAAATAGGGTTTAAAAAGTAAAGAAAAAAATATAGCAGGAGCCAGCAACGCACACACCTACTCCATTGCCAGCACACCTGAAGCCAATCCATTTGTGAGAGTTAAATTGACTTTTTACAGAACGTTTTTTTGTTCAGACCCTCAGTCCAGAACATGCTCCCTCTTGCTCCTCCAGGCCCGAGTGCCTGATCTGATCTGGTCTAGTGAAGAGGCAGGTCACAGCAGGTTCTCCTCCAGCTCACATTTCTCCAATAATATTCTCTCTAGACATGAATTTTAGCTACAACAGAGCATCTCAGTGCAGCAACTGCAAATACAAGTGTACACTGGGTCCTTGTAGGTTTTCTTCATAGAGATCCACTGGACCACTGTTAGTCTGACCCTTCACCCAGGATCAATTTATCTTGGGAGACGGACCTACCAGAGGCAAGTTGCCCCCGATCACATAGCTCCTGAGATCCTCTCGGCACACAAACCCCTTCACCATTATAAGGTGGCGATCTACGAAAGGGTGAGAATTTGCATTTAAGAGGACAAACAATTATGATGACAGGGCAGTTTTTACTTTTGACTGCTTTATTTAAACTTCATTTTAAGGCTCAAATAGATTTTGACACTGCATGCAAATTAACTTCTCAAAATGGCGCTTTTTGTGTAATAGAGGTTCCAACCCCTGCCTTAGATGCAAATGCATAAGATCATAAAACCTAAAGAGATAAATAAAATTACTCTTCAGATGTGACAGAAATATGAATACAGCAAATGTCAATGCAGTCATACACATCAGAAAGCTCATCATGTTAATCTTTGCATCTTAAACTCACCATCGTATCAGCTAAACTCCAGATGAAAACCCTGCCAGAGCAGCGTCCCCTTCCTCTTTGTCCAACATTCTTTCAGCTATCAGAATGGACGGTACCGTCTTGTTTTGTCTACAGCAGAAGTCACAGGATAAATATTGAGGTCAAACTGTGGCACACCTGCAGCAAGCAGCATCAAATGCTCGGTTCATGGAAGCGCTGAGATGTTTGCTGCACAGACGCCTAAACATTTTTTTGCTGTTTTACATAAAATTTGGACTTGTTTAAATATCACCAGGGTCGAGGAGTTCAGATGGCTTAGTTTCAGTTTTGGGACAAAAACCTTCTACAGGAGGGGGATGAAAGTTTACTCTGACTCATTCTTCTCTACTTGTCTATCGCAGTGCAAAGCTGAGCCTTTCGCCTCAAATTTAGAAGTTTTGTCTAAAAAAAAAAAAAAAATCTGCTTCATGTGGCATTGAACAACACTTTCCTGCATTCTCTGTTCATCAGTTCAGTTTCAATTAATGTGTAAATGAATGCATATTCTACATCTGTATCCTGTAGTTTTGTTGTCCCCGCTGGTCAAAGGAAAAAAGGGTCGAAGACTGAAGGGGATTATGTTATGGGGTTGTCCTTCCGTCCCACTTTTGAGAAATCAGCTCTTCCAGTTTTGTTCCGATTGTTTTGAAACTTGGTACCAGGGTTTGATATACACCGAAGATGCGAATATTGGAGTTTCACTCTGATCGGATGACCTTGCGATCAAGGTCAGATTTTCCCTAAATCTTGTAAATGCAGTAACTACTGAAGAAATTATGTAGGCTGTTCAAATTGATACAGTAGTTGTATCCAAGACAAATCTTGAATGACTTGCACCCTGACCTGACTATGGGTTTGGGGTCAACAGGACAAAGGTCAGCGCACGGTGGTGCAGTGGTTAGCACTGTTGCCTTACAGCTAGAAGGTTCCAGGTTCAAATCCTCAGGCTGGCATGGGTAGGAACCTTTCTGTGTGGAGTCTGCATGTTTTCCCTGTGCTGCGTGGGTTTACTCCAGGGGCTCCGGTTTCCTCCCACAATCCAAAGCCATGCATGTTAGGTTCATTGGTTGTTCTAAATTGTCCCTAGATATCTGTCTCCTATAGGCCCTTGGAGTAGAGGGTTAGTACTAGTGAAGTGCTTTGAGTGGTCTTTGAGACTAGAAAAGCGCTATATAAGTACAGGTCCTTAGCCCTTAGCCCTAATGTTCCATTTGCACTATTCCTATAAAATGAGTAAAGTTAGGGCCACCAAACATGGTACACAGGTTTAACTTGGGCTCCTGACTTCTGACTATGGGTTTGGGGTCAAAAGGTCAAGGTTAACATTCCCTATGCCTTATTACTATGCACCGAGTAAAGCTAGGGTCACCAAACTTGGTTTTTGGATCGCAAGATCAAAGGTCAACATCAAAATAGCTTATAAACTATCTCTACAACAAAGAAAGCTAGGGCGAGAGGTTCCAGCCCCCCCCCCCCGCCCCCCCGCAACCCGAAAAGGATTAAACGGAAGAAGATGGATGGATGGATGGATGGATGGAAAGAAAGCTAGGATCACCAAACTTGCTACACAGGTTCACCTTGGGTTCCTGACCTCTTACTGTGGGTTTGTGGTTGAAAGGTCAAACATCAATGTTAACATTCCCTTTGCATGATTACTAAAGAACAAGTAAAGCTACGGTCACCAAACTCGGTACACAGTTTCACCCTGAAACCGTGACCTCTGACTATGGGTGTGGGGTCAAAAGTGCAAAGGTCAAGGTTAGCATTCTCTGTGCCCTCTTACTATAAAAGTTCTGTAGGGTCACCAAATTTGCTACACAGGTTCACCTTGGGATCCTGACCAACAACTATGGGTTGTATACAACTATTTTTGTTGCAGAGTCATGGATGATAGGCTTATAATTTTGTTCTGCCCCAGTAATTATATGGAAAAGTTGCAAACTGCTTTCCTTCAGTAAAATTTTGGGATCTTCAAAGAAAACGGAGGCGGGGGATATTGCACTCGCCTCAGAGTGCTCTTGTGTTTAAATATGAACATGAGAACTTTTTTAGCACTTGTCAGTTGGTGCATAACAGTTGGTACTGTGGGTGTACAATATGATATCAGGTTGTGAAGGATTGGAATGTGTCCATGATCCACCATCAAAAAGAAATCACTGGATTGTGCTAGAATTCACATTTTATATGTTGCAGTTCTACTCTCATATGAATAGAACTAGCTAGCTGCTAGTATCAGCTAGCTGCTAGTATCAGCTAGCAAGTGTCTGCTAGCCACCTTGGGCCAGCATTCACTCATTCTTGACTGTTTCTATGCTTACTGTACTCCAAGGACCGGTCATGTCCTACTGACCACTGAAACCAAATACCCTTGTCCACTAATGTTAGCCAAATTTATGTTAGATGGCTTAGGCTTGCTATCCAAGCTAGGAGCTTGCCAGCTAAGATTAGCAATAGTGATGAAAGGAGGAGGGCTGATAACTGTGGCTCTTGGGCATTTAAAGACATGCAGTGATACTGCAATAATTAAACAGTTAAAGGCAATTTGGCCAAAGTATATCACAAACATTTCATTAACTGGGAGCTGTCAACATCTGGAAAAGGTGCATGGATCTTTAATGCTTCATGGCATAGATTCAACAAGGTGCTGGAAACAGACCTGTATGTTGTACGTTGGCATCAAACAGTTGCTGCAGATTGGTTGTAGTTATGAGAGTTGTGACCCAGATGCCACCAGTCACTTTTCTAAAGGTAGAACAGGGAATCTTAATGGGAATTCGCAAACACTAGGAGCTCAGTAGCCAATTGTAATACATTCATCTACTTTAATGACCCAACGATTTGACTCATATTCATCAAAAATCTTAGAAAAGTGCATAGCTGTGGACTATAGAGTTGAATATTTTTTTGCTAGTTTCTTTCCGTCTATTTCTGTGAATTTAAGCATACTTCACTTCTGCCTCCTGTCTAGCTACCTTCAATTTTATTTATATTTCCCCTCACCCACTCCTCCTCCTCTTCACCCCCTTTCTCTCCCCTCAACCTGCCTACTCTCATTCTAACCTCAGGCTGCACATATCCAGGTATTCAGCTGGCAGGCCGTCGCTCCCTTCTCTGATTTCTTATTGCCCGTAGCTACAATGCAACGTGCCAAGTGTTGATGTATGCAGAGAGAGAAGGTAAAAAAAAAAAAAGAAGGCAGGGCACGTTTAAACCTGCGTATAAAAGGGGCTGGACTAGGTTTGAGTGTCTGCCGGGTGAATGGGGGTGAAGGCCTCGGTGATTAAAGCTGCTGTTTATTCAACACCGTTCCTGAGATCTCCATCTGCTGTTTTTTGCAGCCTTATCTTTAAGTTCAGTTTGCACCAGCCTTGTAAAAGGCGATACTATATATTATTGCTGTAATACTTCTATGTGTGTTTCAGGATCACCCAGTTTCCTACAATGACTTCACAACTCTTTCACGTTATTGTTGGGTTTTGTGTGTTTTTTGGTCACTATATTTACCTCAGAAGAGCAAACACACTCTGACCAACAGTGGAGGATATATGAGTGGGACTTTGAATCTTGTTCCATCTTTTCCACAACATCAGATGCAAGCGTTTACCTTGTCATCTCAGGACACGTTTAGATAAAACTGCTTCTAACTAGACAACTTTCAGGAATTCCAAAACATTTCCTAGAATGTTTTTGCTAGTGACATGGATCCCCCCCCCCATATCATAGCATTTTATACAAGGGAATAAAAGCAATAAGAAGCACCAATGCTAGGCATGAATGCAAAGAAATGTTGAAAATTTGCATCTGCTCATGTTTTTTTGACTTTGCTCATAAATCTGCAACTTTTTTTGAATAAATATGGAACTTTTTTGCTCATAAATTTATACCATCTTTCTTGTAAATTTGCATATTTTTCCTCATAAATTTATACCATTTTTCTTGTAAATTTGCAATGTTTTTAACTTTTCTTCTAAATTTACATAATTTTTCTTGTAAATTTGCAAATTTTTCTTGTAATTTTGCATTATTTTTCTTGCAGATTTGCAACTTTTTTCTCATAAATTTCCAAATTTTTTTGTCAGAAATTTGTGACATTTTTCTTGTAAATCTGCAGCTTTATTCTCCAAAATTTGCTAAATTTTTCTTGTAAATTTGCAAATTTTTCTTGTAATTTTGCACCATTTTTCTTGTAGATCTGCAGCTTTTTTCTCATAAATTTTCAGCTTTTCCCCCCTTACAAATTTGCACATTTTTTCTTGTAAATTTGCAACTTTGTTCTCATAAATTTGCTACATTTTTCTTGTAAAATTGCAATGTTTTTCTTGTAAATTTGCAACTTTTTCCTCATAAATTTGCAGTATTTTTCTTGTAAATTTGCAACTTTTCTCATCAATTTGAAACTTTTTTCCTCATAAATTTTCAAAATTTCTCAAACTTTCAGCTTTTTCCCCTTTAAAGTGACACTCCGCCAAAAATCGCGTTTTTTCTGTTGTTAACATGTCTAACGTGTTTTTTATGACTTACAAGACATATCAAAAGCAAAATCAGTCCCAAGTCTTTGTTTTTATGCTGTGAATGTCCAGTTAAACCCCCCCCTCCAAAAAAAGGCGATTTTGGACAGTCTTTCTAGCTACGTAAGCATTCGTGCTTAGCCTGATTGGTTATAACATTAACCAGTCAGCCTAGGCACTGGGCACGGCTAAACACCTGAATTCACTCCCCCAGGGGAAGAGGGAGGAGCCGACGTGGCTCCGCAGATGGAGGCTCACGGTCTACCTACCACTGACCACGCTGACAGTCAACATCCCTTCCTGGGGATGGCGTGAAACCACCTGTGGCCGCCCACAGTTTTCCACCACCAGGGCTACCGTGTTCCGAAACCCTGTAGCTCATGCAGGGCACGGTCAGCTTGGAGACCAGAGTCTACCAGCTACTGCACTTGCGTGTGCGGGGTCCTGGAGGTGCCCATGGAGGAATGGGAGGCACACGGTTGAAAGGCCAAACCAGAGAGAGACATCTGCTCTTTGGGGGATGAAGGCGCCAAGACTGCCAACCGTCTGTTTTGCATTCGTTTGACTCAGTTTGGTGAAGGGGTTTTTGGGGGTGACCCTCCCCCCCCCCCCCCCGCCCCGGGTGCTCCATTCCATACCCACCCGGGTGGATGGAGGAGGAGACATTAAATCCCTCGCTCCCTTTGGAGGAGGGAGGCGAGTTGGGCAACTGGGGGGGGGGGGCGCAATGGCTGGGCAAGGCTGTGAGCGCTGTGCTGAGGTCGTGGTTCCACGGTGGTGGGCAGGTGCACCGGACCACCGGCCCCTACCAAGCTGCCCAGGGGGCACCCGTCAGCTCCCAGGTGGGACCGCCAAGAGCCAGCTCGCTTTGGTGGAGGTCAGCGGTGTGTGCATGTATGGCTGAATCACTCCGATGTTGTGACTAGCCATTGTTTAGCGAGGCAGTCTTCTGTGTTCTCAGGTCAGAGGACAGTGCAGGGCTGGCCTTGCAGCATCCACTACTGGTGGGCGGGAGTATGGGTGGGGCTAATTAGAATATTCATAGATCTGCGCAGACTTAAATCCACCACCGGAGTGGTGGCCTTACTTAGGTCGAGTCTCCTTGGGAACAACCAGAGATGACACGCCATGATGTTCTGTTCAGCTTGATGGATTTTATTTCATCAGATGACAGGAGGCTAGTGTCTTTCCTGAGCTAGTCTACATAGGTTAGCCTCTGGCCTCCACGGAGTGCACATCCATGTACGTAATGTAAGAACCCAAATATTTAAAGTCATCCTTAACTACCAGTACTTCACCCTCTAAAGTTGACAGATCTGCTACAGTTGGGATGTTAAAGTGGACCACCTCCGTCTTAGTAGCATTAAGTAACAAGCCAATCTTTTTACAGTCTAGCTGTATGCTGTTAAGCAATGCTTGCGCCTGGTCTATAGAGTCACTGATTAATACGATGTCATCTGTAAAGTCAAGGTCAGTTTGCATAACTGGACCAACTCTCCTAATCTGCCTTGGGTGAACAGTAAATCCCAACTCCTTCTCTCGGCCATCAATTGCCTTGCACAGATCGTAATCAAGAGCTATCACAAACCAGTAGGGAGCTAAAGTGTCCCCTTGTAACATGCCAGCTCCCATATCAAATGACTGTTTCTCCATCTGTAGAGATCACTTTTGCTTTGGTTTTACTATACATATTACTAATTGACTGTACCATTTTTGACGGAATTCCATAAGCCAGTAAGATTTTCATCAATTTAACATGATGTATAGTGTCAAAAGCTTTGCAAAAATCAATAAAAGTGAATCCTGCAGGTAGTTGCTTCTTTCTGACTGCCTCAGTTAGTTGCCTTAGTGCAAGAACTTGGGTAGTAATGGATCTCCCCTCTCTGAATCCATTTTGATTTGGCCGCAATAAAGGGTCCAATATTGGGTGGATCCTGTTAAGCATCATCCTATTGTACACCTTAGTAACAATGGCAGCCAAACTTAGCCCCCTATAGTTATCTCTCTTCCTGAGGTTACCAGTTTTTGGAATAGGGATAATGTTAAGGGAAGTCTATTGCTCTGGGAGCTCTTGATTCACGTATGCCCTGTTTGCGAAGCTCAGAACAATATTGTCAAGGTCTACCCACTTCGGTACCTCTGGGGTAGCCTCGTCCGCTCCTGCACTTCTACCCATTTTCAACAGTTTCTTAGCCACATGATATTCCTCTAATGTGAATGGGCCGTCCTCAATGGAAAAGTTCCCAAAAATTGAAATAATCTCCTTGTCTTCATCCTCTACTACTGGCAGCAGTCCAAGCAAGTTCTTAAAGTGACTGTACCAAAGACTGACTCTTTCCTCTGCCGTATCCCCTTCCATTTGGCAAGGGCAGGGGGAGAGATTCCCCGCAATGTCCCTCACTAGTCTCCAGCCCTCAGAGTGCTGGTTGCTGAGGTGGCAAGCCTCAACTATCTCTACCTTCTTTGTAAGATCCTCATTGAAGGCTTCATCATAAACACGATTGCTTTTCCTTAGCTTCAGTGTATGTTCCATAGTTGTTACCGTCATGATGGGTCAATGTAGCAAACAGTTTTTTTACTTCCTGCCGTGCTTGTACAACCCTCTTGTCATCTGATAGGCGATTATCTTTCCTCTATTTAGAAAAAGGTACTAAAACTTACTTTGCAGCCTAATTATTGGCTTCAATAAAGCGGGCATATCTAGACATACCTGATTCATCAAATTCCTCATCCAAGAGCTGGAATCTATTCCTAACTGAAACCTCATATTTGTCCTGCAGTTCAGGATTATACTCCAGCGCTCTCCAGTTGTACTGCACCTTCCTCTGAGCAACCTTCTTCTGTGCTCTAAGGCTTAGTCTCACTTTTGCTGACACAATCCCGTGGTCTGAGCCAGTGCTCACAAAGGAGTTAAAAGCTTGGCAGTCCAGTATGGCATTTCTCCATTTATGCCTGGCAAGTATGAAATCAATCTGTTGCTTATGTCTAGCTTTATTTACATCCGGTGGAGATATCGAAGTCCACATTTTCTTTGGAGACTTCTGAAAAAGGGTATTACATGCCATCAATGCGTGATTTTTCATCAAATCAAGAAGACACTGCACATTTTCATTGCTCTCTTCATAAAATGAGAATGATACAACCTCCACACCAAGGTGACAGTTAAAGTCTCCTAGGATTACCAGAAAATTATGAGCCGGCACTGTATTAATGGTATCGTTGAGATCAGAGTAAAACTCCTCAACCTCCTCTTCCACCGCAAGGCTTGTTGGAGAATACAAAGATATCACAGTTGTTATAGGATTGCTATTAAAACTAACAGTTAATATTCTTGGGGAAACTGAGCTGACATTTGGAAGAGATTTCATTGCTTCGGCACTTAATGCCACGCCCACTCCACCAACTGCAGCCTGTGCAGTATTGCGCCCGGATGACGTTGTTATTAAATAATGATCTCCTAAAAGGTGGTAAGCTATTGTTTGATTTGGGTCCTCATGTATGATACGGTGCTCTTGAATGCCCAAAACTGAAATACCATATTCCAATAGATGATGTGCTAGTTCAAGCTGTGCTCCAAAATTTCCGATCGTGCGTGTGTTCATCATTGCGAACACTACTTGCTTCCTGCATTTCAAAAGTTTTGCCGAGGGTTACCCACACACATCAGTAGATCTCCTCTCAAAAGGGTTTGAGAGACTGATGCCATCCTGCCCAAAAGGCTGTGTGCCAGATCCCATAGCAATGCTCCTGCTCACATCCAGAGCTGGCAGCTGTATAGAAGTCATGCTTTGCTTTGTCATCATCTTCATGTTCCTTTCTATAGCTTATACAGGACAGGGGTCGCCATGCCTCTCTGTCCATCAACAGTATGTTGGGGGTTTTTTCGGGGTATCCTCCCCTAGATCTGCCATGTTCTGCTAAACCAGGGGCGGCGCTTGGAGCCACAACAAGCGATCTTCAACATGTGAGAAGCTAGCTGTTGAGGCCCCTTGCTGATGATGAAATGGCCTTATATTGCACATTACATGCTGCTGGACTTGGGGAGACCAAACTGGGACGCCTAGTCGCCTAGATGGAATATGGCAATCCATATGGCAATCCAGAGAGGTACTACTCCTCCAGAGGTCCTTAGCCCCCAGTGGTGGCCTAGAGGTAGAGCATCCACCCCACAACTGGGAGATCGGGGTTCAAGTCCTGACCGGGTCATGCCAAAGACCATATAAAAATGAAACTTCCTGCCGCCCAGCTTGGTGCTCAGCAAAAATAGAACAGAGGAGGGAAATGTGGGTGGCAGTGGCTCAGGCGGTAGAGCGGGTCGTCTAATAACCAGAGGGTTGGCGGTTTGAATCCCGCTTTCCCCAGCCATCCTGCCGTTGTGTTCCTGGGCAAGACACTTTACCCACCTTGCCTCCAGTGTCCATGACACTGGGTATGAAGCCATTGGTGCGGATTGGCAGCCATATTTCTGACAGTCTGCCCCAGAGCAGCTATGGCTACAGTTGTAGCTTAGCACGATCAGTGTCTGTCTGGAGTGAATGAATAATGGACTCACTGTAAGCACTTTGAGATGTCACTTGACATGTAAAAGCACCATATAAATCTAATCCATTATTATTATTAAATAGGTGGAAGATGTAAAAGCTCTTTCCAAGCAATTCTAAGGCAATGAAAGTTTTGTTGTGGATAAAAAGCCTCACTATTTTGGGCAATACACATTTGTTTTTGGGGTGGTTTTAGAGCCACTGAAGTGCATCTTTAAATTTGTTACTGTTTTCAACAGAAACTGGCAATTTTTTCCCTAAATTTGTGACTTTTTTCCTGTAAAATTTCAACTTTTTTTCTTGAAAATTTGCAACTTTCATATGGATGTTGGCTAAGTCATTATTTTATGAAGAGGTTTGTTTTTTCTAGGCAATAACCATTTTTGTGTTTTAATATTTTTGTTGGGTGGGGAGAGATTTTTTTTTCCACTTACCCACTGCAAAAACTAAAAATGGCCCTGACTACAATAATACTTTATAATACAATGTAGTGGTCCCTCAATAATTACTCTAGAGAAGATGTCCTGTTTATTGCTCTCCAACAGTGAAATTAAATATCCGCCATGTTATCACCAATAATGAGTCAGCGAGCCTGAACACGCTGATGTTGTTGAAGAGAATCTGAGCGATGTCCTGTATCTAGTATCTGTGTCACATTTTACATGCAGCCAAATCTGACTCATTTTTGCCATTTATTCGGTCTCAGCGGGAAGGATAACAGACCGGAAGATGAAAGAGTGTAGCCGAGGCTGATGTGTGTTTTCACAGATGTTCAGAGGGAGTGGCCGTGTGTTAAGTGTTCCCATCAGGCTGCTGTAGGACTTTGAATACAGTACTTCAGTTTTTTTGACACCTGTTCTTTTATGAATAAGTCTCTGTTGCTGCAGTATTCACTAGGGCTGTCCCCGATACCAGTTATGGGGTTTTGAATATTTGGGAGCAATCCAGATCAAATATCCAAATATTCTCTATACTCTGTGTCTCAGAAAACTGCATCAGTGTCGATGTTTTCAGAAATGACTTTTCTTATGAATCTGGAATAAGGCTGCACAATATTCAGAAAATGTGCTGTATTGTTGTTGAATATTGCAATAATGATGTGATGTGATATCTGAGCAAATCCTTAGTTCTACCATGTTAATGTCATCGCATGTCATACTCTATAATCTCTTCCTTCTTCTGTGGTTCCCACCCACCCTGACTCTTCTTCTGTCTTAACCTGTTGCACTTTGGTGTACCGCGGGCGGGCACGTCTCTGCAGAATCAGAATCAGAATCAGCTTTATTGCCAAGTATATTTACAAGTAAACATACGAGGAATTTGACTTGACATTGGACGCGCACATTAGGCGCATCCAATGACGCGGCGCCATACATACTCTGCGTCCTAGAGCGCACGAGGGCGCCCTAGTACGCACACTGTGCGTCCTAGGGTGCACTGAAGAAAAAAAAAAACCCTGCATTTCCGTTCTTCCACTACAGACACAGCCGCGAACAGAAAGCCAAAGGAGTGCTTTGATTGGTTTAGATGTGATTGACCTCTCATTCGACTAATAAGAGCCTTGAATTGGGTTTCTGAAACCTTGAAGAACCAATGACTGAAAACCTAGTAAGAAGGACCCGCCTACCAACGGCTGCAAATGCAGCGAGCCAATTGAAGCACAGAAGTTCGAAAGCTGTTTTGTGTAAGGCTGGGTGAAGAGAGACTGACTGCTGCAGCAGATGAAAAAAGGACCCGCAGGAAGAACCGCCACAGACCCAGCAGCACGGAGACCACCCACAAGTGCGACCTGTGTGACAGGGACTGCCATTCGCGCATCGGCCTGTTCAGCCACAGGCGGTGCTGTCCCAGCAGAGTAGACGTTTAGGATTCTCTTCCATGGTCATCATAGACCGTCCACATGCTGTTGTGGACAGGTAAGTGTTATAAGCTAAATTATTCTTTATCCCTGAAAATTGTAATCAAAAATGACTTTTGACCGATCGGTAAATTACAACTGTGCGTAGTAGACCGCGGTGCACGAAGTCCGAAGTCCGTGCGCAGTGGTACACGGTTCGTGCGCTGCGTCTGGACCGTGAACGCCCCCCCCCCCGCTACTCTTCTGTAGCGGGGGGGGGGGGGGGCACCGCGGTCGCCACATTGCCACATGACTGTTCCGTCATGTAGTGATGGCCGATGTCCGTCCTCTGTAGCGGGGTGGTGGGGGTGGGGTGGGAGTTGCTATCTTCTACATTACAAATATTTTAGAATAATTTTTAGTACACTGTAGGTTATTTTTTCTTGTAAAAAAAAGCCACACATTTTTTACGTGGCATGCTTCTTTGTGTGTGGGGGCTTGTTTGTTCATTCATTCATGAATGAATAAACAACCCCCCCACACACACACACAGCCCTGAGTGTCACCTTTCATTAGAGCCAAGATGAAGCTTCTATATTGAATCATTCAAAAGTTACAGACATTTTTCCAAACTGTGCCATTTGGCACAATTTGGCACAGTTCAAAAATGCCTGGGAACAACCTGAGGAAAAAGCTGTGTAATATATTCATTTTTTGTGGTATTGTTAAAAAATTTTGACCTCAGCTGGATAACACTTGGTTCTACAGTTGCATTTTCCAGCCCGGATCTGAAGCTGTGTGTTATTTGCAAGCATTTGTATCCAAAAAAACACCCAGGTGAAATTTATTTTCTTCAAGTTCAGTATGTTTAGATGACTGTTACTCAGTGGCCGGAGCACTTAGAAGAGATTATGACTGTTTTGCCAAAAAATTCAAAGTGTTTTCTTTTAAATGAGACCAACCCCATGAAGATGCTGCAAAGGGTTGAAGAACAGCTTTTGATTTACTTTGGGTACGTTATTTTTTGGCGTTTTTAGGGAAATTGACCAGAGTGCAAGGGGTTAAACTGCATTACTGCTATGAATAGATTAAATAAATTACTGTCAAAAATTTGCAGCATTTTCTCATAAATTTCCAACATTTTTCTTGAAAATTTGCT
Source organism: Pholidichthys leucotaenia (assembly GCA_020510985.1). Taxonomy (NCBI): domain Eukaryota; kingdom Metazoa; phylum Chordata; class Actinopteri; order Cichliformes; family Pholidichthyidae; genus Pholidichthys; species Pholidichthys leucotaenia. The sequence goes on along the minus strand of CM035836.1, from coordinate 121,669,767 downwards.
ACTTTCTTCCTTGTAAATTTTCTTCGTTAGGTTTGTAAATTTGCAAATTTTTAATTCTATGACTTTTTCCAAGTAATTTTGCAGCTTTTTGCTCGTAAATTTGCTACTTTTTTCTCAAAATGTTGCAACTTTTTTCTTGTAAATTTGCAGCTTTTTTAAGATAAGATAAAATAAGATAAGCCTTTATTAGTCCCACAACGGGGAAATTCCAGGATTGCAACAGCACAGGGATAGCAACACTCAGAGCAACAATCAGAAGGCAAGAAAAAGAACAAGCAAGCAAGAGCAGCTAATATACATATGTACATATTACTATAAAATATATATATATACACACACACACACACACAGACATACAGTGCAGAGCATTGTAGCTGGATGGAATAAATATATGAATATATGAACACACAGTGCAGAGCATTGTAGCTAGATGGAATAAATATGTAAATATATAAACACCCACAGTACGGAGCATTGCAGCTAGGTGGAATAAATATGCAAGTATATAAACACACACAGTGCGGAGCAATGTAGCTAGATGGAATAATATGTAGATATATAAAAACACAGTGCGGAGCATTGTAGCTAGATGGAATAAATATATAGATATATAAATATAAACACACCCAGTGCTGAGCATTGTAGCTAGATGGAATAAATATGTAAATATATAAACACCCACAGTACGGAGCATTGTTGCTAGGTGGGATGAAACAGCATAACCGTCTATTTAGTTATCCTACATGGTATGATTATGTGCCCATACATATTCTCACCCTCCATAGCGACCGGTATGTTCCTAGTTGTATGCTGGAGAGGACCATTGTGTAAGTCTATTGCATCTTTTGCATTCAAAAAACTATTAGTTTGTTACGTCTTTTTGCTATCTCTGCGAGCAGCCCTGCTTAGGTTGTACAGTCTGACAGCCGTTGGTAGGAAGGACCTACGAAACCTCTCGGTTGTGCACCTGGGATGATGTAGTCTGCTGCTAAATGAGCTCCTCAGTGCATCCAGTATGTCCTGCATAGGGTGGAACTCGGACTCCAGCAGAGATGACAGTTTAGCCACCATCCTTCTCTCTCCTATCTCCTCCATCGGATCAAGGCGGAGATAATTTGCAATTTTTTTTCTCATATATTTGCTCCTGAGTTTGTAAATTTTTAAATAAAACATTTTCTGATAATTTTGTAACCTTTTTCTCATAAATTTGTGACTTTTTCCTTGTAAGTTTGTAGCTCTTGCAACTTTTTCTTGCAAACTAGTAACTTTTTTTCCAAATTCTGGGACTTTTCTTGTAAATTTGTGACTTTTTCCTTGTAATTCTGCAACTTTTTGGTAAATCTGCACCCTTTTCCTCTTAAATTTCCTTCTTTGCATTTGTAAATTTAGAGATTATTGCTGATAATTTTGGGATATTTTGTCATAAATTTAACTGTTTCCTAGTAATTTTGCAGCTTTTTGCTCATAAATTTGCAACTTTTTTCTTGTAAACAAGGAACTCTTAATTTGTGACTTCTTTCTCATAAATGCACATTTGCAACTCTTATCTTAAATTTGTGGCATTTTTATTGTAAATTTGCAACTTTTTCCTCAAATTTTCCTTCTTTGGGTTTATAAATTTAAATTATAAATTTCATAAATTTGCAATTTTTTTCTTATTCTGTGACTTTCTCATAAATTTGTGACTGTTTCCTAGTAATTTTGCATCTTTTTGCTCATAAATTTACCATTTTTTTTTCTTGTAAAATAGTAACTTTTTTGCAAAATTTGCAACTTTTTTCTTGTAATTTTCCAACTTTTTTTTTTTCTAAATTTGCATCTTTTCTCTCATAAATTTGTTTCTTTGGATTTTTAAATTTCTGATTTTTTTCCAATAATTTTGGGACATTTTCTCATAAATTTGCAACTGTTTCATAGTAATTTTGCAGTTTTTTTACTAGTAAATTTGAAACTGAATTTGCAGCTTTTTTTCCCTTATAAATTTGCAACAGGCTATCTTTTGTGATATGCATGTTGCACATGTTGATATTGTGGTAATGATTAAATTTTGATATGTTGTGCAGCCCTAGTTTGGAAGTTCATCATAAAATTGGAGCCGTTTTAAGTAAATAAATAAGCAAGCCACTATGAATGCCTATATACTGTTGGACCTTTCAAAACTTCAATCAGCATTTCAGCAGTAAATATGAGAAACAGACATAATGTGTTCTAATGTGTTGTAATGTGAAGCAGGTCCAGCAGCCCTGCAGGTATCTCTCAGCAGGAGGTCACAGGGGTCAACATTCATTAGGCCAAACGAAAAGAGAAGAGAGGAATGAAAATTGGGCTGAAAGAGAGAATTCCCAGGAATATCAATGGAATTCCTGAACTGGCACTGTGGCAAGGTGGCGTGCATGTCCATGTGGTCGGTTGTGGGCGGGGGGGGGGGGGGGGGTTCTTCCTTGTCCATGGAGCCGGCGAGTCAAAACACACATGGTTGGATTTTTGTTGAAAGGAAAATATTTGGGTAGGTCGTTTCTCTCGGGGACCTTGAAGTCGGGACCTTGAAGTAGCCAAAGTCCAGTGGTGATGAAAGGGATCAGCGGTGTGACACAGTGGCTCGGGGTCCGCCGTACCACTCACCAGAACAGGATAAACACACGCGGAAGAAGAGCATATGCAAGCTGGGCCATGAAATAATACCTTTAAAACCATGTGATTCTGCCGCCGTGTTTGTTTCATTTTTGTTTTTTCCTCAAAGTTTAACAACCAAAATAGTCAAAGAAAACGAGTGAATAGGGAAGTACCTTAATAGAGCAAAAAACTCAATGAGTGTAGTCACTGAAAGTATTAAACCAAATGTGGTTTATTTTTCAACATAGATTCCCCTTCAGACTACACACTTCTTCCATCAGTGTTGCAGCACTTGGATAACTGCGGTTGAAAAATAAACCACATTTGGTCAAATTTGACCACTATGAACTTTTCAGCCCCCTTTGCATAAAGAGCTGCAAGTGCATCTGAATGCTGTTAGATATTGTGAGATGTCTACAGTTGAAGGCGGTGTAGATACCGTTTGTTCTACTGAATGTAAATGGGACCTATAGACTGCATGTTCACAGAGTGCATTTTTCCCAAAGAAGCATCTATTTTTTGTTCATTTTCTATGTCGGGAAAGATTTGATGTGTTTGACCCCCCCCTTTGACCCCAAAAATGCTCTCTGTGGTACTGTTGTACCGCACTGAGTCCAGAATGTTGAAAGACCAAGGGTTGTATTTTGACAGTCTAGTCTGAAGTCAATTGATTAGAGGCACAGGGTGCATTTGTGGGTGTGTCCAAATCCATTTCGCTATTACAGCAGCACAAAAACAAACTTTGTGCCAGGCACAAAGTACAAAGAGGCTGACCTAATGCTTTTAATTATTCAGAGACGTGGGTCGTAATGTGAAATAAACAAATCGCTGTCTTTGCTCTCATTCCCTTTAATAAACAGGCTTGCAGCATCCAAGGCTTGATACTAATATGATAGCATTTAAATGGGAGGACAAATCCATTTTGTGCTGAGGACAATGTGGGTTTGTTTACAAAGTGCAAATGCATTTAACAGTCCCTCCAGGATGTTGCGGGATGTTTTTATGATTGTTGCGGGTCAAAAAGCTTGAATTTGTGGGAGCTTTTTTAAAAAGTTGCGATAAAAGTTGCGATGTTTTTAGAGTGTTTTCTGCACTAAAAGTTGTGGGAAGAATTCCAAATTTTAAGGCAAATGCTTTTTTCCAGTTTACTGCAGTGATATTTTATATAATAATACAAGAAAAGCACAGGATTGTCAAAAATTTCCTATTATAGTGATTTGTAAATTAAGCAGAAACTTCTGCTATAGAGAAAAAAACTGTTGTGCAGCAGCAAATACAAACATTTAACACAATATCCATTACAACAGCTAAATTGCATTGAATGCATGTTAAAGAGTAGAGATTTGGAAATTACTGGCAGCACCTTCATTTGAAAACTCCCTACGGTCCCCAACCACTCAGTACCGAGTGGAGAGGAAAAAATAAATTATTCTGTTGCACTGTATTGGCTATTGGAGTCTGTTTAAAAAAAAAAAAAATACAGAGACTATTCTCTCTCTTTCCATGCCTACCCGTCTGCTGCATGTTGGTCTTCACACACACACATTTTTTATTTACAACAGGACGGCGAGGGGGAAGGGGGATGGATGGGTGGGTGGGTTTGTCCGTTCAGAGTCCACACCGGAGATTGAGTTTTAACCCTTTAACTGTACACATTTCATGGACGGGTCGTGCGCCCCCAGTGGCACAGCGCAGCAACTGCACCTGTCAACTCATTGACGTCCTCCGGCTATACTGAGAATATGTACTGATCTGACAGTTCAAAAGGTGGCAGAAACGTGCCGAAGGAGTCATGGCTGACATGGAATACAGCAAAGAAGAAGAAATCCTCATTATTATTCTTCCTTTTTCTGCTATGAGCTCACACACCAATGTGGATGCTGCCATGGTCGGTCGTGGCGGGAGCAATTGTGACTGAAACTGCATGAAATGGGAAAAATAGCCATGTGATACAAACGAAATTCAAGTGGGGTAATCATAAGAGTTTGTAGATGTGGTAGAGGGTGTAAATGATCGAGCAAACATGAAATATCGATCACGATGGACGAAAAACTGAGCTACCAGCACCAAGATGGCGGCGCCCACGATCGTCATGAATTCTCACAGGAAAAATGCATCAAAACAGGAGAAACAGCCGCGTAATATAAACGAAATTCACGTGGGATAATCATAAGAGTTTGTAGATGTGGTACAGGGTGTAAATGACCGAGCAAATGCAAAACATTGACCATGATGGACGAAAACGGATCAGTCACATGGGCGAGCAAGCCCCCCTCCCCCAACAGGTAAGACAAATATGTTTTTTTTTTTTTTTTTTACATTTTATTGATTTTCTGGTTCATATACTTTGAAGATTAGCTAAAAACTACCACTGTAGACAAAATGGCGTAAAAAACCCTGAACCATTCTTTGTGTAAATGTGTCCAAAGTCCACTTTTGACTGAGTTATGTAATTTATATAGCTGCCGTGACATTATGCAAATTAGATGCGTAAATTTATTCCTGTCTGAAACTTGGATCATATTCTACATCTTTCTAATTGACAGTAAGCCATTATCTCTTGCAACTTTCAAGTTATAGTTTTGGAAATCTGAACTATTTACCACTCTTGACCACTAGGGGTTATGTTTACCCCTTAACCGTTCTCTGTCACCATGTGGCACCTGGGACAACTAAAGGGTTAAAGCTCATTGACCAGATGTAGTAATGATTTTACCTCTAAAGATGTTCAAACATTTGCTGTAGTGTAGTGCACTCTCCTCACGCACGCTCCTGCGACGGGGTGCTTTTGGGCAGGTGCATGTTTTTCCAACACAAACCCAGCACTTCGCACACGCGGTCAGGACGTAGATGTGGCGAGGCATCCACGGGCAGGCTGGGGAAGACGGAGGAAGGGAGGTGTTGAAAACCTTGCGGGTGAGGTTTTTTTTGTTTTTTTTTTTAAATCACACACTGTTTGCAGATGTGTTCCATTACTCACTGTAAACTATAAATTCACTAGTCACTGTAAACAGAAGTGAACACGATGCAACAATGCATTTGATTGGTTAGACTGAGCGTTTCAGTGAAAGTTAGACAAATTTGATTGGTGAAATTGGCAGAAGTTGACGAGGATTGGCCAAAATTGCGGGAAAGTTGCGATGATTGGACAAAGTTGCAAGGTCGTGCAATAGTTGCACTGATTGGCTGATTTCACGTGAATTGGTGTGATCGCAACATCGCGAAATCCTGGAAGGACTGATTTAAAGGGAATACTCATTGGGAATCCTAAAATAAGCATATTTTACCTCTACTGAAAGCTGAGAACATAATAAACACGAATATCTTATTTTTGTAGCATTAATTTTGTCTAGAAAGAAAAGAAATTCAATTTTTTCACCCATTCATTCTGTGCACCCATGTCGAGGTTCTGACTTCAGTATTTGCCGACTGAATATGGCAACATTACCAATTGAACAAACTAAAAGCTCAATGGCTCCAGCGGTCCATCCCACACTCTTGATTATGCATATAACTTGTAGAAATAAATGTATACTGCAGACAATAGACCTTGTGAAGATTTTGATCGCTCGGTCACTCGGTAGTGAGATTACTATTCTCACTGCAAGCATGCAACTTGCAAGGAGAGGGTGAGAATATGAAGCAAAAACAATGATCAAGACTAGTCTAAAAATCATCCCAATCAGTAAAGCACATATTTGAAGAATAAGGTCTACCCTTGCTAAAGACATAATTTGATATTAAAATAAGAAACACTCAAATGTGATGAATAATTTCAGCTAAGTTGCCGATTGCTCAGGGACAACTTTTACACTTTTTTTTTTTTTAGAGAAAAGACAATCACAAAGTGGATTTCTAAATTTTCTATAATATAAAAGTAAGACAAGAAACATTAGTAAATACATTTACACGTACCAGTTCACAGTGTTGTTAGGGTCAAGCCGCGACTCATCTTCATTTCTCTTCGGTTCATCATCACCATCACGGAGGTTGGTCTGACATCCATCTCCTTTGCTGAATGCAAAATTGTTGTGTTTTATCTCAAAATAGCTGTTGGGAAAATTTCATTTTGGATCATTCTGTTAAAAGAATGACAGTGAATGAGGTTAAAAAAAATCATTTTGAAAAAACTGTCATAATTACAGAATGATGAATGTCGTTTTTGCGTGCACTTGCTGACTCTTCTCTGGAGCCGTGCTGACAGCTTGTTTCCAGATATAGGGCAGACTGGTCCTGCTGTGGTCTGGTAGTTAAATTAAAAGCTGGACGATCTGCTGAATCGTAAACCAAAGCACTGTTTTTTTTATCTGTGCAGTGAAAAACTGTCTATTGTGTCTTCAAATGGTTTGTATTCCACTGTCGTCATTTAATAGAAAGCAACAGCTGGGTGTGTGTTTTTCATTAATTGGGATGCAAGAGCACAAACAGACACAAGATATGATGTGATATGATCACAGACACGATTGATTAGTATGTGGACAGAATACTTAGTCACAGAAAAGAGGTTTGTCATTTAAAATCTTTAGTCTGACAATATCCCACCACACCTCCTCAGTGCATCGCATCCACACATTTCATTCCCCTAAAAAATAATACATTAATGACTAATCTATAGGCTATACACCACCTGTAAATGTGGATGAAATAAAAAACTCAAGTGTATCATCATATTATAATTCAGATGACGGGTGATTAGATTTGAACCATTACTGATTTATCCATTAAAATAACAGACAAATTCCAGTGCTTGGTGTGTTTCCTCATGTGCTCCTGTCAGTAGGAGCTGTGCAATTTCAAAACATGCTGCTGAAATAGCATTGGCAATGCACTTCTGATGACAGACGACCTTATTCCTGATCAAAAGCGCATTGTCATAAAATACACAAATAATGCGCATGAAACTGAGCGCTTCCACACCTCTTTTAAATGAGCCCCAACTCCTCCCAGCACAAATCTGACAAACTGCCTACTGGTAATTAGATGGTGTAACACAAAGTGTGAAAAACAGACAATGCACTGATAGAAACTAACAAAAGCACTGGCATAAGGTGCCAAAAACCCACTGTAGACTGTCAAAATAGAGTCCTAAGTAATCAAGATCAAGACCACTGCTTATGTAGGGCTTGGTCTTGATCCCTTACAGTCTTGCTAAACTCTGGTCTCGGTCTGGTCTTGATGTGATGTTGACTACAACACTTCTCAGTGATTTTTGTCACTGCATCTACAGTGCTGAGAGTTGAAAAAAGTTAAACTTTTGGAACGTTGTACATCAGCGGCACACCTCTAACCAGCCATTCAGAATAAGAAGAAAAGGATACCATGGTTAAGGATTGAAAGCAAAACCTTGGAGGAATGTCTGTTTTCTTACTAGTTTGTTGTGGTATAGTGTAGTAAGAGAGTTTTTTTTCCCCCTTGTCCTGTCAGGCAGCTAGGTGAGCAGAACAGAAATCTGCTACCCTTATTGTGCAAAAACAGATTTACTTTACCAAAAGGAGCTTTACACAGTACCTATCTATGTACTGTATATTGTTGTAAACTCCTCCTGTAATAACTTTTAATACTTTATTTCAATTATCTTATCCATGAAGGGCCCGACAGGATGGGGAATGGGGAAAGGAAGTGTGGGGAGGAGGAAAGAAAAGGGAGAGGAACAGACAAAAATGACAAACCAACAACTAAAAACACACAGAAGACAGACTGCTTCTTCCACCGAAGAGGTCTCAACATGAGTCTGGTATCCGCATCTGTTAAAGGGGAGACATTTGTGTGTTTGCGTCCGTGTGTGTATATGAAAGCACGTGCAAAATAAGTGTGTGCATGTGAGTGGTTCCTCATGGAACATATGAAGAGGGCGACCGGTCACAGCATCCCCACCACCCCAGAAACCCCGAGCAGGCAAGGCAGTGCCACCAACCCCCACAGGGCACAAATGCCCAAGGTCAACAAGCCCCAGCAAAGCCAGGTATCTGCCCAAAGAGGGATGGCTGAGGGTGGCCAGGCCGCCAGGCGGCCGGCGCTGTGGGTCCATGCCCCCAAGCCTGTCACCCTCCACCCCCCAGCGGCCCCAGGCGAAGGGAGGCCAGCGCCCCCACTCCCCAGTCCGGAAACCGGCCTGCGCCCCCAGTGCGAGCCCCTCAGGCACCCCTCCAGTGCCACTGCTGCACACCCTGGGGACCCCCATGCCCAAAGAGCCCCCCCACCCATACAGGGGAGCCCACATAGCTGAGAGGCACTACCCCCTCAATCCAGCACCTCCCGAATGGCAGACACACCCATTCCCACACATTCACACCCTCATGCACTCACTCTTACTCCCCCACACACTCCCACACTCACACTCCCGTACCCACCCATTCTCTCTCACTCCTGTAGGTAGAGAGTTTCAATGTGAAATGCCGAACTGTGACAGGTAAAGCAGTCACTAGGATACAGGGTGAGGATTTTTTTTTTAAGAGCACTTGCGAAGTGCCCAGAAAAACAGGTCCAGAGTGTTTCTGGTGAGCAAAAAAAAAAACAACTTTCTGTGGACATGCATCAATAATTTCACCTATAATACACTGCATGTGGTCAAAATGTATTCAGACCTTACTCCTAATGTAAAACACTGAAATAACTGTGAAACGTTACTTTGGAGCAGATGAGATTTCTAGTGTTAAGAAACTTTTCACCATGTCTTTACACTGATGACGTTCAGATTGAGGAACTGGCCCCCTGTTGTTTATGGTGGTGCTGGTGTCTCTGCTGCATGGATTCATACGTCTCTGTATTTACTCTGTGCATGTGTGTGCTCTTGGCCGGGCAGTGTCTATACGTGTCTAATCATCAGTCTTTGATGAATGGGGGAATTCCAGTCTCGCCAGTCTAATCCTCGGGTACATGCCTTCCGTTCGCTCCCCTCCTCCTTCCCATTCTCACCTGGATCCACCGTCCATCACTGTTTACAGAGCTTTTCCTAAAATGTTTTGTTTTTCTACCTGGACTTACAGCTGTTTTATGTATCGACGCACACAAACTTGCTTGAAAGGTTACTCGTTCATTTAACCTGGTCTAGTTGTACTGTAGTTCAGTGGTTTGACTTCACAAATTGAGGTCTCTGTAATTTTTTGTATAGTTGCAAATTTAATTTCACAACACAATGTACCTACATGAAGGATAGACACTGTCTGATCGATAGAAGATGACTTGTCTCTTAGTCGATGTGGATGTTTGCTGCATGCCCTTCCTCATGCTCAGTCCTCTTTTCTGTCACTCCACATACGTATTGCCTGATTCTAATAAAAACAAAATAGATGAATTAAAGGAGTTGTGAGCATACAATGTCCATAAAGCCACTTAAAATACAAACTAAAATTAGCAAGTTAGTAAACTAACACCTAAACAACCCTCCTGGCTCCTTTGCACCATCTACAGATGAGATAAGCTTGCTTTTTTCTGGTGCATCAAGCTTGACGTCATCACGTTGCTGATGTCACACGAACCACAGTGTTCCCACAATGCTGAAAAAAGCAGCAGGTTAAATTTGGTGGAGAGTGAATGGTGACTGAGTAAGGATGATGCAAAGATGGATGTAATTCAAGCCAGACATACACCTCTAGAAAAAACTGTTTGAGTAAAATGAACAATTTTGTTTTATCCTCATACTTCTGGATACCGCAGCCGGGCATATTTAAATGTTTTTTGTTTTTTTTAAATCTCAGCTGCGTCATGGTGAATTGTGCTTAATATGGAGCTATTATTGTTGGAAAACTATTTGTAAGCATACGCACAGTGCCACAAATGCGTGCACAGATCCACAAATGTGTAAAAAACTTTTGCAAACGTGTGCACAGATCTACAAATGTGTGCAAAGTTCACAAATGCGTCCATTTATCCACAAATGTGTTAAAAAATATTTGCAAATGTGTACACAGACTCACAAATATGTAAAAAGATCAAGAAATGTGTAAAGAGATTTTGCGTTTGTGTACTTAGTTAAAACAGCTTGAAAAGACCACAGCTGTGTCTACCTGTGACTTTTGCAATACTTCTGGCATGTGTCGATGGTCTGGATCCGCAAATCTGTAGACAGATCGACAAATGTCAGTAAGCTGGATTTTTCATACCCTGAACTTAGGCTGACAGGCCGCCTTCTCCACTCTTACACTGCAGACACAGAACTTCACATGGATGAAGCTGAACTGTAACGGCTACTACTGATCTATTTCTTTTTCTGTGTGTCTGAGTTTGCCGTGAGTGAATGACTGCAGCACCCGTAATTAATTATGACTCGCAATCCAGCATCAGACAACAGAAGAGATGTGGGTCTCAGAGCTCTGGAGGCGGAGATGGATTTTGACTGAAGTGTGGAGAAGGAGAGCTGCAGCCAAACCGGTAGAAAGGAAACAAAGTCCTGCAGGCAGCCTGTCAGCTTGAGTTCAGGGTTACAAAAACCCAGCTTACTAGCATTTGTAGATCTGTCTATACATTTGCAGATCCAGACCATCTACACATGCCAGAAGTGTTGCAAAAGTCACATGTACTTTGACAGCCAATTGAGACACAGCTGTGGTCTTTTCAAGCCCTTTTTTAACTAAGTACACAAATACAAAATCTTTCTACACATTTCTCGATCTTTTTACATATTTGTGAATTTGTGTACACATTTGCAAATATTTTTTACTAATTTGTGGATCTGTGCACACATTTGTGGAACTTTGCATGTATTTGTGGAACTTTGCATGCATTTGCAAATATTTTTTACATATTTGTGGAACTGTGCATGTATTTGTGGCACTGTGCGTACGCTTACAAATAGTTTTGTAACAATAACAGCGCCATAGTTAAACATGCCTACAGAAGGCAGTCATACCTTACATCGTTTGAAAGCTTAGAATTTCATCTATTTAATTATTAAAACAGATTTTGGAAAAATGATAATACTGCATTGAAACAGAACTTTTAACCAGGTAACATTAGCATGAGCTCAAATGAGTGACTTGCCGAAAGTAACTTGTTGCCGTCCCAGAATCAATGATTGTTCCACGAATATGGTCCATTTATATTGCATAGGGTCCAGTATATCCATTTGGGTAAGATTTATTGTCCATCTTGTTGACAACGGGGAAAACTGACCATAAATAGACCATAAAAGTGCCGAAAACTGTTAGCTTTGTAAGCTAGAAACACATCACCTCTAGGAGGTTGAACTGGAAAAAGAATCCCCCCCGCCCCCCCCCCCAATCCGGGTTAAGATGGATCATGCCTAGGGGAGATTTACAGCTTATATGACCCAATAGAGCCTCCATTTTGTGATTGACAGCTGTGGAAACCCATCCATCCATCTTCTACTGCTTTTTCGGAGGTCCGGATCACGGAGGCAGCAGTTCAAGCAGAGAAGACCAGACTTCCCTCTCCCCAGCCACCTGCTCCAGCTCTTCAGAGGGGATACCAAGGCGTTTTCAGACCAGCTGGGAGACAGTCTCTCCAGCGAGTCCTGGGTCTGCCCTGGGGTCTCCTCCCAGAGGGACATGCCTGAAACACCTCAAGTGGCAGGCGTCCAGGAGGCATCCTGATCAGATGCCCATACCACCTCAACTGGCTCCTTTCAATGTGGAGGAGCAGTGGTTCTACTCTGAGCCTTTCCCGGATGACTGAGCTCCTCACCCCATCTCCGAGGGTGAGTCCAGTAATCCTACAAAAAAAGCTAATTTCAGCCGCTTGTATCCGCAATCTCGTTCTTTTGGTCATTACCCAAAGCTCATGACTGTAGGTGAGGGTAGGAACGTAGATTGACTGGTAAAATGACAGCTTTGCCTTAGAGCTTAGCTTCCTCTTCACCAAAACAGACCGGTACAACGTCCACATCATTGCAGATGCTGCTCTGATCCATCTGTCAATCTCTCGCTCCATTCTCCCCTCACTTGTGAATGAGACCCCAAGATACTTAAACTCCTCCACTTGGGGCAGGAGCTTGTCCCCAACCCGGAGAGGACAATCCACCTTTTTACGGCTGACGACCATGGACTCGGACTTGGAGGTATTGATTCTCATCCAAGCTGCTTCACACTCAACAGCAAACTGTCCCAGTAAGACCTGTAGGTCATTGCTGGATGAAGCCAGCAGGATAACATCATCTGCAAACAACAGAGATGAGATCAAGTGGTCACCAAGCATGACACTCTCCGTTCCCTGGCTGTGCCTAGAAATCCTGTCCATAAAAATTATGAACAGAATCGGTGACAAGGGGCAGCCCTGGTGGAGTCCAACTCTCACTGGGAATGACTCCGACCAAGTGTTGGCAATACGAACCAAACTCTCACAACAGTCGTACAGAGACCGAATAGCTCGTAACAACAAGCCCGATACCCCATACTCCTGAAGCACCCCTCACAAAAAACCACGAGGGACACAGTCGAATGCCTTCTCCAAGTCCACAAAACACATGTAAACTGGTTGGGCAAACTCCCATGAACCCTCGAGGATTCTCAAGAGGGTAAAGAGCTGGTCCAATGTGCCACGGCCAGGACGAAAACCACATTGCTCCCCCTGAATCCGAGGTTCGACCAATGGCCGGACTCTCCTCTCCAGTACCTTGGCATAGACCTTCCCAGGGAGGCTGCCGAGTGTGATCCCTCTAAAGTTGGAGCACACCCTCTGGTCCCCTTTTTTGAAGAGAGGAACCACCACCCCGGTTTGCCATGCCAAAGGCACTGCCCCCGACCTCCACGCAATGTTGCAGAGGCGTGTCAACCATGACAGCCCTACAACATCCAGGGCCTTGAGGTACTCAGGGCGAATCTCGTCCACCCCCGAGGCCCGGCCACCAAAGAGATTTTTAACCACCTTGGCGACCTCAGCCCCTGTGATAGGCATGTCGTCCCCCTCGTACACAAGCGCTGCTCCCTCTGTGGAAGGCGTATCAGTGGGATTGAGGAAGTCCTCAAAGTAATCCTTCCACTGCCCAACAATATCCCCAGTCGAAGTCAGCAGTGCCCCATCCGCACCATACACAGTGTGGACAGGGAGCCGCTTCTCCCTCCTGAGCCGCCGGACAGTTTGCCAGAATCTCTTCAAGGCTGAACGGAAGTCTTGTTCCATGGCCTCACCGAACTCCTCCCATACCTGAGTTTTTGCTTCAGCAACCACCCAAGCTGCACTCCACTTGGCCTGCTGGTACACCTCAACTGCTTCGGGAGTCCCAAAAGCCAACCAAGCTTGATAGGACTCCTTCTTCAGCTTAATAGCCCCCCTCACCAGTGGTGTCCATGACTTGGTTTAGGGGTTGCCACCACGAGATGCACCGACAACCTTGTGGCCACAGCTCTGGGCAGCTGCTTCAACAATGGAGGTGGAGGACATGGCCCATTCAGACTCCATGTCTCCAGACTCCCTCGGAATGTGGTTGAAGTTCTTCCGGAGGTGGGAGTTGAAGACCTCCCGGACAGGGGCCTCAGCCAGATGTTCCCAGCCCACCCTCACTATACGTTTGGGTCTACCAAGTCTGAATGGCATCCTGCCTTGCCATCGGATCCAACTCACCACCAGGTGGTGATCAGCTGACAACTCTGCACCTCTCTTTACCCTAGTGTCCAAGACATACGGTCGTAGGTCTGATGACATGATAACAAAATTGATCATCGACCTGTGACCTAAGGTGTCCTGGTGCCAGGTGCACATATTGACACCCTTATGCTTGAACATGGTGTTCGTTATGGACAAACTGTGGTTAGCACAGAAGTCCAATAACTGGACACCACTTGGGTTCAGATCGGGCAGGCCGTTCCTCCCAATCACCCCCCTCCAGGTTTCATGGTCATTGCCCACGTGCGTATTGAAGTCTCCCAGTAGGACAATGGAGTCTCCAAGAGGAGCACTTTCCAGCGCCCCAGTCAGAGACTCCAAAAAGGGTGGGTACTCTGAACCATCATTTGGTGCATAGGCACAAATGATGGTCAGGACCCGTTTCCCAACCCAAAGGTGCAGGGAAATAACCCTTTTGTCCACCGGGGAAAACTCCAATAAAGAGGCAGCAAGGTGGGGGGTTACAAGAAAACCCACCCTTGCTTGTCGCCTCTCGCCTGGGGAAACTCCAGAGTAGGCCAAGCTCCAGCCCCTCTCCAGGAGACTGGTTCCGGAACCGGAGCTGTGTGTTGAGGTGAGGCCAACTATATCTAGCCGGTATCTCTCAACCTCATGCAGCAGCTCAGGCTCCTTCCCCACCAGAGAGGTGACATTCCACGTCCCAAAAGCCAGTTTAGGAAGCTTGGGATCAGACCGCCAAGGTTTTCGCCTTTGACCGCCACCTGATCCACATAGCACCGGACCTCCATGGTCCCTCTTGCAGGTGGTGAGCCCACTGGAGGGCGGACCCATGTAACTCCTTCAGGCTGAGCCTGGCCGGGTCCCATGGGCGGTAACCTGGCCACCAGACGCTAGCCATCGAGCCCCTCCCCCAGGCCTCGCTCTAGGGTGGGGCCCCGGTAACCCCATACCGGGCGGTGTACACTGAATATGTGTAAACCCAATGAGCGATAAAGGTCTATGAAAGTCCAGCCTCATACAGTGGGGCAAAAAAGTATTTAGTCAGCCACCAATTGTGCAAGTTCTCCCACTTAAAAGATGAGAGAGGTCTCCAATTTTCATCATAGGTATACCTCAACTATGAGAGACAAAATGAGAAAAAAAAAAATCCAGAAAATCACTTTGAAGGCTTTTTAATGCATTAATTGGTAAATTCCTCGGTAAAATAAGTATTTGGTCAATAACAAAAGTTCATCTCAATACTTTGTTATATACCCTTTGTTGGCAATGACAGAGGTCAAACGTTTTCTGTAAGTCTTCACAAGATTTTCACACACTGTTGCTGGTATTTTGGCCCATTCCTCCATGCAGATCTCCTCTAGAGCAGTGATGTTTTGGGGCTGTCGCTGGGCAACACGGACTTTCAACTCCCTCCAAAGATTTTCTATGGGGTTGAGATCTGGAGACTGGCTAGGCCACTCCAGGACCTTGAAATGCTTCTTACAAAGCCACTCCTTCGTTGCCCGGGCGGTGTGTTTGGGATCATTGTCATGCTGAAAGACCCAGCCACGTTTCATCTTCAATGCCCTTGCTGATGGAAGGAGGTTTTCGCTCAAAATCTCACGATACATGGCCCCATTCATTCTTTTCTTTACACGGATCAGTCGTCCTGGTCCCTTTGCAGAAAAACAGCCCCAAAGTATGATGTTTTCACCCCCATGCTTCACAGTAGGTATGGTGTTCTTTCTCCTCCAAACACGACAAGTTGAGTATTTACCAAAAAGTTCTATTTTGGTTTCATCTGACCATATGACATTCTCCCAGTCCTCTTCTGGATCATCCAAATGCTCTCTAGCAAACTTCAGATGGGCCTGGACATGTACTGGCTTAAGCAGGGGGACACGTCTGGCACTGCAGGATTTGAGTCCCTGGTGGCGTAGTGTGTTTCTGATGTAGCCTTTGTTACTTTGGTCCCAGCTCTCTGCAGGTCATTCACTAGGTCCCCCCGTGTGGTTAAGGGATTTTTGCTCACCGTTCTCGTGATCATTTTGACCTCACGGGGTGAGATCTTGTGTGGAGCCCCAGATCGAGGGAGATTATCAGTGGTCTTGTATGTCTTCCATTTTCTAATAATTGCTCCCACAGTTGATTTCTTCACACCAAGCTGCTTACCTATTGCAGATTCAGTCTTCCCAGCCTGGTGCAGGGCTACAATTTTGTTTCTGGTGTCCTTTGACAGCTCTTTGGTCTTGGCCATAGTGGAATTTGGAGTCTGACTGTTTGAGGTTGTGGACAGGTGTCTTTTATACTGATAATGAGTTCAAACAGGTGCCATTAATACAGGTAACGAGTGGAGGACAGAGGAGCCTCTTAAAGAAGAAGTTACAGGTCTGTGAGAGCCAGAAGTCTTGCTTGTTTGTAGATGACCAAATACTTATTTTACCAAGGAATTTACCAATTAATTCACTAAAAATCCTTCAATGTGATTTTCTGGATTTTTTTTTCTCATTTTGTCTCTCATAGTTGAGGTATACCTATGATGAAAATTGGAGACCTCTCTCATCTTTTAAGTGGGAGAACTTGTACAATTGGTGGCTGACTAAATACTTTTTTGCCCCACTGTAGCTAACGGGAACACAATGAACCAGTTATATAAGAGTAAGCAAATGATGGACGTGTGGCTTAGCCAACCAATTTCTGAATTCAGGGATATCTCACAAGGGGCCCATTCAGCTTCGTTGCCCCTGTGACACCGCGTGTGTAACGCAGGTGCGTAAAGCTAGCGTAAACCAGTCTGTGAATCCAAGAAAGAAGTATTGTAACATCACTCACCTTTTTGAAAAACGGCTAAAATTAACACGGAACATCGAAGAAATTATTAATTATTTGACCCGGTCGTTAGCTGAAGAATCATGGGGGAGGGGGGTTGGACATGGCACAGTTTGGCACAATTTCAAGACGCATGAAGACGCCTGATAAAAAGGTGTGCAATATATTCATTTTTTGTCCTATTGTTACCAATTTTTTTATCTGAACTTCATAATACTTGGTTCTACATTCCTATTGTTTTCCAGCCAGTATATAACAGCTGTATGTTATTTTCAGGCATTTGTATCTAAGAAACACCCAGGCGAACTTTTATTTCTTCAAATTTAGTATGTTTAGATCACTGTTATTCAGTGGCTCAAGCACTTAGACGGATTCTGACCGTTTTGCTAAAAAATTTAGAGTTTTCTTTTGCATGAGACCAACCCTATGAAGATAGAATCGGTGACAGTTTAGTTTGGGTATGTTTTTCTGGCGCTTCAAAGGGAAATGGGCTCGAAGAATAAAGGGGCATACAATGTCCATAAAGCCACTTAAAATACAAATTAAAATTAGCAAGTTAGTAAATTAGCACCTAAACAACCCTCCTGGCTCCTTTGCACTATCTGCAGATGAGATAAGCTTGCCTTTTTCTGGCGCATCAAGCTTGACATCATCACGTTGCTGATGTCACACGAACCACAGTGTTCCCACAGTGTTGGAAACAGCAACAGGTTAAATTTGGTGGAGACTTAACGGTGACTGAGTGAGGATGATGTGAAGATGGATGTAATTCAAGCCAGACATACAGCTCAAGAAAAAATTGTTTGAGTAAAATGAATAATTTTGTTTTATTCTCTAACCTACTGAAAACAGCTCACCCAAATTCCAAGTCAAAATATGATCATTTACAGCATTTATTTACAGGAAATGACAACTGGCCAAAACAACAACAAAAAGATCTGTAGTTGTGGAATAACTGACTTTTATTCACAGCTTTCATGCAACTTACCATGCTTAGATGATCACCTCATCAGTCCCTCCTTAAGTAGATTGACGTGTCCTTGTGCTGGAATTCAACAGATACTCAAACTGAATGGTGGCCATACATGTAGAGATGCTAATTTAGGAAAGATTTTGCAGTTGTCTCTTATTTTTTCAAGAGCTGTATGTAATAATACTGTATGACATATAAAGTATGTGGGTAGCACATTTAGTTATGGAATTTAAGGTCAATTAAATGGAATTGCTGTGATATCCAAAGTGATTTAAGTGACGAGAAACAGTAATGCAGTAATGTAAATCAAATCAGTCAATCCAACTTCTGATCCAACTGTCAGAAAACAGCAATAATAACAGCAAAATAATTTGCCACTGGGCACTGCAGCCATGGCGGCGCACAAGATGGAACTGCCCACAAATCAGTGACTGGATTGGTCTAGAGGTTGATTTATGATCACTAGGCATTCACTAGACAGAAGGGGACCCTGTATAGTGAGCAGGATGCAAAAACAGTGTTTAAGTCCTTAAGAAAATAGCCTTTTGGCAAATTCTGGCATATTTGCCGGTATAGTCACGACTGTGCATTGTATTTTTATGGCAGTAATATTTAAAGCACATCTAAAAAATGATTGAAAATTAGTAAATTGTATGATAATTAGCCTGGGCTGTTATGAATAGCTGTCTGCTCCACTTTGTGGGAGCTGTACCTCCGCAGTGAATCTTATTACCTGTCCAATACAGACCTCCAGTGGTGTTAAAGCAGCTGCACCTCTACACAGCCCTGATTTTTGGAAGGCTGGAAAAATTGGGAACTTAGAAACTGTGAGGGAAGAGTTGAAAGAAAGAGAGAGGGAGAGAGTAGAACAAATATCTGCAGCTCATTGACCTTTCTAAGTGGATTACATGGCTCATCAGTGCTGTGGGGGTAAACCAAAGGGTAGAGAGAGGGAGAGAGTTTGAGCTCAATTTTAAACCAGACTTGCCTTATCTTTATCTTTAACACCTAGAAGGTTACACATCTCTACAGCTTTATCCAGGTCGGTGCATAATCATTGCGCATTACTACATTACAGTTTGGTAAATATGATTAAATGATGATTACATCCATCACCAAAAGGCTTTTGATTTTCATAATTGCTTTCAAATATAACCTTTGGACCATTACACTTATGCAATAGGGGGTTCCTCCTTGCTCTCATTTGGTCTTTAGTTAACAATATCAAGTATAAATCCCAGGTGTTGATATCCGGCTAAATTTGTGACAGCTTTTTCCCCACAAGTTTGGTAAATTTGCAGATTTTTTCCTCAGTCTTGTAAGCTTATGAATTTTTCCTCCCTCTTAAATTCATGACTTTATTATGCTTTTGTGAAATGAGGCATACAGGTACATCTCAAAAAATTAGAATATCATGAAAAAGTTCATTATTTTTTGTCACTCATTTCAGAAAGTGAAACCCATATATTAGATTCATTACACAGAGAGTGATATATTTCAAGTGTTTATTTATTTTAATTTTGAAGATTATGGCTTACAGCCCATGAAAACCCCAAATTCAGTTTCTCAAAAAATTAGAATATTACATAAAATTGATTTTAAAAAAATAGTTTAATAGAAATGTTGGCTGACTGAAAAGTATGTCCATGTGGACACTCAATACTTGATCGGGTCTCCTTTTGGATTAATTACTGTATCAATGTGGCGTGGCATGGAGGTGATCAGCCTGTGGCACTGCTGAGGTGTTATGAAGGTCCAGGTAGCTTTGATAGTGACCTTCAGCTCGTCTGCATTGTTGGGTCTGGCGTCTCTCATCTTCCTCTTGACAAAACTCCATAGATTCTCTATGGGGTTTAGGTCAGGAGAGTTTGCTGGTCAATCAAACACAGTGATGCCATGGTCATTAAACCAGGTTTTGATACTTTTGGTAGTGTGGGGGGGTGCCAAGTCCTGCTGGAAAATGAAATCAGCTTCTCCATAAAGCTTGTCAGCAGAGGGAAGCATAAAGTGTTCTAAAATTTCCTGGTAGACGACTGCACTGACTTTGGTCTTGATAAAACACAGTGGACCAACACCAGCAGATGATCTCTGTTCAGACAAAAGTAAATTTTGCATTTCATTTGGAAATCAAAGTCCCAGAGTCTGGAGAAAGAGTGGAGAGGCACAGAATTCAAGTTGCTTGAGGTTTAGTGTGACGTTTCCACAGTCAGTGATGATTTGAGGAACCATGTCATCTGCTGGTGTTGGTCCACTGTGTTTTATCAAGACCAAAGTCAGCGCAGTCGTCTACCAGGAAATGTTAGAGCACTTCATGCTTCCCTCTGCTGACAAGCTTTATGGAGAAGCTGATTTCATTTTCCAGCAGGACATGGCACCCCCCCACACTGCCAAAGGTATCAAAACCTGGTTTAATGACCATGGCATCACTGTGTTTGATTGGCCAGCAACCTCTCCTGACCTAAACCCCATAGAGAATCTATGGAGTTTTGTCAAGAGAGAGCTGACAGACACCAGACCCAACAATGCAGACGAGCTGAAGGTCACTATCAAAGCAACCTGGACCTTCATAACACCTCAGCAGTGCCACAGGCTGATCACCTCCATGCCACGCCACATTGATACAGTAATTAATCCAAAAGGAGCCCAGACCAAGTACTGAGTGTGTACATGGACATACTTTTCAGTCGGCCAACATTTCCATTAAAAAACTATTTTTTTAAATTAATTTTATGTAATATTCTAATTTTTGGAGAAACTGAATTTGGGGTTTTCATGGGCTGTAAGCCATTATCATCAAAATTAAAATAAATAAACACTTGAAATATATCACTCTCTGTGTAATGAATCTAATATATGGGTTTCACTTTCTGAAATGAGTGACAAAAAATATTGAACTTTTTCATGATATTCTAATTTTTTGAGATGCACCTGTACAGTAGTCTGTCAGTGTGTTGGTGTGTGTGTGTTCGCAGACATGCACTGAGGCATCAACACCCCCTGGTGCTTTTATTCCCACAGTTTTGTAAAATCATAAATTTGTGACCCCCCCCCCACAATCTCATAAATATTGGACTTCTTTTGCTGAGTGTTATAAATTCCTGACTTTTTCCCCTATACATTTGTACCTTTTTAGCAATTTTTCTCCCTTGTTGTAAATTTCCCACCTCTTAAATTTGCAGCACATTTTCTGGATAAGTTATTTCCCTTCCACAGCATGGGGGACACCACAGTATATTTGGGTGACACACAGCTGCTGTAAGCAGTGATAGCTACAGTGGGGAAGGTCAGTCGTGTGGTAGCATTGTGTGGTAACTTGCCTTTCCCCTTTTTTTTTATTATGCTGAGCGCCAAGCTAGAAGGCAGAAAGTACCATATTTATGTGGTTTAGGTGTGGCCTGGCTGGGGCATAAACCCAGCCATCAGTTTTATTCATTACCCTCTTGATGGCAGTAAAATTGAATTAGACACCCTTGGTTTGTAGGCTATGACGACATTTACGTACAAGTGTGCTTGTATGTTTACATACCTATAGCAGGGATGAGCCGATACCACTTTTTCAAGACTGATACCGATACTGTGACTTTCAGTATTTGCCGATACCAATCCAAACCCGATACAGTCTCTCTTATTTAAAAGAACAAAAGTACAGAACATACTTTGTTCATGGCTAGTTGCATTTTGTACACATATAAACAGAAATCTAAAAGTCAAGGAATATATTACAGATTTGACTCCGTTCAGCAACGCTGCTGCTTTTTTTTTTACTTTAAACTTTGCAACACTGGCAGCATTTCACTGGTCAGCACCATGTAAACATGCATTCTGAAGTTTTAAATGCAAGTTCATACAAAACTTTGAAGCTGAGTATTTAAGTAAACATTCAGATAAAATTCAAAGTGCCACTTCATGCATGAGGTAAAAAATACTGTAGATCTGAAAATAAAGGAACTAACCCTTTAAGTTGTATTTTTGTCATCCATTATTATTATCAGAAGTATTCTCCTGGTCCTCGGTTTGTTTAGTGTTTCTGATATTATTCTCTGTCCATTCTTAGATTTTAGGTTTGCTCTTATTTTGAAGTCATTCCTGTTCCATTTCATGTTTGTGTAGCCTTGCTGTTCTAGTCCTGCTTCTAGTTCATCATTATAATTTGCTATTTATGTTTCTGTCACCTACATCTCATCAACTGTAACTG
Organism: Pholidichthys leucotaenia; assembly: GCA_020510985.1. Taxonomy (NCBI): domain Eukaryota; kingdom Metazoa; phylum Chordata; class Actinopteri; order Cichliformes; family Pholidichthyidae; genus Pholidichthys; species Pholidichthys leucotaenia. The sequence goes on along the minus strand of CM035836.1, from coordinate 121,647,658 downwards.
TCCCCTGAAAGGTACGCTCCAGTCTGGTTTTTACTTTCAGTTTTGCTCTTTTGTTTGGGTTTTACTTTTAGCGTCCAGCCTCCCGAGCTGGAAAAGCAGCAGCTGCTGATGCACGACACACATCCTTCTGCTTGGTTCTTGACAGAATTTGGCATACTCTTTCACTGTGATACTTTTGCAAGTATTTTATCAAGTTGGTGGTGTAAAATTGTAAACACTGGTACCATACAGCAACATAATGAGGTGAGTCCCACAGACAGGCTCCAGTGATGTGACACTCATTGTCTTTGTTTACAGAAGCTGCGTGCAGTGTGGCTGAGAACATGATCACGCCTTCATTTTAATATTATTACTTTAACGGATCAGTAAATTACTTTTATTCCTTACCAATACTGATCTAGCCATTTTGCCTAGATCGAACCCGATACCGATATGGCAGATCAGCTCATCCCTAACCTATAGGCATGGAGCTGGTAATGCCTGAAATTAAAGCTGAAGTAGGCAGAAATCTGAGAAGCCGGGAAGGTGGGGGGGGGGGGCTGCCTGCCTCCTCCAACAACCAATCCAAAGCGCACATCTACTGTATGAAGCACTTCAGCTTTTGCAGAGCCGCCAATGCCTCTCCATATAACAGAGTGAAAAAACCCCATCACGGGTGTGAAAATTTCTGAAGGTAGAACAGAGGCCAACAAGATGCTGCAGTGTAGTTGTCCTGTCAGAAGACTTGCACTACAAATGGCTATAGGATGATAATTTATTCATTTAAAATTTTTAACAAAATTATTCTGCCTACTGCAGTTTTAATTTATAACTATATGCATATTATGTCAGTGTTTCCCCTAGGTTTACAGCCTTGGAGGGTGGGGGCGTGAAGGTCGACAACAAACTCTTGAAGGAATCATGGTGTTCTGGTGCTATATAGAAAAATAAAATTAAATAAAAGTAGTGCATGCCCGTAGAATGCAAGTATTCCTGTCTAAAACAGGTATCCCAATTAGGCTTTACAGGCCCAAACTTAGGCTGTGTTTGAAAGTGGAATAAAGAGGTGTAGCCTGTATGTAGACAATCACACATGTTAGACTTTGACAAATATAAAAAGGACTAAATGGCACCAAGATTTATTTGATTGTGCAAACATTAATTACAGAATACCTAATTATTGAAAACAAATGGGACAGCCAATATTAGCAACTGTTTCAAATCCCTTGTTTATTCGTTTGTCAGATCACTTATGTGTGTGATCTTTTATGACTTACATTCATAATAGTGTATCTTGCATTTTGGGGAATGGGAGTTCAGTCACCATGACAATTATTTTACTTTATATCGCTGTTCACTGATGGAGTTCAGTGTAATATTGAATTTTTTCTGTGTATCATCAAGAAACTCATGCAGTACTATAACAGGACACGCTTACAAATATTTGGGACCCACTGGAGTATAATTTTTGGTATAATTTTTTAAGGATTAAATCTTCAGTATTATCTTTCTCTTGTCAAATTTGTCACTTTTCACTTCCTTGGTTTGTTCATGGAGCGCTCTGGTAACTGGTCGTGATGCTGCGTATTATCCACTCAGTACGGAGTCAAACTGAAGCCCCACCCACACTTCCTGAGGCCAGCACATGAGGAGATAGAGCGGTGGCTAAACTTTTATTCATAAAAATTACATATTTTGGCTGAACAACTCCATACTTGGGGATGCACACCCTCATAACCTCAGCAAAGCACTTATAAAATGTGAGATCAGTCTGACGAACGGTTTGAGAGATATGAGGAACAGACACACACAGATGATAGATAGACTTGACACTCTGGGTGGAGCTGGGGGGTCCGTTGGGGGGCAATGTAATGGTAGGGGAAACACTGTACATTAGTCATGGTGAAAACTGCAACTGTAGAAAATGACCGGATCAATACAGTATTTACTGACATTTCAGGAATGCATTTCACAAACTACTGTAGTTAAAAAAAAAAACTTTGGTTGGTCTGGGTCTGCTGCACCACTGTCTGCTCAACTGTAATTCAACAAATGAAATTTTGTCCCCCACGGAAAAGAAATTTCTGTGGAAGTGACCAAACTCATCTGTTTACAACCAGCAATCAAACTATTCAGATTTAAAAACTTTGAGTGTTGTAGATGTTTCCCTTTTGTAGTTATTGTATAGAGAGACTTTCAAGGTGTTGGAGATTGGTGGTCTTTGTAAAGTCCTTCAACTCTTCCAAGTGGATTTTTTTCAGGATCTGAACCCATTGATTTTGGCTCAAAATTTAAACAACATACATAGAATAAAGTTGTCTTATAATAATGGTTGACTTACTATATGATTATGATGGTCGTTGCTGAAATGTGGTGTGGCAGTCTTGATCATTTTGTTAAATGGATCAGATGCTTCCAAAGACATAGCACTGAAATGGTCTGTGGGAGGGAACTCATGCAGTCATATTGTGTTCATTTAAGCTTTTAATTTTTATGTAAATGTTCGACATGGTGCCCTGCTGCAAAATAATTATTATAATAAGATGTCCTTTGGCATTAGCATGTAGCGCACTGGCCTCTGGAATTATCTATAGTTTTTGTGCCTTCAAGTCATGTATTGTAGGTATTATTAGGTGGATGGATGGATGTTAAAAGCAAAGAAAAAGAGGGATGTGTAAGGTGAAGACATTGGAAAAGATTGACGTAAAGAAATATGGTGAGAAGAGTGTGAGCAGCAGGCGTGGGAGAGCAGACTGCATTGAGCTGAAGCAGACCAGAGACTAATGTGGAGATTCAAGGCTTGTAAAAACACCTTCGAACACACACACACACACACACACACACACACACACACACACACACACACACACACACACAGATGTATTCAGGCATGTGCATGGCTGTTGGTCACCCTTCTGTGGCTGAGATAAGCATGTGTCACCTCACTGTTAACATGGGAATCAAATCCTCAGCCTTGACTGCACATTTGACTGTACCGACAATAGCATTAAATTACCGTGATACAGAGGTTTGGCATTCACTCTCAGTCAGTATAGATGATTTGAGGGGGATGCCATCCCCCTTGTTAGCAAATATAACCCAAAATCATCCCCTTGTTAACCTGACATCCCCCTATCATAAAGTGTGTAGCTTTTTTATGAAATTATACTTTTGCTCATGTGGAGTTTGTATTTGATTTTTCTCAGACAAACATTTGGAAAAGGAAAATGTCAAATTGGTGAGAGTGTTGTTGTGCATTTCTAGAAAAAAGTTGCAAATGTACAGCAGGGAAAACAAGTATTGAACATAAGATAAGATAAGATAAGATAAGCCTTTATTAGTCCCACAATGGGGAAATTCCAGGATTGCAACAGCACAGGGATAGCAACACTCAGAGCAATAATTAAGAAGATACAGAAGATATAAATAAGAGCAGTGGATATACATACATACACATAAATATACAAATATATATACAAAGTGCGGAGCATTGTAGCAAGATGGAATAAACAGCATAACCGTCTACTTAGTTATCCTACATAGTATGAATATGTACCCATACAGTGGGGCAAAAAAGTATTTAGTCAGCCACTAATTCTGCAAGTTCTACCACTTAAAAGATGAGAGAGGTCTCCAATTTTCATCATAGGTATACCTCAACTATGAGAGACAAAATGAGAAAAAAAATTCCAGAAAATCACATTGAAGGATTTTTAATGAATTAATTGGTAAATTCCTCAGTAAAATAAGTATTTGGTCACCGACAAACAAGCAAGACTTCTGGCTCTAACAGACCTGTAACTTCTTCTTTAAGAGGCTCCTCTGTCCTCCACTCGTTACCTGTATTAATGGCACCTGTTTGAACTCGTTATCAGTATAAAAGACACCTGTCCACAACCTCAAACAGTCAGACTCAAAACTCCACTGTGGCCAAGACCAAAGAGCTGTCAAAGGACACCAGAAACAAAATTGTAGACCTGCACCAGGCCGGGAAGACTGAATCTGCAATAGGTAAGCAGCTTGGTGTGAAGAAATCAACTGTGGGAGCAATTATTAGAAAATGGAAGACATACAAGACCACTGATAATCTCCCTTGATCTGGGGCTCCACGCAAGATCTCACCCCGTGGGGTCAAACTTATCACGAGAATGGTGAGCAAAAATCCCAGAACCACATGGGGGGACCTAGTGAATGACCTGCAGAGAGCTGGGACCAAAGTAACAAAGGCTACATCAGAAACACACTATGCCGCCAGGGACTCAAATCCTGCAGTGCCAGACGTGTCCCCCTGCTTAAGCCAGTACATGTCCAGGCCCGTCTGAAGTTTGCTAGAGAGCATTTGGATGATCCAGAAGAGGATTGGGAGAATGTCATATGGTCAGATGAAACCAAAATAGAACTTTTTGGTAAAAACTCAACTTGTCGTGTTTGGAAGAGAAAGAACACCATACCTACTGTGAAGCATGGGAGTGGAAACATCATACTTTGGGGCTGTTTTTCTGCAAAGGGACCAGGACGACTGATCCGTGTAAAGGAAAGAATGAATGAGCCCATGTATTGTGAGATTTTGAGTGAAAACTTCCTTCCACTAGCAAGGGCAATGAAGATGAAATGTGGCTGGGTCTTTCAGCATGACAATGATCCCAAACACACCGCCCGGGCAATGAAGGAGTGGCTTCGTAAGAAGCATTTCAAGGTCCTGGAGTGGCCTAGCCAGTCTCCAGATCTCAACCCCATAGAAAATCTTTGGAGGGAGTTGAAAGTCTGTATTGCCCAGCGACAGCCCCAAAACATCACTGCTCTAGAGGAGATCTGCATGGAGGAATGGGCCAAAATACCAGCAACAGTGTGTGAAAACCTTGTGAAGACTTACAGAAAACGTTTGACCTCTGTCATTGCCAACAAAGGGTATATAACAAAGTATTGAGATGAACTTTTGTTATTGACCAAATACTTATTTTACCAAGGAATTTACCAATTAATTCATTAAAAATCCTTCAATGTGTTTTTCTGGATTTTTTTTTTTCTTATTTTGTCTCTCATAGTTGAGGTATACCTATGATGGAAATTGGAGACCTCTCTCATCTTAAGTGGGAGAACTTGCACAATTGGTGGCTGACTAAATACTTTTTTACCCCACTGTACATATTGTCACCCTCAGTAGCAACCGATAATGTCCTAGTTGTATATACTGGAGGGGACCATTGTGTAAATCTATTGCATCTTTTGCATTCAATACTATTAGGTTGTCACGTTTTTTTTTGCTATTCCTGCGAGCAGCAGGAAGGACCTGAAAAACCTCTCGGTTGCGCACCTAGGATGATGTAGTCTGCGGCTAAATGAGCTCAGTGCGTTCAGTATGTCCTGCATAGGGTGGGACTCGGACTCCAGCAGAGATGACAGTTTAGCCACCATCCTTCTCTCTCCTATCTCCTCCACTGGGTCAGGGCGCTGTTCCAGGACAGAGCTAGCTTTCTTGATCAGTTTGTTCAGTCTCTTCCTATCGGCTGCTGTAATGCCACTGCCCCAGCAGACCACTCCAAAAGTGATGGCTGATGCCACCACCGTGTCGTAGAATGTCTTCAGCAGCACCCCTTGTACACCAAAAGACCTGAGTCTCCTCAGTAGGAACAGCCTGCGCTGTCCCTTCTTGTAGAGTGCATCGGTATTGTGTGACCAGTCTAGTTTATTGTTCAAATGAACACCCAGGTACTTGTAGGATGTCATCATCTCGATGTCTGTTTCCTGTATGTTTACTGGTGCTGTGAGGGGTTGTCCTTGCCTGCAGCAGTCCACCACCAGCTCCTTAGTTTTCCTCGCGTTGATCTGGAGGCAGTTCCGATGGCACCAGTCCACGAAGTCCTGGATAAGTCCTCTGTACTCAGCTTCATCTCCGTTGGAGATGAGGCCGACGATCGCAGAGTCGTCAGAGAACTTCTATAGATGGCAGTGTGTTGTGTTGTGTGAGAAGTCCGCAGTATAAAGGGTGAACAGGAAGGGAGCCAAAACTGTTCCCTGGGGGGGCCCCCGTGCTACCGATGATCGTGTCGGACACACAGTCCCGGGTTCTCACAAACTGTGGCCGGTTAGTGAGGTAGTCCAGGATCCATGATGACAGGTGCTGGTCCACCCCTGCACACAGCAGCTTGTCCTTCAGGATCATCGGTTGGATGGTGTTGAAAGCACTGGAGAAGTCAAAGAACATGATCCTCACCGCATTCCCGGGCTTCTCCAGGTGGGACAGAGAACGGTGAAGGAGGAAGATCACTGCATCCTCCACCCCAATGCCATGCTGGTAGGCGAACTGGTGTAGATCCATCGCTGGTCCCACCAGGGGGCGGAGGTGAGCAAGGAGCAGTCTCTCCAGGGTCTTCATCATGTGGGACGTCAGGGCCACTGGTCTGTAGCTGTTCAGGTCTTTGGGGCGGGAGGTCTTTGGTACGGGTATCACACAAGATGTTTTCCACAACTGTGGTACCCTCCCCAGCTTCAGGCTCAGGTTGAAGATGAGCTCCACAATCCCACACAGCTGATCTGCACAGGACTTGAGGAGCTTTGCGTTGATGCCGTCCGGTCCCGACGCCTTCCTCGCCTTGATCTTCCTCAGCTCCGTCCTCACCTGGGTCTTAGTGAGGGTCATGTTGGGGGGCTGTGTGTTGGGAGTGGGGGGGTGTTGGTAGAGTGGGGTGTGGGCAGCAGGACTTGATGTCTTTAGAGGCAGCAGTGGTTGTTGTGCAGTCGGGGGGGAGGGCGGATGGTCAAACCTATTAAAAAACAGGTTCAGATTGTCATGTCAACATGTCAACATTTTTCTCATTAAACATATTCCTGATGGAGCCATTGACCTGAGATTTTCCACCAGATATCAGTGGCAACCCAAGTAATCCATACATACAAAGAAAACAAGGCAACTGTGTTCAAAAAACAAGTTATATTTAATAAAGTGGAATGACACAGGGAATAAGTATTGAACACACTTGATGAAATCCATTTAATATTTAGTAGAAAAGCCTTTGTTGGTAATAACAGCTTCCAGATGCCTCCTGTATGGAGAAACTAGACGCAGGCATTGCTCAGGAGTGATTTTAGCCCAGTCTTCCACACAAACCGTCTTCAAATCTTGAAGGTTCTGTGGGTGTCTTCTATGAACTCTGATCTTCAGTTCCATAGATTTTCAATTGGATTCAGGTCAGGTGACTGACTGGGCCATTCTAGCAGCTTTATTTTCCTTCTCTGAAGCCAGTTGAGAGTTTCCTTGGCTGTGTGTTTGGGATCATTGTCTTGCTGAAATGTCCACCCTCATTTCATCTTCAGCATCTTGGCAGATGGCAACACATTCTTATCAACGATGTCTCTGTACATTTGCCCATTCATCATTCCTTCAATTAGATGAAGTCTGCCTGCACCATGTGCTAAAAAACACCTCCACACCATGATGGGACGTGCAGTGCCATTTCTCCTCCAAACATGCTGTGTGTTGTGGCATCCAAAAAGTTCAATTTTGGTCTCATCTGACCAGACTATATTCTCTCAGTACTTTACTGGCTTGCCCAAATGTTGTGCAGCAAACTTTAAACAAGCTTCAACATGGTTTTTCTTCAGCAATGGAGTCTTGTGAGGTGAGAGGGCATAGACTCAATGTCAGTTGAGTGCATTATTTATGGTTTTCTTTGAAACAGCAGTACCTGCGAACTCCAGGTCTTTCTGGAGCTCTCCATGACTGGTCTTTGGCTCTTGGATAACTCTTCTAATAATTATTTTGATTTCTCTGTCAGAAATCTTGCAAGGAGCTCCTGGTCGTGGCTGGTTTATGGTAAAATTATGTTCTTTCCACTTCCGAATGATGTCTCCAACAGTGCTCACTGGAATATTCAGCAGTTTAGAAATACGCCTGTAACTAGTGATCGTCTAGATGAATCCAAAGGTCTGGAACATGTTTCAAAAAAACAGCACAGTTGTTCAGAAACACTGCTTCTGAGGCTTGATTCGTTTGGCCAGAGTCACATGATCAGTGACTCAATGGTTTTAAGGAAGTGAAGTATTGGCAGGATTTGTGGTGTGTTTTGGTGGAGATTTTGCATGAGAGACATGGAGCCAACAAGGAAGAGAGGACATTCTGTCGTGTGGCAATATTTTTTAATTGATTTCGGTCAATCCGGTAGGTTTGGTAGCTTTCTGTTGTTTGCTTTTTGTTGTGTATGTTTTTATGTTATCTGAAAAAAAAATTCTCTCTCTCTCTCCCTCACTCCCGCCCTCTCTGTCTCTCTCATATATATGTGTGTGTGTGTGTGTGTGTGTGTGTGTGTGTGTGAGTGAGTGAGTGAGTGAGTGAGTGAGTGAGTGAGTGAGTGAGTGAGTGAGTGAGTGAGTGAGTGAGTGAGTGAGTGAGTGAGTGAGAGCACATTACAAGGCCACATTAGTGTGAAAAAATAATCTTTAAATAACCGGATGGAGGATCCACTCCACTTCTGGGCAACGAGGAAGACTGTATAATACATCTGTATAAACTTGCATTGCAGTTTCTATGCACTCCTGCATCGTCAGTTCCATGTGAGAGGATTTTCTCTAAGGCAGGAGAAATGATCTCCAAGAAGGGAAACAGACTCAGCCCATGCACTGTGGAACAAATCCTTTTCTTAAATAAAAACCAAACAGAATAACCTTATCTGCATTATGTGTTCATGTCATCACTTCAAAAGCGTTTACACTGCCCAGTTCCTAAGCACTTTCCCGGTTCACAAGCACTTCTACCCCCAGGTCAAAAAAAATACTCTACCTATAAGTTACTGTATATAAAAGTCCACTGGTTAATTACATAAGCATGTGGGAGGCAGGGACCTTACAGCAAAAGCATACTCCGAAGCTATTCTAAGATAGTGTTGTACATTAATATATGTTTTTATTATGTTTACAAACATCAAAGGGAGGTCACACCATGGCACATAATTAACCAAGGACAGTTTATTCATCAAAATTATTTACAATTATCTCTTAACCAAAAAAAAAAAACATGTTTAAAGTACCACGACAATAGCCCAATATCAGACAGACGTGTCACGGAATAATAAACAGAACCTCTCAACTCGAGAATGGGAAACCATAAAGCAGTTCACTTTTGGCCACCAGATGGTACCAAAGAAGACTGTGTTGAAAAGCTTCAAGCAATGAACCCTTTTCTGATACAAGCTTCAGTGCTTGAGAAAGCTTAATTTGTCCATCACTACCTGTATCTAGTGATGTTATGCTCAACACTGCCCACTCGACACTGATTCGAGCAATATAACATGGAAGTGTCGCAAGCAGAGTGTCAAGCACTGTGTCAACATGGCCACAGTCACGTGACCGTAGTGAACAAGGCCTCGTTGTCACATCACGTGATTTGAGATCTGGCAAGAAATTTGAGAGGGCTCGGTGTTGCATACGTCAATAGTGAAGAATTTAAAAGGGGTCTGATTCACCACTCAAACTGAGGGGTTTTGAGAGGAGATTTGTTATCACTGCATTCGCTATTTGAGTAGAAGTCAGGGACAGTATTATGCAAGTTAGAATTAGGTTTAGTAACCCCACCCCCAGACCATCGGTGACCCTTCTGTGTGGAGTTTGCATGTTCTCCCCGTGTCTGCGTGGGTTTACTCCGGGTACTCCGGTTTCCTCCCACAGGCCAAAGACATGCAAGTTAGGTTAATTGGCATCAACTGGGGATTCTAAATTGTCTTTAGGTATGGATGTGAGAGTGAATGGTTGTCTGTCTCTTTGTGTTGGCCCTGTGATGGACTGGCGATCTGTCCAGGGTGTACCCTGCCTCTCGCCCAAAGATGCTGGGATAGGCTCCAGCCCCCCCGCCCCGAAAAGGATTAAGCGGTAGAAGATGGATGGATGAACATTAAACAATATATTACATGTACTAAATATTACACAGATACGTTAGTGATGGTGAAACTGAGGCCTTATAAAACAATGAATAACTTTGAGGCAACTGCTTCATGATCGACATGGTGTTATAAAACATTTAATAAAGAGTGTCATCTGCTGACTGAGTGTCAGAACTGCATCTGAGTAGAAAACCTGAAAAAAATCTCAATACATTTTTTTTGAGCATTTGCTCATCCGAGGTCTATTCAAAATTGGATGGCAGGAACAAACAATCCAAAGCAAACAAAAAAAAACCCTAATTCCAAGAGAACCCTCTCAAATTTCCTGCGAGCCCTCAAGTCACGTGATGCAGCTGACATAACTAGGCCTTGCTTGCTAAGGTCACGTGACTGTGGGTGTGCTGAAACAGTGCTCGATGCACTGCTCATGACGCAAAAAAAAATAAAAAATTGCAAGACATTGGACAGCTCCTATTTACTATAATAAAAAGAAGACTATCAGAAACTTGTGCTCTTTACTCTCTTTCTCGCTCTTAATACTGTATACCCCTTTTTTCTTGTTAATTCAATTCAACTTTATTTATATAGCGCCATTTCACAACAACGGTCATCTCATAGCACTTTCAACTGTAGGGGAAACCCCTACAATTGCAGAAAGACCCCAGCAATCAGGCGATCCCCTGTGAGCAAGCACTTGGCAACGGCGGAGAGGAAAAACTCCCTTTTAACAGGAAGAAGCCTCCAGCAGAACCAGGAGGGGCAGTCATCTGCTGTGATTGGCTGGGGGGTGAGGAGATAGAGAAGAAGAAGAAAAGAACAGACATGTAGAGAACAAACAGCACAACAGGGACTCAATCTATGGGAGAGAACAAACAGATGTTAATGACCAGCAAAAATATTTCTTTGGAGAGTGAGGAAAGGAGTAAAGCCCAGTGCATTGTTGGAGGTCCCCCGGCTGTCTAAACCTATTGGCAGCATAACTAAGGGAGGGTTCAGGGGCACATGATCACTCCCTAATTATAGGCTATATCAAAAAGGAAGGTTTTAACCCTGTTCTTAAAAACAGAGATCGAGTCTGACTCCCGAATCCAGATTGGCAGCTGGCTCCACGGGAGAGGAGTTTGATAACTGATGGCTCTGCCTCCCATTGTACTTTTGGAGATTCTAGGTATTACAAGTAATCCTGCATTTTGGGAGCGTAGTGCTCTGTTAGGATAATAGGGTAGTATCAGATCTTTTAAATAAAAAGGGGCCTGATTATTTAGAGCTTTGTAAGTGAGAAGAAGAATTTTAAACTTAATTCTAAACTCTATGGGAAGCCAATGAAGGGAGGCCAGAACCGAAGAGATATGATCTCTCTTTCTAGTACTTGTTAAAACTCTAGCTGCAGCATTTTGGATCAGCTGAAGACTTTTTAAAGATGTTTTAGGACAACCTGATAATAAAGAGTTACAATAATCTAATCTAGAGCTAACAAAAGCATGGATTAGTTTCTCAGCATCATTCTGAGACAAGATTCTCCTATTCTTGGCAATATTACACAAATGATAGAAGGCAGTCTTAGAAACAAGTTTAATCTGTAAATTAAAACAAAAACAGATCTTGATCAAAAATAGCTCCAAGGTTCCTCCTAACTTAACTCCTTAACCCTAACTATTAAGAGAAATAGTAACCACATCCAAACTAAAAGTTTGATTTGGAAAGGTATTTCTAAGTTTTTTTTGGACCAACTAGAATAACTTCAGTCTTATCTGAATTTAACAGCAGGAAATTACGAGTCATCCAAGCTTTGATTTCCTTAAGACAGGCCTCTAACTTGGCTAATTGATTACCATCATCTGGCTTCATTGACAGGTATAACTGTGTGTCATCTGCATAACAATGAAAATGTATACAGTGCTTTCTAATAATGTTGCCTAGCGGAAGCATATATAAACTAAAAAGAATAGGGCCTAGCACAGATCCCTGTGAAACTCCGTGACTGAGCTTTGAGTTGAAAGAAAACTCATTATTGACACGAACAAACTGGAACCCATCAGATAAATAAGATCTAAACCACTGCACGAAGTTCCATTAAGTCCAACATAGTGTTCTAATCTATCAAGTAGAATATTATGATTGATAGTATCAAAAGCTGCACTAAGGTCTAAAAGGACAAGTACATAAACAAGTCCATTATCAGATGCGATAAGGTGGTCATTAGTGACCTTCACTAAGGCTGTTTCAGTACTATGATGGATTCTAAACCCAGATTGAAACTCTTCAAATAAACCATTTCCTTGCAAGTGGTCAAATAATTGCGTAGCAACAATTCTGTCTAAGATTTTTGAAATGAAAGGCAGATTAGAGATTGGTCTATAGTTAGCTAAAACTCCTGGATCCAGCGTTGGCTTTTTGAGTAAGGATTTAATTACAGTAGTTTTAAAAGCCTGTGGTACATGGCCTCATGTTAATGAAGAATTGATTATTTGAAGAATAGAGCTACCAATAAATGGGAAGTCTTCTTTAAATAACCTGGTAGGAATAGGGTATAAAAGACAAGTTGAAGGCTTGGATGAGGAAATTATTTTAACTAACTCTAAAAGGTCAATTGGAGTAAACTCATCCAAACAGATGTCAATTGAAGGAGTTATAATAGTTAAAGTATTTAACGTTGGGAAGAATCTGACTGATTTTTATCTCTGATAGATGAAATTTTATTATTGAAAAAGTTCATAAGTTCCTGACTAGTAAGCTCTAAGGCAGGGGTGTCCAATCATGTGCCATGGAGGGCCAAGACCCTGCAGGCTTTACCCCCAACCAGTGTCTTCAACAGCAGATTCCACTTAATTTCTTCCTACTGATTGCTGATAAGCGAAAACACCTGCTGAAGAGACTGGGTAGAAGATAAAACCTGCAGGGTCTTGGCCCTCCATGGCATATGATTGGACACCCCTGCTCTAAGGGAATGCTAGGATTGACAGAGTCCTGACTCTTTGTCAGCCTGGCTACAGTGCTGAAAAGAAACCTGGGATTATTCTTGTTCTCTTCCATTAATGCGGAATAATAACTTGTTCTAGCTTTCCTAAGAGATTTTTTTTTTATAAATTAGAAGATGATTTCTCCAAGCTAAATAGATTTCATCAAATTTAGTGGAGTGCCATTTTCTTTTTAATTGACGAGTCTTCTGTTTTAAGCTTTCAGTTTCAGTTTAGTTAATTCACACACACACACACATCACACATTATCAACAGCATGAATGAATTACAATATGAGTTATCAACAGCATGATTAGCAGTATACAATAGTTTGTGGTTTTTTTTACATTGTTTTGGAGTGTGAATGGGTCATCCCAAATAAGCTATTTAAAGCTTTTAGTAGGGAGCCCAATTCTACAATGAAATAATGACGGAAGTCAGTCTAATGTCTTTGTGTGAAAGAACAAACAAACATATGCCAGACATATAGCACATAATCCCAGCATTTGTTTACACTGAACTAGTAGGTGAGTTCAAGATATACAAGATAAGATAAGATAAGCCTTTATTAGTCCCACAATGGGGAAATTCCAGGATATAGTCAAGTTATTAAATACTATTGGAGTGAATCAACATATAAAACAAAATTACAATGGCGTAACAACTCATCAGTAAGTAAGTTTGTGTAACAAATAGCAGATTAATTATATAATGATAGGAGTTGTGTTTTTATTTTTTTCTTGAAGATGGAGATGGAAGGTGACATTTTTAGATTCTCATCAAGCTCATTCCAAATCTGCGGTCCTCTGCACACAATACTAAACCTGGTGGATTTTAGTCTTTGTTTTTTCCCAGTAGTTTGGTTTTTATTTCTAGTGGTATATGTGCATGGGAAGGAAGGTAAGAATGAGTTCACATAATTTTATAGTTGAGTTTGTGGACAAGCTGATACATTATACAGGCATTCTGGAAGTAATTATGCTCAGCAAGTCTTAGAAGATTATAACGATGGAAAAGATGACTAGTAGGAGAATTATATTGAGACCATGATAAGGCACGTATGACTGTCTTTTGGAGAATTGCTAGCTTTTTTAGGTGAGTTGGAAATGTGTTACTCCATATGATATTGCAGTAATGTAAGTGAGGCTCAAATAAAGTTTTATATAGAGTGAGAAGTGCTGAAAGTGGTAGAAAATGCCTCACTTTAAAAAACAGAGCAGCGTATTTGGCCAGTTTCTTGGTTAGATCGTCAATGTGACATTTGAAATTGAGAAATTCATCAATGAGGACCCCCAAGAATTTTATAGAGCCAACTCTTGTAATATTCTGTCCATTAATTTTGGGGCAAAGTTCCTTGGTGTCTGGCTTTTTTTTGGAATGCAATACAATATAATTAGTTTTACTGATATTAAGTGAAAGTTTGTTACACTGAAGCCAGGTGTCTATTTTCATAAGTTCACTATTTGTTATCTGTTCGAGTTCATTTGGATTTTGGTGAGCAAAAAATAAATTAGTGTCATCAGCAAACAGTACTTTATGTAGTAGAGACGAGGAGTTAGCAATGTCATTTACTGTCTATACAAAATGAATAGAACTGGTCCTAAAATGGAACCCTGGGGAACCCCATGATCGATGGATTTATATGATGGCTTGTAGTTATTTATATAAACATACTGAAGTCTTCCAGACAGATAATTAATAAACCAATCTAATGCAAGGCCTCTGATACCGTAATATTGTAATTTATTAATTAGGATGTCATGGTTAATGGTATCAAATGCTTTAGACAGGTCTAAAAAAATGCCAATACCATAATTGCCTCTTTCAATTGCATCATTGATTTTTTTTTTTTTCAATTAGGTCAAATATTGCCATATAGGTAGTGTGTTTCTTTCTGAAGCCATACTGAGATGGAATAATAATGTTGAACTTATCAAGGTAACTGGTAAGTCTGTTATAAACTACTCTTTCCAAAACCTTTGAAAGAGTAGGCAGAATGGATATTGGACGATAATTAGTCAAATCATTCTTATCACCTGATTTATAAATTGGTATAATTTGTGCAATTTTTGCTATTTGTGGCACTACTCTGGAGATTAGAGACAGATTGATGCAGTAGGTAATGGGTTCCAGTATTAAATTAATGATACTTTTCAAAATTTTGCTGTAAATTTCATCAGCTCCAGCAGAATTTGAGTTCTTCATGTCCTTGATGATTTTCCAGACTTCCTCACAATCAGTTGGCTTCAGGAAGAAAGAATTCCGGTAGTTTCCTGATAGATAGTGTTTGAAAGAGGCAGCCTGGGGTTGGTTAATTTTATTAGATAAAGTTTCTCCAGTAGAGACAAAATAATTATTAAATTTGTCAGTGAGAGTGGCATTACTGGTGAGATTACTGACTGCGTTATTGTTCGGAAGTGTGGGGGCTTTTTGGTCCCTATTTAGAACCTTATTTAGTATTCTCCAGGATTTCTTGGAATCACCCTGTGATGCATTTATAAGTTCTGCATAGTAATTACTCTTACTCTAATAATATGTGTTAATTTATTTCTATAATTAGTATACACATTTTTATTGTTAATATTTGGATATTTTTATGTAGCATTTATATAATTTATTTTTGTACTTAATAGATTTTAGTATGCCCTTAGAAAGTCATGGATGTTGAATAGTACGATTACATGTGATAGTCTTGACAGGAATTGTCCTCTGGATGGATTCTGTTATTTCCTTGGTCAAGGCATTAAACGCAGCATCAGCATCACTACAATTGTAGATTCTATCCCATGCCTTGACATGCAAGTCCTCACTCAGTCATTGTAAGGTTTCTTCATTAAGTATTTTTATTTTTAGTTTATGTCGCGAGATTGAGGGCCTAACGGCAAGGTCAAGAAACAGAACAATGGGGAAGTGATCTGAAATCTCGGAGAGCACGACTCCAGATACCAGTGTGGAATTGCAAATGTTAGTAATGATATTATCAATAATGGACTTGGTGGAGTGAGTGATTGTAGTATAGGTATTAATGGTAGAGAAGAAGGAAGAGGAGTGTAGTGTATTCATAAAGTCATTTTTAGCTGCATCATCCCTGGAGAGGTCAGTGTTGAAGTCTCCAAGGAGAATACAACTTTTATTTTTGTTGTTGATTGAGAATAAAATTTCTTCCAGTTTGGTTGTGAAAATATTAAGGTCGGTGTCTGGGGAGTGATAAATCACACCTACAATTAAATTTTTCCCATTTTTGACATGAATATCAACAAAAAGAGTCAATATGACAGTCTTCCATAACATCATCATAAACACTGACATCATGTCTACAAGAGCTATACAGACAGAAACCACCACCAGATCTGCCACATCTGTTCTTCGTGAACAGTTTATAACTATCAAGGTTTAAGATGTCTATGTATGACTTATCGTTCAGCCAAGTTTCACTACAACCGATTACATCAAAGCTGCAGCCTGTACTGGTAAGTAAAGTAGGTAGATCATGATGATGTTTATTCAAGCTCCTGATGTTTAAATGCATGAAAAAATAATTGTATTGGTTTTTAAAAGATGTTAATTGCTCAGGAATATACTGATCACAGCTTATATTCCTATTATAGTCCATAAATTGTGTCACATCCACTCTTCTTCATTAGACTGATTGAAGATCATTATGCACAATAGTTGATAAAATTTACTGGGATCACACAGCAACAATACACACTTAGAGACATAGACAAACCCTCATCCATACGGAAGACGGTCAGACAAACACACACACAATCACACACACACACACTCAAATACACAAAGATACATTGTCAGCACAACAGTCCATTAGTCCGACAGCACACAGATACTGGCCTCGTCGCACCAGGTAGCAGACCTACCCAGTCAAACAAGCAGAATTTAGGCCCTTTCCCAAACCAAAATGAAAATATGGATAAGAGGGAGAGATAGAAGGAAGATGGAAAGTGAGTAAAAAAGAAAGTAAATCATTCACCGTGTTTCAAGTTCATCAGTTGTCATGGCAGCGGGGACGTGTTGATGACATCATCATCACGCGTCTGTGTTTACACTGCTAGTGAGACAGCGTGCGAAAGTCCCGGTGACTCCTTTTGAGGTTCAGCAGTGATGTTTTGGTCGCCTCCAGTTAGCCAATATGTGAGTTGAGGATTCCTATACAATTTCCCATCGATGTAAAGTTTATCAGTGAACAGACGAGCGTTCCTTTTACCGTTTCTTGCCTCCATCATGACTGGGTAGAGCAGCCTCCGTTTGTTCATGATCTCAGGTGGAAACTGATCGTTGATGGAGTAGTTGGTACCTTTTAGCCCTTTACCCTTGGACATGACGGCAGCTTTCATCTTGGAATCGGTGGTTTTGGCCACAATAGGATGGGGCCTTCTCTGTTAATCGGCTTTGGTCCTTCTGAGGCGATGCACTCTGGAGAAGCGAATAGCCCTGGCCTCCTCCGGCTTCAATTTCAACTCGATTAGGAATGACTTTTACTTCTGGAAGTCCAAGTACAGTATAATGATATTATCCCTCATGCTCTGACACTGCAGGTCAAGTATGTTTTTGCCATGTTAAATTTATCTTTTTGGAGTTGGGCTGTCAGACGTTTGAGGTTGTTTACTTCAAACCTGAGTGACGCATTATCAGCCTTTAGCACCTCGATCAGTGAGCTGTTGAATTCCACAGCTTGCTTTAGTTCATTAATATCAGTTGTCAGCTGATCGAGTAAGTCGAGCTTATTAAGTTGGTGTTTAATAGACATTAGGGATTCACTAATGTCACAGGGTGAAGTATCGTCCACTTCGCTTGAGCTTGGTTTAGTCCGGGTGGGTTTGGACGCTGGTTTGCTGCCATGCATGACGTTGTTGTAATATTGTGTGACAATGTAGGATTGCAAATCCTCTATCGGCTCATCCACAGGCGAATCCAGTTTGTTATAAGTTAGTTGTTCACTTCTCCGACTAAGTTTTATGGCACAATTTGGGAGTTTTTGGCAAAGAGGTCAGCTCAGCGCTGCTCAGCACTTCCTGCAGTTGGCCATCTTGGTCCAAACAAAACAAAGGCCTACGAGTTTCTGTGTTGAACTAAGGCGTTAGAAATCTCTGATTAGACTTTTTCTTTTTTAAAGGGGCCACCATGTCTAGAGTCTGATGCAGAGAAGCTGTAACACTATCTACCATGCTATTAATTACTGAAGGAGCAAGCTCTCCATAGCTTGTCTCTGTTGTGTTGGCACATGGCATAGAGGAAACAATGCATAAATTTGGTAACAGCATCATCTGAGAGGCATCTACTGGAGTAATATTTTTCTTTAGGAGCCAAATAGTCAGAAATAGTAAAATCAAAGGTTAACAGACAATGGTCTGAGAGTACAGGGTTATGAAGAGACACTACCAGATTTTCTATTTCTATGCCATATGTCAGCACAAAGTCCAATGTGTGGTGGAGGTAATGGGTAGAATTTCCTACTTTCTGAGAAAACCTCACTGAGTGTAATTGAATTATTGAATTAAATGCCACATTAATATTAATTATTGAATTAAATGCCATATTAAGGCAATCACTATCAACATCTACATGTATATTAAAGTCCCCTACTATAACTAGAAAAGCACTCGGAGAGCGCAGACCTCCGCCAAGCGCCACAGTTCCCCCCATACAGTGTTTGTGTGTACGTTTTCAATTCCTTGACCATGAAAACATATGACTAGCAATTGGATTCACAATGATAGGATTAGTGGTTCAGTAGTTACTGACGAAAATGGCATTTTCCGTAATGGCGGTTTAGCACCACAGTTCCCCCCATACAGTGTTTGTGTGTACGTTTTCAGATTCCTTGACCATGAAAACATATGACTAGCAATTGGATTCACAATGATAGAATTAGTGGTTTAGTAGTTATTCATGAAAATGGCATTTTGCGTAATGGCGGTTTTCTTGTGGACGGTGATCCAGATCACCACCAAAATCTAATCATCTGTAGGATACCCGATTTCTGACAATCTGTGAAAATTTCATGAAAATCCGTCCATAACTTTTTGAGTTATCTTGCTAACAGACAGACAGACAGACAGACAGACAAACCAACGCCGATGAAAACATAACCTTCTTGGCGGAGGTAATTATCTGATTTCAGCACTAAATCTGCTAAGAATTCCGCAAATTCAGATAAAAACTCTGAGTAGGCTGAGGGAGGACGATAAACTATGGCAAATAAAATTAGGTTTAACCTAAAACTGCTAAAAGGCCCAATACTGAGGACCAGGCCCTCAAAGGAATTATAACATGTTTTTTGCTTTACATTAACTAGTAATTTGGAATGTTAAATTGTTGCTACTCCTCCTCCACGACCAGAACTTCTGGGATTTTGATAGTTTAAAGAACCAGAGGAAGTTGATTCATTTAAACCAACATAATCCTCTTGCCCTAACCAAGTCTCTGTAAGGGATATTAAATCAATCTGATGATCAATTTACAGATCATAGACTAGCAGAGACTTGGGAGTTAGAGACCTAATATTTAACAAACCACATTTAATTTTTAAATTATGAGGTGGAACAGAGGCCAAGTCATTAAATTTAGAGGCTTCATGTTTAATTTGAGTTTTACCAACTTTTTGTTTAATCACTTTGGGTGGCTTATACAATATATTTTTATTTACTTTGGAGGGAGCAGACAATGATTCTCTGATGGGGAAGACAGGGGCTAAGTTGAGGGGTGGCAGATGAAGAGAAGCTGCAGAGAGGCATCTAAGACTGCGATTCTGCTTCCTGGTCCCAGCTCTGAGTTGTCAAGGTTTTGGAAATTTGGGTAAAAATTATGCCAGATTGTTGGATAAAAGAGATGCACCATCCAAAGTGGGATGGACGCTGTCTCATCTAATAAGGACCAGGTTTTCCCCAAAATGAATTCCATTTGTCTATGTAGGCCACATTGTTTGCAGGACACCATACAGACAGCCAGCGGTTGAAGGATGACATGCGGCTAAACATGTCATCACTGGTCAGATTGGGGAGGGGCCCAGTGAATACAACAGAGGCAGACATCGTTTTTGGCAAAGATACACACCGATTCCACACTAAATTTTGTGACTTCGACTGTCGGAGTCGGATGTCGTTAATTCCGGCATAGATAACAGTTGTGGAGTATTTACAGTTACTTTTAGCCATCTGTTATGTCCATAACTCGGGCATTCAAGGAAGAGGCTGAAGGATATAGTTGAACATACTTGACTGTAGGAACGACAACAATACAGGTGCTCTGTACCAGGCAAAGGGTCGATGGCAAAAGAGACCATGCACTTCCGGCTTGGCCCTTTATACCCCTGGTGACGGAGGAACCCGAAAGGCAAGCCATCACCCCCACTACACCCAGGCGCCATATTGGTACACCACATCCCCCCCCCCCCGTAGAAAAATGCCAAACACACCAATTAGGCCCTCCCAAATTTAGACCCGACTCATGCACTAATAGCACTTATGCACAACATATACAGTATATACTAACACAAACCTATCCATTCACAAAACATAAACTAGAGAGGGCCAGGTAGACTGCTGACCCATCTTGACAAGACTAGACGGGTTGGTTATTCTGCCAGTTATTCTGCCGTCTTTGAAATAAATGAGTCCATAAAACAAAATGGCGTGTTCCTAAAACTAAAACAATCCCATAACATATTTATAAACACAAACAGAACTCAACAGTTAATATGTACATTCCATATTTGTTGCCAGCCCCCCACCCCACAACCTGGGCGATTCACATAAACAACACACTATGAACAATAACATAACCAGTGCTGTTTATATATATACACACAAAGGGCAAAGTGCAGCGGGTACATATTACCATTGTGACTTTAGGGTAAAATGGCATACTGGCAACACCACCACACCATGCCAATACCCCCCCCCCCCCACAGTCACCTCATAGTCCCAGTGGGAGACCCACCCCTAGGATTTCCATCAGGCGGATCCCTCCCAGAGTGCTTTTGCCTCTTCTCCTCTGGGGACAAGCCACGACGGTGTCTCTTTTCATCCACCCGCCACAGCTCGTTAGGGTGTCTCCACGATTCATCAGACAGCCTCAGGTAGCCATCCTCCCGGGCAGCCTTCACCTGCAGCCGCCCCAGGTATTCTCGTCGCTTCCTTTTCACATGCATGCCCCTCACCCGAGCCTCCACCCTGGGCAGGACCTCTTCACTGACGTGCAGGGGAGCTCGATTGGGCTTCCAATGACCAACATGTTGTAGCCGGGCTCCTGCCCTGGGTGGAACCTCATCACCGACCCGCTCCGAAGTTCTTCTTGGTCTCCGGTGTCGTTGGCTGATGTGTCGTGAAATCACGCCAGTCGGTCTCACCCCGCTCTCTTTCATTTCCAATGCTGGCACAGCCCCCGCAGCTCCTCGCTTCACGGTATCACCAGGACATGCTCCGGAAGTCGAGGAAGCTGGTGTCTTGGCTCCTTCAGCCATCCTGGGCGTGCCGCTGTGCCGTCCAGTTCCCACATCCAGGGCAACTTGGACCCTGGCATTGGAACCTTCCCAAGATGGCGCTCCACGATGTCGGTCCTGCACACCTCCCAAAATACCAGGCCAGTCGCTGTCCCAAACCATGTTGTCCTCCACATGTGGGGCGGGTTGGTCCCACAATCCGCAGTCCAACCACTCCTCTCCGATGCTGTTGGCGATCGTGAACCCCAGGCCATAGAACATATCACACCCCATGATGTTGGACCTAGTGGCAGTCACCACAAAATGGACGCTCGCCATCATTGCCAACTTGTATTTCGCTGTTAACTCCAGTGAACCCACAATGGCCAACTTGATTCCTCCGTAGCCAAAGTAGGGCGTCAACAAGTCGCTCATGCGGTGAAGTGGGAACAAAATCCTCACTGTGGACCAGTTTAGTACTGAAGCTACTGCTACCGCGTCTACCATTAGCAGTACTTCCACGTCGTCTAGTAAAACATTGCAGTAAATTCGTCCATCAGTGCTGGGAGAGACGGTATGAATAACCGTAGGAGTCGCTGCGGGGAAGTCCATCCTCTGTCTTCGGTCCTCTCGCTCAAAATTCTTGCAGGCCCTGGCGAAATGGTGCAGCAGACCACATTTTTCACAGTGCTTGCCCTTCGCCGGACACTCTCTTGCCTTGTAACGGTGCCTAGTGGACCCGCAGCCATAACACCTTGGCGTACCTGGGGCAGACCTAATTCTTACAGCGACAGCGTATTCCTCTTCATTCATGCGGTCTTCACTGTCTGAATCCACAGCCACTGCCTTCAAACATGGTTTCTCGCGCCCCGATGTGCTTCTCTCACCGAGGTCTTTGGATAATTTCTCCACTGCTTCGAACTGCTGCGCTTTGAACTGCTGCGCTAACTCAAGAGCTGTGGCCAATGTCAGTTCACCCGGGTATCAGGATCCTTGATCTTGTTGCCAAACAAAGAGTGTGCTCCGCTAGTTGATCAGGGACCATCTCTTCCTCCAGGGCTCCAAATTGGCACTCCCCCGCCAGCTGCCGTAGATATGCAACATAGTGTTGCACTGACTCTCCTGCCCGCTGGTGGCGCTGCTGAAGCTGAATCCTCCGGACTATGACATTTTCCGGAACGCAAAAATAGCACACCATTAGCCTGACCACGTCTTCAAAGGTATCCGTTCCTCCTAAAGTACCGAGGATCCTTTGACCCTCCATGCCAAGATTATGGACTAATATAGCCCTTGCACACAGTTTCTCGAGCTCACCAAGGTTAAGGGCCACCAGATAGTTCTGGAAAGCCGCAAACCACCTATCCCAGGGGACAGGTGGATCGCCCAGAACATCCAAAAACGGCCGAAATGTGGTGGCAGCTCTCTCCGTACCTTTTTTCTCCTCATCGCCAGATGTTATGTCCATAACTTGGGCATTCAAGGAAGAGGCTGAAGGATATAGTTGAATGTACTTTATTATAAGAACCACAACAACACAGGTGCGCCGTACTAGGCAAAGGGTCGATGACAAAAGAGATTGTGCTCTCCCAGCCTGGCCCTTTATACCCCTGGTGATGGCAGAACCGGTAAGGCGGGCTGTCACCCCCACTACACCCAGGCGCCATATTGGTACACCACACCAGCATTTTCAAATTTGACTTGATGTCACCTGCTCTGGCCCCGGGAATGCGTTTGACTATGGCCGCTGGAGTCTCTAGGTTCATGTTTCTGACTATAGAGTCGCCAATGATCAGAGTTTTTCCTCAGCGGGTGTGTCGCTGAGCAGGGAAAAGCGATTAGAAACATGTACAGGTTGGTGGTGAACCAGGGGCTTGCGACTATGCTTCCTTCCCACTGTCACCCACCAATTCTCTCCTGGCTGCTCAGGAGAGGTGGAAGCCAGGGGACGGCTAGCAGGCCCTATGCTCGGGTGCTCCGCTGCAGCTAAGGGGAGTCCGTCATAATTAATTGGCGCACACAGTGTTTCAATGCAGCGGAGCCGGGATTCCAAATCACATAACCTCACCTTGAGCGCCTCAAAAAGACAACATTTATTACATTTACCATTAACACTAAAAGAGGCAGAGGTGTATCTAAACATCTGACACAGAGAGCACACCAGAGGAGAAGGGGAAGGAGAGCTAGTAGCCATAGCTAGAGGCTAACCCGAAGCTAACACAAACACCAATGAAAGGTGAACATAAGGCTAAAGAGGGTGATTAGGTGACACTGAGTGTACACACAGGTGCAAGAGGCTTGTTAAACAGAAGTGAGAAGTGATGGTAGATGGGAAAAAAAGCGATTAAAATACAATTAAAGGCAATAATCCTCAGGAGAGTGAGGAGAGCTAACCACAGAGCAAACCACACCGACAGCCAGCAACACAGGAAGTGATGATATGTTACCACAGGAAGCAAATGTGAAGTTTGGCTGATTGTATATTTTTTATGAAAGGTCTGATTTTGTAATTCTTTTGTAACCTTTATCCTCACTGAGAGTTTGTATGTTGTTCTATTAAATTAAAAAAAAAATGCTCATGACCCTTCCGCTTTATATTGCGCGAATCAGCGTTGAGTGGGTAGTGTCGAGCGTAACATCACTACCCCTATGATTTGGGACACCCCTTCATGGCTGCATATGGCCAAAGTGGCTGTGGAGTGTAGCTGGCTTACCGGCCACTGCTGAAATTCATCGGCCATTGGCTGGTGTTAATGTCAAGCCCCCCCCCCCCCCCCCCATATATATATCAGAGGTTTCGTTCACTGAAAACTGTCCTTCCACAGAATTTTTCCAGCAATGACTACAGCCCCCCGCGACCCGAAAAGGATTAATAGATGGATAGATAGATGTACTAGATAGATGTACTTTACAATTTGATTTGTAATTTCCCAATTTGATCCCAAATTGGGAAATTACAGTTTTTAATTAATTAAGCGGAAGAAGATGGATGGATGGACTACAAATTCTGAAAACTGTCTATCATTTGACGGATTATATGGAGGGTGATCTAATTAAAGTCAATTAAAATGATAGATAACTGACTGACAGAATTTTTACAAGCCTGTCTGAGAAAATGACAAAAGATGATAAAAGTGTAGTACAACCTGTGATATAGAGTATTGGCCTTTTTCAGATTTTCAACTCAAATGCAATTCTGACAGTCAGTCCCCAGATGGCAGTCTTTATTAGATGTTTCATAACATTGTGTCACCCGTGAAGCAATTGTCTCAAAGTTGCTCATTGTTTCATGAGGCCTCGGTTTTAACATCACGACCTGTAACCAATGCCATCATTGTGTTTTGCAACAATAAGGTTGCGAAGGTCTAAAGCATAGGTGTCAAACTCATTCCACGGAGGGCCAAGACCCTGCAGGTTTTACATCCACCCAGTGCCTTCAATAGGTGATTTCACTGAATTTCTTCCCACTGTTTGCTGATCAGTGAAAACACCTGCTGAAGACACTGGATGGAAGTAAACATGCAGGATCTTGGCCCTCCATGGAATGAGTTTGACACCCCTGGTCTAAAGAAAGCGCTTTGCTTCTACCCATCATGAGTTCTTTGTGGTGTGACAATCTGATATTCACAGACCTTTTTAAAGGCTTTTAGTCAGGACTTAACCAGCTGAAATTAATTTGCACTGATGGAGGATGGCTTCCTAAATTCTGATGGATGTCAGCTGATTTCTTGGCTTTCTATGACTTTTCGCTTCTCTTTTTCTTCGTGTTCAATACTTATTCCCTGTATCATTCCACTGTATTAAATGCAACTTGTTTTGTGAAGACAGTTTCCTTGATTTCTTTGTATGTGTGGATTACTTGGGTTGTTACTGATATCTGGTGAAAATCTCGGGTCAATGGCTCCATCAGAAATACGTTTAATGAGAAAAATGTTGATGTGTTCAATACTTATTTTCCCCCGTGTTATGTACAATTATATCCAGGGCGAGGTAGGTTTGGATAGCTTTTTTCCCATTAATAAATGAAATCATTTAAAAACTGCATTTTGTATTTACTCAGGTCAACATTGTCTAATAAAAATTTGTTTGATGATCTAAAACATTTAAGCAGTGTTTCCTCTGGCTTAGTGCGCACCTTAGTGCGGTGGCAACATTTTTTTTTGGGGGGGGGCAGAAAACACATGACACGATTGTAACCGGAAATGTTAATTTTACACTATTTTTTTTTTTAATTTTGCACAGTAACAATGCATAATGGGACTTACCATTTGAAGTATTTTACTACCAAGGCTTGAATGTTGGCTTATTGGGCCAGTTAGGGTCCCACCCAGATGTCCTGTGCTTGGACTTTTTACTGGTGTCATCCTTCTCTCCTCCCTATGCTCTCACTTCTCCTGGACCCTGTGCCTGAACACTTTCCTCTCCTTGACTCCTCTCTTCTGTCTCATCTTTCCCTCTCTGAGCCCTTCCTAATTCAGGCACTCTGTCTATAGTGGTATAGAAACAGGCTAGAAAATACCAAGTGCTATGTTTTGTCCTGCAGGATTTTTTTTTTTCATGGTTTACATACATAACCAAAATGTGTATTTGTTTGTATTTTTACTCTGGTGTTTCTTTTTTTCCATTGACAGAGAGTAGGAAAGGGAAGGGAAAAAACATTAATAGTAATTTACTCATGCATACTTAAATAATATGATCAGAGGTGGGTATAGTAGCCAGAAATTCTACTCATGTAAAAGCAGTGCTTTGAAATTAATAATTAAAAGTAGACAACCAAAAATTTCTAGTTGAGTTAAGGGTACAAAGAGCACCCACTTAAAAACTTGAGTAATGACTTCAGTCTTGAAGGTCTGAGGTTTTTCTCCATAATTTATAACAATTTTCTTATAGTTTTCCACTTTTCTCTGTAAATTTATCTAAATTTGCAACCATTTTCCTCAAATTTGTAATTTTCTCTTGTAAAATTATGACTTTTCTTGTACATTTGAGACTATTATAAATTTGTGGATTATTTTATGGTTAATGTTTATCTTTTTGTAATCCAATCCAACTTTATTTATAAAGCTCTTTAAAAACGATAGTTGACACAAAGTGCTGTACATCAATGATAAATAAAATATAAAATCAATAAAATACAGCTAAAGTACAAAACAGCACAAACAGAACAACAGTCATACAATAGAGACAATAAGAACAAATAAAATCAGTGTCTCAAACTGGGTCAAAAGCCAGAGAATAAAAATGAGTTTTAAGAGGAGTTTTAAAACTGGACAGTGAAGAGGCCTGTCTAATGGACAAAGGCAGATTATTATAAAATTGCTGGGATTTTTAAATAAATCTGAAACAGAATGTGGCAAATTTTTTACTTTTTCCTCATACAATTTAAACTTTTGATCATAATTTTGTAGAACCAGAACAGAACAATAACTCTGAATTCAAAGAAATATAATTATTAAAATTGTATTTAAAGAAATAAATTAACTTAAATGACCAAATATGCAGTTATTTCTCTTATAATATTTCTGTGTATTTGTAGTTTTTTAGAAATCTCCTCACCAACCCGACAGCAGGAAAAACCTCCCTTATTTTGAAATCCAAATCTTGGCACGTTTAGTTTGAAGGCTGCTGACGGATTCAAGTCACTGACTTGGTGAATTTCGGCCATCTTAACTTGCCAGGTACATAATAATGAACATAAATTATTAGTTTAATATTGCAGTAGCTGGTGAAGTAAATCCTCAGCGATTCATCAGCCACTCTTGCCTTTCCCTGCAATGAAGCCTAACCAGACCTGTTAGCTCGGCGACCCCTCATTGTTGTTCCAGTTACCAGCGGGTTAAAACCCACCATCCACTGCTTATCTCTTGTACTTTTTTTTCCACATTTAAAGTACTTTAATAAGCTCATGTTTCTCTCGGACAGCAACGCTAGAGAGACATGCTCTGCCTGCAGAAACAGTCACACGGGCGCCAGGCGGGCGGGGCGCTTCCACGTGGATGACAGTTACGCGCGTTGTTCGTGTGTGCGCTTGCGGAGAATTTCTTTCGCATTTAATTTTTCTTAAATTAATATAGGCGCGGCGGCATACTTCCTTAGGGAGGTGGGCCGCCACACAGTAATGTTACCAGAGGAAACCCTGTTAAAGTGTGACAAATATGAAAAAAACATAAGAAATCAGGAAGGGGCACATACTTATTCACAGCACTGAAGAAGCTTAAAAGAAATAAAATGAAAATTCACATGAAAAGGTTGAGAATTTACAAGAGAAAAATCAAATTTATCATTTTTATAATTTTATGTTTACAAGAAAAAAGTTGCAATTTTGCAAAAAATTCCAAAATTTGAGAAAAAAAAATAGCAATTTATTTTGAGAAAAAGTTGAAAGTTTATAGAAAGAAGTTGAAAATTTACAGAAAAAATGTAAATCTGAGGAAAAAATTGCAAATTTACAAGAAAAAAATTTGCAAAATTAAGAAAAAGTTTGTAAATTTAAAAAAAAAGTTGCAAATTTGTGAGAAAAAAAACTTGCAAATTTACAAGAGAGAAGTTGAAAATTTACAGGGGGTAAAAAAAGCAATTTTTTTTTTTTTTAGAAAATAGGTGCAAATCTACGAGGAAAAAATGTAAATTTATAAGATTTATATTTTTGCTCAACATGGCAGCTTAACATTGGGGATGATTTTGGCTGATTTTGCTCACAAGGGGGACGGCATCAATCGCCTGCTGAGTCAGGAAGTAGCCACCGACAGTTACTGCAGTTAACAGTGGGTCGAACACAGCTGAAGCGGTTATCAGGGCCTAGAGTAACTGCTGGAATCGCTCTTGTCCAATCAGACTGCTCGGTCAGCACTAAAGCGCTGGATAATTTCATAAGACAGAGCTCGGCAGCTTTTTGCAGACACAGAAGAATGCCGTTCCGTCTTTTTCACAACCTGGCTGCCTGGCATGCGTGTACTCGATGCCCGTCTGGCATTCGCTGTGTCAACAGGCATGGGAAAAGTTAATCAGCAGCTTGGCACTCCCACTCCTTCCATGCCACCCCCCCCTTTTTTTTTTTAAAGAGAGGGCTTACCTTTAACCCTCTTCTCCACCTTCACCGCAGATTCCTGGGAAGAAACAAAGTGTTTTATTTCAGATAGGCGCTTATTTGATGTTATTATAGGGCTGTTTGGCCCTCGCTGACCTTGCACCTGCCATGTCATCAGCAAGCAAACCAGCAGGACATTCCTCTCCACTTTCACTCTGAGCCGAGAGGAAGCGCCGCTGCCAGGCGGGCATTGAGATGGAGCTGCAGCGCCCTCTGGTGGTGATGCTGCAGCTCAGGGACGTGCACAGACATTATTGAGGGGCTG
Organism: Pholidichthys leucotaenia; assembly: GCA_020510985.1. NCBI lineage: Eukaryota > Metazoa > Chordata > Actinopteri > Cichliformes > Pholidichthyidae > Pholidichthys > Pholidichthys leucotaenia. The sequence goes on along the minus strand of CM035836.1, from coordinate 121,619,061 downwards.
TTGCTCTCGCCTGAAAAATGCTGACAAGCTAGAGTTGGAAGAAAAAACAAAAGATGTGAATTTATGACAGAAAATCGCAAATTCAAGAAAAAAAAAAGTAAATACGTGAGTGAAAAAAGCCCCAAAAAAGTCACAAAGTCGCAAAATATTGTGGAAAATTACAAGAAAAGTGAAGAGATAACAAAAATGATCTCAATCATGCCAAAAAGAAACAATGAAAATGTTCCACATTCACACAAAAATTCAAAGTTAACGAGAAAAAACAGTTTGCTAGAATATGCGTATTTCATAGAAAAAAAAAATCACATTTTTTTTAATGAAAATGTTCTAGTGTAAAAATAAGAATAAAGTCTCAAGAAAAATTTTACTTGTATAAAGTGACACAGTGACTGAATAACATCAAGTTATTTTTTAACCTCTGTAGGGGCAGCTCAGATGAAGAAGGCAGATGAACTATTGCCCAAGCAAAAATAACCCATACCTGTGCACATCCCTGCTGCAGATTACAGCTAATTAGACAGAATAGTGAAATCTTAAGGCCTGTAGGAATTTGGTGGTACTAGTTTTGCCTCTGTAAATGTCACATCGTTGTGTTTGTTATTAGGAAATAGCATTTTAACAAAGCACACTCTTTTTTGCTCTTTTACAGGCTTGCTGTACAGGAAAGAAATGTCACTGCACTGGAGAAAAAGGAGAAAAGGTAAACACACAGGGTGCAGTATTCACTTTATGCATACCTGGCAACACAATACCCACCCATTTCACCATGAGCTGGCAACTCACAAACAGGTCGATTGGCTGTGCAGGTAAACTAGCTAGTTGTTAAATATTCTAGTTTTTGGTTTTAAGTTCATAATTAAGTGTTTGCCTGATATTCAAAAATATAACTAACAGCCGAAATTGTCTGCTAATAGTATACATTGGCAAATAAAGGCTAGCTGTCAGAAAATGCTGGTAGCTGACACAACTACACAATAATCATAAATAGAGAGATGGGTTCGATCCCAGCCCCCAACCAACAGTGATCTGAGTGGAGTTTGCATGTTCTCCCCGTGTCTGCGTGGGTTTACTCCGGGATTTCTCCGGTTTCCTCCCACATGCCAAAAACATGCAAGTTAGGTTAACTGGCATCAAACTGGGGATTTTAAATTGTCCTTAGGTACGACTGTGAGAGTGAATGGTTGTCTGTCTCTCTGTGTTGGCCCTGCGATGGATTGGCGATCTGTCCAGGGTGGACCCTGCCTCTCGCCCAAAGATGCTGGGATAGGCTCCAGCCCCCCCGCGACCCAAAAAGGATTAAGCGGAAGAAGATGGATGGATGAGCTGCTAGTGTCTCGCTGTAAAAAGGGGTGTGGACTTGTGACTGGAGGGTTGCTGGTTCCATCCCTGGACTGGCAGGATCAGATCTGGGTGGGACAGATGACAAAGCAGTGTTTGCCCCATCCTCATTAACTCCACTGTGGTGCCCTTAACCCGAGCTGCTCAGTCTGGGGCTGTACTAGGCTCTTTCCAGCTGTGGATGTGTGAATGTCATCAGGGTGTCCTTGAAAAGAGAGGTTGCCTCTAGATGGAACTCCCTGAATAAATAAAGTGTAATTTTTTTTTACGTGTCAGTCAATGTTGCCAGATCTAGCAAGAACATGCACACACACACACACACACACACACACACTTATTTGCATAGGCAAGAGTAAATTGACAGTAAATGCAGGTCAGGTGTAGTTGTGTGTGTGTGGGGGGGGGGGGCATGCTGGCTTGGGCAGGTGTGGTAACCAAGGAAAAGAGGTTGTGGATGGATCCTGGAAAATGACAAACTATCGTGTTCATGTTTCACTTTATTGTAGAGCTGGGGGAGAATCAGGACTGGTTCATATTAGCAGTGAGCCAATACAACTTTTTCAGTTCTGATACTGATACTATGACTTTGAGTATTGGCCGATACTGATCCAAACCCGATACCATCTCTTTTATTTAAAACAAAAAAGTACAGAACATACATTAGTAATGACTGGTTGCATTTTGCACGCGTATGAAAATATTACAAATTTGACTCCGTTTAGCAGCACTGCTTCTTTTTGAATTTTAAACTTTGCAACATTGGCAGCATTTCACTGGTTAGGACCACGTAAACATGCATTCTGACGTTTTAAGTGCAAGTTTATGCAAAACTTTGAAGCTGAGTATTAAGTCAGGGGTGTCCAATCATGTGCCATGAAGGGCCAAGACCTTGCAGGATTTACCTCCAACCAGTGTCTTCAACAGCAGATTCCACTGAACTTCTCCCCACTGATTGCTGATAAGTGAAAACACCTGCTGAAGAGACTGTGTAGAAGAGAAAACCTGCAGGGTCTTGGCCCTCCATGGCACTTGATTGGACACCCCTGATTTAAGCAAACATTCAGATGAAATTCAAAGTGCCACTTTATGCATGAGGTAAAAAAATGCCGTCGATCTGAAAATAAAGGAAGTAACCCTTTAAGTTGTATTTTTTGTCATCCATTATTATTATTATCATAAGTATTCTCCTGGTCCTCTGTTTATTTAGTAGTGTTTCTGCTATTATTCTCTGTCCATTCAGAGTTTTTAGGTTTGCCCTTATTTTGAAGTCATACCTATTCCATTTCCTGTAGCCTTGTTGTTGTTGTCGTCCTGCTTCCAGTTCACTGTTATGATTTGCTATTTATGTTTTTGTAACCTAACGCTCATCAGCTGTTCCTCGTTCTCTGCCGAAAGATAAACCCATGTTAACTATGAATGAATGAATGAATGAATGAATGAATCTTTATTTCGGATAGTACAGGTTAAAAGAAACTGAATAATATAACAAAGGGGGAAAGAAAATCCAACAAGGTCAAATTAGACAATAACTCCTCTGATTATACAATTCAACGTAAGTTATCCGAAATGGGTGATGGCTGAAGCCGCAGCTTATATCGCCCACCCATATTCCATCCAAGAATTCAAAAGAGAAAAAAAGAAAAAAAAACAAGACAAGAGCGATTACAGTTCAAAAACAAAGCTAAGACAAAATGTGACAGAAAAAAAACTAAGCTACAACACAACACAGGCTGGATATGACAATCCTTATGTGAGTTTACATGTCATCTTGTATATATGTTTGGAGTATTTCTTCCTTTAGTTTTTGTTTAAATTGTCCAAGCGTTGTACATGATTTTAATTCAGGTCCAAAATCGTTCCATAATCTGACTCCTTGCACTGAAACACAGTGTTGCTTGGTGGTAGTTCTCACTGAAGGTTTTTGAAATATACATGTTCCTCTGAAATGATATTGTTTCTCCCTTATTTGGAACAACTTTTGGATATTTGCGGGCAGTGATAGATTCTTCACTTTAAACATTATTATTGCAGTTTTAAAGTCAACCAGATCTTTCAACTTGAGAGCTTTTAATTTAAGAAAAAGTGGGTTTGTTGGTTCCCTGTAAGCTGCTTTGTTGATTATTCTAATAGCTCTCTTCTGAAGCATAAAGACTGGATATATGTTTGTTTTATATGTATTTCCCCATACTTCATTACAATATGTCATGTATGGGAGTATTAATGAATGATACAAGGTATATAGTGTGGGTTGATTCAGCAAATATTTCACTCTGTGTAATATTGCAATTGATTTGGATATTTTACCTTTAATATAATTAATATGTGACTTCCAACACAGTTTATTATCAATTATTAATCCAAGAAATTTAGTTTCAGATACCCTTTCAATCTCTACACCATTTACACTGAGTTTAGATACTGAGTTGTTGTGATGGTTGTTAAAGACTATAAATTTTGTCTTACTTAAATTGAGCGTTAACTTGTTTGAATCAAACCACTTAAGCTTTCCTAATTCCTTTCCGAGTGTGTTCAGAAGTTGTTCCAGATTGCTTCCACTGCATAATAGATTAGTGTCATCGGCAAACAATATTAAGTCCATTTTTTCTAGGTCTTAGGTCTTCTTTCCTGTTGTTTTTCCACGTTCCTGTCTGGTTTGTAATTTAAGTTTCGTTCTTTTGTTTATGTTTCAATTTTAATGTCTTCCAGCCTCCGAGCTGGAAAAGCAGCAGCTGCAGATGTGCGACACACTTCCTTCTGCTTGGTTCTTGACAGAATTCAGCATACTCCTTTACCGTGGTACTTTTGCAAGTGTTTTATCAAGGTGTTGGTTTTAAAATTGTAAATGCTGGTCATCGTCATCATCATCATAGCAGTCTGTCGGGGGCGACAACCACCCTGCGAAACAGTTCCGTAATTTCACACAGCAAACATACCGAGGCGAGTCCCACAGACAGGCTCCAGTCACACGGGACATTCATTGCTTCTGTTTATGGAAGCCATGTGCAGCGTGGCTGAGAGCGGTGACCGCTTCTTCATTTTAATATTATTAATGTATCGAATCAGTAAATTACTTTTATTCCTTACCAATACCGATCCAGCCATTTTGCTTGGATCAAACCCAGTACTGATACTGCAGATCAGATCAGCTCATCCCTAGTTCATACAGGGAGTAAAGCAAGCCCAAATAAGCTGCTAAACTTTAGAAAACAACCTCCAAAACCCATGACTGACAATATTTGCAAGTGACTTTACAAAAAAAAACAAGCCCAGAGATGCTTAAAACTTGGCGACACTGGTATCACAATCACTACTGCAAGCCAAACAGAATGTAGGTTAAAAAATGTAGACAAAAGTTTTAAAAAGTTTGAGAAAGACTAGTTAAATTATTCCCTTTTTAACTTTCAACAGTTTAGACTCAAATCCTTAGCTGTTAAAAAGTATCTGTTAGCTAATTTGTTATAAAATAAATACACTGGGTTACAGATAAAAACTCAACTTTTGGTCAGTGATTTCAGATCTTGAATCTTTTTTTTACGTCAGAGTTGTGGATTACCAATACAGAATTGTTAGCGATGCGTGATTGAGATTGACTGCTGGAATGGTAGTTACTGAATATTTCGTCAAAGGCTGAGATAGAGGTAAGTTGAATATAAATGTAAGAAACTGTAAGGTGAGAGAAATAAGTAGCTGCTGAAAATTATTGTAAAATATAAGAGGTGATGGGGTTGTTGATTATATCACAAATAAGTGAATACAAAATTTTATTAAAATTCTGCACTTTATATACTGTATTTTATGCATATTAATTAGGGCTGTGCATCGATCAACATTTTTTAACTAATTAATTGCACCTTTTTATTTAGTTGATTGTGATTAATTGCTAAACTTGCATAAACTATTCATTGAAAAGGAAGCATACTTTAGCAACTTTTGCATTTTCATTCACTGAACATACCTGTGACTGTCGCATTCAACAACTAGAAAAGCACTCAGAGAGCACATACCTCTGCCAAGGCTCCTTCAGTCTCTCATGGATCACCTCCAAAATGTAATGGATTTGTGTGTAGGCCTAGAGCCACTTGTGGTGAAAATTGCATGAAAGTCTGTCCATTACCGGAGTGGTGGCTCAGTTGGTAGAGCATCCGCCCCACACCCGGGAGGCAGGGGTTCAATTCCTGGCCGGGTCATGCCAAAGACCATATAAAAGTGGAACTTCCTGCCATCCAGCTTGGTGCTCAGCAATAACGGAATGGAGGAGGGAAATCTGTGGCGGCGCCTTGCATGGCAGCGGCCCTCTGATTCTGCACTGGGGTGTGTGTGATTTGACACTGTAGATAGGTAAAGCACAATCTCGTTCTACTGTACATGATTGGTTGTACGGTTGAATGACAATAAGAGTGATTTAATTAAATTAGTTTTGGAGTATTGTGGGTGACACACTGTGAGAAGAGCCTTGGCTGAGGTATGCATTCCCAGATCATCACCAAAATGTAATGATCTGTTCCCCGTGCCATTACACACCTTTCCTGAAAATTTTGTCAAAATCCGTTCATAACTTTTTGAGTTATGTTGGTAACAGACAGACAGACAGACAGACAAACAAACGCCGGTAAAAACATTACCTCCTTGGCGGAGGTAAAAATACTGCTAGAGCAACACAAAACGTGAAAATCATCAATGAATATTAAGTGGGAAAATTTTACAATTTATGATAGCAATTTGTAATTGTTTTTCAGGTTGTTACAAAGAGGGAGTCTATTTCTCTGCAAAACTGTAATTTTTTTTTTTAAATATTGCTGTCATATGCCCTGTTTTATTTTGAAAGGGTCAATGAGGAAGTCATTGCTTCTACTTAAGGCAGCTTTCCTAATTATGTCAACCTTTAAAAGTACAAATGAATTATTTTTTCTCTGATTCCCAGAGCTCCTGACCTTAATGGTGAGTTAAAAGCTTTTATTTATGTTATATTGGAATAAACTCCACTCACTCTGATGGAAACTCTCCCTCTTTCCATGCATTGAGTGAACAGCCAAAATCAGTGGCGCTACGTCGTGTGTGTGTGTGTGCGCGTGTGTGTGCAGTGGGGTACAGGATGGTGAGTATCGAGGATCAGTTTAGTGTGGTGTAAATTTAAACGCTGAAAAAAGACCTACTCTTGTTTTAAGCTGAGCCAGCTGCTGAGACAAACCAGTCACCACTGCTGATACCACCTCAGTGAGAGATCTGACAGTGTCATTTTTTAATGTGTTAATTGGCCCACATTAATTGAAAAAGTTAATGCGTTATTTATCCCAGCTCTAATATTAATATTACTGATGCAGAATTCTGTTGATTTGCTCTAATTAAGGGCCAGTTGCACTAATGCGACTAATTTATTGTCTTTATTAAACAATGAAGGTTTGGAAATTACAGATAAATCTTATTATAATGTTGTTAACCGAATACCAGTGGATGATGGTTTTATTGACTTGTGGTTTTAAATTTTTAAGTAACTTAGAATGACTTCTGTTGGGATTTGCCATTATATAAATAAAAGATGATTTAATTTTATTTTTATTTAAACAGACCTGTGTAAACCAGCATTTAAACCATTAATAGCTGCCTGGGAAACATTTACATACACATTTCTTTGAACACTGTTGGCAGGTTGACTTTCTAACCATGGTTGTGTGTCTGTCTCTGTGTCTGTGTGCAGGGGGAGAGGGGTTTTCCAGGTCTCCGCGGACAACAAGGAGTCCCAGGATTCCCAGGACCAGAGGGACAGATCGGACCGAGAGGAGACAAGGTGGGCTGGGATCAGTACGAATGTTGAAGCAGATGATAGGAGAAGAGGGTAATGAAGGAACGCAAACATAAACTACAAAACTAGACAGGATTAACAATTCAGAATAGTCCAGGAACACAGTTAACAGTATAGAATAGTGGCATCTATACTATATTAATAGTGCAACTGGGCTCTGTGTCAGAGTGGAACATCAGTCAAAGGTTATTATATGTGCAGCATTCAAGCTTGCAGGTTCATGGGACTTAAAATTTGTATGATAATGTCAAAAAACTGAAAATTCTGTCTGTAATACACAATGATAATTCACTGTTCTGTGCTTTTTAGGCCTGTTTCTGTTTAGAGTAGGAGAAAGACCACTTTGTATGGAAAGCCATGTGGGTCAAAACTTACAAATTTAACATGTAAACAAAACACAGTGTAAAAATATGCAAACAATGCAAAGCATATAAATGTAAAAGCAATGTCTGAACAATGTGAAAACATGAAGATATTGCAAAAACAACTTGCAAAAGAATTTAACATGCAGGCAAAAAATATACAATGTAAAAAATAATGCTCAGTCAATGCACAATGTGAAAAAGACAACAACACAGAAAAGATGCAAAAAGCACAATGTATACCATGCAAACAATAAGCAATTGATGAACACAAACGTGAAGATATGCAGAGTGCATAACAGCGTGAAAGCAATGTGCAAATTGCGTAAACATTGGTCAACCAATGTGAAAAAATGTGCAAAATAGTGCAATGTATAAACAATATGTAAACAATGCACAAGTGATGTGCATGCAGTGTGAAAATGCACAGTGTAAATAATGCAAAACAGTACACAAACAACATTTAAAAAAATCCCAAATAATGTGTAAACAACGTGCAATTGCTTGATGCACGCCACTTTCACTTGTTTATGAGCCATTTGGCCAGTTGCCACAGTTTAAATGACTGATCATGAAAGTTCAGTTTCGGAACTTTATTGCTAAACCATTTTCTGAGGCAAGGGGTGCCCAACCATATTTAATGTAATGTACTTAACCCTCAGGACCGATGTGCACATTTTACGCTCTTTTCAGTCTTCATTTTTTGATAAGTTTGGCTGTGTTCTTGCACAGGGCATGAATTTTGGCAAGATTGTGTATTTTTATTTGATCTTATTATTTCCCACTCAGCTCCGACATTAAGTTTGTAATATACTGTGTACAAGCAGTTGTTCCACTCATACTGTTAAATGCAAAAAAATGTGGCACTGAAACCCATTTAAACTGGGTTTTTTTTTTTTTTAAATCTCACTGCCGTTAAAGCACAATATATGCATTACAGTGTATCTGGGTGTCAGTCTGGGCTTTTGCCTTGGAATTGATCATTTTTACTATTCTCCACCAGATGGAGCCATTTTTTTTACCATGTTTGGCATATGGAGAAGAAAACATGTTATTTCCACTAGATGGCACTGTCATAACCCCCCTTGCTGCTAACCATTGACGCATCAGGCTGTAATAATTCAGCACACAAAAAACCCACAGAATAATTAATTTTTTGCTGTTGTTTTTTCCATCTAAAAACATGGTGGCATCATGACAAAACCCTGCATTTAAAGGGTTAAAATTATTTTAAAAAATGAATGAATATTTGATATCAATAATTAGATCAGATGTAGGTAAAGATAATTAGCTCAATGAAAGTAGAATATAATATTAATGTATATATTTTTTTATAGCTACCTTATGGAAAGCACATTTTGTGTGACTGATGTTTGAAGGGTCCCTGAGGGTTTACGGAGATTATTTATATTTTACCACTGCTGAAAAATATTAACATTTTGTATTTGGGAGCTATTTCCTGCAGACTCTACCATACCATGTCAGACCAGGGCACACCTGCACAACAAGCAATCATGCTGTTTAATTAGCATCTTGATATGAGACATTTGTGTGGTGTGTGGATTACCTTGGGGAAGGAAAAGTGGCTTTTTTTAATCACTGCTGAGTCATTAAACACCACCTGTTTTTACTTTTATTTAAAAAAAAAAACAATACAAAAACAGAGCTCTAAAGTGCCTTTTTTCACTAGTGTTCAAGCAAATAGGTTCCAGAAATGCAGGATAATTGAAGTTAAGTAAGAATCTTTCTATGGAATGCAAAAAAGCCAACTGCTAGTCATCATTTATAAGTTTATTAAACCAATAATTGATTGTTTCTGCGTATATTTTACTATGATTGAATGGCTTCTGCTTTCTCACTAGTTGATAATTTTAGTTATATCTATAATCTATGAAAAATATTGATGTGGTTACTAGTTAAGTGCTTTGATTGGCCTTTGATATTAGAAAAAGAGCTATATACACACAGACCTGTATCATTGTCCTCATCCTTGTCATTGCTTCAGCTGGTTGAAGGTAAACTTAACGCCCACTTACTGTATTTTTTTTGATCATCAGTTCAGTCTACGAGATTAGTGTTTTAAGTTATCAAATAATGTTTTATCAACATTTAACACATGACGTGTATTACTGGTATTGTTGCTACAGGCGTTGTTGTACCGACACCAACTGCTGCCGAAGGCTTTTAACCTCTCGTGTTTGACCAGATGTGATAAAAACCATATATTGATGCCCTCTTTGTGTGGTTCTCTTTCTCAGGGAAGTGACGGACCTCAAGGGCCAGTTGGTCCAAAAGGAATTAGAGTAAGTCAAGTGCTTTTCTGTTTAACACAGCAGAGCAACACTTCGCAAACTTCTAAGAGCCAGATTTGCATGATCTAAATTGTTCCTTTTCCTGCAAACTGAGGAATTGAGATATATCGTAAAACTATAAAAGTAGTTGTTTTAGTTCATATGTAGCATATAAACTTTGTAGTGCAGCGCTGTAAGCTGAATATTCTCTTTTAACATTTAGTGACTCACTTATTTCCCATCTCCACCAGGGGCCTCCCGGGTTTCCAGGATTTCCAGGAACACCAGGACTTCCAGTAAGCCAACTGAAAAATTTACCCTTCTCTTGATCATTTCCTCTTTGCCAAAATCAGGCTGCATGTGTGACACAACCTTCTGTCTCCAGGGTGTGCCAGGGAACGAGGGTCCTCCTGGCCCGAGGGGAGTGCCGGGCTGCAACGGGACGAAGGTATGAGATGAAAACAGAGATTTATAAATGGCTGGAATGAAAACGACTGTCGTTTGCAGTTTTTCTAATGATGATACTAAGCCATGGGTGACAAAGTTTTATGATTTTATGCACATTATTGCAAGTATTTTTGGCTCTTACTGTCTCGATTGCAATGATTAAATCCCTTTTGCACTTTTGACATTAAAATCCACTGTTTTTAAATGTTCTGTTTGTTTCCATAGCCCTCTAAATGTGTTCTTGGATCTTCTGTCTAGGGTGAGAGGGGTTTCCCAGGTAGTGGAGGAATCCCTGGATCACCAGGACGCCCTGTGAGTTGATGACAAAGAGAATAATCATTTGTTTTTCTTGAGTTTGTATTTCCAAGTTTGTCTCTACTTGTTTATTTTTCTATTACAGGGTCCTCCTGGTCTACCAGGACCAAAGGTAAGATCCTGGTTTGATTTGGTCACTCCTGGCATTTATTTATACAAATCAAAAATAATAAATGGCATGAGGTAAAGGGAAAAGTGGGAAACATTTCAGATTTCATAAGAAAAGCACATTCATACTCTCTCTGCAACATGTAGAGCAACATAATTGACAGCGACGTATGGCTTTGGCCAAAAACGTTGCAACTGTATGAGGAAAATAGTAGAATTTTTTAAAGAAAAAGCTGGAAATTTTCAGGAGTCCTATTTTGCATGGAATAAATTCTCAGTAGATGGGAAAACTTGAAAAGTGATGAAGAAATGTTAGAAATTTACAAGAAAAAAATGTATAAAATATAAGGAAAAAATCTAATTATGAGGAAAAGCTAGAAAAAAGTTGCACATTTACGAGAATAAACTAGGAAGCTTACTAGAAAAAAACATTAGTCAAATACTTAGAAACTTACAAGAGAAAGTTACACATTTGTGGAGTAAGTTTGCAAATTTAGAAAAAAGTTGCTGTTTTATAAGAAAAATGTTTCACATTTATCTATCTTAAATTTAAAAGAAAAAAATGTTCGAAATACAGGGAAAAAAAAGTCACAATTTTATGAGACAAAGTTCAAAAAATTTCAAGTTAAAGAAAAAACCTATGACAAAATTTATGAGAAAAAACATTGCATATTTATGAGGGAAAAGCATGTTTTACAAGAAAATCTTGATCAGAATAGCCTGAAATGGGTGAGAAAAGGGTGCAAATTTATGGAATAAGGTTGCAAAATTATTTTTCTAAAAAAAGCTGCCATGTTTCAAGAAAGTTTCTTATTATCTCAAAAAGCTGTCTCAATTTTTTTACAAAGTTGCAAATTTATGTAATAAGATCATAAGTTTGTTAAATTGTTGCAAAGTTATAAGAAAACTTGTCTTAACATTTATGAGAAAACAGTTGTGTATTTTCCTTTGATGGTTTTCTGTATAAAACACAACGATCAACACTCTTATTTTCTTTGAGTCATAAAACAAATTGTTTCATTGTAAACTGATGCGACCTGACGGTGTCTAGTCATGTGTTTAATGTATTTGGCCACAAGGTAGAGCTGTTTCGTTGATTTAAAATCAGTTGCGCCGAGATTTCTTTATAGAGTCCCAGTCAAAAGTTTGGACACATCCACCCATTGAAAATGAATCTGTAGGTGTGTCCACAATTTTGACTGGTAGTGTAATATTCTTTAGACTTGTTGGAAAGTACATTTTTAAAAAGATAAATGCTTCTCTGCTCTTCAGGGAGACCCAGGTGAAGTGATCTCCACCAATCGTTTTGGAGAGAAAGGATCTGTGGGATTGCCCGGGTTACCAGGAGCTTCAGTGAGTGAAGTCTTTTTTTTTTCCTCAAAAGAAAAAAAAAACACAAATACAAAACCAAATGTAACCAAACCACATTCATCACTTGTGTTATTTTAAAGCAGCCAAATTTAAAAGAAGAGTTATACATACATTTTTTTAATAAAAGCTTGTGACATCAGGATGCACTGATACTGTCAATATTGATTATTTAATATAGTGCATTATTATAAAAAAAAAAACCCATCAGCTTATAAAAGAAAGTCCTGGATGTTTCTTAAATTTGCAGCTGTTGGCCTTTAGGGCAAACTTAATACCACACAACTGGGACGCACTAGATAAATGTCAGCCATCAGTTAACAAGGTGGATATCGGCCAATACCAGTGTTACACCATTAAACCAGTGCACCTCATGTAAGCAAAATCCCTCATAGAAATTAGAATAATTGAGCAATATTACACCAGAGCAAGTATGGCATCAATGAGCAATGTGACGATTCGGTTGCAGGCCCAGCACCCAGATGATATTATTACTGCTTTGTTTACATTCTCTTTGCTGCCTTCTTTATTGCCAGCTTCAGATGAAGAGTCAAAACTATGACATTATGAGGTTTCAGTAGAATTTGCATGCTGTGAGGTTTTAAACGTTGTATTAACTAATTTTAAAATAAGCTAACTACTAGCTAGGTACCACTCAATACATATCTCCTTTTGTTTACCTTCTCTTCGCTGCATTTTTTTTTGGCATCTTCAGATGATTTAAAGAGTCAAAAGTACACATTACATTGCAAGGCTTCAGCAGAAATTGTACTAGGTTTTATTCCAAACTTTGTGGTAATTAATTTTCAAAGTAAGCTATCTTCAACCTAGCTAGCGCTCAACTGATATCTCAGCTTTTGTTTCTGTTCTGTTCGCTGCCTTCTTATTGGTATCAACAGATGATGTTAGAGAGTCACAAGTCCCCATTACATTGTGAAGCTTCTGTAGGAATTGTCAGCTATGAGGTTTTAATCTAAACTTTGGGGTAAATAGTTTGAAAAGTAAGCTAAATGTTAGCAAGCTAGCTTCTTTTTCTTTCAGCTGCTCCCTTTAGGGGTCGCCACAGCGGCTCATCTGCCTCCATCTCACCCTGTCCCTTGTATCTTCCTCTGTAACACCAACCCTCTCCATGTCCTCCTTCACTACATCCATAAATCTTCTCTGCGGTCTTCCTCTTTTCCTCCTGCCTGGCATCTCCATCTTCAACATCCTTTGTCCAACATATCCACTTTCCCTCCTCTGCACATGTCCAAACCATCTCAGCCTTGACTCTCTTACTTTGTGTCCAAACTGCTCAATCTGAGCTGTCCCTCTGATATACTAATTTCTAATCTTGTCCCTCCTAGTCACTTCCAATGAAAATCTTAGCATCTTCAACTCTCCCACCTTCCGCTTTGCCTCCTTTCTTTTTGTCAGTGCCACCATCTCCAATCCATACATCATAGCAGATCTCACTACTGTCTTGTAAATCTTCCCTTTCACTCTAGCTGCTATCCTTCCATCACAGATCACTCCTGACACTTGTCGCCACCCACTCCATCTTGCCTGCACTCTCTTCTTCACCTATCTTGTGCATTTTCCGTTGCTTTGGATGGTTGACCCCAGGTATTTAAACTCATGTACCTTCACTACCTCTACTCTTTGTATCTTCACTGTTACACCTGCCTCCCTCTCATTCACACTCATGTATTCTATCTTTTTTCTATTGACTCATTCCTCTTCTCTCTAGACTCTAGAGTGGAGGTATGCTCTAGAGTCTAGAGCATACCTCCACTGCTCCAGGTTCTCTTCCACCTGCTCCCTACTCTCACTACAGCTCACACTGTCATCTGCAAACATCATGGGTACATGAAGACTCCTGCCTGAACTCATCTGTCAGTCTGTCCATCACCATGGCAAGCAAGATAGGGCTCAGAGCTGATCCCTGATGTAACCCCACCCTCACCTTGAATCCATCTGTCACTCTTACAGCACACCTCACCACCGTCTCGCTGTCCTCATACATGTCCTGCACCACCCTTGCATACTTCTCTGCCACTCCTGACTTTCCCATACAGTACCACACTTCCTCTCTTGGCACCCTATCATGTGCCTTCTCTAGATCCACAAAGACACAGTGCAACTCCTTCTGACCTTCTTTATACTTTTCCATCAACACTCTTAAAGCAAACATTGAATCTGTAGTAGCCTGGCTTCAACAACTCCTTCCTTTGTTCTTGAAAATTGGTACCAAAACACTTCTTCTCCATTCCTCAGGCATCCTCGCATTCTCTAAGATTGTTAACCAATTAGGTTAAAAAGTCCACTGCCATCTCTCCTAAACATCTCCATACCTCCACAGGTATGTCATCTAGACCAACCACCTTTCCATTCTTCATCCTTTTCAAAGCTGCCCTCACTTCTGCCTTGCTAATTCTCGGAACTTCCTTGTTCACCATCTTTCCTTCATCCATCCATCCTCCTCTCTCTCATTTTCTTTATTCATCAGCACTCAATGGATATACCCCCCATTTTATGTTCTCTTCACCATATTTTATACCCATCCTCAGATGATATGGAGTCTGAAGCACACATTATATTGCAAGGCTTTAGTAGAAATTGCACTCTGTGAGGTTTTATTCTAAACTTTGTAGTAATTAATGTTAAAAGAACGCGAACCACAAGCTAGCTAGCAATCACATGGCATCTCACTTTTGTTTATGTTCGCTTTGCTGCCTTCTTGTTGGCTTCAACAGATGGCGTGAAGAGTCACAAGTCTGCATTGCATCATGAGGCCTCAGTAGAAAATGTAGGCTGTGAGATAAATAATTTTACAAGAAAAAAAACTAACCAGCCTAACTGTTAGCAGTGAACCCAGAACACAATTGGATCATTCCTTATTTTTTTTAGGTCCATCACCAACTGACATCACAGACCTCCTGTCAGAGTTTTTAATGTCCGAAAAAAAGCAACCCTGAAACAAAGATGCATGCCCTCAGAAAAACTAGCTACTTATTCGCTCGAGTGCAAGCAGTTGTATAATGCTAACCTATACAGAGCCAATCTGAGGAACATCTCAAAAATCTGAAGGAACAGTAAAGCATTGGTGATACGTTTGACAGTGCTTCTGAACCAAGGGGGGAGGGAGTATTCTGACTTTAGGAATACAACAATGTGATGGGTTACAAAAGTTCAGCAGCAAGAAATCTGGCCCAAGTGTACCAAATGTCCAGGATGTGAAGTCTGTCTCTTTTCAAACAGTGCCTCACTGTGGAAAATATGGTGCAGAACACATCTTAAAAGAAGACACCAAATTAAATGTTATGTGGAGGAAGGAAGCAGGCAAGGCAACGAGCTAGACAACACATGAGCTTTATTCTTTCTCCAACATACAGTACAGTAAAAGTGATCCCGGGTCTCTGTGCATTCCTCTTTTACATCTTTAATACCATGCGTTGAGATGCAGAACTTCCGACCATAATACATTGCTGTTTGGAACAAAGACCTGTGTGGCACATTAACATGACATAACACTGATGCCGCTCTCACACCCTTTCTTCTTCCAGTGGCTCCGGCAGTTCCTCCTCTCCCCGGGGGGCGCATAGTCCTTACTGTCCTGTCTGATACACCTCCTCTTTCGGTCTATTGTTCCCCCCTTCCCCAGCTGCCTTCTCTGGGTGTAGAAACCCCCACACCATTCCCCCACAGGAAAAGATTATTAAAACAGTGCTGAAGTGGAGTGATACATATTTAGTGAAACACCTGACTGTGGTTAGCAGAATATGTAGTCACTCCCAGAATCCCTAATGACCAATCAGATTGCTTGGTCAATGCTAACTGTTGGTATCAATAAATGTAAAGTTCTGATATGTTTTAATTTATTTTTCCTTGTTTTCACGCCACAGGGTCGACCTGGATCCCCCGGATCTCCAGGTCCTATCGGCCCCCCAGGACCCAGAGGCTACGAGGTAAAGGTCATCCGCTGCAGTATTTCACATCATTGATTTTCATATAAACGTCATTGATAAACTGCTGTTGATTTTCAGGGTCGCCCAGGTACCCCTGGTCCTCCAGGACCTAAGGTGAGATAAAGCTTATTTTCAATGATTGATATGGATTTTTTTTTAACCATTTCCAGTAACGACCTCTTTATTTTTTCATTGTCTACAGGGAAACATGGGTTTGAACTTCCAAGGACCCAAAGGAGAAAAAGTAGGAAAAGCAAAACTTAAAGAAAACCATAGATGATGTCTTGACTTCTTGAACTTCTAAACATAAGCTTGTGACTTTGCTGGTTTGGTGACAGGGTTTGCCAGGTCCTCCTGGTCCTCCTGGTCCTCCTGGTCAGGTTGGGGAACAGAAGAGGCCACCAGAGTCTGAGATTCAGAGAGGGGAAAAGGTATGGTACTCTTCCTGTCAGGCATTTATCACATTATGGCTTCTGGATGTCCACACATCCTTAAAAAGTCTGAAATTTGTGTAACCAGAATTTGTGTAACCAGAATTTGAAAATTTGTGACCTTTTCTAGCAAATTTGTAATTTTTTTGTAAATTTGTGACTTTTTCATGTAATTTTGTAACATTTTCTTCCATATTTGCAGTATTTTCTCTGGAATTTGTGACTTTTTTCTTGGAAATTTGGAACTTATCATTCAATTAATGGTTTTTTCACATACATTTGTAACTTTTTCTTGTAAATTTCAAACTTTTTTCAGAAATTTGCAGTATTTTTCTCCGACATTTCTTACTTTTATCTTGGAAATTTGTGATCATAATTTTGACTTTCTTCATATAAATTTGCAACTTTTTGTGTGAAACTTCTGACTTTTTGCTGTTTATTCACAAGTTAACACCAGATAAACTGATTGCATTGCATGGTGTTTTTTAAAAAAAATTAAAAAAATTTTTTTTTTTTTTACAGAGAAGCTCATGCTTGCGCTTTTTTTCCCTACGGTGGCCCAAAGGGCTCAAAGCACTTCAGTTTAAGGAAACAAATGCAAATAGAAAGTTTTAAAAAGTGTAATACAAGGGTGTTGCAAAAAGTTACAATATATGCAAGAAGAGAAATGTGCTAAGAATACTCAACATAAAGAAAGAAGAATTGTGTCCCTGACTCCAGGGACACAATAAAGAGATGGACCACATACTGTAGATGTGCATTAGCCTAGAATTAGTCATTTGTAATTACCCTGCATATCCATCATAATTTAACTGCTACTTTTGTAGATTAAACAAATCACTGAATTCATTCAACTTGTCAGTGCAGAAGTGTGACCTTTATTGTGTCACAGTTTTAAAAGCTCCTTGGTGTCCCCAGAGTCACTTTTGCTGTGTTGTGAATATTCCCTCAGCATTTCTCTATTCTGACTTTTTGCAGTGCCTGTTGTTTCTATTTTGATGAAGATATTCTCTTTGTTTGATTTTGTTTTGTCTTTTTGCGGTTATTACCCTAAGTCGCAGTATACTGAGCTCTCTGGGCCACTGTACTTTTCCCATATAATAAAAGCTCACCACCAGAGGGCAGCACTGAGCAGCTAAAGCTACAGGTGGTTGCATCTTTCACTATGGCCATTTGATGGCAGCAGAGAGCAGTTACACCTGCTGCTCAACATATTAAAATAGTGCTTTAAAATCTGTTGGATATGAAATCTAAAATATTCATAAGTAATGTACTCTAAATGGAATTCATAAACACATAACTTTCAGATGGATGACCGGAGTGGTGGCCCAGTTGATAGAGCATCCGCCCCACAACTGGGAGGTTGGGGGTTCAAGCCCCGGCCGGGTCATATCAAAGACCATATAAAAAAAATGGTACTTCCTGCCTTCTAGCTTGGTGCTCAGCATAATAGAATGAGGGAAGGAGAAGTTGTTTGTGGCGGCACCTTGCCTGGCAGCGACCCCTCTGATTCTACATGTGATTAACATTGTAGATAGGAGAAACGTAATTTCGTTCTACTGTACATGATTGGCTGTATGGACTGAATGACAATAGAGTTGGCTTCTTCTTCTTTTTTGAAACCTTTGATGTAACGTTGAATTTTTCTGTTTTAACTCAAGGGTGACCCAGGAGCCCCAGGTCCTCCAGGTGATCCAGGCTATCCAGGAGCTCCTGTAAGTACATTTTCCACTCATAGAAGATACTTATGTGCAACAAGCTTGTTTACCAGAACAGTTACCCGGGGCTTCAAGTGGTTTGTTTTTTCCACTTTGCATGCATCCTGTTTGGTGTTTGTCATCATCAGTTTTAAACAGAACATTTGCTTTTCCTGAAGAAAATGTAGTGTGAATGCTGTATGCTGAAAATGCTTTCTTGAAGCATTTTTAAGCTAGAATCTCTTAAAGCTGACCAGTGTTAGCTTAAAAAATCGTAAATGGTAAATGGCGTTCACTTATGTAGCGCTTTGTCTCATCTCTAAATGAAGTGCTTTACAGATGCTGCTATCCACCCATTCACACACACACATTCACACACTGATGGCGGCAGAGCTATCAACGCATCGGCACTGGCCTGACCCACCAGGAGCAACTGGTGTAGATAACTGGAAACAGGATGCTTTTAGTGTAAAAAACAGATTTTTAAAAAATTTTTGTTCCACTTTTTTGGCTACAAAAGAACATACAATATAAAATATGTGGGTTTGTTACATTATATAAAATCTCAGTGTAAATCGATAACAAATAACACTTAAAACCTGAAATAGCTTAGCTTAAAATTCAATGAAGTTAAAAATGCTAAATCAAAGTTTAACACTAATAATTGGTAGTTTTAAAGCTAAAATGGTGTAAAGTTGTGCAATGGTAGCTTAAAGTTAAACAAACTTTAAAATGTTAAATAACATCTTTCAGCTATCCCCCCCCCCAGATGCTAGCTTATGAAAGTTAAAATGGCCTAAATTTGTACAACAGTTTTATATAAGTGGAAATGGCTTAAAGTTTAATACATTTGAAAATACTAGCTTAAAAGTTAAAATAATCAAACCTTACACAATATTGGCATCAAAGTATAGTAGATTAATAACTGGAGAAAAAATACAGAAATATTTATAGTGATTATTTTCAGATTTTACTTTTTCAGCTAAGAGAATAAAATGAGTTTCAAATGTAAATGTTAAATATCAGTCTAAGGGCCCTGTTTTGACGGTCATCAGTAGACTTTTGCGCCAGACTTCCCGCCGTACGCCAGTGTTTATGTTAGTTTCTGTCAGTGCATTGTCTGTTTTTATGCTTTGCATCATGCCAGCTAATTAGCAGTAGACAGTGCACCCACTTTGTGCTGAGAGGCGGAGGCTCATTTCAAAGAAGTGTGGCGGCATACAATCTCATGCGCATCACGATTATGGTGCATTTTATGAAATCCACTTTTAATCAGGAAAAGGAGGCCTGTAATCAGAAGCGCATTAATGATATTTCACTGGCATGTTTTGAAATCGCACAGCTCCCAAGATCATGAGGAAGCAGCATACGCTGGGATCTTCTGTTATTTTAATGGAGAGAGTTGTAACAGTCATAATATAATCGCCTGTCATTTTAATTAGAATATGATCACACACTAAATAGTTTTCTTTATTCGATCCACACTCTCATTTTAATTGCGGACTTCCCATTGGAGTCTATAGATTATGCATTAATGTGTTTATTTTTAGAAGAATAAATGAATGAACAAGGAGTGTGCCCTGTTTTGTTTTTCATTGGAACTTCCTGGAGAGAAAGGAGATGTGTCCACATCTGCCTCGGCTGCGCGCCCCCAGGTTTCCAACCGAGCCGAGGCTGCCTGCACTGCCCCTATGGTCATGGTTCTCCCTAGCAAGTGCCCCAACTGCCACTTTTCAGGCCCCAGGAGGGGCCATCAAAAGCAGGCTTGCTTCAGGGTTGAGGTCGACAGCGGATGGGAAGCTGCGCTAGATCTCCTTCTTCCCTCCCATCCTGGAGGGACTAGGATAGAGAGCCGCAAACCTTGGCAGACCCTCGCATGAGACAGGGGAGACCCTCGGTAGGTGAAAGCAACAGGAGAGGGAGTACTCAATCTCCCCACGGGCCAGGAGCAACTTCTGCACCATCGTTAATCAAAGTTTATGAAAATTTGCACAGACATCATCCTCTTTTCCTGAAGTTTCAAACCCATTCATGTCTGTGTGTTGCATTCATGTGCACTACATTAAACCATTCAGCTGATTTCTTAGCTCAGCATTCTTCCCCATTTGTTCTCTCTAAAATAACTAATTGGGCATCAACTGTGATTGATTGCTTCCTTATTACTGAGCAGCATTACTATCGTGTGCATTTTTGGTCACACGCACGGGCTTTGGCCAGCGCAGAACCTGTCTTAAACCATCATGATTAGAGTTCACTTTAGATAATGCACCTCTTTGCATTAAAGGGATGGGCAGGAGTGCTTTGGATTGGATTATCCAAAACACACCTCTGAATAATTAGACCAGCCTCTTTGCACCTTGCACCTGGCGGAAAATTCATTTCTGTGCTGCTGTGATGAAAAAATGAACTTGGACATGTCCATAAACGCATTCTGTGTCAATGACAACTGATGAACTGATGACTGACTGCGTCCTTGTACTACGGCCCTAAATGTTGAAGCTAAATATTAATTACAACAAATGTGGCAAAAAATGTTGCTATCAAATACAGCATGCATATGCTACTTTATAGCTTTTTTTAACATTTAAATGCTCAAACGTCCCTCGATAGCCTTTAAATCAAATAAGCTGACTCTATCACTGCGCATGAGGCAGTGAAGATATTGAACTTTGAAAAAGTATGAGATGATTTTCATCAATTGGCCACATTTTCCTCCTGCTTTTCCACCACTAAAAATACAGTCTTGATACAAGTACATGTCTGTTTTGATATATTTCATTATCATTATGATAGTTGTTCTCATGGATGCATCAAATGATAATAGCAGCTTTGCTTGTACTTTATCTCTGTATTTTTATTTCATTGTAGGGCCCCTCTGGTGGACAGAAAGGAGAAAAGGGAGAACCTGGAGAAGCAGGCAAACGAGTGAGTATTGTTGTGTAGTTTAAGAAAAAGCATTTATTTTGGACTTTTTTGACACAAAAAATGGCACAAAAATAGAAATAAAAACAAGACTAAGCAGTAATAAGTCTTTCACACTAAATACTTGAGTAAAGAAATAAAAAATAAAATCTATAAAATGTGCTCTATATCTTACAAGCTATTTTGTATTTTACTTCTCACCCTTTTTTTAATAATATTTTTAAATGTGTTTTAGCAGGGCTGGGTAATTGCCCAACAATTAATCAAAACCAACATTTTGACTCTAAAACTGATGGAATTTTGCCTGTCAATTATTTTGATTTTGCCCCCTCTACTAGTATGGTGTGTTTGTTACCTAAATAAAATCTTTATTACATTCAGCATGAAATAATAGAGCTTTGTGGCAGTGTGTGAAAGAGCAGCGATCCGGTACCAGCTAATATTTAATCTGTTTAACGAGTCTCTCCATGCATTTGCTCTGTTTAACTCACCTCACTTTTCCTTCAGAATTATCCTGATGATAAAAGCAAAAGGCGCTAATATTAGACTAACAGAAGAAGAGTTACAGTGATGTAGAGCTGAGAAACTAAACTACTGCTTTGGCTTTCAAAGTTAAAGCAAAGCCTTCACAATAAAAGCAAGTGTTATCACTTCTTCAGAGAAAGAAGGATTTATAAAATATTCACCTTTACCTAATTTTGGAGACGTCATTTCTTCACATCTGTACAGACTCAACATATTTTTAAGACAGACGCTATAAGCCGGCCTTTTTTTTTTTCAATCCATCTTTGATCTTAATGTTCTCTGTATGAATTCAAACTTCCTGTTGTCCAAGACTTTTAAAAGCAGCATTAACAGGGGCTAAACCAGGGGTCTCCAGCTTGCGGCTCTGGAGCCACATGTGACCTTTATTGCCCATTTTCTGACCCTCTGTGGCTTTGACAAAAAAACTAAAGAACGCTGTAGAATTTGCACGTTTATGTAAAAATGGGTGAGGAAAAATTAGAGAAAAATTCTCAGATTTATAAAATTAATATGAGATAGATTAATATTGGCAAATTTTCATGTACATTTGTAAGTTTTTCTAAGAAATTAGCATTTTTTTAAAAATAACTTCACAATTTTTTTCTCCAAAATTTAAGTGGCTTTTCTCTTAAGTTTGAACAACTTCATAGATTTGGGAGGAAAAAGGAGGGAATTTATTTTTTAAAATTTACAAATGTATGAGGAAAATTTACAAATTTACATGGAAAATAAAAATTTTAATAACTGTAAATGTAATTTTGCTTTTTTCCCCAAATGTGAGGTTTTTCCCTTTTTTAACCCCTTTCACATAAACTTCAAAATTTTATGAAGTTAAGATAAAATTAGCATTTTTTTCATATATACTTGTAAGCTTTTCTTATAAATTTACAGTTTCTAGAAGATACATTTCCTATTATTTTTCATAAAAAATTCATTTGTAAGGCTTTTCTCTTAAATTTGAAGACAATAGAATTTTCATAAATTTGCTAATTTTAACTATAATTTAGCTTTTTCCCCCTAAGTTTTAAGTTTTCTATATAAACTTGCAAATTTCACAAAACTAAAAAATCGGGAATTTATTTTAAAAAAAGATCTTTTTCTTAAGGTATGAGAACTTACAAATGTACATGAAAAAAACTAGCCATATTAAAATTGGGGGGAAAAACTCACAAATTTACAAGATTAATTTATAATAAGGTTACAAATGTAAAGGAAAAAACAGCAAATTTAGGAGGAAAAAATACATCTGTGAGGGAAAAGCATATTTCAGAAGAAAAAAAAACTCTTTAAATGACAGATAAATTTCAGACAGCACATCATTGTCTTCTAAACTGCCAGACAGGTGTCAGCAGCACTTGTTTTATTGTTTTATTTATGGCCTTATTGAAAAACCTTCATACTCCACATGCCCTGACCTCCTTTTTCTTCATCTCACAGGGGAAACCAGGCAAAGACGGTGACCCGGGACCTCCAGGATTCCCTGTGAGCTTCGTCCCAAAACAGTAATACACAGCACTTATTCTTTTTTTAAAAAAAAATTCTTATTAATGCACCTTAATTTTCTTTATTTCTGTCAGGGCACCAAAGGCGAACCAGGTGCTCCGGGTTTTGCAGGCAGGGATGGAGACAGAGTAGGTTCATTTTAGGCTTTTCCCACGTTTTAAAGTTAGATGAGCTGCATCGATAACACTGTTATCGTCTCTCGTCTCAGGGACAAAAAGGTGAACCAGGGTACCCAGGACCTCCAGGGCAGGTCAGTATTCTACTCATACTTTCTCAAAATTGATTTTAAAACTGAAGAGGCCCTTCAGTCTTGTGAGAATAGGATAATAACTTCGGCACACTTGAGAACTATTTTAATATGGTGCACAGAAGTTATTTTGTGGTGCAAGCAAGTTATTGTGTAAACAAGATAGAGTTTGTGTGCACTTGTGAGGTTTTTTTAAAAATCATACAGTATGTGTACAAGTTATTATTTTGTGCACACAACCATAGTTGTAAATCGAGTGGGGTACATGTATCCCCAACCTGGAAAAAAGAGAGAATACCCCCCCATGAAACTTTTTATATCATGTTACGTTACTGAATAAAATGCATTTGAAGCACCAATGAAAGCACAAGTGCCAAAAATATGATTTTTTTATTTGCATATTTTTTCTCTTAAACTTGCAATTTTTTCTTGTTAATTTGCATCGTTTTCCCGCATACATTTGGGACTTTTTTGTCACGAATTTGCATTTTTTTCTAGTAAATTCACAACTTTTTTCTTGTTAAATTGCAACTTTTTTCTCATGATTCTAACTTTTTCCTTGTGAATTTGCAATATTTTTCTTAATAAATTTGCACCGTCTTTCTCATAAGATTGTGACTTTTTCCTTGTGAATTTGCAACTTTTTTTCTTGTTAAATGTGCATCTTTTTTGTCATTTCCAATTAACCTGCTCACCTGTAGAGTGTTCCGGAAGGTGTTTTTTGAGCATTCCTCACCTCCCTTTTTTGCCCCGTCCCAGCTTTTTGGGAACATGTTACAGGCATCAAATTCAAAATGAGTGAATATTTGAAAAAAAAAGGTAATGAGGTTTATCAGTTTGAACATTAAATATCTCATCTTTGTAGTGTATTCAGTTGAATGTAAGTTGAAAAGGCTTTGCAAATTACTTTAGTTACCTTTTAGACAACCTCCCAACTTCAGTGGAAATGGTGTTTGTAGATTTCTCTCTATTTTTATTTGCATTTATTCCATATCAAATAATATTAAAGGTAGTCAAAGCCTGCCTATGACCAATGATCATGTAACTCAGTTTTATTAAAAGTAAAACTGAAATTTATATTGCATGCTCTGATCACTAGAAAATATTTCTTTCTTTTTTTTAAAAGAAAAGAAACAAAAAAGAATGTTTGAGAGTTGCTGTGTGTTTCTTGAATATTTAGTGAGTTGTTTTACCACCCCACCAGGTGATTGGCACACAGACAGGTGAACGGGTCGGCCCTAAAGGCGAGCCTGGCTTCCCTGGATCACCCGGATCCAAAGGAGAGCGAGGACCGCCAGGTAAAAAAACCAGCAACAAAGACTTCATTCCATATCCTGCACATACTCGCCTCCCACAAACATTTTCACACAATGACCTGCATATAGTGCTGTTTCATGCTCTTGCTTTAATTGATTTTCAATTAAAAATTCAAAACTCTGCAGCAGGGCCGTTTCTGGTTACAAAGCAGGGTACACAAATGCTACCCCCCCCCCCCCCAGTAGCTGGGGGGGCCACCAAGCTAGAAGTTTACCCTCAACATTTTTTGGCTGGGAAAAAAAATTACTTTTAGCTTTTTTTCTTTCCTCATAAATTTGCTGGGGGTTTTTTCTTGTAAATTTGCAACTTTTTTTTTCAAAAGTTGCCCCTTTTTTCTCATGAATTTGCAGCTTTTTCCTCATTATCTAACACCTTTTCTTCTCATAAACTTAGTACTTTTTCTTGTAAATTTGCAACTTTTTCCTTACATCTTTTATTTTTTTTTTATAAATTTGTGATTTTTTTCTTGTAAATGTTGAAACTTTTTTCTCATAGATTTGCTGTGTTCTTATCATAAATTGCACCTTTTTATCTCATAATTTTGCAGTTTTTTCTCATAAATGTTTGACTTTTTTTCTTATAGATTTATGTTTTTCTCATAAAATTGCTATTTGTTTCTCCTAAATTTTTGCGCATTTTTTCTCATACCTTCAGTACTTTTTTCTTATAAATTTGTGATTTTTTCTTGTACATATGGAACTTATATCATAGATTTACTGTTTTTCTCATTATCTTGCAACTTTTTATCTCATAAATTTGTGACCTTATCTTGTAAAATTGTCACTTTTTTCTCGTGAAATTGCAGCATTTTTCCTACTTACCGTACAACTTTTTCTCATAAATTTGACTTGCAAATTTAAGAGAGAAAGTCTCAAATATACAAGAAAACTGGAAAATGTATTAAAAAAAACTGATTTTGAAAGAAAACGAGCACAAATTTATGATAATATAAATGCATGAAAAGAAAAGTCATAAATTCACATAAAATCAAAAAAAGTTAAAATTTATGTAGAACAACATAACTGATAAGAAAGTGTTACAAATTTATGCGGAATGAAGTTGTATTTTTAAGACAAAAAAACACTTATTGCAAATCTTGTTGAGCAAATTTTGATTGTTTTGCCTCATATGTTTTGTAGATTTGTGTAGGTTTTCATTTTTAATCTTTCTATTTTATTATTTTACATATTTGTTTAACTTTAAAATGGTAAATTTTAAAGTTAAACAATGGTAAACTTTAAAATATATTTATTTGAGGCTTGTTTGAGATATTAACGCATATAAAATATTGATAAACGTAAATGTGCCAGAGTTAGCCAGAATGTCTCTGAGATATATTAATCTGAGTCATCTAATTTTTTTAAAAATGTAATCTTTTTTTTCCCTGCCTTCCTCAGGCTTATCAGGACCTCCCGGAGCACCGGGTCTTCCAGGCTTCGGGGGTAATGGTTCACCTGGACCTCCAGGTTTCCCAGGAGAGAGAGGTCAGAAGGGAGAACTCGGCCCTCCAGGGATCTCTTTACCAGGCCCCCCAGGACGTCAGGGACCTCAAGGTCCTCCGGGTCAACCGGGACTCCCAGGACCGCCGGGCTTTTCCACTGGACAGCCCTGCATCCCCGGACAGCCTGGGCTTCCTGGGGTGCAGGGAGAGAGAGGTTACCCTGGAGAGACGGGCCAGAAAGGTGAGAAAATAGGGACACCATCGAGCTAGGCTGTAAGTTATACATTTGGTGCTTAAATCAGTATGCGAAACGATCATTAACTGATTTTTTTTTTGTTTGTTTTTGTTTGTTTTTTTAGGTGAAAAGGGTGACACCTGTGTGAACTGCTTTGGAACATCCACAGGAATCCCTGGACCCCAAGGACCTCCAGGAAACCCTGGATTCCCCGGTAATGTCACCAAACCTGCACCAGGAGAATTAGCAATTACATATATGTTGTGATGATCGTCTGCAGTCAGTCCCCAACAGCAGATTATTGCTGCTCAGCCGAGCTTCAGTCGCGCAGCGGTTATCTGAGGGTGCTTTCACACCTAACCTGTTTGGTCTGGACTTTTGGACTTTTCAGTTTGAGCTGGACCAAAATTTTACATGTGAAACTTCCCAGTCAGTCGGTGATTTGAGGAGGGGGAAAGGTGGGGTGGGGGTCAAGCGGGGCATTGTATCCCCAAAATCATTATAAACCTCATGATACATAACCGAATAAAATGACTTTGAACGACCATTTCTAAGCAGGAATTTAAAAAAGTGTAAACTTTTTTGCAACTTTCTCAATTCTGCAACTTTTTTCTCATAGATTTGCAGATTTTTGTTCTCAAAAATTTGACTTTTTTTCTCATAAATTTGCAACTTTTTTCCTATAAAAATTTCAGGCTTTTTTCTAATACATCTGTGAGGTATTCTTTAATTTGCAAGTTTTTTTCTCATAAATTTGCTATTTTTTTCTTGTACATCTGCAGTTTTTTCCTGTAAATTTTCAACTTTTTTTCCTCCTAGATTTGCAACTTTTTTCCAGTAAATTTTCAAACTTTTTTCTCATAAATTTGCAGCTTTTTTCTTGTAAATTTGGAACTTTTTCTCCAAAAAAAATAGCATTTTTCCTGTAAATTTTAATTTTTTTTTCTCATAAATTTTCAGCTTTTTCCTCATAAACTTGCAACGCTCATCTGTTTGCTGGCCAAATTTTTATTCTGCGTAATTAAATTGTAATTTGTGAAAAATTGTCTTCTTTTATCATGTCTTTGCATCATTATTCTTGCAAATTTGTACCTAATTTACATTTATACGTTTGTACTTTAGGCTAGAGTAGTGAATACCTCCATCCCCCTTGTACCTACTGCCCAGAACCATGGTCCAGACCAAACACCCAAAATTCAGCCTGGGAAAAAAAGGTGGTCTTGGTCCGGATTAAACTTAACCTTGGTCTGGTTAGTTTAGCGTGTATGAAAGCAATTTTCAGAAAGGTTCGGACATTTAGACCAAACGCAGGAAGTTAAGTCAGCTGATAAAAGAGAAAATGAGCCATGGCAGCACTTGGAGAGAGGAAATATGGCCATTCACGACATAAACAGTCGCTTAAAAAAATTCATCAAAATGCAGAAACCAGATATTTTTGGAGAGGATGCAACAGAATTTTTGAAAAAAAAAAAAAAAATTGACGAACAATGCCACCTGAAAATCATCACGGCTGATGAAAAGGATAAATGTCCTTTTTGATGAAGACCTGGATAATATTCTAGCCTCACTAAACCAGTTCACCAACTAATATAATGGATTCTGAATCAGTTTCAACTTAAAGTGTGGTTAAGATGTGTCCAGGGCTGCAGAAAACACCATTGAGGGGGAGTAGCATGTTTGCCGACTACCGGTCTGTGCTAGCAACACAAATGCCATTATAACAACAAAATTGTTTAGTTAGCTTGGAAAAGGAAGCTGTGAAACCAAATGTAACTGGACCAAATGTAGACAATGTATGATATGTCATAGTGAGTGCCCTTCTAGTGCCCTACTAACTTCCGTGTTGCCCCTATGTGACTGTCCTCAAGGGTTTATGATAGTACACGAGATGTGTTTAAGTTCCTTTTTTGTGCTCACCACCAGGATCTCCCGGACCTCAGGGAGTCAAAGGTGACAGAGGATACCCGGGACAGCCTGGTTCTAATGGCCCTCCCGTGAGTACACCTTTAGTTTCTCTAAAGGCCCTGTTACACCCAGATGATTTAGGCATTTGTCAAACGTATGAAAAATTTGGAGAACTAGTGCATACCTGTGCATGCCCGTGCATACCCTTGCATGCCCGTAGAAACCAAGTACAGTATAAGCATGTATTTCTGCATGCCCGTAGAAAGCAGGTGTAAGCAAGAGTGTAAGCAAGCATGTCAGCACTCGTTCAGTGATGCCTGTCTTTGATCTTTGATGGTGTCATAGGGAGTCCTATGATCTTTGATGATGTCATAGCGAGTCCTATGATCGTGAGTGATGCCTGCCTTTGATCTTTGATGATGTCATAGCGAGTCCTATGATCGTGAGTGATGCCTGCCTTTGATCTTTGATGATGTCATAGCAAGTCCTATGATCTTTTAGCGAGTCCTATGATTGTGACATCGTGACAGATTTCTTGAATTATATAGACTAGTGCATACCCGTGCATGCCCTTAGAAAGGAAGTGTAAGCAAACATTTCTGCATGCCCGTAGAAAGTTACTGTTACCATGGCGACAGCAACCATGGTGAAACATGCCTTGGATCTTTGATGTCACCACGCATTCGTTGATGCCTGCCTTTGATCTTTGATAATGTCATAGCGAGTGCTATGATCATGAGTAATGCCTGCTTTTGATTTGTGATGATGTCATAGCGAGTGCTATGATTGTGAGTGAAGCCTGGCTTTGATGTCATAGCAAGTCCTATGATCTTTTAGTGAGTCCTACAATCATGACACCATGACATCGTGACAGAGATTTCTTGAATTATATATATATATAGATAGATAGATAGATAGATAGATAGATAGATAGATAGAAGTGATATTCCTTGTCGTCCCAGGCCACATCCTCGCTTTAAGTTGTGATTTTCTGTATTTCACCTTATTATTATTATTATCCTGGGTTGCTATTATTGTTATTCTTATTATTCTGTCTTGCATATTTATTTCTTCATTGGTCTTCCTCTTAGTTTTTCAGCATTATTATTATTATTATTATTATTATTATTATTATTATTATTATCCTCATTATCATTATTGCCTTGGTCTTGTCTCCCCTCTGGTTCCCTGAGTGTGACTGTCTGTGCAGCCCCGCCCATGCCGTTTTCTGTAACCATGCCCTGCCGCCTGTGTTTGCCCCTGCTTGTTCCTTCTTCTCCTGCTTGTTACTGTTCTGTGTTATGTTGCTTACCTGTGTCTATACCGTCCATACCCATCCATGCCCGTAGAAACCAAGTGTAAGCAAGTATTTCTGCATGCCCGTTGC
Source organism: Pholidichthys leucotaenia (assembly GCA_020510985.1). Taxonomy (NCBI): domain Eukaryota; kingdom Metazoa; phylum Chordata; class Actinopteri; order Cichliformes; family Pholidichthyidae; genus Pholidichthys; species Pholidichthys leucotaenia. The sequence goes on along the minus strand of CM035836.1, from coordinate 121,589,475 downwards.
TGAAGGGTCTCCTCCTGTCTCAGACGGCTGTGTTGTTCACAGTCATGCCTGCGGCGTACTGCTGGAACCTGAGGTGTTTCATATTCATGGCATCTTTTCTGATGTGCAGCAGTTCTCCTCATTCTGTTGTTCTCCATCTGATCATCAGATGGAGAACAGGTGTCAAACTCATTCCATGGAGGGCCAAGACCCTGCAGGTTTTACCTCCGTCCAGTGTCTTCAACAGGTGATTTCATTGAATTTCTTCCCACTGATTGCTGATCAGTGAAAACACCTGCTGAAGACACTGGGTGGAAGTAAAACATGCAGGGTCTTGGCCCTCCATGGAATGAGTTTGACACCCACCAGATTCTGGTGGGTCTTCTTCTTTGTTGAGACCACTGGTTGAGGGATAGGTGCATCATAATTTTAGTTCATGGGCAGGATCATGAAAATAGATCTGAGTAAACCCGGAGAAAATCAGCACTTTGCTTGGCATTTTACACATTTGTAGTGTAGACTGGCATTCTTCAAGGTTACACATTTTTACTGTGTCAGCACCTCTCTAAAAACGACATTGCTGAGAAAGCGACGCTTTTGCTTAGTTTCTTCATCTTGAGCAACAATATGAAGACTGCTTGATCTGGCAACTCTGCTCGCAGCAACGTAGAATTGGCCATGGCTGCAGAAATCTGTTGTGCAGAAAACACGAACGCGCTGTAAAGACTGGCCCTGTGACTTATTCACCTTGCCAATTTTGAGTCATATGACATCATAAAGACACATTTGTCTATGAGCCTTATGACATCATAAAGACACATTAGTCTAGGCATCATGAGTGATGGTCTATGAGCCATATGACATAAAACATTTGTCTATGAGCCATATGACATCATTCTAGGCATCGTGAGTGATGGTCTATATGGCATCATAAAGACACATTTGTCTATGTGCCATCATATAGACATCATATCTTTATGACGGCATCGCGAGTCCTATGATGCCTGGGTTGATAGGATGTCCTATGATGATCAGGCAGTGATCATAGGCCGTCCTATGATGTCCTATAAACATGACAGACACACACACAGAGATTAGACACACACAGACACACAGAGATTTCTTGCTTTAATAGAGTGATGATGATGAGTGATGTCTGCCTTTGATCTTTGATGATGTCATAGCGAGTCCTATGATCTTTGATGATGTCATAGTGAGTCCTATGATCGGGAGTGATGCCTACAGTATATAGACATCATGTAGAGATCATAGGAACATCATAGGCGGTCCTTTGATCTTTTAGTGAGTCCTGTGATCGTGACAGACAGAAGCGCATGTACAAGACTGGCTGCACCTTGGACACAGTCCAAGGACGGATTTTTTTTTTTTTTCCACACATAAGGAGTTGTTCAGAACTCCTTATACAAAGATATAGAATGATGATAATCAAGTCAGTGGCAGTAATGCACCTGTAGGTTGGTTGCCAACTGCCAGTCAAATCTAAAAGAAGAAGAAGAAGACAGTAGGAATATCATAGGCAGTCATGTAGAGATCATAGGAACATCATAGGCGATCCTATGATCTTTTAGCGAGTCCTATGATTGTGACACACAGCGATTTCTTGAATTTTTAGTGATGGTATGCTGGCATACGTGGAATCAGTTATGGGTAAGTTTTGTATAAGTTAAGAGCATTCTGAAGAATGCTGAAGCACGCTGTTATACGGCGTAGTACGCCAAGCTCCTCTGAAAATTTTCAGCATGCTGAAAAATTTCTGATGTATCCAGCGTATGGCTGAGACATCCCGCATACGCGGAGTATAAGTTGTAGGGAAGTTATGTGTTGGTTCACACACGTTACTTGTAAGCAGTGTTGAGAGCACCACTACTTTTGCAGTAACATGCTGTGTAATGAAATAACTGTTTAAAAATTCTGTAATGTGTTACAGTTACTGAAATTTGTTCAGATGCATTACTCGTGTTATTCACTTTATTAATACTAGTGCATACCTGTGCATGCCCATAGAAACCAAGTATAAGCAAGTATTTCTGCATGTCGTCGAGTGATGATAGTAAGACAGGTAGACGAATGATGTGGGGTGGGGTGCGTGGTGGGACTGCACCTGTACCTGGTTGCCGGCTGCTAATCAGGTCTGGAAGAAGAAGAAGAAGAGGACAGACGATGATATATCTATGGGCTACGAGGAAAATGTCACAAAGAACCGATATAGAGTGATGAATGTGATGCCTTTTCGAGATATAGAGTGATACGGCCAAGATATATAGAGTGATGATATTGAGATATAGAGTGATGATATAGAGAACTAGGAGGAGATATAGAGTGATACGATAGTGATGACCTGAAGAATATAGAGTGGGACCAGATAGTGTTATAGACATCATGTAGACATGGAAATCTCACTGTTAGAAGAAGAAGAAGAAGAAGAAGAAGAAGAAGAAGATTGATCAGAACTCCTTATGAGAACTCCTTATAGAGTATTGACCAGATAGAGTGGTATAGACATCATGTAGACATGAAAATCTCACTGTTTGAAGAAGAAGATTGATCAGGACTCCTGATAGAGTAATGACCAGATAGTGTTATAGACATCATGTAGACATGGAAATCTCACTGAAGAAGAAGATTGTTCAGAATTCCTTATAAGAACTCCTTATACAAAGATATAGAGTGAAGAAGACGAAGAAGAGGTTGCCAACCGAGAAGAATTCTGACTTTTGATACATAGAGTGATGTTTACTGAGTGAAGTACATGGCGGTAAGGACTACAGCTCCTGACCGGATGGAGTGACAATGTGGAGTGAAGTGTGTGGCGGTGGTGCACCTGTAGGCTGGTTGCCAACTGCCAATCAAATCTAAAAGAAAAAGATGTTGGTCAATGCCGCCGAGAGTTGGTGTCCAAGGACGGATAATTTTTTCACACATAAGGAGTTGTTCAGAACTCCTTATACAAAGATATAGAGTGATGATATTCAAGTCAGTGGCGGTAATGCACCTGTAAGCTGGGTGCCAACCGCCAATCAAATCTAAAAGAAGAAGAAGAAGAAAGCAGGTGTAAGCAAGCGTGTCACCACTCGTCCAGTGATGCCTGCCTTTGATCTTTGATGATGCCATAGCGAGTCCTATGATCTTTGATGATGTCATAGCGAGTCCTATGATCGATCATTGCGAGCCCTATGCTCTTTGATGATGTCATAGCGAGTCCTATGATCGTGAGTGATGCCTGCCATCATAGTGAGTCCTATTATCTTCATTTGATCTTTGATGTCATAGCAAGTCCTATGATCTTTGATGATGTCAGCGAGTCCTATGATCGTGAGTGATGCCTGCGTTTGATCTTTGATGATGACATAGCGAGTCCTATGATTGTGAGTGATGCCTGCCGTCATAGTGAGTCCTATTATCTTCATTTGATCTTTGATGATGTCATAGCGAGTCCTATGATCTTTGATGATGTCAGCTAGTCCTATGATCGTGAGTGATGCCTGCGTTTGATCTTTGATGATGTCATAGCAAGTCCTATGATCGTGAGTGATGCCTGCCATCATAGTGAGTCCTATTATCTTCATTTGATCTTTGATGATGTCATAGCGAGTCCTATGATCTTTGATGATGTCATAGCAAGTCCTATGATCGTGAGTGATGCCTGTGTTTGATCTTTGATGATGTCATAGCGAGTCCTATGATCGTGACTTCTTCTTTTAGATTTGATTGGTTGTTGGCAACCAGCTTACAGGTGCATTACCGCCATGTACTTCACTCTACTGTATATCATCACTGTATATCGTTGTATCAGGAGTTCTTATAAGGAGTTCTGGACAACTCCCTATATGTGAAAAAATTATCCATCCTTGGACTGTGTCCTCTGTGGCGTCAATAGCTGTGCCAGCCAAGCCGGCCAGCTGGCTGGCCAAATACTTCTTTTTCTTCTTCTCTCGGCCACCGGCGGACTTTGATGATGTCATAGCAAGTCCTATGATCGTGAGTGATGCCTGCCTTTGATCTCTGATGTCCTATGATCGTGAGTGAGCGTGAGGGATGCCTGCCTTTGATCTTTGATGATGTCATAGCGAGTCTTATGATTGTGAGTGATGCCTGTCTTTGATCACACACAGACACACACAGATTTTCTTGAATCACTCTATACTATGGTGTCTATATGACATCATATAGACATCATGTAGACATCATAGGCACATCATAGGGGATCCTATGATCTTTTAGCAAGTCCAATGGTCGTGACAGACATCGTCACATCATGACAGAGTTTTAGAACAGTTTGTGATGGCCCTGCGATGGACTGGCGATCTGTCCAGGGTGTACCCTGCCTCTTGCCCAAAGATGCTGGGATAGGCTCCAGCCCCCCCGCGACCCGAAAAGGATTAAGCGGAAGAAGATGGATGGATGGATGGATGGTGGCAGTAGAGTGATAAATAAAGGAGGTACGTGGCGGTAATGCACCTGTAGGCTGGTTGTCAACCGCCAATCAAATCTAAAAGAAGAAGAAGAGATTTCTTGAATTATATATAGAGTGATGGATAGATATTTTTAGAGGGCACAGCTCCTCGAAGATATATAGAGTGATGATTTAGAGTGAAGTACGTGGTGGTAATGCACCTGGAAGCTGGTTGCCAACAGCCAATCAAATCTAAAAGAAGATGAAGAAGATATTTTTAGTGCAAATACAGTATATACAATCTCACCGTACGTAGCTAACGCAGCCGTCAGTCAATATAACCTGTTGCAAAGAGCCTGTTCACTGCTGCAGCCAGCAGCCACAAATGGAGCTTGCTCCTGCTGGGAAAAGATGAAGCCACTTTGTTTTTGTGGAAACAGATAAGTTTTCCTTTGTCACGGTTAAGGACAAAAGCATATTGGTGGGTTGCAAACTAAAGTGCTGGTTGAGACCGACTGCAGTCTTCAGAAGTGCGTTTAAGAACAGCAACAAGATCCAACAAAGTAAGTGCAATGCTATACTAACAACACCATGTAGTGGATCTACATTATCTGAACAGCCACGGCTGGGTTTCAAGCACAGGTATGCATCTGGATAGTTTATGACCCAGCAAGAATTAAACCTACTGATTGCCAGATACGTTGTAACAGAATGAAGATCTGATAAGTCATTTCCCATCAGACAGCTGAGACTGTGATCCATCCATCCATCTTCTACCACTTCTTTGGAGGTCCAGGTCACGGAGACAGCAGTTCAAGCAGAGAAGCCCAAACTTTCCTCTCCCCAGCCACCTGCTCCAGCTCTTCAGAGAGGATACCAAGGCGTTCCCAGACCAGCTGGGAGACATAGTCTCTCCAGCGAGTCCTGGGTCTGCCCCGGGGTCTCCTCCCAGAGGGACGTGCCTGAAACACCTCAAGTGGGAGGCGTCCAGGAGGCATCCTGATCAGATACCCATACCACCTCATCTGGCTCCTTTCAATGTGGAGGAGCAGCAGTTCTACTCTGAGCCTCTCCCGGATGACTGAGCTCCTCACCCTATCTCTGAGGATGAGTCCAGCAATCCTAGGAAGAAAGCTCATTTCAGCCGCTTGTATCTGCAATCTCGTTCATTCAGTCATTACCCAAAGCTCGTGACCATTGGTGAGAGTAGGAACGTAGATTGACTGGTAAATCGACAGCTTTGCCTTAGAGCTCAGCTCCCTCTTCACCACAACAGACCGGTACAACTTCCGCATCACTGCAGATGCTGCGCCGATCCATCTGTCAGTCTCTCACTCATTTCTCCCCTCACTCTTGAATGAGACCCCAAGATACTTAAACTCCTCCACTTGGGGCAGGAGCTTGTCCCCAACCCGGAGAGGGCAATCCACCTTTTTCCGGCTGAGGACCATGGACTCGGACTTGGAGGTACTGATTCTCATCCCAGCCGCTTCACACTCAGTGGCAAACTGTCCCAGTAAGACCTGTAGGTCATTGCTGGATGAAGCCAGCAGGACAACATCATCTGTAAACAACAGAGATGAGATCCTGTGGTCACCAAGCATGACACCCTCTGTTCCTTGGCTGCGCCTAGAAATCCTGTCCATAAAAATTATGAACAGGATCGGTGACAAAGGGCAGCCCTGGTGGAGTCAAACTCTCAATGGGAATGAGTCCGATGGAGTGTTGGCAATACGAACCAAGCTCTCACAACAGTTGTATAGAGACTGAATAGCTTGTAACAACAAGCCCGATACCCCATACTCCCGAAGTACCCCCCACAAAAACCACGAGGGACGCAGTCGAATGCCTTCTCCAAGTCCACAAAACACATGTAAACTGGTTGGGCAAACTCCCACAAACCCTCGAGGATTCTCGAGAGGGTAAAGAGCTGGTCCGATGTGCCACGGCCAGGACGAAAACCACATTGCTCCTCCTGAATCCGAGGTTCAACCAACGGCCAGACTCTCCTCTCCAGTACCTTGGCATAGACCTTCCCAGGGAGGCTGCCGAGTGTGATCCCTCTAAAGTTGGAGCAGAGGAAGAGAGGAACCACCACCTCGGTTTGCCATGCCAAAGGCACTGCCCCCAACCTCCACGCATTGTTGCAGAGGTGTGTCAACCATGACAGCCCTACAACATCCAGGGCCTTGAGGTACTCAGGGCGAATCTCATCCATCCCCGGAGCCCGGCCACCAAAGAGATTTTTAACCACCTTGGCGACCTCAGCCCCTGTGATAGGCGAGTCGTCCCCCTCGTCCACAAGCCCTGCTTCCTCTGTGGAAGGCGTATCAGTGGGAGTGAGGAAATCCTTGAAGTATTCCTTCCACCGCCCGACGATATCCCCAGTTGAAGTCAGCAGTGCCCCATCCGCACCATACACAGTGTGGACAGGGAGCTCCTTCCCCCTCCTGAGCCGCCGGACAGTTTGCCAGAATCTCTTCGAGGCTGACCAAAAGTCTTGTTTCATGGCCTCAACAAACTCCTCCTATACCTGAATTTTTGCTTCAGCAACCACCCGAGCCGCACTCTGCTTGGCCTGCCAGTACACCTCAGCTGCTTCGGGAGTCCCACAAGCCAACCAAGCTTGATAGGACTCCTCCTTGAGCTTAATGGCCCCCCTTACCACCGGTGTCCGCCACTTGGTTCGGGGGTTGCCACCACGACATACCCCGACGACCTTGCGGCCACAGCTCTGGGCAGCCACTTCAACAATGGAGGTGGAGAACATGGCTTATTCAGACTCCATGTCTCCAGACGTCCTCGGAATGTGGTTGAAGTTCTTCCGGAGGTGGGAGTTAAAGATCTCCTGGACAGGGGCCTCAGCCAGATGTTCCCAGCACACCCTCACTATGTGTTTGGGTCTACCAGGTCTGAATGGCATCCTCCCCTGCCATCGGATCCAACTCACCACCAGGTGGTGATCAGTTGACAGCTCTGCACCTCTCTTTACCCTAGTGTCCAAGACATACGGTCGCAGGTCTGATGACACGATAACAAAATTGATCATCGACCTGTGACCTAAGGTGTCCTGGTGCCAGGTGCACATATTGACACCCTTATGCTTGAACATGGTGTTCGTTATGGACAAACTGTGGTTAGCACAGAAGTCCAATAACTGGACACCACTTGGGTTCAGATCGGGCAGGCCGTTCCTCCCAATCACCCCCCTCCAGGTTTCACTGTCATTGCCTATGTGCGCATTGAAGTCCCCCAGAAGGACAATGGAGTCTCCAAGAAGAGCACCCTCCAGCACCCCAGTCAGAGACTCCAAAATGGGTGGGTACTCTGAACCATCATTTGGTGCATAGGCACAAATGATGGTCAGGACCTGTCCTCCAACCCGAAGGCACAGGGAAACAACCCTTTCGTCCACCGGGGAAAACTCCAATATAGAGGCAGCAAGGTGGGGGGATACAGGAATACCCACCCCTGCTCGTCGCCTCTTGCCCAGGGCAACTCCAGTGTAGGACAAGCTCCAGCCCCTCTCCAGGAGACTGGTTCTGGAACTGGAGCTGTGTGTTGAGGTGAGGCCGACTATATCTAGCCGTTATCTCTCAACCTCATGCACCAGCTCAGGCTCCTTCCCCACCAGAGAGGTGACATTCCACGTCCCAAAAGCCAGTTTAAGAAGCTTGGGATCAGACCACTAAGGCCTCCGCTTTTGACCGCCACCTGATCCACACAGCACCGGACCCCCATGGTCCCTCCTGCAGGTGGTGAACCCACTGGAGGGCGGACCCATGTAACTCCTTCGGGCTGAGCCCGGCCAGGTCTCATGGGCCGAAACCTGGCCACCAGATGCTAGCCATCGATCCCCTCCCCCAGGCCTGGCTCCAGGGTGGGACCCCGGTAACCCCATACCGGGCGGGGTACACTGGATCCCTGTTCTAGCGTTCATCATGAGAGTCTATTGGATCGTTCTTAGTCTGGTCCTTCACCCAGGACCAGTTTGTCTTTGGTGACCCTACCAGAGGCAAATTGCCCCAGACAACATAGCTCCTGGGATCACTAGGGCACGCAAACCCCCCACCACGATAAGGTGACGATCCATGAGGAGACTGTGATCCACTGAAGTTAAAACATGTTTACTTGCTACCTGGCTAAAGATTATTCAAAAATGGATTTGATCTTCAAAAAGAATTTAAGAGACTGGATCATGTCTATGTCACAGCAGACACTTGGACTGTGGATAATGGACATTTTCTTTGGATCACTGCACATCAGTTTAAATCCATAATATAAAGGTAAGAAACATTGACAGCTTTATGCAGTGTTGCCAACTCACTCTTTTGGAGTGATTCTCACTCTTTTTCCCTTCTCTCTCACTCCACAAACCCTATTTCTCACTCCAAAATGAGGAAATTTCTGGCAATTTTATGTTGATTTTCTTCAGATTTTTCTCACGATAACAGCTCTCAAAGCAGAACAAAGCAGACTGAACATGTTCTAAAAGCTCTGTCTGTTTTCAGCCTGACATTAATAAGCCCGTATTGTAATCCATTAATTAAATTATCTTGCTATATGTGCAAAATGATTTAAGTATGCATTTAAAAGTAACATGAAAGTTACTTTTATCATGCAGTAATTGGTAAGTAACCAGTTACTTTTGAAAAGAAGTAACTAGTAACACTGCTTGTAAGTGGCTCATAAGTTACTCATAAGTTGAAATACGTCGCGATAAATGTCTAGCATACCCAGAACTTATTTCTAACATATGAGTATTGCTTTTTGAACCTACAGTGGTGTGAAAAAGTGTTTGCCCCCTTCCCGATTTCTCATTTTTTTGTATGTTTGTCACATTTAAATGTGTCAGATCATCAAACAAATTTAAATATTAGACAAAGATAACACAAGTAAACACAAAATGTAGTTTTTAAATGAAGGTGTTTATTATTAAGGGGAAAAAAATCCAAACCTACGTGGCCCTGTATGAAAAAGTGATTGCCCCCTAAACCTAATAACTGGTTGGGCCACCCTTGGCAGCAACAACTGTACAAGCCTTTGTGCAGTTTAGAACACTGTGGAGCTATTTTGGCCCACTCATCTTTGCAGAATTGTTGTAGTTCAGCCACAATGGAGGGTTTTCGAGCATGAACCCGCCTTTTTAAGGTCATGCCACAGCATCTCAATCGGATTCAGGTCAGGAGTTTGACTAGGCTACTCCAAAGTCTTCATTTTGTTTTTCTTGATGTCATGGCTCCCTCAGGGCCGTCATCAACTACACCTGCATGCGCACCTGCTGCCAATCTCCAGCGGGCTTTATAACCGGGCCTGCCTGAGACTCGGCACGGAGCCGTCTGTCATTCTCCATTGGCACACCTCACGTCAACAGCCAAGTCCCTGGCTTCATCATCGGAGTTCCTGTTCTCCTGATCGCTTCACGTAAGCCTAATTATTGACTCACCTTTGTTAGTCGTCTTCCCCTGTGCACAGGTGGATCTCCCCGGCGGCGGTCTAGCCTTCATCACCACTACAGGGCTACTCGCTCACTCCCCTACACAGAGTCAGACGCTGTCTCCCTGGCTGCAGCCCTCAAGGCCAACCTGAGCATTCCCACGACCATCTGCAAAGTAAGCAACCATTACTATCACGCTCTTTGCCCCGTGGACTGAACTAACACCTCCGCTCTGTCGTTATAGGGTTGCCAGGCTGCACGGCGTTCTGCTCTTCCCCGGGCACGATTCCTGCACTGCACACAACATACACACTGTACATACACGCACGCACACACACATTGTTAGCAATAAAAGGATAAATTGTATTCACTCGAGTCTGTGCTTTGTCCCCTGGGTCTATAATTATGTCAGTATGGCTCCATCAGAGCGACCCAGCGAACAGCGTGCTAGCACGCCGAGTTAACAATCTAGAGGCTCGGGTGGAGCAGTTAGCTTACCAACAAGTAATCCTTAATCAGCTAACACAAATTAACAGCCGGTTGGATTGTCTGGATGGACAGCGGATGTTTCCTCCGGCCTCTGGGAGTCCGTCGGCTTCCGCTAGCTCCCCTCCTAGCCAGGCTAGTCAGGTCCCTTCGGTCTGGCTCACACCGGTCCCCACACCCGCTCGCTTCAGCGGCAAGCTCGGGGAGGCCCATGGGTTCATCCTGCAGTGTGAGACGGTCTTCCAGCGGGTTCCGGGGGATTTTCCCACAGACCATAGTCGGATAGGCTACATGGCTAACCTGTTAGAGGGTAGCGCGCTAGCTTGGGCATATGCCGATATGGCTAAACCTAGCTATGCTAGCTTAACTTACCAGCAGTTCATTGCCGATTTCCATGAGGTGTTTGACCATTCCGACTGTGATAGTGTGCTAACCACCCGGTTGTTAAATCTCCGACAGGGGGGTAGGTCCGTGGCGGACTACGCTGTCGATTTCCGGGTGGTGGCTGTGGAGGTCGGGTGGGAGGATGCCTCGCTCTGTAGTATATTCATTCGGAGCCTATGCCCTAGCCTATGGGATGAGCTAGCCCGTTTAGATAAACCAGAGAGACTCACTGAGCTAATCTCCCTAACCATCAATTTGGATAACAGTGCTGAGGGAGCGGGCAGCTGAGTGAAGAGCTTCCGGTCGCTCGGGCACCCAGTTTTTCCGCTCCTCCCAGTCATCTCAATTGGCCCTGCCCCCACCTGAGGCTCTAGATGGGCAGGAGGATATGGTAGTCGGGCGCTCCAAGATTTCCTTAGCCGAGAAGCAGCGCCGTAGGGAGTTAGGTCTGTGCATGTACTGCGGTAGCAAGGACCATGAGGTAGAGAGTTGCCCCGTTTGGCCAAAAGAGGGGGTCCGTGCGTCACAGTAGGGGGACTCACGTACTCGTCTCAGCCTAATCCCCTCACCAAATGCCTTGTGCCTATTAGGTTAATTTACAAACAAACAGAATATGCCACACATGCACTGGTTGACTCGGGGGCTGAGCAGAGCTTCATATCAGGGGACCTGGCAACCCGATTAGGGCTTCCCTGCCATTCACTCCAGTCACCCCTTAAGCTCATTGCCCTGTCTAAGACTCCCCTGGCTACAGTCTCCCAACAGACCGCCCCGGTGTTGGTGATTGTCTCAGGAAATCATTGGGAGGACCTACGCTTGTTGGTGCTGCCCTCTTCAACATCTCCAGTTATCTTGGGCTACCCCTGGCTCCGGCTTCACAATCCATCGTTTGATTGGCGGACTGGGAGTATAACATCATGGAGCTCGTTCTGCCTCAGCGCGTGTCTGCAGTCTGCAGCATGCGCCCCGTCGGTGTCCCTAGCCCCCCACGCCCCTCCTCCTCCTGATTTGTCCAAGGTGCCGCCTGAATACCATGACCTGGGGGCGTTATTTAGTAAGTCGCAGGCACTGTCACTCCCCCCCCACCGCCCTTATGACTGTGCCATCAATCTCCGGGCTGGTGCCCCGCTGCCGTTGAGCCGTCTCTACAGCCTGTCTGCTCTGGAGCGGGAGGCGATGGATGCTTATATCAAGGAGTCGCTCAGCTCGGGCATTATTCGACCATCTTCTTCGGCGGTGGGGGCAGGTGGGCCTTCTTGCCCACGGCAAGAAGGATGGCTCCCTGCGGCCATGTATCGACTTCAGGGGGCTCAACAATATCACGGTGAAGGACAAATACACCCTTCCCCTCATGGACACGGCTTTTGACTCCCTCCAGGGGGCCTCTTGGTTCAACAAGCTCGACCTTTGCAATGCTTACCACCTCATGCGGATCAAGGAGGGAGACGAGTGGAAGACGGGATTCCGGACCCCAAGCAGCCACTTCGAGTACCTCGTGATGCCGTTTGGGTTGACCAATGCGCCGGCCGTCTTCCAGCGCCTCATAAATGATGTTCTCTGGGATTTCCTTGGCTCCTTCATCTTCATCTACTTGGATGACATCCTCATCTTTTCGCAGTCACTGGATGAGCATCGGGTACACGTGAGACAGGTCCTCCAACGACTCCTGGAAAACAAACTGTTTGTTAAAGCCGAGAAATGTGAGTTCCACGCCAACAAGACTTTGTTTCTTGGTTTCATCATTTCCCATAACCAGGTTCTTCCTGACCCGGAGAAGGTCAAGGCGGTGGTGGATTGCCCCCCCCCCCCCGTCAAGGAAGCAACTCCAGCAGTTCCTGGGGTTCCCCAATTTTTATCGCCGCTTTGTGCCAAACTACAGCATGATCGCTCTCCCCTTGACCCGTCTCACGTCCCCCAAGGTGGCTTTCCGTTGGACAGAGGAGGCTGCAGCGGCATTCGGCACCCTCAAGGGGGAGTTCTCATTGTCCCGTGTCCTCACTCAGGTGGATCCGTCCCTCCAGTGCCTGGTTGAGGTGGACGCGTCTGATTCCGGGGTGGGGGCAGTTCTCTCCCAGCGCTCTCCAGTGGACGGGGTGGTCCGCCCCTGCGCTTTCTTCTCACACCATCTGTCCCCAGCAGAGAGGAACTATGACATTGGCGACAGGGAGCTCCTGGCGGTGAAGCTCGCCCTGGAGGAATGGCGTCACTGGTTGGAGGGGGCCGCCCAACCTTTTATAGTATGGACCGATCATAAAAACAGAATACCTGAGGACCGCTAAGCGGCTGAACTCCCGGCAGGCCCGTTGGTCACTATGTTTTGGGCGATTCAACTTCACGATCACCTACCGCCCTGGGGTCAAGAATGCCAAGCCAGACGCCCTCTCCAGGCAGTTTGCTGCGGATGTGGCTGAGGGTCATGAACACACCATCCTTCCAGCATCTTGTGTCGTCGGCACCCTCTCGTGGGGTATCAGGGAGAAGGTCTTGAAGGCGCAGGAGGCTGAGCCCGATCCTGGAGGCGGACCCGCGGAGCGTCTGTTTGTCCCCATGGCAACCCGGGGTGAGGTGATTCATTGGGCCCACTCCTCTAAGTTTGCGTGCCATCCAGGGGTGTCCCGCACGGTAGAGCTGCTTCAGAGGTCGTTCTGGTGGCCGGGGCTTCGGAACGATGTCACCTCCTACGTCCATGCCTGCGCTCAGTGCGCCACCGGGAAGACATCTTCTTCTCCACTGGCCGGTCTCCTCCACCCGCTGCCGGTTCCCAGCGGTCCCTGGTCCCATATAGCATTGGATTTTGTGACTGGCCTTCCACCCTCCAACCACTTCACCACAGTCCTCACCATTGTGGACCGGTTCTCTAAGGCCGCCCACTTCGTTCCTCTCTGGGGGCTTCCTACGGCACGGGAGACAGCGGATCTGCTGGTACAACACGTTATACGCCTCCACGGGATCCCCACCGACGTCGTTTCTGATCGTGGGCCCCAATTTGTGTCCCAGGTTTGGAGGGCGTTCTGCACCGCACTGGGATCAACAGTGAGCCTGTCATCTGGGTACCATCCACAGAACAACGGACAGTGCGAGCGGGCCAATCAGGAGCTGGAGGCCGCTCTGCATGGTGTCATCGCCTCCAGTCCATCGTTGTGGAGCAGCCACCTCCCCTGGATCGAGTATGCCCATAACTCGATGGTTTCCTCGGCGATCAGCATGTCACCCTTCAGGGCTTCTTTGGGTTACGACCCCCCGCTTTTTCCCGAAGAGGAGAAAGAAGTAGCGGTGCCTTCTGTCCACGCCCATGTGAGGTGCTGCCGCCGGCTCTGGACTGCCACCCGCAGAGCTCTCCTTCGCACTGCCGAACGCAACACCAGGATGGCTAACCGCGACAGGAGACCGGCTCTCCAGTACCAGGTGGGTCAACAGATATGGCTGTCTACACAGAATATTAATTTGAAGGCTGAGAAACGGAAGCTGGCCCAGTGTTTCATTGGCCCCTTCCTGATCACACGCATTGTTAACCCTGTGGCTGCACGCCTAGCTCTCCCCCCCTCTCTCCGCATCTGTCCGACATTTCATGTCTCCCAGGTGAAGCCCGTCTGCTCCAGCCCTCTCTGTCCCCCTCCCAAGACTCTACCTCCACCAGTATTGATTGACGGCGACCCGACTTGGAGAGTCAATGCCATCCTGGATGCCCGCCGTTGGGGTCGCGGCCTGCAGTACCTGGTGGACTGGGAGGGGTATGGCCCGGAGTGGAGGTCCTGGGTACATCCGTCATTCGTGCTTGATAAGCAGCTCATCAGGGACTTCCACCGGATGCACCCGGGTAGGCTGGGTCAGGTGCCAGGAGGCACCTCTCGGGGGTGGGGGGGGAGGAGTACTGTTATGGCTCCCTCAGGGCCCTCATCAACTACAGCTGCACGCACACCTGCTGCCAATCTCCAGCGGGCTTTATAACCGGGCCTGCCTGAGACTCGGCACGGAGCCGTCTGTCTTTCTCCACTGGCACACCTCACGTCAACAGCCAAGTCCCTGGCTTCATTATCAGAGTTCCTGTTCTCCTGATCGCTTCACATAAGCCTAATTATTGACTCACCTTTGTTAGTCGTCTTCCCCTGTGCACAGATGGATCTCCCTGGTGGTGGATTCCTCTCTTCCCAGTGGCGGTCTAGCCTTCATCGCTACTACAGGGCTACTCGCTCACTCCCCTACACAGAGTCAGATGCTGTCTCCCTGGCTGCAGCCCTCAAGGCCAACCTGAGCATTCCCACGACCATCTGCAAAGTAAGCAACCATTACTATCACGCTCTTTGCCCCGTGGACTGAACTAACACCTCTGCTCTGTCGTTATAGGGTTGCCAGGCTGCACGGTGTTCTGCTCTTCCCCGGGCACGATTCCTGCACTGCACACAACATACACACTGTGCATACACGCACTCACACACACATTGTTAGCAATAAAAGGATAAATTGTATTCACTCAAGTCTGTGCTTTGTCCCCTGGGTCTATAATTATGTCACTTAAGCCATTCAGAGGTGGACTTGCTGGTGTGTTTTGGATCATTGTCCTGCTGCAGAAACCAAGTGCATTTCAGCTTGAGGTCATGAACAGATGGCCAGACATTGTCTTTCAGGATTTTTTGGTAGACAGCAGAATTCATGGTTCCATTTATCACAGCAAGTCTTCCAGGTCCTGAAGGAGCAAAACAGCCCCAGACCATCACACTACCACCACCATATTTTACTGCTAGTGTGATGTTCCTTTTCTGAAATGCTGTTACTTTTATGCCCACTGACACCCACCTTCAAAAAAGTTCAGTTTTTATCTCGTCAGTCCACAGAGTATGTTCCCAGAAGTCTTGGGGATCATCAAGATGTTTTCTGGCAAAACTGAGACGAGCTTTTATGTTCTTTTTGCTCAGCAGTGGTTTTCGTCTTGGAACTCTGCCAGGCAGGCCATTTTTGCCCAGTCTCTCTCTTATGGTGGAGTTATGAACACTGACCTTAACTGAGGCAAGTGAGGCCTACAGTTCTTTGGATGTTGTTGTGGGGTCTTTTGTGACTTCTTGGATGAGTCGTCGCTGTGCTCTTGGGGGTAATTTTGGTCGGCCGGCCACTCCTGGGAAGGTTCACCACTGTTCCATGTTTTTGCCATTTGTGGATAATGGCTCTCACGTGTTTCGCTGGAGTCCCAAAGCTTTAGAAATGGCTTTATAACCTTTTCCGAACTGATAGATCTCAATTACTTTGTTTCTCATTTGTTCCTGAATTTCTTTGGATCACAGCATGATGTCTAGCTTTTGAGGATCTTTTGGTCTACTTCTCTTTGTCAGGCAGATCCTATTAAAGTGATTTCTTGATTGAGAACAAGTTTGGCAGTAATTTATGTTTTAACGGGGGGCAGTCACTTTTTCACACAGGGCCATGTAGGATTGGATTTTTTTTTACCCTTCAGAAAGCAACTCATACCAGATCGGACGTTGCCCGGGTTTGCAGGATCAGGAGTTCCTGGCAGCAGAGGGTGGGGGACAGAACTGCGTAGAGGAATCTGATCAGACCTAAATGAAACAGTCATTGTCGCCCGCGACAGACTGCTGTGATGATGATGATGAATAAACACCTTCATTTAAAAACTGTATTTTGTGTTTACTTGTGTTATCTTTGCCTAATATTTAAATTTGTTTGATGACCTGAAACATTTAAGTGTGACAAACATACAGAAATGAGTACACCCCTCACATTTTTGTAAATATTTTATTATATCTTTTTATGGGACAACACAAGATATGACACTTTGATACAATGTGAAGTAGTCAGTTTACAGCTTGTATAATTTTTATTTGCTGTCCTCTCAAAATAACACACAGCCATTAATGTTTAAACCGCTGGCAACAAAAGTGAGTACACCCCTAAGTGAAAATATCCAAATTGTGCCCAAAGTGTCAATATTTTGTGTGGCCACCGTTATTTTCCAGCACTGCCTTAACTCTCTTGGGCATGGAGTTTACTAGAGCTTCACAGGTTGCCACTGGAATCCTCTTCCACTTCTCCATGACGACATCACGGAGTTGGTGGATGTTGGAGACCTTGCGCTCCTCCACCTTCCGTTTGAGGATGCCCATAGATGCTAATAGGGTTTAGATCTGGAGACATGCTTGGCCAGTCCATCACCCTTAGTTTCTTTAGCAAGGCAGTGATCATCTTGGAGGTGTGTTTGGGGTCGTTATCATGTTGGAATACTGCCCTGCAGCCCAGTTTCCCAAGGGAGGGGATCCTGCTCTGCATCAGTATGTCACATTACATGTTGGCATTCATGGTTCCCTCAATGAACTGTAGCTCCCCAGTGCCGGCAGCACTCATGCAGCCCCAAACCATGACACTCCCAGGACCATGCTTGACTGTAGGCAAGACATGCTTGTCTTTGTACTCCTCTCCTGGTGTCCGCCACACACGCTTGACACCATCTGAACCAAATAAGTTTATGTTGGTCTCATCAGACCACAGGACATGGCTCCAGTAATTCATGTCCTTAGTCTGCTTGTCTTCAGCAAACTGTTTGCGGGCTTTCTTTTGCATCATCTTTAAAAGGGGCTCCCTTCTGGGAGGACAGCCATGCAGACCAATTTGATGCAGTGTGTGGCATATGGTCTGAGCACTGACAGGCTGACCCCCATCTCTTCAACCTCTGCAGCAATGCTGGCAGCACTCCAACGTCTATTTTCAATGGACAAGCTCTGGATATGACGATGAGCACGTGCACTCAACTTCTTTGGTCAACCATGGCGAGGCCTATTCTGAGTGGAACCTGTCCTGTTAAACTGCTGTATGGTCTTGGCCACCGTGCTGCAGCTCAGTTTCAGCATGTTGGCAATCTCCTTATAGCCTAGGCCATCTTTATGTAGAGCAACAATTCTTTTTTTCAGATCCTCAGAGAGTTCTTTGCCATGAGGTGCCATGTTGAACTTCCAGTGACCAGTATGAGAGAGTGAGAGCGATAACACCAAATTTAACACACCTGCTCCCCATTCACACCTGAGACCTTGTAACACTAATGAGTCACATGACACCGGGGAGGGAAAATGCTCCCTGTATCCATAGTGAGATGTCTCACTATGGGATATACCCCTCCTGTGTGTACCTCAGAAGCATTTATCTCATTACGCCAATCCTGATTGGCTGATGATCACGATATCACGCCTCGCATAATCACCTCTTATAAGAGGCCCATGCTATGGCAGCAATATTCAAGATAAGCACCTCTTCTTGCTTCACGCAGCAAGAGGGTTTTCTGGTGAGACATCTCACTCATACTACTCGAAGAACCGCGAATACAGCCGTATCCTTAAGTTCTTCTTCATAGTACTCGTTCCGATGTCTCACTATGGGATATGGAGACTCCCGTATTGCCAGACGAGCCTATCTCGACAATCATCAGTACTGAGCAGTAACCTGGCTGCCTAGGGGTCCTGGAGTGAGCACTGCCTGAGCCATGTTCAAAGCAGAGACATCTATCCTACAAAACCGAGCAAAAGTGAGAGGCAAGGACCAGCTTGCCGCCTCACAAATGTCCCCTAAGGAAACCCCCTTAAATGGAGCCCACGAGGCCGCCAAGGCATGAGTGGAGTTAGCCCTCAGCCCCACTGGTGCCTGGAGGTCCCGTGAAGAGTATGCCAGAGCGATTGCTTCCACAATCCAGTGGATGAGCCTCTGCTTAGTGACCGGCCTACTGGTATGAGGTTTGGCCCAGGACATGAAGAGCTGATCACTCTTTCTGAGCCCCCTTGTCCTGTCCATATAAGCACGTAAGGCATAGACGGGGCATAATAAGCGTGACTGCTGTTCTTTAGAAGAAGAGTGGAAAGAAGAAAATGTCATCAAGATGATGGGTGTACATGGGCCAACCACCTTGCCGTGCTGGGCATCAGTGACACCCTAACATCTCCCGGGCCAAACTGAGTGCATGATGGGTGTACTGAGAAGGCATGAATATCAGTGATGCTTTTAGCCGAGGCTGAGGCCAGTAATAGCACTGTCTTCAATGACAGGTACTTCATGCTGACCTCCCCCAAAGGTTCGGGGGGCAGATGGGACAGACAACCCATCCAGGACCACCGTCAAATCCCAAGGGGGGAACATGGTCCTGGAAACAGGGAGGAGTCTATGTGCTCTTTTCATAAAACGACAAACCAGAGGATGCTGACTAGCTGTCTTATCCCCAAAACCTACATGACAAGCAGAAATAGCAGCTAAGTACACCTTAATGGTGGAGAAAACTTTCTGCTTGTCGATGAGATCTTGTAAGAATGAAAGGATCACACCTACTGAGCGCTGAAAAGAGATGTGACCTCTGCCATGGCACCATTTTTCAAACACCCTCCACTTGGACTCATAAAGAGACCTAGTAGAGGATGCTCTAGCACTCTGAATGGTGTTAATCACGTCCTGAGGAAGACCCGTCGCCTTCAGGGTGTCCCACTCATGGGCCAGGCCCACAATGCCAGGTGCTCTGGATGTGGGTGAAATAGTGTTCTCCTTGCCTGTGACAGCATGTCTCTGTGGACTGGAAGCTGCCATGGCTGCCCATGGAGAAGCTGATAAATCTCCGCTAGCCAGTGTGCTGGCCAGTGAGGAGCTATCAGGATTAGCCTGTGATGGTGCTCCCTCACCCTGGCCAGGGTTGGGGAAATCAAAACCGGGGAGGGGGAAGTAAAGAAGAACAGGGGGGCATACATGAGCGAGAGCGGTTACTCCGAGAGGAGTGCTCTGATTGCATATGGAGAAGAAGAGTGGACACTGTGTGTTTTCTTTTGATGTGAACAGGTCCACCTCAGCCCGGCCGAACCTCTTCCAAATCTGCTCCGCTATCATGGGGTGGAGCCCCCACTCCCCAAATATAGGAGTGCCCCTGGAAAGGAGATCTGCTCTGTGATTCAGGGCATCAGAATCAGAATCAGAATCAGAATAAGCTTTATTGTCAAGCATGTAAAAAACACACGAGGAATTTGACTTGACATTGGCGCGCATGTAAGCGCAGCACAACGACACGGCAGCCGTAAACAAGGCGCCTCATCAAACAGTGAGAGATGGGCGGGGAGAGGAAGAGGGAATGACACAATGGGCGGAGAGAAAAAAAAACTTCGTTATCAAAATACAGCTTGTAATTGTGTAAGCAGATTATGATTACAATGAAAAAAAAACCCTCTCAATTGCAGAGAGCAGACAATCAACCTCACAAAAACAAAAACAAAGGCAGAGAGAGTCAGTGAATGGATATGTATATCAGTGTAAATGAATCAGTCGTGTATGTTGAATGCAAAGTGGGTGTTTATCAGTTACTGGTGGACAGCAAAAATCCTCTCTCAGCAGAGATGTTATGTCTAGTGTCTGAAACTTAGAAGAGCATGTCCTTGGTGCATGGCAGATGGAATTTTCTGAGCCAGTCACATGGCGCTGTCCTTGAGAATTCAGATTGCTGTACGCCAGATTGTTTGTGAAGGAGAGAAATCAGCCAAAACATTTCTACTGCCTTATCTTCATCCTGGAGGAGTGGAGCTGAGGGGCGCCGAAAACAAGGTCGAATAAGCACAGTCACTCAGAGAAAAAATTTCATCTCTTATGCGTTTAGTGCTCCATTATTTCCATCGTTGCCAGGCTTTAAAATCATTTCCTGAAGAGCTCCCAGCAACATCATGATGTTACCAACCTTTCTATTCAGTTCGCCATTAGCCGCTATCAGAGTCCTCCCCAGCTGGTCAAATTGATGAAAGAGCCTAGGGTCAGCATTTTGATAAGCTCTGTCCATCTTCTTCAGTTTTCGATACACCAGGACTATCCCAAAGCCGATCAGTAGAAGTCCTGAGATCGTGAAGCCAAATAGGTAGATGTCTTCCGCATCTTCAATTGAAAGGTCGCACAGACACATAAGTTTCCAATTGTATGTGTCTCTTACATAACCCGCAGCAGCAGTACCTGCAGGACAGGTGGGCTCCCCTGGGCCCGATTTCCTCGTTGAAAAAACGGTGTCAATTGTGTTCAAGGCCCAGCTTACTAAATCCATAATTTTCCGTTTGGATCAAGAATCAGTCAGTAGAAGAGCAACGCAGACACAGACAGTAGCAAGCTGGGGTTCAGTCAGTAGGGAGGGAAGAGGAGGGAGAAGGAGGAGGAGAAAAGAGAAAAAGCGTCTGCTCTCTCTGAAGGCCGGAAGAAGGGATGTCCCACATCCGAGATGTGTGTGGCTCTGAGAGACAGGAATTGATCGCTGCTCCACAGGATCAGTCTGCGTGCCAACATGTGCAACTGTCTGGACCGTAGACCCCCCCTGACGGTTGATGTAAGACACCGTGGTTGTGTTGTCCGTCCTCACTAAGACATGATGTCTGCGGAGGAACGGGAGGAAGTGCTTCAGCATGAGAAACACCACTAAAAGCCCCAGATAATTTATGTGCGCTCACTGCAGGGCGTCCCTCCAGAGACCTCTTGCAGCACGACCCTCATGTATTCTGCCCCAGCCTGTCAAGCTTGCATCTGTGGTGATGACCTTCCAGGCTTGGACTGTGCCAAGCGGCACCCCCTGTACCAGGAAGGATGGGTGCCGCCAATGGTGCAGCACTGTTAGGCATTCCATATTCACCGGCACCCTGTGTGCACCATGACGCACGGGATCCAACCTGAGGGAGGCCACCCAGTGCTGGAAATCCCTCATATACTGTGACCGAGCCAAATCACCAGGATTGCTGAAGCCATCACATCCAGCAGTCGGAAGCACAGTCTGAAAAGGACGTATGCGTGAGGTTGGAAACGAACGAGGCACGCTCTGAACGATTCCACTCGCTCTGCTGACAGGTGGCCTGTGAAAGACATGGAGTCTGTTGTTAAACCCAGAAAGTTTATTCTCTGTGTCAGAGAGAGCACACTTCTCTCTCTGTTTATCACAAACCCCAAATCGATCAGGTGTTGGATGACAACAGCCGTGTGTGTCACAGCCTCCTGTCCTGATCGTGCCAGGATGAGCCAGTCATCTAAGTACGTTGCCAGACGGATGTCCTGTTGCCTTAACGGGGTTATTATGGCCTCGGTACAGTGAATGGACACCCGAAGGCTCAGAGAGAGACTGAACGGCAGTACCCTGTATTTGTAAAAAAACACCTTGAAATGCAAACCTCAGATATTTCTTGTGTGGAGGATAAATCTGATTGTGGAAATATGCATCTGCCAAATCGATCGAGGTCATGAATTCCCCTCGTCGAAATAGATACAGCAGGGATGCATGTGTAAGCATTCTGAATTTGTATTTTCTGAGGTGTTTGTTCAGAACCCGCAGATCCAGGATAGGGCGAATTCCCCATTTGGGAACTAGAAAACACCTGGAGTAAAAGCCGGTGCAACTCTGATCGGGAGGCACAACACATATCACTCTCTTCTCTAACAAAGAATTGATTTCTTTTTGCAGAATCAGAGCACTTTTCTCCCTCACCTGGAAATGAATTATTCCTGAGAAGCGAGGTGGAGGGACAGCAAATTGCAGCCTGTAACCCTGTGTAACAGTTTTTATTATCCAGGCTGAATTTGTGAGCGCAGCCCATTTTTCTCATTGATGAGAGACATGAAGCCAGCTCCCGTGAGCTCCCTGCACTGTGAGCCTCCAATTATTGTGTTATGGGGCCAACTAGTGGTGGGGCATGGTTGTGCACCTTGATCAATACTGCGCATGCCCCAGGTGATCGTATTCTGACAGCTTTCCTGGCTGCGCCCGCCCTCGTGAAGAACTTTTCCCGAGAACGCGCAGCCAGTGGGCCGTTCATTGATTTCTTGCTCACTGATATTATTTGCACCCTCAACCTTTGGTCTGGATGTGACAGAGGAAGATGTTTTATTTTGTACAAACATTTTGGTGAACAAATGGGTGTCTGTGGGGAAAATGGGGCAGTCATTTCCACAACGGAGCCTTCTCCCTCCTGAGCTAGGATGTGTGGACGTTCTTCCATTACACATTGTAGCGGGGGTTTGCACACAGAACAGGGAAGCTGGCGAATGGGGAACATGCCGTGTGTGAATGGGTGGATAGCAGGATCTGTAAAGCGCTTTGGTCATCTAGAGATGAGAATAAAAGCGCCGTTGAAAATAAAGAGTATTCAGTTGGGGTATTCCTGGATCTTAAAAAAGCATTTGATACAGTGGATCACAATTTATTATTAAAGAAACTACAAAATTGTGGTATTGGGGGTAGCACTGTCCTGGTTAAGTAGTTACTTAAAGAATAGATATCAGTATGTATGTGCTGGTAACAAAAACTCACAGTTACTGAAGGTTACTTGTGGAGTCCCACAGGGTTCAGTTTTGGGGCCATTGTTATTCAATATGTATATAAATGATATATGTAAAGTCTCGGAAAAATGGATTTAATATTGTTTGCCGATGACACTAATCTATTATGCAGTGGAAGCAATTTGGAACAACTTTTGGATACACTCGGAAAGGAATTAGGAAAGCTTAAACTGTGGTTTGATTCAAACAAATTAACGCTCAGTTTAAGTAAGACAAAATTTATAGTTTTTAACAACCATCACAACAACTTAGTATCTAAACTCAGTATAAATGGTGTAGAGATTGAAAGGGTATCTGAAACTAAATTTCTTGGAGTAATAATTGATAATAAACTGTGTTGGAAGTCACATATTAATTATATTAAAGGTAAAATATCTAAATTAATCGCAGTACTACACAGAGCGAAATATTTGCTGAATCAACCCACATTATATACTTTGTATCATTCATTAATACTCCCATACATGACATATTGAACTGAAGTATGGGGAAATACATATAAAACAAACATATATCCAGTCTTTATGCTTCAGAAGAGAGCTATTAGAATAATAAACAAAGCAGCTTACAGGGAACCAACAAACCCACTTTTTCTTAAATTAAAAGCTCTCAAGTTGAAAGATCTGGTTGACTTTAAAACTGCAGTAATAATGTTTAAAGTGAAGAATCTATCACTGCCCGCAAATATCCAAAAGCTGTTCCAAATAAGGGAGAAACAATATCATTTCAGAGGAACATGTATATTTCAAAAACCTTCAGTGAGAACTACCACCAAGCAACACTGTGTTTCAGTGCAAGGAGTCAGATTATGGAACGATTTTGGACCTGAGTTAAAATCATGTACAACGCTTGGACAATTTAAACAAAAACTAAAGGAAGAAATACTCCAAACATATATAGAAGATGACATGTAAAATCACATAAGGATTGTCATATCCAGTCTGTGTTGTGTTGTTGCTTGTTTTTTTTTGTCACATTTTGTCTTAGCTTTGTTCCGAATTGTAATCGCTCTTGTTTGTTTTTCTTTTGAATTCTTGGATGGAATATGGGTGGGCAATATAAGCTGCGGCTTCAGCCATCACCCATTTCGGATAACTTATGGTGAACTGTATAATCAGAGGAGTTATTGTTTAATTTGACCTTGTTGGATTTTTCCCCTTTGTTATATTATTCTGTTTCTTTTTAATCTTTACTTTTAATCTATCCGAAATAAAGATTCATTCATTCATATAAGTGAATGCCATTTACCATTTTTCCCACGGGAAGACGGGAGGCTGCCAGACCACCCTCTTCTTCTTCTTGGCCTGCTGATCAGCGATCTGCATGGGGGGTCCCGGCGGAGCGACAGTCTGAGTTGGAGCCTTCCTGGGCCAACCTTCTTTCACCTGCTGTGTAGGTGAGGCAGCTGGGACAACTTGAAGCTCAGGCCATTTGGGAATTTTGAATTGAGGAAGGGGCTCCGAGACAGTCTGTGTGAAAGTGTGTCTTGGAGCTGGTGGAGGAGCGATCTCAGGATTGCGAGGGAGGCAAAGCTGGAGCGCTTCATCGTCCCTCTTCTTTGCCTCACAATGCTGTTGCACTGAGGTGAGAGCTGCACTGAAAATCCCGTCTGGAATGATCGGCATGTCCAAAATTTCCTCATTCTCCCTCTCAGATAGGTTTGTCAGGTTAAGCCATCTTGCTCTCTCCTGCAACACCATCATTCCCATAGATTTCCCTGTGGCCTGGACTGCACAGCGCTGTATGCGGAGGTAGATGTCTGTAATCACAGAAATGTCTTCCCACACATTCGGATCAGGCTTGGCTGTGACGTCTTCACATAACTCGGCTTGATCAGTGGCGAGCATGGATGAAATGTTAAGCGCCCTAGCTGCCAAAGCTGCCGCTTTGTAAACTCACTCAGTTATGGCAGACTGAAAACGATCTGCTTTTGATGGAAGTGTGGGTCTCCTGGAGGTCGCCGACAGCCGTGGGTGGAGCTGGGCTGCTACCAACAGCTCTGTCAGGGGCAAAAGGAGTACACCGTGCTTTTCCATACCCTTTAAGTCCAGGGAGGAAGCCCCTGGAATGGGGTTCTTACTGCTGAATGGGCGGTCGCTCCAAGGGGCCAACAGCTCCACAGCTCTGTGAAGACGTGGAGTAGCTGCTTTGCCTTCCTGGATGCCTGGGGTAATTTCTTCCCTTCGTAATGGGACTTTGTGGTCTCTGGTACTGCTTCAGGCGGTTGTGGCACATTTGCACACATCCTGCATGTCCATGCTGAGAGAAGGGGTGTCGGTAATTTCATGCTCGCCACGAGAGGCAAAAACAGCTTCAGGCTTTGCAGCCTGAGCCGGCAGGATGAAGAAGTCCTCATCCTCGTCGTCTTCGGATATGAGGAGCTCCGAGTCCTCCTAGACCTCCTCCTCATAATCCAACTCCAAAATGTCCTCCATTTGCGGAGCATCTGCTGTCATGTCCAACTGAGAACTCCAGCTGGCTCCAGAGCATGCTTCAGCAACCGTATTGAGCCCCTCCTCCTCCACACCACACGACAATTCGCTGGTTGTGGACAGGTAAGGATCTTTCCCCGACAGGCTGACTTGGGAGCGAACCATCGGGGGAGACTCTACAGAGTAAAACGGGTGCAGTATCCGCATGAACCCGGTGTCTTTATTGTGAGTTGGGCATGTTCTAGCCCGAGGCAAGACGAGCAGACCTGGTGTGTGTCTTTACTCAAGACTTTATTCGCGCAATTACAGAGACAAGCCTCTGAGTCACCATTCCCTCTGGTGTGAGCAAGACTGGGATCGATCGTCGTTAACTGGGGTGATAACTCGGTAGGATAACAGCTTAGCTAGTGTGCCAGTCTGTGGGTGCAAAGTTAGCTGGTGTGATAACTTTTGAGCACAGTGTTAGCTGGTGTGCTAACGCGTAGCGTGGTGTTAGCTGTTGTGCTAAAACCGTGCGGGTGGGGAAAAATGACAACTTCACCGGAGTTAGGTCATTATTTTCCCGCTCTAGCCTATGGAGAAGACTAGAGAGTCGCTTGCTAAGTGGAAGCGGCTGCTAGCACCCGACGACAGAGTGAAAGCTTAATTCCAGTCTATGGACAGTTAAGCTAGCTAGCCCAAGGTTGAGATATGCTCCGAAGCGAGAAGAGGTTTTTGAATAACGCTACGTTGTAGCATGGGCCTCTTATAAGAAGTGATTATGCGAGGCATGGCGTCGCAATCATCAGCCAATCAGGATTGGCGTAATGAGATAAATGCTTCTGAGGTATATGCAGGAGGGGCGTATCCCATAGTGAAACATTGAAACAAGTACTATGAAGTTTTGATGGTCTTGTTCTTCTATTCAGACAAAGTAAAGAGATGTTTCCTACCTTGACATGTTTCGACTGTGATGGTCTCTGTGTAGACTAGGTGACACTTTTACTAAGAGCTGACTTGATCCACCTGCTCTCTGTTCTGATCAGCTCAGCTGGTGCCTGCAGCGTATAGACACACACACAGAGCTACACACACGTACTTCTTCATGTAACGGGACCTGTCATGGACGTGTTCGAGGACATTATGAAGATCCAAATCGCTGTTTAGCCCTCCTTGTCATGTTTTTACCTTTGACTGTAGTCTGTACCATCAACTGTAAAGTGCTGTTCTGATAGATATGCCAAAATGTCAGAACACCGGAGGAGATGGATCCAATCAGCTGATCCCCTGAAGCACAGAGCTCAGCTGTTTCCATGATAAATCACACTTTGCTCTCCCTTGGCTGCTGCTCTCTGGTGTTTTGGGGTTCACATTGGCAAAAGCACACTCCATGCATTATCTTTTTTTTCCACTTTATTGAAAATAAACTTTTTTATCGCTATCACTTCGCGTGCCTTTAAGCCAGGTTGTGACAACTGTTATCTGACGTTCATGACGCATCACATCAGCTGTTTTAGATGTGATGGATCTGACAGATTTGACAATTCTGCATTGGTCTTTGGAGGGGAGAATCATCTCGGTTGAACAGAGATGATCTCTCGCACACCGAGGATTCATGGATCAGGAGACTATGGCAGTTTGGCATGACTGCGCTATGCATAAGTTAGGATAAGCTATGCATAAGTTATGCATAAATTAGACTATGGTTGGGTATAAGTTATGAATGCTGGCAACATGCTAAGCATTCGTTGGTTTAAGTTATAAGTTTATGTAAGGAAAATAAAATTAATTAATTAATTAAAAAAATAACAAATAAGTTATTTATAAGTTATCCAAACGTTCTATATGAGTTGCGAATATGTTATTTATACGTCAGACTCGTTATGGATACACAATGCATATGGCTAAAACTGAAAATTTTGAAACTTTGGCATATGGCAGCATTTTACACCATTTTTTATACGTTTGGCAAACACTGTCTAAATCGTCAAGGGGTGACAGGGCCTTAACTTGTTATAAAACTTGACACACACGTACACAGTTCTTTAATTTGGAATTCAGCTCAGCAAATTAAACCAGTGTGATCCACTGATGCTTGATTTCAACTACTAGTAAGTTTTTCTCATTAATTTGCAACTTTTCTTGTAATTCGTTAACATATGCATTTTTTTTTTTTGTAAATGTAAGATTTTTTTCCTCTAAAACGGAGTCTTTTTGGTTTTAATTTCCGAACTTTTTCCTATAAATTTACCATTTTTTTCTCATAACTTAAATTTTCTTGTCAATTCATGACATGTTTCTTGTAGATGTACTGCATTTTTCTCATGAATTTACTATTTTTTTCTTGTAAATTTGCAATATTTTTTATTTTGTAAACCTGTGACTTGGGTCATTGCTCCCATAACAACTAATAAATAACACAACATAACAAAAATGTTTTTTTGTAAGTTGTCTGTGTTTTTTCAACTGATTTAAGACAATTTTGCACCGCTAAATCCGAAAATGCCATTCATTTCTCTCGATCAGGTCAGGTTTTTATGCTAAGTTGTAAGCAGTTGTACAGCAGTTGTACAGTTGTACTGAAAATTGAATAGTAGACATTGATAAAGGTAAGTACATGTAAATTGAATGTTGCATCATCATTGTTCAAAATTCAGAGAATTTCAAGAAATAAAAAAGAATTTTGCATCATATAAAGCAAAAATACCCGTACATGTAAACAAAAGATATAATTAGATATTACATACCTTACGAAGCAGCTGTACTGGATATGCATTCTATGGTTTTTTCTCATATATCATACTGTTTGACAGTCTGGGCTCAAGCAGCCCCTTCCACAATAAGACATATAGGTTCATTATATAATCAAACCCTAAAAATCTTGGACAAAAAGCCCATTAGGTGGCATCACTGTAATGTTTTAAAAAAATACAACCTATTGAGTTTTGAGAGTTTCATTGACCTCTGTTTTCTGAAATTAATTTTCAAATGTTTCCATAAATCAGCACCCGAGCCACTTGCTGGTTTCATCCAAAGACAGGACAGCAGCAGAGCCACCAGGAGTTCTGTTAACAATAACTGTAAAATATTCCACCGCAGAACCACATTTGGACAAACAGCTTTCTCTATAAAGGGCAGTCACATCTGGAACACAATGCCAAATGTAATTAAAATAATAACGGACTTTAAAACATTCACTAAAAAGGTTAAAAACTGGCTGAAAAATAAACAAGAATGTACTCATGTATGAATTGATTGTCTGCAAGGTGAGAGTGAATGAAGGGAAGGAATGAATGTGTTTGTTTATAGTGAGTGACGAAGGGAGGGAGGCCTGAAATAGGCAAATGTGAGTCAGGTTGTTATATTTGTGTATTTATAATATTTATAATATTTATAATTGTGTATTTATAATCTTTTTTGCATTGATGTATGTGGTTATTGTGTATTTTTTTTTTCTTTACTTGATTCTCTTTTCTAAAGCCCATCCAGGGACAAGAGTTGCAAATTAGCTAATAGCTATACACTCTATGTGCAACACATCAGATTGATTGTCATTGATTAATTGTCTATGTTTATTGCACTGTCCCTGTCAAATAAACTACTCTATCTAAAAACGTAAAAAACGTGTGGCTATAATTCAAAAAGTTGACCTGATTGAGCAAAGCCAATGTGATTTTTGGATTCAGCACATCAAAATGGTCCTAAATCAGCTAAAAAAACTTAGACAATAAATTTGGTGTTGATCAGTGTAAT
Organism: Pholidichthys leucotaenia; assembly: GCA_020510985.1. Lineage (NCBI taxonomy): Eukaryota > Metazoa > Chordata > Actinopteri > Cichliformes > Pholidichthyidae > Pholidichthys > Pholidichthys leucotaenia. Next base: position 121,560,293 of record CM035836.1, on the reverse strand, counting down.
TGATACATTTTCTGTTTATCTGCATGTATGAATATCAAATAATTCCACTCTTCTATTCTTCTCAGGGCTCTCCTGGTCCTCAGGGTCTGGCAGGTTTCCCTGGAGAGAAAGGAGACCCGGGTGATGTCGTCACAGTTAGCGGTCTGAGGGGGGAAAAGGGTGACACTGGCTTCCCCGGCCCACCCGGTCTGCCCGGTTTGGACGGTCGCCCTGGTCGTGACGGAGCACCAGGATCTCCCGGACCCAAAGGCATTCCTGTAGGTGGCTTTCACTGAGTCCGTTCACCGCTTACGTAGGTACCCCTCTACTGTGGTTCATCTCATAGCCACTGTGTTTTGCAGGGCTCTTTGCTGGTGAAAGGAGAACGAGGACTCCCCGGTGATTCCGGTCCCCCTGGTATTCCAGGTGACAGGGGTCCCCCAGGTCTCCCTGGCTTTGGACCTCAAGGACCTCCCGGAGAAAAGGGTGATCAGGGTGTCTCAGGAAGACCTGGACCTTCCGGTGCACCTGGTAAGACGATATTTTTACAACTCTTCAGATCATGTACACTACCAGTCAAAAGTTTGGACACACCTACACATTCATTTTCAGTGGGTAGATGTGTCCAAACTTTTGACTGGTACTGTATGTGTGATGAGAATTTTTAATGTTTAATGCTCATTCATTGTTCATCCTTGGCTGTAGGGGTGATTTCATCAGGCTGGAATGAGCCACTCCATCAGTGACGGTCTGGTGTCTTTGGTCATTTCATTTCATCTTCCCATGTGTGCTTTCTCTCATCATCCAGGTGCCAAAGGTGAACCAGGTCTCACGATAGCAGAGAAAGGTCAACCAGGACCAAGAGGACGGGATGGTGACCCTGGACTCCCTGGCCAACCAGGCAAGCAATCACCTTGTTACCATGACAAACGCCCTTTCCATACCAGACAGCTAGAATGGCACTGAACATCCGCCACCTGATATACTTGTTATCTCCCATTTTCTGTCTTCAGGTAGCCCAGGTCAGCCCGGGCAGCCTGGCTTCCCAGGTTCACCAGGAACAAAGGGTGAACCGGGACTACCAGGCATAGGACTCCCAGGATCTCCAGGTCCTAAAGGTAAAGACTCAGATGAACTCTGGCCGTTACTTTCCTCTTTCTGTACTCACTTAATATCCTTGTCTTAGAGAATCCCAAAAGCTCCTTATGTTGTCCTCTTTTCTGTCACGTCACCCTCCAGGATTCCCAGGCATCCCCGGTCAGCCAGGAGCTCCTGGAGGAGCAGGTAGACCAGGTGTAGACGGACTCCCCGGCCAGCCTGGACTACCTGGACTCAAGGTGTGTAAATCTATATTCCAATTCAAAAATATAAATAGCTGGGCTTCCAGGGTGCAATAGTGAGGGAGCTCCACTACTTTTGTGGTATGAAACATACAGGAACTTGAATTTTAGTGACTATATCTATCTATATCTGTAACATAGAATCTCAAATCCTGGACTGGATTTTAATTCTCTGGCCATTTGACAGGGTGAGCCTGGTTTCGGACTTCCCGGTCCTCCTGGACTACCAGGAGTGCCCGGAGCTAAAGGTTTCCCCGGACCAAAAGGAGATCCTGGTTTTTCTGGTGGCCCTGGTTCCCCAGGGCGATCTGGAAGTGATGGATTTCCAGGATCAAAAGGTACCATGATGAAGGTTTTCTGAGTTTCTTTGTAATGTTTAAGCTTCATACACTGTACCCAGAGTTCACAGTCACTCCCTCTGCTGTCCCTGCCCAGGTGAGCCTGGTATACCTGGTGCACCTGGACCTCGTGGACCACCTGGATCCCCGATCATTGGCTCACTCGGGCCTCCAGGCCCACCCGGACCTCCAGGCCCAATGGGACCACCAGGTAACACAAATGAGGTTGGATGGGATATAATGTATATATTCTCATTTTCTCAGCATTTTAAAAAAGGCTTCAGTGCATAGGCAACCTGCATAGGTTGTCAGGTCGGGCCTTGTGTCTGCTACTGATAACATAGTAACCCAGTACTACCTGCCGCATGGACAGGTGGTTGATGTCTAAACCGGCTCCCCCAACAGCATCATGCTGGTGAGGAGGGTGGCAGCATTAAAAACAAGATCTGGCAAAAGGCGGGTGAGCTCCTTGTGAGCCAACGGCCAACATGCAAATGGCGGCTCTGATTGTCAGTCTGGCAGCAGTTCCGGCACAGTGTCTGGTCAGATATATGCTGCTACCATAATGACAGTAGATGGTACCACCTGTGCCTGTTTCTGCTGCCTTGTAGATACACACGGGAGTGTGAAAAGCTAAGGGAGTAAACCCTGAGAGAAAATCCGGAGGGAGGGCCCCATAGGCAGCTGATTGGGAGAAGTGACTTAAACTAACTACTGGCAGCCCCTGCAACATTGCTGATTTCCAATCGTACTGACTCAGTCTCTCCTTTGGAGCTAATCAACACTGTCGAGAGAGGAGTAGTGCAAAATGGGCTTGGCACTTCTTCCATATCTTCATCCCTGGCAAGCAGCACGCAAACATGGAGAACACTGCAAAAGGAGCATCAATCACAGCTTTGAGATGTCTCCACACAATCATGAACATCAAATGGCAACACAAAATGGCAAACAATGAGGCTCTGGGAAAAGCCCAACTCTCAAGCATGACTACCATCCTGTGCAAAAGAAGGCTCCGATGGCTTGGACATGTCAGACGCATGGACAACAGCCGAATTCCCAAGCAAATGCTGTATGGTGAAATGACCAGAGGGGACCGCCAAAGAGGAAGACCAAAGCTGAGGTTCAAGGATGTGTATAAGAACAGCATGCTGAGATGCAATATCAGTCCTGCAACATGGGAACAAGTAGCGGAAGACAGACCAAAATGGATGACAACAGTAAACACAGGAACACAACACCTCGAGACCTGCCTCACCTCAGACCTACAAACAAAAAGAAGAGAAAAGAGAAACGGACATAGCCCTGCAACTCTTCATAGGTCTGCCGTTTCTGCAACAAAGCATGCCTGTCCAACATTGGCAGGGTCAGCCATGAAAGAAGCTGCAGGAGCAAACATTCTTAAACTTAAAGTTGCTTCAACTGTCTGTTAAGACAAAAACAACCATAGTGGCAGTAGTTGAAACCAAAATTGGCTTCTGACTGTAATCGAGTTTACAATTTATAATTATTTATTTTTCTTAATTGCCATGCCTACCCATAGTGGCACCTGTTAAAGGTGCACAGGACAGTATTTTCATGAAAATAAATATTTAAAAAAATACATCAACAAAATGTTTAGAAAGATGCAGAATTGAAGTCTTTATATTCTTCAACAATTAATATATTGATGAAAAAATACTTTATAAGTTTTTAGGGGTCCAAAATAATTGTAATATTTACTTTTGAGCAGTTGGATAACAAGACTCTGGCAGCCAGTAACATGGATATATATATAAACACTAGATAGGATGTGGCTAACATTTTCATGGCAAACAGAGGTGCCATATTCACATTTTGTGAATATGGCAGTCACATTTTGTCTTAGCCTTGTTTTAAATTGTAATCGCTCTTGTCTTGTTTTCTCTTTTTTCTCCTTTGAATTCTTGGATGGAATATGGGTGGGCAATATAAGCTGCGGCTTCAGCCATCACCCATTTCGGATAACTCACGTGGAATTGTATAGTAGAAGGAGTCTTTGTCTAATTTGACCTTGTTGTTATATTATACAGTTTCTTTTAACCTGTAATGTACTATCCGAAATAAAATAAATTCATTCATTCATTCATTCATTCATTCATTCATTCATATTCTGTAGGTAATTATTATGGTTGACAGCTCCTTCAGCTACGTGATAACAGGATACACAGACAACTGTTGTTGTTTTTTTGTTGTATTTATTGTAAGTAAATAAGTAAGCTATGCATATAAAACACTTATTAATTAATTTAATTAACTAGCCTGGTCGTCACAGCCAATAGCATAACTGGGCTGATGTCACATGTCTCTAGCAGTGTTGCCAGATCTCACTGGAGAAACAAGCAACCAGCTCAATGAAAACAAGCCCCCAAAAAGCCATATAGTCTGAAGATAGAGTTGAAGTTCAATTGGACACAGCAATGATGATAGAAGGACTACAGCTCCTGACCAGATAGAGTGATGATATAGAGTGAAGTACGTGGTGGTAATGCACCTGTAAGCTGGTTGCCAACCGCCAATCAAATCTAAAAGAAGAAGAAGAGAGGCTGCTTGATAACAAGTATAGATATATTTATCTTTGTTTGCAGTGAATTGACTGTAAACACAGTCAGTATTGAATAACAGAATTTTATAAACTCTAATTATTATTTAGCGAATGCAAAGTCCTTAAGCCAAGCAGTTGCCTCCTGGTTTGCTGTATGGAGGGTGTGTAATCCTCCTTCCAGTCTTTGGAGCGGGCAAGCCTCTATGATGTGTTCCATTGTTTGCTCCTCTCCACATGCGCACAGTGGGCTAGGGCTACTGCCCCATCTGTGAAGGCTGGCCAAGCAGGGGCCATGTCCAGTCCTGAAGCGATTGAGTGTAGACCACTGTCTCCTTGGGAGGTTGGTGCCCGGGACCTGTTGGTTGGGGTTTATCACCAGCTGTTTGTTTGGGACCTCCTTGGTCTCCCATTCCTCTTGCCAAGCTGTCTGGATGGTAAAGTCAGCTGGGGGAGGGTTTTTCCAAATCGGCCGTCTGGATGAAAGTCGGGCAGTGGGTGGGGTGTAGATATCTGCATGGATTGGTAAGTGAGGAAAATCTTTAACTTTTTGGAGCATCCTTTGAGTTAATGCTGCTCGCCGGATGTGTGGAGGGGCTATGTTTGACAGTACAGAGAGCCAGGGGAGTGGTGTTGAGCGGATTGTTCCAGTTATAGTTCTCATGGTTGAGTTGAGCTGGGTGTCTACATGGTGTGTGTAAGATGACCTGGACCAGACAGGGGCACAATATTCTGCTACAGAGTATGAAAGGGCCAGTGCTGAGGTGCGCAGGGTGGAGACTGCTGCCCCCCATTTTGCACCAGCGAGCTTGCAGAGCAGGTTGTTTCGTACTTTCACCTTAGCAGCCGTCCCCTTTAGATGTTCCTTGAAGGATAAGGTCCTATCAAGGGTCACTCCAAGATAAGTTGGATTTGGGGCATGCTTAAGCTTGAGTCCGCTCAGGTGGATGTTTAGTTCTCTGGCAGCTTTTGCATTGTGGAGATGAAATACACTGGAGACGGTTTTTGCTGGGCTTGGTTTTAGGCGCCAGATTTTGCAGAACTGGTCCAGTTTAGCAAGATCTTCCGTGAGCACCCGTTCCAGTGGTTCAAACTCTGGTGCTTGGAATGCCAAACAGATGTCGTCTGCATAGATGAATTTGCGGGATTTTGTAGTAGGCAGGTCGTTTATGTAGAGGTTGAACAGAGTTGGAGCTAGAACTGAGCCTTGTGGGAGTCCGTTTTTCTGCATTCTCCATGCACTTGTGTTCTGACTGAGGTGGACTCTGAACCTTCGGTTGGTCAGCAGGGTTTTTATAATTGCTGTTGCCCAAGCAGGGATCGCCTTTATAAGTTTCAGGAGGAGGCCTTTGTGCCAGACCGTATCATAGGCGGCTGTAAGATCGAGAAACACAGCCCCTGTCTTCAGTCTGCTCTCGAAGCCATTTTCAATGAAGGTGGTTAGGGCCAGTACTTGTTCTCCTGTACTGCGGTCCTTGCGGAAACCTGCTTGATCCACACTTAGAATATCCTCTATTTCTGGGGAAATGCGTTGCAGTATTAGGCGCTCCATGATTTTGTAAGGAACGCTGAGTAGGGAGATTGGGCGGTAGCTTGCTGGTAGTTTGTGGTCTTTGCCAGGTTTTGGGATGGCAATGACCTTTGCTGCCCGCCATTTCTTTGGGATCGAGTTCGTTTGTGTGATCCTTGTGTAGAATTGTGTCAACCAGGTTAGGGCTCGGGGGCCAAGATTTTTCATGAATTCTGGGAAGATGTTATCGTATCCTGCTGCCTTTCCACATTTCAGGCCCTGTAGGACTTTCTCCAGTTCAGCAGCCTCGAAGGGTTCAGGGTTCGTTTCCTCTACAGGCATTTTTTGGTGTTTTTTTAGCTCAGTTGTAACTGCTCTTCTGGTGTCTTTGTCTTGGGGTGCTTTGGCGATAGTCAGTAGGTGGGATGCAACTTGGTTGGGTGTGACGGATGCTCGGCTTTGGCTAGGGGGCTTCTGTGCAGCTCCTAGGCGACGGATGAGGCTCCAACATTTCCTGCTAGAGTGGGTAAAGCTCCGGTCAGCAACTGTCTCCTCCCATTTCTTTCGCCGGGCTGTATTTAGCGATTCAATGAGATGGTCTGCTATCTCTGGCTCCCCTGATGTTTGATAGGATTGTAGGAGGGCAGCACTTTCTCCGTCCAAACATGGGACATAGAGGGGTCGGTAGCCTCGTGGGATTGCAGTATGGGCAGCCTTGAAGATTGCGCTGCAGAAGTGGTTGTATGCTTCATCTACAGTGATGGTGTGGAGTGGGATGGTAACAATGCTCCGGTCCAGAGTTTCACTGAATTTCTTCCAGTTGGCTTTGCGGAAGTTCCAGCACATCTTCCTTGGGCTGTATATGACTGGAAGTTGTAGGCCAATGTGTACAAGCAGGGGCCGGTGTTGGCTGTGTGGAAAATCATCAAGAATGAGGATCTGTGTAGGATATGGCTCCCCATTCAAAGAGCTGACCCAACACAGGTCAGGAGAATAGTCCTTCTTCCACCTAGCAGAGTGGAAGGTTCCTCTTTGTTTGGGGTCGTATATCAAAGCGAGGTCATTTCTGGATGCCCAGTCTGAAAGTGCCTCCCCATCACTGTCCACTGCTGGGTACCCCCAGTCAGGGTGATGGCTGTTAAAGTCCCCCACATAGATGGCAGGGTGGGGTAGGGTGGGTAAGACCTGCAGATCCCAGTTGGCATTAGGGGGCTTGTACACATTGACAATATGGAAGCCACCAATGATTATGGTGTCTGAGAAATGTGTTGTTATCAGGTGATTTGCTTCAACTATGTCAGAACGCACATAGGTGGCACGTCCATGTTTAGCATGTAGAACATAGCACAGGAGGTCAAAGCCTTTGATGGTGAAGCGGCCAGCTTCCTCTGTGCCAATATGAGTCTCTTGGAGGCAGATTACATCAATTGAATGTTGGAAGGCGAGGACTTCAATAAGGCTTCGCTTGGCTGCAGATAGGCCTTCAACGTTTAGTTGTAATATGCGAAGGGCAGATCCTACCACAAAGTGCTCTTGGGGCTGTTTGCTTTCGGCTTTAGGACTGTGACTAGGATTCTTCTTTGACTTGGCACAGAGGCGTCGTCTCTTCGAATTTAGTCTGCTGGTAGGATCATTAGCTTCCCCAGGCGAGCCCGGGTACTGGCGGAGGGCGCGACGAGAACGCTGATCCATTGCGTTAATTAAAGGAAAATACCTATGCATTCTGCAGAAGCAACAGCAAATTTATAGTAAACACAGTCAACATAAAAACTTTGAATATCTTAAATTCTTAAACTCTGATCAAAAGAAAAGACATGTACATCCTGCATAAGCAACAGCAAATTGACAGTAAAGTTGGCAGTCAACAAAAAAATTGAAAAAACTGTAATCGTGTTTAGTGATTTGGGATGATGGGACTTGTTATCCGCTAGTCATTTCAACAAAAGCTAAATATTACTCTATTATACGACAGCCCACAACTTTAATTACATGAAAAATTATCTTTTAAATTGACAAACATCATATATGTGTAACTCGTGGCAAAATTTGATCGGGAATAAAAGATAATTTCCCTCTTGCCATTCATTTCAATGGAGAATTTTTTTGATTAAAGGTCCCATATGTGATGAATATATCAGAAGTATTATGCAGACAGTGGGAATATGTACAGGTCAATGTTTTTGGGCAGCTCAGTGTCAAGGGTTAAATTGGCAACAAATTTGGTCAGTTAGTGATACATTTTTTGCTAATAACAAGGAAAAGGAAATTTCTTGTAAAATTTTGCATCATATATACCCTGTTAAAAATTTGTTTGAAAGGTCTGGACTCAATAGATTATTCTTGTGTTTTTTGTGGACTGGAAAGCGAGTCGATCTCTCATCTGTTTGTTAATTTTATTTATGCAAAGATGTTTTGGACAGATGTTGAACATTTTATTTTGCAGAGGACTGGACAAAGAATTCTGTTCAAAGAAAGAGACATCATTTTTGGATATGAACAAAAATCAGTGGATAAGGACTTTGTTCATTTCATGCAATTGTTATTACTTCAAAGAAAGTTTCACATACACGAGAAGACATGGACAGACTCCAGAATGAAACCAAACTCTGAACATTTTTATTTTGAACTGACACAATATGGCACAACTATCAGTAGCATAAAAAAATAAGAAAGCTACTAAGATGTTTGGTGTTCTTGAGAAATTTAGTAGTTGTACATAAATAGCCTATTTTAATTTTATTTTTGTATTGCAACCTTGGCTTGAAACTTTTCCGAATGTAAAAGTATTATTATTCCCCTGGCAGTAACAGTTTTGTTGTAAAAATTGTGTGTTTTCTAATAAAGTTAAAAAAAAAGGTCCCATATGGAGAGCTGTCACACAGACAGCAAAGCAAACCCAAATAAGCAACTACACGTTAAAAAACAAGCCCAAAAACCAGCAACCCGCGACTGACAAGATTTGCAAGCGACTTTAGAGAAAAACATGCCCAAAGTCACTTATAATAAGCAGACTTTGCAACAATGGGCTCTACCAACCAGTTTGGGCAAGAGTAAGTGTGACTCCTACTGGCCAGGATGTCAAAATGTTGTCTTTATCACATTAAATGTGTAGGGTGTTGAAACTAGGGTTGTGCAATATTAGGAAGGCATGTGATATGCCATATTGTTGAATGTTACAATAATGATATGACTTGTTATATCTAGACAAATTCTTCTCATTTTGATTTTTTTTACATAAATGTGCAACTTTTTTCGTATAAAATTTGCCATTTCTCATAAGTTTCTAGTTTTTCTCATAAAAGTTGCCGCTTTTCTCCTCATACATTTGTAATTTTTTTCATGTAAATTTTGCAACATTTTTCTAATTTCTGATTTTTTTTCACACAAATGTGCCACTTTTCCACATAAAATAATACTTTTGTCTCATACATTTGTAACTTTTTCCCCACATAAAATGTATCGCTTTTTCCACATAAATTTGGGGCATTTTTTCATATAAATTTGTTACTTTTTTGTGTCAGCTTGTGACTTTTCATGTAAATTTTGCAAAGTTTTTATTAATTTTTGATTTTCTTCCATGTAAATATGCAGCTTCTTTCACATAAAATTTGCTGTTTTTCTCACATAAATCTCTGAATTTTATACATAAATGTGTAACTTTTTTTTTTTTTTTATTTAAGTTTTTGTAAAGGGTATACAGGTCATTACAGCATTGCATTGTTTACATTTTCATCACATGTTCCCTTATTTTTTGCTATTTGACAACATTGGTAGGATAGTTATTACAACAACCCCCCCCCTTTTTTTTAAAGTGAAAGAAAAAGTGAAGTTAAGGAGAATTAAATAAAAAACAAACAAACAAACGAATAAACAAACAAACAGAACAACAAAAAACAAACAAACAGAAAATTAAGTAATTAAAAGTAAAAGAGCAACTGAGTAGTGTTGGAACAAAGAGCGGGACCATTATTGAAATGGTATTTGTCAAAGATTAGTTCTAATGGAAGACACATATGCGATCCAGGGTTGCCAAAAGTTTATGAACCCATCCATGTCCTGTCTCAGTGCGAATGTCAACTTTTCCATCGAGTAAATGTCTTGAATCACGTTAATCCAATCTTCAGGTGTAGGACAGTCCTTCAGCATCCATTTTTTAGTTAGGGCTTTTTTACTTGCCAATATTAAAACATTGAATAAGTATTTATCTCCTCGTCTTTCCAGTGAGTCCGGTAATAAACCCAAATACAAAGTTACAAAAGAAAAGGGAACTGTTATTTTGAATATTTTCCCCAATATTGTCTGTACGTTGGACCAATATTGGTGGATAACTGGGCATGACCAAAACACATGAAAATGATTTGCAGTCTTTTCACCACACAAGCGCCAACAGTTCAACCCCTTATGGGTAAATTTGTTTTGTGCAGGTGTTCTGAAAAATCTTACCAAGTTTTTCCATCCAAATTCTCTCCACTGCAGGGATGAGGTACTTTTCCATTGCTGTTTATTTAGCTTTTCCCATATTTCCAATTGTAAAGTGAAATTCCCCTCTTTTTCCCATCTCTCTTTTATATACGATGTGTTGTCTCCTTTTAAGTCTTGAAGACCTTGGTATATTTTAGAAATGTATCTGATCCCTGGGATCCCTTTATATGCCATTAAGAAGACCTTCAGAACACCTGACTGGGCCCTTTCCAAATCCTCCTTTTTAAGTATATTGTTTATGTGGTGTCTAAGCTGAAAGAACCTGTAAAGATCTTGATTTATTAGACCTTGTTTTTTCAAATCTTCAAAACTTCTTAAAGTTTGCCCCTTAAAAAAATCGTAATATTTTATCAGCCCTTTCTCTTTCCACTCTTTAAATCTAGTGTCTGTTTTATTGGGGGTAAAGTCTTGATCATAGGCAATCCATTGCAGAAGTCGATAGGGCTCTTTAGCTTGATTCTCTCTGACTATCTTAAACCAAATTTTTAGCGGGGTCTCTATCCACGGGTTAGTGTTATTCAGGAGTTTAGTTAAGGCATTGTTCCCTATTATCGCCTGTAGGGGGATGTCACTTGTTATTTGGCCTTCCATCTCCTTCCATTGTGCAGTGTAGACTGGGTTACATATCTCTACTAAAGTTTTAATTTGTGCAGCTATAAAATAGTCCCTGATATTTGGCAGTGCAAGCCCACCTTTGTCTTTGTTTAGCTGTAGGGTTCTATATCTGATTCTAGGTCTCTTACCCTGCCATATGAATCTTGAGATCCTTCTGTCCAGTTCCTGCCATGTTTTTTTGGGAGGTTCTACCGGTATTGTTTGGAAAAGGTATAGAAGACGTGGAAGTATATTCATTTTGACTGCTTCAATTCTTTGTGCGGTACCTAAGAATGGTATCATATTCCATCTTGCTAGGTCATATTTTATTTTTGTCACCAGTGGATCATAGTTTAGTGTTATAATTTTGTCGAGTTGTTTCGAGATATTGACCCCCAGATATTTCATAGATTCCAACTCCCAGTTAGTTTTGAGTTCATTTAGTGAAAAATGATTTGGGTCGTAGTTGAATGTTAAAACTTGGGTTTTATGCATGTTTAATTTGTACCCTGATAAATCTCCATAGTCTGAAAAAACTGAGATTAGTTCTGGTAGAGAAGTGTCTGGCTGCCCTAGGTATATTAAAATGTCATCAGCAAAGAGTGCTATTTTATGTTCTTTCTGACGAAGTGTAATACCTTGAATTTCTTGATTTTGTCTTATCCATTGGCTCAGAGGTTCTATGAAGATTGCAAAGAGCAGTGGAGACAGGGGGCAGCCTTGACGACATCCTCTTTCCAGCTCAAAAGATGATGATAAATTACCGTTAATCCTTATTTTAGCTGTTGGTTTTTTATATAATGCCTGTATAGTTCTAATGAAGTTGTTATGAAAATTGAAACTGGATAAGATTTTATAGAGGAAAGACCAGTCAGCCGAATCGAATGCTTTTTCAGCATCTAATCCCAATATGACTGCATTTAAGTTATATTTTTTTATATGATGAATTATGTGTAAAGTGCGTCGAATGTTGTCTTGTGTCTGTCTTTGTCTTATAAAACCTGTTTGGTCTAAGTGAATTAAGTCTGTCAGTATGTTTTCTAACCTTTTGGCAAGGATAGTGGTAAAAAGCTTATAGTCCTGATTTAATACACTGATTGGTCTGTAGTTGGAGCATTCTAGTTTATCCTTTTCAGGTTTAGGTATGACTGCAATGACCCCTTCTCTCCAGGAGGGGGGGATTTCCCCTGTGTGGAGGACGTGGTTAAATGTTTTCAGGAGGAGAGGAGATAGTTGCTGTTTAAAAGTTTTGTACCATTCTGCTGTATAGCCATCTGCTCCTGGGGATTTGTTAGCTTTAAGTTTCATTATTGCTTTTTCCAATTCTTTAGGTTGTATTTCTGACAGTAGGGTTTTATTTTGTGATTCCGTAAGTTGGGGAAGGTTTAATGTGTTTAGGAATGTCTCGGATGCGTTTTTATGTTTTTTGTGGGAGTATAAGTTCTTGTAGTAATTCTCGAAACTTTTAAGAATATCCTGAATTCTGAATTTTATTTCCTTTGATACTGGGTCTCTGATTTTGTAGATTGCTCTTTCCGTTTGTTGTTTCCTCAATTTATAGGCTAGTAATTTTGCCAATTTACTGCCTGCTTCATAGTGTTTTTGTTTCAGAAATGTAAGTTTCTTCTGGATTTCTATTGTGTAGATCTCATTTATTTGATTTTTAATTTCTTTGATCTTGAGCGAGCCATTAGAATGAGTGTTATCTTTGTGTTCTTTTTCTAGGTTCTTGAGCTCTGACTCTAGTGTGATTAGTTTTTCTTGTCTCAGTTTCTTTTGGGTTGCCAGTTTTGCAATCATTTTTCCCCTTATTACAGCTTTGCACGCATCCCACAGTATTAAAGGGGATACTTCTCCATTATCGTTTTCTTCCAAATATCTGAGAATATCTGATTCCAATTCATCTTTCAGTGGCCCTTTCAGGACACTTGAATTCAACCTCCAGGAAAATGTATTATTTGTGTATTTTTGGATGTTTAAATCCATATAGATCGGACTGTGGTCGGAGAGATCCATCAGTCCTATTTTACATGTTTTTACTCTTCCAATGTCTCTATTAAACATAAAAAAGTAATCAATCCTTGAGTAAGATGAATGTGGCGTTGAATAAAAAGTATAATCTTTTACATTGGGGTTGAATTCCCTCCATACGTCACAGATTCCCATTTCTTTTAGTAGCATCCGAGTATTCCTATTTTGGGTGTTATTTTGATGTGAAGAATTACCTGTTGCATCCCAGTATGGATTCAGTCTTAGATTGAAGTCTCCACCACATATCACTAAACCTTGGGCTTTAGTTATCATTAGGTCGAATACATTTTTATAAAATTTCCATTTAGCCCCTGGTGGTGCATATACATTCAGCAGGGTGATATCTTCTCCCTCTAGCCGCCCGGTTATCAAACTGTACCTCCCTTCTTTATCTTTGCGTTCTGATTTTTTTTCAAATGTAATTTTGGTTGATATCAATGTCGCTACTCCCCTCCTCCTCCCTGATTTATATGAAGATGAAGAGATCATTTTAAACCCTTGTCTACTGAGTTTAGTGTGTTCCACGTCTGTTAGGTGGGTTTCTTGTAAAAATACTATTTCTGCTTTGTCTTTTTTCATTTTGCGTAGAATCTTGGATCTTTTAACTGGATTCAGGATCCCTTTTACATTATATGAGGCTATTTTGGTTACACCCTGTTTCTCCATTGTATTTTCTTATTTAGTATAACAGTGTGGTGGCCCTCTTTTTTGCTACTCAGAAACTGAAAGAACATTAAGAACATAAAAAACATTAAGTACATAATGTACGAAACTTTAAAACAAAAAACTGTCAAAAAAAACTTCCTGAGCTGGGGTCTCTTTAAAGACCCTGTAAGAGCCCTGATGGAGTGTGGGCTCTGAGGGAAATTCCTCAAACTCTGTTACGTGTTGAGGGCCCTCTCTTACCCCTGTAAGTTGTCCCATGTTTTTAACGTGAATTTCAGATCCCAATCCGAATTTGTAATGATTTTTTTTTTTTTTTTTTTTTTTATGCCTATACCCTATGAGCTTGTGTGCACCCTCCCACCCCCATCACAGCAAACATTCACTCTAATACAGTATTCGTTAGTGTGGGGAGAACATGTGGGTCATTGTTACATTTCTATTTTAACATGATTTTTTTTTTTCCTTCTCCCCTTTAAATTAAGAAGACATTTGTTTCTAATGCTAAAACTGCTCCATGAACGGTTTTACCACATGCTGATTCTGCATCTTCTTTAATGTTTGTTACCTTGTAGGAGGGGGGATGGAAGTGTAGAGTGACTGAAGAGAGAAAGAAAAAAAACAAAAAACAAAAAAAAAAAAAACCAAAAAGGTCGCTATTCCTTTCTGGAACTGGAAGGCTTATCTTTGTAGCTCTGGGGTTGGGTGTTCCCGCTGCTGGCCCGTGGATTTTGAAGGTCTCTGAGTGGACCACGTTTGAGCTCTGATTTTCTCGTTCAGATCAGCTGCGGGTTTAAACACCGTTACTGGGAGTCCTCTTCTTGCCATGTCAGTTGTTGCTTCTTCCGCTGAATTGTAGAGACATGACTCTTCCCCGTAAAAGACCCTTAGCTTCGCCGGAAATGGCGTCTGAAAGCGTAGATTCTTTTCCCGTAAAACCTTTTTGGCGTCGTTATATTCCCGTCGCTTTTTAAGAACTTCAGGGGCGTAATCGTGTTCCACGAAGACTTTTCTTTCTTGATGCATAAATCCTTTCTTCTGCCAAGCCCGTCTTACAACTTCTTGTTTTATTTTGAAGTCGGAGAATCTTACCAACACTGAACGTGGGGGCGCTTCCGGGGCTGCCTTTGCGGCTAATGTGCGATGTGCCTTTTCTATCTTCAAATCGGTGGATTGTGGAATATCCAACTTCTCTCTCAATAAGGATTCCACGCATTCTGCCACTGTGTTGAAACCATCTTCAGCTCCTTCTTTCAGACCGTGAATTCTGATGTTGTCTCGTCTCTGTCTTCCTTCTTGGTCGGCTAGCTTAGCCTCCAGCCTTGACTGTTTTCTGTGTAAATCCAGTACAGAATCTTCAAGCACTTTTATTCTGTCTTCAGCTTCCAAGATTCGGTTTTCGGCCTGGTCCATTCTGCTGTTCGCCTTTTTTAGATCCTCTCTGAATTCAAGAAATTCGGCCCGAAATCGTCGTAACTCGTCAAATAGCGATTTCAAGCTAATCCTTTTGTTAGCTAGGCCCAGGCACTCGTCTTCTGAACGGAGGTCTTCTGGTTCCGATTCCGCGGCCGCTGTGCGTCCTGATCTGGGGAATGTCAGTTTCCTCTGCTTTTGGTTAGGCATGGTGTTATTGTCTTTTGAATTTTTTTTTTTTCCACAATATCTTTATTGAACCTTTTTTTTTTTTTTATAACAAACATGATACAAACAATCAAACACTAACACTAAAGTACTACAAAAAAAAAAAAAAAAAATACCCTAAAAACACCAACAACCACCAACAGAATCAAGTCTTCAACAATGCTCCTCTGTTTAGTCTAGACAATCCAATACATTAGTATACATATTATGTTCACCAGTTTGGAATTTACAAGGTCCACACACATCATTCACCTTCTTCTTCAAGAGTTATGTTTAAATTTTTTACATAATCAATAAAAGGTCTCCATATATTCTCAAACACAATTTCCTTTGATTTCAGTATATATGTTATTCTTTCTAATGGAAGGTTTGTTAACATCTGTCTTAACCACTGAGTCACATCTGGTCTATGAGTCTTTTTCCATAATAGTGCAATACATTTTTTGGCATTAAGCAAACTGAGGTCTATGAATGTTCTTTCACTTTTATTGAAATTATGCTTTTCTGGGTACAGACCCAACAAAAACAGTTTAGGATTCAATATGATTTGTTTTGAGATTATTTTTTCAATTGTTACCCTCACCTCCTCCCAAAACATTCTTATTAATCTACATTCCCATAAACAATGAAATAGGGTTCCTTTACTTTCCATGCATTTTGTGCATGTATCTGGTATATTTTTGTTATATCTATTTAACTCCTCCGGTGTAACATACATCCGCATTAACCATTTGAAATGTATCAATTTAAGGCGTGCATTTATTGATTTGGTTTGAGCTTCTGTACAAGCCAATTCCCATTGTTCCTCTGAAATTTCAATTTGCAGATCTTCTTTCCAGTAGTTTAATCTTTTCAGTGAATTTTCACTTGAAGATAGTGTCAATGAGTTATAAAACTCTGAAATAATACCCTTTCTTTTACTATCTTTCATCATCATTTTTTCCAAGGATGAATAAATAGGTCGAGTGAGAGCTTTATTTTGATTTGATCGAATAAAGTTTCTAAGTTGAAGATATTTAAAAAAATGTGTTCTATTGATATTAAATTTGATCCTCAGCCCTTCAAAAGACATTATGTTGTCTGCACATGGCAAATATAAATCCTGAATCTTTTGTATCCCTTTTAAATTCCATACTTTAAATACAGCGTCCGCTCTCCCTGGTTTAAAATATTGATTACCCCATATTGGACTAAATTGTGACAATAACTGTGGTTCTTTTAAATAGTTTTTAGCTTCACACCATATTTTGATCATATGCTTTACAAATGGATTTTTAACTTGTTTTTGTAATTTTTTTGCCGAATCTGAGTATATGAATATGGGAAGAGGTAAAGGTAAATTGTATGATTCCATTTCAGTCCAGTGAGGGAGATCATTTGATGAAAAATAATATGTCATAGACCTCAGTTGTGCCGACCAATAATACAACATAAAATTTGGACATTTCAGACCTCCACGATCAAATGGTAAATATAATAAAGACAAACGTAATCTAGCCCTCCTGTTGTTCCATATAAATTCCACTAACTTTTTTTTTATTCTTGAGAATAGATCTAAAGGTGGTGATAAGGGAATGTATTGAAATAAATAAAGTATTTTAGGTAAAATATTACTTTTAAGTATATTGATTCTCCCGATCATCGACATTGGTAGTGACATCCATCTCTGAGTTAACTCATTGATATCTGACATTAAGGCTTCATAGTTGACACTGGCGACTGATTCTAGCTTAGGCATAATTTGGATTCCTAAATATTTAAACTGATTTACAACATTGAATTGATTTACCTCAGGGGCTGGGTAATTTCTCTGGGTCTCATTTAGCATTAATATTGAAGATTTAGTTTTATTTATTTTATATCCTGATATTTCCCCAAAATTCTTTATTAAATTCAACAAGGTTGGAATTGATTTTTTTAGATTCGACATAAACAAAATTATATCATCAGCGTACAGGGAGATTTTATGTTCTGTTGGTCCAACTTTAATTCCATATATTTGTGAATGTAAACGTATCGCTATCGCTAAAGGTTCAATTGCCATAGTAAACAGTAAAGGTGAAAGTGGACAGCCTTGTCGACATCCTCTATTGATTTTTTGTCTTTTGAATTTTAATCTTCCAAAAATCCGTTAGGTCTGATTTTGAGGAGGTTTTCCTTGGATTGAGTCTGGGAGTTTCACCGTTAGGTTGCTATCACCATGGCGTCCAGACCGGAAGTGGTGTAACTTTTTTTTTAATATAAAATTTGCTTTTTTCCAATAAATTGGTGACTGTTCATGTAGATTCATGATTTTCTTTCTATGTAAATTTTGCAACCTATTTTCTCTTAAATTTGTGATTTTTTTTTACATAAAGTTTGCTTTTTTCCATGCATTTATGATTTTTTTCATAGAAACTTGTGACTTTTTATACTATATAAGTACACCACATTAATGTCTCTGCTTTTTTTGTTTTCCTCGCCTGTCTCCATCCCTTCAGCATTCATGATGCTCACCACACTCTCTGTGTTATAAATTTTTGCTTCCTCTTCTGTGGCTAGCATCTATCCTGGCTCTTCTGTAATAAAATGCATTATTGCCACCTATTTTGTTAACCCAGCCACAGCGGGTGCACAACCCAGTGTACTCCTAGTACCGGTCCCAAGCCCAGGTAAATGGGGAGGGTTGTGTCAAGATGGGCATCCAAAGTAAAACCTTTGCCAAATCAAACATGTGGATCATGACGAATGATGCTTTCATACCGGATCGGTCGAGGCTGGGTTAACAACGACCGCCACCGGTGCTGTTAACCGACAGGGTGCTGGTGGAAATTGGGCTACTGTTGGTCGAAGATCAAGGAGGAGGAGAGGGGGAAGGCGTGTTAGGAGGGAGAGAGAGAAAAGGAAAGGTAGAAGTGTGGATGTGAGAGTAGGGATGTTAAATGTAGGGACTATGACTGGTAAAGGCAGAGAGTTGGCTGATATGATGGAGGGAAGAAAGGTAGATATACTGTGTGTTCAAGAAACCAGATGAAAGGGAAGCAAGGCTAGGAGCACTGGAGGGGGATTTAAACTGTTCTACCATGGTGTAGATTGGAAGAGAAATGGAGTAGGAATAATCTTGAAGGAAGAGTATTTGAAGAGTGTTCAGGAGGCAAAGAGGGAGTCAGACAGAATCATGAGTTTGAAGCTAGAAGTCAAAGGTATGATGTTGAATGTTGTCAGTGCATATGCCCCACAAGTTGAATGTCAGGTAGAAGAGAAAGAGGAATTCTGGAGTAAGTTGGATGAAGTGGCAGAGAGTGTTCCCGGGGGGGGAGAGTGGTGATTGGAACAGACTTTAATGGACATGTATTTGAAGGGTACAGAGGTGATGAGGAGGTCCTGGGTAGGTATGGTCTTAAGGAGAGAAATATGAAAGGACAGATAGTTGTGGATTTTGCTAAAAGGATAAAAATTGCTGTGGTGAACACATACAGTACTTCAAGAAGAGAGATGAGCATAGGATGACTTACAAGGTGCACACAAGTGGACTACATTTTATGCACAAGGAGAAATGTGAAAGAAATAGGAGACTGCAAGGTGGTGGCAGGGGAGAATGTAGCTAGACAAGAAGAAGAAAACAGTGAAAGCAGAGCCAAAGATTAAGTGGGGGAAGTTACAGAAGGAAGAAGGTCACACACAATTCAGGAAAGAGTTGATACAGGCTCTGGGTGGTAGGGAAGAATTACCAGATGACTGGGAAAATACAGAAAAAGTATTGAAGGAAACAGGTAGAAAGGTATGTGGTGTATCCAGTGGACAGAGGAAGGAAGACAAAGAGACTTGGTGGTGGACTCTGGTAGCATTTCCCGGTGGCAGTCCGCCACGCCAGAAAAATTTCCACCACTCTATCAGGACATATAAATTTATGAAGGAGTGACAATCCGCAAGCATACACACAAACAACGCGCGTGACCGTCATCCGTGTGGAGAATCACAAGCGTCTCGTCCGCATGCTCTAGTCGCCAGCCAGGCAGTGTGTCTCGCTACTAGCGTGACTGTCCGAGAGAAACACAAGCTTATTAAAGTACTTTAAATACGTAAAAAAGCAGAAGAGGTATGTACTGTAAGCACTGGAGGCATTTATCCTGGTTTTAACCCGCTGGTAACGGGAGCAATAATGGAAGAGTCGCTTAGCTAACAGGTGTGGTTAAGAGCTTGAGTTGGTTCATTTTGTTTAATTATTGTTTTTTTGTTTTTCTTGTTTCAGACAAGAATGAAAAGGAGCTGTTTTTCACCTTTACCTTAGTTAATATTAACTAATTTATGTTCACTATTATGCACCTGGAAAGTTAAGATGACCGAAATTCAGGAAGTCACTGACTTTAATCCGTCAGCAGCCTTCAGACAAACTATAAACGTGCCAACATTTGGATTTCAAAATAAAGGAGGTTTTCCCTGCTGTCTGGGTGGTGAGGAGATTTCTAAAAAAAAAAACCCTATAAATATATAGTAATATTATGACAGAAATAACTGCATCTTTGGTCATTTAAGTTAATTTATTTTATTAAATACAATTTTATTAATATTTTTTCTTTGAAATCAGAGTTAAATTATTGCTCTGTTCTGGCTCTGCAAAATTATGGTCAAAAATATAAATTGTTATAAGGACAAAGTTAAAAAAATTACCACAGTCTGTTTCAAATGTATTTACCCCCCCCCCCCCCAGTAATTTTATTTAAAAAAAATAGACAAAAATTAGCCATAAAATAATCCACAAATTTATAATAAAGTTTCAAATGTACAAGAAAAGTCAATTTTACAAGAGGAAATTACAAATTTGAAGAAAATGGTTTCAAATTTAGATAAATTTACAGAGAAAAGTAGAAAACTATAAGAAAATTGTTCTAAATTTTTGAGAAAAACCTCAAACCTTCAAGACTGAAGTTATTACTCAAGTTTTTAAGTGAGTGCTCTTTGTACACTTAACTGTACGAGAAATTTTTGGTTGTCTGCTTTTAATTATTAATTTCAAAGCACTGCTTTTACATGAGTAGAATTTCTGGTTACTATACCCACCTGATCATGTAATTTAAGTATGCATGGGCAAATTACTATTATGAATGTTTTTTCCCTTCTCTACTCTCTCAATGGAAAAAAGAAACACTAGAATAAAAATACAAAAAATACACATATTTTGGTCATTTATGTAAACCATGACAAAAAAAAAATCCTGCAGGACAAAACATGACATTGATATTTTCTAACCTGTTTGTATACCACCATAGACAGAGAGAGAACCTGAATTGGACAGAGCTCAGAGAGGGCAAGATGAGACAGAAGAGAGGAGCCAAGGAGAGGAAAGTGTTCAGGCAGAGGGTCCAGGAGAGGTGAGAGCAGAGGAAGGAGAGAAGGATAACATCACGAAAAAGTCTAAACACAGGACATCTGGGTGGGACCCCAGCTGACTGAATATTCCAATATTCAAGCCTCGGTTGTACAGTACTTCATATGGTAAATTCCAAATGCAAAGTTACTGTGCAAAATGTAAAAAAAAAAAAAGAGAGAGAGAAAGAAATAAAGAGTATAAAATTAACATATTCCGGTAACAATAGTGTCATGTGTTTACTGCCCCCCCACCCCCGGAAAAATATGTTGCCACCGTGCCAAGGTCTTTAAGCCAGAGGAAACACTATGTGGAATGAGGAGGTACAGGAAAGTATTCAGAGGAACAGGTTAGCAAAGAACAAGTGGGATAGCCAGGGAGATGAAGAAAGTAGACAGGAGAAGACGCCGCTGAGCGGATGACCGCACCTCAGACACAGTCCAAGGACGGATAATTTTTTCACACATAAGGAGTTGTTCAGAACTCTTTATACAAAGATATAGAGTGATGATAATCAAGTCAGTGGTGGTAATGCACCTGTAAGCTGGTTGCCAACCGCCAATCAAATCTAAAAGGAGAAGAAAAAAAGAAGAAGTAGACAGGAGTATTTGGAATCTAGGCGCATGGCAAAGAAAGAGGTGGCAAAGGAAAAGGCATATAGTGAGTTGTATGAGAGGCTAAACACTAAGGAAGGAGAAAAGGAGTTGTATCGACTGGCTAGACAGAAAGGTTGTGCAGCAGGTTAGCTTGATTAAGGACAGAAATGGTAATGTACTAGCAAATGACAAGAGTGTGTTTAGAAGGTAGAAGGAGTACTTTGAAGAGCTGATGAATAAAGAAAATAGAGCGAGGAGGATTGATGAAGGGAAAATGGTGAACAAGGAAGTCCCGAGGATTAGCAAGGCAGAAGTGAGGGCAGCTTTGAAGAGGATGAAGAATGGAAAGGCGGTTGGACCAGATGACATACCTGTTGAGGTATGGAGATGTTTAGGAGAGATGGCAGTGGACTGTTTAACCAGCTTGTTTAACACAATCTTGGAGAGTGAGAGGATGCTCGGGGAATGGAGAAGAAGTGTTCTGGTACCACTTTTCAAGAGCAAAGGTCATGCTCAAAGCTGTAGTAACTACAGAGGCATAAAGTTGATCAGCCACACTATGAAGATATGGGAAAGAGTTGCTGAAGCCAGGTTAAGAGAAGAAGTGACAATCAGTGAGCAGAAGTACAGTTTCATGCCAAGAAAGAGTACTACAGATGCAGTGTTTTCTCTAAGAGTGCTGATGGAGAAGTGCTGTATAGAGAAGGTCAGAAGGAGTTGCAGTGTGTCTTTGTGGATCCAGAGAAAGCATGATAGGGTGCCAAGAGAGGAAGTGTGGTACTGTATGAGAAAGTCAGGAGTGGCAGAGAAGTATGTGAGGGTGGTGCTGGCCATGTATGAGGACAGCAAGGCGGTGGTGAGGTGTGCTGTAAGAGTGACGGATGGATTCAAGATGGGGGTGGGATTACATCAGGGATCGGCTCTGAGCCCCTTCTTGTTTGCCATGGTGATGTACAGGCTGACAGATGAGGTCAGGCAGGAGTCCCCGTGGGCCATGATGTTTGCAGATGACATTGTGATATGTAGTGAGAATAGGGAGCAGGTGGAAGAAAACCTGGAGAGGTGGAGGTATGCTCTGGAGAGAAGAGGAATGAAAGTCAGTAGAAGCAAGTCAGAATACATGAGTGTGACTGAGAGGGAGGCAGGTGTGATGGTGAAGATGGAATGAGTAGTGGTACTGAAAGCAGAGGAGTTTAAATACCTGGTGTCAACCATTCAAAACAATGGAAAATGCACAAGAGAGGTGAAGAAGAGAGTGCAGGCAGGGTGGAGTGGGTGGAGACAAGTGTCAGGGGTGATTTGTGACAGAAGGATAGCAGCTAGAGTGACAGGGAGAATTTACAAGGCGGTAGTGAGACCTGCTATGATGTATGGTTTGGAGACGGTGGCGCTGACAAAAAGACAGGAGGTGGAGCTGGAGGTGGCAGAGTTGAAGATGCTAAGATTTTCATTGGGAGTGACTGGGACAAGATTAGAAATGAGTATATCAGAGCGACAACTCACGTTGAGCAGTTTGGAGACAAAGTAAGCGAGGCAAGGCTGAGATGGTTTGGACATGTGCAGAGGAGGGAGAATGGATATACTGGACAAAGGATGTTGAAGATATAGCTGCCAGGCAGGAGGAAAGAAGGAAGCTCACAGAAAATTCATGGATGTAGTGAAGGAGGACATGGAGAGGGTTGGTGTTACAGAGGAAGATGCAAGGGATAGGGTGAGATGGAGGCAGATGAGCCACTGTGGCGACCCCTAAAGGGAGCAGCCAAAAGAAGAAGAAGAAGACTGCCACCTATTTTATTGGAGTGAAATACTGTAAATGGAAGTTTGTGTAAATGCATCTTCAAAATGGCAGGGTGTGAATGCATAAGCTCATAGAAAATATACTACTTATATTACTATAGCAATAAAATTTTGTTACATTGTGCAACCCTAGTTTGAACTAGACTGAAATACCACACACATTCTATGTTAGCATCTCAAAAAAAAATGACTATGCCCTGCTTTGCTCACTGTCAGAGTTGATGTAAAGAAAGGATTTGTAACTGAATACTGAAGCCCCTTGATGCCAAATGTCAAAATAATCAGATTTTGTATCTAATTTGAGTGCAGGCTCATTACCAGGAGAATAAAGTCGAGACTCTTTCATGAAAAAGTTTGCCATCAGATCAGTCATAAACTGGGCGTTTAAACTTTGCTCTTGTCAGAGAATGAACTCTTGATTTCTTTGTTATAGGATTCCCCGGATCAAATGGACAGAAAGGAGACCCTGGTCCTCCTGGTCTAGACCTCCCAGGCTTGCCCGGAGACAGAGGATCTCCTGGTATTCCAGGTTCTCCTGGACCAATTGGAACCCCGGGACCCCCTGGAGGGCCTGGACGGGACGGTGTGCCTGGGCTGCCAGGTAATCAAATAAATAAACAGTAATATCATCAAGGCTCTATTTCCTTTCCATCTGAAATCTAAAACACAATTTCTTAGACTTTGCTAAAGAATAACTAAAAAAAGGCTTTAGTAGCCTTTAACTTGCTTGTTGTTAGAAAGTCAGTGCTATGAATAAAAATTTTAATCATAGGTTGATGTCAAAGTCTTTTTCTCCACATTCTTAACTAATTACTGGTTATTATTTTGTAACAACTATATTTTACAGTGGTTGTTTAAATGATAGTCGTTAGTTTTCCAGCCTTTTCTTGTCCTTTACATTTGATCATCTGCAGGTTCAAAAGGAGACATGGGTCCTGTGGGACCTCCGGGACCTGCTGGAGGACCAGGTGGCCCAGGAGGGCCTGGTGGTCCTGGACCTAAAGGTATTTACACACTACAGCATACTCACAAGAGTGCTTTTTATATTAAATTATACAGCGATGGGTTCCAACCGAATGATTTGTTTAGATAATAGAGATTCTAGGAGTTACTATATAACTGATAACTACACTTTTGCACTTCACCGGATATGTATTGTTTCACTTCAGCAGTGTTCTCATAGTCATTCGAACACTAGCTAGCTAGCATGTCGATGCTCTTTGTGCTGCCTTCTTATAGGTCTCTTCAGGTGAAGTAAAGAGAAGTTTAGATCAAAATCTCACAGTGTACAGTTCTTACTGATACAGATCAGCACTAGCTAGCAAGCAAGCAAGCGCTCAACTGCAGAGAAAGGCCAAATAGACTCTAGAAAAGTATATATATAATAGATGACTGGTGGACAAGACCAAATTTTGTTGAACATGTGTATAAAATGACAATAAAATTAATATATTCTATATTGTGCCCAGTGTTTTTGTCAGTTAGCAACATCCAATAATAGCAGTTTGACTATAGTTGTAATTTGTATTTAAGTATCTAAAAAAGGTATCATATTTACATCTTTTTCTGTGTAGTAAAGGCTTCAAGCTAATGCCCAAGTCATACTTAGTTTTAATTGAACTTTATGAACTTCATAATTCAGTTTTGGCAAGCAAAAAGAGGTACAGAGCTAAGGTGTACTCATTGCTGTTAAGTTGCATGCACTGCATAAGAAAAGCCAAAAACCAGTTGTTTCCTTCGAAATAAAAGCATTGGTTAAACAGCACAAATGCTGCACATTTCCTGTAAATAATTAACATAAAATAACAAATTTCTGTCAACCTTATCATAAATGGCAACATTAACCATAAACAATCCATTTTAAAGTCATATATATACTGTATATATATATATATATATATATATATATATATATATATATATATATATATTCCATTTATCTCTAATTACATATTTCTTTAATGATGAGGTTCAACAAGATCACAATACATCTAATTATTGCCATTTAATTAATCTAATTAAATGGCATATTGTGTGTTATTGTTTTAATAAAAAAAATGTCTAGAGTTTTGCAGACAAAGATCCTCCCTGATTCTTATGTTCTCCTCCTCAGGTGAACCTGGGTTCCCAGGTAGGGATGGCTCACCAGGCATTCCCGGTTCCAAAGGAGAGAGAGGAGACCCCGGCATCCCAGGATCTCCAGGAACCAATGCGCAAACCCAGGCCATAAAGGGCGCCAAAGGAGATCCTGGACTACCAGGTTCACCTGAAAACTTTTTACTGCCTTCAATGAGAGCTTGAAGTGTTGAATTTAGATTTAGCTTTGTTTCTCTCCATAGTTGAATATATAATGTTTCTTTAAGATTGTTGATGAAGTATACAGAAGGTCAGGAGTTTCACTGCATCTTTGCAGAGCTAGAAAAAAAAGCATATGACAGGGTACCAAGAAAGGAAGTGTGGTATTGTATGAGGAAGTCAGGAATTGCAGAGAAGTATGTGAGGGTGGTGCAGGACATGTATGAGGACAGTGGTGAGGTGTGCCGTAGGAGTGATGGATAGATTCAAGGTGGGAGTTGGACTACACCAGGGATCGGCTCAAGACTTTGTGGACTATGGTGCTCACAGATGACATTGTGATGTGTTGTGAGGGTAGTGAGCAGATGGAAGAGAACCTGGAGAGGTGGCGGTATGCTTTGGAGAGGAGAGGAATGAAAGTCAGTAGTAGCATGAGAGATTACTTGTGTGTGACTGAGAGGAAGGCAGCTGTAACAGTGAAGATGCAAAGAGTAGAGGTAGTAAAGGCAGATGAGTTTAAATACCTGGAGTCAACCATCCAAAACAATGAATGGAATGAAGGCAGAGGTTAAATTTACTTTAAGTACTGCTCTGTGTGTTCTACAGGTGCACCAGGTTTTCCAGGCCAAAAAGGAATCCCAGGTCTTTCCGGTGACCCTGGACAGCCGGGATTAGATGGACGTCCTGGAGTCCCTGGTCCACCAGGTACGGGTTTCTCTCCCAAAGTTTTTAAGAATCAGAACAAACAAACCCAGTAAAAATAGTAGTAATAATGAAATAAAATTCAAAACCTTTTTCGGTTTCTCGCAGGTATTAAGGGAGATCCTGGTATTCCAGGAGGTCCAGGTAGTCCTGGTGCTCCAGGATCAAAAGGCGGCATGGGAGAAATGGGATTTCCAGGTTAGTATACATGCTTTTAAGATAAGATAAGCTTTTATTAGTCCCACAATGGGGAATATGATGTTTGCTTTCCAGTTACTGCAGATAATAATTTCATTGAGGGTTAAAAGTTGGACTCTTTTTCTGTTAATACTGCATAATATTAAATTTACTAAACCTCTCATCACTGGCCATTTAAAGATAAACAAATGAGGTGCAACTGGAACTGAGAAGGAAAGCTACATATGGAAGTGCCATATCTGCATTATCGCTAAGAGCCAGCAGGGGGTGACTCCTAATTGTGAAAATGATGGTGCATTCCAATTGTTTCCATAGTCCCTAGCCAGCTGACTTCACGCCTCTGTTCAGAGTTTCTTAACGTCTCAAAAAAAGCAACCTTAAATCCAAGATGGATGTCCTCACAAAAGTTAGCTACTAGCTAACCCTAGTCTAGTGCTACTGGTTGCAGAATGCTAGCATATAAAGAGCTAATCTGAGGAATGTTTCCTTAATAATCAGGAAGAAAGCAAGTAAGTTTGTTTTAATCTGTTCTTCCTTAATCACAATTTTAAAGTAATTTTAAAGCAGTTTGATGATACTTTATTGCTGATGATAGTATCGTGCAGTGTAAAGGCCATTTCACATCAAGTGCAGATTTTTGCATGAAGAAATAGCTGTACAGACCCTGAACTCACTGGACATTCACTGCAAAAATATATATGGGACCAATGGGATCTTTTGTTTCAGGTGAATGTTATTTCTAGATCAAAATGCTTGTGGATGGGGGGGGGGGATATCCAGCTTTAAAAGATAAGCATCACAGCAAGCTTTGAAATATCAGATCAAAGAAAACGTGTGGCTCAAGCTTGCCAAGAACCAGTGTACAGTTGTCAATGTTATGTTTTGATACACTAGCTGCAAGACAAATCTTACATTCACGAGAGATTTAAAGCACTTTGTAATTTTGTTATGAGCCTTATTCATGAAGCATAAACAAGCTTGGTGCTAGCATGCTAAAACTGCTCCACTGTCAGCCAGAAATATTGCCTGAAACAGTGGAAGCAAAACAAAAATGTAACTCTGTACGCAGGAAGTTTTACCAGACATTTCGCACATGAGCGGTGTGAATAGATGACTTGAGAAATAAATCAGATCTTCTGTCCTGTAACACAACATTTTCACATCATAGCAGAGTAAAATGTACTTAAAAGAGAAAATAGGCAATTGTATGTTGTAAAAGAAGGCAAGCTTGCATTTTTTTTTTCCTGATGAATCAAATTTAGTTAATTCATTGTTGATATTTGTTCTTAATCCCACAGGACCATCAGGGCAGAAGGGTATACCAGGTCAGCCGGGTCGACCAGGATCCCCAGGACAGCCAGGAGCACCTGGTTTCCCCGGAGCCAAAGGTGAACCTGGTTCTGCAGGTGTTGGACCCCCTGGAATACAAGGACCCAAGGTGCAGGCTGGGAAAAATTCCATTTTCCTTATTCAAGTTATCGTCCAAGGTCAAACTATAGTTTATAACTTCTTCATTTTCATAGGGTGAGCCAGGTCAGCCAGGATTCCCAGGTAGCCCAGGACTTAAAGGAACCCCTGGAAGCCCTGGAGTACCAGGTATACCAGGAGGACCAGGTTCTAAAGGTGACCCAGGACTCCCAGGATTCCAAGGTGAATCTACAGCAAAGGTTGTTTTAACCAACTATTGTCTGTCATCAACAGATTTTTGCAGTGACAGAAAATTTTAGAGGCTGTCATTTTGACAGATTGTGCTGAGGGTTATCTATTATAATTTTTACTTTAATTAAAACATGTCTGTCCACTTCATACTGCAATAATTAAGAAGTGAAATTAGACAGTTTCCCAGAGATCCCTGAATGTTCCGGGGGACTGTGGTTGAAAAACACCGAATTACAATAACGCACTGTCTGCACATAGCAACACTTCATCTCCACTGCACTACAACTGCAAAAAATGTCAAAGCAGCCAAGTGTGAAAACTTTAAACAGCCAAACAGTTGTGGTGATGTTGATAAGAGGTGTGAAAAACGAGGGGCTGATGGAGTAGAGAAAGAAGAAGAAGGCTGTGTGTCCACCAAGTGTGTAAAAATGCTCTAGACCTGTGTTTCTGAGTGATTCACAGGCACTTTAAAAAAAAAAAAGGTCTCCACCCTGTGTGTGGGCAGCACGGTGGTGCAGTGGTTAGCACTGTTGCCTAACAGCTAGAAGGTTCCAGGTTTGAATCCCCAGGCTGGCAGGGGTAGGAACCTTTCTGTGTGGAGTTTGCATGTTCTCCCTGTGCTGCGTGGGTTTACTCCAGGGGCTCTGGTTTCCTCCCACAATCCAAAGACATGCATGTTAGGTTAACTGGTTGTTCTAAATTGTCCCTAGATATCTGTCTTCTATAGGCCCTTAGAATAGAGGGTTAGTACTAGTGAAGTGCTTTGAGTGGTCTTTGAGACTAGAAAATGCGCTATATAAGTACAGGTCCTTATCCCCTGTGTCCTGGCAACCGCTTGACCTGTCACTCAAAGCTTGCCATCGAGGTTTCACACATTTTGCTCTGAAACTCTCTACTAACTGGACTAAACCACATCAAATTGATAAGAAGGCACACATCTTTCTGAGTTTTTGCTGTTAAATATTGATCATGGTATACTTTTAGCCTCATTCACGGGCAGCTCGTTGGAACAGTGGTTAGCACTGTGGCAGCACAGTAAGAAGGTCACGGGATCAATCCCACCCCCTGACCATCAGTGACCCTTCTGTGTGGAGTTTGCATGTTATCCCTGTGTCTGCGCGGGTTTACCCCGGGTACTCTGGTTTCCTCCCACAGGCCCCAAACATACAAGTTAGGTTAACTGGAGACTCTAAAGTGGCCCTAAGTGTGAATGTGTGTGTGTGCATGGTGAAGGGATTGGCGCCGCCTCATCCATCCAGGTGGATGCCCTGTAATTTCCCTCTGGGATTAATAAAGTATACAATAAAAAAAAATCTGATTGGCTGGTTACAGAGGTGTGCCGCTGGTGAGTACTACAGCACTCCAAAAGTTGAACGTTTTTTAGATGCAGTGACCAAAAACGCTCACCGCTGACAGCAATTTTTCAACTGAGGGCACTACGCACATGAAACACTAGACTACATAGAAAATTAACAGAAAATAGATGCTCAGAGTGGGAAAAACATGCGCTCGGTGGACACACAGCCTAAACGTCCACAGCTTGAGTGCCCCTCATTTGTCACCGAAAAAAAAACTGAATCTGACCCACACTCTGTTCATCAGTTAAATAAATAAATAAAAGCATAATCAGTATGCTGCATCCTGTAGGTCCATGATTAAAATTGAACATGTGGACAAAATCAAAAGCTATTTGCTGTCTTTATGTGAAAATTAAAATGACAGATAATAATAGATTATGAGAGAATTTTTTTTTTTATTTCTGTCTCTCAAAATGACAGATAATGAGAATTTCTAGGGCAACATCTGATCAACAGTGTGAGTGGACTTGGGGAATGGTGCCCAAAAAAGAAGCCAATAGCTGATGGATATAACTTGAATTTTTAATCTGTTTTTCTTAAAAATTCACAATGTTTATTGAACTAACCTCACTAGAATGAAATGGTTTTTAGTTACGTACATAGTGATTCTGAGTGAGTGGTGGGTTAGGGGTGGAGCATCCACCCCACAACCGGGAGGTCGGGGTCAAGTCCCGGCTGCGTCAGGTCATAGAGTATATAAAAATGGAACTTCCTGCCATCCAGCTTGGTGCTCAGCAACATGGAACAGAGGAGGAAAATGTTGGTTACCCAACCACAGGGGGTGTACAAGCCAGTGTACCCCTGTGCCAGTCCCAGGAAGGGTATCCAGCATAAAACTCAGTTCCAACCTATGGATATGGCAGATATATTGATGTCTGCCACAACGACCCCACCAGAACATGGGAATAAAGCTAGAAGAAGAAAAAAAATTGAAAAGAAAGGGCATGCTAAGAAAGCACTAGCTGATTTTGATAAGTTGTCTAAAAAGAATAATTGAAAAAGTGTTGTGCTGTTTCTCAACTTATTTGTGAGAGAACTGAATGCATAAACTTTCACTGCATTTTGGAGGATTTAGATTTAGTAAGTCACAGGGAACTTTCTCCAATCATGGGCAATTTCAGGTAATTTAGTATAAAGAGCAAATAAGAAAGTAAGACATAGCGGTGCAGTAGTTGTACAAAAAGAGCACAATATGGCAGACAGCGCCCTCAAATGGCTTCCTGTCAGTTCTCTCTAAAACACATCCAGCCTTACAGCTAAAACAACCATCAAATGTATTTTTAAAAAATCCTGACACCTTATAGAAAGATGAATAAAAAATAGTATTTATTTGACTGAAATGTGATGGAATCATTCATGTTGGAGCTTTGACTAAAACAGAACTTCACCAACTCACCAGTGTTGTCTTTCTCTTATCAGGTCCTCCCGGTATTCCTGGTCCCAAAGGTCTTGACGGTGAGCCCGGTGGCCCTGGATTCACTGGTCCTGCAGGTAGACCGGGAGAGCCCGGTCGACCGGGCGCTCCCGGACTGCCAGGAGAAAAGGGTCAGCCAGGTCGGGATGGAATCCCGGGACCAGCTGGAATCAAAGGAGAGCCCGGTAACATTTTCCTGTTCATAAGAAACTGTTAGAAATATGTTTTTAAACATAGATTTGAATTATTAAGTCTTGCTGATTTCACTTCGTTTCCACTTCAGGAGTTCCTGGTTATGGTGGACCCGGTCCTGCTGGGCTTCCAGGTTTGCCAGGTGAATTTACACACACTTTAGTGTATATGAACACATACACCGATGTTACGTGTGTTAAAGGTGCACTATGCAGTTCTGTAAGTTTAAAAAAAGAGTTTAAAACATTAAAAATTGAATTACAGTTACAAAATGTTTTTGTAAGAATATTATCTATGCAAGTATGTTGAAAACCTCAATGAAATGTGCTGCTGAGATATCAGGAGCAAAAGAGGGTCGGTTCACAATGTACTTTTATGTAATACCACAGTGTACCAGTAGGTGGGACATGAGTCATAGTAGTGGTTAGCCTGCTCTGGAGCAAACACATGAAGAAGAGCAATAAGCAGACGGTTGCCCCTCCTTAAGCCCCACAGACCCAGTACCGGGTCCGGCAAGGAATACTTCAAAGTACCTTTGGGGCTTCAGGGGTTTTAAAAACAGCAGGAACTATCACCACGACCAAGAAGAGGAAGAACAGAATTAGATAACTGTACTTTTATTATTTTTCATTATTCACATGTTTTCCCTTCCTTAGTGGCTTTTTATTTTATTAGATTTTCCACTATTTTTAGCCAGAATTTTACAGTTTTAATTTAATTCAGAGTAACTTGTAATGACTAATTGTTGTTTTTATTAAATTAAATTGATATTTTCCATCATCACATGGTTACAGAAAAAAACTTGCTTACAAAAGATAGTAATTCATTAAATTTCATATCCTAATTGAATTGCTATATTTTGCTTTTAGATATTACCATCTTTTCCTAAACAAATTTTCTTAAAAACAGAAGTGTTAAGTGATTATAATTTTTCAACCGTTTCAAAAGATTTTTACTCTTTCAATGTATATTTTAAAATTTGTTTCCAAATTAAGTAGTTATGAACTAATTATATCAATGGTTTGTAGTATTTTGATTTTGTCGAATTCTGTTGGCATAAAAAAATATGAATGTGTGGCAGAGATATGTCTTACCAGTACACTAAAGTCTGCTTTTAACAGAAAAAAACCCCATTAAATCTTATGGGATCTCAAATGGGAACTCAATTTTATTGGTAATTAATAACAGGAATAGAAAATGGCACAATACTGGGAGAAATTCTGCCACCTAGTGGTGAGAATTTCTACTAAGAGACCTTTAAAATTATTTTCTCTAAAATTTCATCTTTGCCTCACCCCTAATGTGAAGGTACTAAGGGAGACCCAGGTCTTCCCGGTCCACCCGGCAGCCCCGGTTTCCCCGGCTCTAAAGGAGATGTTGGCTTGCCTGGTAATCCTGGTCCTCCAGGTAGCACTGGCCCTCCTGGGCCTTCAGGACCGGCTGTACAGGGCCCCAAAGGACTCCAAGGAACCCCTGGACCACCTGGAAGATCAGGTAAAACACTTAGGCAGTGTTTTTCACCACGTGTGCTGCCAGAAATTGTTGCCTGGTTTTCTGATGGATTACTGTCACTATTTCTAGTGATACATTACTGATCCATTGCTGAATTACCTACAGGGAAAATTAACACATTGGAGTACTTTTATGTGACTAGAAATTAGAACTCATTTGTAATTAGCTGATACTATTCAGATACTAAATAAGATCTTAAAGGGGACATATTATGCTCTTTTTCCATATGTTGACACAGTTCCTAGAGATCTTAATGAAATGTCTGACATGTTTTGATGAGAATACCTCAGGGTTTAAATACTACAGAATCATTTTCCACCCAGATTAAACACAATCGCCTGTTTGGGTGCATGTTCCTTTAAATGCTAATGAGCCCCAGTGCATCCCACACTCTCACTGTTATGAATTTTATCATTTATAGCCTCTGTGGTTGAGGCTAATGTTAGCTGGCTAGCCCAGCCTGAGCTAACTACCATAAAATTGGATGTGAGAGGATAAAAGCTCAAGACTTTTGATAGGATAAATTAGTCAATGGATAACTCTTCTAGCTGTGGCTAACCACAAGTAAAGCAGCCTTACAAGTCAGAGTATATTAAACTATAGAAAAAGGAACTAAAATATCATCTAGGAGTGACATATAGGGCCCTATTACCACCAGTCAACAATGGATGCTTCTCACATTGCTCCACTGCTTTTGGTAGTTTCTATGAGTGCATAGTCAATTTTTCACGCTTTGCGTCGCACCATCCAATTACCTGTGGACAGTGCACCGGCTTTGCGCTGTCAGGAGGGGCCTCATTTCAAAGAGGTGTGACAGCAGTGCAATGTCAGTGCATTGGTAATTTGGTGCATTTTATGCCAGTGCACTACTGATCAGGAAAAAGGAGGTCTGTCATCACAAGTGCATTGTTTAATGCTTTTTCAGCTGCGTGTTTTGAAGTCGCACAACTCCAGAGCTCAGGAGCTCATGAGGAAACAGCATGCGCTGGTATTTTCATTTATTTTAATGGAGAGTTGGAATAGTTACAATCTAATCACTCGTCATTTTAAGTATAATATGACGATACACTTAATAGTTTTTTATTCCATCCATATTCTCATTTTAATTGCAGACTTATTGTTGGAGTCTATAGATTAGGCATTAATGAGTTAATTTTTTAGGGGAATGAAGGAATGAACAGGGAGCCTGTGTGTTCTGGTGTGGATGCAGCGCACAGAGAAGATGTGGTGTCTGTGATGCAGTCCTCTTTTTAATTTAACTACCAGATTGCGGCGGGATCAGTCTCCCCTATACTGGGAAAACAGCTGTCACTGCAGCCAGAAGAAGAGATGGCAGGTGTGCGCAAAACCGACATTCATCATTATTATCTAATGATAACAGTTTTTACAATATATGAACCTCATTCACTGTCATTATTTCAACAGAATAATTCAAAATAAAAATACCCAGACAGTTGTTTTGAATTAAGACAACAATTTTACATTCAGCAGATCAGATTAATAGACCTTGGCCGTAATGAGCGGCACATCTTTCTTGGTTTAAAAGAGAAGTTCAGATGAAGGATGATAGAAAGAAATTTTACAACTCTGTCAAAATCATGGACAAAGAGAAAGACTGCTATAATCTCTGAATTGTAGCCTACAGTTGTCATCCGTGTGTAATTATGATTACGTCTCCCAGTGCAAGCAAGGCTGTGGAGTTAAAAAGCTCCTTAAAAGCACCTTTCTTTTAAATGCATTTTCACTCTTTGAATGGATCTACATTGTCCTCATCGCAAAACGGATTTGTCCTCCCATTTAAAAGCCATCATTTTAATATTAAGTCTTTGATATTGCACCCGTGTTTATTAAAGGGAATGAGAGGTTTATTTCACATTTCGCCCCAACACTCCTCTGAATAATTAAGAGCATGAGGACATCCTCTTTCGACTTCGCGCCCAGCAGAAAATTTGGTTTTGCACGGCTGTAATAGCAAAATGAACTTGGAAATGCCCATAAATGCATTCTGCACCTCTGACAACTAATTATGGACTGCAGCCTTGTAATACAGCCCATAGGGTCAAGTGCTGATAAATGATTGATGGGGTGGGTGAAGTATGTTGCCATAAATGTAGTGCTAAGTTAGGCTAATTTACCTAGCAGTATTGCTGGGATTGTTATAGGGCCATCCCAGCCAAAATATAACAAGATAAGTCAGGAAAAACGCTAGAAAATGTGATATATAATCAAGTGTGGATTAAAGAGGTTGTTTGGTTCATGGATGTCTTGTGGGATTATAGAATACACACCACTAGGTAAGATAGGATAACTTGGCGAGCAGTGCTGTTGGTGTATGGTTTCAGAAGCTAATGGGGACATGTCTACTCCCACTGTC
Source organism: Pholidichthys leucotaenia (assembly GCA_020510985.1). Classification (NCBI taxonomy): domain Eukaryota; kingdom Metazoa; phylum Chordata; class Actinopteri; order Cichliformes; family Pholidichthyidae; genus Pholidichthys; species Pholidichthys leucotaenia. The sequence goes on along the minus strand of CM035836.1, from coordinate 121,525,714 downwards.
ATTAAAATGGGTGCAGATAAAGATGGGAGAATGCCATTCCAATACATTTTTTTAATTATTACATTGGTAGTCATTCTACATATCAAAATCCATGCACAAAAATAATGAAAAAGTGAAAATTTCCTAATATGACCCCTTTAATGAAGAGAAATACACGTAGCGACCACAAGGTGTTACTGAAACAAGTTCCTGTATATTCTATAAAGTAGTGTTTTAGTATGTCCACTAACATAATCTAAACAAATACAACAGACCTTTAGCTAATGGTCTTCAATTAGTAACAACATCCTGGGGGTAACCAAGGAATTACTGTGCACTAACTACTGAAAACCAGACAACAAACTGGCAGAAATGTGAATGCTCTGATGTCCATGTCATGTGATTTGCATGGGATTTTGAGGCACCAATCAGACCACCACCAGTGTGAGAGCCGTGTTGTTGTTTGTGCACCAGTACACTTGTCCAGTCCCACCACCACCACCTTTATCATGGGAAAATCCTGGGTGCTCCTCCTCCTCACATATCAATCACTTTTATCACCAGGGGTTTGGCTACATCACCCCTCCCACAAAATGAGCATGGGTGTACAACACGTTCATGTGTCCTCATCATTGTTTGTTCTTTTATTCATCGGTTCATCCATCTGTCCTCATGTCTTCTCACCCCCTTTCCCCTCTCCGGATCCCACCATGGGGGAAGCTGTAATAGTCATCTCTCCACAGCTGTAAACCACTGTTTATACACATGTTTGTGCTATATGTGTGCTCGCTTTTTTGTGTTACTGTCAGTCCAGAGTTTGTGGGTCATTTTGAAGAAAAATGCTGGTGTGAAACAGCCGAGCCAGAGATAAGCAAAAAAAAAGAGAGAGAGAGAGAGAGAAAGCTTAAAAATGAAGCTGTCCAACATGCAAACCATCAGTCTTGTCTCTCTTACTTTGTCTCCAAACCACTCAACCTGAGCTGTCCCTCTGATATACTTGTTTCCAATCCTGTCCCTCCTAGTCACTCCCTATTAGAACCTTAGCGTCTTCAACTCTGCCACCTCCAGCTCCGCCTCCTGCCTTTTTGTCAGTGCCACTGTCTCCAAATCATATATCATAACAGGTCTCACTACTATCTTGTAAACCTTCCCTTTCACTCTTGCTCCTTCCATCCATTTCTTTGAATGGTTGACCCCAGGTATTTAAACTCATTGGCCCTCATTTGTCAAATGTGCATAAGACAGAAACGTGGTTGTATGATCATTTCAAAACAGAGATCGGTATTTTTCAATTTGAATGTGATTGTACGGTGTGCTCAAATCTCACATCAGCTCTGAGGTGGGGTACGCAAATTTTCAAGTCGTTGTAGATTCCTGTGCAGCAGAGAAACCTGCTGTGTGGGAGAATTATTTCATCATCTCAAATTATAATGAGAAGTTCAACCTTTCAGATGATATATTTGCCTTGTGTTATATTTAGATGAGAGATTTGACGAAAGACTAAAGAGGGTAGTTGTTAGTAATTATAAATGTTTTATTCATATTTATGTCACTGCAGCCAATATTAAAACAGATTTAAGCAGATTAAAAAAAACTAGTTATTTGAGGGAACGTATAAAACTGAATTTAGTTTCTGAATTTTTTTTTTTACCGTTGCAGTTGAGCTGCAGGGTTTTTCAGTTGTTGTTTTATTACTGCATTTATATACAGTATCTGTACTGTAAGGAGTCTCCTGTATGAGTACTGTGTTAAAATAATATTCTAAAAAGTATTTCTTTGACTGAGTTTTCTGCTGTGTTCAGGTTCAGGTTACTTTATTTGTACCCGTAGGTAGATATTGTTTTGCAGTCTGGTGACATCCATATTTACAAACCACAAATTACATTCAACATAGACACAAACACAGGCACACATAACGCTGACTATAAACATGATAAAAATACTCAAGGCTCCATCAATCAGGGTATAAAAAGACAAAGAGATGGGAGAAAAACCAGAGGTAAGAGAGAAGGGTCATATTAAAAGTTAAAAACTAGTCAAAGAGGTTAAAAACTCAAAGGTCTAAAACCCAATAAAATATTTAGAACCCAAGTAACATCCTACAAAAATAAGTAAATATAAAATGGAGTTAATAAATAGGTACCTTAATTATGTGCAATATATTGTTACACCTTGTTCAACTCTTTGACAGCAGCAGGAACAAAGCTGTTTTTGTAGCGCTGGGTTTTACTTTTTGGGACAGCAAACCTCCGTCTTGAGGGAAGAAGCTGAAAGTTGCAGTGCAAAGGGTGGGAGTCATCATTTAAAATGGAGGTAGCCATCCTCTGTACCTGTCTGGTGTACAGGGATGTCAGGCTCAGCTGTGGCTCACCAAGCAAACGACTGGACCATCTAACTACCTGATCCAAGGATTTCCTCTGTTTCAGTTTTATCTGACCAAACCATGACACTAAAGAAAAGGATAAAACAGATTCAATAAAAGCCCGATAAAACATTGTCATTATGGTTCGGTCAATTTGGAAGCGTGCAAGTTTCCTCAAGCAATGCAAATGTTGCTGACCCTTTTCGCACACCCTTTCACAGTTCTCTTCAAAGTTTAAATTACTATCAATAACCGTCCCAAGATATTTGTAGGATTGTACACATTCGGTGGTCTGGCCTTTTGACTTTGTGCCTGGGATTTTTCCTCCTAAAGTCAATAATCATGTCTTTAGTTTTTGTCGTATTCAGCTGCAGGTAGGAATCCTCACAACAGTGAACAAAATCATCAACTACTGGGCCGTGGCCACTCTCACCATCCTGGAGGAGACTGACAATAACTGAGTCATCAGCATACTTTATAATGTGTCTGTTGTCATGTCTGCTCCGACACATGTTTGTGTACAGGATGAAGAGTAGTGGTGACAACACACACCCCTGAGGAGAGCCAGTAGAAGAGCACTTTAAGTCAGACAATGTACCATTGACCCTTACTCTCTGTGTCCTGTTGGTTAAGAAATCCAGAATCCAACCCACCAGATTATTGCTCAAATCAAATTGTTGCAGGAGCCTTTCAACTAAGATATGAGGTTGGATTGTATTAAAGGCGGAGGAAAAGTCCACAAATAAAAGTCTGGCATGTGTCCCATTAAAATCCAGATGTTTAAAAAGCATGTTAAACAGAGTGACAGTGGCATCCTCCACTCCTCTGTGAGGCCTATAGGCAAACTGCAGAGGATCCAATGCATGCTCAGTCTGCTTTAGGACCTCACATCTGACCAGTTTTTCAAAAATTTTCATTAAAATTGAAGTCAAAGCAACTGGTCTAAAGTCGTTTACCATTTTAGGACAGCTGGATTTTGGAACGGGAACAACCACGGCTTCTTTCCAGATCTTAGGCACATGTTGTGTCTGTAAGGACTTATTGAAAATGTATTGAAATATAGGACTCAGTTCATGTGCGCAGGACTTTACCAAGCACCCACATATATTATCAGGGCCCTGACTTTTGTTTACTTTTACAGCGCAGAACTCCCTTTTAACATCCTGCACCTCAGTATTAAAGTGCTGATTGTCGTTGAGTTTCTGTTTCAAATCTTGGGTTTCTGTGCTAAAATCAAAGGAGTCAAAACGACCATAGAAACAATTAAGAGCATTAGCCAGCTCTGTGTCTGAATTAAAACCATCTAAAAACACACGATTACTGCGCTCTGTGTTCTGAAGGCCTGCAAAAGTTTTCATACTGGCCCAGGCTGAGCCAAGTTTCTTTGTTGCCATCTTGCTTTCCAATTCTGATTTATAATTCTGTTTTGCTCTTAAAATTTCGGACTTCAGCTCCTTTGTGGCAACCTGTAGCTCAGAAACAGACCCCTGTTTAAAGGCAAGTGCTTTCCTCTGTAAGCAGGATTTAACTGATTTTGTAACCCATGGCTTGTTGTTGGGATATATTTTGACACGTTTATGTGGAACGATCTTATTTTTACAGAAAGCCATGTATGAGCATGTGACGTCCACCAAAGAGTCCAAATCATCCCCGCAGGCCAGTGTGAACACCGCCCAGTCTGTACAGTCAAAGCATTCCTGGAGGCTGTGCACTGAATCTTCTGTCCACACATCGGTGTCTCTCATCTCCACCTTGCCTCTTCTGAGAGCAGTTTTATATGTGGGCAGCAAATGTACACAGTTGTGATCTGAGGATCCTACAGGAGGAAGGGAGAGTGATTTATAGGCCCTCTCTATGGATCCATAGCACAGGTCCAATGTCTTTTTTCGCCTGGTTGGGCAGGAGACATACTGATAAAAGTTTTTAAGTGTCTTCTTTAAAGAAACATGGTTAAAATCCCCAAGAATGAAGTTTGGCGCCCCTGGAGAAATTGATTGCAGCCGCTGGATCACATCAAAGATTGTGCTGGAGACGGAGTCAGCGTCTGCCCTCGGGTGAATGTACACAGTCGTGATGAAAAGTTGGGGGAACTCGCGAGGCAAATAAAAGGGGCGTAGTGACACAGACAGTAGCTCCACATCGGGTGTACAGATGCGCTCTCTGACCGTGACAGATGTGCAGTACTGCTTATTAATGTATAAACATACGCCGCCCCCCTGACGTTTCTCTGTTACCTCTTCCTGCCGATCCGAGCGCAGTGGGGCTCCAAAGTCATCAATCCACAGGTCTGCGTCTCGGTCATGCGCAGTAAGCCAATATTCGGTGAAAGCCATGACACAGCAGTTCTTAAAGTCCTTCTGGTAGCGTACATTCCCTTGAATTTCATCCACCTTGTTTCTCAGAGACTGTACGTTCCCAAAAATCATAGAAGGAAGAGGAATGTTACCAAACTGACGTCTTCTCAGGCACAATTTCACACCTCCACGCTTTCCGCGTTTCCTTCTGCCGTCTCTCCCATCTCTCTTTTCACCGCTGTGTCCGTCTCTCAAAATAAAGTCCGGCAGTTGCGGCTTAGGCTCAATCACAGCCGCTGCATCAACCATGTTTAAATGCAGCAACATGTCCCTGGAATAATGTATTCATGTAGTACAGTATCTCATAATAGTTATCCTTTACAAATTACTCGTTAACTATTCCACAATACAGCTTTATGCACAGGAGTGCACGGTCGAGGTGATCCACTGCATCTGGGTTTAAAAAAAAAACTGCTCTGGATTAGCAAGAGAAATTCGGAATAGCAGAGAAGATGTGGGGAAATTATTTTATTTTGTCCTGCGTGTTTCTACGCATTATTGAGAAATGATAGCGTGGCTGAGCTGCAGCCAATGTGCACAGTTGCACATCGGACGGGACATGGGACGTGTTTCTGCACTTCTAAATAGTAAGTAATAAATTTTCACGTTTGACAAGTATGCCTTACAATGACAAAATGGACAGCATTTAGTCATAACAGTCATCTAAGTCAAACAATAGGTTACAGATATATATTATAATCCTCAGCTGTAGATCAGAGTCAAATCAGCGGTGTTGCACAGCACCAGTTTCCCCCAAAACGTGGTTCTTTTTGCATCTAAAGTGAGTTTCGAGTTTAACAGACGATACTATGTAATTATTTTTCATTTTTATTATAATATAGTCAATTTTTACTTCGGAAAAGTTTCTCTTTTTGCTGTCTCATGTTCCCCTGTGTCATAAATTCTGTGGGCGTGACGTGAGCGTGGAATTCAAATGACACTCTGATCCATCCGCCAGATTTGTCAATGAGTGAACGATCGTATGATGAGATTGACCAGATATGCATGGTTTCGTAAATACTATGTAGACCTTTTCGTGTGCTCATATTTACACCCAAATGTGCACCGATATCTATGTACTTTTGATAAATGAGGGCCACTGTGTCTTGACTGTTACACCTGCCTTCCTCTCATTTGTAGTCCATGTTCTCTTCCACCTGCATCCTACTCTTGCTACAGGTCACAATGTCATCTGCAAACATCATAGTCAATGGAGACTGCTGTGTGACCTCTTATAATCCATCCCCACCAAAATCCATCCATCCATCACTCCTACAGCACACCTCACCTCACCATCCTCGTACATGTCCTGCACCACCCTCACATATTTCTCTGCCACTCCTGACTCTGTCATACAGTACGACAGAGGAACTGTGGGTGATGTTTCTCTATTTATTAATTTTTTGGGGGGCTTGTGCCTGGCTCTGCTGTCCCATGTGTTTGTGTGTGTGTTTTTTGTCCCACCGATCAGTCATCTGCATGGACACTGTCCTGTGCCATGTCCGTCCCAACATCAAACACTGGGAACGAGCCTCACGCAGAGCGGTGAAAGGTGGACGCACCAACATTATTTACAGTATATATTTGTGCATCTACACAGTCATTTATGCCAGATCTTATTAAAAGATATTCAGTCGGTCACAGCTTTGCACTTTACGTTTAAAAGCAACCTGTTCATCAGAAGATCATTGCCATTAAAAAAATAATCTGTGAACTTGTAGCTTGGGGGGAGGGCTTTAGTAGCTGAGGGGTGTTGTTTCAATGTGTACATCTTTGCCATAAATTTACTGAGGTTGTGAGTCACCCCATGAGTAATTTTGCTTGTTTAAGACACTTCCATATTCATGTCACCTTCATCCCCAATAGAAATTTATATTTACAGTATTATAACTGTCAGTTACGTCCACGGCCCAGCGCTGCGTCAGGCTTGTTGGGAAAAAGAAACCATTGAAGTATTTTATAAAGTATCAGAGTGACAGAGTGATGCTTTAGAATTCTTACCTCCTGCTTCCCATGGGCCCGGTGTGGCCCCGCCTCTTCGTGTGACGGCCTCTTCATCGGGGCGCCGCAGGCCCCACAGGTCAGCTCTACAGCATCCAGACTTGTACTGCACGTCTCTTACAGCAGCACGGACTGACTTTAACTTCACTCTCTGATCCTCCGGGACCAAATTTGCATTTTTTTTCCTTCATGACTTTTGTCTTCTTTCACTTTCCGTGCACACTGACGGTAGTGTAATCTACCTTTCATCAAGTAAGCACATCAAAATCATATCACACCTGAGATTTTTTTTTCTTTTTAAGCAGCATGTTGTGTGTGGCAGAGTCACGTTAGCACTGGGTTGTAGGATTATGAAATTTGAACACAATCAGCACTAACACACCAAAACTATTCTTCATGCTGTTTCTTTTCTGGGAATTCTGGTTATATTAATGCATAGTTGGATCTGAAGTACTAGTGTTAAAGGTTTTTGTTGTAGTGTGTTCACACCAAACATTAAGTCGATTTTCATCTCATGTTACATGGTTTCCCACTTCTCATTCTAGTCTCTAAACAATGCATTACAATGCATACTAATAGGTACACATTGGAAGTTAAGCAGTTGAGATGTGAGTTGCCTGAACCTTCAGTTGCATGGTCATTTTTTGCTAATTCAGTCGAAGCCAAAAGGAGCTGATGCAATTGTGGGGCATCCGGGATCCGTCAGTCTACATTTTATGGGAATCACTGCTCCTCCTAGGCAGCAGGCAATATATTATTTTTTAATGAGGGGGGTGAGGAGTGTTCACCAATTTTGCATAAGGTACAAATGTATAAATGTAAATTAGGTACAATATTGCAAGAATAAAGGTGCAAAGATATGATAAATGATGCCAATTTTAAAAAATTTAAAAAGTTGCAAATTACAATTTAATTACACAGAATAAAACTTTAACCAGCATCCAGATGAGCGTTGCATATTTATGAGGAAAAAGTGTAATATTTACAGGAAAAAAGTTGCAAATTTATGAGATAAAATTTGCAAATTTATAAGAAAAAAGTTGCAAATTTATGAGGAAAAAAGTTGAAAATATGCAGGAAAAAATTGCAAATTTATGAGAAAAAAGTTGCAGATTTATGAGAAAAAGTTGAAAATTTGTGAGAAAGAAGCTGAAAATATATTGGGAAAAAATTGCAAATTTATAAGAAAAAAGTAGCAAATTTATGAGAAAAAGTTGCAAATTTATGAGAAAAAAGTTGAAAATTTGTGAGAAAAATTTTTTTTTTTTTTAAGGACAGTGCAAGTTGATGAACACTGATATCAATCAATATAAACTTGCCAGATTGTAGCCAGTGGCTAATTTCCGTCTGTTGTCCGTGGGTAACAATGTTTTCTTCCCCATTCTATTATGCTGAGCACCAAGCTAGAGGGCGGGAAGTACCATTTTTATACATTTTTATATGGTCTCTGGTATGACCCGGCTGGGGATTGAACCTGTGACCCATGACCTCCCGGCAAGTTGCATATTTTATGAGACAAAGTTGAAAATTTGTGAGAAAAAAATTGCAAATTCATGACAAAGAAGTTGAAAATTTCCAGGAAAAAAGTTGCAAATTTATAATAATCACAAATTTTTAAGAAAAAAGTTGCAAATCTATGAGGAAAAAAGTTGCAGATTTATGAGGGGGAAAAAGTAGCAATTCTACGAGAGAAAGAAAAACCTGTCAATTTTTTTTTTTTTTTTACATTTCTGCTTAGAATCAGTCATTCAAAGTCATGTTATTCAGTTATGTTACATGATATAGAAAGGTTTATGATGATATTGGGGGAAGGGGGACGACAATTCTCTATTTTGCCCAGGTTGAGAAGGGTAATGCCCCCCCCCCACCATTTACACCTATGAATGAGGATGGGTGGATGGCAGGTTAACAAGGGGGGTGCTTTTGGGTCATTTTGCTAACAAGGGGGATAGCATGTGCCCTCATCCCCCCTCAAATCACCTACTGCTCCTAGGCAATTGCCCTGATGGCCACCAAATTCACACACGATGATCCTCAGTCTGCATCTAGGCTGTGATTAAGGTCAAGATCAAAGGTCAGGAGATCTGAGCTCTCAAGCAGTAGGGATGGGCAAAAAAGTTGATACAGAGTGATAGTGTGATACTTTCCATCCATCCATCTTCTCCCGCTTTTCCGGAGGTCCAGGTTGCGGAGGCAGCAGCTCAAGCAGAGAAGCCCAGACTTCATTTTATATAGTAATAAATTTTGCTTAATGTTTGATCTGAACACACTAATATTACTGCCATGTTTTACTGCTCTAATCACTGTTTCTGATGGTTTTTTTCTACTGTTAGCTCTTGATGGTGTCAGTGAGGGTGGATGTACTTATATGGTCATCATGAGACAGCCAATCAGAGGAGAGCTGATTCAAAAATAGAGGCTAACTGGGCTTTAATTTAGGAGCTACATCAAGACACAGTCTAAGATAGAAATGATGATTATTCTGAACATGATTGAGGCTTTTTAAAATCAGATACTGCACATTACACTAGTCAAGTCATTCTTATTAAATTAAATTAAATTAAAAATCAGTTACACTAGTCAAGCCATTCTTATTAAAGCTATTGGAATAATCAGAAAAGGATTGTAGTAGAAGACTCTTCCAGGAAAAAGTTGTTAAATCTTAATTTGGGAGGAAAGTCAGCTAACTTTAGAGGTTTTCATCATTTATTATATGTACATAATCTGTGCATCCAGATGTAATATCCTATATAAAAGGCTTTCAAGACTTCTAGAAGAATTTAGGCTGTTTTTTTATAGATCACCAGAAACCAAATAATGGTAACATAAAGACAAGACGCACCTGTTTTCACTCTCAGGTCTGATTGTGTTTCTATATGGATGCCTCTGTCTAAACTGCATCTTCTTTTTTTGTTGTCGCTCCGTGCTGTCATCCGGGCTCCTCTTTTCCCGGGAATTGTGGGAACCCTAGGTCCTCCAGGTTAGACCCTTGTGGTTTGATGGTTTTAGCACACAGGGATCGGGATCAGTTAGCTTCAAACTCTTCTCAGAACATGAATGTGAACTAAAACGAACAATACTGTGGCTTCTGATAAGAGTTTGAAGGTGAATTTATCCCAGTCCTGTTTTCCTGATTTGTGTTGTTTTTAATATTGTGGTTTATTGTTTCTTCTGCATTTCTTTTTGAATCAGCTTATGAAAAAGTAAGTATTCAATCCTGATGTGATCAGATGTTTTCACAATTTTTCTACCCTACAGGAAAAGATGGACATCTTACAATCACACAAAACACACTTTGGAATTTACACAGTCTTACAAGAGCATAAATGAACAATTTCGGTTGTTGTGTTTAATCTGAACACAAATACACAAATGAATATCATCCTGGTTTGCTTACTGTGCTATAAAAGATCTCATTGTTCTTATTGGTAGTGAGATTTGTTTTTTCCCAAAAGAGTAAAATTTGGAACTAAAACTCTTCTTTTTTTTGTCATATACAGACGTGGACAAAATTGTTGGTATCCCTCTGTTAATGAAAGAAAAACCCACAGTGGTCACAGAAATAACTTGAATCTGACAAAAGTGGTAATAAATAAAAATTCTATGAAAATTAACCAATGAAAATCAGACAATGCTTTTGAATTGTGGTTCAACAGAATTATTTTAAAAAACAAACTCATGAAACAGGCCTGGACAAAAATGATAGTACTCCTAGAAAAGATTGAAAATAATGTGACCATAGGGACATGTTCAACCAAGATGTGTCCTCTAATTAACATCACAGGTGTCTACAAACTTGTAATCAGTCAGTCGGCCTATTTAAAGGGTGACAAGTAGTCACTGTGCTGTTTGTTGACATGGTATGTACCACACTAAACATGGACCAGAGGAAGCAAAGGAGAGAGTTGTCTCAGGAGATTAGAAAGAAAATTATAGACAAGCATGTTAAAGGAAAAGGCTATAAGACCATCTCCAAGCAGCTTGATGTTCCTGTGACTACAGTTGCACATATTACTCAGAAATTTAAGATCCACGGGACTGTAGCCAACCTCCCTGGATGTGGCCACAGGCGGAAACTTGATGAAAAATGGAAGAGACGGATAATACGAATGGCAACAAAAGAGCCCAGAACAACCTCTAAACACATTCATGGTGAACTCCAAGGTCAAGGTACATCAGTGTCAGATCGCACCATCCGTTGTTGTTTGAGCCAAAGTGGACTTCATGGGAGACGACCAAGGGGGACACCACTGTTGAAGACAAATCATAAAAAAGCCAGACTGGAATTTGCCAAACTGCATGTTGACAAGCCACAAAGCTTCTGGGAGAATGTCCTATGGACAGACGAGACAAAACTGGAACTTTTTGGCAAGGCACATCAGCTCTATGTTCACAGACGCAAAAATGAAGCATACCAAGAAAAGAACACTGTCCCTACTGTGAAACATGGAGGAGGTTCTGCTATGTTCTGGGGCTGCTTTGCTGCATCTGGCACAGGGTGTCTTGAATCTGTGCAGGGTACAATGAAATCTCAAGACCATCAATGTATTCTAGAGAGAAATGTGCTGCCCAATGTCAGACAGCTTGGTCTCAGTCACAGGTCATGGGTCTTGCAACAGGATAATGACCCAAAACACACAGTTACAAACACCCAAGAATGGCTAAGAGCGAAACATTGGACTATTCTAAAGGGGCCTTCTGTGAGCCCTGATCTAAATCCTATTGAACATCTGTGGAAGGAGCTGAAACATGCCGTCTGGAGAAGTCACCCTTCAAACCTGAGACAACTGGAGCGGTTTGCTCATGAGGAGTGGGCCAAAATACCTGCTGAGAGGTGCAGAAGTCTCATTGACAGTTACAGAAATCGTTTGATTGCAGTGATTGCCTCAAAAGGCTGTGCAACAAAATATTTAAGTTAAGGGTACCATCATTTTTGTCCAGGCCTGTTTCATGAGTTTGTTTTTTAAAATAATTCCGTTGAACCACAATTCAAAAGCATTGTCTGATTTTCATTGGTTAATTTTCATAGAATTTTTATTTATTACCACTTTTGTCAGATTCAAGTTATTTCTTTGACCATTGTGGGTTTTTCTTTCATTAGCAGAGGGGTACCAACAATTTTGTCCACGTCTGTATGAGGTCCAGGATGACCTTGTAAATTTATTTGATTTTTTTGATTTGATTTTGTATACTTTATTGATCCCCAGAGGGGAAATTGAGGGCATCCACCTGGATGGATGAAGCAGCCACAGTATGGCGCTATCCCTTTACCATTCACGCACACATTCACACCTAGGGCCACTTTAGAGTCTCCAATTAACTTATGGATCTGTTCTCATAAATTTTGTCAGTTTTTCTTTTATTGCAAATTTGATATTTTGTTTTTCTTTTTGTTATAAGATAAGATAAGATAAGCCTTTATTAGTCCCACAATGGGGAAATTCCAGGATTGCAACAGCACAGGGATAGCAACACTCAGAGCAACAATCAGAAGGCAAGAAAATTTTTTATTTTTTATTATTTATTATTATTTTTATTTATTTTTTCTCTTATAAATTTGAAATGTTTTTCTTTTAAATTTTGCAAGTTTTTTGTGTTCTGTTTTTTTCTTGTGAATTTGTAAATACAGTATGTTGTCATTTTCCTAAATTTTCATCTTTCCTCATGAATTTGTATCTTGTGGTATTTTTGTAAAGTTCTGAATTTTGTCATAGTTCTGCAACTTTTTTCCTTGTAAATTTGCAACTATTCCTTTAAAAAAAAATTCTGTACTTCTTTGAAATTTGCAAATTTGCATTTTTTTTCTATTTAATTTACAGAATTCTGAATTTGCAGCTTTTTAAAAATTTGGACTTTTACCTTGTAGCTTCTTTGTAAATTGGTGACTTTTTGTCATAAATCTTCAACTTTCTTCTTGTAAATGTACAGTTTTTTTCTCATTAAAGTACATTTTTTTTTAAACAAATCTGAGTTTTTTCATATAAATGAATATTTTTTTCTCTCTTTCGCTGTATTTTTTTTTTTTTTTAATTTTTAAGCACTAAAAATCTGCATGTTGCTGACCCAGGTTTAATAATTGTTTTCAGGGTTTTAAGTCCGTACCTCTCGGGCCATTTCTTGGTCTATTTCCCCCCTGACCCCTTTTGCCCCAAGCCATAAGCCACGCCCACCCACCGGTTCATTCCCCGGGCCATTCCCCTAGACCATTTCCCCCAGGACATTCCACTGGTCCGTTCCTTCCTGGTCCATTTCTCCTTGGCCATTTCCCCCCACGGGATTTTCCCCCCGGAACCAGATTAATAATGTAGTGCGGTATCTACTTTTACATTACACTTTTATTCTGGTTCCATGAGGAAAAAGCCTGGGAGGAGGGGAATGGCCCTGGGGAAAAACGGAATGGGGAGGAGGGCTGGATATCCTTTTCAGTAATCTGGCTAAATTTGGAAAAGCCACTAGATGGCAATACAGCATCTTAACCAGGTTGTTGATCATAGCTCCAGTCTTTTCATGAAAATTGTTCCTAGGCATGAAGTATTGTTGTGTTTTGATTATTTTTTTACTGTCGTACCTGATCTGTCAACATTTCCATCTGAAGGTCCACCGGGCCCACAGGGTCCCCGGGGCCCCCCAGGAAGTGGCGGCGTTAAAGGAGAGAAGGGCATCCCCGGTGCCCCCGGTCAGCCTGGCTTCCCCGGACAGAAGGGAGAGCCTGGTGGTCCTGGATTCCCTGTAAGATCCCGTTTTAGGTTCACTACACCTGCACTGCTGTCCGATTCTGAGAAAAGACTTAAAGTTAACCGTCCATCACTGTCGGCTCCTCTTCCTTCCCAGGGTTCCCCCGGTATTTCTGGCCCTCCTGGTCTGAAGGGAGACATCGGACTGCCCGGCGTTCCTGGATTTCCTGGTTAGAGTTTCTTTTATTGTCCTAAAATCATTTTCACTCTGACGTATTCATCTGAAGCAAGCCGTAATTATTTTTTTGAAATTTTCATTTTAATCAGGACCGAAGGGAGACTCGGGACTCCCGGGTCGCAGTGGCCTCCCTGGAGAGCCTGGAGCTCCTGGAGAAACTGGTGAGTAAACTGAAATATGATCAGTACCAGGGTGTGGCAGTATACAAAAATTTGGTTCAGTATGTACCTCAGTTTTGAAAACAGTCCATTTTTGGTACAGTAGGGAAAATACTCCTTGTTGTTTGTTTAGAACTTTTGTAATCATCAACTGTTTATAGTGTTTTAACATTTTAAATGAAGCATAGCAAATAAACATACCACCAGTGTAAAAGCACCCAAGCAAAAGTAGTGTTACCATATTAAAATAATTACTAAAGTATAAATAAGGGTAACCATGAAAAAAGTAACTTGAGTAGTCAAATGTGACTTCCTTGTAATTTTTAAAATTTTTGCATGCATTTATAGCTTTTTCATGTAAAAGTGTAACGTTTTTTTCAAAAATATTAATTTTTCCATATAAATTTCTTATTTGTTGCTCATTTGAGACTTTATTCTTATAAATTTGACTGGGTTTTTTTTGTTAAATTTGAGACATTTTTGTAAATGTACTTAATTTTTTTCTCAAACATGTAAAGGATTTTTCATGTAAATCTGCAACTTTTTCTCTGTAATTTGAGATTTTTATTTTTGGTAATAAATGTGTTACTTTTTTATATAAATTAGCAACTTTTTTCAATTTTCCACTTGTGACTTTACTCACCAATTTGTGAGGTTTTTCCTCTTATATGCGTTAGTCTGAGGAAAATAATATATAATACAGGTACATCTCAAAAAATTAGAATATCATGAAAACGTTCAATTTTTTTTGTCACTCATTTCAGAAAGTGAAACCCATATATTATATAGATTCATTACACAGAGAGTGATATATTTCAAGTGTTTATTTATTTTAATTTTGATGATTATGGCTTACAGCCCATGAAAACCCCAAATTCAGTTTCTCAAAAAATTACATTACATAAAATTAATTTTAAAAAATAGTTTTTTAACACACTCAATACTTGGCTGGGGCTCCTTTTGGATTAATTACTGTATCAATGTGGCGTGGCATGGAGGTGATCAGCCTGTGGCACTGCTGAGGTGTTATGAAGGTCCAGGTTGCTTTGATAGTGGCCTTCAGCTCATCTGCATTGTTGGGTCTGGTGTCTCTCATCTTCCTCTTGACAAAACTCCATAGATTCTCTATGGGGTTTAGGTCAGGAGAGTTTGTTGGCCAATCAAACACAGTGATGCCATGGTCATTAAACCAGGTTTTGATACGTTTGGCAGTGTGGAGGGGGGTGCCAAGTCCTGCTGGAAAATGAAATCAGCTTCTCCATAAAGCTTGTCAGCAGAGGGAAGCATGAAGTGCTCTAAAATTTCCTGGTAGACGACTGCGCTGACTTTGGTCTTGATAAAACACAGTGGACCAACACCAGTAAAAACAATAAAACAACTGAGATCAGTATCTCATGCTGGGTTGAAGGACAAGGAGTAAAAATGAGTTTTAAGATCAGTTTTAAACATGGGTAGTAAAGGAGCCTGCCTAATAGGCAAAGGGAGACTGTTTCAAAGTTTAGGAGCAGCGACAGAAAAAGATCTGTCCCTTTGATCTCGGTGTCTCCAGGAGCAGCTGATCAGCTGACCTGAGAAACCAAGCAGGAGTGTAAAAGTGAAGAAGCTCAGAGAGGTAAGGCGGGGCAAGGCCATTTAATGATTTAAAAACAAATTAAAGAATTTTAAAATGAACCCTAAAGTGCACAGGCAGCCAGTGAAGGAAAGCTAAAATGGGTGTAATGTAGTCCCTGAAGCACAGAACAGCAGACCAGCACAGAAGACCACTCCTCCTCCGGACGAGCTGGCCTTAAGTCTGGATCCGGCTAGTGTGAAGAGGACCCTCTGCAGGATCAGCCCACGTAAGGCAACTGGCCCAGACAACATACCAGGTCACATCCTGAAGGACTGCGCAGAGGAGCTTAAGAATGTCCTGGCCGACATCTTCAACATCTCCCTGTCTCAAGCTGTTGTCCCCACATGCTTCAAGACTGCCACCATAATACCAGTCCCGAAGAAGCCCATCCCATCCAGCTACAATGATTATCGGCCAGTAACACTGACCCCCACTATAATGAAGTGCTTCGAGTGGCTAGTCATGCAGCACATCAAGTCCACCCTCCCTCCCTCCCACGACCCATTCCAGTTTGCATACAGGTCGAACAGATCCACAGAGGATGCCATTGCTGCTGCTCTCCATCCAGCCCTCGCCCACCTGGATTCAAAAACTCCTATGTGCGCATGCTGTTCTTATACTTCAGCTCAACATTCAACACAATCATCTTCCAGTGCCTAATACAAAAACTCAGACACTTAGGACTCAAAACCTCTCTCTGTAACTGGGTGCTGGACTTTCTCACAGGGAGGCCACAGAACGTGCGGGTTGGCAGCAACACCTCCCAGACCATCACACTGTGCACAGGGGCCCCACAAGGGTGCGTGCTCAGCCCGTTGCTCTTCACTCTGCTGACCCATGACTGCGTGCCATCCTACAACACCAACCACATTATCAAGTTTGCGGATGACATGGCGGTAGTGGGCCTCATCACCAACAACCACGAGGCCAACTACAGAAACGAGGTGAGCCAACTGGTCCAGTGGTGTAAAGACAACAACCTCTTCCTGAACATGGGGAAAACCAAGGAGATTGCGGTCGACTTCAGGAGGGGTCACACACAACACCCCTCTCTGATCATCGACAGTGCAGCTGTGGAGAGGGTGAACAGCACCAAGTTCCTGGGGGTGCACATCTCTGAGGACCTCACCTGGACCAACAACACCACATCACTGGCCAAGAAGGCCCAAACTCGCCTCCATTTCCTCCGCAGACTGAGGAGAGCAAGAGTCCCACCCCACATCATGCAGTCTTTCTACCGGGGCACCATTGAGAGCATCCTCAACAACTGCATCACGGTGTGGTATGGAAGCTGCACTACCGCCTGCTGGAAGACACTATAACACATAGTGGATGCAGCCAGCAAGATCATCGGTGCCCCCCTGCCCCCCCTCTCGGACATCTACCCCACCTGCCTCACCCGCAGAGCCACCAACATCACAGGCGACACCTCCTATCCCTTACACTCCCTCTTTAGCCCCCTGACCTCGGGGAAAAGGTACCGTAGCCTCCGGGCCCGCTCCACAAGACTGCTGAACAGCTTTGTTCATCAGGCCATCAGGACCATGAACTCTGTTAACCCCCCTCCCAGACTGTAACACCTGCACAATAACTACCCCAGATGTTGGCACAGGAAGACTGGCATACCAACAATAATTCTGTTGTACTTTCGCTGCTATATGTCTCTGCACTTTAACCGCAACCATTTGCACAAATGCCATATCTGCTGCTGTCTGTATATCACTGCAATACTGATCATGTGCAATCATATCTGTCATGATCTGCACCTACACTACCGCATTGAAATGCACTACTGGTATTCATCTCTCGCTGTCTGGTATAGGATTGCTGGGTTTATTACCACTAATTGTTTATCTCTATGAAGGTCAGAGTCCTGGCTGCCATTGGCACCACGGGTTGCATCACTGTATATAGACTGTACGAAGACTGCTGCTGTCGCTGTTTGTTCTTGTTTTTCTTTTTGAAACCAGCCTAATTTCCTTTCTTTTTATAAAATGCACGCCAATGTGGAGAGAGAGAAACACCATTTCACTTCTTCTGTATGTCCTGCACGTATAGTAGTATTGACAATAAAATCTTTGAATCCTTGAATCCTTTGAATACCTCTTACATGTTCCAGTTAAAAGATGTGCAGCGGCATTCTGAATCAACTGGAGACGTGAGAGGGAATACTGGCTGACTCCAAAATAAAGTGTATTGCAGTAATTCAGCTGAGATGTGATGAAGGCATGGATTACTGTTTCACACTGCCGTTTAGAAAGGATGGGTTTAACCTTTGCCAGTTGTCTTAAATGAAAAAGCTGCACTTCACTACAGCAACAATTTCACGATCTAATTTAAAATTACTGTCCATCTTAAAACCCAGATGAGTAACAGTAGGATGACAAACCCTGCCAAGGGGCCCAAGTCAGTTGGGGGGGGGGGGGGTCACAGAAGGCACTGGGTCCAAACACAATCACTTTTGTCTTCTTTTCATTAAAACTTCAGAAGTGTTGCCAACTCTCACTCTTTGAGCGTGTTCTCACTAATTTACCCCCTTTCACACTCTCACACCACACACGCTATTTCTCACTCTAAAATGTGGGGACAAAAGCTTTTAATTACTGTAAATGGGGCTAGTTGGTTGGTTGGATGGATGGATAGTGACACACATCCCACCACATCCTATCTGACTGTGCGTGCGAGGAAGCTTTGGAGCAAAGAGAAGAATCCACTGAATAATTTCATAAACCCACACATCATTCTGCTTTTCTTCTTACTTCTCTATACAGCAGCAAAAGGGTCAGTGACAAAATCCATTTTGGGGCTCTGGAACATGTAGCGTTCCGTTTGTGAAAAATACCATTTCTTTGGAATGACTGAAGCAGATACAGTTTCTAACAGCTTCATTTCTACTCTCACTAGGACTTCCCGGTGATCCTGGTGTCCCCCCGGCTCCCATTGTGGTGAAGGGAGAGCGGGGACCAACCGGTCCTACAGGCCAACCTGGACCTCGGGGACCACCTGGTGCTCCTGGGCGTGATGGACTCCCAGGTGGGTGTCTTTCATGGGAAGAAAGAAAGTCATTTAAGACCAGATGCAGATGGAAGAAGGTGATTGTAGCTGAGTGATTTTTTTTTTTTTTCACAAGGGGAAGCCCTTCATTTGACAATCCACAGACTAGATATAGGCTACGGCTGTTTTAGGATTTGAAAAAAAAAAAAGGTTTAAAATTTAAGTATTACTGTAAATCTAAAGCTGTAAGGTTTTTTTCTTTCTCAGATAAACAACTTCTTCTCAAACATTTGGGACTTTTTGTATAATTTTGCAATCATTTTTTTAAATAGAAATTTACATTTGTAATTTCTCTCATAAATTAGTGACTTTCTTCAACCAGGAAAAAAATCTCTACAAACATGCAAAAGTAGCATTGAGTGAGTTACAGTTCATATCATATTCAGACTTTGTTTAGTTGGGCTTTAAAGTAGTTACTGTTTTTATCATTTTGTTTTATTTCTTGATGGTTTAATTTCTTTAATTTGGCATATTTGATTTTTACTGTATTTATAATTTGATGTACTTTACTCTTGAAATGTTTATTCTTTTTTCCATAAATCTCCAACTTTTTTCTTGTAAATACACAACTTTATTTTGTTGTAATTTTTTGTCAAAACCACTGGTGGCTCACTGGTCCATGCAAAAATCTGAGAAATTTAAGGGGATGTAAGAAAAAAAAGACACTCAATCTGGGGATGTTAAAGACCCCATGTTGTCCATTTTCCAGATATTCCTACGAAAATGATAGCTGTACAAATCCCAATTTCAGTGAAGTTGGGATGTTGTGTAAAGCATAAATAAAAACAAAATACAATGATTTCAAAATCCTTTTTAACCTATGTTCAATTGAATACACTACAAAGACAAGATATTTAATGTTCAAACTGCTAAACTTTATTGTTTTGTTGCAAACATTCACTCATTTTGAATTTGGTGCCTGTTGGGGCAAGAAATGAGTGGGAAAGTTGGTGAAGGCTCAACAAACACATTTTGAAACATTCCACAGGTGAACAGGTTAATTGGAAACAGGTGAGTGTCATGATTGGATATAAAAGGAACATCCTCAAAAGGCTCAGTTGATCACAAGCAAGGATGGGGTGAGGTTTAGCACTGTGTGAACAATTGTGTGGGCAGTAAAGGACATTACCACGTGGACTCATCAATACTGCGAAAAGCCATTGTCAGTTAACACAGTCTGTGGTGGCTACATCTACAAATGGAAGTTCAAACTACCCTGGTTGTTCTGGGCCTGAGCTCATCTGAGATGGACTGATGCAAAGTGGAAAAATGTGCTGTGGTCTGACAAGTCCACATTTCAAATTGTTTTTGGAAATCATGGATGTTTTGTCCTCTGGGCTAAAAAGGACAAGGACCATCCAGATTGTTTTCAGCATTAAGTTCAAAAGCCAACATGTGTGACGGTATGGGGGTGTGTTAGTGTCCATAGCATGGGGAACTTGAACATCTGTGAATCACCATTAATGCTGAATGATACATACAGGTTTTGGAGCAACATATCCTGCCAAACAAGAAATGTATTTTTTTTTTTTTTCCAGGGATGTCCCTGCTTATTTCAGCAAGACAGTGTTTTACATAATGTCCTTACTTCATTGTGAATTGGGGTTTGTATTTATAAAGAGCAACATCTATTTATTTTTGTCATTGGGTACAGGTTTTTGTGAGTGGGCCAATCACAACTAAGCATGCAGTCAGGGTGTGTCTCTTTTGCCAACTTAGAGAACTGAAGGTGGGGCTTGTTGGTTTGTGGCATCATAAAACCCAGGAAGTACAATTCACTTTGTTAAAGAGGAGTTTGTTTGCAATAACTGATAAATGCCACTTCCATGAAAATTTCACTCTTTACATCAAACAACTGTTAACATTACCTACTTCTAGAAGTTCAAATTGTTTTGTCTCAAAAGCCGATATGTCCTATGCTATAGACACTACAAATTCATGTTTTTGTTTTTTTTTTCAAAAGCCGATAAACACTGTTTTTTTTTTTTTTTTTTTTTTTTACAAAAGCAGATAACTCCACGCAGCAATTCAGTGCTTGGTATTTGGGTCACGTGACTCATCTTGGCTGCCTTCCCGGTCTGCTCGCTCTGACAGATTTCCCTGGCTGTGTTCAGAATGTTCACTCACTCGCTCCCTCCCTACTCGCTATATAGTGAATTTAGCTATAATGGACTATACAGTGAACTCAATATAACAATAAATTTAACCACTTTCGGACACTACTGGGCTTGTTTTCGCGGCACAGTTAATGACGTCATCACGTGAGACAGTAAAACTTAACAGACTAACGGTGGTAAAAAACAATGAATACCTGCATGTAACTTGTGGTAAATATGTATTAAATCAAATCATTTTTGCTGAATTATTAAATATAAATACCTTAAGGTAGTTTATGTTGTGATGTGAAGCTCTTCTCTCACTGCTCCGTTGGCTGCACATTCCCTATCATCATCATCGCAGTCTCTCAGGGGCGACAATGACTGTTTCATTTAGGTCTGATCAGATTCCTCCACACAGCTCTGTCTTTCGCCTTCCGCTGCCAGGAATCCTGACCTTGTTAACCCAGGCGACGTCCGAGCCGGTATGAGTTGCTTTCTGACTGACCATTTCATGAAACTGCTTGCAAAGTATTTGAGTACCGCTAGCTTTTGCTGGACTAGCGGCACATTCTTGGCAGATAGTATTATCAGTGGCAAGGACAGGCCAAGACAAACTGACTCCAGTATCTGTTGCAGTGACTTACCAGATGATAGGTTTGTTTATCTCTGCTCTTTGTGTTATGCATGTCACGATGCACCAACTGGCAAAAGTCCACCACAGACCTTGCGACAGATGGGCTTATCTGCCAGGATTCCAGTCTCACCCTGTGTAACTGGGAGTGGTCCACCACAGACCTGTGACAGATATTGTTTTTAGTTCTTGCCAGAATGCCCAGTTTCACCCTCCAGGCCTTCGGAAGGGCGGGGTTGCCGGATGAGTTGCCGATTTTGTCATTTTGCACAATATGAGACAGATTCACTCCAAAATCTGATTGTCTCTTTTGTTTCCCAAGCTCCACCCTTCCACCAAAATTCAATAAAATCACGTTAGCAGTTTAAGCATAATCTTGCAAACAGACAACTTCACAGAAAACATAAATTCTTGGTTGTAGGTAATCAGAAATGGTAATCACTTTTAACAAAGGGCTAACCTTCTATCTCATAACCCTCAGGCCAATCTGGCAACCCTGGAGATTCCGGTCCTGAGGGTCCTCCTGGCTTCAGCGGCCCACCTGGCAGAAAGGGAGACACTGGTCCTGCTGGTCAACCTGGTAAGTAAACCAGATTTGTTTTTTATTTATTATGACCAAGCACCTAAAAAGCAGAAAATTGTAGTTTGTGATTTCATACTTCTGATTTAAGCCATTCACCATTTTCTTAGGCAACCGTGGCTTCCCTGGTCCACCTGGTTCGGATGGTCCACAGGGTTCCCCCGGTCTTCCAGGATCCGCTTCAGCAGCCCACGGTTTCCTCATCACCCGACACAGCCAGACTGAGGAGGTGCCCTTCTGTCCCCCAGGAACGAGCGTGATCTATGATGGATACTCTCTATTGTATGTTCAGGGCAACGAGAGGGCACATGGACAGGACCTCGGTAGGAAGCCATTACAGTACCTTAAAGGGGAAACATGATACATAGCATTCTTAGAGGTCTTAATGAAGTTCCAGTGGCACATTTCATCAAAACACCTCAGGGATTAAATATTGCAGCATCATTTTCCACACAGCTTAAGTAGCTTTTCTCAAACTGACCCATTCATCTTCATAATAGGAAGGTGGTATTGTTCATATGTCCCCTTTAACCCACCAAATTTACCTAAAAGTTGTAGCAGACGGCTTAACAATGACTTCCGTCTTGCAGGCACAGCCGGCAGCTGTCTGCGGCGGTTCAGCACCATGCCCTTCATGTTCTGCAACATCAACAACGTCTGCAACTTTGCCTCCCGCAACGACTACTCTTACTGGCTGTCCACGCCTGAGCCCATGCCCATGTCTATGGCCCCCATCACTGGAGAGAGTATCAAGCCTTTCATCAGCAGGTAGGGAGGAAGGCTGGAGAACGGCTGACTGGGGGACGGGGTGTGTAATTCTGACCAGTTTAGTTATTTTGGAGCCCACGGCAAATGCAAGCATGGTGCTCTCTACAACCTTTGTTCTCCTCCTCTGCTTTTTTTTCTGATTATGTTACTGGGCTTTTAGTTGGGCCAGACCATGACCAGAATGAAAGAATAAGGTTTAAAGGGTTGAGTCAAATTAATACCAAGACCACTGTGTGTGTAGTTCTTGGTCTTAACTTGGTCTCAACTTGGTTTTAACTAAACCCTTATAGTCTTGGTCTTGTCTTGGTCTTGGAAGACTGTATTTTTGGTCTGGTTTTGACAAGGTCTTATCTACAACACTATGTGTTGCTAAAATGAAAAGTAACAATACAATCACAGATTAATTATGGAGACGCAAAAAGCTAACAGATGTATTGGGAAAAACACAAATTTATGAAGAAAAGTTGACAATTTGTGAGAAGAAAGTCACAAACTTACTAGAAAAATGAAGCTCAAATTTCCTACGACTCCAATTCCAGTGAAGTTGGGATGTTGTGTAAAACGTAAATTAAAACAAAATACAATTATTTAAAAATCCTTTTCAACCTATATTTAATTGTATACACTACAAAGACAAGATATTTAATGTTCAAACTGATGAACTTTATTGTTTTGTTTTTTCAAATATTCACTCATTTTGAATTTGTTGTCTGCAACACATTCCAAAAAAGCTGGGACAGGGACAAGAAAAAACTGAGAAAATTGAGGAATGCTCAAAAAACACCTTTTTGGACGATTCCGCAGGTGAACAGGTTAATTGGAAATAGGTGAGTGTCATGACTGGATATAAAAACGGAGTATGCCTGAAAGGCTCAGTCATTCACAAGCAAGGATGCAGCGAGGTTCACGACTTTGTGAACAATTGTGTGGGCAAATAGTCCAGCAGTTTAGGAATGTTTCCAAACATACAATTGCAAGGAATTTAGGGATTTCATCATCTACAGTCTGTAATATCATCAAAAGATTCAGAGAATCTGGAGAAATGTCTCTTTGATCCCTCAGGTGGCACTGCATTAAAAACTGCTATCATTCTGTAAAAACTATTACCACGTGGGTTCAGGAATACTTGGGGAAAACCATTGTCAGGTTACACAATTCGTCACATCTACAAATACAAGTTAAAACTCTACCATGCAAAGTGAAAGCCATAAATCAATACCCAGAATCGCCGCCAAGATGGACTGACGCAAAGTGGAAAAGTGTGCTGTATTCTGACGAGTCCACCTTTCAAGTTGTTTTTGGAAATCATGGACGTTGTGTCCTCTGGGCTAAAGAAGAAAAGGACCATCCAGATTGTTATCAGCATTAAGTTCAAAAGCCAGCATTTGTGATGGTACGGGGGTGTTTTAGTGCCCATGTCATGGGTAACTTGCACATCTTTGAAGGCACCATTAATGCTGAATGGTACATACAGGTTTTGGAGCAACATATGCTGCCATCTAAGCAACGTCTTTTTCAGGGACGTCCCTGATTTTTCCAGCAAGACAATGCCAATTCACATTCTACACGTCACAACATAGTGGCTTCATAGTAAAACAGTGTGGGTACTAGACTGGCCTGCCTGCAGTATAAACCTGTCTCCCACTGAAAATGTGTGGCGTATTAAGCACGAAATATGGCAACGGAGACCCCGGACTGTTGAGCAGCTGAAGTCATGCATCAAGCAAGAATGGGAAAGAATTCCACCTACAAAGCTTTAACAATTACTGTCCTCACTTCCTAAAAGCTTATTGAATGTTGTTAAAAGGAAAAGTGATGTAACACTGTGGTAAACATGCCCCTGTCCCAGCTTTTTTGGAACTTGTTGCAGGCATCAGATTCAAAATGAGTAAATATTTGCAACAAAACAATAACATTTATCAGTTTGAACATTAAATAAATTGTGTCTGTAGTGTATTCAATTGAATGTAGGTTGAAAAGGATTTTTAAATCATTGTGCTTTGTTTTTATGTACATTTTACACAGCATCCCAGCTTCATTGGAATTGGGGTTGTAGAAAAAGGATGCAAATTTGAAGAAAAAAGCTATAGGCTTGCATGAAAAATGTCAAAAATATCAGGGGGAAAAAACCCACAAATATTCTGCAAAAAGTTAGTTGAAAAAGCCAGTGATTCTGACCTTCCTATGTGGTTGTTTAGGTGTGCGGTGTGTGAAGCTCCAGCCATGGTGATAGCAGTCCACAGTCAGACCATCCAGATTCCCTCCTGCCCTGACAACTGGGATCCTCTGTGGATCGGATACTCCTTTATGATGGTACTGCTGAGCACATACGAGCACCTGTTTTCAGTTTGGGTTTTATCAGCATAAATGTCTTGTCCTTATATCTGAAATCCTTCTGTTTCCTCCACAGCACACGAGCGCGGGAGCAGAGGGCTCCGGCCAGGCTCTGGCCTCACCCGGCTCATGCTTGGAGGAGTTCCGCAGTGCTCCCTTCATAGAGTGCCACGGCAAGGGGACGTGCAACTACTACGGGAACTCCTACAGCTTCTGGTTGGCCACCGTAGACCCTTCTGAAATGTTCAGGTACCAGTACACAGGCTCAATGACCGGGGGGTGAAAAAGGGGACATATGCTCCTTTTCCGCACGCTGGAACAGTTCCCACAAGTCTTAATTAAATATCTGTGACAAGCTTTAGTCAAAATACTTCAGGGATTAAATATTGCAATATCATTTTATGCCTAGTTTAAGCAGCTTCTCTCAAACTAACATGTTTCAGTTCATTTTACTTTAAATGCTGATGAGCCCCGGTTCAGTCCTACATTTGACACATCTGAGATCTAGGGTTGATGCCATATTGACACTAACATTAGCTGGTTAGCTAAAGGCTTTGGATATCAATCCAATCCCCACTCAGAGTTTCTGAGGCCAAGGCTTTCAGAGCTAGCAGTGCTACTATAGAGTTAGCTTACTGGGTATTTTTTTTTTTTTTTTTGTTACTTATTTGTACCCGTAGGTAGATTTGGTTTGCAGTCTGGTGACAAGCCACCGGCTGCTGGTCGCTGCGTGCGCGAGCGCCCTAAACCTACATGTTTTTGGTATGCGGGAGGAAACCGGAGAAATCCCGGAGTAAACCCACGCAACACGGGGAGAACATGCAAACTCCACACAGCTCACTGTTGGTCGGGGGCTGGGATCGAACCCACGATCTCATGATCCCCGCAATCCCCCGGCCGAGGGTAAACTGTGCTGCCGCAGTGCTAAACCACTGCGCCACCGTGCAGCCCAGGTAAAAATGCAGGTAAAAATGGTACTTCCCACCTTCTAGCTTGGTGCGCAGCATAATAGAATGGGGGAAGGAAAATTAACACAGAGAGCTACCAGAGGACTGACGACCCCCCCCCCCCCGCCCCCTTTGTAGCTTCCACTACCTACAGTAGCTGTGTGGCCTAGGGTCACAAAATGGAGATAGGCACTGCCATACGCCATTGGCATGGGAATAACCTAACCCCT
Organism: Pholidichthys leucotaenia; assembly: GCA_020510985.1. Taxonomy (NCBI): domain Eukaryota; kingdom Metazoa; phylum Chordata; class Actinopteri; order Cichliformes; family Pholidichthyidae; genus Pholidichthys; species Pholidichthys leucotaenia. The sequence continues at coordinate 121,499,693 of CM035836.1, read as the reverse complement.
AACCAGTTACCTCACTAGACATTCCTCTTCCCACCTGGTCCACAGTTGATAGTATACGGTATCTCACATCCTTCTGGCTAATTTTGTTATATTTTTACTGTGACAGAAGAACTGCTAGCATTGGCTTAGCTAGGCAGATGGACTCGGTCTGTCTAACTAGATTATGGCTGGTTTTGATTAATATATATTGTAGAGGATTGACAAGACAAGACACGAGCATTGCAGACAGAGACTTTATTGCTCTATCATCAAGTCAGACTGAACTCCAGGTGCCAAAGTGAACCTTTTATATAGCTTACACCCCCTTCCCTGGCACCAGGAGTTCATACATTACAACAGAGCACATCACAACACAGTACATTCACACCTGGCATCCCAGGTGTGAAGGCACATCTTCACATAGTTTTCTCCCCTCTGGCGCTCTGGCATCTACCTTTGCATCTTCTCCTTTCTCCTCCCCCATTTCCGTTTCTCACCCCCTTCCCCTATTCCTCAAGCCACTGGGTGGGAGTAAGACCTCCCATTCTGCACCCCCCCCCCCCCGGAACACCCAGAAGGGGCTTTAACCCTCCGGTACCTTGGGATTGAGCAATCGCCCGTAACGGCTGTAACGTTTAGCTGCCGGGCCGACCAAAGTGCTTTCCTGTCGAGGTGGGTAGGAGAAAGACTCAGTTCCTGGTGGAGAGTCCTCTGGAGGGGGAAAGGATGGGGAGGGGAAAAATTTGGTCTCCTGCAAACAGTTCTCTGAAGGGGGAACACAACCCTGTGGACCCCCCGCAGGTGGGCGTCCACGCCGGGGAGCCTGAGCCAGCACCATCTGCTCATCTGCCAACACATAAGCGGGCTTAAGCCTGTCTATGCAGATGGTTAACACAAAATGTTTTGCCCCCCTTTCCAAAACTCTAAACGGGCCGTCATAAGGCAGATGCCGTGGGGTTCTGTGTGCGTCGTGTCTAACGAAAACAAATTCGGCGTTCTCCAAACGCTTTGGAACAAAAGTGTGGGGAAAACAATGGTGTGCCGGCTCCGGAACGCTGCCAGCCTCTGCCCCAGAAAAAAGGCGCACAGACGAGTCAGTACCAGGCGCGGGACTTTCCGGCAAAAATTCACCTGGGCGAAGAGGAAAGATCCGTCATCTGCACCCAGCAAAGCCAGCATACTCTCCATAAGCTCCACAGCCGATCCGTCCCTTAAGTCCAGGTGGGAGAGGAGCTTCTCTGCTCTCTCTCCGGCAGACAGGGTGTAACGCCGCAGCAGCAGCTGCTTGAGAGCGTCGTACTTTCCCTGGGCTGGGGGGGGGCTTGGAGCAGGCTCATGGTGCGCTGAGTGGAGCACGGGTCCAGCGAAGCCACCACATAATGGTACTTCGTGTCATCAGCAGAGACTCCATGGAGGGCGAACTGAGCTTCCACATGAATGAACCAGGCGGCCGGGTCATGGAGCCAAAAGTCCGGGAGTTTGACAGCTGCAGCGAATGCAGTGTGGGAAACTCTAGTGTGGGGGTTCCCACGGAGGTGCTCGGTCCATCTTGCATTTTCACATCTCAGGGTCACCAGTGTAGCGGATTGACAAGATGAGACATGAGCAATGCAGACACAGACTTTATTCCTCTATCATCAAGTCAGACTGGACTCCAGGTGCCAAAATGAACCTTTTATACAGCTTACACCCCCATTCCCTGGCACCAGGAGTACATACAGCAGAGCACATCACAACATAATACATTCACACCTGGCATCCCAAGTGTGAAGGCACATCTTCACATAGTTTTTGTCATGAACCTGGGTTTGGTGGTCCCAAACCCAGTTCTGACACTGTGGCTATTTTGGTCCGTTTCACTATTTATTTCCTATCAGGCAGCTCGGGCATGCCCCCTCCTCCTGTCAGTATCACAAGCTGTTCCTCATTATTGGTTCTCACACACTTACACACACACATCCGATTCACACGCTCAGACACTCACTCATGCACACATGGTGTCAGTTATGTCCAGGTCACACTCCTTCACACCGGCGGTCTCTTCCCTCATTAGTATTATGATTACCTAAATGCTGTGTTAATGGGAAGAGATCGCTGGAGCATTGCGCTTCATACACAGTAGCGTGTTCCTCCATGTATGCAAGTTGTCACTACCTACGTTTACTTTCAGCCTGACTAAAGTAGTCTTCTCTTACACTACGTGACTGTTGTTAGTTAGTTGGTGTAAGCGGCTGTTCCTGCTTTTTCCTCATCCACTGGACCGCACGGACGGCCCTGGATCACTCCAGCACCGTAAGTTTGTGTTTGCCTTTCTCTTTGTGTCTTAGCAGTATTGCAGCACTAGGCATTCCCCCTCTTGGGCTGTAGAGCATCCAGGTGGTGTCCCTGTATGTCTGGTGGCCTTAAGCTCCATCATTTCAACTCTCTGTTTATTAGCGTGACTGTTTTGCTGGACTTATTATTTGGGGTTTGTTTAAAAAAGTGCACAGAATTTATTCCTGCTCGTGGGTTTTCATTCTGCCCTCGGTGCGCTGCATAATTGCGCATGAGGGACCATAACAGAATTCCCCGGCCAGTGTTAAAGCCCAGCGGAGAGGTGGCGCACGAGCATTTTTTTCTTTTTCCCTCCTTTGTGCTTTTTTTCCCTTGCCTTCACCATGGATTTTTCTGTTTATGGACTGAGCCCCGAGGAGTGCAGAGTGGCCAATCAAGCTGTGGTGTTTGTTTCCTGGGCTCAAGCCACCAACTCCCCGGAGGTCAATTTCTGGCTATTTGACATCACTGTCAGGGTGCTCCAGACGTGCCCTGGTCTTTGGAAATACCCGGAGTTGACGCTGTTCCTCACCTTGGTTCACGAGTCACGACGATGCTTGGAGGAGATAACAAGAGGAACCATTAGAGTGCAACCACGGCTTTCCACAAAGTACTCCCGGAGGACCGGAGCCCGCCGTTCACCTCCCGAGCCTGAGCCCTCCTCCTCCCACTGGACTTCCCGTCTTACTCCCGGGAGGACAAAGAACGACACTGAGGCAGCAGCGGACACCATCACCAGTCATGAGTTCAGGCAAGTTCTTCTTTCAGTTCAATTCAACTTTATTTATATAGCGCCATATCACAACAACAGTCATCTCATGACACTTTCAAATGTAGGGGAAACCCCACAAACCCCACAATCTTTGTTCCCATGCGATGTCTCCTGAGGTGATTTGCCAGATTCCTATGGAGGAGCTCCAGAATTTGCTACCTGCTGGAGCTTCCCAAACTGCTGCAGTCATGGCTCCTCATTCTCTGTCCTCTGTCTCCCTTAATTCTCCGCTGGCCCGGGGAGAGAATCGCCGGACGCAGGAGTCGGAGGTCTCGGAGGAGCCAACAACATGGTGTGAGGGTAATCCAAGGTCTAAGCAACGGAAGAGGCCCGTCACCTCATCGGCGGCCCAGTCCCGGATGTCAAGCCCGACCGCTGCTGCGGTGAAGCCCCCCTCTCTGCTAGCTGTCATGCCAGCCAGCGCCCCTTCTGCTTCAGCCACAGCCCACGTCATTGGGTCATCCTCCCCAGCTGTCGGAGGGGTTGTGAGTGCCTCTCCAGACTCGCTCACTCCCGTGTCGTTCGGGCCGGCTCCTCCATCAAACCCTGAATAGCCTAGAAGAACCATGGGCACAGAAAGGGATGACAACATGCCGTTGGGAGCAGCCAACATTCAGACCCAGGAGGCCAGGCAAGTGTGTTCTCATTCTGCTTTAGTCATTAATGATAAACCTTGTCTGTCCCCCAGGAGAGAGCCTCAGGCTAGGCAGTCGCCTGAGCGCTGTCCCCCTGCTGCACCTATTATGAACTTTTCTATTCCCTTTGTGTCTCCATCCCCTCCTTCCGAGTGTCCACCAGCCCTGGAGCTCGATCGTTGGGGGAGGAGGGAACGCGCAGCGCTGGAGGACTTTGCCCCGCAGAGTCTCTACGACCAGACGAAGAGCACTGTGGCCAACCTGAAGCTTGTGCTGATGAAGGAGCGTCCCCTAGCTTCAGTCTCCTCGGACCCGGCGCCACCCAGATCTCCACCTCCAGACTTCACACCGGGAGAGTTACCTGCATCAGGGGCCTCACTGGAGGAGACCACAACTGCCGATACCATCACGCCTGCTGCGGGGGCTGCCACAGCAGAGTCACCCTCTGGACCAGACCTCCAGCCGACTGGGTCCAGGACATCGGCATCGTCAGAGTCCTGGATGGCGGTGGAGCTTGAGTGCAGGCAAGTAACCTCTCCTGTAATTCCCTTGTCAGTTTGTGGAGAGATTTTGCCCAGCTCTTGAGGAGGAGAGTCGGGTGCAGCCCTCAGCTGCATCCAAACTCCCCTCACTGGGCTCCGCCGCTCTGCGACCCTAACCATCTTTCCTCTCCCATCTTCTCCAAGCTCTTTCCTAGGGTCGCCCAAGAGCAGCCAACGCCTCCTGAAGCCGCTGAGGCTCTGGACTCAGCGCCAGGGTCAGGGAGGAACCCTACCTCCCCCACTGGGGAGGCCACCGCAGGAGCAATGAGGCCCCCGATGGGGACCACCGCAGGTGCAACGGCGCTCCAGCCGGAGCCCACCGCGGGTGCAGCAGAACTCCAGCCAGAGTCCACCGCCGGCGCAGCAGAGCTCCAGCCGGAGTCCACCGCCAGTGCAGCAGAGCTCCAGCCGGAGCCCACCGCCAGTGCAGCAGAGCTCCAGCCAGAGTCCACCACCGGTGCAGCAGAGCTTCAGCCAGAGCTCACCGCCGGTGCAGCAGAGCTCCAGCCGGAGTCCACCGTTGGTGCAGCCATGTCCCAGACTGGGACCATCACGGGTGCAGCCATGACCCAGACTGGGACCATCGTGGGTGCTACAGTCCCCCGGATCCAAGTTTCAGAGGGCGGGGGGCTTCTATTCCTCAGCCTGGCCACCTAAGTTCCCCAATGGGTAGGCTACCTCTTCGTCCTCCCCTCCGGTCCTAGCGGCTCCACCACGCTGGTCGGCCACGCAACAGACTGGGCCTTCGGGTCGGGTGGTCCATCAGCCCTGGCAGGCCGCCAAACTCTGTTCAACGGGCCGCCTGCTGGATGTGGGACTCGGGCAGGCCACCCGATCAGTCACCCCTCGCCATGCCTGGGGTCTGGGACTCTGGTCGACCCCCTGAACTTTGGACTCCTGGGGGAGGGGGTTAGTGTCCTAGGTGGGGGTTGTTAGGAGGTCCACTTCACTATATTTGCATATTCTTTGTTGTATTTTTCACTTGTTGCTTCCCTCCTAACCTGTTTTCCACCCACCTCCCACCCTGGGTAATTGTTTGTCTCTGGGTGGGGTGGGGGGGTTCCCAGTGGTGTTTTTTGTGTTTTCAGCTGGTGGTACTGGGGTGTCTTGAATCCACCCCTTGAGGCGGGGGCTCTGTCATGAACCAGTTCTGACACTGTGGCTATTTTGGCCCGTTTCACAATTTATTTTCTATCAGGTGCTTCAGGGAGCCCTTTGGGTCCTCGGCTCCCTGACAGCTCAGGCACGCCCCCTCCTCCTGTCAGTATCGCCATCTGTTCCTCATTATTGGTCCTCACACACTCACACACATCCCATTCACACGCTCAGACGTTTGCTCATGCACACATGGTGTCAATTATGTCCAGGTCACGCTCCTTCACACCGGCGGTCTCTTCCCTCATTAGTATTATGATTACCTAAACGCTGTGTTAATGGGAAGAGATCACTGGAGCATTGCGCTTCATACACAGCAGCGTGTTCCCCCATGTATGCAAGTTGTCACTACCTACGTTTACTTTCAGCCTGACTAAAGTAGTCTTCTCTTACACTACGTGACTGTCGTTAGTTAGTTAGTTAGTTGGTGTAAGCGGCTGTTCCTGCTTTTTCCTCATCCACCGGACCGCACGGACGGCCCCGGATCGCTCCAGCACCGTAAGTTTGTGTTTGCCTTTCTCTTTGTGCCTAAACAATATTGCAGCACTAGGCATCCTCCCCACCCTCGGGCTGTAGAGCATCCAGGTGGTGTCCCTGTATGTCTGATGGCCTTAAGCTCCATCATTTCAACTCTCTGTTTATTAGCATGACTGTTTTGCTGGATTTATTATTTGGGGTTTGTTTAATAAAGTGCGCGGAATCTACTCCTGCTCGTGGGTTTTCATTCTGCCCTCGGTGTGCTGCGTAATGGCGCACGAGGGACCATAACAGTTTTCTCCCCCCTGGCGCTCTGGCGCCTACCTTTACATCTTCTCCTTTCTCCTCCCGCATTTCCATTTCTCACCCCCTTCCCCCTATTCCCCAAGCCACTGGGTGGGACAGTAGGTAGGAGTAAGACCTCCCGTTGTGCCACCACAATATAAATTCTGTCCACCCCCACTGGAATCCTTGTTCATCTACCAACACTTGACCATATATGTCATTCTTAGATCTTATTTTACAATAGTTTGTTTTGTGCTGACTGGGACCAAAGGCGGCTAGCTTTCATTCGCAAAACTGCTATGCTTATTGTACTCCAGAGACTGGTGTTACGACCCACTCTCTGGGCCAAGGCCAGAATCGCCTACTAATCCTGGGATCGCCAAAGTCTGTTTTGACCCTCAGTCAAGGTAGACAGACCCAAGTCACTTTCGCCCTCAGGCAAGGTAGACATACACCTCCTAATATCCCAGGCTGAGACTTAAACCCATGACACTGTGATCTCAAACCTCTTACTGTACCACCAAGCCAAAGAGGAATTCCTCACTAGCACTTGGCTAGTAGCGGAGGTGTATCCTAAGGTGTCAGCGACTGCACCACTGACTAATTACCTATGGAGGAGTGCATAACACTGGTAATATCCTATCGATCACTGAATACACACACTCTTATCCAGCAGTGATGCTTTATTCCATTCATTGTTTGGGATGGTTTTACATTAGCTAGCTCAGGCCGTGTTAGCTAAAGGAGCTAAGAGCTAGCTAGCTAACATTAGCAATTTGACGTCAACAACTGACATCATAAGTGGCGAAAGAGGGAGGGTGGGGTTAACTGAAGCTCATGTAGAGGGCTTCAAAAGAGACTTGCACTGAAAGAAGTCATTCTGAGGAAGGCTACAAAAGATGAGTCACAATTATGCTTAAATAATTAAAGGCAGTTTGACCAAAATGTGTCACAGACATCTCAGTAATACCTGTGGAAACTGTGTCAACATGTTAGAAAAGTGCAGTCAATGGGACCTTTTAATGCTAAAGTACTGGGGGCGATGCACATGGAAATATTACCTGGAGTGCCTTTAATGAAATAACCATATTTCATATCTAAAACAGAAACTGAACCAACAACATTTTTGACCAGTTGTTCTCTTTGGCCCTCACAGGAAACCGCAGTCGGAGACCTTCAAGGCGGGTAACCTCCGGGCGCGCGTCAGCCGCTGTGTGGTCTGCATGAAGAAGACGTCGGGGTACACGTGAAACACGCCAACGCCGCTGGACGCCCAATTTCAGCCACAGATGATCGAATGACAGGGGAATGAAATTGTGGGAGGGGGAGGGGCGGGGTTTGTGGGTGGGGCTGGGTGGTTGCTGTGACTGTTGCCATGGCCACGAGGTGGAATACCAATGGTGTCTTGTCTTCCGGAGAAAAAAACACACAAACTCAAAACAATGGTGCTACTGTGCAACACAGCTTACAAAAAAAGAGCGAAAAAAAACTGTCGTAAATAATTCTTACATTTAGTCTTTGTTTTTCTTAAGAAGTACCTCAAAATGAAAGCAGAAAATAGCCACTAAATGGTGCCATGATGGATGTGTGATGGTAAAAGTGCTTCCCCCCCCCCACTTCTTTCTTTCTTTAATCACTTTTGAGACATTGGTGCAGCATAAATGTGATCTTGTACATCCATTTCTAGGCCAGTGCTTTTTTTTTTGTTTTGTTTATTTTGGGCCTTACCGATGAGGAGGAGCGGACAGTCGGCACTTTGACTTCCAAACATCCAAGACGAGAGATGCACTGATGACGATGAGCTTTCCTTAGTTACACTGACTGCCTTTTTTATTTTAAACTTCCTTCTCTTTTCTTCTTCTTCTGTCCTTTTTTTCTGTTGTTTTTACATTCAGTGGTACTAACCTTTCCTGTAGCCCACCTGCTAACATCTGCCACGCCTTCCTTCTCTTCCATTTTAATTTTGTTGTAAGTAATGAAACGTGTATATTGTGTAAAACACCTTTTTGTTTTTTAGTGTATTAGCTCGTGAATCAGTACCAGCTGTCTGTTATACTGTACATGACGCTTTTCCAGGTTCTTCCTCTTTTGTGTTTTTCCTCAGTTGCACACTTACACTCACTTATTCACTTCACACACCAACAACTCAGATAATGTACAAAGTAAGGCTTTTATGAATGAAACAGTATTTTATATATAATAAATATATATTTGAAAACAAGAGGATAAAATGGTATATAAACTTTATTTGGCTGTGGGGGGATTTTTTTTAATTTTTTTTTTTAAACATAAGTTGTTCATTTCACATGGAAAAGAAACTAAAAACTACTAAGCACAAATAGCCATTCACCCCAAAATACATAAAATGTTAAAGTGATCAGTGGTGACAGTTTTAATTGAGATGCATTTAACACCACTAGAAAAAAAATGTTTTATTTGTGCAAATCATTTTGGATATATCACTATTAAAAAAGGAGGTTCTGCAAGCTGTGGCTTTAACAAAAAAAAAATAAATCAGAAAAACTCAAATTTTAAAAAGGTTGCAACTTATCAAGGTTAAACTTGCAAGTTTCAGAGGAAAAAAAAGTAAATTTGCAGGGAAAATATATTTAAAATTAGAGAAAAAGTGTAAATTTTAAGAGTATGAAGATGCAGATTTATCTGTAAGTACACAGATTTTTTAAGACAAAATTGCAGGTTCACAAGGTAAACAAAAAACATAATTTTTAAAAAAGTTGCAAATTTTCAGTAAAATGTCACAAATTTCAAAGAAATACTTGCAAATCTATGAGGCAAAAAAGTACTTAAAATGAGAGAAGTTTTACGAGTAGAAAGTCAATTTATAAATGTAAGCTTAAAAATTTTCATAAATCAAAAGTTGCAGTTTTTCTCATAAACATTCACAATTTTTATAATGGCATTTCAAATTTATACAAAAAACAAGTTTGGATAAAAGTTACAAATTTCTGAGTAAAAAGTCACAAATTTATATGTTGACACATTGCAAATTTACAAGAAATTAATTTTCATTTAGAGAAAAGGATTAGTTTTATGGGTATAAAGTTGCAAATTTAAGAGTTTAAAGTCAAGGAAAACGTTGCAAACTTACCAGTTTAAAGTCATATTTTTTACAAGGAAAAAGTTGCAAATTTACCAGTATATAGTCACAGATTTATGTGAAAAGGTTCCAAATTCACAGAGGGGAAAAAAAATCAGAGTTGCATGAAAAAAACTGACATTTCCAGAAAGTCACAATGAGCAAAATAGACTTTAAATTCATCATAAAAATAGCAAATTTGCAAGAAAAAACTATTTGAAATTAAAGAAAAAAGCAAAGTTTATGAGTATCAAGTTGTAAATTTAACAATATAAAGTCATATTTTTTTCAGTGAGAAAAATTTTAATAGTCACAAATTTTTCCATAACAAAGATGCAATTTTAGGAATGTTCTATGAAGAAAGCTGTAAATTTATGAGTAAAACATCAAATTTTTATGAGAAAAAGTTGCATATTTACAATGGAAAAAGTCACTGATTTGCATTAAAAATATGCAAATTTCAGATTAAAAACAGTTTTTTACAGGAAAGTTGCATATTAACCCATAAATGGTTGCAAACGTCTATAAAAGGTTCATTTGCAAGAGTGTTGCAACTTTGCATGAAAAAGGTGGAAAATTTATGAATAAGTCAGGAAAAAATTTCAAATTTATGAGGAAATTTGCCAGAAAAAGTTAACAAATTTACAATAAAAAGATGCAATTTCCCCAATGAAAATTTCATTTTATAATTTGCATCAAAACTATGTATATTTATTATTAAAAAGTGACAATTTTCTTACAAGAAAAAGTTGCAAACTTACCCATAAAAATAGTCAAATTTTTACAATAAAATACCTTGCTGAATCACCAGAAAAAAGGGTGCATATTTCCATGAAAAAGGTTACATATTATGAGTAACAAGTCATAAAATTGTTCAAATTTAAGAGAAAAATTGCAAATCTAAAAGAAAAACAGTGCCAAAAAAGTGTCAAATTTGTGTGAAAAAGGGTGCAAATTTATGATTAAAATGTCACAAAAATATGAAATTTGAGAAAAAAATTGCAAATTTGTAAGCCAAAAAAACCCCACAAGTTCAGTGGAAAAAGCTCAATCTATGAGGCAAAATGTGCATATTTAAGCTAAAAAAAACAAAAACAAAACTCACCTATTACTATTGTTGGGTTGCCAGTTTTTATTATAACTCAGCTGTTTTACCTTCATTTTAAGGCACAATTAAGGCATATTTTTTTCAACCAAAAATTGCTCCTAATTTCTCTCTGGTTATGAATGAAAATCCTGTTTTCTTGTGTGCTGTTTAACATTTCCAGGTGCTGGGCTTTTCTGTGTTCAAAACAAAAGGTCCTCATAAGGTTTCAAATCCACTTTCATTGGCTTGAATCTGTTTCCTGAACGGTTCAGGTGTTCACACCGGACCGGCTGGAATGGTTCTTTGTTAAAATCAGGCATTAGCGGTCAGACACACGGATGTACTGTACATCTACGAGAGCTGTTTTAGAGGAGAAATTATTTCCTGTGATTTTGTTGTTATTTTTATTGTTTCAAACTTGCTTTTATGAATTCCAATTTTGTCAACCCGGGGTGCGATTTTAAAAGAAAATGTATTATTTTGTTTTGTTTTGTTTTTATGTTATCCAGAAGTTGTTATAAACTTTTAAGACTGAAATAAATACTGTGTCCAAAGTGTCATCTTCAGAAAGTGTATGAGCACAAAAAAGCGGCATATTTAAAATATTTTATTACAATGTATAAAAAACGACAAGAGCAAATTATATCTTGACTTTTTTTGTGTATACAGCATGGTATACATGTGATCATGTGACCATATAGGATTTACATGGCGGATATGTCATTTAACTGTTGGGGGCATATGCATAAATCAAGGGGGGAGGGGTGTGCAACCTGGAAAGCAGAGAATTATCCCCCCTCCCCAGTATCATCATAAACATTTCTATACCATGTTATATAGCAAAATAAAATGCATTTGAAGCACCAATGATAAATTAAAAATAAAAGGATTTGGAACTTTTTTAAATTGTAAATTAGCTATTTTTTCTCGTAAATTTGCAGCCTATTTCTTTCAAATCTGCAACTTTTTTCAAATAAAATTGTGACTTTTCTCCAATATGTTTTTCCTTGTAAATTTGCAACTTTTCCTGATAAATTGAACTTTTTTCTCCTCATAATTTTACTGCTCTTATCTTCAAATTTGTGACTTTTTTTCCTCATGAATTTCCCTTTTTTTTCCTCATAAATTTGCTACTGTTTTTGTCACAAATCTGCAACTTTTATCTTGTAAACTTGAAACTTTTTTCTCATAAACGCAATTTTTCTTGTAAATGCAACTTTATTCTAATAAAATTGACACTTTTTCGCATTAGCTTGCAAGTTTTTCCTTGTAAATTTAAATCTTTTTTCTTTTAAATCTGCAACTTTTTTCTTGTAAACTTGAAACTTTTTTCTTGTAAATTTGCAACTTTTTCAAAAATTTTGAATTTTTTTGTTATAATTTTGCAATATTTTTCTTTTAAATCTGTAACTTTTATCTCATAAATCTGCAACATTTTTCATTGGAAATTTGCAAGTTTTTATCAGAATTTTGCTGCTTTTGTAAATTTGTGATTTTTTTTCCACATGAATTTGCTAATTTTTTCTCAGAAATGTCCTACTTTTGTATCATAACTGCAACCTTTTTCTCACAAACTTCAAACTTTTCTCATAAACTTGAAACTTTTTTCAAAAGAAGATTTTTCTTGTAAATCTGCAACTTTTTCAAAAATTGTGAATTGTTTCTTATAAATTAGCTATTTTTTTCTTTTAAATCTAACTTTTGTCTCATGAACTTGCAATATTTTTTCTTGCGAATTTGCAATTTTTATCCCCTGCTGGTCGAAGCCCAAAGGGGTCGAAGAGTTCTTTGTGCAAAGTGGAAGGGTTATATATGGGTCCGTCTGTCCCACTTTTTTTAAATCAGCTCCTACAGTTTTATTCCGATTGTGTTAAAACTTGGTGCCATGGTTTGTTATACTCTGATAAGATAAGCCTTTATTCATTTTTTACTTTTTGTTCTTATTAAAGACAAAAATAGAAAGGAGATGTTTTTACCTTCTTTACATGTTTCGACTGTTCACTGCAGCCTTTGTCAGAAGGCCCCGCCTATGAAAGTCAGCTGATAAAATGACACTTGGCAGCAGTCAGCTGACACTTCTGACGAAGGCTGCAGTGAACAGTCGAAACATGTAAAGAAGGTAAAAACATCTCCTTTCTATTTTTGTCTTTAATAAGAACAAAAGGTAAATAATTAAAAGAAGACAAAATGAACCTACTTGAGCTATAAGCCTTTATTGTTCTCACAATGGGGAAATTGCAATTTTCCATTGATGATGCACAGATTGCAATTTGACTCTCATTGGATGACCTTGAGGTTAGAGGTCAGATTTTCCCTAAATCTAAACACGGTAACTACTGAAAGAAATGATGTAGGCTTTTCAAATCGATACAGTAGTTGTATAATATACATCTTGGATGATTTACACCTGACCTGATGATGGGTTTGGGGTCAAAAGGTCAAAGTTAACATTCTATTCATACTATGGCAAATGGTAAATGTTAAATTTACTGTTACTATAAAATGAGTAAAGCTAGGGCCATCAAACCTGGTATGGGCGGTGCGGTGGTGCAGTGGCTAGCACTGCACTAGCACAGCAACTCACCCTTGGCCATGAGATCTCTGGTTCGATCCCAGTCCCTGACCAACAGTGATCTGTGTGGAGTTTGCATGTTCTCCCCGTATCTGCATGGGTTTACTCCAGGATTCCTCCGGTTTCCTCCCACAGGCCAAAAACATGCAGGTTAGGTTAACTGGAGACTCTAAAGTGGCCCTAGGTGTGAATGTGTGTGAATGGTTACGGGATAGCGCCGTACCGTGGCTGCTTCATCCATCCAGGTGGATGCCCTCAATTTCCCCTCTGGGGATCAATAAAGTATACAAAATCAAAAAAAATCAAATAAAGGTTCACCTTTGGATCCTGACCTCTGACTATGGGTTTGGGGTCAAAAGATCAAGGTTAGCATTTCTTTTGCACTATTACTATAAAATGAGTAAAGTTAAGGTCACCAAAATTGGTACACAGGTTCACCCTGTGTCCCTGAAGTGTGACTATGGTTTTGGGATCGCAAAGTCAAAGGTCAGCATCAAAATGGCTTATAAACTATATCTCAACAACAAAAAAGCTAGGGTCACCAAACTTGCTACACAGGTTCACCTTGGGATCATGACCTCTGACTATGGGTTTGGGGTCAGTAGGTCAAAGGTCAAGGTTAGCACTCCATTTGCACAATTACTATAAAACAAGTACAGCTACAGTAGGACCACCAAACCTGGTATACAGATTCACCTTAGGATCCTGACCTCTGACTATGGGTTTGGGGTCAAAACGTCAAGGTTAGCATTCCATTTACTCTATTATTATAAAACAAGTAAAGCTATGGTCACCAAAATTAGTACACAGGTTCACCCTGTGACCCTGAAGTGTGACTATGGTTTTGGGATTGCACAGTCAAAGGTCAGCATCAAAATGGCTTATAAACTGTATTTCAACAACAAAGAAAGCTAGGGTTCAACAACAAAGAAAGCTAGGGTCACCAAACCTGGTACACAAGTTCACCTTGGTTATCCTGAGCTCTGACTATGGGTTTGGGGATCAAAAGGTCAAGGTTAACATTTCCTATGCCTTATTACTGTATAAGTAAAGCTAGGGTCACCAAACCTGGTACACAGGTTCACTCTGAGTCCATGACCTCTGACTACAGGTTTGGGGTCAAAAGGTCAAAGGTCAAGGTTGGTACTCCCTATACTCTCTTACTATAGAATGTGTAAAGCTCTATAGAGTCACCAGATTTGCTACACAGGTTCACCTTGGGATCTTGACCTACAAGTATGAGTTGTATACTTTGCTGTATATTCGTGGATGATGGGTTTATCATAATTTGGTTCTGCCACAGTAATTATATTGAAAAGATGAAAACTGCTCTCCGTCTGTAAGTGTTGGGCTCTTCAAAGAAAACAAAGGTGGGGGATATTGTACTCGCCTTAGAGTGCTCTTGTTTTCTAATAAAATTGTGACTTTTTTCTTATAAATTCACATCTTTTATTTTGAATCTGCAACTTTTTTCTCAAAAATTTGAAACTTTTTTCTCATAAATTTGCAATTTTTTTTCTTATAAATTTGCAACTTTTTTCTCACAAACTTGCAACATTTTTCTTGTAAACTGGCAACTTTTTCTAACAAAATTGTGACTTTTTTTCCTCAAATTTACAGTTTTTCATTTTAAATTTGCAACTTTTTTCCTCACAATTCCTTATGTGGACATGAGACCGAGCATTGCACTAGTGTTTAAAAGTGTGAATTACTAACTGTTTTGTTTTTGGGCTACTCCCCTTAAGGGGTCTCCACAGCATGTCATTACCTGATATTGTGATGATCTGTATATTGATTTGTCAGAAATTTTTAAGCCAGATACCCTTCTTGACACTACCCTCCCCATTTACCTGGGCTTTGGACTGGCACAGGGAGTACACTGGTTTTGGCAAGAAATCTCTGTCTGTGTGTCTGTCTGTGTGTGTGTTCCACATGTAGCTCCCAAACCGTTCATCAGACTGGAAGTTAAGGAAGGGAAATCTTTAAAGAACATCCATAATGGAGTGATGGATAAATTCTGGGATAAAGCTCAGTCAGAAATCAGGCAGGATCAAAAGTTTAAGTAAATTTAATCGCACTGGCCAAGAGAATTTACAGAAATGGCCCAGAGAGTCCATTCATTCACCATTCTGCCTCATACGCACATTGTCCAGTCTTTTAAGGCTAATCTTATCTGTGAGGAGTTGGAGAAAATGCCTTTGACAGTTAGGCTCAGTATATCTGATCAAAACAGGGTGTAAGATTATTTCTGTCCCAGGAACTGGGATGCTTAATCACACACGTTCACACAGAGTGAGCCCAAAACAACCGATAATAGTAAAACAGCTGAATCATAATTTTATAATCCAGTCACACAGACTCTGGGGCAAAGCAAGGCCATATGATCAGACATTATAATATTCCCCAAATATAGCATTAAATATGGAATTATTCTTTCATCCCCCCCGCCTTTGATGCTATAAAAGCATCAGAGATGAACTGTTACGGCCTATAAAACCCCATCTAGCAGTGATGCTAAGCTCCAATGCACTCTGATGCAACAGCATTTTTATGCAACAGACCCTAACTAGCTAGTGACAGGGAAAGTCAGCCATTGACCCTGCTGCCTCAGGCGCCGGTTTAACGTTTCATTTCTGTGCAAGGAGAATTAAACAATAAGGTTTTTGATCAATAAAGAAAAGCAACAAAAGAAATCAATAAAAACAAATAATTAAAACAAAACTATAATAAAGAAAAGTAAAATGATACTAATGAATAATGATAATAACGATGATATGATGAGGATATATGTGTGTTAGCAGCAATTTAAAAGGTAAGAGGTAGTTTAAGAAATAAAATAAAAAACAAAACAATGGAAAACAAAACAATAACCATAATAATAAACTGTGTAAAACAAGACAATAAAAGTGTGTGGCTTATATATTCATACCTGCATATGGGTAAGCACAAAGGGACGTTGGAGATTCCATATGTGGCTGACCTCACGCCTTAGAAGAGGACAATGGGCCTGGACCGCCTGCGGAGAACACCTGGACATGGAGACGCGGCGGCAGAGGCCTGAAAGGACTTCCTGGCCCCCTGAGGCCAGGTGGGAGACTGAAGGACACGGAGGGGGGTTAGAGGCAAGAAGGGGATGTAACAAGGATGTGTGATTAAGCCTTTGTTGTCACTGGTATAAATAGAGAGGTCCTGACTGCGTTCAGCCTCTTATGTTTTCTGAGAGATTTGATGGGGATGTGACTTCAAGAATAAACCTGAATTATGAAACTATTCAGCTTCTTCATTTCACGCTCCCCACATTGGTGACCAGTACGTGAGAATAATGGGCGAAAGAGAGACCCCAGACTCGTCGGAGACGGCCCAAGCGAGCGCCGTCACCATCAAACTACCGGAGTTCTGGCAGAATGACCCGAACTCGTGGTTCCTCCATGCTGAGGCGCAGTTCGCACTCGCAGGAATAACGGCGGACAACACTAAATTGTACCACGTTATCGCCAAGCTCGACCCCCGCACTACAGGATGCATGCGGAGCGTGGTACAGCAGCCGCCCGCCGACGACAAATACGGCGAGTTGAAGGCTGCCCTCATTGAGTGTTTCGCACCCTCAGCCGAAGAGAGGGCCAAGAGGCTCATCGCTATGTACGGCCAAGAAGGGCGCAGACCGATCGCCCTGATGGAGGACATGCTTCACTTGAGACAGTCAGACAACGACAACTTCCTCTTCAAACAAATCTTCCTCAGCAACCTCCCGACGCACACGAGAGGGACTCTGTCCAACATGCGTGGTGAGACTCAGTGGGATTTCCATGCGATGGCCTGGGAGGCGCAGCGGCTCCTCAACTCCTGCGGCGAGCAGGCGACCACAGCGGCAGCGGCAGATCTCAGCGCGGCGACCCCGGGTAACGAGGAGCCGGAGACGACCGGGCGGTACCCACCCACCATGGCAGCGGCGCGGCCATGACGCAGCGGAAGAGATGGCCTCTGTTTTTATCACCGGCGTTTTGCAGAGAAGGCACGCAGATGTGTGCCACCGTGCAGTTACAAGAGCTCGGGAAACTTCAAAGCCAAAAACCGGTAGCAGCTTCGGCTCTCGGCGAGGCAAATAAGCTGCTTTACATCAAGGATGAGAGCTCCGGGCGGCACTTCCTCATAGACACCGGGGCTCAGGTGAGCTTCATCACCCCGACCTACGCTGACCGGGTAGCTGGCCCCCGCGGCGATGGGGCGACTGCGGCGAACGGCTCGAGCATCAACACCTACGGAGAAAGGACTTTGTCTCTGTCTTTACATGGCCGCGCTTATGAATGGACCTTCATCGTAGCGGCAGTGAGCTTCAACATGTTAGGTGCTGATTTTCTGTGCTCACATAGTTTGTTAGTTGATCTTGCCAACAGACGCTTAGTGAATGCACTGTCTTTTGATTCTATCCCCTGTGCAGCTCGAGTGTCACCGCCACCAGTGCAGACCAACGTTGCCACAGCAGGGGGTAAGTTTAACACACTCCTCACCCGGTTCCCAGCGCTCACCATTCCTACTTTTTTGGCAACAGTTGCGAAACACGGGGTGGAGCATTTTATCACTACAGTGGGCCCCCCCGTCTTCGCTAAAGCTTGGCGTTTAGATGCGGCTAAACTCTCCATTGCACGCGAAGAGTTTGCCAGCCTGGAAAAGCTGGGCATTATTCGCCGTTCGAAGAGCCCATGGGCTTCGCCGCTACATATGGTTCCTAAAGCTGACGGCTCCTGGAGACCTTGCGGCGACTACCGCAGACTAAATAACGCCACGGCGCATGACCGCTACCCAATTCCGCACATTCAAGATTTCTCGGTGCATCTGGCGGGGGCGCACATTTTTTATAAAATAGACCTGGTCCGCGGTTACCATCAGGTTCCAGTCCGGCCCGAAGATATCCCTAAAACGGCGGTAATAACCCCTTTCGGACTTTTTGAATTTTTGCGCATGCCTTTTGGCCTTAAAGGCGCCGCACAAACATTCCAGCGCATGATGGATGCTGTGCTGCGAGACCTAAATTTTGTGTTTGTCTACCTCGACGACATTTTAGTCGCCAGTTCTTCAGAGGAGGAACACGAAAAACACCTCATTACCGTTTTTCGGAGGTTGGGGGAGCATGGGTTAATAATTAATCCGGCCAAGTGCCAGTTTGGCGTGGCAAGATAATGAGTGTAATGAAGTAATAAAAGCAAATGTTTAAAACTTTATAAATGTCTTTGCAAACAGTACATTTCAACTTCACATTGTGATCATGCAACTCTTTTTGGTTTTCTGCATGTCAGTCATACTTTTACTCTGTACTTGAGTCATGGAGAGACACCTTGGGCTGGCACTGTTTCTTCATCATTCTCATCATCCCTGGCAATTGCATCATGGCACATCACTAAGTTAACATGGACAAGTCTCATCATCATACTATGGATGCAGGAAATGACACAGGAAAAAGCCAAAAATATCACCACGAAAATCACCAACAAATTCATAATGAGACTTCTCCATGAAGAGAATAACCAACTCAACCAGTTCTGTGCATCAGCAACATTATCCTTGGCCACAGCAGTCTGCAAGGTAATGAGGTTACATATGGCCGAGGCAATAACATGACCATCTGCATCATTTTCAGGGATAAAAGTACAACAATAATCACCTACAATAGCACACACACCCCCACGGGCGGCAGTTAGTTGATCAAGGACCATTCTATTTTGTGTTAGCATAAGTCTAAAAGCTATCATTTCCTCCTTTAGACCCGAAAAAGCAGATAAGGAAAAATTTACAAATGATTGTAGCCTATAATTAAGTGTTTCGATCCATAAGGTGTTCTTTCCCACTCCCACCCAAGGAAACAGTGAATTCAGGACCTTCGACCCAGTGCTTTTTATCTTAAATTGCTTTGGCACATCTGTGCCCCAGATGGCATCATGTGGTGTAAAGGAGGCATCTCTCTTCACCCTGCTCACCTGGTCTACTGACATAATGATGGTATGGTCAGTTGCAACCACGGGGGCACACACCCCTGCCCACTTCATAGGTAGGTGTGAGTACCCCGATGGCCACATAACCACCATCCCCCCGTCACCATGTGCGTGCCATATTTGTGAGAGTTGCAAATGGCAGCACTACAGAGCTCTTGCGGGGTGACAGTTCCAGAATGACAAAAAGGATCCTCAGGACAACATTTGCCAACTTCGTTGGTCAAGTAGGTAGCAGTACAGGGGCGAGATGCACTATGCACTGTTGCACACTTAGAAAGTGGCAAGCTGCCCAAAGGGACATCACCACTTCCTTTTAGACAAAAGGGGAAGTTCCCCGGTGAGATTAACCTTGCCTTCACTGAGTAAGGGTTCTCTTCTGACGAAGGCTGCAGTGTACAGTCGAAACATGTTAAGAAGGTAAAGACATCTCCTTTCTATTCTATTTTTGTCTTTAATAAGAACAAAAGATAAATAATTAAAAGAAGACAAAATGAACCTACTTGAGCTAGTAAGGGGTGTCGTCGTGTTTTCAGTCAGTGGAGTGATAAGTGATGTGACAGGTGTGATTCAAAGTAATGTCTGCTGTGTTATTTCTGTACATAGCCTCTTGTAAGAAACAGACAGCTTATGGTAGCTCCATCAGTTTAGCAGTGGCAGATATTTGACCAGCTGATAGTGGCATTAAGGAACATACGTACATAACAATTTGAACGATTGGCTGATTTGGCTGTGTAATTAGCATACCTCCACCAGACATTGCCAGCATAAACATGATCTTGATGACCTGGGCCTTCCAGCCAGTCATGGTGTGTGTTTGTAATGTATCTTGCTCTATGATAAAGACGTAGTGGTAGGCTTAAAAATAACCAAAGTAAGAGTGTTACCACAAGAATGATGATGATGATGAAAAAGCAGCCATACCATTCGCACCCTTCAGTTGCCAACCGTTTTTCGCTTGCATTTTGTCAGAAACCTCGTGGTATTTCTATCCTTCCTATGCATAAATTTACCATTACCAGACAGCACAAAAATTTCATTTTCATCTTCCTGCGCAACACCAAAACAACCAACAGAACACAAACGACCTTTCTTTCTGCCTGTCTGGATAACTTCGGCGTCCATTGTGTCTGTCTGTGTACTGCAGCATTTACCCATTTTTTTTCTTCATAAACTCAGACCAGCCTCAAGACAGCAGCAAACACGCACAAGAGCAAGCTCTTTTCCCTCACTCACCAAGGTCACCGGAGGGTTTACCGGAAAAGTCCCTCGCCTGAGGCTGATCTGCACTCAACTTTTGCACGGCCCAGACGCTTTTAACGTCTCGGGCCGGCACTCCATTGTTTTCCCCCACCTCCCCCTCGTCCTCCACATTGTTTTTCCCGCACCTCTGTCCCAGAAACCTGCCAATCGCCGGCTTTGTTCCGTCAAGCATGATGCGCAAGGGACCCCGTGCACCCACGCACCACAGCCATTAACGTGTTGGAACTTGGAGCGGAGCACAAAGTGCTTTTCACCCCTTCCCCTTTCCCCCTACGGACTGACATCCCCTCCGACACACTTCAGCAGCAGGACAGTTCGACCAGAGCGGGAACCCCTCGCTGCAGCCGCTATGGGCGCTGAATTGAGCCCAAAGGACCAGGGGGTTACAGCCACTTCTGGGTTTTCGGAGTGGGGGGGGGGGCTGTGTAGTGAACACTAGACACAGCATGTGGACATTCTCTCACACCCAGAAGCAGGAAGAGGGGCAGAATAATGGACTGAAGGGGGAAGACCCCCCAGGGGTTAACTAAACCAGACAATGAGGCACCTTCACCCCCTGCTGCTCCAAGCTACAGCATGAAGGGCCGGGGGGTGAACGTACTGTGATGAATGTAACAAGTGTTATGATAACTGCGCCACACATTTCTTTTGTTCATACCCAATGCATTATGCGCCAGCCCCAGTTTCTATGCAAGGTTCATAAAGCTATATAAAGAGAACACAGAGAGACTGGGGGGGGGGGGGGGCTTCTACCGGGATCAGCCCCAGCGGCCCACACTGGGGGCCATAGGCTGTACATATATGTTAGAGGGTCAATAAAGATTCTGTGTCATCCTACGCTGCGCCTCACCTCCACATCCTTCCCTTTTACCCTCTACAGCGGGACCTTTATTGTTTTCCCTCTCTTCTTCCCAGGATAAGCCGTGAAACATTAAAAACACACAAAAGACCGGACAGACAAACTGCAGCTATTTGTTTATTCTATTTATTATAATCTGGGCCTATTTCACCACGTATATATCTTAAATAATTATTTTAATGGTATTTTAGGCCTATTTTAAAATGATGCTTTAAGGTATTTTGATACTGTGGAGGAACAAATAAGTTCAGGCGAGATGCGACGAGCGGGAAGGTTGCAGAGTTTTATTCCTCCAACATCATGAGACACACTGTAGCGCTGAGTGCTGTGTTGTGCTGCGTGTCTGTGTGTGCGTGCTCTCTCTAAGTGAGGCATGTAAAAGTCAGCTCTTTTATACAGACAAGAGAGAATGCATGGCACATTTGCATATTGATATACATATCAGTCAATACATATCAATCGTGTGATTAACTGGCGCTTGGTGAGTCACCACAATACCAGCGCGATTTTACAGTTAACTCTTTCTTATCAGTGCTCACTTGTGTTAGTAAAAATAAGATCTCACACCAATATCTATCTTAGTCAATGGTTCACTTGTGATGTTAGATATGATCTCACAATGACTTTTCCGTGCGTTATACCAAGGTCCACTTACGCATGGAAATGTGCAATCCCGTTGCAGACCTACCGAGCCTCTATCTCGCCCCAAATCAAACCAATTATGGCTTTGCGATATCAAACGCTCAGCTTACACACAAACCCACCAGGACTGAAACCCAGTGTCCATAGCATAAAATAACAGTTAACTTTACTCACAATGGTCTGCCTGTAGGGTACTCTCGTCACTCATCCGCTTCCAGCGTCCCCGGACCGTGTGCCTCCACTTCCTGAACACCATGCCATTGGTCTTGGCGGGGGGGGGGTCTTTTTTTCTTCTCAGCCGTGCACTGCTGGGGTTTGGGCCGGAGCCGCCAGCAGCAAGAATGAGGTATTGGGTCCCTGTTCGTTCATTCATCTTCTTCCGCTTAATCCTTTTTGGGTCGCGGGGGGGCTGGAACCTATCCTAGCATCTTTGGGCGAGAGGCAGGGTACACCCTGGACAGATCGCCAGTCCATCGCAGGGCCAACACAGAGAGACAGACAACCATTCACTCTCACATTCATACCTAAGGACAATTTAGAATCCCCAGTTTTGATGCCAATTAACCTAACTTGCATGTTTTTTGGCATGTGGGAGGAAACCGGAGAAATCCCGGAGTAAACCCACGCAGACACGGGGAGAACATGCAAACTCCACACAGATCACTGTTGGTCGGGGCTGGGATCGAACCCAGGATCCCCCCGCCAAGGGTGAGTTGCTGTGCTGCCGCAGTGCTAACCACTCCGCCAAAATGATGGATAAATTCTGTGATAAAACTCAGTCAGAAACCAGGCAGGATCAAAAGTTTAAGCAAATTTAATCACACTGGCCAGGAGAAATTACAGAAATGGCCCCGAGAGTCCATTCACACACCATTCTGCCTCATACGCAGATTGTCTAGTCTTTTAAGGCTGATGTTATCCATGGGGAGTTGGAGAAAACGTCCTTGGCAGTTAGGCTCAGTGCAACTGGTTAAAACAGGGTGTAAGATTATCCCCAGGAATTGGGATGCTTAATTACACACATTCACACAGGAAGCTCACAGAGTGATCCCAAAACAACCATCCATCCATCCATCCATCTTCTACCGCTTTTCTGGAGGTCCGGGTCGCGGAGGCAGCAGTTCAAGCAGAGAAGCCCAGACTTCCCTCTCCCCCGCCACCTGCTCCAGCTCTTCAGAGAGGATACCAAGGCGTTCCCAGACCAGCTGGGAGACATAGTCTCTCCAGCGAGTCCTGGGTCTGCCCCGGGGTCTCCTCCCAGTGGGACGTGCCCGAAACACCTCAAGTGGGAGGCGTCCAGGAGGCATCCTAATCAGATGCCCATACCACCTCAACTGACTCCTTTCAATGTGGAGGAGCAGCGGTTCTACTCTGAGCCTCTCCCGGATGACTGAGCTCCTCACCCTATCTCTGAGGGTGAGTCCAGCAATCCTACGGAGAAAGCTCATTTCAGCCGCTTGTATCCGCGATCTTGTTCTTTCGGTCATTACCCAAAGCTCGTGACCATAGGTGAGAGTAGGAACGTAGATTGACTGGTAAATCGACAGCTTTGCCTTAGAACTCAGCTCCCTCTTCACCACAACAGACCGGTACAACGTCCGCATCACTACAGATGCTGCACTGATCCGTCTGTCAATCTCTCGCTCCATTTTCCCCTCACTCGTGAACAAGACCCCAAGATACTTAAACTCTTCCACTTGGGGCAGGAGCCTGTCCCCAACCCAGAGGGACAATCCACCTTTTTCCGGCTGAGGACCATGGACTCGGACTTGGTGGTGCTGATTCTCATCCCAGCTGCTTCACACTCAGCGGCAAACCGTCCCAGCAAGAGCTGTAGGTCATTGCTGGATGAAGCCAACAGGACAACATCATTTGCAAACAACAGAGATGAGATCCTGTGGTCACCAAGCATAACACCCTCCATTCCCTGGCTGTGCCTAGAAATCCTGTCCATAAAAATTATGAACAGGATCGGTGACAAAGGGCAGCCCTGGCGGAGTCCAACTCTCACTGGGAATGACTCCGACCCAGTGTTGGAAATACGAACCAAACTCTCACAACGGTCGTACAGACACCGAATTGCTCGTAACAACAAGCCCGATACCCCATACTCCCGAAGCACCCCCCACAAAAAACCACGAGGGACGCAGTCAAATGCCTTCTCCAAGTCCACAAAACACATGTAAACTGGTTGGGCAAACTCCCACGAACCCTCAAGAATTCTCTAGAGGGTAAAGAGCTGGTCTGATGTGCCACGGCCAGGACGAAAACCACATTGCTCCTCCTGAATCCGAGGTTCGACCAACGGCCGGACTCTCCTCTCCAGTACCTTGGCATAGACCTTCCCAGGGAGGCTAAGGAGTGTGATCTCTCTAAAGTTGGAGCACACCCTCCGGTCCCCTTTTTTGAAGAGAGGAACCACCACCCCGGTTTGCCATGCCAAAGGCACTGCCCCCGACCTCCACGCAATGTTGCGGAGGCATGTCAACCATGACAGCCCTACAACATCCAGGGCCTTGAGGTATTCAGGGCGAATCTCGTCCACCCCCGGGGCCTGGCCACCAAGGAGATTTTTAACCACCTTGGCAACCTCAGCCCCTGTGATAGTCGAGTCATCCCCCTTGTCCCCAAACCCTGCTTTCTCTGTGGAAGGCGTGTCAGTGGGATTGAGGAGCTCCTTGAAGTATTCCTTCCACCGCCCGACGATATCCCCAGTCGAAGTCAACAGTGTCCCATCCGCACCATACACAGTGTGGACAGGGAGCTGCTTTCCCCTCCTGAGCCGCCGGACAGTTTGCCAGAATCTCTTCGAGGCCGACCAAAAGTCTTGTTCCATGGCCTCACCGAACTCCTCCTCACCGAAAGCCCAAAACAACCGATAATAGTAAAACAGCTGAATCATGATTTTATAATCCAGTGACACAGACTCCGGGAAAAGTAAGGCCATATGATCAGATATTATAATATTCCACAAATATAGCATTAAATATGGAATTACTGTTGCCATGGTAACCATGTCAAAAATCAAAGGCAGGTATCACCATGGTTACTGTTGCCATGGTAACAGTAACTTTCTCCAGGCATGCAGACATACTTGCTTACGTTTGCTTGCTATGGGCATGCAGAAATACTTGCTTATACTTGGTTTCTATGGGCATGCACAGGTATGCACAAGTTTATTTATAAATGCAAGAATTCTCTGTGTGTGTGTGTGTCATTCTGTCTATCTGGCTGTTCCTCGCATAGCTCTCGAACCGTTTGTCAGACTGACCCCAGATTTGACACATACTTTGCTGAGGTTATGAGGGTGTGCAGCCCTGAATTTCAGCCTCCCCGGATATGTGGAAGTTTAGGAGGAGAAATCTTTAATGAACATCCATAGGAGAGCTGATTTTTTTTGCACAAATGTGACCCATATCTGATTTTTTTAATGACTGTCTGAACAACACATATCCAATTTTTTCACACCAGACCCAGGCCACTTTCATACGTGGTCCTAATTCGGATACGTATCTGATATTTTCCAAAGCGACCTCTGTCTGAACCGTCATGTTGCATTTCATCCAACTTTTTCCTCAGTGAAGTGAGACAGATGCTACAATTCTGCAGTGGAGGGCAGGATGAGAATGGGAGACATAGCTTATTTGTGCTCTCTTTTTAATCAATCTCCTTCCCTTTATCACTGGATTGTAATTTTGTCTGTGCCGACTGGGTGGTGGTGGGGGGCAGTTCGTGGCTGAAACCATCAGACATTACCGGCGCACAGAACGGCACATTTACTCATTTTAAAGAGGGCTGTCAGAGGCGATCAGTTCTGTTTAACCAGAGCTGATCACAGCGGTCATCTGGCCAGTAGAGGAATGAAGCTGGTCTCATATTTATGATTTTAACATTTTATTTTGCTGCACTGCATCAGGGCTAAGATGCCCCCCCCATCCTCAATCATTCTGCAACGCTGTGTCTGATGTTAAGTTTTCTTCTGTGCATGCGGGTCACTTCATAGCTGTAGACCGTTCATACTGGAGTCTGACAGGAGTCGCATTTAAGTTGTAATGTGAATGCCCACACAAAAAAATTGGATCTCAGCAAAAAATCGGAAATGAGCATCAAGACCTGCAGTGTGACCGTAGCCATAGTGTGTCTGTGATGTCGTAGAGAGATCAAAGAACTAAGTTTAAAGGTGTTGTTCAGTTCAGCAGGAACTGAACAACTACTTATATGGTCATGTGACCAGAATTCTATGACCTCATATCGGAACATAGTGTGTCTATGTTCTTAACTCCTTATAAAGAGTTCTTATAAGGACTTCTGAACAGCTTCTTATAAGGTGTTGTTCAGTTCAGTGGGAACTGAACAACCTCTTATGGGGTCATGTGACTGGACTTTGATGACTGAACAACACGGAGTCAATCTGAAATCCCGCCTACACTTCCTGAAGCCCGGGTATGAAGAGACAGAGCGGTGACTAAACTTTTATTGATAAAAATTACATATTTTTACTGAGTGACTCCATACTTGGGGATGTACACCCTTGTAACCTCAGCAAGGCACGTATAAAATCTTAGGCCAGTCTGACAAATGGTTCAAGAGATATGCGTGGAACAGACACACAGAGATTCTTTGCATTTATAGATAGACTAGTGCATTGCCCGTAGAACGCAAGTATTCCTGTCTGAAACCGGTATCCCAGTTAGGCTTTCCAGGCCCAAATGTAGGCTGTGTCTGAAAGTGGAATACAAAGAGGTGTAGCCTATATGTAGGTAATCACATGTTAGACTTTGACAAATATAAAAGGGAGTAAATGGCACAAAGATTTATTTGATTGTGTGAATATTAATTACAGAATACCTAAATATTGAAAATGAATGGGACATCCAATATTAGCAACTGTTTCAGGTCCCTTGTTTATTTGTTTGTCAGATCACTTACTGTATATGTGTGATCTTTTATCACTTATATTCAAGATAACAGTGTATCTTGCACTTTGGGGAATGGGAGTTGTTCAGTTATCATTATAATTATTTTAGTTGAAATCACTGTTCAGTGATAGAGTTTAGTGGAATATTGAATTTCTTCTGTGTATCGTCAATAAACTCATGCAGTACTATAACAGGACACGTTTACAAATATTTGTGACCCATTGTAGTGCATCATTTTATATTTTAGCAATATTTTGTTAAAAGGTTTTTTAAACTTTAATGCTAAGATTGAGGAGGTGCTTATATCGTCGCATTGGGGCAATACTGAGGCCAAATAATGATCTGAACCTTGAGGGTGTGACTGGCAAAGACTGAGCGCTGCCGCTCTATTGTAAGCGTTTGTTTTTATTGATGTGAGAAGATTATTTATTATCATTATTACGCCTAAACTATCGCATTTTTGACCCTCTAAACCTTAACCAAAACACATTTTTTTTCACACACACCTCAAACCCAGTGAAAAATTTTATAAACTGGAAAAAAATATGTGTCCCATGTTGAAAATTAATCCAGTGTTTGGCTGCTATGTCCCGCATTCAGTGGCGCAAAGGTTGTAGGGCCTCCCCCCATGTTTTTTTTTTTACCTTTGGTTAAAAAAAAGTGGATCCAATCAGCTGATCGCTGGAACCACAGAGCTCAGCTGTTTTCCATGATAAATCAGCCTCAGGCCAAAAGCACACTCCATGCATTCGCTTTTTTTTTTTCATTTTATTGAAAATAACTTTTTTTTTTATTGCCATCAGTTAGCGTGCCTTTGAGCCGGGTTGTGTCTGGCTGCAAAAGCTGTGTTTGAAAGTGGAATACAGAGGTGTGGCCTATATGTTGGCAATCACACGTTACACTTTGACAAATATGAAAGGGACTGAACTGAGATTTATTTGATTGTGCGAATATTAATTACAGAATAATTGAAAATGAATGGGATATCCAACATTAGTCACTGTTTAAGAACCCCTTGTTTATTTATTTATTTATTTATTGTCATATCACTTATTTGTGTGATCTTTTCTGAGTTATTGAGCGTTTTTGTGTTCAGTTTGGTGACGGTCGTCATTTAGTCAAACCGTTCATGTGGCCGCATATGATATGCAGTTGATCTGGGCATTCTGTTCCACAATTATTAACTTTTAATAACTGTGCGAGCACACCCAGAGGAACGCCATCGGCAAGGGCGAGTCATGATCCTGCAAAGGAACTCCCGTCTACCACTGACTGAGCAGGCCAAGCATGCCTCTCCACGAATGATCGTGGAGCGCCCGGTCAGACACCAGTGTTGGAGAAGCAGCAGCTGAACTGGTGGATCGCAGTCCTTTGCAGGGAGCCGACCTCAGCCTGCCTGGTTAACGGGAGTCTCGGCTGTTGCTTTATCCGTGGTGCCAGCGGTTCACCTGCTGCTCCCCCTCCTCCCCCAGCACACCTGCACGCCTTGTGTTCTCCATGCCAAATTATACATTAGACCTATGCAATCACAGCAACTTTATGAAATAATTTTTAAGTATTGTAATGTCAGGGCTGTGTTAAGGGGGGCGGGGATTTTCCCAGCATGCTCTACCTGCAGATTATGTTATTTTTGTGTGTGTTAAACTGTTATTACTGTGTCATTATACTGCTGGGTCACTATAACTGCGTTATAATGACCCAGCAGTGTTATAGGTAGAATTAGAACAGGAATGATTATGTGTCTGTGTAACCCTTATTGAAACAGAGGTCTGTGAGAATGACCTCCCCTCCTGTCTGTGTTCAGTGTGTGTTTCAATAAAGCCTGTTTCGTCGCAACCATCTTCTCCTTTTCTTGTGTGAACCCCTAATACGTCACAGTACTAAATCTTAAGTATTGTCTTTTTCTGGTCAAATTTGTCGCGTTTCGCTTCCTTCCACACGGAGCTTACCCGTGGTGCCAGCAATTCAGCTGCTGCTCCACCCCCCACCCCCGTTCCTTTCCCCCAGCAGCACCTTGTGTTCTCCATGCCGAATTATTCATTAGACCTACGCAATCACGGCAACTTTATGGTATAATTTTTTAAGCATTAAATCTTAAGTATTATCTTTTTCCAGTCAAATTTGCCATGTTTTGCTTCCTTGTTTTGCACACGGAGCACTGTGATTACAGATGCGTAATGCCGTGTTATCCAATCAGTAGGAGTCAATCCGAAACCAAACCCCGCCCACACTTCTAGAAGCCTGGGCATGAGACAGAGTGGTGGCTAAACTTTTTTTGATAAAAATGACATATTTTGACTGAGTGACCCCACATTCGGGGATGCACATCCTCGTAACCTCAGCAAAGTACGTTAAAAATCTTAGGTCAGTCTGAAGAACTGCAAACATACTGCCGGCAATAAAAATACACTTAATATTTAACAACTTATTAATATTCAATAGGGGCACATAAGTGAACAACAAGATTTAGCCACACACACCAAAAAAGTGCACACTGCGGTTATTGCGGTTGCTTGTTAACCTCCGTGGTAGGCTTGTCCATAGCACGGCACAACATAATTGCACTTATCACAATAGCCCTAGAGTAGCATAAATTTCAGCTTACCATGGTCATTACATACATGGTGGTAGGTTGCCATAATAGGCAAGATAAAGCCACAGGAAAGTCTTTTTATCACTTTTCATTGGATCCAGTTTGGAAAGCCAAGTGGACAGCAGCAGTCAGACAGGAGGGTTGTCAGACTTCCACCACAAATCACATCTGCAGTGATCATTTCATCAAGGGTAAATAGATGTACAAACACATAGGCCTAGGCTACAAATGATGACCCAGGGATAGTGATGGTTGGTCACAGATATTTGGTGTTTTATTTTGCAGAGAAATAAAGTCTCCCATCTACATTCCCTCACTGTTTAAATATTCAGATTTACCTCCAAAAAGAAAAGCCAGACTGGCCCTGGGTATTTTTGATAGAGTATTACAGTGGAAATAGGCTGTTTGTGTTCATAGCATTCCATAACATAACTTACTGTATATAATTACAATAAATACAATGAACAATTGTTTGTATATCCTGTTATCACAATTCTGTGGGAGCTGTAAAAATGGGAATTACAGACCCAATATGGTGCCACTGTTTGCCAGGGAAATTTTAGCCATGGTCGGCTAAGTTCTGGTTAGCTTACTGCACTCGCTGAAGATTAATTCCCTGCGATAGTGTGTAATTAAATGTAATCTACAGTCCAAATGTCCATATGTGGCACATATGTTGGGTTCATATTTTCCCACAAATGTATGGCTGTATGTTTATTGGGAGCTTCCCGTCTCGCGGGACAAAGAAGGTCTGGACCTGCAGGGGCTGCAGGAGATGACGAGGAGGTGTGAGATTTAGCCTTTGTCTCAGAGAAGATGCCCCAGAAGGATGTCCGGAGCATCGAAGGATAAGAGACAGTGGTGAAAGATCAAAGAGTTGCATTGTGGCTGAGATTAAGTACCATGTGACTGTATGTTTGCTAAAGCACCATGTGACTTAGGTTTCGATGCTCCAGGAGTATAAGAGTGTGATGTTTTCATTGATCAGTCTCTGTTCTTGTGAGAGATTGCTAGAGATGTGTTCTGATAATAAAGCTGAACCTGAGAAATTAACTCAGCCTCATCCTTGAACGCATTCTCTACACTGGTGACCCTACGACAAAGTATGGCCGGTGACGACCTTCCCGCACCGGACTCATCAGGAGCCAGCCCGGCTAATGCAGCTACCGCAGTCCAGCTACCTGAGTTTTGGCAGCATAGCCCGCGCTCCTGGTTTAACACTGTAGAGGCGCAGTTCCATCTTCGGGGAATTTCGGTGGATGCCACGAAATTCTACCATGTAGTCGCAAAGCTGGACAGCCTCACAGCCCAGCAGGTGGAGAGCCTGACTAACCACCCACCAGACGATGACAAGTATGGCGCATTGAAAGCCGCTCTCATCCGTGCTTTCACCCCCTCGCTGGGAGAGCGAGCAGAGAAGCTCCTGGTGTTGACTGAAGGCGAGGCAGACAGGCCTGTGGACCTGATGGCGAAGATTACCACGAGCTGGGCCAGGAGGCACAGCGACTCGTCGACACCCATAGGCGACACACGGCCACGACGGCGGCAACAGAGCTGCGCGCAACGCCCGGAGATGGCAGGGGGCCGGTGGCTGCAGCACCAGATTCGCTGACGTCAGCAGCGGCGGAGGCCAGGAGACATGGAGCGGGCGACGTCCTCTGCTTCTACCATCGCCGTTTTGCCGAGAGGGCACGCAAGTGCATTCCACCATGCCAGTTCAAGCGCTCGGGAAACGCCAGGACCGGGAGTCGGTAGCAGCTTCGGCTCTCAGCGTGAAAAACAAGCTGCTCTACCTGACGGACGCGCGATCAGGGAGACAATTCCTGGTGGACACAGGCTCCCAGCTGAGTTTCATCACACCTTCCTACGCTGACCGGCTGGCGCCTTCCAGCGGACCCCTGGTGTCGGCGGCGAACGGCTCGACGATCAAGACCTTCGGGGAGAAGACCCTCCCCCTGTCTTTTCATGGCCGGGCATTCGAGTGGACTTTCGTCATAGCTGTGGTCAGTTTTAACATGTTAGGTGCTGATTTTTTGTGCTCGCATGGTTTATTGGTTGATCTTGCTAATAGACGCCTGGTTAATGCACTGTCTTTCCACTCTATTTCCTGCACAGCCCGGGTGGTCCCGCCTACTGCACAGGCCAACGTCACAGCTGCGGGTGGTAAGTTCCAAGCTCTACTCACTCAGTTCCCAGCACTCACAGTCCCAACGTTTTCGGCGTCAGTGGCTAAGCATGGGGTGGAACATTTTATCACTACCACCGGGCCCCACGTTTTTGCAAAAGCTCGGCGCTTGGACTCAGCTAAACTGGCCATAGCGCGCGAGGAATTCGCCAACCTGGAAAAGCTGGGCATCATTAGACGCTCTAAAAGCCCCTGGGCTTCACCGCTACACATGGTCCCAAAGGCTGATGTCTCGTGGCGGCCTTGCGGTGATTTCCGCAGGTTGAATAACGCTTCAGCACATGACCGCTACCCGATTCCACACATCCAAGATTTTTCGGTTCATTTGGCGGGGGCGCACATTTTTTCTAAAATAGATTTGGTGCGCGGTTACCATCAAGTCCCAGGGCGCTCTCAGGACATACCCAAAACAGCGGTAATAACTCCTTTCGGGCTTTTCGAGTTTTTGCGCATGCGGTTTGGACTCAAGGGTGCCGCGCAGACTTTCCAGCGCATGATGGATGCAGTTTTACGCGACCTCCCTTTCGTGTTCGTCTACTTGGATGACATTTTGGTAGCCAGCACGTCGGAAGATGAGCATGAAAGCCACCTCACAGCGGTTTTTCGGAGGCTGGCAGAGCACGGGTTAATAATTAACCCAGCGAAGTGTCAGTTTGGGGTGGCGCAAATTGATTTTTTGGGGCATCGCGTTTCGACAGAAGGAGCGGTCCCTCTGCCCGATAAAGTACACACAATAACAAACTTTACCTAACCTCAGACGGTCAAAGCATCGCAGGAATTTTTGGGAATGGTTAATTTTTATAACCATTTCCTCCCAAGCGCAGCGCAGCTCATGCAACCATTGTACGCGGCACTTAAAAAACAAAAACCCACAAGTAAAATCGAATGGTCTCCGGAGTGGGAGCGCGCATTCTTCCAAGTCAAATCAGCCCTGGCAAATGCGGTTTTGTTGGCACACCCGGTGCCAACGGCCTGCATGGCACTCACCACGGACGCTTCCGATTTAGCGGTGGGGGCGGTCGTTGAACAGTTTGTAGCAGGGAGCTGGCAGCCGCTCGCGTTTTTCAGCAAAACTTTGCGCGATAACGAGCGAAAATACAGCGTGTTCGACAGGGAGCTTTTGGCCCTGCATTTGGCCATCTGCCATTTCCAGTTCTGGCTGGAGGGGCGCCGTTTTACCACGTTTGTGGACCACAAGCCGCTAACGTTTGCGATGGCCAAGATTTCAGAGCCTTGGTCGGGCCGGCAGCAAAGACAGCTGGCCGCGATATCGGAGTTCACTGTGGGGAGCGTGAAATGAAGAGGCTGAATTATTTCTCAATTCAGGTTTATTGCAGAAATCACATCCCCAGCTTTTCTCTCAAGAACAGAAGAGACTGAGCTGCGTCAAAACCCTCGCTCTTATACATGAACATCAAAGGCAGAATCACACATTGCTGTCAAAACCCCCATTTGACAATAATTCTTCCCTCGAGTCCTTTAGTCCTCCGTCTGGCTCCAGGAGGTCAGGAAGTCCTTTCAGCGTCTTACCACGGCACCTCCGTCCTCCTGCCATTATCCACAGGGGGTCCAGACGTATTGTCCCATCCAAGACGTGAGGTCAATCAACACATGCAGTCCTAAGCTTCTCCCTGTGCTTATACATATGTTGGCAAGAATATATGAGCCACATTCACCACCGATATTCAGCATGTCGCGGGCAAACATAATGTAGTGGCAGATTGTCTTTCGCGTGCGGTAGCAGCGCCAGGCCCCGTGGGGGCAGACTCGGCAGCCGTTGCCGTGGGCCAGGGTTGTGGTGTGAAAGCGCACGCAGCCCCGGTCCGCGTAGGTTTAGATTATGCAGCCATGGCCGCGGAGCAGGTTAGCGACGCGGATGTGCGCGTGCTCCAGTCTGGACCAACAGGATTAAGGCTGGAGCACAGGGTGCAGCCAATAGGTATGCCCCCCCCCTAATCTGCGATGTCTCCACGGGGCGAGGCCGCCCCGTGGTTCTAGCTGCGTGGTGCCGCCGCGTTTTTGACTCAATCCATTCTCTGGTGCACCCGGGGGTGCGCGCATCGATTAAGATGGTGAGGGAGAAATTTGTTTGGCCGGGGTTGCGTAAACAGGTCAAGGAATGGGCAGCACCCTGCGTAGCTTGTCAGCGAGCCAAAATACACAAGCACACTAGAGCTCCTTTGGAGCCTTTTCACATTCCGGCTAAGCGTTTTGACCATGTGCATGTTGACTTGGTGGGTCCTCTCCCGTTGTCGCAGGGGTGCACGCAGGTTTTGACGATGGTAGACCGCACCACGCGTTGGCCAGAAGTGGTTCCTCTGGCGTCAACTACAGCAGAAGAAGTTGCACGCGCGTTTTTAACAGCTTGGGTTGCGCGTTTTGGAGTCCCGTCGGACATAACGTCCGACAGGGGTCCCCAATTTGTTTCCGAACTCTGGTCATCGATGGCCCACAGCCTGGGGGTGAAGATTCACCGCACTACCGCGTATAACCCCCAGGCTAACGGTTTGTGCGAACGCTTTCATAGATCATTGAAAGCAGCCCTCAGAGCGTCTCTTACGGATACAAATTGGGTGGATAAACTCCCATGGGTTTTACTGGGGTTGCGTTCTGCACCTAAGGAGGATTTGCAGGCCTCCCCAGCTGAATTAGTTTTTGCACAACCCCTCCGTTTGCCAGGGGAATTCCTTCCCAACAATCCTGCGCCAAATTGCCCTCCCGCTCAGCTGTTGCAGAGCGGCACAGGATCAAACACCCTTCCTGGCCCAGTTCATCACAGTTTTCCATGCGTTTTTGTGCCGAAGGCTTTAAAAAATGCGGAGTTTGTTTTTGTTAGACATGATGCTCAACGCCCAGGTTTGCGGCCGCCTTATGACGGACCTTTCAGAGTGTTGGAAACAGGGGAGAAGCATTTTTTGCTAGATTTAGGAGGCAGAAAAGAGCTGATTTGCATAAACAGACTCAAACCCGCTTTTGTTCTAGCTGATGAACACGTGCAGTTGGCGAGGCCCCCCCCCGCCGTGGCAGGCCTCCGAGAAGGCATTCTTCAGAACCCCCACAGAGATGTGCTAACAGTTCTAATCCCCAGGTGCAGGAAGACGCTGCTGAAGGAACAAAGCCGGCTTACAGCAGATATGGCAGGAGGTTAAGACCCAAGCAATTGGTGGATTGATTTTTGATATGTGGTGATGTTTTCTGTCATGCATCTCTGATTATGTTTTGTCCCTTAGTAGACGTTTGCGGGGGGGGGGGGGTTATGTGGCACATATGTTGGATTCATATTTTCCCACAAATGTATGGCTGTATGTTTATTGGGTGCTTAACGTCTCGCGGGACAAAGAAGGTCTGGACCTGCAGGGGCTGCAGGAGATGACGAGGAGGTGTGAGATTTGGCCTTTGTCTCAGAGAAGATGCCCCAGAAGGATGTCCGGAGCATCGAAGGATAAGAGACAGTGGTGAAAGATCAAAGAGTTGCATTGTGGCTGGGATTAAGTACCATGTGACTGTATGTTTGCTAAAGCACCATGTGACTTAGGTTTCGATGCTCCAGGAGTATAAGAGTGTGATGTTTTCATTGATCAGTCTCTGTTCTTGTGAGAGATTGCTAGAGATGTGTTCTGATAATAAAGCTGAACCTGAGAAATTAACTCAGCCTCATCCTTGAACGCATTCTCTACACTGGTGACCCTACGACAAAGTATGGCCGGTGACGACCTTCCCGCACCGGACTCATCAGGAGCCAGCCCGGCTAATGCAGCTACCGCAGTCCAGCTACCTGAGTTTTGGCAGCATAGCCCGCGCTCCTGGTTTAACACTGTAGAGGCGCAGTTCCATCTTCCTTGAACGCATTCTCTACACATATACTGCAATACTCCAGCAAACCAATTTGAACACCCAGGATTTAAAAAAAAATGATCACAGACCAACACCACATGCATGAAAACTGTCTGGGCAGAACCTTTGTTGCATGTTTCAAGTTCTGCTATAACACAAAGTGCAGTGGGGGTGTTAATTTCCGTTAATTGCGCTATTGTAATTATTACATTAATGCATTAATATTCCCGGCACTTATATATACTAATGCATGCCCGTACAAAGCAAATATTTCTGTCTGAATAGGTAGCCCAATCAGGCTTTACAGGCCCAAATGTGGGCTGTGTTTGAAAGTGGAACAAATGAAGAGGTGTAACCTGTATGTAGGCAATCACACATACTAGACTTTGACAAATATGAAAGGGACTGAACTGAGATTTATTTGATTGTGTGAATATTAATTACAGACTAAGTGAAAAATGAAAGGGACATCCAATATTAGCAACTGTTTAAGAACTGCTTGTTTATTTGTTTGTCAGATCACTTATTTGTGTGATCTTTTATGACATATTTGCAGGTGTTGTATCTTACACTTTGGGGAATGGGAGTTGTTCAGTCACCATTATAATTGTTTTAGTTTTTATGTGTAGTTTATAGTGTATTGTCAATAAACTCATGCAGTACTATAACGGGACACGTTTACAAATATTTGAGACCCATTGTAGTGCATCCTTTTATATTTTAGCAATATTATAAGTACAGAACAGGCAACATTGTTATACACAGCAGAATGACCCGTTTGGCTGCAACTGTTGCATCAGTGTTGCCCATTTGTCTGTAAATATTTAAATAAAAAATGATTTATTTTGTTATTTGGGCATTTTTGTGTCTTGTCGTCATTTAGTCAAAGCGTGCATACAGTATGTGTCCGCATATGACATTCAATCAATCTGGCCATTCCGCTTCACAATCATGGCGGTGTTGTTATTAAGTTTTTAATTTTTAGACACTCGCGTGGGTGGGGGGACTTGCAGTCCTGCAAAGGACAGTGGTACCACACGGGTGAAGCAGCAGTCAGGACTCCTGTTTACCACTGACCAGGCAGGCTGGGCGTGCCTCCTCGGTGAAGGATCGTGGTCCACCCAGTCAGACACCGTTGTTGGAGAAGCAGCAGCTGAACCAATGGATCGCAGTCCTTCGCAGGGAGCCAAGCCCAGCCTGTCTGGTTAACAGGAGTCTTGGCTGCTGCTTTACCCATGTGCCACCGCTGTCCTTTTCAGCATGACGGGTCCCCACCAGCGCTCCCACCCTCATCCCCTCACGCACCCGTGCACCTCGTGTTCTCCATGCCGAATTATCCATTAGACCTATGCAGTCGCTGCAACTTTATGGTATAATTTTTTAACTATTAAATCTTAAGTATTATCTTTTTCTAGTCAAATTTGTTGCTTTTCGCTTCCTTGTTTTGCTCATGGAACACTGTGGTTACTGATGCCATAATGCCGCATATTATCCAATCAGTGCGGAGTCAGTCTGAAACTCTCCCCACACCTCTAGAAGCCTGGGTATGAGACATAGCGATGGCTAAACTTTTATTGATGAAAATTACATATTTTGACTGAGCAACTTCATACTCGGTGATGCACATCCTCATAACTTCAGCAAGGCACTTATAAAATCTGAGGCCAGTTTGACGAACGGTTTGAGCGATATGTGAGGAACACACACACACAGATTCTTTGCATTTATAGATAGATAAACGCATGTAGTAACATGTGCATGTACGCGCTCATCTGTGAGCGAACATTTGCATTTGTTCTCTTTGACAGACTACCTCTTCCAACCATTCCAAAGCTGGGAGAAGGTGTTGTTCTGCAGAACAGTCGATGGGTCACTGTCAAAGGTTCCATACTTTAGGGATTAAACCACGGTCAGCACGGAACAAGCACTGCAGTGTGCGCACAGCCTTATGATTTTAAAAAGCTTTAGATCATCTTTATTTGTTTGATAGGTTTTTTTAACCTGTCATAATAGTGTTGGTGGTGGTGGTTATGGTGGTATGAAGAACGATGGGGTGACTGACGTGGAATTCAGAACCACACAAAAGTGGATCTGTTGTTTCACTTTCTTGCAATAATCGATATCAACAGCTTTTCTTTTTTATTGTGAATGACCCAGAGGTAGCAGTCTGTTGCTGTACCATGTGACCAATGATTCATAGAAGCGGTCATTTGAAAGAGTGTGTTGTGCAAAATATTTTGTTAGATTGAGAGCGGAATCGTGTACCCACAATTACTCTGTGGTAGACAGCTTCTTTCATTATTCTTACCTGCACAAAAGACATTTTCCTTATTTCTGCATGGCATACACTCATACACTCAGATATTTTGATCCATTGTGACTGGTGGCAGTAATCGTCAGGTGTCTCCAACATGACTGCTAGACAAGCTGGTTCACATTAATTAATTAATTAATTTACTTTATTTTTTTGTTCAGTTTATGAAATCAAAAGTAGGTAAGCATTAATGCTCACTGGTAAAATTGTATGTGTTTCCATATCCTACAGAGACTGATTGCATCTTTTCATAAATACAAGGGGTCTGCATTTTTTTTTGGCATACCACTGTATTGCAGAATATGTACTAGATATGTAATTTAATAACATTTCACCACCCTCTAAAGAACTTTTGACCTTTTTGGGTTTTATTTATAGACTTGTTTTATGAAAATAGTATGACTCAATGTAACACTTTAAAAAGAAATAATAGAGTGGTCTGTGTATTAAAACTGATGTTTTCCAAGTTCTTCCATTAAAATGTTGGTTATCACTACATGGAAAATTTCCATGTAGTGATAACCATAACCATGTTTCATTTAATGCAACATGCTTTCTTCTTAAAATATCATTAACAATGATACACGGTGCCAGCATAGAAAGTAGATTAATTTAAGAAAAATATTCTGTCACCATTTCCCAGCACTCAACTTTACTGGCACTTTTTTGTCTGAATGTTTGGTGCCAGTTGCAGTGAGGTTGACTTTCTTTTAATAACTCCTGGTTTCCTTCTTTATCGTACAGGTACGGTGTAGTTTTCTGATATCCACTCCGACATCTCCCATGTCTTCATCAAAGACTCTTGGTTGGACATCATGTCTCTCCTGCATCGATGGACACCTGTCCTCCCCTAAGAGGCTCTTTGCCACAGGATGTGAATCCAACATCTGGAACAACCGAGGAAACCGCTGAAGGGATCACAGATATTTGCTGTTTTCTACAGCAGTGATCTGTCTGATGATGGATTATCAGTGAAGGATGTCACTGTGTCTTTGGGATCTGTGGATACTGACCAGTTCCTGGTGTCCAGCGGGTTGAAGATGGATATCTGGTAAGAAATCAATTCAGATTAAAATGAATTACAAATGATGATATTCTAATTTGCTGAGATGCATTTGTAAATTCACAATGATTTAAACTGATTTCAGTTAAGTAAAATGATTAACTAAAATGACTAATGACGCAGGTATTTTTTTGTAAGAAAAATTTTTTACATTATAAACGTGCACAGTTCTAGATAGTTTTCAAATCGGTGAAATAAAAAATAACTTGAACTTCCACCAAATGTACTTGAGTAGAGGTTCTCCTAATAAATGGACTCAAGCAGTACTATTGTCAGTTACAATATTTTTCCTCTCAAAGGAACCGCCTCATCAGATTTTTTTTTCTCAACAGTAAGACTCTGTTTCTGTTGGACTGTATTTTTGGGTACATCTATAATGCAGTATGCTGATTTGTTTCACTATTCTAAAGTACCACAGGTGATCGTGAATTAATCTGGCTATACAGGTACATCTCAAAAAATTAGAATATCATGAAAAAGTTCAATATTTTTTGTCACTCATTTCAGAAAGTGAAACCCATATATTATATAGATTCATTACACAGAGAGTGATATATTTCAAGTGTTTATTTTAATTTTGATGATTATGGCTTACAGCCCACAGAAACCCTAAATTCAGTTTCTCAAAAAATTAGAATATTACATAAAATTAATTTAAAAGAATAGTTTTTTAATACAAATGTGGACCGACTGAAAAATATGTCCATGTACACACTCAATACAATTAATTACTGTGTCAATGTGGCGTGGCATGGAGGTGATCAGCCTGTGGCACTGCTGAGGTGTTATGGAGGCCCAGGTGGCTTTAATAGTGACCTTCAGCTCGTCTGCATTGTTGGGTCTGGTGTCTCTCATCTTCCTCTTAACAATCCTCCATAAATTCTCTATGGGGTTTAGGTCAGGACAGTTTGCTGGCCAATCAAACAGTGATACCATGGTCATTAAACCAGGTTTTGGTACTTTTGGCAGAGTGTGTGTGTGGGGGGGTGCCAAGTCCTGCTGGAAAATGAAATCAGCTTCTCATAAAGCTTGTCAGCAGAGAGAAGCATGAGGTGTTCTTAAATTTCCTGGTAGACGACTGCGCTGACTTTGGTCTTGATCAAACAGTGGACAAACACCAGCAGATGACCTCTGTTCAGACAAAAGTAAATTTTTCATTTCATTTGGAAATCAAAGTCCCAGAGTCTGGAGAAAGAGTGGAGAGGCACAGAATCCAAGTTGTTTGAGGTTTAGTGTGAAGTTTCCACAGTCAGTGATGATTTGAGGAACCATGTCATCTGCTGGTGTTTGTCCACTGTATTCTATCAAGACCAAAGTCAGCGCAGTTGTCTACCAGCAAATTTAAAAGCACTTCATGCTTCCCTGTGCTGACAACAGGGATGTGATTTTTCCGCTAATTCGTGGAATTCCGCTTTTGTTATGAAACGACGCGCCTGATTGGCTAATCGTCCTTGCAGTGACCAATGAACGCGGCAGTTTCTTATCTTAAGGCCGCATAGCTGACTTGACTTGCATTGCAGTGATGTCGGTGATTGAATGTTTGATGCTCCGAGAATTAAAGAAATTGACAAGATCGTGAAAAACAAATTTCGTTGGGATTGGCTAGAAAAGGAGATTGCAATGGATGTTGGGAAGAAAACTCTGACAAATTTGTTTTGCGATTTTATACGGAAAATCGACCGTGCCGGGAAGGCGGATATGCATGTGGTGTCACAACACGATTGACTATGTTGGAAGAGGATTTAAGTCTCTCGAGAGTCGTGCTAGGAGCAAAAAACATGTACAAGAGGTCAAATCCAGGTCCACTAATTATTCAATTGCTGGAACTTTCGGTGTTCAGAAAAAACCATCGAAACCATATGGCCTCCACCCTTTGTTGACGACACGATCGGACACGGAAATCGAAAGGAATGATCCACCCCAACAACCAGTGCCAGTTGCGGATAGAGTAGTGAATTTTGAGGTATGTGAAGATATATTTTTGTATACATGTCATCTAATTAATATTTTCTTCATCTTGTCTGCTGAAGATGTTTTGGACTTTATTTTAAAAATATTTTTAACGCCACACATACTGTACTTAGAATTACGTTTATGTTTGTGCTTTTCTGTCTTCCCTAATTAAGTCAATATTATACAGTAATAAGTGGCATTCATCTGTTTGTTTTATGTCATTTAAGCACAGTTCTGGTACTTAAAAATCATAAAAACCCAGGAGCTTCAGGTTCAGGTTCAGGTTACTTTATTTGTACCCGTAGGTAGATTTGTTTTGCAGTCAGGTGACCCATATTTACAAACCATAATTACATACAACATAAACACAAACACAGGTACACATAAAGCTGACTATAGACATGATAAAAATACTCAAGGCTCCATCAATCAGGATATAAGGCAAAGATATTAAAAAGTGAAGTTAAAGACTAGTCAAAGAGTCTAAAACCCAATTAAAGAATTAGAACCCAAATCAAAATCCTACAAAAATAAGTAAATATAAAATTAAATTAATAAATAGATAACTCAATTATGTGTAATTTTTTTTTTTATTTTTTTTTTTTTACTTATTTGTACCCGTAGGTAGACTTGGTTTGCAGTCTGGTGACAAGCCACCGGCTGCTGGTCGCTGCGTGCGCGAGCGCCCTAAACCTACATGTTTTTGGTGTGCGGGAGGAAACCGGAGAAATCCCGGAGTAAACCCACGCAACACGGGGAGAACATGCAAACTCCACACAGCTCACTGTTGGTCGGGGGCTGGGATCGAACCCACGATCTCATGATCCCCGCAATCCTCCGGCCGAGGGTAAAACTGTGCTGTTACAGTGCACGGTGGCGCAGTAACAAGATATTGTTACATCTTGTTCAATTCTTTAACCGCAGCAGTAACAAAGCTGCTTTTGTAGCGCTGGGTTTTACTTTTTGGGACAGCAAACCTCCATCTTGAGGGAAGAAGCTGAAAGTGGCAGTGCAAAGGGTGGGAGTCATCATTTAAAATGGAGGTAGCAATCCTCTGTACCTGTCTGGTGTACAGGGATGTCAGGCTCAGCTGTGACTCACCAAGCAAACAACTGGACCATCTAACTACCTGATCCAAGGATTTCCTCGGTTTCAGTTTTATCTGACCAAACCATGACACTAAAGAAAAGGATAAAACAGATTCAATAAAAGCTCGATAAAACATTGTCATTATGGTTCGGTCAATTTGGAAGCGTGCAAGTTTCCTTAAACAATGCAAATCTTGCCGACCCTTTTTGCACACCCTTTCACAGTTCTCTTCAAAGTTTAAGTTACTATCAATAATCGTCCCAAGATATTTGTAGGATTGCACACATTCAATGGTCTGGCCTTTTAGTACAGTGACTTTGTGCCTGGGAGTTTTCCTCCTAAAGTCAATAATTATATCTTTAGTTGTTGTCGTATTCAGCTGCAGGTAGGAATCCTCACACCAGTGAACAAAATCATCAACTACTGGGCCGTGGCCACTCTCACCATCCTGGAGGAGACTGACAACAACTGAATCATCAGCATACTTTATAATGTGTCTGTTGTCATGTCTGCTCCGACACATGTTTGTGTACAGGATGAAGAGTAGTGGTGACAACACACACCCCTGGGGAGAGCCAGTAGAAGAGCACTTTTGGTCAGACAATGTACCATTGACCCTTACTCTGTGTGCCCTGTTGGTTAAAAAATCCAGAATCCAACCCACCAGATTATTGCTTAAATCAAATTGTTGCAGGAACCTTTCAACTAAAATATGAGGTTGGATTGTATTAAAGGCGGAAGAAAAGTCCACAAATAAAAGCTTGGTGTGTTTCCCATTAAAATCCAGATGTTTAAAAAGCAAGTTAAACAGAGTGACAGTGGCATCCTCCACTCCTCTGTGAGGCCTATAGGCAAACTGCAGAGGATCCAATGCATGTTCAGTGTGCTTTAGGACCTCACATCTGACCAGTTTTTCAAAAATTTTCATTAAAATTGAGGTCAAAGCAACTGGTCTAAAGTCATTTACCATTTTAGGACAGCTGGATTTTGGAACGGGGACAGCCACGGCATCTTTCCAGATCTTAGGCACATGTTGTGTCTGTAAGGATTTATTGAAAATGTAATGAAATACAGGACTCAGTTCACGTGCACAGGACTTTACCAATCGCCCACATATATTATCGGGGCCCTGACTTTTGTTCACTTTTACAGCACAGAACGCCCTTTTAATATCTTGCACCTCAATATTAAAGTGCTGATTGTCTTTGAGTTTCTGTTTCAAATCTTGGGTTTCTGTGCTAAAATCAGAGGAATCAAAACGACCATAAAAACAATTAAGAGTATTAGACAGTGTAACAGAGTCAGAATTTAGCCTTTTTGAATTTCTTTAAAATAGATGTGCTTTTCATTTTTACATAGTTTTTGGAGCCTCCTGGTGGTTTTATTTCGCAGCTGCATAGATAGTTTTCTTTGCACACGGCACTTACCCCAGCAGAGAGAAAGATTTTCACTGCTGGAGGTAAGTGCAATGTAATAGAGCTGTTGCTATATTTATACTTTAAATGTTGTTAAGCCATGCATACAAAGGTTTATATCTTGTAGAGTGGTCATGAGCATTACTACCATGTATTTACGAAGTTTCAGATTATTCTAAGTAAAAATAGTAACTTTATTGTCGAGTGAATGTGTGACCACGTTGAATGAGCAGCTAGTCAGTTATTGCTAGCGCAGCATTCTTCTGTATGGTTTGCTGTCATTTCATTTTGTTAAGATATTCATTTTCTTTTACTGTCCGTGTGCAGATCGTGACATATGCAGCTGCAGACTGTTATTGTGTGCTTTTTCTGATACTTGACCAGAATAAAGACAGCGTGAGCAACAAATCCCTGCCTGTGTACTTCCTGCACCAACACGAGCACGCAGAAAACCACCCACGTTACACTGGTGCCGTGATTCTGAGATCCAGATCAGCTTGATGTAGATCTCCGTGCCGAGGGAGCTGTGTGGATCGCGTGGACGTCCATGAATGCTGTTTGTGCTACTGCTTTGGTTGTAGTGAGGTACTCAGGACTGTAGGTCCGCTAACTAAATATTCTGGATTTGTTGTCAGATTTGACATTTTGTTTTAATTAGGGTTTTTTTTAAATTTAATTTTATTTGTTATTTTCTCTGTTTTCATGGTACAATGGCGAGCAAGTTTAAGCTTAGTGATGATACTGATGGTAAATTCTTCTCTTTTGGGAGAGGTATGGGTGTAATGGGAGGTCATTCTCGGCCAGGGGGGTTGGTTGGGATGGATCTGGGTGCTTCACCTGTGTTGCCTGCGAGAGATAGGGATTCAGGGTTAGGTCAGGACCTGTTGGGATCGCCTATGGGGCAGAGGTCACAGGGTGGGCCGTACCATTCAACGCCTAGTGGTGAGAATGACACATTGCATCAGCTTACTGATATGATCACGCGCCTTGGCTCACAGATAGGGGAGTCTATTGCAGCCACACTCAAGTCCAGTGGTGCTGTTGGTGGAGCTAGCCAGACTGATGTTCCAGCACATCATGTAGGTGACACACAGCACAGTGCACATA
Source organism: Pholidichthys leucotaenia (assembly GCA_020510985.1). Lineage (NCBI taxonomy): Eukaryota > Metazoa > Chordata > Actinopteri > Cichliformes > Pholidichthyidae > Pholidichthys > Pholidichthys leucotaenia. Next base: position 121,455,559 of record CM035836.1, on the reverse strand, counting down.
ACTCACACACTCAGACTAGCGGCATTGTGAATGCGCTTGGTGAGAACACACCCATTAATGTCATAGTAAAAGCTGACAAAGAACCTGTTATTTTCAGGGATGATAGTACCGACAAATACACAGTCATTGAATGGGTTGAGTTAATGAAATCATACTTAAGGAAACAGAAGTGTGATGTTTCATCGCAGACAAGTTGTAATGGGGAGGTTGATGGGGAAAGCCAGGGACGTAGTCAGGATTGGCTTGAGGAGCAATCCCTCGCTTAACTCTTCATGCACACCAGATGTTATTTACAAAATACTGACTCAGTACTTTAGCTGCACATCATCATGCCTGCCCCTACAAGACTTCTACTCGACTCTGCCCAATCAGAGGGAGAATCCTGTTGATTACTGGATACGCCTCAACAAGGCAGCAGACATTGCTGAGGACGGCTTAAAGCGCCAGGGTAGACATGCTGAGAATATGGGAGGAGAGATTGCCAAGATGTTCGTGAAGCACTGCCCAGATTCAGAATTTGCCTCTGTGTTTAAATACAAACAAATACATGAATGGACGACAATGGAGATACAGGGGAGGATTGATGAATATCAGAGGGAGCGGGTGTCTTCAGTGAAAGTGAATGTGCCTAAGAGTCATGCCACACCACTGATTTGCCAGGAGGTACACACAGAGACTCACGATGCATGTGTCACAGACACACCCAGTGCTAACCTTCCCTCCCCCTCAACTCTCGCTCTTGTGGGGGTGCCGTCTCTCTCTCCCTCACCTGCCTTGTCTCAGAACCAACAGCTGTCTCTCTCTCCAGCTCCTCAGGCCCACCAGCCGTATTCAATGCCTTTGACCCAGTGGCAGCCACAGCAGCAGCCACAGGCTCTCTCTTCTCTGCCGCAGTGCCAGCGACCACCCCTGCCTTCTGCACTGCAGAGCCAACTGCCGGCGAGTCAACAGTCTGGCAGTGATGTTATGCTCGGTGAGATGATGTCTGTGCTCAGGGAGCTGCTAGCTAAATTGCAGACTGGAGATGGGAGGCATGCTGCACGACGTGGTGGTAGGCAAGTTCGGAACCAGGCCCAGCCTGAAACAAGCTGTCGCGTCTGCAATGACAAAAACCACACCACTGAGTCCCACTGCCGATTGAATCGTCTCTGTTTCACATGCTTCGGGCCCGGCCATGCACAGCGCTCATGCTCCACTAGATCTTCAGTCCGAGACAACGTACAGGGAAAATTAAGTGACCTGTGCGTTAAGGGGGGCCGTACGGGTCTTGTAGATAACTCCCACAATATTGATGCTGCCGTGTTATACAACAATGTTAAGAATTTGAATAAATCAGAGACTGTTATCGTTCAAAATACACAAAAGCTCAGGGGCAGTGATAGCCTATTTTACACTCCTGCTGTGGTCGCAGACAAAGTAACTCTTCGTGCCATGATGGATAGCGGCTCGATGGCCTGCTCACTGAGTGCTGTGGCACAGGAGAAGCTTATTGAAGCTGGGGCTTTTGACCTGGGCAGTGAGGAAGTGACTGATGTGGTCTTCATTGGATGTGGGGGTGTGCGTGTGAAACCTGAGTCAGTGGTGAATCTTGAGATGGTTGTGTATGGATGCAGAGTGTCAGTGCCCACTTTCGTTGTGGAGAATCAACAGGACGATTTGATCATTGGTTCTAATGTTATCAGACATTTGATTCGTCAGTTCAAGAGTGATGCAAGCTACTGGAAGGCTGTGTCGTCATCTGCTACAGGTGATCAAGAACGTGAACAGTTTCTCTCTCTTCTCGCTGGCCTGGAGCGTTGGTCTGATGGCGATGTACCAGACAAGGTTGGCACAGTCAAGTGCAACAGAGCTGTCACTCTGCCGGCTGGCAGTGAATTTCTTGTATGGGGCACTCTTCCTAAGAATGTCAAGATATCCCCGGGCAGTACTGTCATGACTGAGCCGACGTCCTCCCATTCCGCACCTGGGGGAATTTTGGTTGCCAGAGTCATAACGCCTCTGTGGGGCGACAGATGGGTCCCTCTCAAGATCCTGAACATCTCAGACAGCCCTGTCACGCTGCGTAGGAATGCAAAGCTCGCTGATGTCTACTCCTGCCTAGCACTGAAAGACATGGAGGTTCCAGAGCTCAAGTGTTCGCGCCAGGCCACATCGGTTGGGCCTGCTGAAGCATCAGTGGACACAGCGAATGCTGAGACTGTGCAGGAAAGACTGGAGCGTGTCGGCTTGAGTGACCTGCACCTTGAGTCATGTGACGTGTCTGCGGAATGGCGTACAAAGCTGGCTGATCTTGTGGCAAGATATGAGGATGTCTTCTCCCGCCATCACCTGGACTGTGGCGAGGCCAAGGGGTTTGTGCACCGTATTCGCCTTACTGATGATAGACCGTTCCGACTTCCTTACCGGCGTGTTCCACCTGCTGAATACCAAAAGCTCCGTCAGGTCCTCAGTGAGATGGAAGAGAAAGAAATAATCAGGAAGTCTGCCAGCGAGTTTGCCTCACCTCTTGTCCTGGTGTGGAAGAAAAACGGTGACCTACGGGTGTGCACGGATTTCAGATGGCTCAACAAACGGACAGTGAAAGATGCACACCCCCTTCCACATCAAGCTGACTGCTTAGCTGCCCTGGGTGGGAATGCGTTCTTCAGTACGATGGACCTCACGTCTGGCTTTTACAATATGCCACTGCATGAAGAAGATCGTAAACATTCCGCGTTCACGACACCCATGGGCCTGTACGAGTACAACCGTCTCCCTCAGGGCCTGTGCAACAGCCCAGCTAGTTTCATGAGGATGATGACCAGCATATTCGGAGACCAGAGCTTTCTTAGCTTGCTGTGCTACTTAGATGACTTGTTGGTCTTTGCCCCGACTGAAGCATTGGCCCCTGAGAGACTAGAGCTGGTTTTCAATCGCCTCCGTCTGCATAACCTGAAGTTAGCTCCGAAGAAGTGCTGGCTGCTCAGGAGGTCTGTGAATTTTCTGGGGCACATCATTGATGAGTCTGGTGTGTCCACAGATCCTGCAAAAGTGGAGACTATCAACAAGATGACTACTGCAGATTTGATGGAGCCTGACGGCGCAACCCCGTCCCAGTCACGAGTCAGGTCATTCTTAGGCATGGTGAACTATTACCAGCACTTTGTTCCCAACTACTCCACCATAGCAAAGCCTCTTTTCGATCTCCTGGCTGGCCAGAAGCAGAAGCGGAAGGGAAGACCACGTACAAAAAGCCCTGTTAAGTTCAGGAAGTTGACACCGGCTGATTGGATGCCAGATCACCAACAAGCTTTTGAGGATCTGAAGACAGCCTTGGTGACCTCCGTAGTTTTAGCGCACCCAGACTTCACTCGCCCCTTTGTATTGTCCACTGACGCTTCGCTAGATGGCCTAGGAGCGGTGCTATCGCAGATTCAGGAGGGTGACAGTGTGGCACGTCCAGTGGCTTTTGCCAGTAAGTCTCTTTCATGAGCACAGAAGAAGTACTCCGCTCATCGTCTTGAATTCCTTGCATTGAAGTGGTCTGTGTGTGACAAGTTTAACCATTGGCTTAAGGGTCATATGTTCACTGTATGGACTGATAATAACCCCCTCACACACATCATGACCAAACTACGACTAGATGCCTGTGAGCAACGGTGGGTGGCAAAGCTGGCAGCTTACACATGCGATATCAAGTACATCCCTGGCTCCAAGAACACTGTGGCTGATGCACTGAGTCGTCGGCCGTTTGTGAATTCAGCTGTTGGAAGAAAGTTACTACAAGATCGTTACAGTGAGCTCCTTGTGAAAGCAGTGCCTGTCTCCTCTGACTCCGTCCAAGAGGCCTTCAGACAGTCAAATGTCACTCAAAGGGACTTTGGCAGTGTGAGAGAGGACGAGCCTTATGTATCTGAGTGTGCGAAGAATCGACCGTTCTCTAGAGAGGAAGTCTCAGCCATCCTTGAGACACACAGTCTATGGGAGTCCGGTGCCAGGGTGCGAGCTGTCAATGTCCTCCAGCAGCTCCCACAGCTAGTTCCCCCTGATGAAGACCCCCTGCCTGTGTTCACTGAGAGAGAACTACGTGAAGGACAGTTGAGTGATCCTGTCCTCTCCAGAGTGCTGTACTTTGTGGAACGTGGCCGACGGCCGTCCAGGAGAGAGAAGTGCAAGGAGCCTGTCATGGTAATCAGATACCTGAAGCACTGGGAGAAACTGACTACTTGCAATGGTATCCTCTACCGGGTGTCTAAAGACCAGCTGTCAGGGAAAAAGAGATTCCAGTTCGTCGTTCCTGACTCATTCAGATCTGAGGTCCTGAAGGGCATCCATGATACGGCTGGTCATCAGGGGCAGTTCAGGAGCCTGAGCCTGGCTCGCCAAAGATTCTTCTGGCCTCATATAGACCGGGATGTGAAGGAGTATGTCCACCAGTGTCCAAGGTGTGTCATCGGTAAGACCGCTGATCCAGAAGGAAGGGCGCCTCTCGAGAGTATAAAGACCTCTACACCTCTGGAAATTGTTTGTATAGACTTCTGGACTGCAGAGGACTCTAACAACAAGTCTGTAGACGTACTGGTGGTTACAGACCACTTCACCAGACTAGCACAGGCCTTTCCGTGTAGAGATCAGTCAGCCAAGCAAGTGGCAAAGCAACTCTGGGAAAAGTACTTCTGCATTTTTGGATTTCCCGAGAGAATCCACTCAGACCAGGGTGCTTCATTCGAGAGTCAGCTGATCAGTGAGCTGTTGAAGGTTGCCGGTGTAAGAAAGTCCCGGACTACACCGTACCACCCAATGGGCAATGGTAGCGTGGAGCGCTTCAATAGAACACTGGGTAACATGATTCGTACCCTCTCACCTGATGCTAAACGGAACTGGCCCCGACATCTCCAGACTCTAACGTTCATGTATAACTGTACAGTGCATGAGACCACAGGCTACCCCCCCCCCTTCTACCTCATGTATGGTAGGGTTCCACGCCTGCCTGTTGACATCCTTTTCAAGAACATCCTAAAAGATCCTGAAATCAGTAGTTATGACCACTATGTAGTGTCCCTGACAAAGGACCTTCAAGAGGCCATGACTATTGCTCAAGAACATGTCAACAAGGAGCAGAGTCGTCAGGCTGAGTTTTACAGCCGTCGAGCAAAAGGGAAATTGATTGCTGTGGGCGACAGAGTCTTGGTGTCTAACAGGCGAGAGAGAGGGAAACGAAAGACAGCTGACAGATGGGAATCCACAATTTACACTGTTGTAGATGCCAACACCTCCACTCACACTTACCGGATCCAGAATCCTGAGACGGGACAGGAGAGGGTCGTCCATCGTAATTTGTTGATGCTGGTCAACTTCCTGCCAGTAGACGACACAGGTGTACTAGCTGACCCAGTTTCATCTTTGTCTTCTGCTCAGCTGTCAGACCAAAGTGACGAGAGTCATGGTTCCTTACCTGATAGTGTGAGTGAAAATTGTGTGGATCTGTGTTCTAGCCCGGGATCTCAGGGAACAAAGATGGGACACAAGCAAGGCGAGAGTGCGGTGCGTGACTCAGTTGCTGTACCGGAGTCTATGGACCCTGTGGGGAGGACTGTTGAGTGGATTGCTCAGTCACCATTCCTTGAACCATCCCAGGTGGAGTCATCTGATGTTGTGTGCAGAAGACCTGGCCTCTCTGTCTCTCAGGGTGACCCGGAGAAGTCTGTGAGAGACTGTCCGAGTGGCCTGTCCATTGCCTCTGATTTCAGTCCCGTGACTAACACTAACTCTAGTGGAGATGTTAGTCACATGGGTGGGCAGACTGCCAGTTGTGGGGTAGACGCACTCACATATACACAGACAGACGGACAGACTGTCATAACACAGACTGACAACACTAGTCACACACAGAGTGCTGTCACGGTAGCTTCTGTTACACAGCCTGAAAATCCCAGTGTATCTACACGGTTGAGGTCTAGGTTTGGACGCATTATAAAGCCAGTTGATAGACTGATTCAGACCATGTCCAGTCAAGAGATTACTCGCACACACCCATCCATGCAGGCCGTTTGTAGGTCAGTGTTACAAATTTTTCATGATTAGAAGTTTCTTTTACACACACGGTATATGTCAGCATGTGACATGGATAGTCATATAGTGAAAGTTTTTATTTTCTTGTTTTCCTAGTGGCTTTTGGTGCACAGTGTAGATGGTTTGTGTGGGGTGTAGACGGCATCCTACTTCCAGAAGTTGGAAGTGAGTTTGGCGCCACTCTCTTTCCACTTCATCCTTTAGGGGATACTTTTAAAGTTGGAGTATGTGTAACCATGTCATGTTTTCTTTTGACTTGCGGTGATCACAGTGCGTTGCACATCTGTAATTTTGGGCGAAATTCAGTGGGGGTGGGTGTAACAGAGTCAGAATTTAGCCTTTTTGAATTTCTTTAAAATAGATGTGCTTTTCATTTTTACATAGTTTTTGGAGCCTCCTGGTGGTTTTATTTCGCAGCTGCATAGATAGTTTTCTTTGCACACGGCACTTACCCCAGCAGAGAAAAAGATTTTCACTGCTGGAGGTAAGTGCAATGTAATAGAGCTGTTGCTATATTTATACTTTAAATGTTGTTAAGCCATGCATACAAAGGTTTATATCTTGTAGAGTGGTCATGAGCATTACTACCATGTATTTACGAAGTTTCAGATTATTCTAAGTAAAAATAGTAACTTTATTGTCGAGTGAATGTGTGACCACGTTGAATGAGCAGCTAGTCAGTTATTGCTAGCGCAGCATTCTTCTGTATGGTTTGCTGTCATTTCATTTTGTTAAGATATTCATTTTCTTTTACTGTCCGTGTGCAGATCGTGACATATGCAGCTGCAGACTGTTATTGTGTGCTTTTTCTGATACTTGACCAGGTAGGCTTTGTTTTATATGGTTTTTTTATATTTTTTTTTCTAAAGAAAAAAAGAGAAAAAGATTTTCACTGCTGGAGATCGTGACATATGCAGCTGCAGACTGTTATTGTGTGCTTTTTCTGATACTTGACCAGAATAAAGACAGCGTGAGCAACAAATCCCTGCCTGTGTACTTCCTGCACCAACACGAGCACGCAGAAAACCACCCACGTTACACCAGCTCTGAGTCTGAATTAAAACCATCTAAAAACACACGATTACTGCGCTCTGTGCTCTGAAGGCCTGCAATAGTTTTCATACTGGCCCAGGCTGAACCAAGTCTCTTTGTTACCATCTTGCTTTCCAACTCTGATTTGTAATTCTTTTTCGCTCTTAAAAGTTTGGACCTCAGCTCTTTTGTGGCAACCTGCAGCTCAGAAACAGACCCCTGTTTAAAGGCAAGTGTTTTCCTCTGTAAGCAGGATTTAACTGATTTTGTAACCCATGGCTTGTTGTTGGGATATGTTTTGACACGTTTACGTGGAATGATCATCTCTCGACAGAACACTATGTATGAGCATGTGACGTCCACTAAAGAGTCCAAATCATCCCCGCAGACCAGTGTGAACATCTCCCAGTCTGTACAGTTAAAGCATTCCTGGAGACAGTGCACTGAAACCTCTGTCCACACATCTATGTGTCTGGTCTTCACCTTGCCTCTTCTGAGAGCAGTTTTATATGTGGGCAGCAAATGTACACAGTTGTGATCTGAAGATCCTAAAGGAGGAAGGGGAAGTGATTTATAGGCCCTCTCTATGGAGCCGTAGCACAGGTCCAATGTCTTTTTTCACCAGGTTGGGCAGGAGACATACTGATAAAAGTTTTTAAGTGACTTCTTTAAAGAAACATGGTTAAAATCCCCAAGAATAAAGTTTGGAGCCTCTGGAGAAATTAACTGCAACCGCTATACCACATCAAAGACGGTGCTGGAGGCGGAGTCAGCGTCTGCCCTCGGGTGAATGTACACAGTCGTGGTGAAAAGTTGGGGGAACTCACGAGGGAGATCAAAGGGGCGTAGTGACACGGACAGAAGCTCCACATCTGGTGTACAGATGCGCTCTCTGACCGTGACAGATGTGCAGTACTGTTTATTAACGCTTCGCCCCCTTGCCCCCCCACCGGGGCTCTGCCCCGGACCCCGCTGGGGGACTGCGTCCCCCAGTTAGTTAGTTAGTTAATTCCCTTCACACCAAGTTGGTGTATGGGGCGGCGCCTATCTCCATTGCTCTGACCCTAGGCCACACAGCTACTGTAAGTAGTGAAAGCGACAGTGGGGGGTCAGTCCTCTGGTAGGTCTGTGTGTAACTTTACTTTCTCCATTCCATTATGCGGAGCACCACGCTAGAAGGCAGAAAGCACTATTTTTATATGGTCTTTGGTATGACCCGGCCGGGATTTGAACCCCTGCCTCCCGGGAGTGGGGCGGATGCTCTACCAACTGAGCCACCACTCCGGTCTGCGTCCCCCAGACCCCCTACTAAATTTTCAGATAATTTCCCCAACCCCAAATCACATCCCTGTGACAAGCTTTATGGAAAAGCTGATTTCATTTTCCAGCAGGACTTGGCACCTGCCCACACTGCCAAAAGTATCAAAACCTGGTTTAATGACCATGGTACTCAATATTTCCAAATGGGAACAAAACTGTGGTCGAACATGCAGAGCCCTCACGGTTTTCCCACAGTCTTGATATTTCTCCGGTTTCCTCCTACATGCCAAAAACATGCAAGTTAGGTTAATTGGCATCAAAACTGGGGATTCTAAATTGTCCTTAGGTATGACTGTGAGAGTGAATGGTTGTCTGTCTCTCTGTGTTGGCCCTGCGATGGACTGGCGATCTGTCCAGGGTGTACCCTGCCTCTCGCCCAAAGATGTTGGGATAGGCTCCAGCCCCCCCGGGACCCGAAAAGGATTAAGTGGAAGAAGATGGATGGATGGATGGATGGATGGTGATAAAAGCCACACACTAACAGACAGTGTTACAGCCAAAGAGATGCAACTATTTATTTATATACTGTATATTTTTTTTTCTACATTTCAATTTCAGTGTTTAATATGATTGAATAAAAATCCAGTGCCCTTTGAAGAGATGTACATGGGTTGTTATTATTGTATCACTATATCCTGGGCATAAATGATCTTCATGACGCCAGCGATAATTTTCCTTTTAACTACCCCCCATCCCCCTTTATTTTCTGCCATCTAGTCCTCCACCACTATATCCAAAAGCACAAAAAGTGTGACATAACATACAAACGAAACAACTAGAGGACACTCAGAGAGCTCATACCCCCGCCAAGGCTCCACCCCTCCCTCCCTTTGTCCTCCCCTCCATCTTTTTGTCCGTCCATATCGCCATCCATCTGTACATTGCGAGATTGGACCTTGGTGAAGGTATGCACTCACAGATCACCTCCAACATTTAATGAGTTCACCTTTGGGCCAAGGGTCACCTCTGGTGAAAACGTCCAAATCCATCTAGGAGTTTTTGTGTGATCCTGCTAACAGACAGAGAAACGGCAGCAAACACAATATGGCTACATTATAACAAGACTCTCATAATTGTATTGACCATACATTGGGGCAGGGTATTCATTCATTCATTCATCTTCTTCCGCTTAATCCTTTTTGGGTTGCGGGGGGGCTGGAGCCTATCCCAGCATCTTTGAGCCAGAGGCAGGGTACACCCTGGACAGATCGCCAGTCCATCGCAGGGCAACACAGAGAGACAGACAACCATTCACTCTCACAGTCACACCTAAGGACAATTTAGAATCCCCAGTTTGATGCCAGTTAACCTAACTTTCATGCTTTTGGCATGTGGGAGGAAACCGGAGAAATCCCGGAGTAAACCCAAGCAGGGTAATTCCACCTTAAATCAGCATCATGGTTTTTTGACTCTTTCAGGTCAGTTTTTTTTTCCCTCCTCTCTTCTCCCTTACAGTTTACTGACAAGGTTCATAATTATTAAGCAATATTACACAACAGTGCGGCATCATATCACTGCGGTGTGTAGTAAACTAGCATAAGAGAACAGGCCTACTGTGATTTTACAAACAAAAAATTTTATACACCGTCCAGTGCTGAAGTTAGTGTGTTTACATACTGTGACGTTTGCGGGATTCACACAAAGAAAGAGGAGCAAGATGGTTGTGATGAACAGGCTTTATTTACACACCACCAACCCCCAACCTACTTCTGAGCACAGAGAGGAGGGGAGGTCATTCTCCCAGACCTCCGTTTCAATCATGGTTACACACACATGATACATCTTGCCCTAATCCTGCTAAACACTGCTGGGTCATTATAACGCAGTTATAATGACACAGCAGTATAACTCAGTAATAACACATTTAATAAACACACACAGTAATGTTTTCAACTGGCAAAGCATGCTGGGAAATCCCTGCCCCCCTTAAAATGGCCCCGACGTTACAGTACCGTGTGGGTCATGTGGCTCGCAGCGACATCCTTAGCTTGTCTGCCGGTACATTCCACCGGAGTTACGTCCGCACGCACTGCGAACCCAGTCTTAAACCGCACACTTTTCTTGCTTTTTGTTGGCGTGTTCAGATGAAATAATGTCAATCATCACATACTTCGTGGATGGAGACCACATTTCTTTTCGTTCCAAGCCGTTTTACTTTTTCTGCAGTGTTTGATGGTAAACAGCTGCACTGCTTCCGTGCGTGGCCATGCACATAACTGTACGGACACGTCTTAAAGGGGAAGTACATGAAAAGCTCAGTATTAATATATTGAACAATTTTTCAACAAATGCCTGGATCCAGATCACCACCAAAATCTAATCATCTGTTCCCTGTGCCATTACACACCTTTCCTAAAAATTTCATCAAAATCTGTTCATAATTTTTGGAGTAATGTTGCTAACAGACAGACAAACCAATGCAGGCAAAAACATTACCTCCTCCTCTTGGCAGAGGTAATTAAAACTGACAGACTACTTAACCATTCTAAAAACTGCTACTTTAGAAAAAATCATTCTTGCATGATCTTGTCATCCAAACCTTGATGTGATCCGTGTTTCAAAGCACAAACACAGCCGGTGGGGATTTCTGCCAACTTCATACTGCACCACACAATGAATGTAAGAGCAGTCAGCAGAAATAGAGCTTTTATATTGATTTATTAATGTCCTGTAGTGAACAGACTAGACTGTGCACTGTTTTACGTCAGGGCACAGCGGTTAGTGTTGATTTATCAGTTCTATGTAGTGAACACAGATTAATGAAGTGTGGTGTTGTGACAGGATGACTTCAGAAATGCACACAAACGGGAAATGGCAGACACCAGGTTTTTTTAATGAATGACTCATGGTTATTGTCTTGTGCTACTGCAGTACACTGAAATTAAAACAAGAATGATGGGGACAAAATGTATTTGGAGGTTTTACTTGGCAGCAAGCCACATACAGTAAACGGTATCTAATGATCATTTGTTGCTAGATTGTGATCAGCTGTGAGTTCAGCACAGTGAATAATTTGAAATTTCTGAAAGTGAATCTCTCCCTTAATGTTCAGCAGTAATTACTGGCTGCACTTGGTTCTTAACTCTGTGTTAATGGAAAGTGTTTGATGAACCACTGATGAGGTGTCTCTCTTCATAACAGAGGGCGATCACTTGCCACAGGCTGTAACCTGAGCCCTCATTCCACCATACTGAGTAAGAGCGATCACAGTTGAAACATTGAATAAATTTTGCTCTGTAGCTGCAGATTAATGGACTCAGAGATGGACAAGCTGGGGGACAATGATGATTTTAATAACCATTTTTTGTAGGAAAATGCCAAAATTCAGGACACCTTCACATTCCAAAATTTTAAAAAATGCACTTTGCTTTTCATCCGTCCATCCATCCATCTTCTACCGCTTTTCTGGAGGTCCGGGTCGCGGAGGCAGCAGTTCAAGCAGAGAAGCCCAGACTTCCCTCTCCCCAGCCACCTGCTCCAGCTCTTCAGAGAGGATACCAAGGCGTTCCCAGACCAGCTGGGAGACATAAGGCACTTTTCCATTTGGAACTCAAAGGCCTCTTTTGGCCTGGAACGGAACAGTACAGTTCGGTACCCATGTTTTTCCACAGCACAAGGCTCACTGTAGTATGGGTGGGAGAAGGAGGGAGTTGGAGGCGGTGCTACGCTTCCCATGAGGCGGAGCCATATTCCTGTTCAGTAAAATCAACATCAAAACATGTAGCAATACATCTCCAAAAATAATGCAAAAGTTAAATATTTTTGGACATTCATGTCAGAAAGTGAGACCCATATATTATACAGAATCATTAATCAGACAGTGAAGTATTGTTAGATTTTAATCATTTATTGGCTCACAGCGCATGAATATCAAAAATTACTTTTCTCGACAAATAGATGGTTAGGTAAAAATACATGATCTATGTCAAAATCATGGAGAGACTGTTGAGATGTCATGGAATTTATCTGCTCCAGCCAGTGGTGTCGTGGCAAAACATGGATCAGGTGCCATATGAGTCGTTAAACATATATTTCAACAGGTAAACAGTACTGAGTTAGGAATAAGATATATTTAGCAATTATGATGCATTTTAAGCCAAAACAAATGGATCTAGGATTAGAAGTAATTAAAATAAAGCAGTCCCAAGGTTACATGGAGAAATACGTGGATTAACTGGAAATATATCGTATTGAGTATTGCTGACTACATATAGATACTGTATAAATATATATTCTCTGCATCAACAGTGAACTATACATGTATTCATGTAGTATTGCCCTGGGAATTTTGACAATAAACCTTTGTACTTTTGCAGATGTCTCTATTTTGTTTTACAGTCTTCAGCAAATAATTGTGTTGGTTACTTTTCTTAAAATGAGCCATTATTTTCAAAGTCACTGATAAATGGTTCGTACTGTTGACTCTTTTCCCACCGGTGTCTGAAGAGACAAAATAGAAAATCATGATGCAAACACATAAATCACTAAATGGTTTATTCCAATCAGCAGCAAATTACAGATTATTTAGAATGTGCAAAATTCAAACTGTAAAAAAAAAAAAAAAAAAGAAACTGAGACAAAACGTGACAAAAAATAAGCAACAGCACAACACAGACTGGATATGATAATCCTTGTGTGATTTTACATGTCGTTTTGTATATACAGCCGTGGACAAAATTGTTGGTACCCCTCTGTTAATGAAAGAAAAACCCACAATGGTCACAGAAATAACTTGAATCTGACAAAAGTGGTAATAAATAAAAATTCTATGAAAATTAACCAATGAAAATCAGACAATGCTTTTGAATTGTGGTTCAACAGAATTACTTTAAAAAACAAACTCATGAAACAGACCTGGACAAAAATGATGGTACCCCTAGAAAAGATTGAAAATAGGCCATAGAGACATGAACATGACCATAGGGACATGTTCAACCAAGATGTGTCCTCTAATTAACATCACAGGTGTCTACAAACTTGTAATCAATCGGCCTATTTAAAGGGTGACAAGTAGTCACTGTGCTGTGACCATTGTGGGTTTTTCTTTCATTAACAGAGGGGTACCAACAATTTTGTCCATGTGTGTGTTTGGAGTATTTATTCCTTTAGTTTTTGTTTAAATTGTCCAAGCTTTGTACATGATTTTAATTCAGGTCCAAAAGCGTTCCACAGTCTGACTCCTTGCACTGAAACACAGTGTTGCTTGGTAGTAGTTCTTAGACCCAGAACTCAGTGGAGAGACAACATCTCCCAGCTGGTCTGGGAACACCTTGGTATCCTCTCTGAAGATCTGGAGCAGGTGGCTGAGGAGAGGGAAGTCTGGGCTTCTCTGCTTGAACTGCTGCCTCTGCGACCTGGACCTCTGGAAAAGTGGTAGAAGATGGATGGATGGATGTCATGTATGGGAGCATTAATGAATGATACAAAAAAGTCTATAGTGTGGGTTGATTCAGCAAATATTTCACTCTGCGCAGTATTGTGTCTGATTTGCATATTTTACCTTTAATTAATATGTGACTTCCAACACAGTTTATTATCAATTATTACACCAAGGATTTTAATTTTGGATACCCTTTCAATCTCTACACCATTTATACTGAGTTTAAATACTGAGTTGTTGTGATGGTGTGAAATAACATTATCAATAAAGTTTAGCCACTGCTGTGTCACCCTGGTTTCAAGTGTGGGTGGTGTTTTGTGCTTGTATTGCTAAAATATAAAAGGAAGCACTACAGTGGGTCTCAAATATTTGTAATGTGTTCTATTACTGAATGAGTTTAAAGATGAAATACTATACACATAGAAACTAAATTCTAATGGTGACTGAACATCTCCCATTCCCCAAGGTGCAAGATACACTATTATGACTATAACTCATAAAGGATCACAGAAATGATCTGATAAAAATAAATAAACAAGCGGTTTATTTTATGGTGGCCATTATTGGATGTGCCATTCATTTTCAATTACTCTGTAATTAATATTCACACAAATAAATCTCAGTTCAGTCCCTTTCATATTAAGTGGAAATTGTGCTTCTTTAAATTTGGCACTTAGTCGGATCCGGGGAAAAAAATGCTTTTTTTGCGTGCATGGAAAGAAAATCCTACAGACACATATAGCGCGATTGTCTGCAAGTGTGAATGACCTCTTCCATGAGCAAATGTACGTTTTTTGGTCCATGGCTGTTTAAATTGAATTCTTTCCTCCCGAAAATATCATTTTTGAATATTAATTACAGCTAAATGGGAGCAGTTTCGATTCCGACATTTCACATCCTAATATACGTGTTCTATACACCATCGGCTTTTGCGTATCCGAATACCTGGCTTTAAAAAGCAAAAGATTTGACTATAAATATGATGTGTTTACCGAAAGTGCAACATGTAAAAAAATAAATAAAATAAACTTTTTAACCAGGATTACAACTAGCTTATTTCATCAGATATTATTTATTTATTTTCTACTCGTTTTAGTTCTGCATTTAATATGAACCCTGAGTTTGAAATAAACATTTGAATTGTCAACACAAAAAACAACATACAAGGACGGACATAGCATTAAGCTAGGTCATCGTTTAAACACGATTAAGTTTTCGTCTGTCCTAAGTGAACTTTCCACTGTTGGAAAAAATAACATAAAGCATGAATATCACATCACTCTCCATCCTGTATATCACAATATCACGGCTTCAACTGCTGAAGTTGGGTGCGTCGCGGCTGTACATTCAATTCAATTCGGGTGGCTGGGTCTAATTCCCGATGCGTCTCCGTGTAATTTCTGGTGCGTCTGTTTGTGCGCACCACTGCAAGCTCAGTCTGCTTCCCTCTGCATTCTCTCATCAGCCGAAACGCACAGGAAACTCTGCTGGACTGCGGTGTTAGATTTCTGCTGATTTCTGTTAAGCCATTCTATCGTTGTGGTTTATAATATCACTTGTTCGCGGGCTCACTGACGAAAAATTGCAAATGGTGACCAGCAAGCGATTCTGGAAAGTCAGCGTAACGCCCACTCTCATGACGCTACGCCCAGACCAATGAATGGCCAGCAGTGGCGTGACAAAACGGTGCCGGTACCCTTCGGACCTGCTTTTAACGGTGCCGAAAATAGTGTCGATAAAACTGGAACTGTTCCGAAAAAGCGAACTGTGAGGCCATTGGGTTCCAAAAGGAAAAGCGGACAATGGAGCCGGAACCGTTCTAAAGGAGGCCTTTGAGTTCCAAATGGAAAAGTGCCTATAGTCTCTCCACCGAGTCCTGGGTCTGCCCCAGGGTCTCCTCCCAGTGGGACGTGCCCAAAACTGATCCCAAGCTTTGCTTTTATTTTAGTTAATTAAATATTTTGTAGTTTTGGCTTATCAAACAAAATTAATGCATAAACTGAGGAGCAGACAAATTTTTTTTGGTCAAATTAACATTGTTTTTAATCTGAAATATTCTTGAATTTTTGTTTAATCAGTGGAGGATCTATATTTTCAATCCAACCATAGTTGGAGGAACCTCACATTTAGCAAGACAGAATATTTTGGTTTTATAAAACCATTCTCTCACTTTGTGACAGGAACGTCACTTTACATCACCAGGATGAAAATATCCACAATGAATGAATGAAAAATGAATGAAATGGGAAAAACTGGGTTTCATTTTCAGCTGACGCACAGTTGAGTAAATTTATTAGTCATTATGTGAAGATCACTGTGAAAATTAGCTTTAAAACTGCTTTAAGTCTCGCTAAATACAATAAGAGAAGGAAGCATCAATTTGTGGGTGTTATGATTTCCCCATGCACTTCTATGCAGCACACGGAGGAAGGAATTAAACCCACTTGCTGGAGTATGTTGTGCGTATTTATTGATAAACAGTTCAAACAACAGATAGCTGCTCAGACTAACTGACTCGTGCCTGGGCTTCTCGACAGAAACCCCCCAGTCAGACACTAAGGAAGAAGAGTCTGTAAGAAAATCTGCCTCCTCACCCTTGGCGGATGTAAAAGCTGAGGGTGAGGTGGCTGCAGGAGGGAAGAACGGCCTAGCTGTGATCCTCTCCTCCTTCGCCCGGCGCTCCTCCTCCATGAGATGGTCTATATGGGCCAGAAGGGCTCGCGCCTCTGTTCCTCCCTCTCACGGCGCACCTCCTGTATTTGGCGGTCGATCTGTGCCAATAATGCTGGTCTCTCCTCCTCCGTCATCACATACGTGGGTTGAGCGGGCTCAGGCTCAGGAGATGAAGCAGGAGCGGAAGCGCCGCGGGAAGAGGGTGGCTTCCTCTGTTGCGACCGCCTCTTCCGAGGTTGTGATGGTTCCGGCGTCAGGGAGTCCCTCTTCAGCTCGGCATATGGCTGGGAGAAGATGGCGGAAAGGATATTGTCCACCCTCGGGATTACCCGGAGGCCGAGATGTTGCCACATTATTTCCTCAGCGGTAATCCGAGCCAGACGAACATCGTCTGGAGACTGCGGCCACTGGGCAGAAAAGAGAGCATCTTCCAAGAGGGCCTGGGCTCTCAGCTCCTCGTCTGTCCAGACCACCATAGCGTAACTCGGATGGAATGCAAAAAGGTGAAAAAAGTAAGGGGGAAAAGAAAAAACACACAACTACTCCACTGGGTTTTGGGTTGGTCGGAGCATTCTGCTATGATTTCCCCGTGCGCTTTTACGCAGCACACGGAGGAAGGAATTAAACCCACTCGCTGGAGTATGCTGTGCATATTTATTGATAAACAGTTCAAACAACAGATAGCTGCTCAGGATAAACATGGGTGTCCTCCAGGACGCTCTAAGGTACGGGTGAGTACAGCTGGGAGAAATGTTCCAAAGCATAACAGATGGGACTTTGAGCTTTATTACACACAGAGTTATATACATATGGGTGTTTTTATTTATTAGGGGTCCAATGTGTGACATTGGTGGCAAAATTTAAAATTGATCAAATCTGCACATGAAATTGACTAATCACTATCCAATTGTGTCAGGTTTATGAAACTATTAACTATTTTCGTAACGGCATTTGCGTTCAGGAACTCTTGAGGATGAGCGCTCACTTCAACTACTTGTAAATGGAGACGTAAACGGGACACTCGGGCTTTTGTTTCCCCGTGTGCCAATGCACTTTGCAATGGCACACGTTTTACACGAAACAACTTCAACACTTCCAGTATTTTTCACGCATCAAAACTCATCAACAGCTACATTTTCATGACATATTAAGATGTGATAACGTGTATACATACCTTCAAATTCTCCCTGTTTGTTGGATAAGACGTAAAATCACAAAAGGCGTAAATGCGGGACACGGAAGTTTGGACCTTCGATAACTTCAATATAAAGTGACCACGGCTAATCCTCTCCACATGGGTTGAGCACATCTGGGGTAGAGAAAATAAAAGTGCTTTCCCAGGGCGCTCACCTCGCCAGACGGGGCTGCGCGCGGCCGACCAAGACCGAAGACGTAAATTTTTTTAAAGGACACCATATTCGATGTGTCATAAATGTTTGAGATTTTATTGAAATATTCTACATCTGAGCTTCACAAAGACTGATCTCCTTTTTACGTGTATGGCTTGGGATTTGAAAGGTGCAAAGTGAAAAGCTTCAGCACTTCCTTTTTTCTGGTTACTTTACCAAATAACTTGCATGTTGCTGCGTAAATTCGGGGACACGGAAATTTACATCGTACGAGCAAATTTGCAGGGGTCGCCGTACAAAAACCATAGATCCGATCACATTGGGGAATGTTTTATTTTGAATTTGCATTACAACTCTGTTATCTCTTGCATAAATGAGTAGAAAGAGTTACTCAGAGATCACGTTACAGTACTTTGAAATTGATGCAATTTTCATGTCACACAAAAACTGGGAAAAATGAGGGGACACGACCAATAGTTTCAATTCTAACGGCAAAATCAATGATTTTTTTTTTTAAATTGCAATGCAAGTCTGAAACTCTTTTATGTTCCCTTGCATATTATAAAAACGAAACCGACATCTGCAAATTACAGAAAAAGAGAGAGCGCTTGAAAGTCGGATACCCCTGATATGATGCACTAAAAAAAAAACCCACCCATATACAGGCTTACGGCACACGCCCACTGACCAGGTGTCTCCCACGACGAAAGAGACAGAGCCTCTTCCGCCCACTCCTTTATACCATGGGCAGCGTCACTCCTGGAAACCAGCAGTAGCCACCCCAGTCTAGCCCATGACCAACCCGGCCGCCATCTTACTATTACAGCCTATTTACATACACAACACACATGCTCATGGTTTAATCAGTTTTCTAAAGCTTAGACAATTGCACATTGAAAATAAGAAGCTCTAACTTTACTCACTAAAACTTGCTAAACTTATCGGTGCGGCGTTTCGAAGGGGCCCCATTTCAGTCACTCATCACCAGGACGGAGTGCAGCAGAGGCCTGCTGACAGGCGGCCAAGCTGGGGGACAGAGTGGAGGAGGTGGGTGGATGTGTCGCTGTAGTGCTGCTGTGATATGACAACTCTGCTTTACAGAGTCTGCATTTAACTTGTTTCATTTGTTTATTTTTGGTAAAATGCTCCCATACTGTGGAAAGGTTTGGCCTCTTCTTCTCCGTGATTTTCTCTGTGTTGCCATGATGCGCTCCTCTCCTTCGCTGAAACAGTTACAGTTGACTGAACATTTCAACTTTAAAATTAAACGATGCGTCAACAATAAAAATCTGCGTCGATTAATTTTTATGATTGATGCTGTCGATGACGTCAACTAATCGTTGCAGCCCTAGTTTATGGTTTGCAACAACAGGGTGGCCTGGGATGGAGTCAAATTTCTGGCCTGAATTTTTGTCTCAGTCCACCCCTGAATGCAAGTGTGCACACACAAGCACTCCATGTATCCATTCACTGAAGAAATGAGTTGATGCATAATCAGTATGCTTGTCCTGTATCAAATAAAACTAGTGCATGCCCATAGAAAGCAAGTATTCTTGTCTGAAAACAGGTATCCCAGTTAGGCTTTACAGGCCCAAATGTAGGCTGTGTCTGAAAGTGGAATACAAAGAGGTGTAGCCTATATGTATGCAATCACACATGCTAGACTTTGACAAATGTAAAAGGGAGTAAATGGCACTAAGATTTATTTGATTGTGTGAATATTAATTACAGAATTATTGAAAATGAATGGGACATCCAATATTAGCGACTGTTTAAGAATCCTTGTTCGTTTGTCAGACTTATTTGTGCGATCTTTTATGAGTTCTATTCATAAGTGTTGTATCTTGCACTTTGGGGAATGGTAGTTGTTCAGTCATCATTATAATTGTTTTAGTTTATATGTGTAGTTTATAGTCTATCATCAATAAACTCAGGCAGTATTATAACAGGACACGTTTCCAAATATTTGAGACCCATTGTAGTGCATCATTTTATATTTTAGCAATGTTATAAGTACAAAACACTGAACATTACTGCACTCAGCAGAATGATCCTTTTGGCTGCAACTGCTGCATCAGTATTGCCCATTTGTCAGTAAATAAAGTTATTTATTTTGTTATTTGGGTGGTGTTTGTCATGTCATTGTTTAGTCAAAGCGTGCGCATATGTGTGCATATGATATGCAATTGATCTGGCCATTCCGCTCCACAATCGTGGTTTAATTTTTAGATAGCCGTGTATCGGGAGGAGTACCATGCTGAACCTGTGGTGCCACAAAGGACAGCGGTGGCACACAGGTGAAGCAGCAGCTGAGACTCCGTCCCACTAATCGGGCAGGCTGGGCTTGGCTCCCTGGGAAGGACTGCGATAAGCCAGTCCGGCGGCTGCCCCCCCTTCCCCCACCACGCACGCATCTGTGCACCTCATGTTCTCCACGTATCGATGACCAAAACGCAAAATGTCCGATCTGAAAAATGCACTTTTTTGAGAAAATTTAAAAAAAAAAACAGCTTGTTTTCTTGCAGAATGCAATGCTATTTTTTTTTTCATCAGAATGATTTTCTGTCACAGGACTGTCTTGCAGACAGATATGAGCAGCCTTCCTTGTTCTCATCATCCAAAGTGACATCCACAAATCAGAAAATCCTGCAGATATAAATCCATGCGTAATGAAGGCAAGTAATCACAACTTAAAGAAAAAAATCAAAGAAACTCAGCAACACCGAAAAGCTCCCATTAAAAAACAAACAAAAAAAACCCCACTGCTCCAGATTAGCAAGAGAAATTTGGAATAGCAGAGATGATGTGGGGAAATTATTTGATTTTGCCCATTGCATTTTTACACATTATTGAGGGATGACAGAGAGCCGAGGCTGAGGTGCTGCCAAAGCACATGGTGTGCAAGACAGCTGCTCTGGAGAGGGGACGTCTTTCTGCACTTCTAAGTATTTTTTAAATCACAACTTACCTTGGTGAAAATCCTGTGAGTACACAACCATGTGTGCAGGAATATTGTCGGAGCTGATGTCTTTCCTTCTGACTGCTGCAATCCATTCTGTCCCACGCCTCTGTGTTAGCTCAGACTCTATTCTCTCCACTTTTCTTCCAAGTCAGGAAATTTTAAAAAAGCGTACGCCATTATCAATCTTTTTCCACACCAATCATGAGAGCAGTTGTTGCATTTGATAACGCAGGAAAACTAACCCATTCTAACGTTATGTGGTTCTCTGAGGAATAATAGTGTAAATGAAAGGGCCACATTGGAAATACGTGTTTTCACTTTCATGTGTCATCCTGGATTTTGTATGGTTTTATATGTACTAGTGCATACCTGTGCATGCCCGTAGAAACCAAGTCTAAGCAAGTATTTCTGCGTGCCCATAGAAAGCAGGTGTAAGCAAGCACGCCAGCACTCGTTCAGTGATGCCTGCCTTTGATCTTTGATGATGTCATTGCGAGTCCTGTGATCGTTGATGATGTCCTAGCGAATCCTATGATTGTGAGTGATGGCTGGCTGTGATCTTTGATGATGTCATTGCGAGTCCTATGATCGTGAGTGATGCCTGCCTTTGATCTTTGATGATGTCATAGTGAGTTGTATGATCTTTTAGCGAGTCCTATGATCGTGACATTGTGACAGATTTCTGACATCATAGGGGCTCCGAGATGTTTTAGCGAGTCCTACGGTCTATATGACATCATATCGACATCATGGAGAGATCATAGGAACATCAGCCTTATGGTTTATCTAACGTCATATAGACATCAGACATCATAGGAACATCATAGGCGGCCTATGATCGTGGCACACTGACAGACAAGAGATTTCTTGAATTTATAGTGATGATATTTACATTTCCTGTGTTTGAATAACACATTCAGTGTCATTTTAAGGCTGCATGTTCACAGGGAAAGTAAAAATACTCTTAACCTGTTTTCCTGAGCGCTTTTCATGCACTTATTAAAAAAAACGCACTCTGGCCGGTATCCTGGCATCCACTTAACCTGCCACTCAAAGTGTGCCGGGATTTCACAGATTGTGCTCTGAAATGCTCTACTCACTGGAATAAATCACATCAAACTGGTAAGAAAATACACATCCCTCCAAGCTTTGGCTGTTAAATATTGATCATGGTGTACTTTTTGGGTGATTCTGATCAGCTAGTGAGAGAGGTGTGCAGCTAATGAGCACTGCAGCGCTCTGAAAGTTGGACTGTTTTCAGCTTTCAGTGCCATGAGCGCAGCGACAAAATATGCTGACTGCTGAGAGCGTTTTTGTGCCGAGGGCACTGAGCACATTAAACACTGGACTACATAGAGAATGGACAGAAAATAGTCGCCCACAGGAGAAAAAAACACATTTGGTGGACATGCAGCCTAACCGCATTTGTTGCTTATTACTAAGCACCGACAGGCAGAACACTTTTCCCACAATTCCTTGCGGTTTTTCCGTCAGGTGATGTCACGTGCCCATTTTTTTTTCCACAATATTTTTATTGAACCTTTTTACAAACAAAACACAAACAATCAAACACTAACACTAAAATAATTAAAAAAAAATACTAAAAACACCAACAACCACTAACAAAGGCAAGTCTTCAACAATGCTCCTCTATTTAGTCTAGGCAATCCATTACGTAAGTATACATACTATACATTCACCAATTTGGAATTTACAAGGTCCACACACATCATTCACCTTCTTCTTCTTCAAAAGTTATGTTTAAATTCTTTACATAATCAATGAACGGTCTCCATATATTCTCAAACACAATTTCTTTTGATTTCAGTATATATGTTATTCTTTCTAGTGGAAGGTTTGTTAACATCTGTCTTAACCACTGAGTCACATCTGGTCTATGAGTCTTTTTCCACAATAGTGCAACACGTGCCCATTCTTAATACTGTCGTGATTGTGGAGAGAGACAGCGAGAAGTGTGTGTGTGTGTGTTGGAGAGAGGGGGAGGGAGGCAGAGAGGGAGGGAGGGAGGGAGACAGTGGTCAAGATGAAATACGTTGCAGGATGTGGTGTATGTTAGTGGCTAATGCTTTAGTTTTTAGGGGTTTCCATGGTTTTTTCCATATAAAATTTAAATAATTTTACATTCTACTTTGTCATACAAGTAACAAATACAAAGAAAGAATATGCCTGTCTAATACTCAGCGAAAAAACAAAATTGAGACAAAATCAGGACATGTTAACAACAGAGTACAGACTTCTGAACTCAGCACAGATACAATCTATAAAGGTGTTACAGTGGCAGAGCTGCTGTGGGTGACACTTGTGGTTTATGAGTCTGCAGTCCTCTCCCCTAATGAAGATTCTCTGATATGTCTGACCCTGTACTTGACCTTCTTCATCAGTTTATCATGGTGTAATGGTTTAGGAATGCAATAACTAACAAAGTGTAGTATGTACGTAGTGTGTCCTGTTAAGTTTGCCAGGTGCCCTGTGAAGTTATGCATCCCTCTTCTTTGTTAATGTATGTTGTTGTCCTTCATTCCAGTAACACAATGGATTGACTCCTACGGTGCTGGAAAGGAGACATCAAGGTCTTTTGGAAGGAATGAAGAAACAGGAAGTCAAAAGTCTTCAACAGAGCTGAGATGGCTGTAATGAGAGGTAACCATACTGATGAATAATGAGTCAGTGAGTGGGTACAAGACATAAAATACAGGTGTATCTCAATGAATTAGAATGCCAATGAAAAACTGATTTATTTCAGTAATTCAATTCAAAAAGTGAAACTCACATACTGTAGATTCATTACACACAGGGTGATATATTTCAAGTGTTTATTTCTTTTAATTTTGATGGTTACGGCTTATAGCTCATGAAATTCAGTTTCTCAAAAAATTAGAATATTGCATAAAATTAAGGGAAAAAATAGATTTTTAAAAGAAATGTTGGCCAACTGAAAAGTAAGTTTATGTACACATTCAGTACTTGGTCAGGGCTCCTGTTGCATGAACTACTGCATTAATATGGCATGGCATGGAGGTGATCAGCCTGTGGGCTGAGGTGTTATGGAGGCCCAGGTTGCTTTGATAGTGGCCTTCAGCTTGTCTGCATTGTTGGGTCTGGTGTCTGTCATCTTCCTCTTGACAATACTTCATAGATTGTCTGTAGGGTTTAGGTCAGGAGAGTTTGCTGGCCAATCCAGCACGGTGATACCATGGTCATTAAGCCAGGTTTTGGTACTTTTGGCAGTGTGGGCAGGAATTTCAGCAATTTCCTGGTAGACGACTGTGATGATTTTGGACTTGATTAAACACAGAGTTCCAACAGCAGCAGATGACATGGCTCCCCAAATCATCACTGACTGTGGAAACGTCACACTGGACCTCAAGCAACTTGAATTCTGTGCCTCTCCACTCTTCCTCCAGACTCTGGGATCTTGATTTCCAAATGAAATGCAAAATTTGCTTTCATCTGGTGATGTTGGTCCACAGTATGTTATCAAGTCCAAAGTCAGTGCAGCTGTCTATCAGGAAATTTTAGAGCACTTCATGCTTCCCTCTGCTGGCAAGTTTTATGGAGATGCTCAGGGCTTGACATTAACACCTGCCGGATTTCACTGGTGGCAAGTAAGACAGTCAACTCCCACTAGCCACTTTGGCGGGTTGTAGTTTTCTCAAGTGACACCGACTGTAAACAGTTAGCTTATAGCAGTGTGAGACTACAAAACTACAACTCCCATAAGCACTATCTACACACACTCAATGTATTGTCATTCGTCCACTGTCGCCGTGGATGTAGTGTGGCTCAACTGCACCGCGGTACACAGGAGTGCTCCAGGCTGGGTACAGGAGAAGCCACAGACGGTGTGCTCCACAGGTTGGTTCATTTTCTGGCCAGAAACGGCGATGAACTGACAATAGGTCAGCCAGCAGAACACACCTGTCCCCGCTCTCAGAGATCAGATCACCAGGGGAATCCCACATGATCCTCTGTTGTCCCAGCATGAGTAGTTAATAACCTGCACTCTCCCCCCACATTAGCTTCTACCTCTGTGGTTAAATATGATTATTTTTAGAGCATGAAGCTTCTGTTTACTGTCTGCAGTTGTGCAAATTTAAGTTTTCGTATGACAGAGAAAAAGTGACGAAACTTTGATATGTTGCTGTAAAGAGCAAATGAAGCTTCTTCTCAGGTGAACTTTTGTTTGTGTGTAATTATCTATGATACGCAACTTATTCATGGAAGTAAAACCTCTAATTATGTATTTTTAATGTGCTGGTCCAGAGGTGTCAAACATGTGGCCTGTGGGCCGGGGTCCAAGTTTTTCTTTGAATTTACAGCTTTCTTTCTAGTAAGTTTCTGACTTTTTCTATTCATTAGAATTGTTCATGTGAATTTGAGATATTGTTCTCCTTAAGCTGAGACTGTTTTCTCATCAGTTTTCTTCTTTTTTTTCCTGGTGAAAACAGTGTAGATTTAGATTAAATCCATCAGCAACTACTAATGACCTCGTGCTGCCCTGAACAGGTGTTCCAATTCATAGAGGTCATTTTCAACCTCTCAAGGGTCAAGGGGTAGGAGCAGGCAAAGGAGAAGGGGAAGGGATACAAATGAGAGTTGGGATGGACCCCAAATCTACCTGTACTTTACTCTCTTATTGCAAATATGTTTCTAGACTGTTTGAGTCTAGAAACTGTCTAGACTGACTGTTTCAGTCAGTTGGTTCAGCAGCATTTACTGCTGTTAAAGAATAATTCAGCAGTGTTTCTCTTGCTATTTTTATGTGTATACAGTATATAAGGGTCATTTACATTTAAAATGATTGTAAATTTAGTTCAAGTAAATTTTAGCATACAATACTCAAATTTGATCAAATTGAAGATAATTTTCCAATCACAAAATTGTGGCTAGTGAAAAGGCTGAGTGGTTAGTAACTTTGGAAAATCACTAGCCACGGTGGCCAGTGGGCAAAAAAGTTAAATGTCAAGCCCTGGAAATGCTGATTTCATTTTCCAGCAGCACTTGGCACCTGTCCACACTGCCAAAACTATCAAAACCTGGGTTAATGACCATGGTATCACTGTGCTTGATTGGCCAGCAAACTTAAACCCCATAGAGAATCAGTGGGGTATTGTCAAGAGGAAGATGAGAGACACCAGACCCAACAATGCAGACGAGCTGAAAACCACAATCAAAGCAACCTGGGCCTCCATAACACCTCAGTAGCGTCACAGGCTGATCACCTCCATGTTATGCTGCATTGATGCAGTAATTCATGCAAAAGGAGCCCTGACTGTCATGGTCTGGTCTGGTCTGCTCTCCAGCTGTGCACACACCTGCTCTCCATCAAGCCCTGGACTATTTATGCCGCTCTGCCCAGGCTTCAGTGCGGAGATGTCTCACTGTGCTCCAGACGAGTTTCATCTGCCATCCTCGACGTTCTACCACAGCCTATCGTTGTCCTTGACCCAAACCTGCTTCCACCACTGTCTGAGAACCTCACCAGCTGCTCACGTAAGCCCATTCAATTCCCTTACCTTGTCTGCTAGTCTCCTGTGCACAGGCGGAGCTCCGTGGTGGCGGATTCTCCTCTGCTCTGTGGCGGCGGACTCCTATTTCATCTCTCCTACACGACACCTCCACTCCCAAGCCACACACAGCAGGAGCTGCAACCTCACCAGAAGACACTGTCCTCCTGGCCGTAGCCGCCGTGCTGAACCTGGACCAACTACCAACTCTGCTCACAGTAAGCCTCAGCATAAACTGTCCACCTCCAGCTGTAGCTGTCACTAACTGTCCTGCTCTGTGTGTTCCTAGGGTTGTCAGACTGTACGGTGTCCCGCTCTGTTCCCTGCAGTCCCTGCCTACACTTACACGCACGCACACACACGCTTATGTAACGGATGCCAACTAGCACTGTTCGGCGTAGAACGTTAGTAAAACCTCCCTCCCGAAAAAGCCTCATACAGTATCGGTAGCGCTGAGCTATCGGTCGGACCTTTAGCTCAGCGCGATCGTGCTGTGTCTCCCATGCTCGAACTGTGTAGTTGACTGGTAGGTCGCGGGTTTGTGTCCCGAGTGGGGCGAACTGCGCAGGATGATCTCAGTTACACTTACACGCTGAATAAACCTAATTGAATCTATTCTGGAGTCCGTGTCTCGTCACTGGGTCATAAACCATGTCACTGATCAAGTATTGAGTGTGTACATGGACATGCAGTACTTTTCAGTTGGCCAACATTTCTATGAAAAATCCATTTTTTAAATTTAATTTTATGTAATATTCTAATTCTTTGAGAAACTGAATTTTGGGTTTTCATGAGCTATAAGCCATAACCATCAAAATAAAAAGAAATGAATACTTGAAATATATCACTGTGTGTGTAATGAATGCACACATGCTCATAATGAGTTTCACTTTTTGAAGTGAATTACTGAAATAAATCAACTTTTCAATGACATTCTAATTTATTGAGATGCACCTGTATATAGAATGTTTGTTTTGGCATTTATTTCAC
This sequence comes from Pholidichthys leucotaenia, assembly GCA_020510985.1. Classification (NCBI taxonomy): domain Eukaryota; kingdom Metazoa; phylum Chordata; class Actinopteri; order Cichliformes; family Pholidichthyidae; genus Pholidichthys; species Pholidichthys leucotaenia. Next base: position 121,428,274 of record CM035836.1, on the reverse strand, counting down.
ACAGTTTCTATTCACGTCTGTGTTGTCATACATAACTAGAGGTCACTCAGAGAGTGCATACCTCTGCTGAGACCCTCTCTCACAATGTTAACGAAAGTGAAAACATGATCCAGAATCTTCATCTTGACCTGAATCACCTCCAAAATCTAATGGGTTCATCCACAGCCCAAGGACCATCTCTGGTGAAAATTTGATCAGAAATCCCTCCAGTAGTTTTTGTGTGATCCTGCTAAAAAAAAAAAAAAAAAAAAAAAAAAAAACATCATGAAAACATTACCTCCTTGTTGGAGTTAAAAAGGAATTTTTGTATTCATTTGTTTATGTATTCCATGTAAACAGAATAAAAACCAATATTTTTTTTAACATAGCTACAATTATAGCACTGGGTCAGCTGATATAATATAATGGTGACAGATTTATCTTTAGTATATATTGTTTTGGGTTTTTTTTTTACTTTATCTCAGGCTGTTTGCACCATCAAAATAATCGTTTATTTCACTGGGCTTTGTTGCAGTCTCTGACAGGTTCAGCAGTGTTTCCTCTGGCTTAAAGACCTTGGCGCAGTGGCAACATATTTTCCCGGGGGGGATAAACATACTGGAATATGTTAATTTTATACTATTTATTTCTTTTCAAAATTTTACACAGTAACGTTCCAAATGGAACTTACCATTTGAAGTATAGTACAACCGAGGCTTGAATATTGGGCCAGTTGGGGTCCCACCCAGACATCCTGTGTTTAGACTTTTTAGTGGTGTTATGCACTTATGACTTATTATTTTATGTCTAATTTTTGTCTGTTTTTTAAAATAAAACTAGGTTTGTTTGTTTTTTTAGATAAATTTGAAACACTGTGGTAAATTTTTTAACTTTTTCCTTTTAACAATTTACATTTTTGACCCTAATTTTGCAGTCAGAACTGAACAATAATTTAACTCTGATTACAAACAAAAAATATTAATAAAATTGCATTTAAGTAAATAAATTAACTTAAATGACCAAGGATGCCGTTATTTCTGTTATAATATTTCTTTATATTTATAGTTTGTTTTGTTTGTTTTTTAGAAATCTCCTCACCGCCCAGACAGCAGGAAAAACCTCCCTTATTTTGAAATCCAATGTTGGCACGTTTAGTTTGTCTGAAGGCTGCTGACAGATTAAAGTCATTGATTTTGTGAATTTCGGTCATCTTAACCTGCCAGGTACATAATAGGGAACTGTGGCGGACTATGTGAAGACATAATTCACCACAATATGTGTTCATGTACAGAATGATCTGTTTAGGCAGTTATAGTTGTGCTGTCAGGCTTTCTCATCAGGCATCTCTCTAGGCAGCCGCTGAAGGACCTCAGTTTAGAGCTAGTGTTTTTAGCTGTTGCTTTTCGTCACTGCCGCTGGAGAATCAAAACGGCACACCTGCTCGTGCGAGAAAAGAGAGAAATTGCCAGTCTCTTCATTCCTGCAAATCCTACAGAACATAACTTAATATTGTAGTGGCTGGTGAAATATATCCTCAGCAATTCATCAGTCCCCCTGCCTTTCCCCTCATATGAAGCCGGCTGCATATGAATTCTAACCACATCTCTTAGCTAAGCGACTCTTCCATTATGGCTCCCGTTTCCAGCGGGTTAAAACCATGGTAAATGCGTCCAGTGCTTAGATACCTCTTGTGATTTTTTTCTGCGTTTAAAGTACTTTAACAAACTCATGTTTCTGTCTGACAGTCACACTTAACGAGACACTGTCTGCTGACTGACTGGAAAACTTGCGTGAGCGGGGCGCTTCTAAACTCCGCGTGGATGACGGCCACACGCATTGTTTGTGTGCGCGCTTGCGGAGTCATTGCTTCATATATTTTTCTTAATAAATTCATATCTCCTTGGCATGGCGGTAAAGTTTCTGGCGAGGCGGCCCGCCACCGAGAAATGTTACCAGAGAAAATCCTGGGTTCAGTCCATGTAAAACAAGCCATTTTAAGCTCCTAGTTTTCAAGGCCACCTTCGTATTAAAGCCATGTTTTTCTAATTGGCTGCAAATAAAGGGAAGAAAAAACACTATGTGGGTATAGAGAAGTGAAAACTGAATCTTTAGAGCAGACAGAAGAACAAGACTTTGGCCTAGGGCTGTCGCAGTAGAAGAATTTCCCCTGCGGTGATGGTGGACAGCTCAACACCGAGGTATGCAGTGTTATTGCAGATGTTTTTAGGACTCTTTGGTCTTGTAATTTAAACAAGGTTCATAACTTAGGGCGCATTCACACGTCCACTATTTGGTCTGGACTAAAGGACCAAAGTGTGTATTCCGTGGTTAGCTCAGTTCGTTTGGCACCGTTTGAATGTGCCTGGAACTCTGGTGCACCACCAAACAGGCGAAGTCTGGTCCCCCTGAAAACGGGGGGTCTCAGTTTGCTTGCAAACGCAGTCTGGTGTGCTTCGCTTGCCGTGTGAATGCAAACGGAGTATCCAGTGTACCAAAGGGCGGACGTGCCCCTCTGCGATTGTGTAACCACAGCAACACACAGTGAGAAAAGAAAGTGGCGTTTAGTGTAAAGGTGTCTTTCCATCAAACGCGAATGGGCAAATTTTTCACGCAGCACGATTACATTATAACTCAATGTAAATACATGAAAAGACATGAATTCACCGTCTGGGTGAGCTGCAGACAGGCGAAGTTGCCACTCACCTGAAAAAGTTGAAAACTTGCTGTGTCTTTCAGCACATCTGTGGCAGGAATCCATGAGTAAATAAATCCAACATCCTGATTCAGCTGAAGAGCTCCCGGTCCTTCTGCCCCATTTTGGGTAGAAAATCACAATAAAGACAACCACGCAGATCCAAGAAATACTTTTACCGGAGAAAGCCGAGGTAAAAAGTAAAAAACAAAAAAAAAGTCTCTTGGACTTGGAGTGGTGAGGAGATGCAGACTCTGATAGATATTTTGTCTGAGAACCAGATTTCTCAGCTGCTTGTGGCTACACACAAGAATACCGATGTTTTTAAAACGTTTAGCGACATGATGGTGGCACGGGGGTTTATACAGACAGCGGAGCTTTTTATCTTTATTAGTTTGTGGCTGACAAACAACTCGGCTGAAGGGAACGATGTTATGCTGAGAATTGCTCGCTTGCCGAGAATTGCATCCCATCGTCAAATAAACATGATTTAAAGATAATTTACAAGAGATAATAACAAGTTTTACTTCTAAAAATGTATAATGGGTACTTCTAAAAATGCATAAATGGTTACAAGCCTGGCTGTAGTGTTATATTTTATAGTTTTGGTGGGTGGGATGCAATTCTTGGCAAGCGAGCAATTCTTGGCGTAACACCGGATTTCCCTTTTTGGTCCTGGCCCATCGATGAGCCGGATTTCTCTTCTTCGCCAAAATTTTTTCTTTCTGGTCAGTGGTGGTTTTGGCTACAGCACCACAAACGAGCAGCTGTTGTAACAGCGTGACATTTCCAAGCAGTTTGGTCCGCTTGAGTGAAGTGCTGTGTGAATGTAAACCAAATGAAGGTGTGAAAATTTTCTCCATTCCACTCAGAGTCGAACCGAGACCCCTGGACTATCCTGGTGTGAATGCAGCCTTATTTGGCAAAGTACTGAAGCTGTGAGAAACTTGCTGCAGCGCCGCTCTCAACTTTGTGTTTGTGTGTGACAAATGTGCGGAACTCCGGTCTTACTAGGCATGAACTGCTGATTCTGTTTAAAAAAGTCAAAATGATCGTTTTCATAAAGCAGTGGCTGGAACTTCAGTATTTCAGCTACGGCGTGTGTGGATTGGAGACTGCAGTGACATTCAGCTTATTTAAACAGGACAGTCTCCATACAGGACCCTGCGTGGCTCTTGTCCCCGTGATTTTTGTTTTTTTGCCACTGTCCAAAAAATCACGTTCAAACAAGCGGTGCACTAGCTGTTTTGCTGTTGGAACTAAATTGTCAGGATCATAAACACTCTGCTCAGAAGGAAATAACATGCATTGTGCCCTTTCAGTGCTCACTGTCACGGCTGTATTTAGCAAGGAGTCCAAACTGCCTGCTGGAGTCCATCTGGAGAGAGAGTGCCCCACATGGTGCTGATGCCATCAGCACCCGGTGCAAACATGCTATTGGCAATAAAAATACACTTACTTTATTTATTAATCAGTAGGGGCACATAAGTGAACAACGAGATTTAGACACACACACACAAAAAATGAACACAATAGTTGTTGTGGTTGCTCGTTTTCCTCCGCGGTAGGCTTGTCCATAGCGTGGTATTACATAATTGTGGTTATCGTGACAGCCCTTTGGCCTACTGAGAATTTTTTCCCTTCACTGGTTTTGCATTGAATTTGGGTATCTCATAAAAACAGAACTAAATCATTTTGTTCAGGCCCACCTTGGTCTCACTCAGTCTCATTCAGTCACCTCTGGCTGTGACATCACAACTGGAGTTCATTGGGATGATGGCGTCCTCCCATCGATATCTACCCATTTTAAAATGATTGGAGTAGACGCATCTACTACTACTAGTTATGCTGCTAATCGGTTTAGTCAGCCAGGGGACCTCCAATAATACACTGGGCCTCACTCCTTTCTTCACTCTCAATGAAATATTTTTGTTTGCTGGTCATTAACATCTGTTTGTTCTCTCCCATAGTCCCCATCGTGCTGTTTGCTCTGTACATGTCTGTTCTTTTCATCTTCTCTGTCCCCTCACCCCCCAGCCAATCGCAGCAGATGACTGCCCCTCCCTGAGCCTGGTTCTGCTGGAGATTTCTTCCTGTTAAAAGGGAGTTTTTCCTCTCCACCGTCGCCAAGTGCTTGCTCACAGGGGATCGCCTGATTGCTGGGGTCTTTCTGCAACTGTTGGGGTCCCCCCTACAGTTCAAAGTGCTATGAGATGACTGTTATTGTGAAATGGCACTATATAAATGAAGTTGAATTGAATTGAATCTCCACAAGCTTCTGAAACCCCAGACTAGCAGCACATCTAGCCTAGCTTAGTGGAGAGACCACAGTTTTTATAGGTACTCTATATATTCTACTCACCCCACTAGACATCTGTGTCCCCAAGTGGTTCATTAATCCACACTTGATTATATAGCTCTTTTCCAGGCATATTTCTGGCTCAGTTTTTTTTTTTTTTTTTTTAATATTTTGGCTTGTATGGCCCTGTAATCATACCACTAGCTGAGTTAGCCTGGCTTAGCTGCCACTTAAGGCACCCCTCTGCTTAACCCACCCACCCCATCCAACAAATTGGTAGATGATCCCATCTGGATCATCTACAATCTCTTGACCATATATTTTTCCTAGACATTATAATAGCTTATTTTACAGTCGTTGTAGCTAGCAGAGTCTCATGTAGGCTCATTTCTGTGTTTATAATTCCGCAGGGATCCGACCTGTACTGTCAGTGCCTCAAGCCACACACCCCTTTCCACGATGATGCTTTATTTGACTGTTGGTCACTCATATTCAGTTTTTATTTAGGCTGTCTCAGGCTGTTAGATGACTATATGGTCATTGGCAATAAGGAGACATGCACTCAAACAGGTCACTGTGAAAAATGATGATTAATCTGGGTGGAAAATGGTGCTGTAGTGTTTAATCCATTTTGACCAAAGTATGTCAAACATTTCATTAAGACCTGTGGACTCCTGTGTTAGCATGTGGATGAAGGACATCATGTATGTCCTCATTATGTTTGACAGTAGAACATACAGATACATCTCAAAAAATTAGAATATCATGAAAAACTTCAATATTTTTGGTCACTCATTTCAGAAAGTGAAACCCATATATAGAGTCATTACACAGAGAGTGATATATTTCAAGTGTTTATTTATTTTAATTTTGATGATTATGGCTTACAGCCCATGAAAACCCCAAATTCAGTTTCTCAAAAAATTAGAATATTACATAAAATTAATTTAAAAAAATAGTTTTTTAATAGAAATGTTAGCCGACTTAATGTATCAATGTACTGTAAGATGTTTTTTTTTCTTTCCCCTTTATATTATTCTGTTCCTGTCTTTTAATTTTTACTTTTAATCTATCCAAAATAAAGATTCATTCATTCATTTGAGGAGCCATGTTATCTGCTGGTGTTGGTCCACGGTGTTTTATCAAGTCCAAAGTCAGCACAGCCATCTACCAGAAAATTTTAGAGCACTTTATGCTTCCCTTTGCTGACAAGCTTTATGGAGATGCTGGTTTCATTTTCCTGGAGGACATGGTGCCTGTCCACACTGCCAAAAGTACCAAAACCTGGTTTAATGACCATTGCATCACTGTGCTTTATTGGCAAGCAAACTAGCCTGACTTCAACTATGTAGAGAATTTATGCTGTATTGTCAAGAGGAAGATGAGAGACACCAGACCCAACAATGAAGATGAGCTGAGGGCCGCTATCAAAGCAATGTGGGCCTTTTTTAACACCTCAGCAGTGCCACAGGCTGATCACCTCCATGCCATGCCACATTGATACGGTAATTGATCCAAAAGGAGCCCCGACCAAGTATTGAGTGTGTACATGGACATACTTTTCAGTCGGCCAACATTTCTATTAAAAATCCATTTTTTAAAATTTAATTTTATGTAATATTCTAATTTTTTGAGAAACTGAATTTGGGTTTTCTTGAGCTGTAAGTCATAATCATCAAAATTAAAAGAAATAAACACTTGAAATATATCACTGTGTGTAATTAATCTATATAATATAGGAGTTTCATTTTCTGAATTGAATTACTGAATTGAATTAATTTTTCGATGACATTCTAATTTACTGAGATGCATCTGCATGTGTGCGAGGGTTAGTTTCGGTGTTGGCGCTGAGGGAGATGGGATCGCAGGCTGCGTCACTGCTTTATTAGCAGATGCAGAGCCGGTGTGTAACGTGCGCGCGTGCTGAGGGAAGAGCCGTTAACGGACGCCACAGAGGGACGGTGATGGAGGAGGGTTGGGCACTTGGGAGCCAGAGAAGAAGAAAAAAGGAGGAAGCCCTGATCATCTGGGCTCCGAGGATCATCGGAGCGTGTCCGTGGGTGAATGGATGAGCCAGAACCACGGAGGAAGTGCTGGGAAGGATCTCGGATTGTGGAGGAGAAACACTTCGGTGGAGATGCTTCGTGGGAGAGTGGAGGTGTGAAAGCACGCTCCACTCCTCCTTCAGTGAGGTCTCTACTCCTGATGACATTTTCTTCCCTCACCTCTTTCTCCTGTTAACCTGCTATGCAAGGATCCAGCCCAAGAACCGCGAGATGAACTTGTGATTGAACACAGCGAGGCTGGGAACAGCCCCTCCTGACGTCCCTCTTTGCTGCATGGTTATTTGATTTATGGTGATTATTGCTTCTGTGGATTAATGTCTCCGTGCTTGAGTTTGTGCTTTCGTTTGTCGTGATAATTAACATTATTTTGGGGGTTGTTGTTCAGCCTTTATCCAAGTCATATGAACAGTTAATGCATGCTGTCATAATTGGCTGACTGGAACTTTTTTTTTTTTTCTTGTTAGCAGAAGACCACAATGGGACTTGGACTGGGGGCTCCTGACTGGACACTTCACAATGAACTGCTCCCTGCTGGGTTAATGGTCCTGGAGGACCTTGATGGGACATTTTTATTCTTTTTAGGAATTTTTTAAATCTTGTTTTATTGTTTTTATTTCAAAACTTGTCTCTGTAAAGGATTGCAGTAAGCATCATCTTTGCCAAATCTCCACCGTGCGTCCTGTTTTGGGTCAGGAAGCTCCGCAGTAGAAAAGTTCCATTTTAATCCTATAACACCATCCCTGTGACACATTCATGAGAGATTCTTAGTGCTTCAGTACAGTAACAAGGAATGTCAATCACATATTTTTTATTTATTGCATATTCATTTATTTCTGTCTGTGCACATGCAATAAATAAATAGAATAGAATAAAAATAATGTGTGTTTTCCACAAAACAGGAAATTTAAAATTATAAGAGGGGTATAAAATTTTCATTTAATTCATCTCATAATTTTGCAATTACTTATACCATTATGTTTTGCCATTACATTTTTTTTCATTTTTTAAAATTAAATATTTAAATTTCAGTGAGGAAAAATGATTTTTAACACTGGACCTCATCTCGGGTTTTAATACAGTACATTCAAAATAAAGAATTTTTTCTTTCCCCCAAATGACTTTTTTTTTTTTTTAACTTTGAACATACTTTGTACTTTTCCTCCAAATGTAACGATGGTCATTATGGCCAAAAAGTTCAATTTTAGTTTCATCAGACCACATCTCTAAATATTAATATCTCTGTCCTTGTGTGCGTTTGTGAACTGTAGTCTGGCTTTTTTATGTTGCTTTTGGAGCAATGGCTTTTTCCTTACTGAGTGGCCTTTCAGCCCATGTTAATACACGACTCCTTCCACTGTGGATAATGACACTCTTTCACCAGCTTCAACCAGCATCTACACAAGGTCTTTTGCTTTTGTTCTGGGGTTGATGCACACATTTCACACCAAAACATGTTCATCTGTGGGACACAGAACCCGTCTTCTTCCTGAGCGGTGTGATGGCTGGACATTCCCATGGTGTTTATACTTGTGTACAGTTGTTCAAACAGGTGAATGCGGCACCTTCATGCATCTGGAAATTGTACCCAAGGATCAACCAGATTTGCGGAGGTCTACAATTCTCTTCTTGATATCTTGGCTGATTTCTTTTGATTTTCCCCATTATGTCACACAAGGAAGCAGTGTGTTTGAGGTGTGCCTCCATTTAACTAAATGTTGTCACAATTAACCCATCAGAAGCTTCCAAAGCCATGACATCATCATATGAGCTTTAACAATTGTTTAAAGGCATAGTAATCTTAGGGTATATAAACTCCTGAGTTTGAAGAAAGTTAAAAAAAATCTCAAATTTTTTTTCGCAAATAAAAATAATTTTGGTAAACCTAACTGACCTAAAACAGTAAAAGTTTAGTCTGATTTAATGTCAGACAGTGAGGAAAAAAGTTATGTTTTTACATAGTGTATGTACAGCGGGGAAAATAAGTATTGAGCATGTTGACATTTTTCCCATTAAACGTATTTCTGATGGCGCCATTGACCTGAGATTTTCACCAGATATCAGTGACAACCCAAATAATCCATACATACAAAGAAATCAAGGCAACTGTGTTCACAAAACAAGTTTTATTTAATAAAGGGAAATGACACAGGGAATAAGTATTGAACACGCTTGGTGAAATTTGTTTAATATTTAGTAGAAACACCTTTGTTGGTAATAAAAGCTTCCAAATTCCTCTTGTATGGAGAAACTAGGCACAGGCATTGCTCAGGAGTGATTTTAGCCCATTCTTCCACACAAACTGTCTTCAAATCTTGAAGGTTCTCTGGGTGTCTTCTATGAACTCTGTTCTTCAGTTCATTCCATAGATTTTCAATTGGATTGAGGTCAGGTGACTGACTGGGCCATTCCACCAGCTTTATTTTCCTTCTCTAGAGCCACTTGAGAGATTCCTTGGCTGTGTGTTTGGGATCATTGTCTTGCTGCTTTTTCCTTTCAATATGATACCATTAATTTATGGGACTTTTTCTTTGATACTGATAGATACTTTTTTCCCAAACTCCCATGATTGCAGTTTCATTAACAACTTTATTGCAAGGTAAATATGAAATATGAATAAAAATAATGAACATAAACACTTGAAAGAAGTGCTTATAAAATGGTAATAAAATAGAACAATGAGCAAATGCAGATTGTCATAATCGGCCCTTTCAGGGCAGAAATCAAGACACCACTCGCCAGCTATGAGTTTGCACATTTAATGATAAAGAACAGAAATAATAGCCACGAGGGGTAACTTACATAAGAGGTGAAAAAAGAAAACCCACAAAAAGGAAGTTACACTTAGACGAGGCTGAAAATCAACAGATGGGGGGATTCCTGTCTGTACAAGGTGAGGTTGCAGCGAGGAATGAACCCCGCTAGTGAGCTTAATAAGGACTTCAAAATTGTTTATGACAAAACATAAAAAAACAAAAAATGTCAGGCCTGTTCAATGTGTTTTTTCACTAAACCCTTCCAATGAAAATCACATATTCACAGCATGTGTAACCTATGATTCAGTGAAAAAAAACACATGCTCACAGTCAAAACTTCATCTATTGTTTCCTGTGTTTAAGTCCTGTTGTTTAAGTGTGATGGAGAACCACTTCCTGCTCAACCTCACCTGATGGAACCGAGCATCCTGTCCAGCTTCAGGTCTACCTGTCACAAGTTTTTGGAGGATCTGGGCTTCTCGAGGTTCCTGCTGCTTCTACTTTGTCTTTTGTTTTCATGTGTTACTGCATTTTATGTAATAATTCACCCCCTTTCCCTCTCTGTCTATAAACTTCAATGAAGTACAATACACTTATTCTGTACATAAACCTGGAAAACTGTATAATTGTGGAGTAATAGTTTCACACCAAGTTGTTTTGTTGTAATAACCAATGGCCCTGAGCTGAATTATTGAGCTAGTGTGCTGTATTTTCTCATTCTGGTTTATTGTCTGTAAATTAGGTGGTCTGTTCTGCCTGTTATATACAGGAAGTTAAAAAAAACAACTAAAAACTGTATTTAAATATGTTCATTTATTTGACAACAAATGTGGGAAAAGCAAAGACAAGACAAATGAATTGGGCACATTTGTATCCACATAGTTTGGTCATGAATTGATGAGCTCCACAATCACCTTATCTGCATGCAAAACAATACATTTACATTGTAGCAACAGCTAACAGTTTGTTTCCATAATTTCTAGTTACTTTAAGCAGAAAAAGGCACACACTTAGTCACCACCAAATCTGTCAGCTCTCATTCAGGAACAACAGTTGTGTTTGACGCAAAAAAGTTCATGATATCACAGTTATTTGAAGGCACTGTGGATTTTCTTAGTTTCTTTATTCAGCCTTTAACTTGTATTAAAGGCTGAATAAAGTTTTGTATCCTGGTGTGATTTTTTTTTTTTTTTATTTGCAAGCTGCGTGTCTTTTTTTTTGGGGGGGGGGCTTTTTTTTTTTTAAATGTGATTTGAAAACTGTTGCCATTTTCAAATGAGCTGGTGTTTTTGAGTTTCATCAGTGGGTAAAACCATTTGACCTCCCCTGAGTGTTTTGGTTGTCGCCATCAGCTCCTCTTTTCTCTTCCATGGCAAGAAGATCTCCATTTTCAACGGTGACAGCAGCTGGGTCTTGGTGAGAAACTTCCTGAGGAACTTGGCATCTTCCATGCTTCAATTGCCAGACAATGAAAACCACTAGCAGAAAGAAAATGACCAAAAGCACAGTGGCAGTGATGGAGAAGATCTTCCATGACCAACAGGGGTGTTCTGGGGGCTACAGAGAGACAAGAAGAAACAGCTTAAAGCATGTCAGTTCATGGGTCATGTTCTGAAGTTTAAGCAGAAGTCCTGCATTTCTGTGGAAAGGATCACTGCAATACAATGATATTGTAACGTCGGGGCCATGTTAAGGGGGCAGGGATTTCCCAGCATGCTTTGCCAGTTTGAAACGTTACTGTGTATGTGTTAAATGTGTTATTTCTGAGTTATACTGCTGTGTCATTATAACTGCATTGTAATGACCCAGCAGTGTTTAGCAGGATTAGGGCAAGATGTATCATGTGTGTGTAACCATGATTGAAACGGAGGTCTGGGAGAATGTCCTCCCCTCCTCTCTGTGCTCAGAAGTAGGTTGGGGGTCGGGGTGTGTAAAATAAATCAGGTTGATCACAACCATCTGCTCCATTTTCTTTGTGTGAACCCTGCAAACGTCACACTGGTGTCAGGAGTGGGATATGGAGCAAGATGACAGCCAGGACCCGGGTGGAGGTCCAGCGGACGGGGCGTAGAGCTGAGAGGCCGGCCCCCGGAGAGGTTCGCCGCGATGGACGGAGCAGCGGACCCGACGGGCTGAGGAGAGCAAACCAGCCCCGTTTCCCGCCCTTTTCAGGGCAGGAGGGGCTGGCGATTCCAGGGCGATCAGGAGCGGTGATCGACCGGGACGTGACCGTCCCATTCATCCGGCAGCGGGCCATGATTCCCCGCTACAACGGCGAGAACCTGTTTGATGACCACCTGTCCCAGGTTGAGCTGGCCGCCGCGCTGAAAGCGAGCGGGAGGAGGAGCCACGGCAGCGCGTGCACAAGGGAGACTACAGTGGCAGAAGCAGAGCGGGTGGAGCCGCTGATGAATCGTACCATTGAAGCGTCAACGCCGAGACCAAGAACTTTCCAGGCCACGGCTGACAGTGAGGGGGAGGAGGAGGAGTTACGGCAGACCACGGCGGCGCGTCCACGGAGGAGACGGCCGCGGCGCGAGGAAGGGTGCTTCCGCTACGGAGAGCCGGGGCACATCGCACGGTACTGTCCCGCGCCACCCCACGGGAAACTGGCCCCTCACCAACGTTAAATTAGAGCGAGGTGGCATGGACGGGAAAAAGCCGCCTCCTGCAGATGCCTCCCCCGGCGGTGACGTCACAGAGGCCTTTGGAGCGCAGCAGCAGTGGAGCGAGCAGGACAGATCCGGTCTTTTCCCGGGCTCGGCAGGGGCTGGACGCATGGACGCGGGCCAGCGGCCGCCTGGGAGGTCCTGGCAGCGGTGGTCATGGGACTCCCGCTGCCAGAGGAGGAACTGTGCGTGTCCTACCGCCACCCGATGCTTTTCCTTTCGGTGACGTCACAGAAGCCCTCGGCGCAGGAGCGACGCAGCGGAGCGAGCAGGACAAAGATGCGGCCATTTTCCAGGCGCGGCAAGGGCTGGACGCATGGACGCGGGCCAGCGGCCGCCTGGGAGAACTGGCAGCGGTGGGAGTCAGCCGGAGCGGGCCTGGGACTCCCGCTGCCAGGGAAGGGACTGTGTGTGGCCCTACAGAGGCTGTCAGATGTGTCCATCCGCCCGCTGGTGGCCAAACCGGAACCCTACCCCAACCAGATACTCCGACCGAGACTCAGATGGCCCGTGCATGCTGCCCTGGCACCGGGCTGACTCGCATTGGATTTCTGAAAGTGGACTTTGAATTTTCTGGGGACAGAAACCAGTCCAGGGAGGGGCAGTGTAACGTCGGGGCCATGTTAAGGGGGCAGGGATTTCCCAGCATGCTTTGCCAGTTTGAAACGTTACTCCATCCATCCATCCATCTTCTACCGCTTTTCCGGAGGTCCGGGTCGCGGAGGCAGCAGTTCAAGCAGAGAAGCCCAGACTTCCCTCTCCCCAGCCACCTGCTCCAGCTCTTCAGAGGGGATACCAAGGCGTTCCCAGACTAGCTGGGAGACATAGTCTCTCCACCGAGTCCTGGGTCTGCCCCGGGGTCTCCTCCCAGTGGGACGTGCCTGAAACACCTCAAGTGGGAGGCGTCCAGGAGGCATCCTAATCAGATGCCCATACCACCTCAACTGACTCCTTTCAATGTGGAGGAGCAGCGGTTCTACTCTGAGCCTCTCCCGGATGACTGAGCTCCTCACCCTATCTCTGAGGGTGAGTCCAGCAATCCTACGGAGAAAGCTCATTTCAGCCGCTTGTATCCGCGATCTCGTTCTTTCGGTCATTACCCAAAGCTCGTGACCATAGGTGAGAGTAGGAACGTAGATTGACTGGTAAATCGACAGCTTTGCCTTAGAACTAAGCTCCCTCTTCACCACAACAGACCGGTACAACGTCCGCATCACTGCAGATGCTGCTCCAATCCGTCTGTCGATCTCTCGCTCCATTTTCCCCTCACTCGTGAACAAGACCCCAAGATACTTAAACTCCTCCACTTGGGGCAGGAGCCTGTCCCCAACCCGGAGAGGACAATCCACCTTTTTCCGGCTGAGGACCATGGACTCGGACTTGGAGGTGCTGATTCTCATCCCAGCCGCTTCACACTCAGCGGCAAACCGTCCCAGCAAGAGCTGTAGGTCATTGCTGGATGAAGCCAACAGGACAACATCATCTGCAAACAACAGAGATGAGATCCTGTGGTCACCAAGCATGACACCCTCCATTCCCTGGCTGCGCCTAGAAATCCTGTCCATAAAAATTATGAACAGGACCGGTGACAAAGGGCAGCCCTGGCGGAGTCCAACTCTCACTGGGAATGACTCCGACCGAGTGTTGGCAATGCGAACTAAACTCTCACAACGGTCGTACAGAGACCGAATAGCTCGTAACAACAAGCCCGATACCCCATACTCCCGAAGCACCCCCCACAAAAATCCACGAGGGACGCGGTCAAATGCCTTCTCCAAGTCCACAAAGCACATGTAAACTGGTTGGGCAAACTCCCACGAACCCTCAAGAATTCTCGAGAGGGTAAAGAGCTGGTCCGATGTGCCACGGCCAGGACGAAAACCACATTGCTCCTCCTGAATCCGAGGTTCGACCAACGGCCGGACTCTCCTCTCCAGTACCTTGGCATAGACCGTCACATTTAACACACACAGTAACGTTTCAAGTATCTATGCCAAGGTACTTGAAACGTTACTGTGTGTGTTAAATGTGTTATTTCTGAGTTATACTGCTGTGTCATTATAACTGCATTGTAATGACCCAGCAGTGTTTAGCAGGATTAGGGCAAGATGTATCATGTGTGTGTAACCATGATTGAAACGGAGGTCTGGGAGAATGACCTCCGCTCCTCGTCGGGGCCATGTTAAGGGGGCAGGGATTTCCCAGCATGCTTTGCCAGTTTGAAACATTACTGTGTGTGTGTTAAATGTGTTATTTCTGAGTTATACTGCTGTGTCATTATATCTGCATTGTAATAGGTTGGGGGTTGGGGTGTGTAAAATAAATCAGGTTGATCACAACCATCTGCTCTCATTTTCTTTGTGTGAACCCTGCAAACGTCACAATATGGAGCCTAATATAAACATGTAATAACATCTTAATGTGCACTTTCTCAGCTTTTTCCAGACGGTATTCATGATAAAGGGTTGAAATGGGGTAAAACAAGTTTATCTGTGCTTAAATCGACATGAATGAGAGTACAGTAGAGAAATGTCAACGGAACAATCAGAAAAAGTGGCATCAGCACAAGTTTCTGGGAGATTTGTTAATGATGCAATTGATAGTTCCGATCCTCAAAGCAGGGAAGTGTAATACATTTACACTGCAATCCTACACAAATCATTATGCGTGGAATGAATGCAAAGTGTAGCGCGCTGCCACCGTTGCTGAATAACTGCGTGGAGGACCAGGGCGAGACGAGCAGACAGCCCGAGTGGGCGTTGCGTTCACGATGTCACCACTCATCTGGCCACATGGTGCCATTTTACATTTTGGGCATCACAGTATATGGCGTAGCTGCGCGAGCGCACCTCGACAAGCACCTGCGGGGACTCCCGTCTCCTGTTCGCGGAGAACCACAGGTGTTCTGCTGAGAACTGCTCGCCTAACGAGAACTGCGTCCTGAGAGAGCGGTGCCGCACATTATGCCGAATAATCACACCACCTCATCAGGATCATTTTTTAAGCGTTAGCGCTTCTCCATTTTGCTCCAAAGCCGCTATATTTCGCAAAAGCCTTTTGGACACTGTTCATGAAAGTGACGTGAATTATGACACGCAGATTAATTGACATCTTAGTGCCGCTTAATCAACTGATACGGAGAAGGAAAAGA
This sequence comes from Pholidichthys leucotaenia, assembly GCA_020510985.1. Lineage (NCBI taxonomy): Eukaryota > Metazoa > Chordata > Actinopteri > Cichliformes > Pholidichthyidae > Pholidichthys > Pholidichthys leucotaenia. The sequence continues at coordinate 121,412,665 of CM035836.1, read as the reverse complement.
GTTGCACCAGCCCCGTTTTCACTTACCATCCCAGCTGGAGAAACTTCTCTCTTCACTTGGAGGCGATGAGCTGTGTAGTGCGGTGGGTTCAAAGCGTCCGTGTCCACGCGGCAGAAATAGATGCCTTGGTCTCCCGGCTGAGCTTCCTCTATGATCAAGGAGAGATTCCCCACACTTTTCCAGGCAGAAGGTACAGACACTCGACTTTCATTAAAACTTTCTCCATAAGAGACATTTCCTGAAGGACCATCCAGCCGAAGCACTTCTGTCTCGCCGTCATCCCTGGTCCAGAGCACGGATGACAGCCTTGTGGTCCCGAAATGACACTGAAGTCTGACACGCTCACCTTCAGCTGCATTCTCATTATAGGCTACCAGGATCTGCAGCTGCAGCAGTGGATTGATGTGGCCACCGCAACTAAACTCATACAGGCCAGCGTCGTTGGCATTTACGCTCTTCAAAGTGAGGTTCGGTGCGCTTTGGATGTCGATCCTACCTCGGTACTGCTGCGCGGGTTCCCAAACACCTTCCCGGGAACGAGCAACTAATGTACGGCTGCCGTCATCCGAATTGTGATGAATTGTGGCTTCTCCTTTCCTGCACTCCTCAGTCAGGGGAAACTTTACATCGCCTCCTAGAATGCTGGGTTTTCCTCCAACAACGGGAAAAACAAACAAGACAACAACGATGAAGCTTGGTTGGAGCCGCATCTTCGCTGTGATGAAGTGAGCGGTTTAACACGCCGCGGCTGCTGCTGCCTTATAAAAGCGGCGAGGGGGTGGTGGTGGCGTCTCCTGGCTGTGGTGAGCAGTCCTCCAACCGCCAATCAAATCTAAAAGAAGAAACAAAGTAGCTCACACTTGAGTTCCACAGACGCAGAGATCCCTCCCTCTGTCCCTGTCAAATAAACTAATCTACTACTACTACTTTGTGAGACCGGATTTGAGAAACTGCTCATATGAGTCATTTAATAAGAGATTCTGCTCTGACAACTAAGCTGAACTTTTACCTGTTAAGATTGTGCACGGCACAACAGAAAGTTAATGTTCCATGGACTTTTTTTCTGTGAAGAACCCAGAGAGGGTTATTTGGATATTATTTATTTCATTAATAGTGTTATTTATTTTCTGCCTTTTTTCCTGTGAAGATCCTGGAAAGGGTTGGTTATGTGTGGCTTTCTGGAAAACAATAAATGTTTACGTTTAGGCACCCCTGCCATCGTCACACTTTTTCTGTTACAAACTGACCCCGGCCCCCATCAGAGGAGGCAAAAGTTATGTGGCCCTCACAGGAAAAAGTTTGGGGACCCCTGACCTTGAGACTCAAATGTAGGTTGTGTTTTAAAGTGGAAAACAGAGAGGTGGAGTCTATATGTAGGCAATCACATGATAGACTTTGACGAATATAAAAGGGAGTAAATGGCACTAAAGATTTATTTGATTGTATGAATGTTAATTACAGAATACCTAAATATTGAAAATGAATGGGACATCCAATATTAGTTTCAGATCTTTGTCAGATCACTTATTTGTGTCATCTTTTATCACTTATATTCATAATAGTGCATCTTCACTTTGGGGAATGGGAGTTGTTCAGTCATCATTAGAATTATTTTAGTTTATATCACTGTTCAGTGAAGGAGTTAAGTGTAATATTGAATTTCTTCTGTGTATCGTCAGTAAACTCATGCAGTACTATAACACCATATTTACAAATATTTGAGACCCACTGACTGCTGCTTTACCCGTGTGCCTGCCATAGACTGTATAACAAAAAAAAAAATGGACAAAGCCTCCGTGATGTCACCCATTTGCTTTGTGCTGAGGGAGTGGAAAGCCCATGATTTTTCTTCCCCAGTCGCAGCCATGTTGAATTTCTTGGAGACAGGAGGAGCAAAGGGTGGGTCCACAGTCTATGGGTGGGTCAGAGAGATGATTGGACACCCCTGCTCTACCAACTAGGCCACCACTCTGGTATTTTTAAATTACTATGACAAAAATGTATTGTACAGACTGGTTAAATCAGGGGTGTCAAATCAGGTGCCATGGAGGGCCAAGACCCTGCAGGTTTTCTCTTCTACCCAGTCTCTTCAGTGGGTGTTTTCACTCATCAGCAAGCCTTGGGAAGAAATTCAGTGAAATCTGCTGTTGAAGACACTGGTTGGAGGTAGATGGTGGTAAGGTGCGCTGTAGGAATGATGGATGGATTCAAGGTGGGGGTGGGGTTACATCAGGGATCAGCTCTGAGCCCCTTCTTGTTTTCCATGGTGATGGACAGGCTGACTGATGAGGTCAGGCAGGCATCTCCGTGGACCATGATGTTTGCAGACAACACTGTGATCTGTAGTGAGAGTAGGGAGCAGGTGGAAGAGAACCTGGAGGGGTGGCAATATGCTCTGGAGAGAAGAGGAATGAAAGTCAGTAGAATATATGCCCTGCCTCTTGCTTGTTACTGTGAGGTGCTTGGGAGCATGTGTGTATGCATACACAGCACTTCACTCATGTTACATTTAAATGTTTTGTTTTGCAACACCTTAACTTGCACTTTAGCATGTTTTAAAACCTCAACATCAAACTTTGTCCGGTCCCCTTTCTGGATCATGGCTACAAAGTCCTCATTTGAGCATTTAAATTGCTTCAGGAACTTTTGCAGATGTTCTTCTCGTGTATGATTGTTTTTGTGACCCGCCAGGGTATTACAGATGCAAATTAGCAGTATTGCTAAATCTGGCGTACTTGCATTTCTAATAATGTTCATTAGTATGTAATGTCCCTTTCAAGTAAACATTAAACTGAATTAGAAGCAAGACAATACATGAGTGTGAATGAGAGCAAGGCAGGTGTAACAGTGACGATGGAAGGAGTAGAGGTAGCGAAAGTAGATGAGTTTAAATATCTGGGGTCAACCATCCAAAGCAATGGAAAATGTACAAGAGAGGTGAAGAAGAGAGTGCAGACAGGGTGGAGTGGGTGGAGATGAGTGTCATGGGGTGATTTGTGACAGAAGGATAGCAGTTAGAGTAAAAGGAAAGATTTACAAGATGGTAGTGAGATCTGCTATGATGTATGGTTTGGAGACGGTGGTGCTGACAAAAAGACAGCAGGTTGAGCTGGAGGTGACTGAATTGAAGATGCTAAGCTTTTCATTAGGAATGACTAAGAGCGACAGGATTAGAAATGAATATTCAGAGGGGCAGCTCAGGTTGAGCAGTTTGGAGACGAAGTAAGAGAGGCAAGGCTGAGATGGTTTGGACATGTGCAGAGGAGGGATAGTGTATATACTGGACAAAGGATGTTGAAGATGGAGCTGCCAGGCAGGAGGAAAAGAGGAAGACCGCAGAGAAGATTCATGGATGTAGTGAAGGACGACATGGAGAGGATTGATGTTACAGAGGAAGATGCAAGGGATAGAGTGAGGTTTGGGCTTCTCTGCTTGAGCGGCTGCCTCCACGACCTGGACTGCTGGACAAGCGGTAGAGGATGAATGGATGGCTGGTTACCCAATGTTTAAGTCATAAAAACGTGCTTGACATGTTGGAAACAAAATAACCCCTCAATTTTTGGCAGAGGGCCACTATAAATTTATTCAAGTGGCCTTGAAAATTGTCATAAAAGTTGAACTGAAGTTTAAACCTGCTTATGTGTCCACGGGCAGGATGCTGCTAAATAATAAATGGCTGTGTGAGAAGGCCATAGATTAAAATGTGTGAATGTTGCAAAAGCACTTCGCTTACTAAGGCTAGAAAATAAGTTCTTTGTGTATATGCATATGTGTTCCTCTGTAGTTCACGTTTACCTTCTTTTCAAGTAGTTCCCTCTGCCAAGCCACAGGCCAGGAGGTAATGTTTTTGCCGGGGTTTGTCTGTCTGTCTGTTGGTTAGCAAGATAACTCAAAACGTTTTGGACGGATTTCCATGAAACTTTCAGGCGTTGTTGGAAATGGTACAAGGAAGAACTGATTAAATTTTGGGGATGATACGGATCACCGTCTGGATCCAGGAATTTTTTAAAGGATTCTTTAACATTGTGAGATACGGCCATTTTCAACATGTTTGCAGGCACAATGGAGGGTGCTGGTCGTTGTGTGTGACGAACACGAACTCCGCGTTTTTCAAAGTTTTAGGCACAAAAGCACGCGGAAAACAGTGGTGGGCCGGGCCCGGCAGCGTGCCTGTGTTTGTGCTACGCTGCAAAAGCTGAGACGGGCAGCTGTCCGGCGCGGGATTATTTGGCAGAAATTCCCCGAGCAGCCATAGGGGCTGCGCAAAAACAAGCTCTCTGCCGGGGAAGCTTTCAAATCCTCTTTTGCCGCCGAGCGCAACCCCAAAATTTGCATCCGTCACTGAACCCCTGAGTGCTGCTTTCAGTGATCTATGAAAACGCTCGCATAACCCATTGGCCTGTGGGTTGTACGCAGTTGTGCGATGAATTGCAACACCTGCAGCCTGGGAGTTTGGAGATGGAGGAGATGGACACAACAGCAACACTTGAGTTTATTACCTCCACCAAGGAGGTAATGCTTTTACTGCCATTTGTCTGTTTGTTACCAACATAACTCAAAAAGTTATGAACGGATTTTGACAAAATTTTCAGGAAAGGTGTGTAATGGCACAGGGAACAGAGGATTAGATTTTGGTGATGATCTGGGAGTGCATACCTCCACCAAGGCCTTTGTTTGTATTTGTGCAGCAGGATTACACAAAAACTACTGGATGGATTTGGATGAAATTTTCACCAGAGGTGGTTCTTGGCCTAGAGAGGAACCCATTATATTTTGGTCATGATCTGGGAATGCATACCTCAGCCAAGACTCTCCTCACAGTGTGTCAGCCACAAAACTCCAAAACTAATGGACAGACTTGGATGCAATTTTCACCACAAGTGGCGATAGGCCTACACACAAGCCCATTACATTTTGGAGGTGATCCATGACAAACGGAAGGAGACTTGGCGGAGGTATGCGCTCTGAGTGCTTTTCTAGTTCTTAAGTGTGATCCAAATATTCTTCATAGAACCATCATATTATCATTTAGTCTCAAAGCCCTTAGGTGTGAAAACATAGATGCTCAACCCCTCCCCAAATGTGTGAGAATGTAATGTACTTTATATAGCCCTTTAAAACAAACCATAGGTGACCAGCGTGCTTTACAGAAAATTAAACACACAGCATTAACAAATCACATAAAGAGATAAGCATAAATACCTAAAAAATAAAAACAAATGTCACCACTACTGGGTATTAAAAGCCATCCTAGACAAATAGGTTTTAAATTCTGATTTAAAAAGGGCCAGGTCAGAGATGGCACGCAGGTCAGGGGGGAGATTATTCCAGAGCCTGGGGGGGGGGCGACAACAGAAAAGGCTCGGTCACCCCAGTGTTGATACCTCGACCTGGGCACATCCAGCAACAGCTGATTGGATGACCTCAAAGCCCTGCCTTGGTCACGGACAGTTAAAATCTAAGACAAATAAACCTGAGCAAGGCCATTAAGAGCTTTAAAAACAAAAGTTTAAAATTAATTCTAAAATGGACTGGAAGCCAATGAAGTGGAAAAAAGAATCGGTGTGACAGGATCTCGCCTAGTTGTGTTGGTTAAAAGACGGGCCGCTATGACTCGATTATGAACCATAATTACTCATTATGAGACATTATCACAGTTTGAAAGTTACTGTGAACATGCAATTTAAAATATAAGGTTCCCGGGCCACAACACCACAAACACTCAGGGGCAAAAGATCAGTTGAACATTTTACTACAAAAGTGACCCTTGACCCTACACGGGCAAAAGAAGAAAACCTCCGCCCGCCTGTTTTAAAGCGGGCAAGGCGGGTCCACTGTGCGTCACTGCTGTCGTCACTGATCCCAACAAGCCCTGCTGTTGGTCTGAGCGCATCCAAAACCCTTGATACACGTCCCTGGGAAACGTGGTGCCAGGAGGGGAAGCAGGAGGGAAGGGGGGCAGGCTCCTGCGGATCCGTCATCAGGGTTAAAGTATACAAAATCAAATAAAAAAAATGACCTGCAGCACACAAACGCAGTACAGGACTCACCCTCCCACAGACGCACCGGGGGCTGACAGGCATTCACATGCACACAGACAAATGAGCACAGTTTCACTTATCTGTGCGAGAGCCTTTTCTCCAACACAGCTGCGTCTCCTTCAGCTGGACCCTCACGGCGTCTTCGGTCCCAAGCTGCGGCTGCCAGTCCCAGCTTTTCCTTTCTCCGCTCCCGCCTCGTTTCCTCTGTTCGCCCCTTTTATTTACCTCCTGGTGTCCCGTCCAAGCGTTCCCCTCGCTGTCTCTTCCTTTCGTCCTCCGTCCCCCTGTCCTCCTTTTCTCAGTCATGCACCATCCTTTACTAGGACCTACCGGGGAAGAGTCTGCAGCTCTAGCTCACGGATTGGCTCCTGCTGATTGGAATCAGTCAGCTCGGATGTGAACAATCAAACCAAAGCACAACGGAAATAAACTCAAATGTCAAAGCATGCAAAAAAAACACAAACAAAAAAAAACAACACTACAAATCCAATATGCAATGCAGTAATAAGAAAATAATAATAAAATTCACTCTAAAACAGCCCTAGAGCTGCAATAAATTAAAGAAAATACACACTCAACCCTGAGCTGCTTTTCTGTCATGAGCTGAATATGAGTCATTATTGAGTCCATGAATCATGCTGTGGTTTACAAACAAAGAAGTGCAACCCAGATGAGGCCTGTGGAAGGCAGGAAATCATGCATTCGCCTTCAGTGTGGCATGGTTGTCACAGGGTTGTGGTTTCACTCATTTACTGTAAGGTGTTCTTTTGTAGTTGGAAAGTGACGATGAAACTGTAAGGATCAGTGAATGTGTGGTTAACGCTCCAGCCTCACAACAACACAACATTGTTCAATCGCGTCCATGAACACATACGCAGGGTTCAAAAAGTTCAATTAAACTTTTTATGAAACTTTTCAAGGCCATGTTTTAACTGGCGGCGCGGTGGAGGAGTGGTTAGCACTGCGGCAGCACAGCAACTCACCCTTGGCCGGGGGATCCTGGGTTCGATCCCAGCCCCCGACCAACAGTGATCTGTATGAAGTTTGCATGTTCTCCCCGTGTCTGCGTGGGTTTACTCCGGGATTTCTCCGGTTTCCTCCCACATGCCAAAAACATGCAGATTAGGTTAATTGGCATCAAACTGGGGATTCTAAATTGTCCTTAGGTGTGACTGTGAGAGTGAATGGTTGTCTGTCTCTCTGTGTTGCCCTGTGATGGACTGGCGATCTGTCCAGGGTGTCCCCTGCCTCTCGCCCAAAGATGCTGGGATAGGCTCCAGCCCCCCCACGACCCGAAAAGGATTAAGCGGAAGAAGATGAATGAATGAATGTATTTAAATACTGTATGTCTCTTTGCGGTGTTTATTTGCGGCTCCTGGTGTCTTGCATCAGCGCTGACTTACTGTTAGCAGCAATGCCTTTGTGAAGCCTTTGTGGCTTTTCACCAAATTCAAAGTGCTTCTTCTTTCTTCTTTAAAAAAAAAAGTAAAATAAAGGATTTGAAATATTGGCTAAAACAATCTGATTATATTGAATTCTCAACTCTATAATTTGCTTATCCTTCTCTATAGAAGGGTGGCGTGAATTCTCTTTACCCAGTTGATGGATCTGCTCTTCCAACCTTAGAAGCTTTTCTCTATTTAACTTGTTCCTGCGCCCCACATAAGAAATTATGCAACCCTTAGATATGCCTTAAGAGTCTCCCATAATAAGCACGGGGAGGCGTCCCACTTCCTGCCCCAGCTTAGTAACTATCAGCGGTGCTGGAAGCGTTGAGCTCCAAGTCTGCTAGCTTGTTCAGTAACAGAGGCATTCACGGCTGCTATAGCGGAGGTAGTTTCACATTTAAGGGCTGTTAGCTCTCCCTTAACAGTAGCCAAAAGCTGGTCGATCCTTGCATCAATTATGTCTCCAATCTCTGTCTTGAATGAACGTAGTTCATGGTGGAGAGAGGCAATAGCTGCCAGCACCGTACCAAGTGTCCGGGCTTGGGGCCCTACCCGACGCCGTCTCTTCCTCAGGGAAGTCCGAGGTAGCGCGGCCTGCTTCAGTGTTCTTACGAGGTCGGTTAGGCATGGTTGTAATTCAAGTGAAATTTCAGCGAGAAAAAAGAACAACAATAATAATAAAAAAGATTACTAAATGTTTAACTTAATTTCTGGCCTGGATATCTTGTTTCAAACAGCTTTACAACGTTTTGCTGCGGCAGCTGTGAGACACAAAACAGCGGGGACATGACGGAGAAGGAGCCATGGCGTTCCACGCGCTGAGATGGCTAGCCTGTAGCTAGCCAAAAACAGCTACTCGTGCGTCAGAACGGACTCTTAGGCGAGGCCGATACCGAGGTAACGGTAAATAAAAACTAATAACAACAAACAGGGATAAAAAAAATAAAAACAAACAAAAACTGAGAAAAAAAGTACTGTAACGTGCGCGCCAACTGACAACGTCCCACCGGGAGGTTCGAACTCATGCCTCCCGCTCCGGAGTCCCGCACTCTACTTGTGTCGCCAATAGGGTCAACCCACTTGGCAAGCCAAGTAGGGTGCTCATATTGAGTTCGCTACAGTACTCTGACGCGATGAGTGTCAGACGCAGCTGTCAGCAATCAGGAAGGTGAAGAAAGCGGCCTTCGCTCAGAGGCCTCTGAATCAAATAGCCTTCACATGTAAATATTACGTTCATAGCTATGTTTTACCTTTAAAATATATATACAGTATGTATATATAATAGTGACTAAAAAGCAGTTGACCACTGAGGAAGCACATTTTTTCCAGACAATAAAGGCTTTATTAAATCAAACATAGGCTACATCCTTTAAAAAAAAAGCAGAATTGCTTTTATTTTAATCTCACTACCGTGTTAAATACATTTCACTTATCAGACATTTTGCTTTAACCTGAAAAGGAGCAAAGTCGCAAATTTATGAGGAAAAAAAGTCACATATTTACACTACCAATGTAGCTTACTTATATGTAGAAAAAAGTTTATATTTTTGAGGAAAAAGTCACATAGCTCATTTATTCTTCTTCTTAACCTCTTAATCCTCATGAAGTCACAAAATTTAGTTGGAAACTCTCTAATTGTAAGAAAAAAAGGAAGAAAAATCGACATAAAATGACAAGAAAAAAGTAGCCAATTTATTAGAATGTTCCAAAATCACATATAAAATTCCACAATACCAGGGGACATTTCCTCATTGCGGGACTAATAAAGGTTGATCGTATCTTATCTTAAAAGTGAACTAATTCATGAATTCACCTTGATGTTTAAACATTTGTTTTGATGAAAATATTGTCTACTAGTGCACATTTAAATGTATGTGTACTTTTCTTTTAAAAATATTACACAGTCAGTTACTGTCTTTCTGAAATCTGAAAAATGTCTAATAAGCAAAGGTTTCAGCTAATTGTGTCATTGACCGGCGAACACGATGACTAAAAAGTTGGCACTCAGACCTAAATTTTAAGGCTTTTAGACACTGGATTCTGCATGAGTCTCATTATTTAACAGGTGACCATTTTCTTCGGGGTTGACGCAGGTCCAGGTGACGCACGTCGGGTTTTCAGCCACCAGCCAAACAGGATCAGAAGAGGCGCAGTGATGACAAACGTGACTGCAGCTGTAATGGCGACAGCAGCTGGAATTCCCAGTGGCTCCTTTTCAGCAGGTGCCTGTGTCGGTCAGCAAGACAGTACATGGAGTCAGGGGGGCTTTAGTCCTGCACAGCATTGTAGGGTGTGGCGGCCTGTACTTACGGGTGATGGCGGCGCAGCGGTGATCTGATCAGATTTACTCTCGGTCACCCTCAGTCTCGCAGCAGCAGGAGTTCCCCTGTTTTTATTATTATTGTTCATTTTTGCGTAACAATAATAATCGCCCCGATCGTCCCTGTTAACCCGGCGCAGAGTCAGAGAGAAATCTCCCTCTGAGGACCACCTGTCTGGGACAGACAGCCGATCGTCGGTCTTCGTCTCGGTGAAGGAATTGCGCTCAAAAACAACAGCCCCGTTTCTCATCCACATCACGGACACATTCTGACTGCCAGCAGGATAGAAACAAGGGAAGGTCACCGACTCCGACTCCTTGGCCCAAACAAGAAAAGCTACAACAACATCCACCTGGACTGTCTTCGTTTGGCCGTTACAGTTTAACTCAAACATTCCATGGTCAGAGTAAACTGTGCGATTAAATATGACAGACGAATTTTCACTCATCCGGTGTTTGTAACCACCGGTTGGCTTCCACAGTCCTCCGCTGCGCACAGCCACCTTCCGTGGCCCCTGTCCCGCCTCACTTTCGTGCGCTCGGTGGTGGAAAAGTTCCCCCCGGTCATCTGCGTCGCAGTTTACAGGAAGCTCCAATGGGTCTCCTACAATAAGTTGCTTGTACGGCATGTTTCCTTCACCACCGCCAACTATGGCGAGGCAGAGGATGAAGAGGAGAAGCATCCGCGGCGCCATCTCCATCACAGTCCAGCAGCTCTGACACCTTCCCCCGAGCGGTGCGTGGATCAACAGCCGAGTGGGCGAGTTCTGAGACTGGCGCTGCGTCGTGGTTGCATTGCCTTGTGCAGGAGGCGAGCTGGAACAAAGGCGTAACTGGGTGGTGTCTAGGTTATCAACTCGGCGGCTGTAAATCACTCGGCTGGGAGGTTAAGAAGGAGAATGAATGAGTTATGTGACATTTTTCCTCAAAATTCCAAACTTTTTCGACATAAGTAAGCTACATTGGTAGTGTAAATATGTGACTTTTTTCCCTCATATCTGCAACTTTGCCCCTTATTAGGTTAAAACAAAATGTCTGATAAGTGATATATATTTAACACGGTTTGTGAGATTAAAATAAAAGCAATACTACGTTTTTAAAGGATAAGACGATAAGGCTTTATTGTCTGGAAAAAAAATGTTTCCTCAGTGGTCAACTGCTTTTTAATCACTGTTATATTCATGTTCTCCCCCCGTCTGCGTGGATTTACTCCGGGAATTTCTCCGGTTTCCTCACACATGACAAAAACATGCAAGTTATGCAAGTTCAGTATAGGAGTGCTTCATGTTTTGTTCGTTTTTTATGCATTTTGTCACACAAACACGCTGACTGTCCGACGACAGGACCCAGAACAAAGCCGCCTTTTAACCCCTTCTCCCCCTCACTTCATCGTTTTTTACCCTTTTTAAGATTAGGTTAATTGGCATCAAACTGGGGATTCTAATTGTCCTTAGGTGTGACTGTGAGAGTGAATGGTTGTCTGTCTCTCTGTGTTGCCCTGCGATGGACTGGCGATCTGTCCAGGGTGTACCCTGCCTCTCGCCCAAAGATGCTGGGATAGGCTCCAGCCCCCCCACGACCCGAAAAGGATTAAGCGGAAGAAGATGAATGAATAATAAAATAATAATAATATATATACACTGCTCAAAAAAATAAAGGGAACACTTTGAAAACACATCAGATTTTAATGGGAAAAAATAAGCTGGATATCGAAATTGCGGCAGGCTAGTCCAGTTTACTCAGATTAAAGGAACACTTTTTAATCTGTGTTAATTTAAAAAGGGTCTGTTTTAATTAGTGTCTTATTTAATTACACTCTGTAAAAACTACTAACAAAATCATTTTTTTTTAAATCTGAATCTCAAAAATGTTTTAGCGGATCATAATCAGCAGCATCTTCTGACTACAATACCAGCTATAGTGGGATGACATTTTCTACAACAGAGGGAACTACTTCAGGTTGAGTATTGTAGTGCTGTAGTTTCATTATTCTGTCATTCACCAACTTCATTTTGCATTTTAGTGAAAAAAGTCGATACCCCTTTCCCACCAGTAGAGGGACTACAAAACTGTTGTAACCATAGATATAAAAGGCTAGATTGGCAGCTCTGGCCAGTCCGTGCTTGCGGTGGCGTGACGCACGTCCGCCATCTTGGTACAGGATATGTGTAGCACATCCCTGTAGTCCAGTGCAGACACCTGCTTGGGTCATTCTCCTTTGTTAAACGTTTGACAGGCTTCAGTGAACATGTTTACAACACAGCGCATAGTGGTTTACTTTCAGCATAATCTGCATAAATATTAGGTGTTTAAGAGCTTCATAACTATTAAATTATGGCATTTTGAAGTGTCTCAATCAAGAACTGTCAAATGAGCTGAAAAAGAAGTTACCATACCCCCTGATTAATAATTAAGCCTACCTCTTTCATTGTGGCCATTTATGCATAAATATATGGCCGAAATTGATTAATTCATACTTTGTCCTGGGCTGTATTTGTTATATTTGCCATCCCAGGCAACCAGCTTATTGCCCCCCCCCCCATTGTCAAAAATGTTTATCAAAGAAATATTTCAGCCTGTGCTATACAAATTGGCCTAGATATGTAAACTTTGGAATAAATAAAGAGAATAAAAAATTACAAATCAATTATTCAAGTTTCTTCATTTAACTAGACAGACATTATACACCCCCCCCCCCATCTACCTGGATCTGTATAGTTGTTTAAAATCAATTTGAAATTCTTATTGATTTTAGGCCCACATAACAAATTTATACAATACACCAATGTTCATTACAAATTTATTAAATTTATTGCATAGAATAATGCACTCAACATGAAAGCAGCAAGCTCATATTAATCAATTGCAAAGTGAGGTGAAGTGTTAATTGAATCAAAACACAGTTTAAAGCAGTAGATGTAGGCTTTATTAATTTAACCCAGAGCCCAGCCCATCGTCATCACCATCATCATCATCTTCACACGTAACATCCACCCTGTCCCCTCCTATCCATCATAGCAAATATTTATAGTAATGTCAGGCAAAATGTAATATAAGACAGAAATAGTAATGTCTATGAGATATGACTGCATTAATCATCACCAGATCTTCTTGTACCCCCTCCCTGTAATAGACAAATGCGAAATAGGTAATGTAAAATTCTATCTGTAAAGTTTCAATTTTCAAATAACATATTGTGGAAGTTGTGTTCAATGATGAGACTGAGTTCATTCCTCAGGTTTGGCTTTATTGCAGAACACAATCATCCAACATTCTCAAATAGAAAGAAGAGGCAGAATCATGTCACATCACATTCTTATACCTCCGGGGGATTAAGAACTCAAGTCACATGGTGCTTCTGCAAACATTTAATCACAATGCAAGTCTCTGAAGATTCACCATTGTCTCTTATTCTCCGATGTTCCGGGGATCCCCCCAGGGCCTCCTTTCTGAGACAAGGGTCCGACTTCACACCTCCTCGACATCTCCTGTCGGCCCCCGTCGATCCAGACTCTTTGTTCCTCCAGACGTGAAGCCCTAATCCACATAAGCCATACATTTGTGGGAGATATGAACCAGACATATGTGCCACAATATATGTAAATTACTATCTGCAAACCTTCATGATGTTGGTCTGATACAGGAGGTAGATGTTTGTACACATATGTGTAATTATTGTGTAAAGACGGTTTGATAAACCTAAATCTTTCATTAGGCCAAGTGTATACAGGAAAAAGAAAAACTATCCTCACGCTATTTGAGTAACTACCAAACTAGTTACAAGAACCCAAAGTTCATTTTGATAATATTGGCTACCAATACTGACCCAGTAACAAAGAACACAATGTAACACTGTATACTAATATCACATGAGAAATATTGCCATAACTATCGATACTGAATTATAGTGATGGGTCCGGCAACACCGATGCGTCGGCGCATGCGTCGGGCTCAGAGTGAAACCCAGTTTCGGTGCGCGTCGGCACGTCTCGCATTAAGAAAGTCACGTGACCGATACAGGTACTGTATCGGTCACGTGACGCTAGCGCGTCGAAACACTGACGGGCCCGCGTTTATAAGGAAGCGCATCTGTCAACGGGATGCATTTGCCCAAAGATTCTCGTATATGTTGCGGACGGTCCTTGTGCAAATTTATCACAAATTATGGAGCACGAGCAGCCTCAAGGAAAAAGAGAGGTTTCCACCGTGTGAGACCATTTTGATCTGATATCAGAAAATAAGGTATTTAAAAATAGTATTTTTAAAATACTATTTTCTTTGTTTTAATTTCCTTGTTTCATCCTGTTCCTCTCAGAGTTTCCACTTGATTTATCTGAATTCAAATTCATTTGAAAGTGACTTAGTTTACTCTTCATATTTTCTGCAGGCTAAATGTCACATTTGTTCAACAGAGCTGTCATATTTAAACAAAAGCGCCTCCTCAATGCTGAGACATTATAGGGCCAGGCATGAAAATGAAGTCCCGGATACACCCAGGATAGACTCAGGTATACAGCCATTCTACAACTTGCTCAGTTTCTTTATTGATAATTAATTCCTATTAATTTATTCTTTACTTCATTTTTAACCATCAAGCTTCCAGGAAGCAGATGCTGGATGAGGCTCTGCTCAGTTTCATGGTGAAGGACTGCCAGCCCCTCAGCATTGTGGAGAGTGAAGGGTTCAGGGAACTGGTTCAGGCCCTTCAGCCCTCATGTTTTGCCAACCAGAAAGGTTTGTGGAAATTATCTAAAGTAGTAGTTGATATATCCAATTTATTTAATCTTTAATTTAAATATATGGATTTGCTTTGACTTGGTGTAATTTTCAGACCATCAAACAAATGGTGGCCAAAAAGTACGAGGAGGAACAGGAACGAGTGAAAATGCAAGTACAGCAAGCTGTGGCAGTGAGTATAACAGCTGACATGTGGACATCTGTGAACATGGCTTACTTGGCTTTTACCTGTCACTACATTAATGAGAATTTGCAGTTGTGTACGTCTGTGTTGGGAGTGCAATACTTTCCACAAAGTCACACTGCTGACAATTTGGCCCAAGTCAAAAGGGGCATGATGGAGGACTGGGCCATAACCAATAAAGTAAAGTGTTTTGTGACCGACGCAGCACCAAACATGATTGCATCCACTAGACAGCTCCAAATTCGGCACTCAATTTGCATTGAACATGGTCTCAATTTAGACGGGACCATCTTCACAACAGCTGTCTGCACCCACTTCAGCCATGTTATTCAGCATTATTTGTTTGTTGTTTGGAAATCCTGTACTAAAATGCCAATTTGTTGTTTTTTTAGCTAACCTTTGGCAACATCTCAACATCAAAGTGGGCAGGCAGACCAAAAGTGCCACAGCCGATGCCATCCTGGAGGTGCAGAGATACCTGGCAGAGGGCAATATTACCAGGTCCCAGGATCCTATGAGATACTGGGACAAACAAAAGACCATCTATCCAAACCTCTTTCAGCTTTCCTTACAATTTCTCTGCACTCCAGCCTCATCTGTGTCATGTGAGCAGGTGTTTTCTACAGCTGGAGAAGTTGTATCAATAAAGTTTAACAGACTCAATTTCAAAACGTTGGAAAAGCTTTTTTGTTTTTAATAAAAATTTGTAAAAAAAAAAAAAAAATCCCAGTCCACAAGCATCTTCATTCACAACATGTTCACTTAGATTTTCACGTTATGATACATGTTCACATTATTTATTGACTGTATCTAAAAATATCAATGATAGTTGAAATTAAAATGAAGATATGAAATAATACAATATAAAATACAATGACTTAAATTATATACTGCTCAAAAAAAATAAAGGAAACACTAAACATCCTGGGTCTGCCCCGGGGTCAAGTTTTTCTCCCAGCTGGTCTGGGAACGCCTTGGTATCCCCTCTGAAGAGCTGGAGCGAGGGAAGTCTGGGCTTCTCTGCTTGAACTGCTGCCTCCATGACCCGGACCTCCGGAAAAGTGGTAGAAGCTGGATGGATGGACTAAACATCCTAGATTTGAATGAAATATTCTTATTAAATACTTTGTTCTTTACATAGTTGAATGTGCTGACAACAAAATCACACAACAGCAGGTGAAACTGATTGTCAGTGTTGCTTCCTAAGTGGACAGTTTTGTTTTTTTTTAGCAGTATATTATTGTATATACTAGGTCATCAAATCAGTGTCAGTTGAGTCTGTCAACTAGGTTGACTGTAGGGATTTTTAAGGTCCAGCAGGTGTCAGTATTCAGCAACACAGTTTCAACACAGTATCAATACAGTTTTGCAATGTGTCGAAACGCATCATGACGCCTCATGGACCCATCACTACTGAATTACAATATATATTACACTCATGGCAGTCATGCATGTACAGAAATCAGTGACCTCCCAAATGAAAATCAGAGTTTTTACCTTTATTTTTGACAACACGCCATTAAATTATTTAAAAACAAATACTCGACACTTACCGTAAGGGTTCCAGCATAACAGTGCTTAAGTCGCAGCCCAGAGTGATCGAAGCTGCTCCTTTTTATCCTCATTAGCAGCGCCTCAGCTGATGAGGATTAATTGGGCCCCAGCCGTCCTGTAACGCTGCCCAATGAGAGACAACGATGAGAAGGGACTGGTCTGAGCGCCGGAAAACCCGGCGTCTCATCCCATGGTGACAGAAATGAAGACATAATCAGAGTGTTGTGCGTTAAGCTGAGCTGTGGATTTGTTGTGATTCCTGTACCAATATGGCGGCCGTAAATCTCGCGCTCCAGTGACCTACTGCCAATCTAGCATTTTATATCTATGGCTGCATCATTGTTTGCAGCTGCTGGCCCATCACGTTAATTTGATGCTTGGTCGCCTCTAGGCGAGGAGTGATGACGATGAGCGGAGAGCTGTGCGGGAAGGAGGAGGCGTGTTCTCGCTGCCCATGACACTAAATAATGAAAAAAAGGAAATTTACATACAGTAGTGCAAATTTTACTGTAGTTGTTTGGTATATCTATTTTATTTTACTACCTATACACTCGTGGACATATTTAATACCCCATAGATTTTTACAAAATTATCAACTCACACAGAGTCCATGGTCTTCATCATTATGTAAAGTCAATGACAAAAAACTGGGCAGCTTCCATTAAATTTTTTTTTGTTCAAATACAAAAAAAAAAAAAAAATCAAAAACAGTTAAAGCTTGTTTTTCAATAAATAAAATATTAAAATGCCATTCAAATAAATACATATTTGCAAAAATCAAACAAAACCCCCCCCAAAAAAACCAACTTGAAGTCAATTACTCTTGTCAACAAAATCAGCCAAAATCCTCCCCTTCGTTATTAACCTGCCAGACTCCATCCCTATAATGACTGTAAGGATAGTTTATAGGGAGAAACTTAATTTATCAGTGAATGGATAGGAGCACATGGACAAGAAAAATAATGAAAATTCAACGAAAAAGTTGCAATTGTATAAAAAAATCTTTATGGGAAAGGTAACATGTTTATCATAAAACATTCTTAGTTGATAGTAAAAAGAGTAATAAATTTATCAGGAAAAAGTTGCAAATGTATTTTGAAAAAAATTAACTTTCCAAGAAAAATGTTTACAACACAAACCTCACTATAGTGAGAAAATTGGACATTTATAAGAGGAAAAAGTAATAAATACACGCACACACGCATGCACACGCACACGAGCGCGCACACACACAGAGGTGGGAAAAAGTATTTGCCCTTTTCCTGATTTCTCATTTTTACCTCCGCCAAGGAGGTTATGTTTTCATCGGCATTGGTTTGTCTGTTTGTTTGTTAGCAAGATAACTCAAAAAGTTATGCACGGATTTTCATGAAATTTTCAGAGATTGTCAGAAATGGGGTATCCTACAGATGATTACATTTTGGTGGTGATCCGGATCACCATCCAGAAGAAAACCGCCATTACGGAAAATGCAATTTTCGTGAATAACTACTGAACCACTAATCCGATCATTGTGAATCCAATTGCTAGTCATATGTTTTCATGGTCAAGGAATCTGAAAACATACACACAAACACTGTATGGGGGGGAACTGTGGCGCTTGTCAGAGGTCTGCGCTCTCTGAGTGCTTTTCTAGTTTTGTTTGTCACACTTAAATGTTTCAGATCATCAAACAAATTTAAATGTTAGACAAAAAAAAACACAAATAAACACAAAATGCAGTTTTTAAATGGTGTTTATTATTAAGGGTAAAAAAAATCCAAACCTACATGGCCCTGTGTGAAAAAGTGACTGCCCCACTGTTAAAACATAAATTAACTGTGGTTTATCACATCTTTGGAAAGCTGAGTTCAATTTCTCTAGCTACACCCAGGCCTGATTACTGCCACACCTGTTCTCAATCAAGAAATCACTTAAACAGGACCTGCCTGACACGAGTGAAGTAGACCAAAAGATCCTCTAAAGCTAGACATCATGCTGGGATCCAAAGATATTCAGGAACAAATGAGAAACAAAGTAATTCAGATCTATCAGTCTGGAAAAGGTTATAAAGCCATTTCTAAAGCTTTGGGACTCCAGCAAACCTCAGTGAGAGCTATTATCCACAAATGGCAAAAACATGGAACAGTGGTGAAACTTCCTGACCAAAATTACTCCAAGAGTGCAGCGACAACTCATTCAAGAGGTCACAAAAGATCCCACAACAACATCCAAAGAAGTACAGGCCTCATTTGCCTCAATTAAAGGTCTGATGACACGTTTTTGACATTTTTTAGCATGTTGTGTAAACCCAAAAGTCATTGTTGATGATCAATATAATATTTACAACAGCGCCTGCATAAACTAGTTATCATCAAAAAACCACAGCCGCTGACTGGACTGTGGTGTCGCCCACCGAATTAAGGGCGGCATCCCCATGACGTAAGCGACAGAACAGATGCTGGTGTTGTTGACTGGAATGACAGCAGCTTTGTAGCTCACAGTTTCTCTGGTTTCTTGTTTTAATTTTACGGCTATGCTTTCGCGTTGTGTCACAGGCTTGATAAACAGCAGGCCGTGAAAGACCACATCACATGCTTCAGCTACAACTGTCATAAGCCTCCTCGTGCACTTTTACACAGGAGGAGCGCACGAGGAGGGGAAGGATTAATGGATTTACGCACAGCTTTGACCTACTTTCTGTGATCACCAGTTTGGCCACATCCCCTCTCTCATTATCACCAGCTGATTCAAACTCCCACTGATCATGTTTCCCGGTCCTCGCCCAGGTGCTTCTCATCACACCATCACCAGTAGTGCGTGTACTTAGCGGCCATTTGCCAGTCACGCACTGCTGATCTATAGTATTGTCATCTGTGCTGTTAGTCTGCCAGTATTTTCAGCACTCTCACGACGTTAAGTCACTCCATGTTCGCTGTGGTTCTCGTGCGTCCTTGAAGCGATATCGGCTCTGGGGCGCAACTGTGGCTAACACGTCTCCTCTCATTCGTTCTCTGGGTGATGCCGGCCCCAGAACGCCATCAGTAAGTGTGTTTGTGTTTTTTGTACATCTTCACCTTTTTGGGAATCGTCTGTCTTTCTGTATTAAATATGCTGTGGTGAACCCTGCACATAAATCCTTGTTATTTCATCCTCCCTCTCCGTGCCCTGCGTAAGAGCACATGGAGAGTCATAATGAATGGATTTACACGCAGGATTCACCACAACACATGTACTGAACATAAGAATGATGACAACAGTTCCCAAAAAGGTGAAGACTTACAAAAATAAACAGAAAAACTTACAGCTGGCGTTCGGGGCTGACATCGCCCAGCGAACATGGAGAGGAGACGTGTTAACCACGGCTGTGTGGAGTGGCTAACACGTCGTGATAGTGTTGGCAATATTGGCTAGCTGACAACACAGCAGATGATGCACACAAAACATGAACAGCTGACTGTCAAAGAGAGAGGACGTGTGGTTGGACCGGCGAATCTTGGACAGTGCCCACCTGAAAGTGGGTCAAAACGCACATAAAACACATGTACAAAACAAAAACAACAAGAACTCAAAATATAATACATAATAACTGAGCCACAGAGAACACACTGCTATGATTTTATTGAAAAATCGGGTTAAAATAAATCATATTTATGAACAAATATTTTGTTGCAATATCTGTAACAAAAGAATAACACTCAGTGTTCCCCTGCCGTGTGTTTGTCGCTGCTGCTGCTGCGGGCATGTGTGCCTCTTCACTGTCACTCTCTGAGTCTGACTCGCTTGGCACAATGTCTGCTTGGCACGGCTCAAACCTATACGGTCTGATGCCCCCAGATTCTTCATTGTCATCCCATTCTTCGGAACTATAATCGTCGGAAGATTGGACAACACAAACCAATTCCAGACTACATGTGCTGGAACCATTGTCAATGTTTTCTACCGTTTCCATCCTGTGTGTACAATGGGTAGCCAAGCGCTGTGTTCTGTCGACGTTACAACACGGCTGAGGGGTTTTCCAGCCACTGACACAATTGGTGACATGGCGCTCATGAAAACACCGGATATTCACGTGAAAAAAAGCCTGTTTGACTTAGAACTCCACAGACCAACCTATTTCGTCATATTGTATTATGTGTTGAAAAATTAGATGAAGTCAAAAACGTGTCATCAGACCTTTAAGGTCAGTGTTCATGACTCCATCATAAGAATGGGACTGGGCAAAAATAGCCTCCCTGGCCGAGTTCCAAGATGAAAACCACTGCTGAGCAAAAACTACATCAAGGCTCGTCTCAGTTTTGCCAGAAAACATCTTGATGATCCTCAAGACTTTTGGGAAAATACTCTGTGAACTGACAAGACAAAAGTTGAACCTTTTGGAAGGTGTGTGTCCCATTACCATCCATCCATCTTCTACCGCTTTTCCGGAGGTCTGGATTGCGGAGGCAGCAGTTCAAGCAGAGAAGCTCAGACTTTCCCAGCCACCTGCTCCAGCGCCTCAGAGAGAATACCAAGGCATTCACAGACCAGCTGGCAGACATAGTCTCTCCACCGAGTCCTGGGTCTGCCTCTGGGTCTCCTCCCAGTGGGACGTGCCCGAAACACCTCACGTGGGAGGCGTCCAGGCTTTCTAAACTGGCTTTTGGTACATGTCCCATTACATCCAGCATAAAAGTAACAGCATTTCAGAAAAGCAACATCATACCAACAGTAAAATATGGTGGTGGTAGTGTGATGGTCTGGACCTGTTTTGTTGCTTCAGGACCTGGAAGACTTGCTGTGGTAAATGGAACCATGAATTCTGCTGTCTACAAAAAAATCCTGAAGGAGAATGTCCGGCCATCTGTTCGTGACCTCAAGCTGAAGTGTACTTGGGTTCTGCAGCAGGACAATGATCCAAAACACACCAGCCACACCACCTCTGACTGGCTTAAGAAAAACAAAATGAAGACTTTGAGTGGCCTAGTCAAAGTCCTGACCTGAATCCGATTGGAATGCTGTGGCATGACCTTGAAAAGGTGGTTCATGCTTGAAAACCCTCCAATGTTGCTGAATTACAATAATTCTGCAAAGATGAATGGGCCAAAACTCCTCCACAGCGCTGTAAAAGACTCATTGCCAGTTATTACAAATGCTTGATTGCAGTTGTTGCTGCTAAGGGTGGCCCAACCAGTTATTAGGTTTAGGGGGCAATCACTTTTTCACACAGGGCCATGTAGGTTTGGACCCCCCCCCCCCCCAATAATAAACACCTTCATTTAAAAACTACATTTTGTGTTTACTTGTGCTATCTTTGTCTAACATTTGAATGTGTTTGATGATCTGAAACATTTAAGTGTGACAAACATACAAAAAAAATGAGAAATCAGGAAGGGGGCAAACACTTTTTCACACCACTGTGTGCGTGTGTGTGTTTGTATGTATGTACGTATGTGTGTGGATATACTGTGTGTATATATATATATATATATACAGTATATAAGCCTTTATTAGTCCCACAATGGGGAAATTCCAGGATTGCAACAACACAGGGATAGCAACACTCAGAGCAATAATTTAGAAGATAAGAAAATAAGAGCAGTGAATATACATATGTACACATAAATATATATACACAGTACGGAGCATTGTAGCTAGATGCAATAAACAGCATAACAGTCTATTTAGTTTTTTTTTTTTTAGTGCTGTGCAGGGTGGACAAGCACCGGTCATCATTGTGTGTCCGACACGATCATCGGCAGCACGGGGGGCCCCCCGTTTTAGTTTTTTTTTTTTTTTCAAAAAAAAACAAAAAAAACAGCATAACCGTCTATTTAGTTACCCTTCATGGTATGAATATGTACCCATACATATTGTCACCCTCCATAGCGACCGATATTGTCCTAGTTGTACACTGGAGGGGACCATTTGTGTAAGTCTGTTGCATCTTTTGCATTCAATACTATTACGTTGTCACGTTTTTTTGCTATCTCTGCGAGCAGCCCTGCTTAGGTTATACAGTCTGACAGCCGTAGGTAGGAAGGACCTGCGAAACCTCTCGGTCACGCATCGAGGATGATGTAGTCTCCTGCTAAATGAGCTCCTCAGTGCATCCAGTATGTCCTGCATAGGGTGAGACTTAGACTCCAGCAGAGATTACAGTTTAGCCACCATCCTTCTCTCTCCTATCTCCTCCACTGGGTCAGGGCGCTGCCCCAGGACAGAGCTAACTTTCTTGATCAGTTTGTTCAGTCTCTTCCTATCGGCTGCTGTAATGCTGTTGCCCCAGCACACCACTCCAAAAGTGATGGCTGATGCCACCACCATGTCGTAGAATGTCTTCAGGAGCGCTCCTTGTACACCAAAAGACCTGAGCCTCCTCAGTAGGAACAGCCTGTGCTGTCCCTTCTTGTAGAGTGCGTCGGTATAGTGTGACCAGTCTAGTTTATTGTTCAGATGAACACCCAGGTACTTGTAGGATGTCACCATCTCAATGTCTGTTACCTGGATGCTTACTGGTGCTGTGAGGGGTTGTCCTTGCCTGCAGCAATCCACCACCAGCTCCTTAGTTTTCCTCGCGTTGATCTGGAGGCAGTTCCGATGGCACCAGTCCACAAAGTCCTGGATAAGTCCTCTGTACTCAGCTTCATCTCCATGAAGCCGACGATCGCAGAGTCGTCAGAGAACTTCTGTAGATGGCAGTGTGTTGTGTTGTGTGAGAAGTCTGCAGTATAAAGGGTGAACAGGAAGGGAGCCAAAACTGTTCCCTGGGGGGCCCCCGTGCTGCCGATGATCGTGTCGGACACACAATCCCGGGTTCTCACAAACTGTGGCCGGTTAGTGAGGTAGTCCAGGATCCATGATGACAGGTGCTTGTCCACCCCTGTGCACAGCAGCTTGCTGTTGGATGGTGTTGAAAGCACTGGCGAAGTCAAAGAACATGATCCTCACCACATTCCCGGGCTTCTCCAGGTGGGACAGGGAACGGTGAAGGAGGATGATCACTGCATCCTCCACCCCAATGCCATGCTGGTAGGTGAACTGGAGTAGAGCCATCGCTGGTCCCACCAGGGGGCGGAGGTGAGCAAGGAGCAGTCTCTCCAGGGTCTTCATCATGTGAGACATCAGGGCCACTGGCCTGTAGCTGTTCAGGTCTTTGGGGTGGGAAGTCTTTGGTACAGGTACCACACAAGATGTTTTCCACAACTGTGGTACCCTCCCCAGCTTCAGGCTCAGGTTGAAGATGTGCTCCACAATCCCACACAGCTGGTCTGCGCAGGATTTGAGGAGCTTTACGCTGATGCCGTCTGGTCCCGAGGCTTTCCTCGCCTTGATCTTCCTCAGCTCCGTCCTCAGCTCCGTCCTCACCTGGGTCTTAGTGAGGGTCAGGTTGGGGGGCTGTGTGTTGGGAGTGGGGGGGTGATGGTGGAGTGGGGAGTGGGCAGCAGGACTTGATGTCTTGTCCTATTAAAAAACAGGTTCAGATTGTTCGCCCACTCCCTGCCCCCCGTGGCCTGGGAAGAGGTATTCTGGAGCCCAGAGACGGTTTTAAGGTTTCTCCAGACCCCGCTGATGTCGCTCTGTTGCAGCTTGTCCTCCATCTTCTTTCTGAAGCTGTCCTTGCCTTCTCTGATCTTCCTCCTCAGCTCCCTCTGTACGGACTTCAGCATCTCCCTGTTCCCCTAACTGAAGATCCTCTTCTTCTCTCTCAGAAGGGTTTTTATCTCAGGGTTGATCCAAGGTTTGTTGTTCGAGCAACACCGTATAGTCTTGGTGGGTACGGTGTTGTCCACACAGAAGTCGATGTAGTCCGTGATGGTGTGAGTGAGGCCATCGATGTCCTCACCATGTGGATCGAAGAGCTGCTCCCAGGCAGTGGTTTCAAGACAGTCCTTTAAAGCGTTCATTGCCTCCTCAGACCATATCTTCACCGTGCGTATGACCGGAGGTTGTCTGTGTACTAGGGGTTTGTACACTGGCAGGAGATGAACCAAGTTGTGATCCGATCTCCTGAGTGGGGGGAGTGGTGATGAGGTGTACGCCTCCTTAGTGTTTGCATAGAATAAGTCCAGTGTTTTATTGTCTCTAGTGTGGCATGTGATATACTGGGTGAACGTGGGAAGAATGGGGGACAGTGAAATATGGTTGAAATCACCTGAGATGAGGAGAAGAGCATCTGGGTGTTCTGTCAGCAGCCTGCCAGTTACTGAGTGAATGGCGTCACGCGCTGTCCCAGCGTTCGCCGTCAGATTTGCATAAATAACAATGCAGATCACTTGTGAGTATTCCCTCGGGAGATAGGTAGGCCGCATGCTAACAGCTAGCAACTCAATGTCTTTGCTGCAGTGATGTTGTTTAACCGTGATATGTTCCGGTCTGCACCAGATGTTATTGACATACTGTACATTATCACTCCTCCGCCCCTTGCCTTCCCACTGTCTGGTGTCCGGTCTGCCCGTATTGCGTGGAAACCCTCCAGTTCGATGTTAGCATTTGTTGCTAGTTCTGTTAGCCACATCTCAGTAAACAACATCAAGCTAATCTCTCTGAAGATGCTCTTGTAGCGGGAGATAGCCGCTAGCTCGTCAGTCTTATTGAGTAGCGATCATACATTCCCCATAATAATGGATGGAAGGACTGGTCTGTACCTTATATTTCTCGCCCGCCGTCTTGCTCCAGCACGGCATCCACGTTGTTTCTGTCTTATTTCACCCGGTATGTCGAGGTCTTGCACTAGCATCTTGGTGCTAACAGCTGGTCTCTGCTGTAACGTATCCTGCTAAAAACAGTGGCTCTGTCTGCTGGCTCAGACATTTGGGCGACATTTGGGTGATCCGTGTGTCCGTCCGATGTATAAGGTGTCGCCGGATCAGAAACATTAGCAAGAGAAGCCAGATAATAGAAATAGGAAGAAATTGATCCGCTGTTGCAAAACGGCAGTCTACTCGTGTAGGGCCAGAAGTACACTGGATATTTATATATATATTTTAAAATGTTTCTGAAAAACATTTTCTTGTAAATTTGTGATGAGTGTAAGTTTCAGATTTTTTTTCTTAAAAATGTGTGTGTGTGGGGTTGCCATTTGGAAGCTCTGTTTTCTTCTCACGAAAATCGAATGGTTTTTCTTATAAATTTGGAACTTGCTTTAGTAAACATGTGACTTTTTAAGTTGTAAATTACCATATTTTATCACATTTCTGGAATTTCCCCATTGTGGAATTAATAAAGGCTTATCTTATTTGCCTCTGTTCTTGCAAATCTGTACTGAAACCATGTTTATACTTTTGTCGCGCTACCAAATGTCAACTTTATGAATATCACAACCCCCTTATCAAAATAATAAATCATATACTGTGTGTACTTTCACAAAGCAATAAATAAACTGTGTATATATACAGTATATATATATATATATATATTGTGACGTTTGCAGGGGTTCACACAAAAAGACAATGGAGCAGATGGCTCTGATCAAACAGATTTATTTTGTACACCCCAACCCCCCAACCTGCCACTTAGTACACAGAGCAGTGGAGGTCATTCCCCCAGACCTCCGTTTCAATCATGGTTACACACACATGATACATCTTGCCCTAATCCTGCTAAACACTGCTGGGCCATTATAATGCAGTTATAATGACACAGCAGTATAACTCAGAAGTAACACATTTAACACACACAGTAACGTTTCAAACTGGCAAAGCATGCTGGGAAATCCCTGGCTCCCTTAAAATGGCCCCGACGTTACACTGCCCCCCCCTGGACTGGTTTCTGTCCCCAGAAAATTCAAAGTCCACTTTCAGAAATCCAACACGAGTCAGCCCGGTGCCAGGGCGACATGCACGGGCCATCTGAGTCTCGGTCAGAGCATCTGGTTGGGGTAGGGTTCCGGTTTGGCCATCAGCGGGCGGATGGACACATCTGACAGCCTCTGTAGGACCACGCACAGTCCCTTCCCTGGCAGCGGGAGTCCCAGGCCCGCTCCGGCCGACTCCCACCGCTGCCAGTTGTCCCAGGCGGCCGCTGGCCCGCGTCCATGCGTCCAGCCCTTGCCGCGCCTGGAAAGTGGCTGCATCTTCGTCCTGCTCGCTCCGCTGCGTCGCTCCTGCGCCTCTGTGACGTCATCTGCCGGGGGAAGCATCTGCAGGAGGCGGCTTTTTCCCCGACCATGCCACCTCGCTCTAATTTAGCGTCGGCGAGGGGCCAGTTTGTCGTGTGCTGTGTGCGGGGCGGTACCATGCCATGTACCCTGGCTCTGTGCAGCGGAAGCCGTCCTTCCTCGCGTCGCCACGGCTGTTTCCTTCGTGCACGCGCTGCTGTGATCTGCCGTAGCTCCTCCTCCACTCACTCTCAGCACGGTGGTTTCCTCTGATGATCAGCGCGGCAGCCAACTCGACCTGGGCCAGGCGGTCATCCAACAGGTTCTCGCCGTTGTAGCGGGGAATCTTGGCCCGCTGCTGGATGGATGGGACGGTCATCTCCCGGTAGATTGCAGCTCCTAATCGCTCTGGAATCGCGAGCCCGTCCTGCCCTGAAAAGGGCGGGAAACGGGGCTGGTTTGCTCTGCTCCGTCCATCGCAGCGAAGCTCTCCAGGGGCTGGTGTCTCTGCTCTATACTCCGTTCCCGGCTGAGCGATGAATCGCTCCGGCCGCTGTACCTCCGCCTGGATCCTCATCTCGCTCCATATCCCACTTCTGACACCAGTGTGACGTTTGCAGGGGTTCACACAAAAAGACAATGGAGCAGATGGCTCTGATCAAACAGATTTATTTTGTACACCCCAACCCCCCAACCTGCCACTTAGTACACAGAGCAGTGGAGGTCATTCCCCCAGACCTCCGTTTCAATCATGGTTACACACACATGATACATCTTGCCCTAATCCTGCTAAACACTGCTGGGCCATTATAATGCAGTTATAATGACACAGCAGTATAACTCAGAAGTAACACATTTAACACACACAGTAACGTTTCAAACTGGCAAAGCATGCTGGGAAATCCCTGGCTCCCTTAAAATGGCCCCGACGTTACAATATACAGTATATATACGTATATATATATATATATATATATATATATATATATATATATATATATATATATATATATATATATATATATATACGTATATATATATATATATATATATATATATATATATATATATGTATAGTATATATATATATATATATATATATATATATATATATATATATATATATATATATATATATATATACTTGCCCAATGTCAAGTCACATTCCTCGTATGTTTACTTGTAAATGTGCCTGGCAATAAATCTGATTCTGATTCTGATTGTGTCTCAGTCTCTCTTGATGGATGCTCTTCATCATCAGTTCTCCTTAACACCTGGATCTGCTGAATGTTAAAACATTTCTGTCAGCTACACTAAACATCACACATCCTAAACTGTTGGAAAAGGTTTTAAGTCCTTAACAAAATTTAACAGATCGTCTGATTGTTCTCTGATGATTCAGAAGGACTAAACTTGGTGAAAGTGGAAAACATTTTCAGTAGAAAAACCACATAATTTTTGTCAGACTTTATTATTATATGAAGATTATCACAAGGCTTGTCTCCATGATGATGGATGAGCTTGTCTTTGGATCCTTCCTGTTAAAAAGAAAATACACATTAACTAGAAAAGCCCTCAGAAAGCACATACCTCTGCCAAGGCTCCTTCCATCGCTCATGGATCACCTCCAAAATGTAATGGGTTCGTGTGTAGGCCACAAGCCAGTTCTGGAGAAAATTGCATCAAAGTCTATCCAGTAGTTTTGGAGGATTCTTGCCAACACACTGTGAGAAGATAACAGCCTTGATGGAGGTATGTGTACTTGGATCAGCACCAAAATGCAATGGGTTCCTCTTTAGCCCAAGGACCACCTCTGGTAAAAATTTCATCCAAATACATCCAGCAGTTTTGGAGTATTCTTGCTAAAACACTGTGAGAAGATAAGAATATATATATATATAATATATATATTATATATATATAATATATATATATGTAATAATATAATATTATATATATATACATATATATATATAATATATATATATATAGAATATATATATATATATATATATATATATATATATATATATATATATATATATATATATATATATATATATATACACACAGTATATCCACACACATACGTACATACATACAAACACACACACGCACACAGTGGTGTGAAAAAGTGTTTGCCCCCTTCCTGATTTCTCATTTTTTTTGTATGTTTGTCACACTTAAATGTTTCAGATCATCAAACACATTCAAATGTTAGACAAAGATAGCACAAGTAAACACAAAATGTAGTTTTTAAATGAAGGTGTTTATTATTGGGGGGGGGGGGTCCAAACCTACATGGCCCTGTGTGAAAAAGTGATTGCCCCCTAAACCTAATAACTGGTTGGGCCACCCTTAGCAGCAACAACTGCAATCAAACATTTGTAATAACTGGCAATGAGTCTTTTACAGCGCTGTGGAGGAGTTTTGGCCCATTCATCTTTGCAGAATTATTGTAATTCAGCAACATTGGAGGGTTTTCAAGCATGAACCACCTTTTCAAGGTCATGCCACAGCATTCCAATCGGATTCAGGTCAGGACTTTGACTAGGCCACTCAAAGTCTTCATTTTGTTTTTCTTAAGCCAGTCAGAGGTGGTGTGGTTGGTGTGTTTTGGATCATTGTCCTGCTGCAGAACCCAAGTACACTTCAGCTTGAGGTCACGAACAGATGGCCGGACATTCTCCTTCAGGATTTTTTTGTAGACAGCAGAATTCATGGTTCCATTTACCACAGCAAGTCTTCCAGGTCCTGAAGCAACAAAACAGGTCCAGACCATCACACTACCACCACCATATTTTACTGTTGGTATGATGTTGCTTTTCTGAAATGCTGTTACTTTTATGCTGGATGTAATGGGACATGTACCAAAAGCCAGTTTAGAAAGCCTGGACGCCTCCCACGTGAGGTGTTTCGGGCACGTCCCACTGGGAGGAGACCCAGAGGCAGACCCAGGACTCGGTGGAGAGACTATGTCTGCCAGCTGGTCTGTGAACGCCTTGATATTCTCTCTGAGGAGCTGGAGCAGGTGGCTGGGAAAGTGTGAGCTTCTCTGCTTGAACTGCTGCCTCCACGATCCAGACCTCCGGAAAAGCGGTAGAAGATGGATGGATGGTAATGGGACACACACCTTCCAAAAGGTTCAACTTTTGTCTTGTCAGTTCACAGAGTATTTTCCCAAAAGTCTTGAGGATCATCAAGATGTTTTCTGGCAAAACTGAGACGAGCCTTGATGTAGTTTTTGCTCAGCAGTGGTTTTCATCTTGGAACTTGGCCAGGGAGGCTATTTTTGCCCAGTCCCATTCTTATGATGGAGTCATGAACACTGACCTTAAAGGTCTGATGACACGTTTTTGACTTCATCTAATTTTTCGACACATAATACAATATGACGAAATAGGTTGGTCTGTGAAGTTCTAAGTCAAACAGGCTTTTTTTCACGTGAATATCCGGCGTTTTCATGAGCACCATGTCACCAATTGTGTCAGTGGCTGGAAAACCCCTCAGCCGTGTTGTAACATCGACAGAACACAGCGCTTGGCTACCCATTGTACACACAGGATGGAAACGGTAGAAAACATTGACAATGGTTCCAGCACATGTAGTCTGGAATTGGTTTGTGTTGTCCAATCTTCCGACGATTATAGTTCCGAAGAATGGGATGACAATGAAGAATCTGGGGGCATCAGACCGTATAGGTTTGAGCCGTGCCAAGCAGACATTGTGCCAAGCGAGTCAGACTCAGAGAGTGACAGTGAAGAGGCACACATGCCCGCAGCAGCAGCAGCGACAAACACACGGCAGGGGAACACTGAGTGTTATTCTTTTGTTACAGATATTGCAACAAATTATTTGTTCATAAATATAATTTATTTTAACCCGATTTTTCAATAAAATCATAGCAGTGTGTTCTCTGTGGCTCAGTTATTATGTATTATATTTTGAGTTCTTGTTGTTTTTGTTTTGTACATGTGTTTTATGTGCATTTTGACCCACTTTCAGGTGGGCACTGTCCAAGATTCGCCGGTCCAACCACACGTCCTCTCTCTTTGACAGTCAGCTGTTCATGTTTTGTGTGCATCATCTGCTGTGTTGTCAGCTAGCCAATATTGCCAACACTATCACGACGTGTTAGCCACTCCACACAGCCATGGTTAACACGTCTCCTCTCCATGTTCGCTGGGCGATGTCAGCCCCGAACGCCAGCTGTAAGTTTTTCTGTTTATTTTTGTAAGTCTTCACCTTTTTGGGAACTGTTGTCATCATTCTTATGTTCAGTACATGTGTTGTGGTGAATCCTGCGTGTAAATCCATTCATTATGACTCTCCATGTGCTCTTACGCAGGGCACGGAGAGGGAGGATGAAATAACAAGGATTTATGTGCAGGGTTCACCACAGCATATTTAATACAGAAAGACAGACGATTCCCAAAAAGGTGAAGATGTACAAAAAACACAAACACACTTACTGATGGCGTTCTGGGGCCGGCATCACCCAGAGAACGAATGAGAGGAGACGTGTTAGCCACAGTTGCGCCCCAGAGCCGATATCGCTTCAAGGACGCACGAGAACCACAGCGAACATGGAGTGACTTAACGTCGTGAGAGTGCTGAAAATACTGGCAGACTAACAGCACAGATGACAATACTATAGATCAGCAGTGCGTGACTGGCAAATGGCCGCTAAGTACACGCACTATTGGTGATGGTGTGATGAGAAGCACCTGGGCGAGGACCGGGAAACATGATCAGTGGGAGTTTGAATCAGCTGGTGATAATGAGAGAGGGGATGTGGCCAAACTGGTGATCACAGAAAGTAGGTCAAAGCTGTGCGTAAATCCATTAATCCTCCCCCTCCTCGTGCGCTCCTCCTGTGTAAAAGTGCACGAGGAGGCTTATGACAGTTGTAGCTGAAGCGTGTGATGTGGTCTTTCACGGCCTGCTGTTTATCAAGCCTGTGACACAACGCGAAAGCATAGCCGTAAAATTAAAACAAGAAACCAGAGAAACTGTGAGCTACAAAGCTGCTGTCATTCCAGTCAACAACACCAGCATCTGTTCTGTCGCTTACGTCATGGGGATGCCGCCCTTAATTCGGTGGGCGACACCACAGTCCAGTCAGCGGCTATAGTTTTTTGATGATAACTAGTTTATGCAGGCGCTGTTGTAAATATTATATTGATCATCAACAATGACTTTTGGGTTTACACAACATGCTAAAAAATGTCAAAAACGTGTCATCAGACCTTTAATTGAGGCAAATGAGGCCTGTACTTCTTTGGATGTTGTTGTGGGATCTTTTGTGACCTCTTGAATGAGTTGTCGCTGCACTCTTGGAGTAATTTTGGTCAGGAAGTTTCACCACTGTTCCATGTTTTTGCCATTTGTGGATAATAGCTCTCACTAAGGTTTGCTGGAGTCCCAAAGCTTTAGAAATGGCTTTATAACCTTTTCCAGACTGATAGATCTCAATTACTTTGTTTCTCATTTGTTCCTGAATATCTTTGGATCCCAGCATGATGTCTAGCTTTTGAGGATCTTTTGGTCAACTTCACTCGTGTCAGGCAGGTCCTGTTTAAGTGATTTCTTGATTGAGAACAGGTGTGGCAGTAATCAGGCCTGGGTGTAGCTAGAGAAATTGAACTCAGCTTTCCAAAGATGTGATAAACCACAGTTAATTTATGTTTTAACAGTGGGGCAATCACTTTTTCACACAGGGCCATGTAGGTTTGGAATTTTTTTACCCTTAATAATAAACACCATTTAAAAACTGCATTTTGTGTTTATTTGTGTTTTTTTTTTTTGTCTAACATTTAAATTTATGGTGATTGGGATCGTTCTGATTGGATCTGGGATTGTCCTGGTGTACCGCAAATTGCTGAAGATGGATACAACCTATCAAAATGCTGGCCAGGCGAGGTGCATCCATCAAATTGAAAAAATGGAGAAGACGCTGATAGCGACAAATGGAGAACTGTCTCGGAAGGTGGATTACATCATGATTACGCTTAGGTCTATCCACGACGGACTCAACGCCCCGCAATGAAGGATTAAGTACTGAATCTGCAGAAGAATATAAAGTTCCTTCTCTGTGATCAGTTCTATTTGGCTCAATTCCCTTACAAAAATCCTCCTGATCGTCTGCAGTCTGTGTTTTTTCAAAACACTGAGCACATGGCCTTGGACAGCAGCTGCATGGACAATTGCCAAGGACAATTGCCAGTAGCCAGACAAAACATCTCCTGCCAAAGTGTCCTTGTTGTTCTTACTGATACAACACTTTGCTTCAACATTACATTCATATTGATCCACAAACTGACAACAAGATGATTCACTCACTGCTCTCTTTGTGTCCTGTGAACTCTTTTTGTCTGCTGATGTGCATTGAGGGCTTTTTTTTTCTTTGTAATCATAATATTGATCATGTGACCAGTATTCTGAAATCAATGATTTTTTTGCTCCTTCCCATTGTATTATTTCTTATGCTACCTGTACCCTCCTGTTGGCAGGCGCGTTTCAGACGCATGCTGCGTCACGGAAATGCAGGTTCATTTTCTGTGTCAAGTCAAATTCTCTCATATGTTATCAGTGATCTGTTAATGTACTTGGCAATAAATCTTTTTCTGATTCTGATTCTGATTCTGAAATTTGTTTGATGATCTGAAACATTTAAGTGTGACAAACAAAACTAGAAAAGCACTCAGAGAGCGCAGACCTCTGCCAAGCGCCACAGTTCCCCCCATACAGTGTTTGTGTGTATGTTTTCAGATTCCTTGACCATGAAAACATATGACTAGCAATTGGATTCACAATGATCGGATTAGTGGTTCAGTAGTTATTCACGAAAATTGCATTTTCCGTAATGGCGGTTTTCTTCTGGATGGTGATCCGGATCACCACCAAAATGTAATCATCTGTAGGATACCCCATTTCTGACAATCTCTGAAAATTTCATGAAAATCCGTGCATAACTTTTTGAGTTATCTTGCTAACAAACAAACAGACAAACCAACGCCGATGAAAACATAACCTCCTTGGCGGAGGTAAAAATGAGAAATCAGGAAAAGGGCAAATACTTTTTCCCACCTCTGTGTGTGTGTGTGTGCGCGCTCGTGTGCGTGTGCATGCGTGTGTGCATGTGTTTATTACTTTTTCCTCTTATAAATGTCCAATTTTCTCACTATAGTGAGGTTTGTGTTGTAAACATTTTTCTTGGAAAGTTAATTTTTTTCAAAATACATTTGCAACTTTTTCCTGATAAATTTATTACTCTTTTTACTATCAACTAAGAATGTTTTATGATAAACATGTTACCTTTCCCATAAAGATTTTTTTTATACAATTGCAACTTTTTCGTTGAATTTTCATTATTTTTCTTGTCCATGTGCTCCTATCCATTCACTGATAAATTAAGTTTCTCCCTATAAACTATCCTTACAGTCATTATAGGGATGGAGTCTGGCAGGTTAATAACGAAGGGGAGGATTTTGGCTGATTTTGTTGACAAGGGGAATTGACTTCAAGTTGTTTTTTTTTTTGTTGTTTTTTTTTGCAAATATGTATTTATTTGAATGGCATTTTAATATTTTATTTATTGAAAAACAAGCTTTAACTGTTTTTGATTTTTGATTTTATTTTTTTATTTATTTTTTTATTTGAACAAAAAAAATTTTAATGGAAGCTGCCCAGTTTTTTGTCATTGACTTTACATAATGATGAAGACCATGGACTCTGTGTGAGTTGATAATTTTGTAAAAATCTATGGGGTATTAAATATGTCCACGAGTGTATAGGTAGTAAAATAAAATAGATATACCAAACAACTACAGTAAAATTTGCACTACTGTATGTAAATTTCCTTTTTTTCATTATTTAGTGTCATGGGCAGCGAGAACACGCCTCCTCCTTCCCGCACAGCTCTCCGCTCATCGTCATCACTCCTCGCCTAGAGGCGACCGAGCATCAAATTAACGTGATGGGCCAGCAGCTGCAAACAATGATGCAGCAACTGGATACCATCACGCAGCATTTGGCCGGGGCAGCTCCTCCTCCTCAGCCTGCTCCCCTTGTTCAACCACCAGTACGGCGTACCACTTCCATTCCTACACCTGCCCCGTATGCGGGGGAGGTGGGGAAATGTAAGGAACTGGTGAAGTTGGTGAATGACAGAATAATGAAACTACAGCACTACAATACTAAACCTGAAGTCTTTCCCTCGGTTGCAGTAAATGTCATCCCACTATAGCTGGTATTGTGGTCAGAAGATGCTGCTGATTATGATCCGCTAAAACATTTTTGAGATTCAGATTTAAAAAAAACTGATTTTGTTAATATATTGCTCAAAAAAATTAAAGGAACACTTTTTAATCTGAGTGAGCTGGACTAGCCTGCCACAATTTCTTCACTTTAAGTTTTGGAGTGTTTTCATTTCCATCAAAAGACGTGGCATCTTTTCATTCTTAACACATTATCCAGTCCATATCAGTGTAGATATCCAGCTTATTTTTTCCCATTAAAATTGGATGTGTTTTCAAAGTGTTCCTTTAATTTTTTTGAGCAGTATAGTTTTTACAGAGTGTAATTAAATAAGAATAATGCATCTGATTTATAGAGCAGTTTCCATCAACACTCAGAGGTGCTCTGCAGTGGATACTTTACTAATTCACTTCACAGACAGACACTGGTAAGCTACTACTGTAGTCAACGTGGCTGCCAGTCCGCACCAACGGCCTCTCCACCACTACAGAACATTTATAGACATTCCTGCCCAGCGTCATGGACACTGGAGGTGAGGTGGGTAAAGAGTCTTGCCCAGGGACACAACAGCAGGATGGCTGCGTGGCTGTATTTGAATTATTATTATTATAACACTGCATTTTTAATTTTTTGCTAATTTAATTCATACATAAAAAATTTGCTTCATATTTTACATATTGATTGCAGCCCCAGCCAATTTTTTCAAGCCCTTTTTTTGATTTCATTTTGATGACTGGGGAAGGCCTTCCTGGCTTCAGTAATTCTGAGGTCACTATTTAAAATGTCCATCAATAATGCAGTGGGGCTTCCTTTAGTCCCCTGAAGCCTGGGAGGGTAAAGATAAAACAATGTGCTGTTTGTAGGTGATTTTCTCAGTTTTTAATGGCTCTAAATAGAGAAAAATCTACCAATGCGGCCTTCGCTCAGAGGCCTCTGAATCAAATAGCCTTCACATGTTAAATATTATGTTCATAGCTATGTTTTGCCTTTAATATATATATGTATATACTGTATAATAGTGATTAAAAAGCAGTTGACCATTGAGGAAACACATTTTTTCCAGACAATGAAGGCTTTATTAAATCAAACTTAGGCCCTTTATAAAAAAGCAGAATTGCGTTTATTTTAATCTCACGACTGTGTTAAATACATTTCACTTATCAGAAATTTTGCTTTAACCTGAAAAGGGGCAAAGTCCCAAATTTATTTGGAATAAAAGTCACATATTTACTCTACCAATGTAGCTTACTTATATGTAGAAAAAGTTTATATTTTTGAGGAAAAAGTCACATAACTCATTCATTCTCCATAACCTCTTAATCCTCATGAAGTCACAAAATTTAGTTGGAAACTCTCAAATTGCAAGAAAAAGGAAGAAAAATCGACATAAAATAACAAGAAAAAGTAGCCAATTTATTAGAATGTTCCAAAATCACATATAAAATTCCACAATACCAGGGAACATTTCCTCATTGCGGGACTAATAAAGGTTGATCGTATCTTATCTTAAGAGTGAACTAATTCACTCATCACTAATTCATTAATTCACCTTGATGTTTAAACATTTGTTTTGATGAAAATATTGTCTACTAGTGCACATTTAAATGTGCACTAGTAGACAATTTAAATTTTAACAATTAAAATTTTAAGGCTTTTAGACACTGGATTCTGCATGAGTCTCATTATTTAACAGGTGACCATTTTCTTCGGGGGGAGGCTGGGTTGACGCAGGTCCAGGTGACGCACGTCGGGTTTTCAGCCACCAGCCAAACAGGATCAGAAGAGGCGCAGTGATGACAGACGTGACTACAGCTGTAATGGCGACAGCAGCTGGAATTCCCAGTGGCTCCTTTTCAGCAGGTGCCTGTGTCGGTCAGCAAGACAGTACATGGAGTCAGGGGGGCTTTAGTCCTGCACAGCATTGTAGGGTGTGGCGGCCTGTACTTACGGGTGATGGCGGCGCAGCGGTGATCTGATCAGATTTACTCTCGGTCACCCTCAGTCTCGCAGCAGCAGGAGTTCCCCTGTTTTTATTATTATTGTTCATTTTTGCGTAACAATAATAATCGCCCCGATCGTCCCTGTTAACCCGGCGCAGAGTCAGAGAGAAATCTCCCTCTGAGGACCACCTGTCTGGGACAGACAGCCGATCGTCGGTCTTCATGTCGGTGAAGGAATTGCGCTCAAAAACAACAGCCCCGTTTCTCATCCACATCACGGACACATTCTGACTGCCAGCAGGATAGAAACAAGGGAAGGTCACCGACTCCGACTCCTTGGCCCAAACAAGAAAAGCTACAACAACATCCACCTGGACTGTCTTCGTTTGGCCGTTACAGTTTAACTCAAACATTCCATGGTCAGAGTAAACTGTGCGATTAAATATGACAGACGAATTTTCACTCATCCGGTGTTTGTAACCACCGGTTGGCTTCCACAGTCCTCCGCTGCGCACAGCCACCTTCCGTGGCCCCTGTCCCGCCTCACTTTCGTGCGCTCGGTGGTGGAAAAGTTCCCCCCGGTCATCTGCGTCGCAGTTTACAGGAAGCTCCAATGGGTCTCCTACAATAAGTTGCTTGTACGGCATGTTTCCTTCACCACCGGCAACTATGGCGAGTGTGATATCCTACCGTGTAGCAATGATCACACTTGAGTTATTTCTTTGGCTAACTCTGCCGTTTATTCTGCAACACACATAATATGACTGAACATGGATTCTGCGCGGGGTTTTCACACTCTTGTTCTAATGTGTCCCCTTAGTAGTAATGCTAAACAATACAGGTAGTTCCCCCTAGAGGCATGTGCCAGTAATGTTTTAAATTAGACTTGCAGTCTACCACATCCCTCCCCTCTAGATTAAACTACTTTTAATTACACTAGCCAATTATGCTAGACATCCTGGAACTCCCATTTAATCCTAAACAATCACAGTTACTTTTAACTTCTTAAACACATGTGCCATACATATAATTTCTTTCTCTTTTCTTTTCTTTTTTTTTTTTTTTTCACATGTATAACACACATAACAGTCTAACTGGGGAATTGGTTTGACTACCGCATCCCAGTGAGGTTCCAGGACGCATTCTTGTCCTGTGGCTGGGGAACTCACTACTGACTAAGTATAGTCCTTCAAGTAGTCTGGAGCTTTCCTAGCTCGCTGAGATCTTCTCACGGCTGGTGAGCCAACTGCAGGTGAAGACTCAGACTGCTCCACTATTTCGGCTGCTGCAGTGCTGCCCGTAGAATCTGCAGAGACGGTTACCTCAGGTTTCACCTGAAGTGGTGGTTCGTTGATGCTCTCCTCAGAATGGTTGTTAGACAACACCTCTGGTGCCATCGGCAGGGGAATGGAGCTCCTACCATGAACTTGGTCGATGTGTCGCCTCACCACTTGTCCATGGCCTAATGTCACCTTGAATGACACAGGGCCTGTCTTTTCTGTTATTTCTCCTGGTACCCAGGCTGGTCCTGAGCCAAAATTGCGGGTGTAGACCACGTCTCCTTCTCTCAGTATTCTCTCTCTAGCATGCATGTCATGATAACCTTTTTGTTTCTCTTGTTTGTCATGCACTTTGTTTCTGAAGTCTGGATGTATTAAGTCAAATGTTGACCTCAACTTTCTTCCCATCCATGGACCTGCGTAGTCAATGTGAATTCTTCTCCATGGTTTATCTGGAACTTCCCAGGGATGTAGTGGGGCTGCTGGAGGACTGTTCCTGTTCTCCTGGCATGCCGCACATGACTTCACAAGCGCCTCCACCTCTGCATCCATGTTGGGCCACCACATGTAACTCCTCGCCAACGCTTTCATGCGAGTGATGCCAGGGTGTGCTTGGTGTAGTTGTTGCAGTAAGGCATTCCTACCAGGTGGTGGAACAACCACGCGTCCTCCCCACAGGATACAACCTTCCTGGGTGCTGAGCTCATCCTGTCGTCGGGCATAGGGAATGAACTCAGGACTGTTCATCTTCGGCCATCCTCGCAAGATGTATTCTCGCACTCTTGCTAGAACAGGGTCTTTGTCTGTCCACTTCTTTATTTGTTGTGCGTTCACCAGGGGCACGCCGATATCTTCAAACAATAGCACTCTCTCCTCCTCCTCAGGCGTGCTGTCTCTTCCTCCATCCAAGGGTAGCCTACTCATCGCGTCAGCATTCGTATGGTCCCGTCCGGCTTTGTAAACGATGGTGTACTCATACGCTGCTAATGTAACGGCCCATCTCTGAATTCTCTGAGATGTCATCTGGGGTATGGCTCTCATTTCACTGAACAGTGAAATTAGTGGCTTGTGGTCAGTCACTATAGCGAACTGTCTCCCGTACAGGTATTTGTGGAATTTTTTTACACCAAATACTACTGCAAGGCCCTCCTTGTCTAGCTGGGAGTAGTTTTTCTCAGCTGCACTAAGAGTTCTTGAGACGAACCCTATGGGTCTCTCTGAGCCATCCTCCATACGATGAGAGAGTACAGCACCCACACCGTAGGGTGATGCGTCACACGCCAGGATGAGTGGTTTGTTTGAATCATAGTGCACTAACACACTACAGGACTGAAGTAGCGCTTTGGACTCTTCAAACGCCTTCTGCTGCTTGACCCCCCATGACCATTTTTCTTCCTTCTTAAGTAAGGTATGTAGTGGTGCCAGCAGCGTGGAGAGCTTTGGGAGGAACCTATGGTAATAGTTCAACAAGCCCAGGTAGGCTTTTAACTCAGTAACATTTTGTGGCTCAGGCGCCTCCGCAATGGCTTCCACTTTGTCTGTTAGAGGGTGTAGACCACTGGCGTTGATCTTGTGGCCTAGGAACACCACCTCTTTTCCCATGAACTCACACTTGCTTCTTTTCAACCTCAGACCGCTTTTCTCCAACCGTTGAAGCACTTCCTTCAGCGTTTTCAGATGTTCTTGTTCATTTGGTCCTGTACAAAGGATGTCATCCAAATAAACGGCAACATTCGGAATTCCACCTAGGATGCCCTCCATAGTTCTCTGGAATATAGCAGGACTGGAAGCTACTCCAAATGGTAAGCGTGTGTAGGTATATAAGCCTTTGTGTGTATTGATGGTTACATACTTTCTTGATTCTTCTTCCAGGACTACTTGTTGGTAGGCGTGACTCATGTCTAATTTCGTGAAGTGTCGGCCGCCATTCAGCTGTGCGAAGAGGTCCTCCACTTTAGGAATTGGATACTGATCCACCCGTGATGCTCGATTGACAGTGAGTTTGTAATCTCCACATATTCTAATGGAGCCATCCGGCTTTCTCACTGGGACTATGGGCGCCGCCCATTCTGCAACCTGCACTGGCTCAATGATCTTGTCATCCAGCAGCCTCTGTAGCTCGCTTTCGACCAGTGGCTTGACTGCATAGGGTACCGGTCGGGGTTTGCAGAATCGTGGTTGGGCCTCCTTGTCCACATTAATCTTTGCAGTGACACCTTTTAGCTGTCCTACGCCTTCTTTGAACACCTCAGCGTGTCTTTCGAGGATCTCCTCCAGCTGCAATTTGGGCTGAGATTCCACTTTATTCACCAACTGATCCATCATGGCCAGTTCTTGTAGCCAACTTCGCCCTAGTAGATTTGGTCCTTCGCTCCCAACTACTACTACAGGTAAGTCCTTTTCTTTGTTTTCGTGTTGCACCTTCACTTGTGCCATGCCTAGCACGTCTAGCTTCTCTCCTGTGTATGTTTTTAATTTTAATGAACAGGGATTTAATTCTGCTGTGTCTGTTTTCTTCCACAGTTGTGTATATTGCTGTTTACTTAATATGGTTACTCCACAGCCTGTATCAACTTCAAATGTTACTTTCATTCCATTAACATTCATGGTACGCGTGATGGGCGCTACCTTGGTCAGCTCCTCTGACGTGTTGTAAATTGTGTGAAAACCCATGTCTTCTGTATCACTTTCTCCCTCCCCTCTAAGTTGATTCGCTCGCTGTTCCTTTCCTGGGCCCTTGTTTTCATACTTTTGCCCATTAACTGTCGCTTTCAGCACCTGTGCGCTGTCCACCTTTATTCTACATGCTTTCTTAATGTGCCCTCGCTTGCCACAATTATGACACAGCTCAGTGGCAAATTTGCACTCGGCGGCATTGTGCTGGCCTTTGCAGCGATAACAACTGGGGAATTTGTGCTGAGTTTTGTCAGTCGACACTTTGTGGACACCTACTTGGGTCTTAGGCACACGAACATGCGTTGCTGTGTCCTCTGTTAGCTTCCCTTGCATCTCTCTCACATCTTTAGATGCTGTTTCCATCGCTTGGCATAATTCCAAAGCCTTTGCAAAAGTGAGTTTTGTTTCAGATAAAAGTCGCCGTTGCATTCGGTCATCATTCACTCCACACACAAGTCTGTCTCTTAACATTTCTTCCAATGAGTCTTTGTAATCACAGTGCCGTGTTAATTTCTTCAATTCTGCCACATACTCTGCTATGGACTCAGTGTTCCTCCTTATGCGTGAATTAAATTTGAATCGTTGCACGATTTCACTCGGTTTGGGGCTGAAGTGCTTCTGAAGCTCAGCAGTAAGCTGGTCGTACGTTTTATCTTTCGGTAATGCAGGGCTTATTAAATTTCTCAACAAGCTGTAAGTAGTTGCACCAACTCCACTCAACAGTACAGCCTTCCTTTTGTCTGGCTCCTCAATGTCATTAGCTTGGAAGAAAAAGTCCAACATTTCACTATATTCTTCCCATGACTGAGTCGAGTTATCAAAAGGGGTTACCGTTCCGATTACAGCCGCCATTGCTCGTCGTGGTGGGGAAACCTCGTTTTTCCTCCTCTGAACTTGCACTCGAACTACTGGAGTCACTTGAGTTCGCCACACTTGCAATGTTCTCTGTTTCTCGCCGCTGATTTTTTTCTTTTAATCCTCGTCGCCAATTGTGTGATATCCTACCGTGTAGCAATGATCACACTTGAGTTATTTCTTTGGCTAACTCTGCCGTTTATTCTGCAACACACATAATATGACTGAACATGGATTCTGCGCGGGGTTTTCACACTCTTGTTCTAATGTGTCCCCTTAGTAGTAATGCTAAACAATACAGGTAGTTCCCCCTAGAGGCATGTGCCAGTAATGTTTTAAATTAGACTTGCAGTCTACCACAGCGAGGCAGAGGATGAAGAGGAGAAGCATCCGCGGCGCCATCTCCATCACAGTCCAGCAGCTCTGACACCTTCCCCCGAGCGGTGCGTGGATCAACAGCCGAGTGGGCGAGTTCTGAGACTGGGGAGGAGCTCTGCATCGCGATTGGGTGCGTTGTGCAGGAAGCGGCACAAAAGCGTGACTGGTGGTGTGTAGGTGGTCACTCGGCGGCTGTAAGTCACTCCACTGGGAGGTTAAGGAGGAGAATGAATGAGTTATGTGACGTTTTTCCTCAAAATTCCAAACGTTTTTCGACATAAGTAAGCTACATTGGTAGTGTAAATATGTGACTTTTTTCCTCATAAATTTGCGACTTTGCCCCTTTTCAGGTTAAAACCAAATGTCTGATAAGTGATATATACTGCTCAAAAAAAAAAATAAAGCGATCACTTTGAAAGCACATCAGATTTTAATGGGAAAAAAATAAGCTGGATATCGAAATTGTGGCAGGTTAGTCCAGCTTACTCAGATTAAAGGATGTTCATAGCTATGAACATAATATTTAACATGTGAAGGCTATTTGATTCAGAGGCCTCTGAGCGAAGGCCGCATTGGTAGAGGAGCCTATTTTCTCTATTTAGAGCCATTAAAAACAGAAAATCACCTACAAACAGCACATTGTTGTATC
Organism: Pholidichthys leucotaenia; assembly: GCA_020510985.1. Taxonomy (NCBI): domain Eukaryota; kingdom Metazoa; phylum Chordata; class Actinopteri; order Cichliformes; family Pholidichthyidae; genus Pholidichthys; species Pholidichthys leucotaenia. The sequence goes on along the minus strand of CM035836.1, from coordinate 121,370,287 downwards.
TTTACCCTCCCTGGCTTCAGGGGACTAAAGGAAGCCCCACTGCATTATTGATGGACATTTTAAATAGTGACCTCAGAATTACTGAAGCCAGGAAGGCCTTCCCCCAGTCATCAAAATGAAATCAAAAAAAGGGCTTGAAAAAATTGGCTGGGGCTGCGATCAATATGTAAAATAGGAAACAAATTTTTCATGTATGAATTAAATTAGCAAAAAATTAAAAATGCAATGTTATAATAATAATAATAATTCAAATGCCGGCCTGCAGCCATCCTGCTGTTGTGTCCCTGGGCAAGACTCTTTACCCACCTCACCTCCAGTGTCCATGACGCTGGGCAGGAATGTCTATAAATGTTCTGTAGTGGTGGAGAGGCCGTTGGTGCGGACTGGCAGCCACGTTGACTACAGTAGTAGCTTACCAGTGTCTGTCTGTGAAGTGAATTAAAGTATCCACTGCAGAGCACCTTTGAGGGTTGATGGAAACTGCTCTATAAATCAGATGCATTATTCTTATTTAATTACACTCTGTAAAAACTACTAACAAAATCATTTTTTATTAAATCTGAATCTCAAAAATGTTTTAGCGGATCATAATCAGCAGCATCTTCTGACCACAATACCAGCTATAGTGGGATGACATTTTCTGCAACCGAGGGAAATACTTCAGGTTGAGTATTGTAGTGCTGTAGTTTCATTATTCTGTCATTCACCAACTTCATTTTGCATTTTAGTGAAAAAAGTCGATACCATTTCCCACCAGTAGAGGGACTACAAAACTGTTGTAACTCCATATCTGCCTGTCATGTGTTCATTTTACCTCCTCATATTTTTACCCCCCGGTAAAAGTAATATATATTCGTTCTACCCCCCTGTAAAACTACCATATTCTCATGTTACCCCCGGGGGTACAACAGACATATGCCATCTTTACCGCCATCATGTTAGGTTTTACCTATAGAAAATATCACCCACACTGAAATGTTAGTCGTAATGGAACGACTCTCCCTATTAAGTGAAAGCAAAAATCTCTATAGTAAATTAATCTTTTTTTAGATTACAAACTTACATTAGAAGTTTACATGTATGGCTAGGCTGGATTACAGGATTACATACTGCATAACTAGATAAAGGGACATTATGTTCTATATGCTGTTATCCTGGTACTCCTGGGGCGAATGAAAGAGTGCGATGAGAAAGGAAAATCAATTCATACTTATTCTGCATGAAGAATGAGTGGGAACTGTTATATAGTATTAGGATTAAGGCGCGACTCCAAGTGAGTTTATAAGGTTAAAATGCTATAATCAATTGCTTATAAGTAGAAACGTCTGCTAAAATACATTTTTGTAGTTATTTTGTTACTTTTTGAGGCTAACCACACTTGAAAGTGTTGATCGCCATAATATAAAAGTTTATATCATGTTTTTTTGTATATCAGTGCAGAGCTAATTTCTTCATCGGGGGGGGGGGGGTAACAATAACATGGGGGGAGGTAATTCTGACAAATGTTACTTTTACCGGGGGGTAAAACAAGCATGGGGGTAATAGTAATTCTTTACATTTTTTTTCTTGTCAAATTAACATTGTTGTGTAGCACCTTGGGGGAGTCAGATTATTTAGCATCTCAGACAAGAGACAGTGGATAAGCCTGGGAGAACAATGCTCAGGAGGTTCCTGGCGAGATAGCAGGAAGGAGTCAAGGACGTAGGGGGTTGAATGCAGTGTAATGCAAATGTCATGTTGTGTGTGGAGAAATGCCATGAAACTTATGAGGAGAGATTTGGGTAAAAAGAGAGTGCCTGCTGAAATGAGTCAGTCTGTTCTGTGCTTGAGAGATGTGAAGTGTGTAATAAACCGTCTGCCATGAGTCAGCCTCTTATTTGACACACTCCACAGTTGAAATATTCTTGAATTTTTGTTTAACCAGTGGAGAATCTACTATATTTTCAATCCAACCATAGTTGGAGGAACCTCAGATTTAGCAAGACAGAATATTTTAGCTTGATAAAAACATTCTCTCACTTTGTGACAGGAACGTCACTGTGCATCACCAGGATGAAAATATCCACAATGAATGAATGAAAAATGAATGAATTGGGAAAACTGGGTTTCATTTCCATCTGACGCACAGTTGAGTAATTTTATTAGTCATTATGTGAAGATCACTGTGAAAATCAGCTTTACAACTGCTTTAAGTCTCGCTAAATACAATAAGAGAAGGAAGCATCAATTTGTGGGAGCTGTCATTTATAAATCAATTATCGATTGCAAAGTCAGTCCACTGAATCAACCAAATTAATGTCCAAATCTGGCTTAAAGGGAACATATGAAGCACCTTTTCCACACAGTCTCCAGAGGCCTTAATGAAATGTCTGTGACACCTTTTGGTGAAAGTGCATCACGGTACACATTAGGGCTGGGGGTTGGCAAGAGAGAGAGGTCAGTCTCTACTAACATCTACATCGGAACGTCAGACTGTCAGACTTGATGCTTCTTTGACGGTGCGCATGGTAAGAAAAGAATAAACATGCAAGTAAAAGGTTGTATTAAAATAGGACAAGTTTAAAAAATAAACCCAGTCCCCTTTTCACCCCATCAGGAGCAAGACCTGTCCAGCTTCTGTGACGGTACCAGAGCGCATGGCTCCACTGGCACAGCTCCTGTCCATCATGCTTGGGCTACTTGGGCAACTGAGAGTAGTGTCCTCTAGAAGGTCAGGTCTGCAAGCATACTCTTAAAGGATGCCAAACAGGGGCCCTCGGCAACTGTTGGTGGTAGAAAATTCCAGTGTGGAATACGGTGTGGGGCAAAAGCTGAATTTGAAGACATGTGTTGATGCTGAGTAGGGAAGAAAGCTGGCTCTGTGTTTAGACCTTGGCATGATTTTGGCTGCCTTTGGCTAGGGAGTTGGATCTATATCTACTAGGCTGTTCTTTATTTGAAACATCATTGTAAGTTGTTGTTTGAGATGGCGTGTTTCTAGTGATTCCCAGTTAAGCTTTTTTAGCATGTTGGTCACACTGCTTGTATTGTGATGCGTGTTAGTTGCGAAATGAGCTGCCCTACGCTCGTTTTGTGAACAGAAGTTCTTGTTTGAGGGGGACGAAAGGCATTTAGGCCAGCATGTAATTTGGTATGATTAAAAATGATGAAATAATAGTTTTAAATAATTTCCCCATTGTGGGACTAGTAAAGGCTTATCTTATCTTAAATAATCCCACTCCCTCCCTGTTGTCATTTCGACCCTCTTCCTGACCCGGTGAAATAAAAGGCTAGAATAAATGAATTTAATGTGTGAAAAAGGCCAAAACCCTCTCATGCCCCAGAGCATAAAAATGAGATGAAGACAGAAGTAACGTGGTAGATGAGTATTTGTGGTTATATTATACTGTTGTAGTTGCTGAGAGTTTATGGTTTACATTTTCTAATGTAATAGGTTGCATTAACTTTAGTTACAGTGAATCCAGAAAGTATTCACAGTGCTTCACTTTTTCCACATTTTATGTTACAGCCTTATTCCAACATGGATTAAAGTCATTTTCCCCTCAAAATTCTACACTCAATACCCCATAATAACAGTGTGATTTATTTATTATTTTTTTTAGATTTTTGCAAATTTATTAAAAATAAAAAACTAAGAAATCGCATGTACATAAGTATTCACAGCCTTTGCCATGAAGCTCAAAACTGAGATCAGGTGCATCCTGTTTATCCTGTTTATTCGTTTGTCAGATCACTTATTTCTGTGATCTTTTATGACTTATATTTGCAAGTGTTGTATCTTACACTTTGGGGAATGGGAGTTGTTCAGTCACCATTTTAGTTTTTATGTGTAGTTTATAGTGTATTGTCAATAAACTCATGCAGTACTATAACAGGACACGTTTACAAATATTTAAGACCCATTGCAGTGCATCCTTTTATATTTTAGCAATATTATAAGTACAGAACAGCCAACATTATTATACACAGCAGAATGACCCGTTTGGTTGCAACTGTTGCATCAGTGTTGCCCATTTGTGTGTAAATATTTAAATAAAAAATGATTTATTTCGTTATTTGGGCATTTTTGTGTCCTGTCGTTGTTTAGTCAAAGCGTGCATACAGTATGTGTCCGCATCTGGCCATTCCACTCCACAATCATGGTGGTGTTGTTATTAAGTTTTTAATTTTTAGATACTCGCGTGGGTGGGGGGACTTGCGGTCCTGCAAAGGACAGTGGTACCACACGGATGAAGCAGCAGTCAGGACTCCCATCTACCACTGATCAGGCAGGCTGGGCGTGCCTCCCCGGCAAAGGATCGCGGTTCGCCAGGTCGAACACCAGTATTAGAGAAGCAGCAGCTGAACCGGTGGATCACAGTCCTTTGCAGGGAGCCAAGCACAGCCTGTCTGGTTAACAGGAGTCTCGGCTGCTGCTTTACCCATGTGCCACCGCTGTCCTTTGCAGCATGACGGGTCCCCGCCAGCGCTCCCACCCTCATCCCCTTGCGCACCCGTGCACCTCGTGTTCTCCATGCCAAATTAGCCATTAGATCTACGCAGTCACTGCAAGTTTATGGTATAATTTTTTTTTAACTATTAAATCTTAAGTATTATCTTTTTCTAGTCACATTTGTCGCTTTTTGCTTCCTTGTTTTGCTCATGGAACACTATGGTTACTGATGCCATAATACTGCATATTATCCAATCAGTAGGAGTCAGTCTGAAACTCTCCCCACACCTCTAGAAGCCTGGGTATGAGACATAGCGGTGGCTAAACTTTTATTGATTAAAATTACATATTTTGACTGAGCAACTCCATACTCGGGGACGCACACCCTCATAACCTCAGCAAGGCATTTATAAAATCTGAGGCCAGTTTGACGAACGGTTTGAGAGATATGTGAGGAACAGACACACACACAGATTCTTTGCATTTATAGATAGATAAATGCATGTAGTAACATGTGCATGTACGCGCTCATCCGTGAGCGAACATTTGCATTTGTTCTCTTTGACAGACTACCTCTTTCAACCATTCCAAAGCTGGGAGAAGTTGTTGTTCTGCAGAACAGTCGACGGGTCACTGTCAAAGGTTCCATACTTTAGGGGTTAAACCATGGTCGGCACGGAACAAGCACTGTAGTGTGAGCACAGCCTTATGATCTTAAAAAGCTTTAGGTCATCTTTATTTGCTGGATAGTTTTTTTATCCATCCATCCATCTTCTACTGCTTTTCCGGAGGTCCAGGTCGCGGAGGCAGCAGTTCAAGCAGAGAAGCCCAGACTTCCCTCTCCCCCGCCACCTGCTCCAGCTCTTCAGAGAGGATACCAAGGCGTTCCCAGACCAGCTGGGAGACATAGTCTCTCCACCGAGTCCTGGGTCTACCCTGGGGTCTCCTCCCAATGGGACATGCCCAAAACACCTCAAGTGGGAGGCGTCCAGGAGGCATCCTTATCAGATGCCCATACCACCTCAACTGACTCCTTTCAATGTGGAGGAGCAGTGGTTCTGCTCTGAGCCCCTCCCGGATGACTGAGCTCTTCACCCTATCTCTGAGGGTGAGTCCAGCAATCCTACAGAGAAAGCTCATTTCAGCCACTTGTATCCGTGATCTTGTTCTTTCGGTCATTACCCAAAGCTCATGACCATAGGTGAGAGTAGGAATGTAGATTGACTGGTAAATCGACAGCTTTGCCTTAGAACTCAGCTCCCTCTTCACCACAACAGACCGGTACAACGTCCGCATCACTGCAGATGCTGCTCCGATCTGTCTGTCAATCTCTCGCTTCATTTCCCCCTCACTCGTGAATAAGACCCCAAGATACTTAAACTCCTCCACTTGGGGCAGGAGTTTGTCCCCAACCCAGAGGACAATCCACCTTTTTCCGGCTGAGGACCATGGACTCGGACTTGGAGGTGCTGATTCTCATCCCAGCTGCTTCACACTCAGCGGCAAACCGTCCCAGCAAGAGCTGTAGGTCATTGCTGGATGAAGCCAACAGGACAACATCATCTGTGAACAACAGAGATGAGATCCTGTGGTCACCAAGCATGACGCCCTCCATTCCCTGGCTGCGCCTAGAAATCCTGTCCATAAAAATTATGAACAGGATCGGTGACAAAGGGCAGCCCTGGAGGAGTTCCAACTCTCACTGGGAATGAGTCCGACCGACTGTTGGCAATACGAACCAAACTCTCACAATGGTCGTACAGAGACCGAATAGCTCGTAACAACAAGCCCAATACCCCATACTCCTGAAGCACCCTCCACAAAAAACCACGAGGGATGCGGTCAAATGCCTTCTCCAAGTCCACAAAACACATGTAAACTGGTTGGGCAAACTCTCACGAACCCTTGAGAATTCTCAAGAGGGTAAAGAGCTGGTCCGATATGCCACGGCCTGGATGAAAACCACATTGCTCCTCCTGAATCTGAGGTTCGACCAACGGCCGGACTCTCCTCTCCAATGCCTTGGCATAGACCTTCCAGGGAGGCTGAGGAGTGTGATCCCTCTAAAGTTGGAGCACACCCTCCGGTCCCCTTTTCCCTTTTTTGAAGAGAGGAACCACCACCCCGGTTTGCCATGCCAAAGGCACTGCCCCCGACCTCCACACAATGTTGCAGAGGCGTGTCAACCATGACAGCCCTACAACATCCAGGGCCTTGAGGTACTCAGGGCAAATCTCGTCCACCCCTGGGGCCCGGCCACCAAGGAGATTTTTAACCACCTTGGTGACCTCAGCCCCTGTGATAGGCGAGTCATCCCCCTCGTCCACAAACCCTGCTTCCTCTGTGGAAGGTGTATCAGTGGGATTGAGGAGATCCTCGAAGAATTCCTTCCACCGCCCGACGATATCCCCAGTCGAAGTCAACAGCGCCCCATCCGCACCATACACAGTGTGGACAGGGAGCTGCTTTTCCCTCCTGAGCCGCCGGACAGTTTGCCAGAATCTCTTCGAGGCCGACCGTAAGTCTTGGTCCATGGCCTCACCGAACTCCTCCCATACCCGGGTTTTTGCTTCAGCAATCACCCGAGCTGCACTCCGCTTGGCCTGCTGGTACACCTCACCTGCTTCGGGAGTCCCACAAGCCAACCAAGCTTGATAGGACTCCTTCTTCAGCTTAATGGCCCCCCTCAGTTTTTTTAACCTGTCATAATACTGTTGGTGGTGGTGGTTATGGTGGTATGAAGAACGGTGGGGTGACTGACGTGGAATTCAGAGCCACACAAAAGTGGATCTGTTGGCTCTATATATAAGCAAGGAGTGTGTGGAGAGGGTGGAGGCTTTTAAGTTTCTGGGTGTTCCTATTTCTCACAACCTTACCTGGGCAGTTAACACCATAGCTATGATAAAAAAGGCTCAACAACATCTACACTTTCTGAGGTTCCTCAAGAAGAATGGCCTGAATGCGCAGTTGCTGGTTTTATTTTATTGCTCTGCTATTGAGAGCATTTTGTCATATGGTATCACGGTTTGGTATGAGGGCTGTTCAGCCGCAGACCGCAAAGCCTTCCAGAGAGTGATCGAGACTGCCTAAAAAATCACTGGCCGTTCTCTCCCTTCTCTGGAAGAGATTTCCAGGTCTCAGTACCTCAACAGAGCTACTGCCATCATTAAAGACTGCACTCATCCAGGCCATGATTTCTTTCACTTGCTCCCCTCGGGAAAGCGGTACAGGTCCCATAAAACCCAGACTACCAGGTTTAATCATAGTTTTTTTTCCCAGCAGCAGTACGTACTTTGAACAGATTTATGTAACACGTACAGACTGCTGATATTATTTTATGTTATTTTAGGTTATTTTGTGGCAATAACCCTGTGTGTATAAGCTGGTCTTATATATATTTATCGCTCAGTATGTTTTCATTATTGCTATGTACATATTGTATTCAACTTTTAGGTAATATTGTTTCAAGCATTATTTATTGTTGTAATTATAAGAATGTTAAATGCATGAGTGAACTGTGAGTGTGATAGTTTGTTTTTAGGGAGCAGTATCTCAATTTCGTTGCATTGTTTATTCGCAATGGAATGACAATAAAGGCACTTTGACTTTGACTTGACTTTGACTTTGACTGTTGTTTCACTTTCTTGCAATAATTGATATCAACAGCTTTTCTTTTTTTGTGAATGACCCAGAGATAGCAGTCTGTTGCTGTACCATGTGACCAATGTTTCACAGAAGCGGTCATTTTAAGGAGCGTGTTGTGCAAAATATTTTGTCAGATTGAGAGCGGAATTGTGTACCAATCAATCAGTCAATCAATCAATCAATCAATCAATCAATCAATCAATCAAAAACTTTATTCCAGACTCATGGTCTATCAAAAATTGAAAATAAAATAAAATAAATAAAATAAAATAAACAAGACAGTTGAAACAGTTAATAAGAAAATCAATCAAAAAGTTACAAAACAATAAGACATCACTACTAAAAGAAACACAAAAAAACAGTACAGACTTTAAAAAGACTTAAAAAGACTACTGTACCAGTGCCTTCTAAACTGTGACTGACAGCGAATAGAACTGACCTTAATGCTAGACATGACTTGAATGATTACATTTCTAGATACATCAAGCCGACAGATGAATTTATACATAAGATTCCTTATTACTGCATGCAGAGTATTTACACGTGATGAGACACATAACTCGGAAGCACTGCACCATCGAGGCTTTTTAAGTAAAATTCTTAAAGCATCATTGTAAGCAACCTGTAATTTCTGCATACTTTGTTTCCTGTAATTTATCCATAAATGAGCAGTGTATAAAAGAGTACAATAGGTTTTAAAAAGAACCAATTTAACCTCATCTGAACAAAAGCCAAACCTGCGTGCAAGAATATTTGCTTGCATGCAGATTTTGCAGCATTGTCTGAAAATATCCATCGCTACCAGAAATCCACGGAGCTGCTCATCCGTAAGCTACCCTTCCAGCACCTGGTGAGGGAGATCGCTCAGGACTTCAAGACCGACCTGCGCTTCCAGAGCTCCGCCGTCATGGCTCTGCAGGAGGCCAGCGAGGCCTACCTGGTGGGTCTCTTCGAGGACACCAACCTGTCCGCCATCCATGCCAAGAGGGTCACCATCATGCCCAAACACATCCAGCTGGCCCGCCGCACCCGCGGAGAGAGAGCTTAGACTTTCTGCTGCACATCCACCAACCGCAATGCTCCGCACTGTGTGTCTATATACAGTTAGGCCCAAAAATATTTGGACAGTGACACAAGTTTTGTTATTTTAGCTGTTTGCGAAAACATATTCAGGATACAATTATATAATCAATATGGGGTTAAAGTGCAGACTCTCAGCTGTAATTTGAGAGTATTCACATCCAAATTGGAGCAAGGGTTTAGGAATTACAGCTCTTTAATACGTAGCCACCTCTTTTTCAAGGGACCAAAAGTAATTGGACAATTGGCTCAGAAGGCTGCAAAAAAAAAAAATAACAAGGCTGCATGGGCTCTTCCCTCGTTAACCTGTCATCAATTAAGCAGTTAAAAGGTCTGGAGTTGATTCCAGGTGTGGCGTTTGCATTTGGAAGCTGTTGCTGTGAACACACAACATGTGGTCAAAGGAGCTCTCAATGGAGGTGAAACAGACCATCCTGAGGCTGAAAAAAAAGAAGAAATCCATCAGAGAGATAGAAGAAACGTTAGGAGTGGCAAAATCAACAGTTTGGTACATTCTGAGAAAAAAATAGTGCACTGGTGAGCTTGGGAATTCAAAAAGGCCTGGACGTCCACGGAAGACAACAGTGGTGGATGATCACAGAATCCTTTCCATGGTGAAGAACAACCCTTCACAACATCCACTCAAGTGAAGAACACTCTCCAGGAAGTAGGTGTATCAGTATCTATGTCTACCATAAAGAGAAGACTTCATGAGAGTAAATACAAAGGATTCACCACAAGGTGCAAACCATGAATCAGCCTCAAAAATAGAAAGGCCAGAATTGACTTTGCCAAAAAACACCTGAAGAAGCCAGCCCAGTTCTGGAACAGCATTCTTTGGACAGATGAGACTAAGATCAACCTGTACCAGAATGATGGGAAGAAGAAAGTTTGGAGAAGAATTGGAACAGCTCATGATCCAAAGCACTACATCTTCTGTAAAACATGGTGGAGGCAATGTGATGGCATGGGCATGCATAGTTTCCAATGGCACTGGGTCACTTGTGTTTATTGATGATGTGACAAAAGACAGAAGCAGCCGGATGAATTCTGAAGTGTACAGGGATATACTTTCTGCTCAGATTCAGCCAAATGCAGCAAAGTTGATTGGACGGCGCTTCACCAATGATCCAAAACATACTGCAAAAGCAACCCAGGAGTTTTTTTAAAGCAACGAAGTGGAATATTCTGCAATGGCCGAGTCAATCACCAGATCTCAACCCAATCGAGCATGCATTTCACTTGCTCAAGACAAAACTTAAGGCAGAAAGACCCACAAACAAGCAACAACTGAAGACAGCTGCAGTAAAGGCCTGGCAAAGCATCACAAAGGAGGAAACCCAGCGTTTGGTGATGTCCATGGGTTCCAGACTTCAGGCAGTCATTGCCTGCAAAGGATTCTCAACAAAATATTGAAAAGTAACATTTTACTTAGGGTTATGTTTATTTGTCCAATTACTTTTGAGCCCCTGAAATGAGGAGTGTTTGTATAAAAATAGCTACAATTCCTACATGTTTAATCATATATTTTTGTTCAACCCCTTGAATTAAACCTTAAAGTCTGCACTTCAATTCCATTGTAGTTGTTTCATTTCAAATCCAATGTGGTGGCATGCAGAGCTCAAATCATGAAGATTGTGTCACTGTCCAAATATTTCTGGGCCTAACTGTATATATATATTTATATTAATATGTACATATGTATACTTGCTGCTCTTGTTTTTTCCTCTTGCCTTCTGATTGTTGCTCTGAGTGTTGCTATCCCTGTGCTGTTGCAATCCTGGAATTTCCCCATTGTGGGACTAATAAAGGCTTATCTTAATAAATTCAAATTCAAATTCAAACATTTAATTCAAACTCAGGCTTCATATTATATGCAGAACATGTGTAAAAGAAAAAGAGAAAGTATATAAAACATGTAGAAAATAAATGTATATACAGTTCAGCAGTCACTCGGCACTCTTGTAACAACAATAACATACAATATTGAACTCAGTATAAAATAGAATGCCACCACTTCCAAATGCTGGAGTGAAGTGTGAGTGACGAGTTGACAATTGCTGATATAAGGTGATTGTTACATGCCAGCAACCTTCTCATAAAGCTGTAGACATTCTTTCGTATCAACTCGCCAAAAGACGGAATGTTCAAGGACACAAACATCTTGCTTGCACTCGACCTACGAGGTATATCTAACAACCTTCTTAGGGAGTTATTATATGCAATGCGGATTTTGTTCCTAACAGCAACATTACTATTAAACCATAAAGGCGAGCAATACATTGAGGTACAGAAGGTCTTGTACAGCATACATTTAACATCAGGAGAACATCTATGAAAATTTTGCAACAGTAAATTTGTTTGAGCATAGAGTTTCCTGAGTTGCCTATTACAATCAACATTGGTCTTATCAGATTCAATCCACACACCTAGGTATTTGACTTTTACAACAAAGTTCAAGCTGTTACCACAAAGTGGCATAACAGGATTCGAAGTATTGACACCCTTCGATTTGAAAGCCATACACATAGATTTAGTACAGTTGAACAAGATGTCATTTTTTTTCACCATATTTCTCACAATTCCGAGAGGAGATGTTGCATCGCTGCAGTGGACAAACTTAACAAACAGAGGTCATCAGCATAGAAAATGTGATTTAACAGTGCACCATTAATGGAGCCACCCACATTAGTATTGTTCAACAGTACACTGAGATCATCAACATAGACATTAAACAACAAGGGTGACAGTATACCACCTTGTTTAACACCATTGGACACATGAAATTTGGATGAGGTAACATTGCCCCACCTAACAACCATAGACTGCCTTCTGTACCAGTATAACAGGATACTAACAATGTATAGGAATACCTCGATCGATCAGTTTTCTAAACAGACACCAGTGGTTAATCCTATCAACAGCTTTGCTAGCATCTAAAAACGTAGTGTAAACACTAGTGGATTGGCTTCTGAAGTAGTCAACAAATTCATGGAGTAGGTAAACAGCCTTATCAGTTGAATGGGCTGACTTGAAACCAAACTGATTGTCGTTTGTCCACAGATAATCTTCAATTCTGTTCAGAATTAAACCCTCTGTGGCGGGTTGATTCAACCCCCCCACAACACACAGGACAGTCAGCTCTCTTCTCTTGGTTTTTCCCGCTGCACTACTGAGATGTAATGTGCCATGCATGTATTGTGATGCAATGTGCCATGCATGTATTGTGATGCAATGTGCCATTCATGTGTTGTGATGTAATGTGCCATTCATGTATAGTGTTCATGCGTCCTGTCCTTACTGTGACCTGAGGCTGAGATCAATATGTAGATGTGCCTTGTAACCTCTTTGTCCTACACCTAGAGCAGAGGCTAGCAAATCTGCCTATTGTTATGTAGATCTTTCAAATGCAAATATCTCATGCCTGTTCTGCAGTCCCTTTGATCAGACCAACTGCTGTGAATCTGTTTTGATGTATTGTTTGAGTTTGGTATAAATACTGCACAGGTTCTGTAACTCGCCCTCTCAATTCCACTTCTGCAACTGCTGCTGCTGGACACAGACTCTTGTGTCCTCCTTCTCTGAGAGCCGTGGGCTTGCTCCCGGCGCGCATGCACGGCGCTGGGAGCGGAGCCCGTGACGGCGGTATGATAATAAAACTCTACTTAAAACCTCAGCATATCGCTGCTTATTATTTTTTATCATCCGCTGCACCTCTAACAATTTTGATATAATATTTGCAATAGCTATAGGTCTGTAGTTGTTCATATCAGACAGACTGGCACACTTGTTTTTCACCAAGGGAATAATAACAGAGTCCATCAACAAATCTGGCATGTAACCATGAGCAAACATACAGTTAAAACACAATGACAACAGAATACACAAATTGAAATCAGCATTAATGAGGCATTCACTGGTGAGACAATCAGGGCCAGCTGATTTGCCTTTCTTGAGAATTTTGATCAGGAGTAACAGCAGAAATATCAGAGGTATCAAACATGTCATTATACAGGCGAACATCATGTATAACAGAATCCTTCATAGAAACATTCTTGACTGAGTTGAAAATAGCTTCATATTGACATTTCCACTTTTCAGCAATATTAACATCACCAGTCACACCATCAATAGTGTTTGATCTAACAGACCGGTGGGAGCTCATAGCCTTCATTTGTTTCGGGAATTCTACCATGTTCAGTTCACTCATGTGACTAGCTAACTGGTCACATTTGATACTTTCTTCATTGCGCCTACATGTAGGCAGAGCATATTTGAACCTAGCCCTACAACTTTTCATGTTATCAAATATTGGACCAGAACATGGTTTGCTATTACTCCTCCACCACAAAAAAGCGTCCTGAGCAGCTGTGTGAGCCTCGCTAACAACATCATTCCAGCCTGGGACGTTATATTGGGTGGCCACACTGTGACTAGGAATGCATTCACTCACGCAAAAATTTAAAGCATCAACAATATCGCTGTAAAACCTATCGATATCAACCCTGTGTGCCGTACAATTACGGTCATGACACCTGATGGCGTCCGTAGGAGCACGGATATTACAGAGTTTCCTATGAGTAAGTTTCTTATATCTGGACAGGTCCGACGCTGTGGCATCACGCCATTTGTATGTCCTACTACCTGTTGTGGCCGAGGGAGCTCCCCGGGGGCCACTTACAACACTAGATACCTCAATATCCATAGATAAAGATAAATGATCGGAACTCACATAACCATACAGAACTCTGATATTGGACACATTATCATGGCCTGAGGATGTCGTCACACAGTGATCAAGCCATGATGTAGAGCCATGGGCCATGCTAACATGAGTAAAGGTATCACCTGGTAAGATAATCCTGTCCGAGATGTGTAAAGAGTATCTCTCACAAAAAGACACCAGTTCATTTCCAAAACAACTTGAACGTGATATATTAGCGTTGAAGTCACCAAGTATATACACGTATGGAGTTGGAAAATCCTCAGTGATACGTTTAACAAGACTCAGGCAGTGCAAGTATTCATCCAAGTTTTCAACACTGTCACAGGGGAAATATACACTCAATATAAGACAGTGGAAGTCACCCAGGTTGACTTCAATACCTGTAACTCTTTCGCACTCGTAAGTTTTCACATCACAACTGTTAGCAAGTGACTTCCGCCATAGGATACCAACGCCGCCATAGGGGCGACCTAAGATAACGCGTTCTTCCGTATCCATAAAAGAAACACCTTGTCCTATAAAATCACCATGTATTCTGCTCAGAATAGACAATTCATGTTCAAACAACCAATGTTCCTGCAACAACACAATGTCATGGTTATCACATAAACTGGAGATCTCATTAGTTGAAGTTTTTACATTCTGGCAGTTGAATGAACATATTCTTCGGTACATATTCTTAATAAAGGCTTATCTTAATAAAATGTCCCAGATATTTAATGTACCCATGTGACACCCACTAATGTGTGGTGGCAAGTGGGGTATTACATTTTTTTTTATTAATTAATTTAATTTTCTTATGTTTTATTCCAGTGCCCAAGTGTGCTTGCAGTGTAAGGAGACCCATTAACACAGTTTTATCATCCAGCTATTTCCAGAACAGTAGGGGGCGGTATAAGGCAGTGACAGCAGCAGCAGTAGTGCTTTAACGGGCGTTTTACCTTCATTACTGTAAGAGTAAGTCACGTCTCTTCCTCATTCTTATTTCTGCTATTTTCCAGGTTTGTAAAGTGCAAAAGCGCTCCCAATCACACTGGTTTATGGGGTGACAAAATGTGTGAGGTTGTGCGCAAGTGGATTGTGTTGTAATGTTAGAAACCGCCATATAAATTGAAAGCGTACTCCACGTTCGGAGCGGTGGTCATGGCGGCGATGCTAACGAGCTAACTGTGGCTACATGATTAGCTTTGGGACGCGCCTTTTGGTTTGCATGTTTAGTTAAATCTAGTTGGTTTCATTATTAAGTTTACACTTTTGGGGTACAGTATGGTTTTAAGTTGTCATAGTGGGAGATATGCTGTGCTTTGGTTGTTGGGTGACTGTAGATTTTATTTGGTGACCACATTTCCTGGTGTATTTCAACACACACTGTAGTAGCCGTTTCACTTATTGTTCAGTTCAGGTTTATTTCTTCCCCTCGTGCCGATTATAAATTAACCAGTAGGGTTTTATATAAGAAAAGATTTTCTGAAGAGAGATATTTGTGGTCACAGTTTAAAGTGATATGTTGAGTCATGTGATGTATTGAGAAAATTGTTTTATATTCATGTCAAATGGACATTCATCATATAGCATAATAATGCAAATAACAGATAATTTGGGAGAAATATGTTCAATAAAGGCTTGCTATCAGAGCATTGAAGGAAAACGCAAGTCACGTCTCTGCCTCATTCTTATTTCTGCTATTTTCCAGTTTCCAGGGTCAGAGACGATGGTCAAACATAACGGTTTGCATGGTTGCAGCCTTGGAACCTGTAACACCCACAATTACTCTGTGGTAAACAGCTTCCTTTATTATTCTGACCTGCACAAAAGACATTTTCCTTAGTTCTGCATGGCAAACACTCCGCAGACATTTTCATCCATTGTGACTGGTGGCAGTAATCGTCCAGTGTCTCCAACATGACTGCTAAACAACCTGGTTCACATTTATTAATTAATTTACTTTATTTTTTGTTCAGTTTATGAAATCAAAAGTGGGTAAGCATTAATACTAACTGGTAAAATTGTATGTGTTTCCATTAGGGATGGGCATAATTTACCGATTAACCGATAATTGATCATGAAGAATTTCACCGAGGAAGTTCATTTTCGTCGACAAACCGTTTTTTTTTTTTTTAAAACAATCCGAGGCCTAGTGCACGGCCGTCCTCAAACAATGCAATGGCAAAATTTGGGCACCAGGGGGCAACATTACACCATCGCCGTACCCTGGCGTGCCTCAGTTGATACATGCGGGCTTCCGTAGGGCAATCGCTAAATCATGAAGTGGTTACGGCGAAGTGTTGCGTGGGACCATTTCAATTTAAAAATGACCAGGTGTACTACAATCACTGCAATGCAGCATACAAATATACCTCATCGACAGGGTCCATGGAACACCCTTATTACGCGAAGAAACCGCCAACAGTGGTTGCGCGCTGAGTAATGGCGGTCGTGAAGATTCTTTTTTTTTTTTCAGAAACTTTATTGAGAAAGTCATGAAGATTCGGTGTACACACGTCGAGGGAAGCTGCAGGAGGCCGCGTAGTGGCTCGACGGGAAGACTATTTCGCACAAAATGGCACAAGAGAACAGCAAAAAGTTCTGCGCGGCTAGACTAAGTAACACGAGCAATAGAGCAATGAATGCGGTCTTCGTTTGTTGGGTGGCCGCTCGGCAGGGAGAGAAGCTGGTAAAACGTCTCGGCCAATCAGCTTGCGGGGTGAAACGTCTCGGCCAATCAGCTTGCGAGATTCCCGAGCCGAGCCAACACGAGAACAGAGAGAGGGCTCTCCGTGCTGGTGATTCCTGATGTTCTAATGTAGTCTACCTGCCTTGTTACGTACCTAAAAATGTTAATGATTAACCGATTATTAATCATTAATTCTCCCGACGATCGGTGAAGAAAATTTCACCGAATGCCCATCCCTAGTTTCCATATCCTACAGAGACTGATTACATCTTTTCATAAATACAAGGGGTCTGCATTGTTTGTTTTGGCATATCACTATATTGCAGAATATGTACTAGATATGTAATTTAATAACATTTCACCACCCTCTAAAGAACTTTTGACCTTTAAACAAAAGAAAATGTAGTGTTTTATTGATATTCAGTATACTGTACATGTATTTTATTTTCAGTTTTTATTTATAGACTTGTTTTATGAAAATAATATGACTCTATGTAACACTTTAAAAAGAAATAATAGAGTGGTCTGTGTATTAAAATTGAGTTTTCCAAGTTCTTTCATTAAAATGTTGGTTATCACTACATGGAAATGCAACATGCTTTCTTCTTAAAATATCATTAACAGTGATACAGGGTGCCAGCATAGAAAGTAGATTAAGAAAAATATTCTGTCACCATTTCCCAGCACTCAACTTTACTGGCACTTTTTTGTCTGAATGTTTGGTGCCAGTTGCAGTGAGGTTGACTTTCTTTTAATAACTCCTGGTTTCCTTCTTTATCGTACAGGTACGCTGTAGTTTTCTGATATCCACTCCAACATCTCCCATGTCTTCATCAGAGACTCTTGGTTGGACATCATGTCTCTGCTGCATCGATGGACACCTGTCCTCCCCTAAGAGGCTCTTTGCCACAGGATGTGAATCAAACATCTGGAACAACCGAGGAAACCGCTGAAGGGATCACAGATATTTGCTGTTTTCTACACCAGTGATCTGTCTGATGATGGATTATCAATGAAGGACGTCACTGTGTCTTTGGGATCTGTGGATACTGACCAGTTCCTGGTGTCCAGTGGGTTGAAGATGGATATCTGGTAAGAAATCATTTCAGGTTAAAATAAATTACAAATGATGATATTCTGATTTACTGAGATGCATTTGAAAATTCACAATAATTTAAACTCTGATTTCAGTTAAGTAAAATGATTAACTAAAATGACTAATGATGCAGGTATTTTTTGTAAGAAAACGTTTTTACATTATAAACGTGTATATATCTAGATAGTTTTCAAATCGGTGAAATAAAAAAAATAACTTGGACTTCCACCAAATGTACTTGAGTAGACGTTCTAATAAATGGACTCAAGCAGTACTATTGTCAGTTACAATATTTCTCCTGTCAAAGGAACTGCCTCATCAGATTTTTTTTTCTCTACAGTAAGACTCTCTGTTTCTGTTGGACTGTATTTTTGTGTACATCTATATTGTAGTTTGCTGATTTGTTTCACTATTCTAAAGTACCACAGGTGATCGTGAATTAATCTGGCTATACAGGTACATCTCAAAAAATTAGAATATCATGAAAAAGTTCAATATTTTTTGTCACTCATTTCAGAAAGTGAAACCCATGTATTATATACAGTTAGGCCCAGAAATATTTGGACAGTGACACAATCTTCATGATTTGGGCGCTGCATGACACCACATTGGATTTGAAATGAAACAACTACAACGGAATTGAAGTGCAGACTTTAAGGTTTAATTCAAGGGGTTGAACAAAAATATATGATTAAACATGTAGGAATTGTAGCTATTTTTATACAAACACTCCTCATTTCAGGGGCTCAAAAGTAATTGGACAAATAAACATAACCCTAAGTAAAATGTTACTTTTCAATATTTTGTTGAGAATCCTTTGCAGGCGATGACTGCCTGAAGTTGTAATATGCGAAGGGCAGATCCTACCACAAAGTGCTCTTGGGGCTGTTTGCTTTCTTACACACACCATGTAGACACCCAGCTCAACTCAACCATGAGAACTATAACTGGAACAATCCGCTCAACACCACTCCCCTGGCTCTCTGTACTGTCAAACATAGCCCCTCCACACATCCGGCGAGCAGCATTAACTCAAAGGATGCTCCAAAAAGTTAAAGATTTTCCTCACTTACCAATCCATGCAGATATCTACACCCCACCCACTGCCCGACTTTCATCCAGACGGCCGATTTGGAAAAACCCTCCCCCAGCTGACTTTACCATCCAGACAGCTTGGCAAGAGGAATGGGAAACCAAGGAGGTCCCAAACAAACAGCTGGTGATAAACCCCAACCAACAGGTCCCGGGCACCAACCTCCCAAGGAGACAGTGGTCTACACTCAATCGCTTCAGGACTGGACATGGCCCCTGCTTGGCCAGGCTTCACAGATGGGGCAGTAGCCCTAGCCCACTGTGCGCATGTGGAGAGGAGCAAACTATGGAACACATCATAGAGGCTTGCCCGCTCCAAAGACTGGAAGGAGTGATTACACACCCTCCATACAGGCAAACAGGAGGCAACTGCTTGGCTTAAGGACTTTGCATTCGCTAAATTAAATAATAACTGCCTGAAGTCCTGGAACCCATGGACATCACCAAATGCTGGGTTTCCTCCTTTGTGATGCTTTGCCAGGCCTTTACTGTCAGCTGTCTTCAGTTGTTGCTTGTTTGTGGGTCTTTCTGCCTTAAGTTTTGTCTTGAGCAGTGAAATGCATGCTCAATTGGGTTGAGATCTGGTGATTGACTCAGCCATTAGCAGAATATTCCCACTTCTTTGCTTTAAAAAAACTCCTGGGTTGCTTTTGCAGTATGTTTTGGATCTACTGTGAAGCACCGTCCAATCAACTTTGCTGCATTTGGCTGAATCTGAGCAGAAAGTATATCCTATACACTTCAGAATTCATCCGGCTGCTTCTGTCTTTTGTCACTATCATCAATAATCACAAGTGGCCCAGTGCCATTGGAAGCTATGCATGCCCATGCCATCACACTTGCCTCCACCATGTTTTACAGAAGATATGGTGTGCTTTGGATCATGAGCTGTTCCAAATTCTTCTTCAGACTTTCTTCTTCCCATCATTCTGGTACAGGTTGATCTTAGTCTCATCTGTCCAAAGGAATGCTGTTCCAGAACTGGCTGGCTTCTTCAGGTGTTTTTTGGCAAAGTCAATTCTGGCCTTTCTATTTTTGAGGCTGATTCATGGTTTGCACCTTGTGGTGAATCCTTTGTATTTACTCTCATGAAGTCTTCTCTTTATGGTAGACTTAGATACTGATACACCTACTTCCTGGAGAGTGTTCTTCACTTGAGTGGATGTTGTGAAGGGGTTGTTCTTCACCATGGAAAGGATTCTGCAATCATCCACCACTGTTGTCTTCCGTGGACGTCCAGGCCTTTTTGATTTCCCAAGCTCACCAGTGCACTCTTTTTTTTCTCAGAATGTAACAAACTGTTGATTTGGCCACTCCTAACATTTCTGCTATCTCTCTGATGGATTTCTTCTTTTTTTTCAGCCTCAGGATGGTCTGTATCACCTCCACTGAGAGCTCCTTTGACCGCTGATGTGTGTTCACAGCAACAGCTTCCAAATGCAAACGCCACACCTGGAATCAACTCCAGACCTTTTAACTGCTTAATTGATGACAGGTTAACGAAGGAAGAGCCCATGCAGCCTTGTTATTTTTTTTTTTTTTGCAGCCTTTTGAGTCAATTGTCCAATTACTTTTGGTCCCTTGAAAAAGAGGCGGCTACGTATTAAAGAGCTGTAATTCCTAAACCCTTGCTCCAATTTGGATGTGAATACTCTCAAATTACAGCTGAGAGTCTGCACTTTAAGCCCATATAGATTACATAATGTATCCTGAATATGTTTTCGCAAACAGCTAAATAACAAAACTTGTCACTGTCCAAATATTTTTGGGCCTAACTGTAGATTCATTACACAGTGACTGATATATTTCAAGTGTTTGATTTTAATTTTGATGATTATGGCTTACAGCCCATGAAAACCCAAAATTCAGCTTTCTCAAAAAATTAGACTATAACATAAAAATTACTTTAAAAGAATAGTTTTTTAATACAAATATGGACCGACTGAAAAGTATGTCCATGTACACACTCAATACTTGGTCAGGGCTCCTTTTGGAATAATTACTGTATCAATGTGGCGTGGCATGGAGGTGATCAGCCTGTGGCACTTGCTGAGGTGTTATGAAGGCCCAGGTGGCTTTAATAGTGACCTTCAGCTCGTCTGCATTGTTGGGTCTGGTGTCTCTCATCTTTCCTCCTTGACATCCTTCATAAATTCTCTATGGGGTTTAGGTCAGGAGAGGTTAATGGCCAATCAAACACAGTGATACCATGGTCATTAAACCAGGTTTTGATACTTTTGGCAGTGTGTGTGGGGGTGGGGTGGTGCCCAAGCTGCTGAAAATGAAATCAGCTTCTTCATAAAGCTTGTCAGCAGAGAGAAGCATGAAGTGCTCTTAAATTTCCTGGTAAGACGACTGTGCTGACTTTGGTCTTGATAAAAACCAGTGGACAAGACACCAGCAGATGACCTCTGTTCAGATAAAAGTAAATTTTTCATTTCATTTGGAAATCAAAGACCCAGAGTCTGGAGAAGGAGTGGAGAGGCACAGAATCCAAGTTGCTTGTGGTTTAGTGTGAAGTTTCCACAGTCAGTGATGATTTGAGGAACCATGTCATCTGCTGGTGTTTGTCACTGTATTCTATCAAGACCAAAGTCAGCGCAGTTGTCTACCAGGAATTTTGAAAGCACTTCATGCTTCCCTGTGCTGACAAGCTTTATGGAGAAGCTGATTTCATTTTCCAGCAGGACTTGGCACCTGCCCACACTGCCAAAAGTATCAAAACCTGGTTTAATGACCATGGTACTCAATCTTTCCAAGTGGGAACAAAACTGTGGTCGGACATGCAGAGCCCTCAGTTTCCCCACAGTCTGATATAAAGGAGCCTTTGACCAGCAATGCAGATTTAAACATGACGGTGATAAAAGCCACACACTAACAGACAGTGTTACAGCCAAAGAGATGCAACTATTTATTTATATACTGTACATTTTTTTTCTACATTTCAATTTCAGTGTTTAATATGATTGAATAAAAATCAGTGCCCTTGGAAGAGATGTACATGGGTTGTATTATTGTATCACTATATCCTGGGCATAAAATGATCTTCATGACGCCAGCGATAAGTTTTCCTTTTAACTACCCCCCCCCCCCTTTATTTTCTGCCATCTAGTCTCCACCACTATATCCAAAGCACAGAAAGTGTGATATAACATACAAACACTTGAAACAACTAGAGGACACTCAGAGAGTGCATACCCCCGCCAAAGCTCCGTCCCTCCCTCCCTTTGCCCTCCCCTCCATCTTTTTGTCCGTCCATATCGCCATCCATCTGTACATTGCGAGATTGGGCCTTGGTAAAGGTATGCACTCACAGATCACCTCCATCATCTAATGCGTTCATCTTTGGGCCAAGGGTCACCTCTGGTGAAAACGTCCAAATCCATCTAGGAGTTTTTGTGTGATCCTGCTAACAGACAGAGAAACGGCAGCAAACACAATATGGCTACATTATAACAAGACTCTCATAATTGTATTGACCCATCATTGGGCAGAGTAATCCCACCTTAAATCAGCATCATGGTTTTTTGACTTTCAGGTCAGTTTTTTTTTCCCTCCTCTCTTCTCCCTTACAGTTTACTGACAAGGTTCATAATTATTAAGCAATATTACACAACAGTGCGGCATCATATCACTGCGGTGTGTAGTAAACTAGCATAACAGAACAGGCCTATTGTGATTTC